>OX439392.1:2671328-3953710 GCA_949319315.1 Zelleria hepariella | reverse complement strand
AAATGGAGCGAAAAAAATATCAGCCGTTCCATATAAAAGGTCGACTCAGTACTGCGCCAAATGTATGAAACAGTTGATATTTTCTTCGCTCCATTTTTGTCGCCACCTAGTACAAGTTGTTTGTATTGATCAGTAGACAGCCTACTTAAAGTTTCGCTATCGACTTAGAGTGCACCCTGTAGTGGCTAAAAAATACTGAAAAAAGGGGTGACCACTTCCTCATACAATTACCTACGTTACCTAAATTAACCTTACCTTACCTTGCCTAAGTTTTACTGAGCTCAGAAACAGGTTTTCACTCAGTTCCTTTACTCAGGCAGTACCTAAGTGCACCCCCTATCTGTCCCTTTGTAGATAAGGCGACAAAGCCATATCTGAAATGAGTTGGATGTTCAACATTTTATCAGTCACCCCGCGAACTTTGCCTAGACAGACGGAATGCTTAGGTAGATATTACAGAAGGTCAATGTTAGAAGTAATATATTTAGGTAATCCACGTTTAGCACCCATGTATTCGAAGCTAAAACATAATAGACCCTAGGTGGCAGGTTTCTGAATTGAGAAATTGGGATACTTCGTTTTTAGGGTTCCGGACCTCAAAAGAAAACACGGAACTAATATAGGATTACTTTGTTTGCCGTATGTCTGTCAAAATACTAAATAGGTCTGCTATCCCTTGGAGCCTACAAGAAATTCAAGCTTCTCAGTTTAGTGTAAGAAACGAAGGGGTGGACCCCAACATTAATTAATCCTTTCCTCTGACTTTGCAGTATGTTAGAGTACCTTAAATTAGACGTATTTTATTAATTGTCCAAAATAGAAGTATAACCGAAGTATTTTTTTTTTACCTAAACTCTTAAATATGTGATATCTCGTTGGGAAAAAATGCTCCGTCAAAACTTTGTTCATCAAAAATATTGTAATATTGTATGGGAACAATAAGTGAAATATCCAAAAACTACCCCTACCACGAATACCATATTTTTATTAAAATGCGTTTTTTTGTATTAACTTGCACTGGAAAAAATGCTCAGTCATATTTTTTCTTTGAAATGCCATTGTTTTGCCGTTTTTTACTTACAACATGAAAATCCAAGTCATAACCCATGTAAATATATTTTATTCAGAAATTGTCTTTTATATCGCAGGGGAAAAATTCTCTGTCCTATGTCTTTATAGATTTAATTACATAATTTTATTTCCTTTCCAAAACCTTAATATCCACAAAATTAAGCTGCGCAAATCAGGGTAAAAAAAAATTTTTTCAAATAAATATTATTGTGGCGCCGTACCCATTCTACTGGTGACCCCTCTATCACTTTGAAACGCGTAGCGATAGAGATCAACCACTATCATTATACTTTATGTATTATTTTTGTACCCATTCTACTGGTGAACCCTCTATCGCTTTGCAGCGCGTAGCGATAGAGGTCAACCACTATCATCATACTTAATGTATTATTTTTGTACCAATTCTACTGGTGACCCCTCTATCGCTTTGCAACGCGTAGCGATAGAGACCAACCACGTTCTTGCAAAATACGAATATCTGTACACGTGATAATGTGTCGATGCGCGCGTTTGCTTGTACGGTTAGCATAATACATTTTGTCATAACATGATACTAATATAATATTATAGTGTTTACTGATATGTTTTTGGGAAATACTGAAGAGAAATAAGGAATTTTATTTAAAAAATGTGTATTAGCTCCTGGGTATATAAAATGAGAAGTGGACTGTATTGGTTTAAATTAATTATATTATATCAAATTCGAAAATAGGTGTCGACACGTCAGTAAGTCGAAGGTGAAGTGTGGTTAGGCTAGTTCGGCGGTCGCCCGATAGGTGGCGCGGCCGAGCCACCGGTTTGACGAGCCGATGACGTCGGGCTCCGACAAATGATTTATTATACATTAATCGTCTTCATATAAACAATCATCGTTTTCTTTTTTTGTTTCTTCATGGGTGATGTAAACTTGGCGGAAGAAGAACGCAATTCATTTTTTTCTCTCCAAATTGTTGTTACAGTGCGTTTACTGACACACATTGCATACGCGGTACGTTTTCTTTTATTAGCCAGAGGACTCAAATCACAATTGTCATGATTGTACGTCTTCATAAAATTTTATTCTTCCTGAAGAAAATGAAACACTTGCGATAATTGCTTGTCCCTAGAAACAATAAAGAATAATACGCATAATAACATGGTACACAAAAAAACTTGTAATAAATAAAATACCTCGCTCTCAATAACTTTGCGCTTTATATAGGAATTTGTCATGCTGACCGTACTTCTTGACCGTCGCAGAGACAGACAATACAAGCACGCTAGGTAATCTCCATACAAAGGCGCTCGTTCAGCCGCACACACACAGCTACATTCCGTTCCGCGTAAACACACGCCGCCTAACGCACACATAGCCGCATTCAGAAGTGTGCCGGAGGTATATTGGAGTGGTTGCCGATGCGCCCGGCCGGCCGGCCGCGGATGATTTCATTCATTCAAGTTGTGACCTGTGTTTTCTATTTAAAGAACTTATTGTTTTTTTTTTATGACACAACTCCTACTTACTAGCTTATTGAACGAGGGTGGCTATATTTTACTTCGTAAGTATTTGACCGTGCAGCAACAAGCGGCCGTGCACCCGTGCCTGCCGCCCGCCGCCGGATCCGCGACAGCCCTCGCCGTTTGAGCATGGGTAGGCTATTATCCGTCACGGGGGCCGAAGATTACTTACTAACTTTATCTGTATTGTGACACAAGTAGGTACACACGGCAGCACCTCAGAGTGTACACTTTTGTTGCAAAGTCATCCGTAACGTAAGTGAATAGAGTGCACGCGTGTAAGCGACTATGTGCTGTCGTATGTACAACTGACTTGAACGGGCGCGCGCTCGCTACTTTGTGCAACTGACTACTCCGCAGTGCCGACTCTTTCAAGCGAAAACGCGCTAACAAATCTTTCTAAACGCGTTAGAACATTTAAATAGAAGATAGATGGTGAAAAAGGGGACGGTTGAAATGAGAAAAAAATTGCGCCTCCTGATTTATTGTCGTATTTCGCCACAATAATAAAAGAGAGTTCATAGATCATAAGACTAAGAGTTAAAGTAAACAAATAGAAAGAAACAAAACATTTTCATTTGTGTTATATTTTTAAATAATTTTAAGTCATACTTTCTGAACCTTTCTTGTTTAATTTTTAGTAAAATTACATAATAAAAAATAAAGAAATATAATAATGGTAAGAAAAATGCGCTAGATCCAGCGCCAAATGCGCTAAATTAGCAACAAACAGGCAACCGCGCGCACTCACACATTGACACATATAAAGATAAGTCTTCACAACAACAAAGGGCCACGCACGCTCGTATTTTGCTAGAACTGTACTATAACTATTATTGTTTTACCCTTTCTACTGGTGACCCCTCTATTGCTTTGCAACGCGTAGTGATAGAGACCAACCACTCTCATCATACTTAGGTATTATTTTTGTACCCATTCTACTGGCGTTTGTATTTATGTATGTATGAATGTTCGTTCGACGATACCTTGAGTAAATTTGCTCGGATCGTTATGAAATTTGTCAGGCGGCTAAATGCTAAAAGAACAAAATTACTAGTGGTTCGCCCCGAACTGAATTATTTTTGCCTCATTTACCCGCCTACCAAATGTGGAAGTCAAAAAATCAGTACTGCCCATAGAAAATAGTAGGTAGTTTGAGTAAATCTCGTAATAAGCTGATTAATTTTATTGTTGGTTTGTTGTATAGAATCATGAAACGTTTATATAGTGAAGGCGATCTCATGCTTGTTCAGGACTTTCATGACTCACTGACTCTTAATAAAAAAATAAAAACCTAAAATTAACGGAAACAAGAAACAAGGAAACAAGATAATAATAAACTAAAACTGCGCGGCCTTACCTGCGTAATAGCTTTGTAGCTCTTGTCACAAGCGGCTATGTGCGAGAATGCGACGCGGTGCGTGCAAGTTTAATTTAGGCAGTATTCATGCCTACACGTAGCTAGCGCACGCGAAACTGAGCCTAACAAGTAAGCAAATACGAACTGTATTTTTATTTATAACGATTGATTCAACGCCGGCAACGAATCGCATCCGCGCGCGTTTTCGCCTTCCATTGTCGATAAGTACTACGTAGTCATTGGTGGTGGGACGGAAATGCTCGTCGTTGCGGTCGGGGGGCGGCACTGAATCGGTCCGGTATGTATTCAGTCAATAAAATAGGTTCAGCTATCGATTTAACTGTAGAATAAATGTGTTCGGCATGATGAAGTTTTTAGATATTTTGGTTTGGTGTGGAAATGTGACCACCAATCATAACAAAAAAATTAAATCGGACGGAGGAATTTTCCGCGCTGAGTTATTAGTGATTTTCAACTGACGCAAGACAAAACCGTGTTATGGTTGGATTTTCTTATCCAGTACGCCGAGTCACATTTAAAACCTAAATGAGGATAAAAACTAGAGACTGAGGAATTTTCCCGTCAAAATGACGGACAAAAGGAGGTTTTTTTTCGAAAAGTGATAGTTCTTCTTGAAGAAAGTTATGGATTTTTTTCAAGCATGACCTAATTATGGGGATAAGTCATTTGGTAAAAAAAAATTGGACGGAGAAATTTTGCTGTCCAACATATCGAGCTATTTGTACTTTTAGGTTTATATACCTAATTCCGGAATGATTTTTTTTTGGACGCTCTGATGGAACATCTTGTATTTATGTGTATTACAACCCTGCAAAGTTTCATTTACGGGAAAATTAATGTTGGGGTCTCCATACAAACAAATCGTAGATTTACTACAGTAAGTTAACGGATTCAAAAGATATGACAAAAATTGGGGTTCCTATAATTAAAATGAGGAGGTGTAACATGAGATAGAAACTGGAGCCCTCTATATTATTTCCAAACCTCAACACTAGATGGCGCTGTATGCACCCTAACTAGTTTTTATTTTTCTTCCAAATAAATGCATAGAATGGTGGTACGGAAACCTCAGTGCACGAGTCCCACTCGTACGGTCAGCCACAGTCACAGATACCCCATGGCAGCTCTTGCCGCGTGCGGCATAAGTGCGCCAATCGAACAAAAAGGGATATCTTTTTGTTTTTGACCTAGCGTGTGGCCGACTGTACTTGGGCGGTTATTTTGTGACATCTGCAGAGACCGATCGATACTTAAGTATTTGCTTAGTGAATTTCTCAATTCAGAAATCGGAGGTTAATAGCGGATCGTATGGACCCTGATTGTCCGATCATGGAACACTAATTGGGTCAATTAATCAATTATTTTGGCTTCGCCCGAAGTACGGAAGTGTTGACAAAGATTTGGCGGATATTTGCGCTGTCGTGACGTCTGTAGGCCGCTATGCTCCATTCGATATCATTTTATTTATTTTGTTACAGGTAATTTAATTACTTACCTAAAACTACAATTGATTTTCATTTAAAATATTGCTCTACTATGCGATATATATATTTTTTTACTTTTAATAGTCCCAGCGTTTAAACCGGGGCGGCGCGGAGACTTAAAAACGGCTGCTGTTTATCATGCTTTTTGAGTCTCCTACCTTTTCAAAAGTGTTAGTTATTTATGAAAACAGTGTAACATTTTTGTATTTCGCTTTTGAATTATGTGCTTTTATGTTTTTATTTTTTTTGTATCATAGCAAACTAAAGCAGTGGATGTTTATTTCAGTGCTCTTTTAAATTTCATCTACCTAGAGCGGGAGGGACAGCAATCTGTAGATATCAAAGCTCGATGACCAAAAAAAAGTATTTTGGAATGTCAGATTTGTCCATTAATAAGATTTTCAAAAATTTTTTTTATGTGATTATGTTCAGTATTTTGAAATGTCAAATCTGTCCATAGCTGCTATTTCTCGAATTTAAATGGATCTTCTCAGGCATTGTTTGCGCTGGGCGGCCATTCTGTCGCATAATCAGTTTGTGATGCAGGTAACCTGCGGGGGCTGTTCTTGTACAAATATATAGCGTTTAATTAATCCATGGTAGGCGCAATATGTTTTGCGCAATATATTCGGCATTTGAAGGATTGCTTTGATACAAGGTACCTACTATTACCTAATCATGGAGTCGAGTCTTTTCGAAGAAACAAATAATTTTGTAAAGCAGAGGCACCTGTTTATTAAAAATGAGTCTTTTATGAATGTTTATTTTGTCAAGTAGGTATATCAGTAATTGGTATATTAGTAAGTAAGGTATGGTAAGGTATGGTAGTTTAGTAAGTAAGTAATTCACAAGATAAAACACAGTACATGCTTCGAAGTTGCCAAACGAAACAATGAGCCGGTAATTTGTTGGAACCATTCGCGCAGGTTCTGCATCCATATTTTGGGTCTTCAAGCCAGCGTAGCATGAGCGCCAATCCACATGGATATGACGATATCTACTCCATTTTTTTAGCCACCTAGGACAAGTTGTTTGTATTGATCAGCAGACAGCCTACTTAAAGTTCCGCTATCGACTTAGAGTGCATTCTGTATATCCCACTCTTTGATCTACAAAGAGCGGTACAGACAAAGGTATTACCTATAGATATATCCCAGGCACTGCACCGTCCGAGAGGTCTCATCACCCATCTAGTGTGAGTGAAGGTGCCACTGTACGCTGAATAAATCTTCTCGTTACGTAGATACAAAGGCCTTAGTTTTGGGCCTCATGCTAAGCTAGCAGGTCAAATATCTTGCCTTGTATAAAAGTTGAAGAAGGCTACTTGTTTTTTATGCATTATATGATTTCCTCATTTGGATGGTCAGGGAATCTCTACTTTCTTCCTCATTCACGAAACTAAAAACTAACACTCGAGACTCGAAGTAGGTATTTGGCAAGTGATTTTCACATAACTATATTGACTGACGGCGCCTCACTTGCACCAGTCTGTATGAAAGTGACATGTGGGGTGGTTTGGTTACTGCATGTCACTGCAACGTGAATAATAATGTAATGAGATGTACATAATAATGTAAAGAATGTAATGAGAACCTCCATCGGGCTTCTGCGGGTCTATTATGTAAAAAAGCCACCCAACCTTTGAGCATTAAAACACTCGAAAATAGCCCTTATTGAAATGAACAATCTTATTTTTGACTTTTAAAGACCGTTATTTTTACGGTGGATATTTGAGGGAATACAGGGGCTGACCGGTATTATATTTTTCATCTCATAGGCTCGGAAAGCATGGTGTTACTACCTAAGATACATACGATCATGGAAAACCCTTTTGTATAACCACATAGTTTATCTGCATTTTTGAGCGCTTCGCAATGAGCCGTTTTCACGGCTGTCAAATTTAGCTTTTTCTGAAGATATTATTAATCTGTGTAAGCGAAACACATCCCGGTTCTTATATGGCCAAGCCTATGAACGCCATCTACCAGGGGCTTTGGATTCAGCTTTTAACTGTTAGTTGAAAACGGGCCATTTGAACGCTATGCCCTGTGGTGTGGTCACCGAACTAAATCCCATAGAATCCGCATTACGTATAAAATCACAACAAAAACTTGTCCCCACAGAAACAAATGATATCAGCAATAGAACAATACGAAACATCATTTCGACCATACGTCTAATATTCGAATGTCAACCTTATTGCATTAGTGTACAGTTTTACTTTAATTGTATAGACTACGAGCAAATAAGCTCCCAAAGGCAGTTTGGACATCAATTTTTCCAGACACATTTCAGAGTTCTATGTTGTATCTAGTTTTATCCTTGATCGAAGGGTGTGGTGCATAAAAATAAAATCTGTCAATGTAAAGAAAAAGGAAACTCATTTCAGTAACCTTTATGTACCTAGTTGTATATTGTTTTTCTTGCGTCTAACTAATATCTGGGGGCACGGCAGTGCCCCCGCCAGGTCGAGCGCGAAGCAAACACTGCCGTACCATCCTTTACTGGAACCATTTCGCCGCATTTTCAGGCCCCTATTTGAGAACCTCTGGATAAGACCAGAACGCAGAAATTTTCGTCATCTAGTAAGCTATAATCACATACTTAAAATCCAAAATTTAAAGTCTGTAGGTCATTTAGTTCCGAAGTTAAGCGAAAGCAAAGTTTCGCATTTATGACACACACTCACTCACTCACTCACTCATGATCATCATAATAGAACTAGTACTTTCCATAAACTCACAGAGCTGAAATTTGGTACAGAGTTAGGGTTTAATGAGCACATAAAGGGAAAACTATAAAAACTAGGATAATCGAAGATCTGGAGTACCTGGTGACCCTGATTAGAAAACACAAGAGCCCTAATAGAACTAGTACTTCCCATAAACTCAGAGAGCTGAAATTTGGTACAGAGTTAGGGTTTAATGGCCACATAAAGGGAAAACTATAAAAACTAGGATAATCGAAGATCTGGAGTACCTGGTGACCCTGATTAGAAAACACAAGAGCCCTAATAGAACTAGTACTTCCCATAAACTCAGAGTGCTGAAATTTGGTACAGAGTTAGGGTTTAATGGCCACATAAAGGGAAAACTATAAAAACTAGGATAATCGAAGATCTGGAGTACCTGGTGACCCTGATTAGAAAACCCAAGAGCCCAACCAAACTATTATAGATCGACATATACCGCCCTTACAAAAAATATTCAACTTGTCAAAAATCGAAGGTCCTAAGTATCTGATGAAGAACCCTCAGCTGGTCTCAGCTGTATTAAAGCCCCCTTCTACTATTGGTACATAAAAATATCGACTGTCATTGCAGAAATCCAGCGTAGTGGGACACATCTTCTAATTTAATCTAGCCTATAGCGTCCTACTGCTGGGCGAATGCCTCCCCTTCTGCTTTTAATACGCATATAAATAAAATTAAAGGAAACTCTGGATAACACTAGACTGGCTTTTATACTTATACTTACAATTTAACAAGAAGAAATAGTCGAACGATTAACTTTATTCTACTCGAACATTACACAAATTAAAAAACTGTTTCCAATAAGAAAATCTAATGAAATAAATCAATATGCCCACGTTTCTACAAAAAGAAGTGAAATCCCACCAAAAACATTCTATAAAAAACTAGCCAGGTCTCGAAGGAGCTGCTTGTTTATCTCTAAAAAGTAATGAAATCTAGACAAAGTCGTGCCAAGTCTAAGGTTCCTTACTGCGATTTCTTTATTATTATAGTTAATGTTGTGTGACTTGGCCGTTGAAGGGTATACAAGGGTACAAAACCAGGTGCTCCATGACACCATTGCACCAATCTGACGCCAGAACCGCTTGTGTACCCTTCAACGGCCAAGTCACACAACATTAACTATAATAATAAAGAAATCGCAGTAAGGAACCTTAGACTTGGCACGACTTTGTCTAGATTTCATTACTTTTTAGAGATAAACAAGCAGCTCCTTCGAGACCTGGCTAGTTTTTTATAGAATGTTTTTGGTGGGATAATAATTTCCTAGCACTGTGAGATGAAAAGTTGAGTGTTCCACACGGATGTGATATGCGGATATGCGTCTCGTGCTTCTAAATACCTACACGCACTCGCTGCAAACAATAATGTTGCATCCTAGCATAACAAATAACTATTGAATTAGGCAGGTTTTTGGTAGAACGCGTCACATTGCGGGAAGTAGAAGAGTTGTGTTTTGGAGTTTGAGGCATAAAGACGAAAATAGAAAGATAATTTTATGAAATTACTGAGTTTGAAGACATTAGACTCACAACTCACATATTAGTACACACAACTGCATGTTTACTTTGAGCATTTGATGCATCGAGACTGTTCCAATTTTGGCACTAAATTTTACTCAGAAGCACTGTAACATAATCTGGGGGCACGGCAGTGCCCCCACCAAGTCGAGCTAAAAAGCGGCACGGCCGTACCATACTTTTCTCGAAGCAGTTCAGGCCATTTTCGACCCCCCTATAACTTCGTTTCGGATAAAACTAGAAGCCTGAATTTTGTGTAACCAAGAAAGCATTGTATAAACACGGAATATTTCAAATTTCATTCAATTTGAACCAGTAGTTTAAGAATTATAACTAGTCAAAGTTTCGTATTTTGTCACTCACTCACTGATTGATCATCAAAACTCTGAGGCACTTCTAGCATACATAGAAACTTCAAATTTAGAATACAATTAGTATTTAGTGTATAAATCAAGGAAAAACTAAAATATTTTGCAATTTCAGTCCAGGTTTCTAGGTACACCAACTGCATATATAACTTTGTATTCCCATATAAATATATGGGATTACAAAGTTTTATTTGCATACATGTACAATGCAAATGTAACTTTGTAATCCTATATATTTATATGGGAATACAAAGTTTAATTTGCATACATGTACCCACGACAGCATGACAGAGTGTACAAACGTAACCGAGTAGAGTGGTAGGGTGTAAGGGTCGACGTGCTGTCTTGTGTACAATGCAAATGTAAGTTTGTAATCCTATAATGGAATCAATAGGTGTAGATATGTACCTACATAATATGTACCTACCTACATATTATTATGTTCAAAGGTAACTTGTACAATGGTCAACGAGCTTGGTCCGGTCAAAACTAAATTTGAAATTATTAATAGAGCTTATGTTCATCGCGAACAGTTTCCCATATGTATAGCCTATGCTATAACTATACATAAAAGTCAGGGCCTAAGTCTAAATAATGCGCTGATGGATATCGGTTCTGCAGTATTCACATCCGGTCAAGCTTACGTGGCACTTTCAAGAGTTACAAGTCTGGGCGGCTTACATCTAATAAACGTCGACTTTGGAAGTATTAAAGCGCAGGAGTCCTCAATTTGTGAATACAATAGACTAAGAAGCATTTACCGTCCAGACTTATCGAAAATAATAACATCAAAGCCTCCGAGAAAAACCCATAGAGACAGCGAGTGGGCTTTGAGAAAAACTGTAGCTGAAGCTCAAGAAGTAGAACCGGAAAAGAAAAAGAGGAAGACTACCTACAAAAATAAGAAAAGCTCATGACAGAGATGGGCTTCAAGAAAATCCGTTGTTGGTATTCAAGAAGTAGAAGGTAGAAGACGTACTCGTAGAAGTAGAAAGCAAAAAAAAGTAGGACTATCTACAAAAAGAAATGAGATCCCATCAAAAACAAAACTTGTAAAAAAAAACCAAGCCTCGCTGCTCAGTTCTTCTACCGTAAAAAGTTTTGAGATCCATGTAATACCAAGTCGGTTAATTTATTCAGTCCCTACTTTTTAAGGGTCCTTCTGTCTTGAGTAATTTATTACGTAATTAGCTAACCTAACAACATCTTATAGTGACCATATCAAAATTAAACATCTTTTATGTTTTAAATAAATAGATTGACTTGGCCATCGCATGAAAACACAAGTAATACAAATTATATTAAATTAGATTATTTAATGCGATTGCCAAGTCAATCTAATTATTTAAAACATAAAAGATGTTTAATTTTGATATGGTCACTATAAGATGTTGTTAGGTTAGCTAATTACGTAATAAATTACTCAAGACAGAAGGACCCTTAAAAAGTAGGGACTGAATAAATTAACCGACTTGGTATTACATGGATCTCAAAACTTTTTACGGTAGAAGAACTGAGCAGCGAGGCTTGGTTTTTTTTTACAAGTTTTGTTTTTGATGGGATTTATATTTCTGTATTGAGAATTTGATTCTGCCTCTGCAGATACAAAAAAAACGCGACAGTATATGGTTAGTCGTAAGCTATTGTAATTTTTAAGCTAAATTAGCAACACCATTAGAAGGGCCGACTTCGTCAGGATGGTATAGGTGCTGGGCAAGCCTACTCTATCTAAAGACAATGTCCCAGGCACTACAGCGTCGAGTGGTCTCTTCACCCATCTATTGTGAGTGAAGGTGCCACTGGACGCTTTCTCATTACGTAGATGCAAAGGCCTTATGCCCGATTTTACCAACTATACTTAATTTTTAAGATCTTCTTCTTTTTTTTTTTAAGAAGTCCTTAGAGTAATTTTTTTTTGTTGCTGAAATCGGGCATTAGTCTTAGAAGGGCTTGTTTGATTCCCTAATACAAGGTGTTACAAAAGTACCTAACTCTTTTTACAGGGTGTAACCTAGTGGTCAACAGGATGTGAAATCTGTAAAAAAAAGTTGAAAATAACAATTTTTATTTTATAATATAACCTCAAAATAAAAAAATAAATCATACTTTTTTGTTTTTGTTAAAATATGTTTGTGTGTGTAGGTACATTTACATAGCTTTGAGTTGTTATAATATAACTTTGTGAAAGTCAATGAAAACAATATTTAAAAAAAAACTTCTCCCGCCACATCGTTCACATTTTATTAATTTCAAAATTAACGGAACGTCATAGAGCAAAAAAAATATTTTGGTTGTGATCCCTATCACCGGTTGCTATTACCCTGTAAAAAGAGTTAGGTACTTTTGTAACACCTTGTATACAGCAATAAAGCCAAATAAACATTGTATTATCTTATTAATTTAGTGAATTTCACAATTCACCAACTGGCTTTTAGAGCAGTATGCTTATTCTGTAAAAAAAACTTCACAGTTGCTAGTCCTCAAAACCGATTTATTTGCGGGAAAATATAAAAAAAACATTGTTTATTTCGATTACAGCAAATTTCCTGCCAATAAACTGGATTTTAGGACTAGCAACTGCGGATTTTTCTACAGAATAAGCACCTACAATCCTACAATATAATACTAGTGGAATGTATAAATCGCGAAAAAAGACGGCAATTCCTACAGGCATCTCTAGGGAGGAAAAACTAATTTTCCTTCTGTAGTTTTCTTTTAAAAAGCGTACAACAATACTTTATCAGTTTTTTCCTGTGTCTTAACTCGCTTAGCCCAGTTTTATAATAGTTTGTTATTTTTTCATGACAATGAATTTAATGACAATTAATAAATAATATTTAGGTGGGTACACTTCCATTATTAAATAATAAATGTTGCGAAGTTGGCTATCAAAACTTAAATATATTTTCAATGTTTAGAAGGGAAGTGCCCGAACACACCAAGCCATTGAAAAACAGAATTTTTTGCAGTATCAGAAGTAAGTATCTAGTATTTACCAGTTTCGTATTTATGAGAAAAATACTCTGGACCCAGTATCAAATAACAAAAGAAAACGCCCTGTAATTAGGCAGAAATCAGAGGTATTTAATCCCATGGAATTCGGAAAGGTACAGTTATAAAGGGCCTTTTAATTAAAATCGTTCCCTAAATTGTATTTTTTTTAAGTGGATAATGGACAAAACATTGTCTCTTACCTATGTAGCTTTAGCAGATTTTTTTATAATTTCAACCTAATTTTACTGCCTAACTCTGTTCAAAATAAAAATATGCTACCGTGTATTTTATTGTTTGAGAGGCAACCATTTCAAAATTGTTTTAAAAAGCATGCAGCACAAAAATACTGCGTGCCATTTATCAAAAGGAGGTGACATGGTTCTATTTATTTTACAACACTTTTTCAGAGCTTTTACAACAACGGCACAAAATAAATAATAATATATTAAACATCCCTGAATCATCCCTGAAATATGTCGCAAATCGCAATACTAGGAGTTCGCCCCAAAATGAGAACACGCGATATGTAACTCTTTGTTAATTCCCCATATCTCGGCCACCTTTCGACCGATTTAGCTCCAAATTAAAAAAATCTTTTAAATTAATTTCTTGCCTACCAAATTTACTCAAGTTATCGTCGAACGAACATTCATACATGCATACAAACATATAACGCCGGATGGATCCAATAGACTCGGAGAACTTCTCCCGTTTCGCTCGCTCGTTCATTTAATTTTATCCTCACTGCGAATAACCGATAACCAAAATAAACGATGAATGAATACCTAGCTCATATTAGCGCGTCATTTTTCATTGCATTTTTCGGTGAAAAGACACTGTCAACCCAGAGCGTTCAGTCTACATTATACCGGTAGGTATTGACTGAGGCGTCATCGTCCATATTGGCAACGATACTAAACTCTAAATTCTAGGGTCGGCGGACTTCACCACATAAGTCCTATAGAAATTGTATAGGACTTATGTGATTAAGTCCGCCGACCCTAGAATTAAAAACCAAGTCCACGAAATGACAGTACCTCGTATTTATCCACTCAGTCGTACGTACACAAGACAGCACGTCGACCCTTATACGAGAGAGTGCTAGCTCTGACGTCAGAGTGTACACTATTGTTGTAAAGTCGCCCGTAACGTAAACGAGTAGAGCGCTAGCGTGTAAGGGTCAACGTGCTGTCGTGTATACTCTCTATCCTCAGGATCGTGAGTGTGGTGGACAGCTGAATTCTCCATTGAATTGTATCACTCGCGATGCGCTGCTCGTGGAGGTGTTTTTGCGTAGCTTTAGTCATAATATCCGTCCACCTTATATCCGACATAGCAGGGGATCTGCCTCGAGCTTTCTAGGCATCTACCTTTCCCGTCATAATTAGTTTATATGCTACCTACGCCTACGATCTATTATCCATAGGGTTAGGTCGTGGCGCGTACTTTGCCTCTATATTTGTTTTTTTTACTGACCTTTTTCGAGCGAATACTTCTGAAATCATGTTGCTGGGTTATTGGCACATGTCGCAGACAGTCTGTTTTGTTTAACATTTTACTATTGCACAATCCCTTTTCCATTTAGAACGATGTGAAAACATTCACCTTTAGTACATTTTCAGTATTTATTTTTCATTACTACAGTCTGGCATCACCTCTGCAAAGACACTTCTGACTGTTGAGCATTATGTAAGTAGGTAAGTTTTCATACCAGAAGGATCACTATGATGGAAGGATATCTTAGTTCACCCATACTTTTGAGAGCAATTGTCTCATTTATAATCTGCTAGCGAAAACTAAATTAGAAAAAAGCTACTGGGCTGTAGCGTTTACGCAAACATTTCGAATATCGATCAAACATAACAAATAACAAAAAACTAAAAAAATACGACTTCACTGGTGAAAAGGAAAAGATTCTCCTGCTGTCCGTTGAAGAGTTTCGTTCTCCATCTCAGAAGTTCTTCAGACCTTCACCATTTTTTTATAACCTTAAAAAAACATCAAAATCGGTCTACCTAAAAAAAAGTTCCGGGGCGGGGTAACGAATATAAAAAATTCATATACGGGTCGAATTGTGTACCTTCTCCTTTTTTGAATTCGGTTAAAATTATCGTTAGCTAGAAGGATGTATAGAAGCTTACTACTTAAGTAGTAGTTCGCTCCGAACTTGAACTCGCGATGTACTTTTCAACCCCATAATATCTCGACAAAATCTCGGATTTGACTCTTGTTTGAATTTACTTTTATCTCTTTGCCTACTCTCCTACCAAACATGGCGTTCCGATCAAGGGTACCCGATACCTACGTACCACCGGATTGTTGAAGTAGACTTAAATAACTTCGCTCGCTCGTTCAATTATTATCTTAGAAATTAACAATACCATGCAAAGTGAACCATATGATCAAAGCACTCAGGTAGAGTTTTGCACATCTAAGCTTGTAATGGGGCGACATTATCAAGATACCACAGCAGCATAAAACAAACAGGAATGGGACAATCGAAGGGCTCTTCTCACTGCGTACATTGGGATGTGAGATAGTTACCACGTGTGATATTAAATTAAAAATAAAACTACCTTTTTTATACTTATGCGAGCTATTATAGGTGGTGACTTATATGTCTTTTGGTTGCAGTTCCTTCATGTTCTTTGTTCCATCATGAAACATCTGTTCTATACATTTAATGCAGTTTTTGGGGTAGGTAAGTCTTGCGTCCGGGTCAATAGTTGTAACAGTAGATTGTTATAGATATATCGCACATGAATAGTCAGAGGGTATTATCTCAAAAAAGTGAGTTTCGAGAAAAAGCGTTTTGAATATTTGAAAATTCATAACATTTGATGCAGGCCACATATTGATAACTTTTTGTATTTGCGTTGTAGGTTGATTCTTTCTCTGCATGATTCATGAAAAAAATAGAGTTGAAAAGAAGTAGATTAATAGTTATACTGTTTTTCCTGACTCTCTATCAAGATAATACTGTATAGCCCGACAAAATTGAATTAATTTGTATTTATGACTCTATAGCCAGTTTTTTTTTGCAATTCTAATGTATTATTTCAAAATAATACAGGTCTTTTTACCTGAATTTGAAAATTATATCTTTTAAAGTGTATTAAAATTAATTTAAAATCATGAAAGCAGACTTTTGTTATCATTGACATTAGTTTTCTTAAGTAATCATGAAGTAAATAACAAAATAAGTCACATATTTCCCAACAAACAAAAATTGGTATAAATAATTGGGTATTTCAGTCTTCAATAAAGTACTTAAACTAATACAATCTAATTTAGTTTTAGGTCGCTTATAATTTAATTAAATTAATTCATTTCAAATAAACTACTTCCTCTGTGCTATTTACTTTAAGAAAAAGTTATTAAAGGTAGTCGTTTGTAATTAAAAATCTAGGAACAATCAATATTTCTAGCGAGGAAACATAGAGGCGACAAACAATCAGTAATTTTAGACCTGCCCCCTTAGCACGCTACCATTTTGCCTACTCTCAACTGTCACCTTAGCCGCTTAACACTACTGAGGTGACAGTTAACAGTGGCTAAGGTGACAGTTGAGAGTAGGCAAAATGGTAGCGTGCTAAGGGGGCAGGAATAGCTGACACAAAATTGTTAGTCAATTGGTTTCGAACTCAATTTATCGAAGTGCGAGCTTAGAGGGAACCTCCTTGACGAAGAAAAATATGACTTGGCCTCATATTTTTACTCACTCATCACTGTGCCTCCTAAGATCCCCAGTGCAGGACGATTCCTACGAAAGATTAAATTAATCAAATTCGATGAATTTGCCAAATATGACAGAATTATGTTTGTGAATTTGTAGTAGCAATTACCTCTCGCTGACTGTGAAGGGAAACATCGTGAGGAAACCTGAGCGTATGAGGCATTATACCAAAAATATCCAATCCGCATTGTATAGCACGCGTAGAGAGAGAAGGCCTTTGCCCAGCTAGTGGGACATGTACAATTGTACAGGCTACATCTTACTTTTTTTCTTACTCATAAATTATTGTACGTATTACGCTATTCCACATTGAGGCAAAATTATAAGATAAACCTTATAAGCAGTCCTAAATTGCCCTTGAGAGGATAGACCCAGACCAAATTGTCGATCCGTCACGGTTGCTTGGGCATAAGAATGCCTTCAAGCATCGCGCTGCCAGCGTTCCTATCCTCGGTCGACAGCACGATCGACCTAATCAGCCAGGACCGCTTGGCCAGACATGGCAGGCCCAAGCCAGGATCTGAGGCTGAATCTGTCCCGGGTCCCTGCTTAGCCTAGCCTAGCATGGCATAGCCAGAGACAATGGCAATAGGCCTGATGGGGTGGGGCGACACTACGTAAGTCGACATAGTAGCACACATATTTGGACACATATGGCTACATATTTGCGCCCTTCGGCGTAGAGACCCTCAGGGACCAGGTGCGCGAAAACTCTCTCAAGAGATTTCGTTGTGCCTGGTTGACGCCTCGAGTGTACAGAGGGCTGGTGCTTACCAAGGGCAAAGGCTGAGCCTCGCCATCCAGTGGGGCAACGCCGCCAGCCTACCCTACCGAGTGACGTTGGCGATCTGGCTCAAATATTTTACCTATGTTAGGTTATTCTTAAGTTAGCAATGCAAAAGTTGGTGATCTGGCATAATATCCGGGGAACTTAGAGGCAGAAATTCTCCAGATGGACGATAAGTGGGGTCGGCTTATTCATCATCACAGTCTTCTTACGCTATTTCCAGGTCTTCAGCACTATTATCTACTTTGATAGCGGGATTGGCAGCAAAAACCACCTTCCTTGCACAAGAATTTAGAATTTATTATCGGTCAAAAGGGTATTATTCGGTTTACAACAAAAACATATTACAAAAAAAAACTGGACAGAGAGTAGTATCTAGAAGAAACCGATGGCAATATGGTATTAAGTCAATATAAAACCAACGGTATTTAAAAGGTTATGAAAAAAAATCGGGCTATAGAGTATTAAGTCAAAATAATACAAATGACGAATTATTCAAAACGGGCTAAAGAGTATTAACTAAGAGATAATACGCTCTAGACTGCTCACATTTTAACTTTTTATAGTAATTATTGACAGAGCACCTGTCATAACTTGAAATAACACGAGTGACCCGTCAATTTCGGATGGCGCTTAGTGGCTAACTAAAATGTGACAGTCTTGCCTGCTCGAATATATCGCAAACCAAATTGGAAGACAGTCGTAAAGCTCCGTTTCTCGGCTTTAAACTAACCTACAGATATGGCTGTCTTGCCAGATTGTAGAGAAAAATTTTACGAACTCGAATCCGTCGTAAAAAAAAAATTGCATTTTCCGAGATAATACCCTCTGACTATTCATGTGCGATATCGTAAACCTTTAGATATGGCCTACCACATTCTTGAACTAGGCAAACCGGTTGTGAAGCTATGCTAGCTTTCTTCGCTCTCATTGGAAGAGAGCCCTCACAGAATGCGAAAGAAGACAAAAGCGTGTGGGCCCTATTGTGTCAACGAAACGTTCTTGGTTAATTCTCAGAAATAAGTGGAGCAGTAGGCCATTTGTTTGTTTGTTACATTATCCGGTGTAAGATGATGGTTAGTGCATTCGGATTCGAATATTTCAAGTGAGTATGTATCCAAGGCATTACATGTAGCGTGCTTCGAAGTAAAGTTCGTTCGTAGTTCCGTGTTTCGAAGTAGAATTCATTCGCAGTAGCGATATTCTCAGTAGCGTACTTTCGGAGTAGCGTTATTCGCAATAATGTTCTTTAGAGTAACGTAGGACACTCCAGCCCAACTGTCTATGCCTGTAATAGGCGATGCGGGATTTCGGAGTAAGCAATATCTGAAAAGCTGAGGAAAGGTGTCAGAAGAATTATTGTGTCGCAGTCAGCATGAGAAATTTCCATTAGATCGTAATACAACCCCCGCTACGAACACCTCGATTTTTTGCATTTCTTCCATCAGTTGCAAAATGCGTGTCCAAATGCGATGAGAATTCATAAACTGACGAGCATTCGTCTGTAATGTAACATTCGATTCGATTTTAAACATTCGCCCTGATTGACGAGCAGTAATCGCCTGTAATGTAACACTTGATTCAATTTTGAGCTGTTTCTGATACAAGTTGTATCAACATATTAGCTCTGTTTATTTTCTGCTCTATTCTCTGCTCTATTTTCGCTCTGTAATGCCCGATTCTCTTCTCTCCAATGTAATGCTGGAATCTGAAACATTACAGGTTGCGCATTGTTATGCTCGGTTATCCTCCCGCACTGATGTAATGCTCGATTCTGTAACATTACATTACAGGCGAATGCTCCAAGTGATCACCTAAGATGCAAAGTTTTTTTTTATATAACTCTACGCTACAGCTGCCATAATAGTCGACGGCTACTTAGGCATGTAAATTGAACCATTAAAAAGTTACTCGCAGTGCATTGCAAACTTTGCATTCTGACTACTGGCAGGTACGTGAATAGCCTTTAGTTTACACAATTAAATCGCCCAAAACTTCTCAGTAACTTGGGACTTGTAAATGTAGTTTACCAATGCTTGCTGCGCGCGTGTATAACGTTGTTACTGCAAGGGAGCAAGTCAGCAAAACGGGTATCATCCGCCCCGTGGACTCCGCCGGGAAATAAATGTTTTAGTTCAATAACCCAAAACTGCGGACGTTAATGTTGAACGAAAGTGGCGGGAAACTACAAACTTTTACAGGTTTTCAAAGTTTCGTTTCACGACAATAAAGTATAATATTATTTTCGTTATTCTAAACAACAGGGGTGGCCACTACCTCATTCGATAACCTAACCTACCTAACAACAGAACAACAATAATTAAGCTGATTTCTCTGGTCGACAAACCAGTGGTACTACCCAAAAAACTATATAGAACTTCGAGCAAATCTCATAATCAGCTGAATTAAATGGTTGGTTGTCCGGCTATTAAGGTCACCCGACACAAAATCACTCAACAATAACGAAACATGTTATTTTTCCTCAGCCAATTGTCCTCTTAAATAAACGAAAAGAACAAGGTCTTCATCGCCGTTCTGTAGGTAATTAGCAAGGACAGCATTTGAACACCCTTGGTAGCCTTAGCTCGCACGGGATAAGTACGTTATACGAACAGAAACATCCTAGCGAGACACTGACTGGTACGAGCCACGAATGAATTGCTGTTATGGTATTATCCTCAGTTACTCCGGTATAAACTGAAACTGCAGTTTGCAACTTTAAAGCTGTGAAAATGTAATTGCAACGGTTTTACCTGTTCCTAACTGTGGCCTAACGGCCAGCTTTCGGAACTCCATTTCTAAAGGACTTCTAGGATGTTAGAACAGAATAGGAGAAATCTCACTTATTGAACAATATTTTAGAAATATGTTTTACAACCTTTTGGGTCTTTTTAAATACTATAATTACTTTTATTTTTTTTGTGTCTACTGTGACTTTGACTTTGTATATTGTATTTTTTGTGATATGGAACCGCGTTTTCCGAAATAAAAGGATTTATTATTTATTATTATTTTACCTGTTTCGAAAGCTGGCCGTTAGCTCCATTTCTAAAGGACTTCTAGGATGTTAGAACAGATTAGGAGAAATCTCACTAATTATTGAACGAGCGAGCGAAGCAAGAGAAATTCTCCGAGTGTACTGGAACAATCCGGCGTTTGTATGTATGAATATTCGTTCGACGAGAACTTGAGTATATTTGGTCGGATCGTCATTTAATTAAAATTATTAAGTCCGAACATGAGCCAAATCGGTTGAGGGGTGACCGAGATATGGGGTCGCGAGTTCACAGTTCGGGGCGAACCACTAGTAGGTATTATACGTATATGTATTATGCGAAAGTTTTGTAGTGTGTGTGTTTGATACTCTTTCACGCTGAAACGGCTGGACGGATTTGGATGAAATTTGGAATAAAGATAGCTTACAAACCACAAATAACACTGGCTATAAGTGACTATTCACATGACTGACATAAAAAAAGTCATCCACCTTCTCTTACTAGATTGAACATTCTACCACTGAAGCTTTTACTCACAGCCTACGAGTAGTTAAACTAGCCTTTCTTAATTGATTGGCGAAGTTAAGAATCAATCCATGGATGGTTGACCACTAGTGGCAATAATATGGGTCGACCACGGTTAAATCGTTGGTCCCAGTTTGTTAATACAACCGTTAAGGCTCGGTATAAGGCTAACTAGCGCCACCAATGTTGAAAAAATCATATCTTCCTGCAGAAGAAGTTTCTGACAAAATCCTAAGATGAGCCTATGCGCCATGCTTTTCTAGATTTTTAAGTGTAGGTATCTAACAAAAAATATCCGCCCTGGGATTCTATCCTGGGTATCCTCTTCGAAATTTACTTCTTATCGATAATTTTTTAGCTTAAGACTAGAAATTGAGTTGGATACCTACACTTAAAAATCTAGAAAAGCATGGCGCATGGGCTCATCTTAGGATTTTGTCTGAAACTTCTTCTGAAGGAAGATATGATTTTTTCAACATTGGTGGCGCTAGTTAGCCTTATACGGAGCCTTAAGCCATGTCAGAGGCCCTTTGGGCGGCCTAAAAATCTGACACCAGAGGCGGTCACTACCTCTGACGATTAACTAACTACAAGATTGAAAGAAAGGTAGAGGAAGACTACGAAGAAGCTATTTTGTCCAAATTAAGTGTCAAGCGCTTGAAGAGAAACCGTGTGTTTTGACACCATGGTTGGAAAGAGAGGTAATCAGTAAATCAAACATAATACTCACCAGAAATGTTCGCCCATGGGGAATACTGATGTTTGCTCCGTAATAATATTGTGAGTACACACGACAGCACGTCGACCCTTACATGCTAGCACTCTGCTCGGTTACGTTACGGGCGACTTTACAACAAAAGTATACACTCTGATGTGCTGTGTGTACTGTGCTATTAATCTTGTTTTGGTCGGCTTTTGACCTAGACAGTGATAATAAGGTGATTCGCACATCGATTGGTGAATTATTTATTAACCATTTTAATACGCTATTCCCCGTGTTCGTAATGTTGTAGCAACAAAGAAAAGCTTGCAACCTGCAGAGAAATATGGTAGTGTTTTCAAATAATTGAACGAGCGAGCGAAGCGCGCGAAATTCTCCGAGTCTACTGGATCCAGCGTATGTATTTTGTATTTATGTATGTATGTATGTATGTATGTATGAATGTTCGTTCGACGACTAAAATTTTAGTAAATTTAGTCGGATCGTCATGAAATTTGGTAGGCAGGTAAATGAGGCAAAGAAAATTTATAAGTTCGAACATAAGCCAAAGGGGTTGCTGAGATATGGGGTCGCGAGTTCATAGTTTGGAACGAACCACTAGTAAATTGTTAATTTCACTCTTTCGCCAGAGATTGTGGATTTCTTATGAAAACGTCATACGAAGTCCGCAATTTCAGGCTTGTGATCACCGATTACATTACGAAACAAAATTCTCCTTACGAAGGTAAAATTTACACTATAATTATTATTAGCTGGAGAGCTGGTGACCATTCGACTTTTTTTATCGTACAAGGCTGAGAGTTGGTAGGCTGATAGAGTAGACTTCGCTGTGTCTGGAAAAATATTTTTTAGGCCGGTCGCGGTTGAAAGTTCGATTTTTTTGACTTTGCAAGTATAAATATTATATGAGTTGAGTTTTTTTTTTGTCGTACGCGGCGGCGGAGAGTTTTTGGCTGCTTATTTAGGTAGACTCCAGTTAAGCTTTGGTCTTTCAGAAAACACGATTTTTTTTCCAATGCTTTTTCTACCGTTTGAGTATTTCTAGCAAAACATGAATAAAGTACATTCAATATTAAAGTTTTTTCTTCGGTGCTATGAGCGTTAGGGCGGATATTATATTGGATATTAGTTTTGTTTCTCAACTTACTTCCTCTAATTTTCTTAACGACGTCATCGCAAACCTTAGATCAGCATTTCCCAAACTATGGATGGCGAGTTGTGGAAG
The DNA here is from genome assembly GCA_949319315.1 of Zelleria hepariella. Classification (NCBI taxonomy): domain Eukaryota; kingdom Metazoa; phylum Arthropoda; class Insecta; order Lepidoptera; family Yponomeutidae; genus Zelleria; species Zelleria hepariella. The sequence continues at coordinate 3,930,653 of OX439392.1, read as the reverse complement.
GCGAATAGTGGGTACTATTGGAACGTAAACGAATATTTGAAGGGCCCTGAAATATACGATAATGCATCGAGTTACAATTATATATTAAAACGTTTATTTTCTTATTATAATATTCCTTTATTCATATGATTTTTGTTTACGACGGTGTGTTCCGAATTCGATTATTTTGTAAATGGGAAAACAGTCAACTTTGGGAACCACTGTCTTAGAGTGTCATTTCAACATGGCCGCGGCGGTAACTGCTCATTCCGCCGAGACTTAACGCTAATGCAATAAACTGAATTGGACCATTTTAACCTGGCCTTAACAAGTTCGTTACTGCCTACCTGCAGGGGCGATTTTTAGGAGAGGTCGTCTTGCCTTGGGTGGTAATCTTGCCGCATTACACGTTTCTTTATCCATTTAATCGTATGAAGTAGTTGTCACCCCTGACTCTCTACTCTCGTTACCATCAACTGGAATTGAGTGTTAGTTTATAACATGATGCATGTTGTTAAAAACACATGGTCAAATGTAAAAATTTAAATATAAAATATAAATATTAATGTTAACCTATAACTTATTTTACTAACATAGTGTTAAGAAAGATAGAAATTAAGACTACTAACACAAATATGGAACTATAGTATCCGAAATAAATAATTTATTATTATTATAACAAAGAAGCCTTATAGCAAGAGTCACCGAGATCAATAACCAATGACCTAACCTAAAGTGCTTTTCAAAGAACAAAAGTGTTTTCATTATGATTTTGCCACTAGCGGTATCCATAAACTGACCGCTGCCGTGTTGTGTAACTTTGCATATGAGTCAAGAATGACTAGTCAATGTGGGGCTATGAGCGTGGCATGTTACGCATGGCACGTGCATACGTGGCTTACCGCAGACGCATGCCACATAGAAAACTTTATTAACTTGGTGAGGACGTGGCAAAACTGTACCAGTGGCTCTGTAGACCTCACGAGTCTTTCAAGTCTGCGAAATGTTAAGTGGGCCGTTGTCGAGCCGCTGCGAGCTTCGCTCACCGCGGCACAATACCGCGGGAGTCGGCCTCGTGACACGGAGCTAAAATGTATACAGCTCGGTCTTCGGCCTCGTGGATTGTGGTATCTGATGGGAGCGTCACAACTCTGGCCTCAAAAGGGGCCAAATAAAAAAGGGTCGGATTTCCATACAATCGAATCTCTTTTCTTCATCGGTCCCGAGCTTTTTTCCGAAAAACAGTTTTCGAACATAACAAAAATTTTTGATAGAACATTTTCAAAGCACACATCTCAATTTAGTTTTATAATAGAAGCAAATTATCTATGTCCATTTTAAATTTGAGCAAAATCGGACAGGTAAACAACAAAATTCGACGTTCCCTTTGACTTTAGCGAGTGAAATTTTGGAAAATTGAATCAAGAAAAAACTTATTATCAAATCTGCTGACAAAATTTCACAACAATCGGTTGAGAAATGCGACCTGTAGAGGAGAACATACATACATCCAGACATCCGCCGGACACACAAAAGTATTTTATGCCCAAGCTGAAACGGAGACACTCGCTCACTTCGTTCGCTCCGTCAACTATACAGGGCGGGTGATTTTTAATTTATTAGCCAAACATTGAGGGATCCTTTTACTTATCAATGCAATACATTTTACTATGGAGCCGACCAAACGGGGAAAAAAAATATAAATCAGATTGTCCATTCACAAGGCAATGGCAGACTGCACCAAATGTTTGGATTACAGTTTTTTTTTTGCCTTATAGGTAGTAAAAGTTGTATGTATTGATGAGTACTTAGAAAGACATTCAAATCCACCATAATGAAAATTATCTGAGTGTTTGAGACAGTGAAAGAAATAAAGTGAAAAATACTTTATGGCCGAGAACCACCGAACTAAATCCCATAGAATCCGCATTACTTATAAAATCACAATAAAAACTTGTCCCCACAGAAACAAATGATATCAGCAATAGAACAATACGAAACATCATTTCGACCATACGTCTAATATTCGAATGTCAACCTTATTGCATTAGTGTACAGTTTTACTTTAATTGCATAGACTTCGAGCAAATAAGCTCCCAAAGGTAGTTTGGACATCTATTTTTCCAGACACATTTCAGAGTTCTATGTTGTATCTAGTTTTATCCTTGATCGAAGCCGAGAACACATAAAAATAAAGAACAAGTAACAAAAATTCCGAGTTATTCGTATAATAGTGGCCTTTATCAGTTGCATTTGTGCGGTATTTGTTTGACATTTTGTATTCATATCACGACCACTGTGCGTGGGTCACAATGTGGCCAAATAGCAGCTAAATCTTTGACCCAATTCGCTGGGATTGGTATGCGGAAAAGAATATTATGGGCCTATAGTCCTATGAATTTGTACTTAATGTACTTTCTAAATAAGACTAAATGAGTGCTAAATGAGACATTAGAGCCCGCGCTAAGAAAGAAGTCCAGCAGGTTAAATAATTTTGGTTCTAAGTCCAATATTATATAGTGTAATTCGATGGCTCCTACGTAAACTACCGTATGTTCAAAAAGCTAACTTTCCAGGAGAGCCATTTAAAGATGTTTTCTTTAACCGTTCTTTTAATTTTTAAGCTTTTGGTTTGAAATGTTTACCATAATTAGGTTATTTTGGGCTCGATTTTTATGTGCTAAAGTAAAAGCTGTATTTTGAATACTTTTGGAGATATTGTTGTTACGATTCTTTACGACGGGGTAACGAAGTAAGAAAATATCGTATGTTAATCTTACCATTTTTTACGGCGTGGATGAAGTGACTGAAAATATCGTATGTTTCACATACCATGTTTTACATAGATAAATCGCAGGTAAAATGGCAGGTATGTGGCACTTACAGTTTTTTACTTTGTAAATCACATGAAAAATAGTATGGTATGTAACATTAATTTAGTAAATACATGGGGAAATATTAAATTTTTTAATGGGACCAGAGGTTTATCTAAGTGATAATTAATATTTACTTCATTCATTACATTTTGTAGAACCTAAACCTAAATTTTAAAGAAACATTTATATGAAATAACTTTTTATACTTCCTTATGTTTCCATTCCACTAATCAATTTGTATATTTCCTATTTTCCCAACTGTCCCCTTCGAAACTGTCACCGGGGTGGGGACTTGGGTAAAATTAGTGGCGTTTACCACCCTGGCAAATAGTAATTTTATTTTGAACAGTTACCGACGACGACCGACGACCGAATCGACTATTTATTCTTTCCGACTTCAAGATATTTAATGAAAAAGTACTAGACTTAAATAAAGTAGGAGTAGCCCATTGTAGACTCTCTGCCTCAGTGCTTTCTCATTACTTGGGTTTTTTTTTAAGGCTTGCATAAACTCTAAAGAGGCCTACTTTAGGCTAACCAACCCCGATATTATCCGTTGATGAGCTCGAAAAGGACGGTTGGGAAATAAAATTCATATTTGCCACTGAGGTGGTAAACGCAGCCATTTTTTCTCAAACACCATCAAGTTACAGTTTTGAAGAGAACAGTTGGAAATAAAGACTGTAAATTAGTAAGATATGAACAATCTTAAGAATTCCTGTAAATTTTAACGAATCTCTATTGGAAATTTGTGTTTGGAAATTTAGGATGATGTTGTCACATAGTTTCGGTTTCGGGATAACTTGTATCAGCCATTTTCCTATTCTTACTCAGGACATGCAAAACAGGAGCATTGCAGGAGCTAAACTTTACCTAAACTTTCAAGCTTAGGAGCCCATGATAGTTATCCCAAGAAGACTGCTGCAGCAGTCACTCAGACTCAGACGTGTATTTTCTCTGGCGTAGATTGACAGATAGAATACTCTTTGGTTGTGGTGGTTGTTGGTTACTTTGTGATCCAAAGATGAGTCAGACATTTCACCTATTAGTATACAGACTTAGTCAAAGAAGCCAAGCCAAACACAGTGTACCTTAGGCACCAATGAAAGTTTTGGAATATACAATACATCACTCAGATCGGAGTTTCAGTTTGGCTTACTATTGTATTCATACTTAGAAACGTTCATATACTGTCTATATAAAGGCCACTGATACATTAACATCTTCTCGTTACCATGCACATGAACACCGCGTGTCTAGGAACTAGACCAAATGAAATTAATGGTGACGGCTGAGCTTGTCAAGCATACAGACACAGTTTTCAACAAGTCTTGAGTCCATCCAACTGGCCAGAATAATTCATTTAGAATAAATACAGATTTATCTATAATTTTAATAATTGAATTTATTAACTTACAGGCTATGAATAGATTTTCAGTCTAAAAGTCTGCTGCAAACTACCCCAAGATTGGGCCTTTTTAAATCCTTAGGATCTAAGTTTGTGAGTATTTGATGAACCAAATGAGGATCTCTTAATCTTTGTTTTGAAGCTCCTTTGTGGAGAGTGTTTGTATCTTCAGTAAAAAAAATATTTTATAAATGAATTTCTTGTTACCTTCATGTGTTTGGTGTTCAGCTTCTATTGGTATTGATTTGCCTACGCCAAGTCGAGTCTCAGAAATTTAAAACCCGGGTAACTGAAATTTCATCGTCAACCAAAGCGTATCTCAAGAATGCATACAAAAACGGTTGGTCAGTCTATAAGAAACCGCATCCGTGTTTCATTTCAAATCCTTGTTAAAAATAACTCTAGTGAATGTGAAGGTCCCATACAGTAGTGTGTAATTTACCATCATGAAGTAAGTATATTTGTTTTCCACCATACGATACACAAAGCGGAAACTTTTATGTTATGGTTTTGTTTTGATTTTTAGTTTGTTCCATCCGTTTAATAAGTAGTCGATTTCAGTGATGGTTTTGTATTAAAAATATTTTTGTAACATAAAAAAGACGTTATTATTAATCAAATCTGCTTTAAGTGGTATAAACAATTTGAATTATTTGAATATTTAAATAAACGATTTAATTTTTTTCGTTCAACCTCCATGCAAACTATCGTATCTGTAAGATATTGTCATAAACTCAGCTTAATATTGCAACGTAAATAAATCTAAGTGACACATACAATACTTAACAGGTTCATATAAACCAAGTAAATAATCGTATGTGGTAAATACGATACAACATCACTTTTTATCGACGTCGTACAAAATGGTATGTGTAACATACTATAGCATACCCCCTCGAAAACGTAATCGTATGTGTTACATATTATAGTTTTGAACAAGATTGATAGAAAACGCAGTAAAACTAACAAAACTGAATACTTAACATGTTTAGTAAGAACATGCCTAATCACAAAACACAAGCTCAGATCTACGTACTTCCCTAGTAGAGAATGGTAAGATATACTTACGGTAGGCGTAGCATGCAATGTGTCCCACGTAAACTACCGCAAGAGGTCAATACGATAGTTTACGGCGCGCCCGTGATCAACATACGATAGTTTACGTCTGAAAAAATCTTCATTTTTGAATATTATTAAGTTTTTGTTTTTGGGATACATGCGAAATAATCATTTAATGACAAAAAACGAAAAACATGAAAATCGCCATTTTGTGGGATACGGTAGTTTACGTAGGAGCCATCGATTGTTAAATAGCTTTCTTTATTCCTGAAACTCGACAACGTCTAAGGCGGACTTGGATCAGTCAGGGTTAGCCAACTAACTCTGAGTTAATTAGACATTTCCATACAATTATTGACTTTAACTCAGAGTCAACTGGCTAGTCCTGTTTGACGCAAGTGGACCTAAATGTAACTAACAACAATTTTTGTTCTACGACTTTGGTTACAAAACTTGGTGCCCAAAAGTTTAACAATGGTTTAGCGCACTATTTCGCTTGGTTACATATAAAGGCCCCTATTTTGACCCATCAACTTATTGAACAACGTCCTATACGGCCTTATATGGCCGAGATCCTTTACTCTTCCGTTTTTTTTTAATGTCTCTTGATCAACCGGTTAATTTCTCGAACATTGTTCACGAAGGCAAAATTGTACACAAATCTAACGAAAAAATATGAACGGTATCCAATTCGAACGCAATAGAGGTGAATAGAGGTCGTTTTCCTCGCTTTAAGCTAGAGCAAGCGTAGACAGGCGGAGCGCTGAAAGCTCGCTACGCCGCCGTAGCGCTGACGTCATCAGCTACGCCGTAGCTACGATTGCTACGTCGTAGGCGCAATAGAGTGTAGAAGATACGAAATGGCTTTTTACGTATCTATTATTCTCTCGCTTCGCTCGCTCGTTCAATTATGCGTACATCGGCGGTATCTTGACGTGCAATCAGTGTGCACGCACTTTCAAATAAAAAAAAATCGGCTACATAAGTCACCAGAGAGCACACTAGCGAAACCCTCAACCATCAACGAAAGTCAGAACGTAGTCGCCATGACCGAACTCGATTAGAAGGATATACAGGGTTATTGGAAGTTCGACCTATTCCCATTAGGAGGCATTATGGGATGGAATTGTTTGGCAATAGTCTCCTCTATAACCTACTAGCGAGAGAAGGTCGAATTTACAATAAAAAAACTAAGGCCTTTGCATCTACGTAATGAGATGATTTATACAGCGTCCAGTGGCACCTTCACTCACACTAGATGGGTGAAGAGACCACTCGGCGCTGCAGTGCCTGGGACATTGTTTTAGATGGAGTAGGCTTGCCCAGCACCTATACCATCCTGACAGTTTAGTCGACCTAGCCCACAGGAAAGACAGGTCAATACGTGTGGAGCCAACTGGGCCGCGGGTTTCCTCACAATGTTTTCCTTCACCGTTAGCGAGCAATTTACAATAACCCTGTATGTAATTATGCGTATTAAAAAGGTCACTTGGAGCTTTTTTTTTACTTAATTTCCTCATTTAAATTCAAACTCTGCATATTTGTAGGCCCGAGATATACTTTTGAACCGTGGAAATGTTTCGACCAACCAAAAACACATTATGAAAATGCCTTAAAAAACTGAATATGTTTGGGCCAGTAAACATTTTTTTAAAGTTTTTATTATTTCTGTTAAAAATACGTGAATATTTTTTAAATTGTGCAATAATGTGTTAATATTTTAAAGTCTAATGTGAACGTTTTGTTGCCATTTCTCAAGTAAAAGTTTTCTCTAACATTATTTATCCTTCACAGGTACATGTTAGTGGTTTTTCCACTATTGATTCACAAATACAGGATTTTTTAAATAAAAAAGAAATAGAAAAGTTTATGTATCTGGACAAAATATATTTTTAAAATAAAATGTTGCTTTCAGCAAAGTCATAGAACAAAAATGGTTGGAAATCACATTTAGAACTTGACTGTTTCAGAAATAAAGCTATTTAAAAATTGCCCTGTATAGTTTGGAAGTGTTAGTTCTAGCTAGAGAAAATACGTTCGATTCTTTTCATTTCCATTTCCCACCTTATCATTGTACATTCAGCTCTAGAAAACATTTTAAAAGTGCACGTTCTTGTTCGATACTAGCTCTTATGTATTTGCGATAAGAATTCGTTGCGGGCATTGATTGTGGTTTCCTCGCCAAGCCCGGGTCGTGGAACAAACAGCAGGAGACGTTTTCCATTTTACAACCGCAAATAGAAAATTGTGGCTTTGGTGGAATTCCACTCACGCTCGTTCTCAGGCGTTGTTCTAATAGAACGCAACTACGCGATCTATTATTTAATTAAGGTGATAACCCAGGCACAACTAGCGCCACCAATGGAAAAAAAAAACATATCTTCTTTTTGGATTCAGATCCAGGGCCCTTAGCCTGTAACACAATGGTGCCAAAATGGGCTCTCGGTTGACGGTTTTAATTACGATTTATTAATGCTGTCGGTCCAGTGTCGGTCCTTTGAATGTTTTTATAGTACAGCAAAGAATATTATGAGTCTAATTCTAGAGGATTAGTTCGCTGGTTGTAGGAGAGCAACGAAAAAATCCCGGTTTTGTCCTTCTACCTAGGACGCCATTGTGTTACAGGCTAAGGCCCCAGATCCTAGAACCTACGAATAAAATCTTTTATCGCCAAAAGTGGTCACTTTTAGCGATAAAAGATTTTATTCGGATCTGGAAGGATCTGGAATCTAAACCTTAGGTCCTAAAAATTGTTAGGCCTCGCGTTGAGTACCTGACGTTTCGTTTTTAGCAAAAAACGCCTCGAAAAAGGGATGTTTTTTTTCCATGGTGGCGCTAGTTGGGCCTAGGTTTGGGCCTTAATGATTATTAGGGCATTGTTAGCTAGCATCTGAAACCAAGGCTAAAGAAAGTAAATCAACTTTTGTTTACTGTGATTTTGTTTATTTGCTGGTTACCTTAATAAATAATGTATTATGTAAGTTCGTATCGAGGTGGCCTTGCCTATTGTTTTTGACTCTCGCTTCTTAGAGTTGGTATCAAAGCAAGTAATAATACCGATACAAAGAAAACAATTTTGTTTATAGTTTTTTTCCTTATTTCCCGTCCGAGAAAAGGTCCAGTCACAGAGAATTCTATTATTTAATTTAGTTTTGTAAAAGAAAGTGGGTGTTCAAAAATAATATCGTTTGAAAATTGGCAAAAAAGCTCACCCAACTCTAGCAACGTCAAAATTACCGTAAAAAACTTTAAAGTACCTATCCCCCTAAATTACAACTATTCTAAGAAAGTAAAAGAAAGATATAGCCTGTACATGTCCCACTAGCTGGGCAAAGAAAGAAAAAGTAAAAGAAAGATGTAGCCTGTACATGTCCCACTAGCTGGGCAAAGAAAGAAAAAGTAAAAGAAAGATATAGCCTGTACATGTCCCACTAGCTGGGCAAAGAAAGAAAAAGTAAAAGAAAGATGTAGCCTGGTACATGTCCCACAAGCTGGGCAAAGAAAGAAAAAGTAAAAGAAAGATGTAGCCTGTACATGTCCCACTAGCTGGGCAAAGAAAGAAAAAGTTAAAGAAAGATGTAGCCTGTACATGTCCCACTAGCTGGGCAAAGAAAGAAAAAGTAAAAGAAAGATGTAGCCTGTACATGTCCCACTAGCTGGGCAAAGGTCTTCTCTGAGAGAGAGTTCGGGCTTAATCACCACGCGAGCCCACTGCGGATTGGCGATTTTTGCGTGGAGGGTATAATGCCTCAGACACTCAGGTTTCCTCACGACATTTTCCTTCACAGTTAGCGAGTGGTATTGCTGCTACAAATTCACAAATGTACGTAACTATGAAATAAATTTAAGTCATTGGAACTATTCTATTTTACTGCAAATTTTCCTCAGCAAAACCATCTTCGAAAATTCTAGCAACTTCAAAATAGTGGTAAGAAAACTATAAATTTTCGCTCCCCCTAAATTCACACTCTTCCATTTACTGCCAATATTCCTCAACAACATATTTTTTTCTACGATAGGTAAGTAATAAACATTTTCTACTACCATGAATGAAAAACAACACCTTGTATTTGTGTAATTCTTTCCCGTAAAAGCCTTCAAGGTAGAGGCGGCTGGACCATTTGTTTAGTTCCGAAAGTGGGGATCCGTGTAACAGGATACTGCATCGTAGCGATACCTTTCTACGGACACAATAGTTCCTTTATTTAATGAGAAACGATGCGGTGACTTTCGATAGTTGGGCGATGTTAATGCATCTATTGACACAATTTTTGTTGAGGTTATACAAGGTGTTACAAAAGTACCTAAGTCTTTTTACAGGGAAATAGCAGCCGATGTTAGGGATCACAACCTAAATATTTTTTTGCTCTATGACGTTCCATTGATTTTTAAATTAATAAAATGTGAACGCAGTGGCGGGAGAAAAGTATTTTTTAAATATTGTTTTCATTGACTTTCACCATGTTTTAACAACTCAAAGCTATGTAAATGCACATACACGCACAAACATATTTTTAAATTTGAGCTAATTCCAAAAACAAAAAAGTTACGATTTTTTTTTCAATTTTGAGGTTATAAAATAAAAATTGTTTTTTTCAACTTTTTTTTACAGTTTTGTCATCCTGTGGACAGTTTTGTCATCCAGTAGGTTACACCCTGTAAAAAGAGTTTGGATGTTTTGTAACACGTTGTATAATTTAGTTCTTCTTCCGTTTTTCACATTCAGTGCTACCAACGTTACGGTATAGTCGGTAAGTAGGTACAGTCAGCGACACACTCGGATATCCTTTTTTGTTCGAGTGAGGCACTTATGCCGCGTGTAATACGAGCTACCATGTATCCTAGCCATTGGTAGGTACTGCAGCATTCGTTTTCCGGTTTAGTTTTATACATATTGCGTTCTTAGCTCGAGAATGTTACATTTTCATTCGGTTTTGTTTCTTTACAAGGAAACTCTTTCCAAAATGGCTTTTCTGCGCTATGAATTAGGAGCTTTTAGGTAGTTACAGTTACAGGAAAATGTTCCAGAGACCATCCATAACTTTTAGAGATATTTGCTAGGCTAGGTAGGCTGGCACAACACCTAGAAAGACCCTTCACTTCGGCTCGCGAAGAGACAGATCTGTCTCTGTATTACATCTATACTAAATAAAAAATCACTTCGTGCGTCTGATATTTTAAACTACGCAACGGATCTTGATGCTCTTTTCATCGATAGTAAGATATTTTTTTAAACTGACTTCAAATAAGAAGGAGGTACTCAATTCGACCCGTAGGTTTTTTATGTTTATTACATCTAGGTGGACGGATTTTGATTAAAAATATTGAAGATCTGATAAAGAACTTCGGAGATGGAGAACGGAACTCCTAAATGGACAGCAGATCACTCGGCTTAATAGTAGTGTACCTTTTTTCTATTAAATCAAAAGTACACTTTTAACCCTAGAAGTTGTTTTTTTTTTCACTGAAGCTTTATAGGTATGTACCGCACATAAATTGCACCAAACAGGGGGCGGGTCCGCAGTATATAAATGTTTTAAACAATCACGGGTACTATTACATCCATAATATAAAAAAATATCAAACAGCTACACAAAGACGGAACTGTCTGTCGCGAAAGATAACCAAGTCCAACAAAACTGCCTACCCCCGTAGCTCCATTTCCCGTCACCGCTCTTGGAAGAATGATGGCGTCATATCATTAGGCGCCAACAACTGATTTATGGCCCAATGTGGTCTCAAATATTCCCCCAATAACGCATGTTATGTCCTTAGAGCTATGTTGTAGACATATTGGCCCAATATTCTGTTTTTAGCTACAGAAAACCGAATACCGATGAAAAAAGAGAGAAATATTATTTTCTTCGACACAGTTTGTTTGTAAAGGTATGTATGATATGTTAATAATATGTTAAAAATTTTCTAATAACTAGTGGTTCGAACCGAACTGTGAACTCGCGACCCCATATAAACTTACTAACCCCATATCTCGGCAACCCCTCGACCGATTTGGCTCATGTTCGAACTTAAAAAATATTTTAATTTAATTTACCCGCCTACCAAATTTCATAACGATCCGACCAAATTTACTGAAGTTATCGTCGAACGAACATTCATACATACATACATACAAACATACATACAAACATACAAACGCCGGATTGTTCAAGTAGACTCGGAGAACTTCGCTCGCTCGTTCAATAATAAAAAACTTTTGAATATGCGCGCTACAGGGCTGTCAGCGTAAAAGCACCAACGCAAACTCTACCAAAATAAGATTAGCAGAAAAAAAAACAAAAGCTTTTAAGATCTAAGGTTTGGATTCCATGTGCGTCGTATTTCGTCTTAAGATCAACTAACTAGTGGTTCGCCCCGAACTCTGAACTCGCGACCCCATAACTTAGCAACCCCTCGACCGATTTGGCTCATGTTCGAACTTAAAAATTCTCTTTGTCTCATTTACCTGCCTACCAAATTTCATGACGATCCGACTAAATTTACTCAAGTTATCGTCGAACGAACATTCATACATACAAACATACAAACATACAAACATACAAACATAAAAACATACATACATACATACATACATACAAACGCCGGATTGTTCAAGTAGACTCGGAGAACTTCGCTCGCTTCGCTCGCTCGTTCAACTAACTAACTTTGCACCACTTGACAACTCCTTGAATTCACTTCAGGTACGCCAACAAATTGTTAATTTAATTTAATATGTACTTTCTGATCAGTTAAAATAAGTAAATAAGTCTGAATGATTAAAAGTTAAAATATGTAATTTTATTGCACTTACAATGTTTTGTTTTTTCGCGAACACATTATTTGCTTTTTAATAAACCAAATCGCTTTCTTTTCTTATAATCAACCTGGCCATTGTTTTAGGTATTTATGATTACTTTTAATTTCCGATGCCATTCCAATTTTAAGTGTTCTTTTATTTTCAGCCGTAATTTTGCGAGTTTGACTGGTTGAATTTTTGGTTCGATTATTTCTCTTATTCTTCTTGCTGATTTCACTTACTTATCTGGATGGTAGTTACATAAAGTCTTTAAGTTATGGTTTTTAATTGAGGCGCACCACCGCCGCAGTGGGTAGAACAGTGGACTCTGAAGCGAAAGGTCCTAGGTTCGATTCCCGGTGCGGGCATGTATCTATGACTTTGTTTAATTTCAAAAGTTACGTACATTTGTGAATTTGTAGTAGCAATACCACTCGCTGACGGTGAAGGAAAACATCGTAAGGAAACCTGAGCGTATGAGGCATTATACCCTCAACGCAAAAATCGCTCGAACTCTCTCTCTGAGAGAAGCCCTTTGCCCAGCTAGTGTGACATGTACAATTGTACAGGCTACATCTTATTTTTTTTTTAAATTGAAATGAAATGGCAAATGGCTGGGTTTGTTAGTGGCTAGGTGACAGTCTATGACGTCACGCTACAAGCACGCAACTACTCTACATATTTTTTTTTAGAAAGTAGTCTTATTTTTCTCGCCCTGAAATATTCATTTATATTTTAATGAAACCCGCGTAGCCTTCCGGCAGAGATGAGTTTAGTTGCCGCAGTCTCCCACTGGTGACCTACGGGCCCATATAAAATGTAAGACTGATGGATAACCAGATATTCCTATTCTAACACCATGAAAGGTGACCCACCAACGAATCTTGCAGGTAATGTGATTCGCCTTCAGATTGCGACGAAAAAATTATCCTGCTGCTTGACAGTCGCCAATTACAAACGGGGTTTGTATTTTGAGAGGCCGAGCCCGAAATCTCAAAAAAAAAACAGTAGTTTCATACTAAATAGCATCAAAGGACCTTTTTGTAACACCCCGTATAAATACCTTACGATAGGCTTTCATGAGGTCAAACGGATTTAAGGTGGGACGATAGCAACGCGGCGGGAAATCCAAAATTTTCACAGATTTTTACATTTTGTAGCTAAACTGAGATATTTTTGTTCAGCGATTTTTTGTTCGCGGCAATAACATAGTATTCTTTTCTACGAAGCATTGGCACTGCCCAAAAAACTTGTCGTAGACCAGAACACCTAATCGCTCAACAAAAATAGCTCAGTTTAGCTACCAAATGTAAAAAACTGTAAAAAATTTGAATTTCCCGCCACGCTGCTATCTTCCAGCCTTAAGTCGTTTGTGTGAGAAATGTTCACAGGGCCGAATTCGGAGGGTACTTGTACCAAACCATGCAATAATTAAGCGTTTCTGAAACAACATTGTCGTAAAAGCATTTGATTATGAACCATCTAAACACGATTAGCATAAGCGTGCTTCAGTATTGTGTGCCGAACAAACCCATCAAAAGAAAACTCTTCGCAATCCATCACTCGCGCTTGTCGATTGATTGATTAGTTCAAGTGTTTGTAGCAAGAATGTGCCCACCTGTGGACGTGAAAGAAACTACGTCACACTATGGTTACCTACTTACTTTTATCATAATTAAGGAGCTGGTAGGGGCCACCACAGGAAATTTATCCTAATTTCTTTCGTAGAATGTGTTTCGCACCGAACTAAATCCCATAGAATCCGCATTATGTATGAAATCACAATAAAAACTTGTCCCCACAGAAACAAATGATATCAGCAATAGAACAATACGAAACATCATTTCGACCATACGTCTAATATTCGAATGTCAACCTTATTGCATTAGTGTACAGTTTTACTTTAATTGCATAGACTACGAGCAAATAAGCTCCCAAAGGCAATAATTTGGACATCTATTTTTCCAGACACATTTCAGAGTTCTATGTTGTATCTAGTTTTATCCTTGATCGAAGGTTTTTCGGAAATGTTGAACAATGAAAAATGGTCACAAGGGGTGGCCACTACCTCATACTATTACCTACCTTCCATAATATGCCAAAATAGATTCTACGTGTATTATATGCTCTTTGATTCTACTTTGAAATCACCTATGTTCTTCTGAATCATGTCACTCAGGCTTTTGGGTTCTTCTTAGGTACTTAAATACGTGTTCAGGCGCGATTTGCTACTTTACAATAATATCATACCTAGGTAGGTCTAGGTACCTATTCATAAAATTATAGTGACGTAACCGTAGGTTATCGCTAGGGTGCACAATCATGCGTGACCGTAAGTGTCCCCCACACATTATACGCACAGATAAACATCAACTAAGTACCGAAGCTACCGACCACAGATTTACCACATACTGCAGCGTCCTAGGGTCGCTTCACCCATTTAGTGTCAGTGGATATGTCGCAGGGATATTGTCAAACCAGTGATATTATAATTACCCTAGTGAAATTACAATTACCCAGATTATTGTCAACCGGCACCATTTCTCACAATATCACGGGCTTATTTCAGTGACATTATAATATCACTAGACTCACGCAGTGATATTGCAAGGCAGCAATAAGTTGACAATTTCACTGCCGTTAGATTGTCAGACGGTCGATGATTGGTCCGTTTTCAAATTGTCAATTTTGAAATCATAGAGTTAGAAAATAATAGACAGGTTTCTGGAAATCACAAGCTTTATTGCAAGGATGTCTAATATCGCAGTTTTATCTTAATGTAACTCACAATAAGTTAGATTGGTTTTTAGGGTTCCGTACCCGAACTCTCTGTCTGTATTTCCTACCCTTATCTTTGGTACCGTAATAGGTAGCCAGTTGCATTTTGACAGAATATTTTTCATGGGAGACACTGCAAATTAGATATTAATAACAAAATAAGGGGTGTCCCCATAAAACAAATATGATTTTATACTTTATGCTCTATCACAAAAACGCCAATACTACAAGCGTCAAACATGGTGTAGATATAGAGCTGTATAGTATAACAACAAATAATAAAAAACAGCCAAGTGAGAGTCGGACTTATGCATGAGCGTACACACAACCATATATTTTTAATTGTATGGCGGTACGGAATCCTCAGTGCGCGAATCCGACTAGCATTCGGCAGATTTTTTGTTTTATCAGTTTGGTCACCGTAATATTTTCTTAGCTCTATGTTGAATTCCTAAGCAAATGGCGGTTAAAGAAGAGTTGACCAATCAAAACGCACGAAGTCCCCCACTACAAACTTGACTCATAATATACCTAGGGTTATTATAAAATCACTTCAGCGTTCCCGTGAAATTACAATAACACTAAAATAAGTCAGTGAAATTGTAAGAAATGGAGGCGATTGACAATAATCCGGGTAATTGTAATTTCACTAGGGTAATTATAATATCACTGGTTTGACAATATCCCTGCGACAGATATATCACTGAACGCTGCATAAATCATCTGTCATAGTTTGTTTTTTTTTTATTAAAGGTCTTTTCATACCCCATTGTATGTGAAAAATAACAAGCACTTACCTGCCCCTCTACCCTTGACGCATTTTTCCAACACGGCCGCAATATGGCGCAAATCACAAAATTTAATATTTTACAAATTAAGGCGCTGTACATAGTGAATAGCCCGCGCGCCAAGAAAAATGCACAAAATCGAGTCCTGTATCAAACACACTAAAAAAATCGTAAATTTTCACATATCAAACCCTAGAATTAGGTGAGACCTATCTAAAACAGCCAGTTTCGTGTTGACATTCTTATACGTTTTGAAGATATTTTTGATGAAAAAAAATAGGCGGCGCACTTTTTTTCAAACAAAATATCTTGCAATCTGTTATGGGTATCAACACAAAACTGGCTGTTTTAGATAGCTCTCACCTAATTCTAGGGTTAGATATGTGAACATTTTCTTAGTGTATTTGATACAGGAATCGTTTTGGTGCATTTTTTTTGCGCGCGGGCTAATTCACTATGCCCATTCATTTATTGAATAAAACAGCCTTACCTTTGAAAAAACATTACAAAGTATTTAAAATCAAAGCATTACTATGCGAATTCAAAGAGAATTAATTTTTAAACTTTTTCAATTTGATCGCAATAGCGTCAAGGGTAACCCCCCTTGACGCTATTGTTATTGGTGTGTGTAGCACAGATCAATTGTTCAACGCTCAATGCTTCATACTGCATGATTTCTTACGATTTTTAGTTGATCCATAGTAAAGTTGTCTGTAAATTGGTAGAATGAACCGGTGGTGTTGGAAATAAATTACCAAAACTACATCCTGTATGCTGCCAAATAAAAATTGTGCTAACAGTGAGTGCGTTGATCGAGATAAAATAAGATAGATAAGATAATTTATTTATTTACACAATTTATATGCACCACAGTATACATAGGTATCGACTTCGCTTCTTCAATGTAGCGACCTCTTAACCCTTCGGGAATGGTGGGAAATACCTTTTTCCAAATGCTCCCTAGAAGAAAACGTTTGTAGCTCTGTTATTTCATCGACTAAACCAACAGTGATTGTTTTCTCATCCTCGTCGTGTGTGTGACGTCCTTAGAAAGGCTACTTTCACACACCACCCTACTTGACATTTTTGTAAAAAAAAGGCATGAAAATGGCGTTTACTTGGAGTCTCTAGTTGGCTTAGGTTTCCATACAATATTATCTTCTCTGATACCCAATTACTATACAAAGCGATCACACACGACACGCACGACTAAAAGACAGAGGGTCGACCGGCGAATTAGGTAAAAATAAGTATCGCGAGGCAATATAATGTACACGCTGAATTGTGGTTTCAAAACTGAAGGTATTTTGTGGTGATTCCGAACCAAATTCCAAAACGAGCAAAAAGCAAATCACTTCTCCGATACAAATGGTGTCGATTGGCGATAGACAGCTAAAATTTTAGCGTATTGACAGGGTTATTTTTAATTTGCTTTATTCATGACACGTCAACTTTAAAATTAATGTGATTTCCAACAACTTTTGTTCTACAACTTTGGTCTAAGGTAATTTAATAAAAAAAAAAAAACTCAATTATAAATTACCCTGTATTATTTCGAAATCCTAAGAGATATATTATGTAGAGCGCCAATAAGAAAAAAAATCCATACCTCGTAAGTACTTAGTTGAAGATTTTGTGTTCGGACGAAAACTATTTGCACCTCCTTAGGTCACGAGCTGACTTTTCAGTTACCAGCCCAACCCCCCTATAAAACCTCTTAAGGCCCCGTATAAGGCTAACTAGCGCCACCAATGTTGAAAAAATCATATCTTCCTTTGGAAGAAGTTTCTGGAAAAATCCTAAGATGAGCCTATGCGCCATGCTTTTCTAGATTTTTAAGTGTAGATACCCTCTTCGAAATTTACTTTTAAGCTAAAAAATTTTCGATAACCGCCAAAAACGGCCGTTTTTGGCGGTTATCGAAATTTTTTTAGCTTAAGACTAGAAATTGAGTTGGGTACCCACACTTAAAAATCTAGAAAAGCATGGCGCATGAGCTCATCTTAGGATTTTGTCAGAAACTTCTTCTGAAGCGAGATATGATTTTTTCAACATTGGTGGCGCTAGTTAGCCTTATACGGACCCTTAAAGGGTCTTTCGACTCAAACAAAGCAAAGCAAAAAAAGAAGCAAATATAACGGGTCTAGTTAGTTGCAAAACCCGCCAGCGCCCTAGCTAAAGAGCCTGTTAGGTATAGCGGGTTTTGCAACTAGACCACTCATTCATTCATATTATGAACCAGCGGATTTTTTGTCCCGATTTGTGGCTCCATAATTAAAGTACAAAAAACCTTCGTTTGACTGGTTAATAAAGCGGGCATAAGAAAACCTTTTAGTTTTGGTGCCGATCTTTCCTGCAGACTAAAATCTGGAAATGTACCTAGATTTTCCTTTTTTTCCAATATCCTTTATTTTTCATGCGCTCCTGTAAATCAACCTTAAGGCCGGCAACATACAGACGGATTTTTACCGCAACGGAAAAACGAATGGGGATTCCGAACGCAGCAACTGCATACAAATCTATGACAATTCCGGACGGAAAAAATCGTATAACCCGTGTCATTAAAGAAAACATTTAGGACGGAGTTAAAAACCTAGCGTTGTCTCGCTTTGACTGTATTAATTAGAGCGAGAGGGCGAGTGTTTTGAAGTCCATCCTAAATGTTTTCTTTAATGACACGGGTTATATGTGTGTGGTAGGTCCATAGACTTTTATGCAGTCACTGCGCTCGGAATCTCGATTCATTTTTTTCTATCCGGAATTCCGTCTGTATACGGCCGGCCTTACTTGCGTTGGCTGGCTGGGAAAAACATTGTGGTCGTCATTTTCTTATGACATGTTGTATTTCTTCCTTGATATGCCACTTCAAAGTGATATCTTTGATAAAAGACGTCATATGCACGTGTTGTATCAGCTTGATTTCACGGCGTATCTCTAAGGAGGATTGTTTTCAATAAACTGTCGTATGGGTCTATTTGTATTATTTTATTATTGGTAGCATTTGACATTTATGTTTCTATGTAGAATTAGTATTTGTTGTTGATTAAATAACAATCGTTATGCCATATCAGAGATCCTTTGGGCGGCCTAAAAACTCGGGGTGGCCTCGGGATAACCTAACTTAGTATTAGTAGGTAATTTTCAGTCGGTGCACTAGTGCCAAACCCCATGCTTTTTGTAATGATTTCTAATTAATAAATAACCTACATTATTATGTAGGTTATATATTAATTTCTTCTGATATCAAGTTGCTAACACTCTTCACGGCCAGTGTCTTCATCGTTTTGTTATGTGAAAAACAGCAAGAAAAGCTATGGTCGTTCTATTTTCAAACGCATTGTTTGTCTTGTTTTGTTTTAAAACTCCAAGACACGGTTTCCAATTATAATGAGATATGCCATTTTCCTTCAAATATAACTAACTAAGGCCTTTGCATCTACGTTATGAGATGATTTATACAGCGTCCAGTGGCACCTTCATTCACACTAGATGGTTGAAGAGACCACTCGGCGCTGCAGTGCCTGGGACGTTGTTTTAGATGGAGTAGGCTTGCCCAGCACCTATACCAACCTGACAGCTTAGTCGGCCTAGCCCACAGGAAAGACAGGTCAATACGTGTGGAGCTAACTAAGCCGCGGGTTTCCTCACGATGTTTTTCCTTCACCGTTAGCGAAATAAATAATATAATTAATTTGTAATTAGTTTAAAGCTATAAGTACTATGAAGATGATGTTTGTAGGTAGGTAAAATCAGAGTAACAGCGATAGGCTAAATAAAAGCAAAGATTTTAAAAATTACAAGCATTATTTGTATTTTGTATAGAAACGTACAGAGGTAACATATTTACAGCTTTAGTATACAACTTAGGTTCAAATAAAATGCGATGCTTTTGTACGGATGCTTTTGTAAAAAGTATTACAATCGTAGTCACAAGTTAAAATACTGGTAAACCGAAACCCATATCCAACAATCCAATGTATGTAGGTATGTATGTATGTATGAATGTTCGTTCGACGATAACTTGAGTAAATTTAGTCAGATCGTCATGAAATTTGGTAGGCAGGTAAATGAGGCCAAGAGAATTTTTAAGTTCGAACATGAGCAAAATCGGTTGAGGGGTTGCTGAGATATGGGGTCGCGAGTTCATAGTTCGGGGCAAACCACTAGTTTTAAAATACGCATCCATATCGGTTCACCCGCTTAAGAGCTACGGTGCCACAGATAGACACACAGACAAATACAAACACACTCACTCACACACACACACACAAAGCGCGGTCAAACTTATTAAACCCTCTTTTTGGGTCGGGGCTTAAAAATGACTAAATGCTGAGTAAGTAAAGATGTGCTGTTGCACAGTAATAATTGGTACTGGGCTACCACTATTTGCGCACTTATTTTACACTAGTGGTTCGCCCCGAACTTTGAACTCGCGACCCTCTATCTCAGTAACCCCTCGACCGATTTGGCTCATGTTTGAACTTAAAAATTCTCTTTACCTCATTTATCCGCCTACCAAATTTCATGACGATCCGACTAAATTTACTCAAGTTATCGTCGAACGAACATTCATACATACATACATACATACATACATACATACATACATACATACATACATACATACATACATACATACAAACGCCGGATTGTTCTAGTAGACTCGGAGAACTTCGTTCGCTTCGCTCGCTCGTTCAATCACTAATCCTTAAGAAGTATCTGGTTTAAAGTTTTTAATAAAGATTAAAAATCAATCGAAGGCAAGTCAAGGTGGTGTCTGGTTGACACCCTATTTTATAGCTCACAGCGCTCGCCGCACTTTATGCCTCACTACTGCAGCTTATAAAGATGTGGGCACATCGATACGTATCTAACAATAAGATACCGTCACTAATGGCCCGACAACACGCTCCGACTTGCCTGCGCAAACCCAAAGCTAAGGCGCCGGATACACTGCCCCGGAGTTCCGCGTTCCGAGTTCAGAGTTCTCAGATTTGCTTCACGAGAACTCCGCGCTCTACCGCTTCAGTGTGGACGGTTCCAAGCAACCCCATACATTAGAAAGACCGCGCAACGCTGAACTCCGGGTGGTGTGTGAGGGATCTTAAGGTTTGACAGTACACTAGTGGTTCGCCCCGAACTATGAACTCGCGACCACATATCTCAGCAACCCCTCGACCGATTTGGCTCATGTTCAAACTTAAAAATTATCTTGGCCTCATTTACCTGCCTACCAAATTTCATCACGATCCGACTAAATTTACTCAAGTCATCGTCTAACGAACATTCATATATACATACATACATACATACATACATAAAAACGCCGGATTGTTCCAGTAGACTCCGAGAACTTCGCTCGCTTCGCTCGCTCCTTCAATAACCGAACACGGTACAGAGGCCTTAGCCAGTAACGCAATGGCGTATCGTTGGCGTCCCAGTATTAGGACAAAACCCGCATTTCCTCGTTTTCCTCCTACAACCAGCTAACTAATCCTCTAGAATTAGAATCCGAATATTCTTGGCTGTATTACAAAAAAATTAAAAGGTCCGACCCGACAGCATTAATAAATTTTAATTGAAGTCATCAACCGTGAGCCCATTTTGGCATCATTGCGTTACAGGCTAATGCCCCTGGTAAGCTCGTGCAACTCGCAGGCGAAACCGTGCAAACCAAAACTGCGCAGTCTAATCTTTAGCAAGCCAACGACCGCACAAGCCGCGGACCAGACATCTTGGCATCCACGCGCGCTCTCGTATAGGCTTGCTTGCGTCTGCAGACATGAGGGAGTGTGTAGCCGGGTCATAAGGACTATCTTTTGAAATTTTTGGATACGCTGGGTGTGTGAGTTATCGGCAATGTGTATAACGCGGTATTTTCTCGGTATTCTGCACATTTCCTAAACCCCTTGGGTTATGTATAAAACAAACTCTATTTGATACTTTTCCTAGGTATTGTATACTATGACAAACGAACACTAAGTTAAATATGAAATAAGTGTTGCTAGTTTGACCCTTTTACGAAAAACTGGAACCAACCCACATACCTAGGCAAAGTATGGAATAGAGTTTGTTTTGTACATTAGCCAAGCGGTTTAGGAAATGCACCGAGTTATACAAAAAAAAATGGTAGCTTTCGACCGACTTAAATAGGAGATTTTCACCTGTCGTGAAACCAACCACCCACCCCTTTGCAAACTCATTATACAAAAGTCTCTTTAGAAGTAAATAGAACTGGGGGGTTACCCTTGACGCTATTGCGATCAAATTGAAAAAGTTTAAAAATTAATTTCTCTTTGAATTCGCATAGTAATGCTTTGATTTTAAATACTTTGTAATGTTTATTCAAAGGTTAGGCTGTTTTATTCAATAAAAACACAAAATGCGTCTTAATTAGTAAAATATTACATTTTGTAAATTGCGCCATATTGCGGCCGTATTGGAAAAATGCGTCAAGGGTAGAGGGGCTGACGTGGGTGGTTCTTGTTTGGGTAAATGGGTAAATAATGTCCAGTTGAGAAGCTACCCCTGCGGGCTGCGGAGGCAGGGAGAACTGGGCCCTTAGCCTGTAACGCAATGGCGGGTCAATGGCGTCCCGGCAGAAGGACAAAACCGGGCTCTCCTCGTTTTTCTCCTACAACCAGAGAACTAATCCTCTAGAATTAGAATCAAAATATTCTTTGCTGTACTACAAAAACATTAAAAGGACAGACAGCGTTAGCAAATCGTAATTGAAGTCGTCACCTGACAGCCCATTTTGGCACCATTGTGTTACAGGCTAAGGGCCCTGGCGAATACTTGTTAAAATCCAAGGCCTAGCCGCAGCTCAGCCCTGTGATCGACACGACACGAAAAAAGGGATTTTCTGACAGCTAAAAAAAATAAAAAAATAGTTCTATTAGCTGTGACAGATGGCGTTGAAACGACATGTTTTGCTATCACAAAGTAAATTAGTGCTTACTACAGCGAAAATATTTCTTCACTTCATTGCTCTGTGACTTCATCTTTCATCGTCGTAGCTGTCATTCCATTTTACAGTACATGAAAAAGTGCACGACTTTGTTAATATTCTTGTATGAGTGAATGGTAAATCCGGAAACACTTTATTTTGCTCCACAACTAATACCTAAACGTGTTTGGACGTATATAAGGAGGCCAACGAGCGCGAACTGGCATAAAAAAATAACATGTCTCGTCAGCGACATCTAGTTACAAAATTGGAACTACAACTTATGAGCTGTCAGAAAATCCCTCATTCAACCTCTTCCCGCAAAATACCGGTTTTGAGGACAAGCAACAGTGCGGTTTTTTTACTCCAATGTGAACTGACCCTAAAGATCGACACCGACAACAGTATCGAGTGTGTTTCTCAACTACACGTGACTAGTCCATTCAGTAGTACACACGACAGCACGTAGACCCTTTCACGCGTGCAATCTATTCACTTACGTTACGGGCGACTTTGCAACAAAAGTGTACAGTCTCAGTGTACAGACTTTGCAACAAAAGTGCTGTCGTGTGTACGCATTCAGTTAGTTACTTAATGGTGGAAGACTATGCACGTCGCGGTTTAGAGTAAAACGAATCGGCAAGTAGAGTAAAATTATACTCTAAAGGTTTGTTTTCCCTGGCAAGGTGCAAGAATTTTGATTGCTTTTGTCCACCGATAGCATGGAGCTACGCGTTTATAGAATGTGTATTTGTCTGTCAGTTGAGTCGAGTTCGAGTTTGAAAATGGGCTCTATTTCATGTGCTCTAACTCGTGAACTCAACCGAGGAGAGTCATCGGACTGACTAAATGTAAATTAGAATATCCGATTTCAAAATATTCGCCTTGTTGGACCATCCAAATGGGGTGATATTTTGGGTCTCTATTAATTTTAAGGTTAAAAAGTCAAAATTTCAACCGCGCCCGGACTATAAAAATGATATGTTCATGATCAACGGATTCTAAATAAGCACCATAGAAACTCCCAGCCATTTACGAAAAAATATGCCTCAACCAAAAAAATTACACTTAATACGTTTAAAAAAATCGTACTTTAAACCTCGGCCGGTGTACAAAAATAGTATATCCGTGATCAGCGGCGTCTAATTAATAACCAGCTCAGAAATTCCCAGCCGTGCACGAAAAAAAATCTCGATTTGTCACCAGCTCTCGACCTATACGTTCAGTAATGGATAAGGGATATACAGGTTTCATGAATATGCAATCAGTAATAGAGTTTAGAATTTCCAAAACCTATTTCTATGCTAGTTAGTACATCGTTAACTACGCTGTCAGCTATTTCCGGCCATCGACAGGTTTTCAGATTAATATTTGCGATCGTCTAATTATTAGTAATATCGTCGTTATAATTATATGTAGATTGGATTTACTCGCTTCTGCCTGCAGCTTCGGATGTTGCTAATAATTCTTAATTAGATACTTCACGTAGTGATTTTAAACTTGAACCTCCAACCTCAAGCTACCGCGCCAAGTTACTGAAGTGAGAGATATAGTTAAAGAGTTCTCTATATTATCCCACCAAAAACATTTTCATGGAAAAAAAGTTGCCAAGACGAGACCATACACCTCGCACTGTCAAAAAGCTATCAGATCTCATGTAGAGCCAAGCTTCTAACTCAACACCCCCTAACTCGACAAGCCCAAACTTCACAAACTCTACAGCTTAGTCAAAATATGTGGCTTGGTCGTTTCGTTACTAAAGTTACTATTTGTAATAGCAGAAAAGTAATGTGTTCATGCGTTCGTAAACACCTTTTTCACCTTACGCTGGACGCCATATTTCAGCTTTCTAGCGCTTCAGGAAGAAGAATGAATTTTGATGATCATAAGTGACGAAATCGGTTTTTTTAGTAGTACCTATAAGAGCTATGCAATCGAAACTTATTATGATTCATGAGTTCACCATTGAAATCATATCCCGAGAATTTTATTTATCTGGTATGATCCAAACCCAAGTTATGAGGATTAAAAAAAACGACGAAGCACTTCGAGAAAAGGTAGTACTTGCGCATCGCTTGGCTCGTCTTTCTACTGTCGGTGCGAATTTTTCGCGTCTTACAGACGGAGGAGCCACGTGTATGAAAAGTTTTTACTGTGTTTGCACTGTCTTTAACCCTTTAACAAATCTTTCAATGTTTCGAAAAACCAAAAGAGCATCTTGCAACAATTTTATCAGGGAATACAAACTAACATTTCTTACGGAGTAAGGTACTCGCGTGAGATTGTCATGTTGCTGTGCAATACCGTCACGCTTTATGGACTTTTATTTCACTAGAGGCCGTAAAACTAAATCTCTAGGCTTTAGACTAACCCTTAAAGGTTTATCGGAGCGCGGTCTGATCCCCGTTATAAAGCAGTGATTTCAAATGTTACTACACGGGTATCCTTTTAAAGATTTATTAGGTAAAATCTTATATTGTTGCTGAAGGAAAACTTCGTGAGGAAACCTGAGTGCATTCAACGCGAAAATCCGCGGATCCGCAATGGGTACGGGTGGTGATTAAACCCGACGTGTTGATTACTTATTAGCTGTAAGTTATTACGTAAATGTAATTGTAAATAAATAAAAATAAACCATGAAACTCCCTCTCTGAGATAAGGCAGCTAGTGGGACATGTACGGCCGGCCACAGTCTAGGATACCACATGGTAGCTCGTACCGCGCACGACATAAGGGCGCCAATCGATCAAAAAGGGGTATCTAAGTGTACGCGCGCAGTTTTACTTACCGAGACGATTTCCACAATACTCTTCGAGTTCAAACAGACTTTGGGCTAATTCTGGAGAGTATCGAACACGTCTTTATCGAAGACAATGGGCATTGATCAGGGAGGCATCGATTGTCGTTAATTGAAAACCATTTCGAGGAATAGTTATGCTGATTACTATTAGGGGTTTAAATAAGTAAAATTAAAACGGATTATTAATATTTATCGCCAAAAATGTTTACTTCATTTTTCTTTCGATGACGTCATCATTAGCTCTAATGCGGTAGTTCCATTGCCTACAAATATTGAAAAAATACATTCGTCAACCACAAAAACTGTCAAAACACACAACTCTTGTTGACTTGACATTGAAATTTGTCAAACGTCAACATATTTTTATTTTTTAAAAGCATGAATGAATACAATGAACTTAGTACGTAATGCCAGTGGTGACGTCATACACAAAACTTTTCGGAATTTTAAATAATTAATTTTAAAAAAAATTTACATTAAAAATTAAGAAAATATTCAAATAAGACAAAGATTCAGATTCAGATTCAAATGTTTTTATTCAATATTCCATAAATAAATTATTTACATTGAACGTCAAAATATTATCTAAGTAAAAAAAATATATAAATCAGATACTTATTACTATCTAATACTAAGTATCTAGCTACTTTTTTTTCTCCAGCTTCACTAGCTCTGATCGATTCCGCTGAAATATAAGAATTGTCTAATTTTCGATTTATAGAATGAGATACTTTCTAGGCCTGGTTCTTTCGATATCTCATAGATGGCGGTAAACAACGGTACAGTGTAAAGAGTCTACTGATAGCATAGACATAATTTTTTTTTATAGGCAAGGATATGAACAGATCGAGCCATTAAGGTTTACACAAAAAAGTTTACAATATAGACCACTGTATCGGCGTTGACAGCCTTGTTCGACCACAGAGGGAAAAAATGTTGGACTATAGTCTGTAAAATATAGCTTGAGCTCTGTGACAGCTGTCATCGAAATCATAACCATCAAGTACCGAATTTTTTAACGGTAAATTTACCCTACGATAATCTCATACTTCATTGGTGCAGAATTAGTGTCGTACAATGAGTTACCACTTTGACATCTGTCACAGAGCTCAAGCTATATTTTATAGACTATAACTATTTGATTGTTAACCGATTGGTTGAGGAGCTAGGTAACTAAAATCCAGCCAAAACTGTTGAAAAGCTATATGTGAAATAATTTTGAACATAAAAGTAATATTTTGAAGGCGTGTGAAAACGGATATGCACAAACATACCTACAATCACCATCGAAAAAATCAGCCCTATTGAAAAATACTTCAAACAACTTTTGTTCCTATTTGAAACCTATTGTGAGGGGATTATTAGGTATCAATGGATTGAGTGGATGGTAAAAGCGGAAACACTACATTTTGCTCCACCACTAATACCCTTAATGTGTTTGGACGTAAGGTACGAAGGCGACGAGCGCGAACTGCCATAAAAAAAACACGTCTCGTCAGCGACATCTATAGTTACAAATTTGGAACTACAACTTATGAGCTGTCAAAAAATCACCCTTTGGTTTAATAAGATAAAAGATAAAGATAAAATATTCTTTTCATCTCCCACGCTCGGAAAGTTTGCTGTTACTAGTAACTTACGATCGTGTAAAGGCGGGATTTAAACTATCTGAACTTTTGTGCGCTTCGAAATTTGAACGCGACGCCGGGACAGTCTTTCCCGTGCCCTATGGTTTTGAAAAAGAAAAAAACACTGGCCGTTTAAGTAGATGCCAGATCCCGATGGAAAATAAAACCTCATTCATAGTTCGTTTAAACGCGTATTTCAGCGAAAGCGATTGTTCGTGCCCATTCTCTATACAAAACTGTGAATGTAAATGGTGCATAAGCATCTTTTAAAAAGGTAAAGTCACGGAATAGAACATTCAGAAACGCGGTTTCTTCTTATAGTCTTTTCAATATTTTGTACACATATTTATTTTTAAATACCAGTAAATAAAAAAAATGCTGCGCTTCTGTTTTATCAAATAGATAATTATGTTTTGGTTTGTTAAATACCTTTTTTCAAACGATATTACTAATTTCATTTTTTATCTCCTACAAATTTTTAATTTATATAGTAAAAGTTCAGAATGCACCCGGAAAAAAAAACATTCTTTTATTTACATTATTTTTGTGTCTGGATAAATAAACTTCAGGAAATTATTAATAAAACGAATGGTTTTAATACCAACGAAGCTCAAAACTTTAGTGCGGCAGCCGTAACTACAGTAAAATATGCTTTTAAAAGGACCTTATTTGACTCACCTGTTTTGCCTGTAAGTAGTTGTCTATAGAGTTTGTCCCGCTTGGCTAACAAAGTCATTTCCTCGCTTCTGTGAGATGAAAAGTTTTGTGTTTCGCACGAATGCAATATTATTTGCGTCTCGTGCTTCTGAATACCTCGCTACGCTCAGGTTTCTTTTTTTGAACCACTCGCTACGCTCGTGGCTCAATTTTAGAAACCTTCGCTAGCTCGGTTTTCAATACAAGCACTCGCCGCAAACAATAATTTTGCATTCTTGCATAACAAATAACTATTATTGTACACCAAGAAACATATACAGACAGGAAAAAAAGTTACTTAACTAAAAAAAAGGTACAATTGGCGGCCTTATTGCTTACAGCAATTTCTTCCAGGCAACCACTGATGGAGACAAAATGCTAGGGAGTTGAGTGGCGGGTAGTTGGTGCAATCATGAATATAAACTACTTAAAAGTAATCATAAACATACATAGATCATACATAAATACAAAATAAATACACATACATAAACATATTATAAATTCATCGCGAGAAGGACAATTATGAAATTTATATACCTAAATATTAATAAAGGAGGAACATACAATCTAGATAATAGAATAATAAAATTATAGAGACAGATAATACGATTTTAATTTACTTTTGAAAATGGTTGGGGTTGGAGAGCGCCTTATAGGTAACGGCAGCTTATTCCACAGCCGGACAGCAGTAGCAGTAAAAGAGTTGTTGTAGAAGCTTTTCGTATGTATTGGTGTCGACAGTGTCAGGCTCTGTGCTGATCGCAGTGTCCGGCTGGAGACATCACTAAGAAACACAAAACGCTCTTTGAGATAGACGGGGGTGGCAGGATTGAACAATACAGAATAAAGAAGAGATAGAATGTGAGCATTCCTGCGGAAGCGGATGGGGAGCCACTTGAGCTTAGCGCGATATTCGGAGACATGGTCATATTTACGTAAACCAAATATGAACCTAATAGCAATATTTTGGAGGCGCTCAAGTTTGTTAAGTTGCTCTTCTGTCAGGTCAAGATAGCTGGCATCAGCGTAGTCGAGGATAGGAAGCAATAGTGACTGTGCAAGCTCAATCTTGGTCGCAGTAGGTAGAAAATTGCGTAATCTTCTCAGGGAGGCTGCTGAAGCGAATATTTTCCGGCTCACCTCCGCCAGCTGTGGTACCCAGGACAGACACCTGTCGATCACAACCCCCAGGTTCTTCACTTTCTCACTGTACGGAACATATACACCATCAAACTGGATATGGGGAAGCTGATCCCAGTCGATTTTGCAAATCATTCTTTGGCTTCCGATAATAATAGCCTGGGTCTTGCTAGGATTTACCTTTAAACCAAAGGATTTACTCCAATCCAAAATACAATTTAGATCAGCATTTGTCTTGGAGATAACTGAAGGCAATTCATCGACAGGCGATTGAGCATAGATCTGGAGATCATCTGCATAAAGGTGGTAGGAAGAAGTAAGCTTTTTGGAGATACCGTTGATGAAAATAGCGAAGAGAAGAGGAGACAACACGCCACCTTGCGGGACACCGGCTGTAGTATCACACCAATCAGAGAAGGATTCGTCAATACGAATACGTTGCCGGCGCCCTCGCAAGTAACTACGAAACCAGTCAATTACCGTTGGAGATATATTAAGAGAACATAATATCCCTAACAAGATGTCGAAGTCCACAGTGTTAAAAGCGTTGCTAAAATCTAATAATGTCAGAATAGTGACCTTACCATTATCCATGCCTGCTCTGATATCGTCAGTGATTTTAATAAGAGCGGTGACTGTACTGTGGCCGGGACGAAAACCTGACTGGAGGGGATTAAGAAGGCTGTTTTTAGAGAGAAAAATGCTGAGTTGGTGGTGGATCACCCGTTCGAGGACCTTTGAGAG
Organism: Zelleria hepariella; assembly: GCA_949319315.1. Taxonomy (NCBI): domain Eukaryota; kingdom Metazoa; phylum Arthropoda; class Insecta; order Lepidoptera; family Yponomeutidae; genus Zelleria; species Zelleria hepariella. The sequence continues at coordinate 3,901,015 of OX439392.1, read as the reverse complement.
GAATGGTAAGATGGAGATAGGACGATACTCGGAGAAGGAAGAGGGCTTGGGTTTCTTAGGCAAGGGGGTAATTTGGGCTTCCTTCCAGGCAGTCGGAAAAACACTGGAGTGGATAGATTTATTCAGCATAACCGTGACGATAGGAACGATAGCATCAATGATGGGGACGATCATTTTACGACTGATGCCGTCAGTGCCAACAGCGCTAGAAGTGATTGATATTATGTTCTTCTTAACATCACAATCGGATACTTGACTAAAACCGAATGGAGAACAGTCAGGAGTTGGAAGTGTAGAAAGAATGTTTAGCGTATTAGTTTTAATTGTTCCATCGAAGTGGGAAGCAGATGAGAAATGACGATTGAGAGAATTGACATCGAGGTCGTTAGAAATTGTGTCCTGACGCGGTTTACCAACTCCTAAAGACTTTAGAAATTTCCAGACCTTGGCTGGGTCACCGTTTTCTACAGATTTATGAATATGGCGTCGTTGGGCATCCCTACACACCTTATTGCAGCGATTTCGCAGACTTTGGTAGCGGTCCCTATTGAAGTCAGTCGGTTTCATCTTGTATTTTGATTTGGCTACCGCTTTTCGGTGCATAGCTGATTTGATTTCGTCTGTTAGCCAGGGTGCCGTGCCGGCAGGTGACGAACTTTCACAGCTCTGACAGGTGCATGTAAATCGTAAAGGGCAGTGAGTAAAGAGTTGAAAATGGCGATCTGCTCATCAACAGTGTCGGCCCTAGCCACCACAGACCAGTCGGTACTCAGCGCGTCCTCTCTGAGTTGATCTAGGTCCATACCACCAAAATTCCTTTGCATTAGTATCCTCGGCTTAGCTTTAGGGGGACGAATTTTATAAGTAAGGAATATTAAGTCGTGATACGATAGGGCGTCAGCTGCAAATTGGCCATGTGACGCGACATGTTGGCTGGAAGAAACTATTAAGAGGTCAAGAAGGGAGGGGGTGCAATTTGGAAAATGATGTGTTGCGTCAAGGGGGAGGATACACATGTTGCATGCCTTGATTAGGGATTGAAGAGAGGTAGTGCGGTAGTCCTTTTTAAGCAAGCAGGTGTTAAAATCCCCCATGACAATGTTGTGATTATAAGAAGGAATAAAATTTTCTAAAAGATTTTCAAATGAAGAGAAGTAACTAATACTCTTGGACGGACAGTAATAAACTCCGAGCAGAACCTTGGTGTGTGACAGGAGCACCTCTATAAAAAGATGTTCTCCTGCATTTGAAGGTGGTGGCTGGGCAGACGAACTAATTATCGAAAAAGGGATTTGGGCTCGTAAGTAAATTGCCACTCCGCCACTGCCAGAACCCAGACGGTCGTTGCGTATTAAGTGAAACCCTGGAAGAGAGTAGGATGTGGACGGATGACAGGGCTTGAGCCAAGACTCAGATACCAAGATTGCGTGTAAATTATCAACGTTAAAGGTGGCCAGCATATCTGGAAAATGCGCAGGAATGCTTTGTGCATTAATATGAACTACATTGAAGTGTTTTGGTGAGTCAGAGAATTGAGAGTCAAGGCTATCGGAAAGAGAGGGGATACTATGGAAGCTGTCGGTATTGTTCAATCCATGCGAGGAGGAAGAGCAAGATAGAAATTCACAACTATCATCGTCAGACATAAATAATTACTATAGGTATAATTATGGAGAAGATAAATAAAATTATACTATAAAATATATAAGAATAAATAAGAATAAAAAGTATGACTAGGTCCTCAGAATATACAACCGACCACCCGCCAGCTGTACACCGTAAATAAACAACAAAACGCAAATGAACAACAAAACGCTCAGCAGTAACCAAACGCAACAAAGTGATGCAAAATTTAAAAAATCAAACGTCAGTGTCACTGTCAAACGTTTCAAAACAAAACTTCACAACCTCACTTAATTTTTCGAAAAATAATTTGTGGGTAAAAATTGAGGGCAAGCAAGCTGTGACAAAATGTCGAACACATGGCAAAAAAGTAGGACGTTGGGAAGAATGCACCGTAAACAGTTATTTGGGAATCACTTTCCGTTTAGGACGACCGGTGGCGGCGCTCTGCTTGACGACGACGTCCTGTTTGGCGGAGGCAGCCGCTGGAGCCCTGTTGTCCGTCACAGCGAGATTTTTGACCTCCGCCAGGGTGTGCAACTTATGCCGCGACCCATCCTGCGCCAATACGTGAATGGTGCCCTCCTTGGTCCAACACTTAGACACACCAAACTGCTGTCTGGCTGCCATAAAAGCCTCGTGCCTCGTCCTAGTTAGGAATTCCGATAGCGTGATTCCAGTGCCCTTCAGTTTGGTCTTCGAGAACCAGGCTCCATCCCGCGCCTCCATGGAGGAGAACTTGACCAGGATTGGCCTAGCCCTGTGTGCATCTCCAGTGGAGCGCCCCATCCTATGCGAACGCCGGATATCACCCGAACAAACGCTGATGTTGTGTCGTGTTAGGGCCTCCGCTACTGCAGCCGATGTATCTGCCTTGTCCGATTCAGGCAGCCCATGGACAAGGAGCATTTTTCTGCAGCTTCGCATTTCCATGCTATCTACGTCCCGGGCCAACAGTTCAACTTGCCGCTGCAAAGTGTTGAGGGCGAGAACAATGAAGGATTGAAAGGTGTTAAACTCCGCCTGAAGGCTGGAGCTCGCAGACGGGGATGCAGTGCTGGTTCCTTTGTTCAAGTTCTCCTGAAAGGACACCATTTGTGCACTAAACATGCTTGACAGCTCCGAGATTGACTGCTTGATGTGGTCCATTGTGTCAAGTTTTTAAAATTCACTTAGGCTGTGTGATTCAGTGAAGTTTATTCGGAATACAGCCGGCAGGTAATAGTCACTGATTTTTATTCACTTTTCATATAAGTATGTGCTTAAAATACATTTAATTACAATTAATTTATTGAGAGTTAATTTCGAGCCTCTGATATGTGTTTAATTTGAAGGAATGAAAGTTTTTCAGTCATTATTTCAAAAGGTGCAATTTTTCTGATGCTGAGTGTAGCTTGTCAACACTTTTGGCTGGATTTTTTGTAACTTATAATAACCTAGCTATCTCAACTTTGCCAATCGGTTAACAATGGCTAGTCCAACCTTCTTCCCTCTGTGGTTTAGCTAGGTTGTCAACGCCAATACAGTGGCTTACATTGTAAACTTTTTTGTGTAAACCCTATTGGCTCGATCTGTTCATATCCTTGCCTATAAAAAAAAATATGTCCATGCTATCAGTAGACTCTTTACACTGTACCGTTGTTTACCGCCATCTATGAGATATCGAAAGAACGTGGCCTAGAAAGTATCTTATTAAAAATAGGATTTGACAATGCCCATTGTTCCATTCCTTCGAGATATATCCCCGAGAGTTGACCCCAAGGAGTCAAGGAACCCATCCAAATACAAGTCAGCAAATTAAACAAAACACAGTCTAAACTGCCAGTTCATAAAAAATGTAATGAGAAAATCCTGGCTTCCCCACATAAAGGGAAACAATCAGATTTGGCCTCAACAAATGGGCTGCGAAAAATCACAAATTACTTTCGGCCGAAACAATCCAGAAACGAGCAATAACTTAGATGTAATGTGATTTTTTTAGTAACCCCACGGCTATGGATAAAAAAAGTTTGCTGATAGGATAAGAGATATTTATGTTAAAAAAATATGATAATAATATTAAGGCTAGCCGCAGCAAGGCACCTTTGGGTAAAGTGGATAAAGTAGGTATCTACCTAATAGATGGGTTATCCATGTTACATCATCATGGATTCTGTAGAATCTACATAGATAGTTAATAAGAACAAAGAGGACATGTTAATAAGAATTAACTTGCCCAGCACCTCTACCATTCTTTAAAATAGCCTGCCCAGTATACGTATCAATATCTAGTTGAACAAAAAATATGTCAATGACCAATTTATTGTACAGTCGCCCACACGATAGAAGACTCCTCTTTGTTCGATTGTCGCCCTTATGCCGCGCTCGGTAAGAGCTAACCATGGGGTATCCTAATCTGAGGCCGACCGAAACTACAGGTGTGTGTGTACTCTACAATTTGTTTAGAGATCAAGCTTTAATGCTAGTTTATACAGTTTACTTGCTTTTGAAAGGGCGACAATCAAAGAGCGAATGTCTGTACAATAAAATGTGATTTTACGAAACCGTAGAATAGCCCGTTTGACAGTTACAGACAGACTGACAAAGAGACTGTTTTAACTGACAGTTAAAAGCTGAATTCAAAGCCCTTGGTAGATGGCGCTCATAGGGTTGGCCATACAAGAACCGGGATGTGGTTGTCAAATTTCGATTAAACAGATTAATAATATCTTCAGAAAAAGCGAAATTTGACAGCCGTGAAAACGGCTCATTGCTTGCCTGAGACAAAAACCCGGTAAACAAAAGGTTCATGGGACAATGAACCACTTTTTCCGTTCCTATGCCTCTCGTTCCAACATTTTTCTTCAAAAACACCTCAGGGGAAAAGTTGCAGGCTTCCTCATTTCTGCTCCGATTGTTCCTCACTTCGATTGATCATACACACACATACATACATGGTATGTAACATTCGTTATCGTTGAAGAATTCCCTGATGGTGCGATTGAGCTAACGTACCTTTAAAGAAAACTACGAATTTTCCCTCAATTTCACTTAATTATCTCGTAACACAGTCTTATGTAAAAATCCAATACACTGTAACTAACTAACAAAAATCTTTGATTCCATCCATGCCTCTAAGGGTAAGAGACCAAAAGGAATCATTTTATGACTCCAAGTTTTATTCAAAAACTTTACAAGGGATACTGAATTTTTGCGGCAGTTATTTGTGACAGGAAAAAAAAGTCAAAGAAAATATAAGCTAAAATGTTAAATAGCAGGCAATTCTTATAGGCTGGCTCTATTTAGTAGTTTAACCATCCGACCAAAAATAAACTTTGCTCTACTGGCTTGCACATCCATACTTTGGTTTAGACTGTCTTGTGTTGACATAAGGTAAGGTGACGTAGGCACGGTTTCTGAGTTGTAGAGGTGCGCGAAAAGCTTCAGTGAAAAGAAAAGAATGATATAGTTCATTTCCTTCACTGAACTAGTTCACTCTTTTAGTTCATAGTTCATTCATAGTTCACAGCTCATTCATAGTTCATAGTTCTTTCATAGTTCATTCATAGTTCATTCACAGTTCATTCACAGTTCATTCATAGTTCATAGCTCATTCATAGTTCATAGCTCAGTAGTTCGTTCACGTATCTTTTGACTCACGGTAGTCCGCGAATGACAAAGGTGACAAAGGCGAGACACATGAGTTACAGAATTTTGGTTCTTAGTGTGGTAGATTTAAGAATGTTTCTTGAAGAATGTGCTACATGGACTAGAGTGAATGTGATATGTAAAGATTGGTAGTGAATGAATGAATGAATGGTTTCATATAACGAATGCATTCAAATGAAGCATTCATTCGCGAACTACACACCTCTACTGAGTTGAGAATTTTGCTAAGCAAATGGGTAAGTATCGTCCCGTCTCTGTAGATTTTTCACAAAAGAGCGTGACAGAGCGATACGTAAGTAGGTATATGCTTAGTAAAATTCTCAACTCAGAAACCGGGCCGTAATGTAGCATGATGCCTTTTGTGTCATCCCTTCCTATTAACTACTTTCTTCTCTGTAACTATTTTATAATGCTGACGTCCCACAAATAGGTACAAATTTATACAATGGTCAATTACTTTTTCGATGAAAATTCCAAGTCATATTTCGCAAAACGAGAACATTCTATAACTGAAACATCTCACTTACAACTGGTTCTCAACCGGAAAATTATATGTAGCGTTTGAGACCCGACGCCTGAAAGGAACTACGTAATCGTTAGCGGTTAGGGAAGTCGCTCCGTCAAGTTTTCAGCAGGAAAATGTTGGATAAAGTTTAATATTCTTTTAGAGGCAATGGACGTATAAATAATGACATGTCCATCCGACCACATGACCAGGAAAGTGCTAGATATTGAATCTAAACCCCGAGGAAGACCCCGAATCACATGGATGTCCGTAGTTAATAAGAACCTCAAAGAAGCCCAGAGAGACGGACGACCCAGGACCGAGCTGCCTGGAGACTCATGATAAGGAGGGCCGACCCCAAATAAAATGGGAAAGGGCCAGGCAAAGAAGAAGGACATATACCTAAATAATGACATAGAATTGGCATAGGAGCAACGATGAAATGAGTTTCTGCAAAGGATTTATTTATAAAAAGTTTAATTAATTTTGAGTAACTGGCAACGCAAGCCATTTAATCCGAAAAGAAAAATAAAATCTTTGACTTTTTAACACGCTTTTTTCATAAAATGGCTGCAATAGCCAGCTACAAAACCTCCTTTGGTGATAGGCTTGCAACTTGTCACTTTTGGTCGGTTATATAATAATATGAATTTCGTCTTACCAACGTTTAGAAGTTATCAATAGGCTCTTCTTTTTTCATAAATGCTCGTACTTCCAATTATACAACGTGTTACAAAACATCCTTACTCTTTTTACAGGGTGTAACCTACTGGTCAACAGCATGTCAATTCTGTAAAAAAAAAAAATATTTTGTAACCTAAAAATTTAATAATTTTCATTTCTTTATTGTTTTTGGTATTAGCTCAAATTTAAAAATATGTTTGTGGGTGTGGGTGCATTTGCATAGCTTTGAGTTGTTAAAACATTGTGTAAGTCAATGAAAACAATATTTAAAAAATACTTTTCTCCCGCCACAGCGTTCACATTTTATTAATTTAAAAACCAACGGAACATCACAGAGCAAAAAAAAATAGGTTGTGATCCTTATCACCGGGGGCTATGACCCTGTAAAAAGAGTTAGCATCTTTTGTAACACCTTGTATTGACTCCATAAGTACTATACAGAATGAATTGCTACAAAGGCCTCGTTCACGTGTCCATCTGGCCAATGAAAATTGTATTTCAGTGTGACCAGCACCCGTGAAATAGCCAGTATATAGTTAGTTATCCAGAGAAAAACTGTGAAAATGTAGCGAATGAAAATATGGGTTTCGTCAAATTGACGAAACATTTGACTCGTTGCAGTATTATGTGTTTTTATTTATTTATAGAAAACGGAGAAGGAATTATGAACATATTCTTATTTTTTTTTGTTTAGTGCAGTTGCTGACGGTCCGTTTTTTTCGAATATTTTTTTACGTTTTAGTGCTGGAAAAATACGTTGATATCGGTCACTCTTAAAAATATAACTGTTTAGAACGGGGTTGGTATCTTTGAACAGAACGTAAAAATAAGTGCTGAAATTTTAAAACTTCGATCGTATGCCATTTTTACAACTGGCCGCTTCTGATAAAATAAATTGCATAGAATATTATTATAATAAAGAAGCCCATATATACTTAATATTTTTTGGTTTTCCTCTCATGGACTAAGCTGCCAGTGTTCCTGATATAAATAACTCCTTTTATCTTTATGCTGTCTCTAGGTATTTATAAATTTATGAACTACTACAATATTCTTTCAATTTCACCTTCACTCACAACAGGGGGGTTACCCTTGACGCTATTGCGATCAAATTGAAAAAGTTTAAAAATATTTTTTTTTGAATTCGCATAGTAATGCTTTGATTTTAAATACTTTGTAATGTGTATTCAAAGGTAAGGCTGTTTTATACAATAAAAACACAAAATGCGTTTTAATTTTTAAAATATTAAATTTTGTAAATTGCGCCATATTGCGGCCGTATTGGAAAAATGCGACAAGGGTAGAGGGGCAGATATTATGTAATCTTATGCCCTCAAAATAATAGTGTATGAATTTTCTCAATAGCGGACCGAAATAGAGTATCATAGTGTCAAAGTACCTTGAGTAACCAATTTCCTTCTATCGTCAAGTTATTATTATTTTTCTAGGAAAGCCGAAGTGCTGTAAATGACATCACTATCTCTTCCTCCTCCTTGCGTCGATATCCTCATCACTGAGGGTCGTGGTCATTCAAACGGAGCAATCCGTGTCGTACGATGGGTCGCCAGTTGTTCCTATCTGCGGCTAAGTGTGTATGTGTTGAGTGTGGAGGGGATTTGGTCGGTCCAACGTGTCATCACTACAACATCATCTAAAACTCTACAACAATATGCACCTTTTTGGCCTATATCAAGATGATAATGATTATGATTGGCGATGATAATGTTGATAAAAAATTTCGATTATTTCTTCTTCTAGCATATTTAAATTGTACCACCCTTTTAACGTACTAATGCGCTCATTATAACTTTTCAAACTGTCGAAATTCAATTGGTCAGTTTGCCGAAAATTATAAATATTCAATGGCGCCGAAATTCAAACAGCGTCTACGCTCAAAACGTCAACACATTTTTTTTACAATTCTTTCTGTGACGGGTACTGAAAAACACTATTAACGACAAATCAACTGAAGGGTTTCCCGATTACACTACGGACCTCCAAAAACTATCGTGGACCGTTAAATTGAAAGGGATCATGTGATAAATTCGACTGTGGCGTCTCTTACGTTTGTCCAATTGGTTTGTCGATTTATTTGATTAATTCACTGATTGTGTATTGAAAAGGTAATGATTTTTTTAGGAACTGTGGTTTTTGTTTCGGGAAGGCCACGGTACTGGATTTCGAATAGGAAAAACCGCCAGTCTAGTCACACAGCTGTTGGAATTGAGTTAAATTTAATGTGGGATCTATATTTCCACTACGCCTTTAGGGGTTTACACAAATTCCAACTGTTATTCAGAGTCATTTTTTAACAATTAATCTTTGTCACAATAAACTTCGCCCAATCAAAATCATTTTAATTACTCTTTTTTGACAGCCAAATCCATCATTTGAAGGGGTCCTATGAATTTTATTAATTAAACCGATTGTTTTCGATCTATCGAGTTTCCATTGAGGGAATTAATCTCTTATTTGTCTGAGAACGTACTGTTAGCAAATAAAGCCTACCTTTTGAATTAACCTACTTCGGTTGTCCATTGTAATTTTTCGTCCCTTGTGTAAGAGTGTTGTATTACATTTAGAAAACTATTAACTTACTTTCACTTTTCTTAGTCTTAACTAGTTACAATTAAGTGATGTAATGAACTCTGTAAGTAGTGTGCTTCGCAATATCCTTATAGGTTTACGAATAAGTTGCAGTATTGGGCCTATAAGCATTTGGTGAGTCAACAATAATTCGGTATTATAAATAGATTTAACGGTTTCATTTACTTTGATTTTGACGAAATAGCCGACATGTTTCGACCTCGTCCAAAATCAAACTTCAAAACTATCAGAATTTTTTTTTTAAATCCTTTTAAGGTAATTTAGAAGAATACGAAGTCAATTTCGACTAATCGGGTTCGGTCTAAGTCATCTAAGACCGATGCGCAAAAAGCAACTTTTTCTCTTTCATCTGTTTAGTTATCATATTTGTATCTCGGCTACAATTTGTTACATTTACCTGTTCCTTTTGTAACTAAGTAGGTTTTTTTTCTAAATACTCACTTTTTTTCTATTGTCGGGTCAACGGCAAGACTTTGTGTGTAACTTTCATTCGTTCAGATTAGTTACGCGGAAATTGAAAAAAATAATAGGGCACACCTTCAGGGACTAAAAGTTTTCGGCCACGGAAATTCAATATTTTGCCATTGCCGCAAAAACGATTCACTGGGGAGGTGCAAGCCGTAGTTAAACCTTATTTATTCACGAAAATGATCAGGAAATGTTTGCTTTGGATTGAAAACTTTATTTTAGTGTAGATTTTTAAAATAAATGGTAAACTTTCAAAGGGGTTTGTGCAAATTTTTAGTCTGACAACAATTCTACAGATAGTTTTTATTATTATTTTGTAAAGTTTAACACCCTCTAAAAGTCCACAAAGCACCGGTTCATTATTTCGTTTGGCGGCTTCGAAGGACGAGATACCCAAAGTGATAGAAAACCTCCGATACTTAAGAGACGGCACGCAAAGTCCACACCTTTTCTAGCTCAGTCTTAAAACGCTCCGCAACCATGTAAGTAAGTATTTGTTTTTATAAATATCCCGGAGGATAGAGTATGCATAGCATAATTTGGTACTGTAAAATATAGAATTTTCAGGCGAGGTTCCTTGCTCCATCAAAGGAATTCCACCATAATGATCTTCAAAGCACCGACTGACAGTTTACGCAACAAATTCATAACTCCTCCAGTTTCTGAACTGAAATGATGGATACGAAAAGAATATGAACAATTCGCCGCGAAACAAAAAGAAATTAACATAATTGGGGAATAAATTGTTCTTCAGTTATATGACAAGATGCAATGTTTAATTTTGGACAGACGGTAAACTTTTGGAGACTTCTCTGAAGAACAAGTTTTAGTATGTCCAAATCATCATTTTGCTTCATCTTTAATACGAGTGTAGGTACGTCCTTAAGCACCCTATTTTTTATTATCTTGTTTGTGTCCCACTGCTGGGCAGAGGCCTCCCCGGACCAAACTTTTCTGTCCTGGGCTACCTCAGACCACTCGCATATTTGTATTTATTGTACCATAAGAACTATGTTATTTTTATTTAAAAAGTATATCCTAATTTTTTCTCTAAGAAGTATTTTTTATTTAAAAACAAAATTTAAATACTTTTGCTTAATTTTTTTACATGTAAATACGAAATTAAACTCACTCCATCCACTCGCCGTTCACGAGTCGTTTTTTGGCTCTTCGACAACACAAATAAAATCAACTAAAAAGAAAAACAAAGTCAACATTGACCACGCAAACTAAGTTCGTAAAACAGAGTTCGTCTCAGACCATCAGCCGAGTCGAAGGCTACGTGAGAACAATTTTAAACGATCGATGCTTGTTTTTACCACCATTGCTGTTTTTGTTGCGCTTCATGGTGGATGGAGTTATAGCTAGAGGCTGCCGCGCAAGATCGCGAAAAATGGAAATCCAATTTTCAAGCCCTATGTTCCTTCTCCTTCTTTACGTGTCGATCCATCGACAAAGATATATGTCCCTGCGGAGGTAGCATGACTTTTATCGAGGCGGATTTATCCAACAAAATGGCGGTTCATCAGCATTTTTGACGTCTATAGTGGGTTATATAACGTCGAGAGCGACGTCTATAGCATTTTTGACGTCTATAGTGGGTTATATATCGTCGAGAGCGATATATAACCCACTATAGATAACCCACTATCCAACAAAATGACGGTTTATCAGCATTTTTGACGTCTATAGTGGGTTATATATCGTCGAGAGCGATATATAACCCACTATAGACGTCAAAAATGCTGATAAACCGTCATTTTGTTGGATAAATCCGCCTCGATAAAAGTCATGCTACCTCCGCTGATAAGGGATAAAAGGATATCATCATCATCATGGTGGAAGCCCCATTGTTTTAGATACGACTCCAAACACAAATTCTCCATCATAGAGAAATAATTTCCAAAATGATAATTCAAATATTTTTTGTATTGAATTGTCTCGAATGCTGCTGCTGATTTCCAAGTATCTACAGGCAGATTTCCTCAAGGCATTCACGTGTAAAATGCTAGAATATTACTTTACTCAAAAAAGCTCGTAATGTGGTCATTAATTCGACAACCTTCTTTGAGCAAAGGAGGACTTGCGGGCTACTTTGATTAGGCGCCAGAAAAGTTGTATGGAATTTCATTAATGTCGTGTTTTGCGGCCAGAAAAACTGTATGAAAATCCATTAATGTCGAGTTTTGTTTCATAAATAGAACTCAAAAGTCAGGCACAAAAAGTATTTATTTAGAATTTGGCTGTTTGGGTGCTGGCAGTCTACAAATTGCATAGAAAAAAAAAGCGCGGCCATATTGTTTTCGCCGCTTCGCGCGTTGTTCGAAGTGATTTTTTCTGTGCGTGCTGTTTTTGTTGTAAATAAAAGTGAACTCTTCAAGCAACGAATCCTCCGATTCAATGTGTTTAACAACGCCGAACATAAAAAGGAAGCGAAATAAGATATTTAAAGGTACCTATTGCCACCAAAGTCAAAGGAAAAATACAAGTTTATCTACGAAAAGTTTGCGGAATGAAAAATCAACAGAAAGTAAACTAAGACAAAAGGTAAAAGAAAAGACAAATTTAAATTACTCGCATTGTTTGAGTAAAGCACTATACAAGCCTTGGTCTGCAATGAGTGCGCTTCTGGCCACGCTATGATGGCCTCGAGCTTAGCTTAGCTACGCTCTCGGCCCTCAAGCTTGGTCATCTTTGCAGCCCTTGCTGTCCGCGCTATAAAGGCCTCGACCTTCGGTCTCGGCCTTCATTCCAGCTTGTCCATCAAGGGCTGCAATGCTGACCACGCTGTGAAGGCCTTGAGCTGCGCTACGCTGCGCTCTGTCGGCCATCAAAAGCGCGCCAGAAACGCACCCATTAAAGACCGCGGCAGTAATGTACTATTTCTGCTAAATATGCAACAATAATTAATGAACATCTAATTTTTCGATGCTACGTAGTTACTAATATGTGTACCAGTTTTTTTCGAGACCTGAGCCAGATTCATAGCAAGGTTTGCCGCCTAGTTAGGAATATTTTCTTGTGCACCCAGCCACTCTAACATTCAGCACTTTTGATCCAAGAAGAGCGTTAAGCATAAGCAATTCATCAGACAGTGAAGATATTATACCGGCAACTACGAGAACAAATTAAGTAATTACTCGCCTATTATCTTAATTAATTAATTTGCTCCTACAAGATAATGTTTCAGGAATTATGACTTCAGCGAGGAAGTAGGGAAAGATGGGGTTTTGACAGTTTGGACAGTAGGAGTTTTTTTTAGGTTTTTAGTTATTTTATTTAGAAACCCAGATTCCACGTAGGCATTTAGGTACTGCAATTCAAATGTATGTAGGGTTTGGCTTTGGAGAAGTTTTTGGAAACAATAGAAAGTCCTTCCAGACCTCCACATATAAAATTTCTTCTCCATATCTTCTCGTCCATTGCTAATATATATTTTTTGGTGATAGATAAATTATCTGAGACCTGAAATAATAAAAAATCTCAAAAAGCTAAAAGGAAAATCGTTACAAAATAAAATCCAGTGCTAAACGACAAAAAATGGCTGAACATAAATGGTGGTGATTTGGGTAGCCTTTTGTGTCAGCTATCTAGATTCTCTCGCGTCTATGTACTTTGGGCCACCCGGTATATTTCAGTTTTCTCAAGAGAAGCAGCAACTGATTATAATCATCATCATTTTCTGTCATCCTATGGCAGAGACCTATTCCCAAAACAGTTTTCCATTCTGGCTGATTATGCAACTAGGTTCAAGCAACTAAACTGGGGTCTGAGTCTGTAACACAATGGTACCAAAATGGGCTCCCATTTGACGGCTTCAATTACGATTTGTTAATGCCGTCGATCCTTTTATTGTTTTTGTAGTACGGCAAAGAATATTCTAATTCTAATTCTAGAGGATTAGTTTGCTGGTTGTATGAGAAAAACGAACAAACCCCGGTTTGGTTCGTCTACTCGGACGCCATCGACACGCCATTGCGTTACAGACTTAAGCCCCTGTTCGAAATTAAGTTAAAATCAGTAAAAAAATAAGTTATCTTCAAACCGACACTTACAGCCCCGAATCGTTCGAACAAATGACTGTAAACAACAATAAAACAACAGCTTTCCAAAAACAATCGTCAAGCTCGCTATACCAACCCGTAAAACCGGCGGATGGTTAATAAAAAGCAATATTAACGGTTTCATTACAACCTACAATATTCTCGGGATAAAAAGTATAAAAAAAATTCAATTTTGAGGTTATAAAATAAAAATTGATTTTTTCAACTTTTTTTTACAGAATTGACATATTGTTGATGAGTAGGTTACACCCTGTAAAAAGAGTTAGGATGTTTTGTAACACGTTGTATTGATTGATAAATAATACGTTTTATTTGTCGAATAAAAAGATTGTATATTTCGATAAGAGCAATTTTCTCGCAAATAAACCGGTTTCGAGGACTTAACTGTGCGGATTTTTTTACAGAATAAGGACACTGTACGAGTTATTATCTGGGGGCACGGCAGTGCCCCCGCCAGGTCGAGCGCGAAGCAAACACTGCCGTACCATCCTTTACTGGAACCATTTCGCCGCATTTTCAGGCCCCTATTTGAGAACCTCTGGATAAGACCAGAACGCAGAAATTTTCGTCATCTAGTAAGCTGTAATCACATACTTAAAATCCAAAATTTCAAGTCTGTAAGTCATTTAGTTCCGAAGTTAAGCGAAAGCAAAGTTTCGCATTTATGACACACACTCACTCACTCACTCCCTCACTCATGATCATCATAATAGAACTAGTACTTCCCATAAACTCAGAGAGCTGAAATTTGGTACAGAGTTAGGATTTGATGGCCACATAAAGGGAAAACTATAAAAACTAGGATAATCGAAGATCTGGAGTACCTGGTGACCCTGATTAGAAAACACAAGAGCCCTAATAGAACTAGTTCTTCCCATAAACTCAGAGAGCTGAAATTTGGTACAGAGTTAGGGTTTAATGGCCACATAAAGGAAAAAATATAAAAACTAGGATAATCGAAGATCTGGAGTACCCGGTGACCCTGATCGACATATACCGCCCTTACAAAAAATATTCAACTTGGTGGGCCGCTTCATTTGATGTCAAAAATCGAAGGTCTGAAGTATCTGATGAAGAACCTTCAGCTGGTCTCAGCTGTATTAGAGCCCCCTTCTGCTATTGGTACATAAAAATATCGACTGTCATTGCAGAAATCCAGCGTTGTGGGACACATCTTCTAATTTAATCTAGCCTATAGCGTCCTACTGCTGGGCGAATGCCTCCCCTTCTGCTTTTAATACGCATATAAATAAAACTAAAGGAAAACTCTGTATAGGACTAGACTGGCTTTTATACTTGTGCTTACAATTTAACAAGAAGAAATAGTCGAACGATTAACTTTATTCTACTCGAACATTACACAAATTAAAAAACTGTTTCCAATAATAAAATCTAATGAAATAAATCAATATGCCCACGTTTCTACAAAAAGAAGTGAAATCCCATCAAAAACATTCTGTAAAAAACCAGCCATTTCTCGATGGAGCTGCTTGTTTTTCTCTAAAAAGTAATGAAATCTAGACAAAGTCGTGCCAAGTCTAAGGTTCCTTACTGCGAATTCTTTATTATTATAGTTAATGTTGTGTGACTTGGCCGTTGAAGGGTACAAAACCAGGTGCTCCATGACACCATTGCACCAATCTGACGCCAGAACCACTAGTGTACCCTTCAATGGCCAAGTCACACAACATTAACTCGGTCATTCCTGAGAAAAGCGTTCTTCGCTGAGATCGGTGGCTTTTATTTTTTTTCAAGATAGGTGAAAACTAAAATACACCGTAAAAGATGGCTTAAAAACTAGTCAATATGTCGATGAGGCACACCTGTAGGCTTTATAGATTAATGAAAAAAAAATCTTCTTTTTTGACAAGCCACCGATCTCAGCAAAAAGGCCACCGATCTCAGATAGTGTCTAAAATTATTATAAACAGTAATTACAGTGAATAATAAACGTTTTTTCTAAATTTAAACGTCACTCATGAACTGATACAGATAAAAGGGGGCTAAATTAAGCAAAAATTTCTATTAAACATCATAAAAAATATCAAAAAAATCATATCTTTATTTTCATAAAATCATTGTAAAAGATCAATTCCTAAGCTAAACATGCAAAATTATAGTCAACAAGCCTTCGCTTCTATTTATACAGCGTCCAGTGGCACCTTCACTTACACTAGATGGGTGAAGAGACCAGTCGGTGCTGCAGTATCTGGGACATTGTTTTAGATGGCGTAGGCTTGCCCAGCACCTATACTATCCTGACAGCTTGGTCGGCCTAGCCCACAAAAGAAGTCATTACGTGTGGAGCCAACTAAGTTGCGGGTTTCATCACGATGTTTTTCCTCACATTAGGGAGGGGTTTAGCTACTTCAAATTTACAAATTTATGTAACTTTGAAAAGAAATAAAGTCATGTTACATGCCTGCGCTGGGAATCGAACCTGGTTCTCTCGCATCGGCGACCAATGCTCTATTATATGTGTGACTGTAATAATTATACACTAAAATTGTCTGTCTATACGGATTTTGCTTTTTATTTGCGTGAAATTACATTTCCTTGCAAAAAACAGTACCTTAATGGCTTAAATGAAGTCTAAACTTTAGTCCATAGAAACAAACTGATAAATTTTGAATTAGTCATAGCATCTCGTTCGGTGTGGTATCTAAAGAATCTGTAAAATTGATACAATATGTTGAAAACTTCTTTGAGATCCTTGGCTAATAACTGAGATCGGTGGCTTAAATCCACCGATCTCAGTGCCACCGATCTCAGAAATAACTAAAATGTAGCTATTTCTCTTAAACTATAGAAGCAATCGTATTTATTTTTACGACAATACCTACTCAGGGATATACGCATTCATGTACTTAGGACAGTTTAGTGTAGTCTTGTTTACTATACTAGCAAAACGTGCCACCACTTTCAGCTACCTTACTGAACCAAAGTTTAAAAAAAGTCAAGAACTTACGTAAAAGTTTAGGCATGAAAGATAGCGACACATACGAACCATAATAGTTGACAAGGACCATTTGACGATATTTTGCACCAGTAACTAGAAACTTGCCGCGTATTTAAGCTTGTATAAAAACATACTTTCGTGGCACGATTTAAACTTTGCTCGACGCGTGACATTTCTAGGAATATCTACAGACACAAGAGTTTTCATTCTAATAGAAAGCTGGATATACGATTGGATAGAGGCACTCATTGGGCATTTAGAAAGGTATAAATTAGCATAGTAGTGGGCACATGAGTAAAACCACAAACAAAAACATACCAGGCCCACACGCGTGTGACATGCAAAATACTCGCAAAATCACCCATTTTTTGACCTTCAAAGGGATATTTAGGCAATTTCCTCTATAAAATATTGTTTTTATTTGATATGCCTCAATGGACCGTTAGTTAAGTAGACGATTAAGTGCTAATTTAGTACTGTGTGATGTACAGTTTAGTAGATACTAGGGTGTGACCAAAAAAATCGACCTCTCAAAGAATGACCCAACTATAATAATAAAGAAATCGCAGTAAGGAACCTTAGACTTGGCACGACTTTCTCTAGATTTCATTTCTTTTTAGAGAAAAACAAGCAGCTCCATCGAGACCTGGCTGGTTTTTTACAGAATGTTTTTGATGGGATTATGATTTCTGCTTCTACCGCATCCACGATTGAATAGGTATATAACGTGTTACAAAACATCCTAACTCTTTTTACATGTTTGATCTAGCTAAAATTTCAGCCTCCTAGCTATGAATCAGTTTCTTGGAGGAGAAGCATGGTAAAGAAACTCCTAGGAACACCTTTTCAATATAGAGAGAGCCTTTATGTATTCAGTTACAAATACAGTTTTTGAACTTTTGAATTATCGGACATATCTAGGTACTCCGCGTTTACGTTTTTTTTTCTGTTTTTTTTTTTAATTAAATAATTGCCAAAACTGAAAAAAGAAAATACGCACAATTTTACATGAAATGTCTACAGACAATGCATTTCAAAACATTTCAAAGCGACTAGCGTGGAAAATACTATTCTTTTTTTTTATAGTTATAATAGCTAGGCTTTGTGAGCGGAACATGCATCCATTCAAAGACTTTCAAAGTAACTTCAAACGAGGCTGATAAAAAGTTTAGATATTTAAATAATACTGGTGTAGAACCTTTACGTTTATTTTCATCGAATTTAATTTTAGAGCACAGTGTACATACTTTCTAGTCACTCTATAATTTTATTTTCACTCGTAAAATATTTCGCCACGAAAAAACAAATGCTCTGACTTTTGAATTCATGAAACTCTATTCGCAAGTACAATCGCTGACAAAACTGCCATATCTCTCCCAAAACATAGTTCAACAATTTTATTCACGCTTAGAAAATTTTGTCAGTAGTGGTGAACAGTGTCTAGCTTTTGTACCAGATAGTACCAGAACAGTATTCCGAGTCGTCCCACCCTATTTCCGGTACAAACGAGGCTAGGTAAAGCAGACACGATTTCACAAAGGCCGTCTGTGGATTCCTACCAACTTTTCCTTACACTTGTAATGCGGGAAAATAAACTCTGATGCCTCAGTAATAAGGTAAAATGGGAGAGCTAACGTCAAATTGGTCAATCGACGAGCTAACAACACTTGTCGAAATGTCAATGTTTGTATCGACTTTATTTATTTCGAATGGACGATAAAATGTTGCGTTTGAAAAATGTTTTATACTCTAAATGGCATTTTTTTTAGCTCAGTATTTTGATAAAATGATATATTGTACTCCAATTTATCCAGCTAGCACGTATGAATTAATCTCATCCCATTCTCTACTATGTCAAGCCAACTTTAATTGGCATTAATTCCATTACCGGTATAAACTTTGCAATACGTATGCATAAAAAGTATGCAATATTGAATAGATAATAATCATCTTATTATTAACGTGTTAGCTTGTATTAAAACTCTTTATTACCTTAGATTTGAGCAACTTACTCGAATAGTACTCAAGAAACTCCCACAAAATACTGCATAGAGTAGGTCTACAGTATAGAGAAAGTTATCCAAAATTGGACAAAAAATTTTTGACTGGCCACAATATCCTTGTCGGCAAATGAAAAGAAAAACAACAACGGAACAGTTCGTAGTAAGTAGGCGTTATATCGCAACTTGCTATCAGAGTTGGCGTTACCATTTACAACACAGAAATCCTGTGTACAGAATAATATAAAAGCTTCGCTATTTGGCTTACTTCACTAAACTCTAAAATGCTATAAACACTTAAGGCTCCGTATAAGGCTAACTAGCGCCACCAATGTTGAAAAAATCATATCTTCCTTCAGAAGAAGTTTCTGAAAAAATCCTAAGATGAGCCTATGCGCCATGCTTTTCTAGATTTTTAAGTGTAGATACCCTCTTCGAAATTTACTTTTAAGCTAAAAAATTTTCGATAACCGCCAAAAGCGGCCGTTTTTTGCGGTTATCGAAAATTTTTTAGCTTAAGACTAGAAATTGAGTTGGGTACCTACACTTAAAAATCTAGAAAAGCATGGCGCATGAGCTCATCTTAGGATTTTTTCAGAAACTTCTTCTGAAGGAAGATATGATCTTTTCAACATTGGTGGCGCTAGTTAGCCTTATACGGAGCCTTAAGAGTTCCGTGTACAAGCGTGGGAACTCGGCGATGGCCAAGCGCGTGAAACACTGCTTTCTATAGCTGTTTCACCCAGAGCGAGACGGGTCGCGGGAAAAGTAAGAGGCAATGTGGCTGTATGAGTCTACGTGTGTTCGTGTCCTTTCGCGAGTATATTTGTAGTTGTACTCGTAATGTAATAGATCTATTTTCCCAATTTTTTTCGTAGTTTAGCTGCCATTTCTACATTTTATTAACTATTTCAAATTTCAAATTTTTTCTGACAATTACAATACATTATTGATGACCCCAAGGTAGTTAGACTCCAATAGACAGTGTAATAATGTAAGTAAATAACAGCGGAAACTAACCCCTTTTTCGGCGCGAAAAACGCATCGCTCGAATTTCTTTCAGACAATTTTATTAATTAATAAAACTATTTGCAAACCTTTGTATTGGTCATTTACTGATATAAACCAAGTTTCAGCAAAATCCAGCCTGTAGTTTAGAAATTAAACCTGAACTACGTTTCTATGGGAAAATGGTGCTCTAGTGTCCTCTAGTGCCCTCTCCTCTGCTATAGCAGTTGGCAGTGAAGGGAACTTACAATTTTATGTAAACCTTAGATCCTAAAAATAGTTAAGCCTCGCGTTGAGTACCTACCTACCTGGAGTTTCGTTTTTAGCAAAAAACGCATCCAAAAAGAAGATATGTTTTTTTTTTCATTGGCGGCGCTAGTTGTGCCTATGTTTGGGCCTTAAATTAGAAGAAGGGATTTTGTAGAGTTGGCCGTTCTTTACATTGTAACACTATGTCCGTTGATTGTAATCTCATTAGACTCTCTAGGGTTGTGTTGTTGTCACGCAGGACCGAGCGGCTTTGATAGCTTGATAGCGGGTTTAGGATTGATAGCGATAGCTGATAAAGGATTCGGGATTGATTTTTAAACGTATAAGGCTGCCTTTGGTTGCAAAGGTGGCAGTTGGTAGTTGGGAGGTGCTGGCGGGAGGTGCTTTTGGGGTTGAAAGTCATGTAAGTCTTTATAAAGGTTTAAAAAAACTAAAAGAGATGAGATGATTTATATAGCGTCCAGTGGCACCTTCACTCACACTAGATAGGTGAAGAGTCCACTCGGGGCACTGCAGTGCCTGGGACATTGTTTTAGATGGAGTAGCCTTGCCCAGCACCTCTACCATCCTGACAGCTTAGTCGGCCTAACCCATAGGAAAAAAGAGCGGTTGTGGCCTAGTGGGAGAACAATGGATTCGGTAGCAAGAGACCCAGGTTCGATTCCCGGTGCAGGCATGTACCAATGACTGTTTGTTTTCAAAGTTACGTACATTTCTGAATTTAAAGTAGCAAAACAACTCGCTAACGGTGAAGGAAAACATCTTGAGGCTCCACACATAAAGAGGATAATGCGCACATTACTCATGTACCATGTACTGCAGCGCCCGAGTGGTCCCTTCACTCATCTAGTATGAGTGAAGGTGCTACTGGAGGCTGTATCAATCACGTCAACATTACGTTACTGCAAAGGCTTAAAACGCACATTGTAAAGTCGATCAAATCCCGTCCCGTTACTTATATTATTTATCGAGTAATCTTTATAAGATTGACCAACAATTTATTTGGAAGGCAAATTACAGACAAATGTTCAGACTGGTTCGACATAGGTTTATTGACTTATTAACTATTTAAATTCGAGGTACTGGGTGGATATCGGCAAAAGGGGATCAATTTACTGCAAAGAGACCGCCAGAGCCCAACCCTTTTTGAACCCCTTTTTCCATACGTTACATTAGTAAGCCCTACGAAACGATATCGAAACGATTCAACAGGTCTAACGACGTGAAACAGACTTATTTACATTATACAGGGTGTTAAAAGACCGCCAACAAAGCGGGAAACCACGTATTGTCCTCATCATAAGGAACATTTTTGCCCAAGGAACTATGCCTGGGAAATCAACGGTTTCCGAGATAATGAGGTTCAAAGTCGGACTTTACAAAACTTTTTTTTTGCAGAAATGTATTCAGTATCTAGTTTTTAACATAACTTTTTTCTATTAAATCACGGTTTTACTCACTAGTAATTTGTCGGTGTAGCCGACTAGTTACTAGTGATTACTAGTGAGTAAAACCGTGATTTAATAGAAAAAATGTGCAGTGCTCACGAAAGTTTAAGTTTTAAAATTTAACATAACTTCTCAAGAAGCCACATTAAAATTATGAATATTTCGTACAAAAAACGACGTTAAAATTGCAACCCGCAATGTATTCTGAACATCGGCACTTCAAGCCTATGTAACATAATCTGATACCTACGCTAGCGTAATGTGACTTCTGTGCGTTAAACGTCCATAGCGTGATAAAATATTTTTCAAAATTATAACCTAAAAAATCAAAATCATTTCCCAGCAATATTTTATCGAAAAAGTACTTTGTTTTGGACTTTTGGTGCCTAGTATGGGTGGCTTTCGGGTCTGTTGGCAGTCTTTTAACACCCTGTATGACTTGTATCTATAGCAGTGGTTCATAACCTTTTCAGTCTCGCCACCTCTTTAACCTCCAAGGAAAGCTGATCTTACCCCCATCAAAATGTTATGCAAGTAAACAATGGTAGTTCATTATTAATTACTGGCGTTTTAACACAACATTATTTTTTTCAATAATGTGATTATGATTGATTGCTTTGAAGGCTGATTTCTATTGCTTTGTATTCTAAATTTTTCATCTTTATATTCGCTCTGAAACGGCAATATATTTTACTCAAAAAAGCTCGTAATGTGGACATTAATTCGACCACCTTCTTTGAGCAAAGTCGGACTTGCGGGCTACTTGGATTAGGCGCCAGAAAAGTTGTATGGAATTTCATTAATGTCTTGTGTTTTGCGGCCAGAAAAACATTAATGTCGAGTTTTGTTTCATAAATAGAACTCAAACATCAGGTGCAAAAAGTATTTATTTAGAATTAGGCTGTATGGGTACTGGCAGTCGACACATTGCACAGAAAAAAAAAGCGCGGCCATATTGTTTTCGACTTTTCGCGCGTTGTTCGAAGTGATTTTTTTCTGTGTTTTTGTTGAAAAAGTGAACTCTCAAAGCGACGAATCCTCGGATTTAATGTGTTTAACACCGCCGGACATTCAAAATCAAGCGAAATTAGTAATTGGAAATTTATTGCCACCGAAGTCAAAAGAAAAAATACAAGCAAGCTTACCAACAAAAAGTTTGCGGAATGGAAAATCGACAAAAAGTACTTAATCTACGACAAATGGTAAGCTAATTAAATTACTATGTTAATTACTATTCTAATTAATATTTTAATTACTCACATTGTTTGAGTAAAGCACTATACAAGCCTTGGTCTGCAATGAGTGCGCTTCTGGCCACGCTATGATTGCCTCGAGCTTAGCTTAGCTACGCTCTCGGCCCTCAAGTTTGGTCATCATTGCAGCCCTTGCTGGCCGCGCTATAAAGGCCTCGACCTTCGGTCTCGGCCTTCATTTCAGCTTGTCCATCAAGGGCTGCAATGCTGACCGCACTGTGAGGGCCTTGAGCTGCGCTACGCTGCGCTCTGTCGGCCATCAAAAGCGCGCCAGAAACGCACTCATTACAGGTCGCGGCAGTAATGTACTATTTCTTGTTGTTTGTCAAATAAAAAGCGCGCGAAGTGCGCCCGAAAAACCACCTACTTCAATATTAAAGAATCTCAATAAAGGCCTTGCGCTGCCACTCGCGGTAGGATCTAGGAGTGATACTTTGCGTAATACCCCGGCAGAAAAGCTCTTTTACCCCTACGACGGTAATTACCCCCAGGCTAGGAACCACTGATATATAGGATATGACCAAATAAGGATTTGAGGAGTGTCTGCGAAATCAACGATAGCTAAATTCTAAATCAAACAAAATTTACTTTGCGTAACAATTTGATATCCTTTTAGCCACTAACTGTCTGTGCCGCTTGGGAGTAGCCTAGTGAGAAGAACAATGGAATTCGAACCGATAGGCCCAGGTTAAACCAAACCTTACGTTACACTTGAAAGTTAAACTTTTCCTGTTAATGTCCGTCCCAAAACTTTTACCCGTCTTCGTTTCACGCTACCTGCCCTTCATGCCCTTTTCAAATGTTTAACTTGGTTTCTACTAATAAATAACATAGGCCCGGTTTCTGAATTGAGAATGTCACTAACCAAATGCTTAAGTATCGTCCTGTCTCTTCAGATTTCTCACAAAGGTGTGACAGAGCGATAAGTAAGCAGGTGCTTAGTAAAATTCTCAACTCAGAAACCGGGCCATAGTCTTGCACCGCACGGTAAACTGTTAAGTTTTAAGCTTCTCTTTGGATATTTTTTTGAGCCTAAGAAGTCTTTTATTAAGACCTGTCTCAGAACAGAATTATTTCAACGCATAGCACTTAGACTTAGACGCTCGAAGTTTGTAGTAATTATAAACTTGTAGTTCAATACAACTACTACATAATACTCGTAGGCTTGTTGCTTTAGCTCAAAGAACCTACTCGTAGTAGCACGTAGATGATTGTTGCTAGTTGTAGTTCCTAGAATCTCGTAGCACGTGTATGTAGACTACTTAGCTTTTAGCTCATAGAGTCTCGTAGCACGTGTAGATTACGTAGCTTTCAGCTCATAGAATCTTGTAGCACGTAGATGCTTGCAGCTCATAGAATCTCGTAGCACGTAGACTCTCGTAGCTTAAATAAATTCGTAGCTTATGGATGCGCGTAGTACTTTGACGTCCGTAGGCGTAGAACATTGATGCAAAAAACTTGTACGTAGGCGTAGAACATTGATGCAAAACTTATACAGGGTGCCCTCAAATGAGGGCTTGAATTTGCCGCTAAGGGCGCTAGTATTGCGTAAGGTCAGAAATTTCACTGTTTGTATAGGCTACGCGGGTTTATTTCGAATTAGAATAAAATGTAAATATTTTGAAATACTTAAGATTCATTATACCAAATAGTTGTTGTCCCGGACGGAACACATACGTTTCCACAAATGCCGGAAACATTTACAAATATTCGTCATCTGAGGTTTGCAATTTATCGTTGTAAAACTTGTAGGTGAAAAGTAATAAGATAAGAAACCTCAAAGTATGTTATTTCTATCAAAAATTACAATATTATATACGCTATTTCATTACCATCAGTTATATTTCGAGCTTATTTTGGAACACGCGATGAAAAGCTAAGCGATCTGATAATGTTTAGATCTTACCTCACCTTTGGTGTTATTCAAATTATAAGTGAAAATTACTAATGCGTTTACATTTTATTCATACAAATATTTGTCTCTACATTAAATTGTCCCCGGTACAAAATGTCAACCCATTTCAAGTAACAAAATGTATTGCGGTCCGTTTTTCTGGATTAGGTACCTACATTTGCGGCAAATATGATTGCTGCGGTGTTTTAAAAAACATGACTGTGATATTTGTGTATTTTGGTAGCGGCCTAGTGTGAGCAGCCCCTCTACCCTTGACGCATTTTTCCAATACGGCCGCAATATGGCGCAATTTACAAAATTTAATATTTTACAAATTAAAACGCATTTGGTGTTTTTATTGAATAAAACAGCTTTACCTTTGAATAAATATAACAAAGTATTTAAAATCAAAGCATTACTATGCGAATTCAAAGAGAAATTAATTTTAAAACTTTTTCAATTTGATCGCAATAGCGTCAAGGGTAACCCCCCGGAGGTGTCACTGAATACTGTATTACCCCATCCCACTAATTGACCAAGCGAAAAAAGTGCGAGTGTCTCCGTTTCAGCTTGGGCAAAAATGCTTTCGTGGTGGATGTCCGGCGAAGGCGTCTGGTAAACTGGTTCTTCCATACGAGCTTCGTCTAGACTAGTTTGGCTAGGCTATATTGGCTTGTCCGTACGAGCTTAGGTCAGACTGGTTTGGCCTAGGCGAAACTAGTTTATCCTAAAATCGGGTTTGGCCGGTAACACATATAAACTTTACAACCCCATATCTCGGCAGGGTTCACTACGCCTTGCCGAAACACGTTTCACCTAGTGTTAATTAAAAGTCCCTTTTTTTGCCTATCCCATAGTTTGTGTAGATTTGCCCCTTTTCATCCCTTAGAATATTGTCCAGCCCTCCCCCATGACAACTAGACTGACTGACAGCTAGGTACCTACATATAGCACCGCATTGGCTCTGCGAGGGAGATTCGCGGGGCCCCCCACACCCGGCGCCCGAACGCGGTCGTGTGCGCACGTATATTTTGTGCTAAATAACCATAAAACTTTCCCTGAGCTTTCCTGGACCCTTACCAGCCTACAAACGCTTCCACTGGGTGTGTGTGCCCGTATTGTGCCTGTGAATCTGGTGCCCCTTGGATTTGCGCTTATGCGCGCTGGTGAACCTGGACACGCGGTAAGTACCTAGCTACTTCCATACCTAAACCTCATTTTGAAGAACCCCCTCGTATTTGGCTTCCCTTAAGGAACCTCCCTCGTGCCCATTTGTAAAACCCTGGTAGCAGAGATTTAGTGCCCCTGCCTTACCCCTTTCTCTAACACCTAGTTACACTTCACCTATGACGTCTCATCTAACCTACGGTAGAACTAACGTTCAATTCATCTAATGTTTGTTTTAACTATAACCATTTGTTCGAAGCTACACTTCACCTAATTACGATTCAACTAAACACAATTCATCGAAGCATCATTTGTTCGATTCTACAGTTCACCTAATAATAACTAGTGGTTCGCCCCGAACTATGAACTCGCGAGTGAACTGTTGCTAACACCATTTGCGCAGGCGCGGGCGCGCATTGCATATAAACTTTACAACCCCATATCTCAGCAACCCCTCGACCGATTTGGCTCATGTTCGAACTTCAAAATTCTTTCGTGACATTCCGACTATATTCACTCAAGTTATCGTCGAACGAACATTCATACATACGTACTCGCTTTGCTCGCTCGTTTATTAAATGCGAAAGTGAGATTTTGCGAAAGATAGATTTTGATGTAATTCGGAATGGACAATTAACACAATAGGCTTTAAAACGCTAGTCTTTTCCCGCGATTACTTCAAAAACGGGGAAATTATAGGCAACTTCTATGTAACTCTGCGCGGACCAGGTCGCGGGCGAAAGCTAGTATTTGTGTAACATAGATGTGAAGGCCTAAGTTACAAGATTCGTCCGTGCCTCAATTCAACTCGAACGGATATTCTCAGTACGATCGTAACTTATAAAGTTTGTTTGCCTATTTTTGACCGACTTCCAAAAAGGAGAAGGTTCCAAAAATGACTCGATGCGACCCGTATGCAATTTTTTTTTATGTTTGTTACCTAATAACTTTTTTTCAGGTGGACCGAATATGATGTTTTTTTTTTTTTTTTTAAATGTATACTTCCCGTGTGGTTTAAAAAATGGTGAAGATCTGATGAAGAACTTCGGAGATGGAGAACGGAAAACTCCTCAACGGACAGCAGTAGATCACTCGGACTAATTTAAAAACAGAGTTAGATAAAGATTCAAGATTCAAGATTCAAATGGTTTTATTCAATATGCCATAAATAAATTATTTACATTGAACGTCAAAATATTATCTAAAGTAAAAAAAATATATATAAATCAGATACTTATTACTATCTAATACTAAGTATCTAGCTACTTTTTTTTCTCCAGCTTCACTAGCTCTGATCGTTCTTGGAGAAGAAGCATGGTAAAGAAACTCCAAGGATCTCCAAAGCCAGTCGGGTGACCAGTTTGGCTTTATCTGACAGTAGCAACTGTCAATCCGTGGACTCGGTTTTTTAATTAGAGCTGCCCCTCTACCCTTGACGCATTTTTCCAATACGGCCGCAATATGGAGCAATTAAAAAAATTTGCTATTTTATAAATTAAGACGCATTTTGTGTTTTTATTGAATAAAACAGCCTTACCTTTGAATAAACATTACAAAGTATTTCAAATCGAAGCTTTACTATGCGAATTCAAAGAGAAACTTTTTCAATTTGATCGCAATAGCGTCAAGGGTATTTCACCAGTAAAGTTTTTTTCTTGGCAAGTTTGTATTTTTAGAAAGGTAGATACGTACAAAATAAGGCCTTTACATCAACGTAAAACGTAATGTTTTTTATTATTTTTACAATTTTTAGTTTTCTATTTATAACGAAAAATGTAAAAAAAAATACATTTCCCTCTTCCAATTGCTTGAGTCCGACTCGCACCTGGCCGTTTTATTTTTCTTTCTTCCAAATAATGTGGTACGCAACCCTCGGTGCGCGAGTCTCACTCGCACTCGGCCGGTTTTTTGTGCCTTATTCATATTATGAAAAAAAAAATAGTAGGAGTAAAATCCCCTCTTTTCCTTCCTTTCAGGATGATTCGTGCATCAAGCTGTCTGCTGGCGTGCTCAGTGTTGGCAGCCCTGCTCCTCGTGCCCACCGCTGCCTACCCCAGGTTGTAGTGCCTACTCCGATACAATCCTGCCTTTACTAGTGGTTCGCCCCGAACAGTGAACTCGCGACCCTATAGCTCGGCAACCCCTTGACCGATTTGGCTCATGTTCGAACTTAAAGATTATTTTAATTGAATTTACCCGCCTGCCAAAATTCATAAAGATCAGACTGAAACTCAAGTTGTCGTCGAACGAACATACAAACAAACATACATACATACAAACGCCGCCGGATTGTTCCAGTAGACGATAACAGCTACCTTCTCTCTCCCCAAAAAGTACGGATAAGATGAATGCTTCAGTTGTAAGACAGCTTGGCCCATAACAGCGTCTAGCATCGCGCGATGGACAGTTGAGCCCCTCTACCATTGACGATATATTTTTTTCAATATGCAGGCAATTTACAAAATTAAATATTTCACGAATTAATATGCATTTTATATTTTTACATAAAAAATAGGTATAGGTTCATAAAAAAATATTATTTAAAAAGATTAAAGCATGACTATGCTAATTCAAAGAGATAATTTAATTTAAAAACTTCGTCTATACTAATTATGAACGCAATTGCGTCAAGAGTTTGTGAGAAAATGGTTATTTTTAATAAGTTTTTCATTGAAAATTAAATATTAAGTCTTTGCCAATAAAATCATGTAAGCTGTAATATCACAAAACATAAAGAAGTTCTAGATGACAGATCGCAGTAAGAACAGGATGATAAAAACACTTTAAACTGTATCAAAAAATAAGTCTTATTGTGTAAACAAACCACTTACCGGAAGAAAAATACGCATTCCCTGTGTAATCACACACAATAGCTAGTAGATCATTATTGTAGCATCCATTATTGTATACAGTTTACTTAATTTTCTTTTATTTTTATTTTCAGTCCATCAAACTATATCCGAGACGAGGGCCAGTACGAGCCAGAGGAGTTCGTTGACCTTCTGGATCGCCTCGGGAACCTCATCCAGATAGAGCGCAAAATGGAAACGTGAGGCTACAGACATCCTTTAGAACAGTGGTTCCTAACCTGGGGGTAATTACCCCCGTAGGGGTAAAAGAACTTTCCTGATGGGGTAATTACGCAAGGGGGTACTTACCCCCGTAGGGGTAAAAGAGCTTTCCTGCGGTCGTAATTATTATTATTATTATTAAATTCTTTAATGCACAAAATAAAAATAGTGTACGGTCGGCCACAATCTCAGATACCCCATGGCAGCTCTTATCGCGCGCGGCATAAGGGCGCCAATCGAACAAAAAGGGGTATCTGAGACTGTGGCCGATTGTACAAAGGCGAACTTACTGCGCAAAGTAGTAGTTCTCCTACCGCGAGTGGCAGCGCATGGTTTAATTTCTAAACTACAGGCTGGATTTAGCTGAAACTTGGTTTATATCAGTAGATGACCAATACGGAGGTTTGCAAATAGTTTTTATAATAAAAGAAATAGCCTGAAAGAAATTAGAGCGATGCGTTTTTCGCGCCGAAAAAGGGGTTACTTTCAGCTGTTATTTACTTACATTATTACACTGTCTATTGGAGCCTAACTACCATGGGAACATCAATAATGTATTGTACTTGTCAGAAAAAAAAAAGGTTTTTGAAATATCTAACAAAATGTAGAAATGGCAGCTGAACTACGAAAAAATTTGGGAAAATAGATCTATTACGTTTTAACTACAACTACATACTCGCGAAAGGACACGAACACACGTAGACTCATACAGCCGCATTGCCTCTCACTTTTCCCGCGCCCCGTCTCGCTCTGGGTGAAACAGCTATAGAAAACAGTGTTTCACGCGCTTGGCTATCGCCGAGTTCCCACGGTCCTGAAGGGGGCTCTTAAGGCACAATAGGACGCACAGCTAGCGCCGCCAATGAAAAAAAATCGTATCTTCTTTTTGGATGCGTGTTTTTGCTAAAAAGGAAGATATGATTTTTTTTCCATAGGCGGCGCTAGTTGTGCGTCCTACTGGGCCTTAAGTGTAAAAACCACGAATATTTGTATTTTAAGTCTATAAACTTGCTTCCACTGCTACAAATATTCCCCCTTTTCGTCAACTAAATACTTGTTTGAATATTCATAAAGTGGCCCTCCCTAAGTGGTCTTAAAGTTGGCACCAAATAATAACTCAAAACCATCATAGTTAAAACTCATTTCAGAGTCTCATTAAACGCTTAATTATATTGGTATCTGGCCTTCAACTATTTTATTTACTAACGGAATCTCAACCTTTACAGCATGAAATAAATACATAACGCTTTATTGAATCGAAAAACTTAATTTAAAATTCCAATCAGAACTTGATACCTACCAGGAAGCTCTTTCTTAGATAGGTATTTTTATATTACACGACAGCACGTCAGACAGTACACTTTTGTTGTAAAGTCGCTCGTAACGTAACCGAGTAGAGTGCTAGCGTGTAAGGGTCGACGTGCTGTCGTGTGTACATTAAATTAATAATATTCTTGTGAAAGAAAGAGTTTTTAAAGCTGTAAAGGTTGAGTAAAGTCCACAACTCTTTCCATACTCGATAGCAAACAATAAAGTAAATTCAGTGTTACCCAAATTACATTTTCTAGAACTGCTATAGAGCTGTTACCGGCAATGTTTGTAATTGAGGTATTGCGTAGAAATACCTAGGGATTCTATAAAATACCGGGTTGCTTTAGGCTAAAACTGCTCATCCCGCCCGGAAGCTGCGGAAGCTGCGGCTAGGCCTTTTATTTTGAAAGGTATTCGCCAATTCACCCGGCCTACGCAGCCCGCAGATGTAGCGTCTTAAACAGCAAAACCTTATTTCATACTTTACCTAGTGTTCGTTTGTCATTGTACAAAATACCTGTGCAAAGTATGTAAAAGAGTTTATTAATTTCATAGATTACCTAAGCGCTTTAGGCAGTTTATAGAATACCGAGGTATTCTATGTAATACCGCATTTTACACATTGCCGATGACACAGCAATACTATTGACATGAAAGACATTAAATGTTCTCTGTCCCATTCTGTATAATGTGGGAAATATGCATAGGATTGCGATAAGTGTTTGCTCCCGAGTGTATTTTATAACGTGTCTGTTTTGTCTTTTTCAGTTTTAAAGATGACATAACTAGGTACGTCTGCAAACCATAGATACCCTATGGGCCCCTTTTCCATTGAGTTACCTACTACATTAAGTGTTGTCTTTGAGATAGATAATAAACATGTATTTTTATGTACAGATTGCAAAGTCAACTACCTATTAACTCATCGAAAAAAGGGCCTAACCCTGTGCTGTTGTAGAAAACGCTTTCAATTTATGTTTTTATTTCCATGTGTTTTGAATTTTGTTTTATCTATTGATTCAATAAAACTTCGCCTTTTATGCATGTAACACAGAATGTTCATCGATTTTACAAAGTTTTACTTAGGTACAAGGCCCGCGCAAAGAGCGGTAAAATGTTGTATCATCGTATAAAATATTTCATTATTAAATAGGTATTTATCCACAATAATTTCTTCTTATTTATTTAAATAAGATTTATTATTTATTTCATAATATTTATTATTTATTTAATAATATTTATTATTTATTTAATAATATTTATTATTTATTTAATAATATTTATTATTTATTTAAATCCTTCTTATTTATTACAAATTATCGCTGTAGCGATCTCAGAGTTTTCTGTATTACCCAGATAAGATAAGATAAAAAGAAGTAAAAGTTGTTTGTATTAACAGTATCCTACGTGACTTTCTCCAACAAGCGTAATAAAAGGCTGGGTTCGAGCGTATCTATGGATTTATAGTTTGCTCTACATCAAAACAAAAGAGCGAGATACATACAGTTTTAAACCCATAGTATGGGTACGCAGCGTATCCGAGCGTATCATACGCTCTAACCCAGCCTTATGCGACGTTTGCAGTAAACACGTCTCACACTAACTTGCGAACCCCGTAAGATGGCTTATACAGAATAATTTACAGAAAATCCATTTCAGCGCACATTATTCAATACCCTTCTGGGAACGTTGTTCCAAATCCGAACACGTTTTTTATCTTTAGTGATTGTGCCTTGTCTGTCAGCCAGTCTCACAGAACCCCTCTACCCTCGACGCATTTTTTTTTCAATATGGCACAATTTTCAAAATTTTATATTTTACGAATTAAGACGTATTTTATATTTTTATTGTACCAAATAGCCTTACGTTTGAATACACATTACAAAGTCCAAAACATCAAAGCATGACTATGCTAATTCAAAGAGAAATTTATTAAACAACTTAGTCAATATTAACGCAATAGCGTCCAGGGTAACCCCACTCTGTTTTTATTCAATAGCACAACTTTGTTTTCTTTTTACATTTTCAGCGAAAAGCGGGCTTTGGACCTGGGTTTAAGCCGTGGCTACTCCGGCGCCCTTCAAGCTAAGCACCTAATGGGGTTGGCAGCGGCTAACTTCGCTGGTGGACCCGGAAGGAGGCGTAGAGGATCCGCACAATAAGACCCCTTGCAATGCAAAAAAAAACTCAACATCAATCTTAATTCTGTACGCACATGCCATCTGTTGTACAGAAAATAAACTTTAAGTTTTTTGTTAGCGCCATCTATTTTTTTGATCGAGGACTGCTTTGGATATAATGCAATGGTGGCAGAAACGTGGAAAATTATTTATTGTTATTTATTATTATTTATTTAAAAGCGACTAGTCATCACGGCAATTTTGCGCTTTTAACTTTGATTAAGTTTATAATGTAAGAACTAAAAAAGGCTAAAATGAAGCATTGTTTTTAAAATAAGGAGTAATAAAATACTACAGTTAGTTTTTGGTTGGTGTAGTAATTTATAACTCTTTTTCATTATTATTTTATTATTTTCATGTAAAAATTCTGAAGAAAGCTTCATACCCATATTCGATAAACTTATAAAAAATCTTTTTTTTATTAAAAAATAAATAAAATTTATCTTTGTCATAAAATAACTAATCAATAAAAAACTGTACCTACGTACTTACTTAAAGAAACACATGAATAAAATACTTGCTGAATAACTTCCTATACTATCTAAAATGTACTTTTTTCCCAACCTATCGTACAAAAAATTACGTTCGAGGTGCAACTCGTGCAAAAAGATGTATTTAAAGTGAAATAATAAAACAATGTTCACGCTTATCGTTAAAATATTATAATTAGGAGGTATTTACTGATAGAATTGACATTTAATTATTTTAACAAACATTCCATACCTATGTAGGTAGGTACTTACCTAAGATTCTTCTTTGATTTGTGGCAAATCTAGTCATAGTTTTAAATAAGTGATAATTATACCTCCTGTCTAGAGTTATTGTTACGAAATAAAGAGATATTCATATAGCTGTCCGTCTGTTTATTTGTAAAAGTTACCTGTTTTAAAAGAATAAATTTAAAAAAAATCATAAAATAATTTTATTATGATGGCATGAACCGGGACACGACTGCCAAATTTCGCTTAGCACGGATTAATTTTGGCTGTAGCGTTCAATGGCACGCCTTTAAGCGCCATCTATGAACTGCTTTGTACTTGTGGTTTTAGAACGGCTCATTCAACACGACTTTAATCAAGCCACATCGAGCTTGACCTCAAATTTATATTATTCCGATAAACAAAGTCCATAAAATTACTGTAACCATGTAATTTATATTAATTTCTGAATATTATTATTATTTAGTACTCTACATAGTAGCGTGGACGATCAAATAAAAGAGTATTATGTTTTAATTTTGCCAAATTTTTATTCATTAACGCCCTCTATATTTGTGGCCTGGAACTACCACTTTATAAAATAATTGAATGACTAAGTCTTGGGCTTAGTTATATGAACCTTCACTAGATGGCGCTTGAAGTATTTTAGAAATTATTTTGTTTTTTTCTCATATTTGTATGCAAAACGCTTAATTTTGTTGTTTCGATTAATTTAGAGATTTTATTCACCTCATACAAATCTACTTCTATTGTTCTATTGTTTAAATTTACAGAAAAGAGCTCCCAACTTTTGTACGCGTATTTCATTTGTAACATCATCTCCCGTATGGTCTAGTGGCTAGGATACCTGGCTTTCACCCAGGAGGCTCGGGTTCGATTCCCGGTACGGGAAAATAACTTTTTTGTTTTTTTCTTCCCTTTTCTCTTTGAATAACCACCATACCGACCTTTCCAAACCTTTTTCTTTTGCTATTTTAATATCTACTGTCTACAAACACCTGTGGCCCGTCTTCTTTCCAGGTAGCTACGTATAGATATGTATGGCAAATAGGGTGCTGCTATAGGTACCTCCAGTAACCGTGACCTCCTATGTCAACTTCACGTTCCCCTTTTGCTGTCATCAAGTATGAGGTTCCAGGGGGTGAGGAAGACCAAGTTTCGCTGGTTGTGCCAAATAGGGCGATGTGCATACGCCCGGCCGCTCCCATGTTCCAAGGGGCATAGAACCACTACGAAAGAATAACTCTGACACCTATGACAGTTTATTGAATGAAGGATATGGTTATGGCAGTCAGCTCTCGATAGATCACGTTCTGTACGGTGATGGTCAAGGCCTACTAGCGTGCCAATAAAAAAAAAAATATTTTCTTTTTGGATGCGTTTTTTGCTAAAAAAAATCGCTGAACCAAAATAGCTCAAATTATTATTTAGCTACAAAATTGAAAAACTGTGAAAATTTGGCCTTTCCCACCACACTAGTTATCTGTATCTATTCATCAAATATTTAGACAGGCGGACTTCATTCTGCAGTTTCTTCCAGTCAATCTTCTGTGTGTAATGTATTGAGTGCTACGGGCGGGTGACGTGAAGTTATTTATATATCACTGTCGCATATTTAATTAGGGTAAGTGGGGGCTGAGGTGGATCAGGGGATGGATGAGGGATACGTGCGACGACGTAGACAATTGAGTTGTTTTCACATTGTTAGTGGAACGATGGCGAATAGCGACAGATGCTTGGTAAAACTAGGTGCAAACATTTAGGTATAAAAGTTAGGCACAAATTGAAACCTTTTCTTGGAAGCGCTAAAAATACCTCTAATGTATCTGCAGAATCGATCGCAGCATCCTTTCCTTCTATATTTTTTTCGACATTTGCCTATTTCACATACATTTCCAAGAAGCAGCCAAAGCCTTATAAAGCCGAAAATGTTAAATGTCGGCAAGGCAGAACACCGACTAGATAGATGGACCGATCAGCTGAAAGCTGAATTCAAGAAAAGTCGTAGAACAAAAGTTGTTTGAAATCACTTATCTATTGACGTGTTTCAAGAATTAAGATATTTAAAAATGACCCTGCACATCCCTTTTGATCTTCATAGAGCGTTAGATGTATATCGATTGAGATCGATCTCAAGTAGGTGAACTCAGAAAAGTCAAATGCTAATGTCAAGCCTTGGCCAATTTGAAACTTGAGTAGCTGTCAGCATATTAATAGACACTATCTTGAGATTGACATTGAAATTATCCAAGGCATGACATTAGCATTTGTCTTTTCTGAGATCACGTACTTGAGTTCGATCTTGAGTCGACAACTATGAAGGGTAGACGATAGCAACGTGGCGGGAAATTCAAAATTTTCACAGTTTTTTACATTTTGTAGCTAAACTGAGCTATCGTAGACCAGAACTTATCGTAGACCAGAACACATAATCGGCTGAATTATTGTTGTTCTGTTGTTTACAATAATGAAAAGAATACTTTGTTATTTCCGCGAACGAAAAATCGCTGAACAAGAATAGCTCAGTTTGGCTACAAAATGTAAAAAACTGTGAAAATTTTGAATTTCTTGCCACGTTGCTATCGTCTACCCTTAATGCCACCCTTAGAAGTAATAGCCAATCACGTGAATCACGCTTAGCCAGAATACGTAAAGCATTCTTCCAGTGGCCTTGGCATTTAAATGACACATTTTAGTGCCTCGTCTGATCGGAAAACACATTATTAGCCTAACCACACGGTTGCCGTGATATTTCTAATGTAGAGCTAATCCGACCTCGATTTTAATAGTCCGCTCCAATCAATAGTAGTCTCTTACTGACTAATGTATACTTATACTAATATTTTATCCTCTGTGATTAATGATTATACTTAGGTGTTTTATATTTGTAAATCGGGCATTTTCATACTCAACAAGTATTGGCCAAATGAACAAAAATGTTACTAAATAATTTTTTTTTTTTTTTTTTTTTTATGTAGCCTGTATAGTGTCCCACTGCAGGGCAAAGGCCTCCCCCCTCTCAGCCCAGATTTTACGGTCTTGAGCCACCTCCGACCACTCCGGCAAGTATTTGTTTAGATCATCTCGCCATCTTCGTCTTGGCCGGCCTCGTCTGCGGTGTCCGCCGCTTGGCACCCACTCGGTGGCGAGTCTCGCCCACCTATCCGGGTCCATGCGGCTAACATGGCCAGCCCAGTTCCACTTCAATTTGGCGGTCTGAAGGCCCACGTCGGCAATACTAAATAATTAGAAATAAAAAAAATACCCCCAAATTTTAGCTTCTAATTAGCATATCTCAGAAACGGTCGAGCCGATTTTGATAAAACATAATTAAGAACACTCGCTAAAAAACCTGCTTTCAAATAAAAAAAAACCGCAACACACAGAGAGACAGATAGCGTTCGAGAAACTTATAGCGTAAAGGCGTTTATACACCGTCATAGTCACCAAGAACAAAATTTTATATCTCCTAAACGCTTACGAATAGGTAATCTCATTCTCGTTGATATTTGACGTTGGCGGTGCGGTGAACAAATTTTAATGCCCTAACGGCCGCGTTACAGGCGTTGCAGCGAAACCTATTATGATAACCACTATTTTGATGCACCTTCGTGCGATGTTATCATCCCCAAGCAACCTGTTGCTCTACCCGGTCAATTAGTTATTACATTTCAGGGGCCTTAGCCTGTAAAGCAATGGTGCCAAAACGGACTCAAAGTTGACGGCTTCCAATACGATTTATTAATGCTGTCGGTCCTTTGAATGGTTTTGTAGTACAGCAAAGAATATTCTGATTCGAATTCTAGAGGATTAGTTCTCTAGTTGTAGGAGAGAAACTAGGAAACCCCGGTTTTGTCCTTCTGCTGGGACGCCATCGATACGACATTGCGTTACAGGCTAAGGCCCCAGGCCCACAGATTTCAGTGGGGAATTCCGACGTAGGCGTTGTAACTGGTTTAAGCCATGTCGTCACGTCATGTTCAATTGTTCAACGCTAGTCTGAGGCGACCGTACTTAATTCAGTTACTCTGTAGGGATCCTAGAGCTCTAAATATACCGGCAGAGGTCGAAGTCAATCCTTAGAGATTCGACCGAGGCCGAGGCCAATCCTTACCTTAACCTGCTCTTAGTCAGCGAATTTTGTAAGGGAGGGATCAAATCGGTGAGAAAACATCATAAGCATTAAAGCTCTGTATGTAGATACCGGACAATTTGGGCTAAGAAAGCATAGGTACTGGGCAAGCCTACTCTGTTTAAAAACGTGTCCCAGTCTGACAGTGCCGGATTAGCCATATAGCAGGAGTAGCAAATGCTACGTCGGGCCTCGCTTATTTGGGGGCCCCGCGCGCTTTCTGACCGTAAAAAATCTCATTTTATTTTTTCGGGCGCGCTTCGCGTTTTTTCATGTACAGAAGGCCACAGTCTCAGATACCCCTTTTTGTTCGATTGGCGCCCTTATGCCGCGCGCGGTAAGAGCTGCCATGGGGTATCTGAGATTGTGGCCGACCGTACAAACAACAAGGACCACACAAATGGGTTTGCAGTGTCAGATATTCAGGCTGCGATGCTTCGGTATGGCGTTTTTCGGCATAGCGTGCATTCGTTGTTTCATGATTCATGACATACAAACTTTCGTTATAACGTTTTTAGTCACTGTTAACTTTAGTGGACACGTTATTCGAATTTTCGAGTTTCGGCACCAAATAATGGACTCTTGTATTATTTCATACCATAAACCTAATAACCTAATAAAGCAAACCAAGGGTCCCTTGATAGAATTTGCTACAGGCCCCGCGTTGGCTTAATCCGGCACTGCAGTCTGACCGAAAGGTCAATTTAACCCATCTGAGTGTGAGTGGTTTTGTCAAATAATAATTAGTTTAGTTAGGTACTTCAATACCTAAGCTGCTAGTTTTTTCGAAGACAGACTTTGACAGCAACATTTCATTCATGATTGCTAATTTATCAATGAAAAATAACTATCAAATGGGCCAGTCTTCGCAAAAAACTAATGGTAGGTAGGTCATTTGCGCCCTTTAAGACATACCCTTACTTACAATCAATAAGGAGAAATATCTTGAAAAGTCGGAAGTTTATTTTGGGTTAACCTTTCGCCCTTACTTCATTTTAACCCGTAAGATAAAGATTGGAAGGTGCATTTTGTTCTAGCTATGAGTGAAAAACGGAAATGGGTCACCCGAGGTCGCTCTGTCTCACTCCAATTCATTTTAATTAGTCCCTAGATTGTTAGGGCACAAAATGAGTACGACAGAAGAATAGTCTATAAAAAATTAAGGCGATTTTGACAAGATTGGCGATTTCTGCGTTGGGGGTATGATGGATCTGGTGCTCAGGTTTTCCTTCACGGTTAACAAGTGGTAGATACTGCTATTCCAAATTTACAAAAGTACGAAACGCTTGCACGAACTGATCCACATCGCGAGTGATAGATAGAGCGCAATGGAGAACTCTTCTCTCCGCCACCTTCAATGATGGTCACGCTCCTCAGCATTGAGGTAACGACTGAATGGAATGGATGTAACCATGAAAATATACTTAAGTCCTTCAGAATAAACATTGTTCTATCCACTGGGCTTGCACCACTCGCAAAAGCAATAAAAAACATGCTTTTATATAAGCAGACAGGGGGTCTAACGGCTTAGACGAAGCCGATCACCATTGGAGAAAATCGAAGTTTGATTTATGAAAAATTAACTGGGTGGCAGTAAAATGAACTGGGTGGTAGTTGCAGTACATTTTTCATAAATGGAACTTCGATTTTCGCCAATGGCAATCGGCTTCGTTTTAGCCGGTAGATCCCTGGTAGGTAAAACAAATGCTCGTTCTCTGCTTCTGCCTCATACAGTTCTATGGCTGGGTTAACAGGTACTCAGCCCCCAGTTAGTGCTAGAGTTAGTTCTAGATTGTGGATGGCAGCGCAGAGTAGGCAGAGATGACATTTCACTTCCATTTGCAACTGGAGTGCCAACCTGCGCCCTAATTACTTACTAGTCGTAGACGATAAGTTTTCACGTATTAGTGCGACAAAAAAATCACAAAAAAGTGCAACAAGTGCAACGCACTATCAAACAGCGAAAGTTAATAACAAATTCACGAGAGGCGAATTTTGCACAGCTATTACCGGTTTTTGATGGATTGCAAGTTATAGATCACAGATAGCCCCAGATCTGTCTGTGACAATATGCTCCTTATATTACCTTATATTATTCTTCTACCTACCTTATATTATTCTTATTGTTGTTAACCCCCGACCCAAAAAGAGAGGTGTTATAAGTTTGACCGCTATGTGTGTGTGTGTGTAAGGGAGGGTATCTGTTTGTGGCACCGCAGCTCATAAACGGGTGAACAGGTGAAAACAGGTTTTCTTCGAGTATTCTTAGATTATAAGTTTTATCAAAATCGGTTCAGCCGTAATGAGATATGCTAGTTTGAAGCTAAAATGCTAGAAGTATTTTAAAAAAAAGTTATAGTGCTCACTAGTTGGCGCTACTGTCGAGTAAGGTCATAAAAAGGTATTATAGGTAGTTATGGTCAGTTCAGCACAAGTTAGTGTTTCGTGTTGATATAGTAGAATGACCCCTGCGCTGAAACTGACGAAAACCAATACTTATGTATGTATAGCCCTGGTTCTTCAATCAATAGAAAGGAATGGAAAGTCCCGCCGTACATTTTCCCCGGGGATGGGTTTATGACGTCATAAAGGCAGTTGGTCGCGAATCGTATCGGAGACAGTTTTGTTACACGCAGCCTGATGGAGAAGAGTGCATTTGATGACACCTATCTAGAGTTATGACGTCATCAAATCAAAATGGGCGCTCGAACTCGGTAAAAGGTTTTCTTTATTGCTTCTAGAGAGAGTAATGTGACAAATATTTTATTATTTCTATAAAACACGAGCAATATGTATACTTACATAGTTTGAGCAACATAGAATATTTACCCATTTATCTATGCTGTTTCAAAAACATGCTTTGAAAAAAAAAATCGAGATTTAGCACTTGGTCCCATAGTAAAAGTTGCTTGTACTTTTACCATGAGATCAAGTGCGAAATCTCGATCAAAATATCAGGGGGTCTACCGGCTAAGACGAAGCCGATTACCATTGGCGAAAATCGAAGTTCGATTTTTGAAAAATGTACTGCCACCTAGTTCATTTTACTGCCACCCAGTTAATTTTTCATAAATCGAACTTCGATTTTCGCCAATGGTAATCGGCTTCGTCTTAGCCGGTAGACCCCCAGCTGTTGCATACTAGAACTAATACCTACTGCACTGCAACTCATATTTTTTTCGAGATTTTGCATTCGGCCCCGTGGTTGGTTATATTGGTTGTATAGCAACGTGGCGGGAAATTCAAAATTTTCACAGTTTTTTACAATTTGTAGCTAAACTGAGCTATTTTTGTTCAGCGATTTTTCGTTCGCGGCAATGAATTTTGGACGGTGCCACTGCTTCGTAGACCAGAACACATAATCGGCCGAATTATTGTTGTTCTGTTGTTTACAATAAAGAAAAGAATACTGTTTTATTGCCGCGAACGAAAAATCGCTGAACAAAAATAGCTCAGTTTAGCTACAAAATGTAAAAAACTGTGAAAATTTTGAATTTCCCGCCACCTTGCTATCTTTCCACCTTAACGCTGGAAGATAGCAGCGTGGCAAGAAATTCTAAATTTCGGCAATAACATAGTATTCTTTTAATTATTGTAAACAACAGAACAACAATAATTCAGCCGATTATGTGTTCTGGTCTACGACAAGTTTTTTGGGCAGTGCCACTGCTTCGTAGACCAGAACACATAATCGGCTGAATTATTGTTGTTCTGTTGTTTACAATAATTAAAATAATACTGTTTTATTGCCGCGAACGAAAAATCGCTGAACAAAAATAGCTCAGTTTAGCTACAAAATGTAAAAAACTGTGAACATTTTGAATTTCCCGCCACGTTGCTATCGTCCACCCTTAAGCCTAAGTTGGCACTTATGTTTTTTTTCCATAATGCCGTTAGCGCTTCGGTGCGCGTAGTAACAACCTTTGGTTACTGCTAGCTATCAGATCGCTGTAGCTATTTCCATTGCTTTTAATCGGCTTATGGTAAGAGGATTTCGAGTTTTAATCAGAAGACCCCTATTTAAATATCAGCGGTTTAGTTTTAGATTGCGAAGGGATAAGTTACTCTACTCTGGATACATTATCCCTATTCAATAAAGTTTAAGGTTCAACGAAAAAAAGGCGTGGCGGGAAAGTACAAATTTTCACAGTTTTTTAGTTTTTTTTTTTTTTTAGCTAAACTGAGATATTTTTGTTTCAGGACAGTAAAATTGTATTATTTTCAACAGAACCACAATAATAATTAAGCTGATTTGTTTTTTTGGTCGACCAGTGGCAGTGCCCGAAAAACTAGAAGTTCGAGCAAAATTTATACTGAAGTCTTGTTGTTTTATTGTAAGAATAATGAAAACAATACAATTTTACTGTCGTGAAACAATCATCGTCGAACAAAAATTGCTCAGTTTAGCTACAAAATTGAAAAAAACTGTGAATATTGTGCATTTAGTGTTGCGCTACGAGATTCGTGATCTACAACTACTACGATATTTCGTAGCAAAACAATGTGTCTTGCTACGAAATCTCGTGGATGTCATGCAAATGTAACTCAAAACGTGAAACAAAATATTCCAAAGTAAGATCCACCAGGAACATTGACCGATATACAAGGTGTTACAAAAGATCCTAACTCTTTTTACAGGGTAATAGCACCCAGTGACAGGGATCACCACCTAAATATTTTTTTAGCTCTTTTTACACACACGTCACAACGTTCCGTTAATTTTTAAATTAATAAAATGATAACGCTGTGGCGGGAGAAAAGTATTTTGTAAATATTGTTTTCATTGACTTTCGCAATGTTTTAACAACTCAAACCTATGACAATGCATTTATACACACAAACATATTTTTAATATTGAGCTAATACCAAAAGCAAAAAAGTTACGAAGTTTTTTCAATTTTGAGGTTATAAAATAAAAATTGTATGTTTCAATTTTTTTTTACAGAATTGACAATGTGTTGACCAGTAGGTTACACCGTGTAAAAAGAGTTAGGATGTTTTGTAACACGTTGTATTTAAATAAAACTAAAATGGATTAGGATTATAGGTACCTACTCAGGATTGTAAAATTATGTAAATCCACTGTTGATAGGCAATCCGCGGAAACAGTTTGGTACAGTCGGCCACACGTTAGGATACTCTTTTTTGTTCGATAGGCGCCCTTATGCCGCGCGCGGTAAGAGCTGCCATGGGGTATCTGTGACTGTGGCCGACCGTACCTACCGAAGTAAAAGTTACAAATACGACAGCAAAGATGTAACAGTAACAGCCAAAGTTTTTTTATCAAAAATAGTCAGAATTATGTTAAGTATTGCCGCCTTTAGCTGGAGAGCTGGTGACCATTTGACTTATTGTATCGTACAAGGCTGGGAGTTGGAAGGCTGATAGAGTAGACTTCGCTGAGTCTGTGAATTTTTTTTTTGGCGTCGCGGTGGAAAGTTAGACTTTTTTTCGTGTAAATGTATGGGTTGAGTTTTTTTCTTGTCTTACATTGCTGCGAAGTGTACTCTATCAGCCTACCAACGCCTAGCCGACAAAGTAAGTCTATTGGTCACCAGCTCTATAGCTACTTTTACTGCAAAGTCATTCACAAACATTTTCGAGAATATTTTTCTCAGCTTTTCCCCTATCTGTAGGCAGAACACCCACCAACTTTCAGAGCGCCTAAGTGGCTCATAAATCAAACTCAATTGCCTCCCTGCTTGGATTAGAAGCCCTTCTGAAAACATCGTGTGGAAACCTGAGTTTCAGAAATTATACAGTAGGAAGAGCCAAGAAAGGAATTAATCGGTGGGTAATTTCCTTGAAGACGGGTGTTTTTTCATAATGGCCCGTTTTCAACTGTCAGTTAAAAGCTGAATTCAAAGCCCTTGGTATATGGCGCTCGTAGGCTTGGCCATACAAGAACCGGGATGTGGATGTCAAATTTCGCTTACACAGATTAATAATATCTTCAGAAAAAGCGAAATTTGACAGCCGTGAAAACGGCTCATTATACGAAGGCTTTGTTCGGAGAGATTAGAATACTCTGCTTTATACGGGACAATTTTCGACGATGCCGAGACTGAATACTTTGAAAACTACGTAGAGTTCTCCCCTTTGCCATAACAGTAGGACAATGCAGTTGATACATTAAAAAATCGTGTCGCAGAAACGCGCCAACTTGATCGTGCTGAAAGTCGCCTCCAGGGCAAAAAAAAAAACGATCAAGTATGTCATACAGGAATCTGTGACAGAAAATAATAAGAATGGAAGGTGTCGCCAAATGT
Source organism: Zelleria hepariella (assembly GCA_949319315.1). NCBI lineage: Eukaryota > Metazoa > Arthropoda > Insecta > Lepidoptera > Yponomeutidae > Zelleria > Zelleria hepariella. Next base: position 3,857,735 of record OX439392.1, on the reverse strand, counting down.
TATCGAAAAACTGTCGCAATATATTTCGAGCGGACTGCTGTTTTCAATAGGAACACGGCGAATGAATTATTAGTTTTTCTCAGTTTTTACACAATGGCGCAGATTCTGCTTGGCAAGGGACTCTAGCTATTATTTATCCAACAAGACTTGTGAAGGTCATCGAGGACTCAGTAAACAAACAGACAAACAAAAACATGTTTGGAAAATATACCAAGCACTATTTGTCTGTCTAGGCATTTTTGGGGAAAAATACTACCCTTTTCGCAATCTTGTTTACTGCTTACAATACCTAGTGCTTACAATACCTAGAACCTTCCTACTTCACGTGTAATTAGATATTATACCTCAACGATGGCATAGGTAGGTATTACTTTGTTTACATCCGTGCACCATGATCTATGGAATAAAATTAAAATGCCTGGGAAATGCTTAGATGAGTATCTATGCTTGCCTATACAAGGTGTTACAAAAGTACCTAACTCTTTTTACAGGGTGTAACCTACTATGTTGGCAATAAAGACCATTTTCTTTCTTTTCTTTCTTTTTCTTTCTTTACTGGTCAACAAAATGTCAAATCTGTAAAAAAAAGTAGAAAAAAAACTATTTTTATTTTATAACCTTAAAATTGAAAAAAAAATCATAAATTTTTAGTTTTTGTTATTAGCTCAAATTTAAAAATATCTTTGTGCATGTAGGTGCATTTACATAGCTTTGAGTTGTTAAAACATTGTGAAAGTCAATGAAAAAAATATTTAAAAAATACTTTTCTCCCGCCACATCGTTCACATTTTATTAATTTAAAGATTAACGGAAAGTCATAGAGCAAAAAAAATATTTAGATTGTGATCCCTATCACCGGGTGCTATTACCCTGTAAAAAGAGTTAGGTACTTTTGTAACACCTTGTATATCTAAAATGTACCGTAATCTGGGGTGTTTTGCAACTACAGGGGTGTTTAACAACACTTTCAAGAATAAAGTAAAGAAATACTTTTAAGCAAAATCTAATGCCTATTGTTCAATAAAAAAGTTACGTGTCTATGGTCAATACTTTTTTTATTTATTCTGACAACACTACTTGATGACAGCTGTCAAAGTAAGTAAAAAAAATGGCCATTTTGAAACTGACAGTTTGCTAACGAAATTTTGTGGAAAAAAACTTTATTATTTTCGGCAGGAAAAAGGGCAACAAGATCAGTTTTTCTGTGGTATTCTATGGCTTTTGTTAATCGTTAACAGGATACGACAAAGAGATAAGCTTTACATTGAGTATTTTAGGAGTTTCTGTACACTTAAAATTAGAGGGTAGTATTTTATTGCCAAAAGGGTGATTAACAACGCGCTATGGGGTCACTAACAACGACATGTGGGGTCACTAACAACGACATGTGGGGTAGGTAGGTAATCGTATGAGGTAGTGGCCACCCCTGGTGTCAGAGTTTTTAGGCCACCCAAAGTCAGAGACATGTGGGGTGAATACCAACGACTTATGGGGTCAATAACAACACATCTCATACATTTTAAAACTGTTGCTAATGACCCCATATCTCGTTTTTATTGACCCCAGTCAAAGTCTGAATTGCAACACGCAATCTTTTAATGGACAATTTATTCAAACAAATTGTTTAACGTATTGGGGTCACTAGAAACGAAAGAACTATCCAAGACTCGCATCTATAAGTTATTATTTGAAGGATTCAGCTCGGGTTTGCAAAAATATATGGCATTAAACCTTGAAACATGTTGTTATTCACCCCAGTTTACGGTACCTAAAAATTATGCTTTTTTAAGTTTTCGTGGTATTGAGACAGTCTACCTATGACCATGGTGCCTGCAAAAGTGCCGAAATATCGGGCAATCAAACAAAATAAATCGTGGTAACAATCCAGTTTTCTTACAATAATTATACCTACAAATTGTTATCTGTAGGTACCTATAAAGGGTTAAAATCTTTAGTCGATAGTTACCTCCTCTTAGCAGAAGCCATAATAAAATTCTCTTCAAGGACTATTTTTATACTTCCAGCTCTTTACAACCTCTATTGTCTGCATTAAACTGCGTAGCCGAAATTCAGAGCAAGCAAATCTGAAGGTAGGGAAGAGACGGAGAGATCACCCTTCCCCCTTCCACTCTGATGACGTCACGGCCCTCCCCCTCCTTCAGGGCAAGTTCAAGGTCACTCGAAGCCCTACGGGCAACGTTACAAATCGTAGTTCGATATTACAAAAGGTTTAGGATAAATCGACTCTGCTGAATATAAGTTTCAGACGAAGTTTGGTGCAGCGCTGTAACAGAGTTTTTGGTTGCGGGTTGTCGATCTTTCTGTTAGTGGAGCTTCAGTGGACTCAGAAGCGAGAGACCCAGGACATGCACGACTTTGTTTCTTTTCAAAGTAACGTACATTTTGGAATTTGTAGTCGCACTATCACTCGCTAACCTTGAAGGAAAACATCGTGAGCGTATTGAAACTTATATTTCCAGTGGGCTAGCTAGGCCGACTAAGCTGTCAGGATGGAAAAGGTGCTGCGCAAGCCTACTCCATCTAAAAAAATATGTCCCGGGCATTTCAGCATCCAAGTGGTCACTTCACCCATCCAGTGCGAATAAAGGTGCCACTGGACGCTGTATGTATAATTCATCTTATTACGTACTTGCAAAGGCGTAAGTTTTTTGTGAGGCTCTTGATATAATACAGGGTGCACTCTAAGTCGATAGCGGAACTTTAAGTAGGCTGTCTACTGATCAATACAAACAACTTGTAGTAGGTGGCGACAAAAATGGAGCGAAAAAAATATCAACTGTTTCATACATTTGGCGCAGTACTGAGTCGACCTTTTGTATGGAACAAATGATATTTTTTTCACTCCATTTTTTTCGCCACCTAGTACAAGTTGTTTGTATTGATCAGTAGACAGCCTACTTAAAGTTCCGCTATCGACTTAGAGTGCACCCTGTAGAAATTCTATCAGTTCAGATACCAGTGGCACCCTCTCGAAGCTTCAAACGAAGTTGTCGGAAAGAGAAAACAATTCTACCAAACTTTTGGGGTTTTCAGAAATTGGTGGTTCGTGGGTGGTGGTGGTCTAGTGGGTAGAACAGTGGACTCTGAAGTGAAAGGTCCTAGGTTCGATTCCCGGTGCGGCCATGTATATATCTATGACTTTATTTAATTTCAAAGTTACGTACATTTGTGAATTTGTAGTAGCAATACCAGTCGCTGACGGTGAAGGAAAACATCGTGAGGAAACCTGAGCGTATGAGGCATTATACCCTTAACGCAAAAATCGCCAACCCGCATTGAGCCCGCGAGGTGATGTCTCTCTCTGCGAGAAAACCTTTGCCCAGCTAGTGGGACATGTACTATTGTACAGGCTACATCTAAGACCCGTGTTACGAACGACTTTTTTGCGGCGAAGTTACCATCCCAGAGTTTTGATTTCCGGACGTTACCCGAAGCATTAACTAATTTTAGAACGATGCTTGCTTGATTTCCTCTACTCAAACCGAACCTAAACTGTTCTTACTCTGAGTAATGTATTGTCGTTTGGGCGTTTAGGCGCCTTGACTTTTTGTCCCGATTTCCCCCCTGGATTATGTATACCTCTACATAGAGCATACCTTTTTGGTATGTTGGGACATGCCCACCACTGGCATGTCTGAAAGTATAGATATTATTATTTTCGATAAATTATTGTAAACAGGTGTCAGTAACTTCTAAAATACACAAAATTGCGTATATTAAGAGCGGTGACAAAAGAAGTCTGGAAAACTGATTACACAATAGCTACTTATAAATTAAAAAACAAGACGGTCCGACATAAAGTATATTCTAGTTATAAGTATATTCATGGATTATATCCGTAGTAAACCATCACTGGGTAAAAATAATCTCACATACGAATTTGGGAATTTAAAAGAGCGAATCTCTTTGGTTAGGTACAGACCTCATCAAGGATTAACTAAAGCGAGACTTACACCCGAGTAGAGCATGGAATACCGGAGCCTTTTCCCAATACCGGTATTCATTCGGTATCATGATTTTAAATACCGGGATACCGGTTTTTCGGTATTTTTCGGTATTACATTTTTGTTATATAAAAAAATATTGAATTGTTATAAAATAGACAAATAGAAAATTTTAAATAAGTGAGTTTATTTAATTGAACGATAATAATAATTTATACTAGCTTTTGCTTGCGACTTCGTCCGCGTAGACTTTTTTTTCCGTTATCGACATTACCAGACGAATTTAGTTCGTAATTTATAGTCTATGTTAGTCTGATTTCTAAGCTATCTCCATTCCTTCAGGCAAATTCGTCCTGCAGTTCTAGCTTGAAAACAAATACACACACTCACTCACAAACTGACCGCGCACTCGGAGAAAAAGTTGCAGAATCAGAATATTCTTTGCTGTACTACAAAAACATTAAAAGGACCGTCCGCAATCCGCATTAATAAATCGTAATGGGTAATTTTCTGACAGCTCATGAGTTGTAGTTCCAAATTTGTAACTGGATGTCGCTGGCGAGATATGTTTTTCATAAGCCAGTTCGCGCTCGTTGGGCTTCGTAGATACGTCCAAACACAATATTTAGGTATTGGTGATGGAGCAAAATGTAGTGTTTCCGGTTCTACATTCACTCATACAAGAACAATAACAAAGTCGTGCACTTTTTCATGTACCAAAATGGAATGAGGTGAAAGATGAAGTCACAGAGCAATGAAGTGAAAAAATATTTTCACTGTTAGGAAGCACGAATTTATTTTGTGATGTCGGATCAACGCCATCTATCACAGCTTTTATAACAATATTTTTATTTTTTAAAGCTGTCAGAATATCCCCCATTGAAGCCATCAACTGGGAGCCTATTTAGGCACCATTGCGTTACAGGCTAAGGCTCCTGGACTGCAGTCCAAAATAATAAAGTAATCGTTTTTAATTAATAAACCAAAACCGGCGTTTATACTTATAGGTTTTCACAAAAAACGTTTTTTTTGTATGTTTCTAAAACCGGTTCACATCACTATTCCGCACGGCGCACTCGCACGCATCGCATGCGCACGAAATTTTGATATTCCACACTTGTTTCAGAGTTTTATCTGTAATACCGAAAATACCGAAATTCCGGTATTGAGATAATACAATACCGGTTTTTCAAATGTAGATATTTAGTCCGATATCCCGGTTTTTCGGTATTACCGAAAACCGGTATCCATGCTCTACACCCGAGTAACCACCGAGCATGTACCCGTTAAGGTCGTCGCACATTGCGTGTAAAGGTGCTATTCCGAACCGAACTTTTACTCTAAGTTTTCAGCGCTCAAAATCCAAAATAGACCGGCGGAAAAATCTCGGAAAACGGAAAATTCCTTTTTCTTTCAACGGCATTTCGAGAAACTATTTACCACCGGGTTTTTTTAGGCCAATTCAACCCCGCCGAACACGATTCTGCCCGGTGTCATAGCCATGCCCCCCTCCCTTCCCCCCTTTTTAACCCGACTACGCGAAGCAAAAAGAAGGGTTATGATTTTAGCGGCGTATTTATGTATGATGTATATTTATGTTTGTATGTAGTATCACACTCAACACCTCAGTATACGATGCCATACACTTAGCCGCAGATAGGAACAACTGGCGACGCATCGTACGACACGGATTGCTCCGTTTGAATGACCACGACCCTCAGTGATGAGGATATCGACGCAAGGAGGAGGATTTATGGATGTACTTATGTATGTTTATGGGTATGTATGTAGTAAAATGCATGGCTTGAAAATAAACAACATGAACACAGTTTTGAAATTTCAGGAGCCAAAGTGACGTGCTCCGTGAAATTGGACAGGGTGTTTCAAATTCATGGCACATCAGAATCTAGGATAAACTAAGTAAGATACCTACAGCCTATTCACTACTATACAGTACGGTCTGGTGACGCTAAGGTTTTCTCACGATCATTTTCGGTTAAAATATTGTATTGTCCACGTTATTACTTAGAAAAGATAGAGTTCAAAAGTTTTGGTTTAGAATTAGTATTGTTAGAGGAAATAGTCGCACATTCGCTCATTAAATTAAATTCAAAACATTTATTGCAAAACATTACATTTCCATAGAATAAAACTAAAAAACCAGATAAAAATTAAATAATTTAAAATAATTTGTATTACAATTAGTCAGTATTATTTGTAAATATTAAGTTTAGTTAGTTTAGTTTAGTTTAATATAAGTTTTATTTTATTTTGCATAGGTATTTAGTTTTAATTTTTTTTTGTTTATAATGTTGTTTTTAGGTTAATTTTAGTTTTAATTTAGCTTTTAGTTTCAGCGATTATATTAATATACGTATCATTTATATGTACCTCTGCCATGTCCCTATGTTTTCCTTTTTTATTATTTTAATTATTTTATTAGTCAGTTTGTAAAATGAAAATAAAAAATGTATCTTATGAAGGCAGTTCATAATATACATTTTTCATGATTTAAGAATAAAAAATTCAAAAAATAATGAATGCGTACCCTTACTTAGGCTAACGTTCATGCTGCTGAATTTTTAAATACAGGACAGGGTTTGCACGTGGGCGCTCTCATAATAAAGCGTGTTCATTAATGTTTCACCTGCATGGAAAACATCGCAAGAGAACCCGCATGTACCTATGCTTGCAAGCTCATGCAGTTGTTTCGTAGCTCTGCCCCTTCACAGTTACAGTTATTCGACGCTAAAGGACCACGGGCACATTAGTATGAAGTCTGGGCCCACTGACAGTTGACACTTGATGAAAAAGTTTACATTGTCGGACCTCAATAAACTGCATGTCAAATGAAAGCTCTTGAAGAGTACTTTAATTTATTCTATGGCAGCTTAGTCAAAATCGAGCGCGAGTGTAGTGTTTTGGGCACATTTGTCCCATTTTATAAAGATTGTCGGACCTCAATAAACTTCATGTCAAATGAAAGCTCTTGAAGAGTACTTCAATTTATTCTATCGCAGCTTAGTCAAAATCGAACGCGAAAGTGGTGTTTTGGGCACATTTTTCATCAAATGTCAACTGTCAGTGGGCCCAATGTGCCCATGGTCCTTTGAGGCCAAAAAAAGGTAGTTAGATAAACATTTATAAAAAGTTGAAAGAATTCACTCGGGACAGGACTTGAACCCACAACCTCTCGCATACCTCTCTGAGTGCTTTAGAAAAAACAAAAAGTAGTTAGATAGTACTTAAATAATAATATTTCGAAGAATAAGAAAATTTGCAATCAACAAACAATTTAATAACAGTAAATGGTTTTCTACAGATCATTTACTGTTACTTATTAAATTGTTTGCAATTTGAAAGGATGGTTGTAATTCAATATATTCATAAACTAGCTTTTGCCCGCGACTTCGTCCGCGCTGACTAAGATTAACAGTTGCAGCTCTATTTTTCCCCCACCTTCAAAGTCAGTCAGGGGAAAAGCTACTTAGCAATGTATAGCTAGTGCCCACGACTTCATTCACGTGGATAAAAGAAAAAGGATAAAAGTATGTGGTGATTTAGCAATTGTACCTAGCATTTTTTACCACCTAGGTAGTATTAAATGTACTTATAACCGACCCCCAGCGCTATCAGACTTCACTCCCGTGGACCATGCGTTGTTATCTGCTTCTTCCAAACTCAACGGAGTAAAGATGCAGATACTTACTGATATCGGCATCTAACTGATTGAACGTGGGTTACCTACATTTCAAGACACACTCGAATATTTCGACTCTTATTTTGAGTCCGCTAATCTGCTATTAGCGAATGGTTGCCTGGCAGAGATCGCTTTTAGCGATAAGGCCGCCAATTGTATGCTTACTGATTAGTTTAAAGAATTCCTTTGTATTAGAGAGACAGCAGAGCTAGTTAGCGTTACCTACTTGTATTACAGGCACGAAGTTACTTAACAGAGAAAACTATATGAAAATTCGTGTAGTTTTTTTATATATTTTATTTTTCATCATGCTATATCAAAGACAACGATCATAATATCAGAAAAACTTATCCATATTATGTCTATCACATTGAATAGTTATTTTTTTTCCATGAGCTGCCCTTCTGAAACACCAAACGCGTCTTCTTAGCGTCTACGATACCATAGTCTGAAACAACGGTTTTAAATCGTCGGTCTTATTCTTCTTTCGTGTTGAAAGCGTCACACTTTGCCGTCCCAGAAAAGCGCTAACCTGAGCGCTCTGGGGTCGCCTCCAAGAGATCCTATCAGCTGCACTGTGGAGCATCAGGACAGTTATGACGATGCGACCTTGTCGGTACAGCTTAAGATTGGCACGAAACACCTCTTCTGGCTCTATTCCTCACATATCTTTCATGCGGGCAACACCACCACGCAGGCGGTTCGGGGATTTTCACATCCTCCAATCTTCTCGTCAGTGTGAACTTCTGAAGTATGTGGAAAGCCTATCAGAGTTGTCAACAATGAATAGGCGACTATGATATTATGTAAAAGTGCCCCAGTCTAGTCCTTCTAGGGACTCAATAGGTACTTAGTGGAAATAAAGCGGTCATGTTGCTCATGTTACACCATCACTGGCTGATTTTATGCGCCTTTGGTCGCTCAAGACTCTACAATATTTTTCATACTTGCACAGTACACACAGCGGCTTTTTTTGGTCAGAACATCATTCATCAGTCATCTTTAGTTTTTGTCGAGGTCTGGTGCATCCTTATTCTTCCCTGAATAAGCAGCAATCAGCAATGCACTGAACGGACATTCCATCTCGTCTGGCCAAGAGATCTCAGACGTCGGACCGCAACTTTGTAAAGATCTTTGATAAACACTGCTGGATGCAAAGTTTTTAAAGTAAGGATTTATTTATTGGCTCTTTCAGATTGTAAGAAACTATCACTGAAACAATATTTTTTTGCCTGTTTTTTATAATTACACAATGTTGATTTCTGCTGTATTGCTTTCTTGATACCATTTTTATGACAGTGACGGATGACAGCAATAATTAAAAACAACTTCTTCATTGTTGTCTATCGTTTGATTGTAATGCATAGTTACGGCACATTTCGGACTTTTTGGTAGATCAAAATTCACCGTTATTCAGTTTTCGATGGATTTAGTAAAGTAAATAGCTCAACGCTACGTAATGACAGAGGGTCTATGGTAAATGGTTTTGTCGTTCACTTTTATACAAATAGCCACTATACGATAATCTTTGTGTATTTGCTTTGCTCCTAAGCGCCAAAGCGTTTTAATATGTAGCCTATATGTTATTCTGATGTCTCAGCTATCTACATTCCAAATTCCATCCAAATTCATCCAGCGGATTTAGCGTTATAAGGTAACAAACACACTCACTCACTCACAAACTTTCGCCTTTATAATATAAGTAGGAAGTAGGAAGTAGGAAGTAGGATTATGTATATTCTTACCTTTACTTACGTAAGTTTACGTAAACTAGTTAGTGACATTATTTTAATCCTACCTTAACTCTGTCTTATTGGGCATCTACTTGCTACTTTATTTCCGCATCCAGTCCTGTCCATCCCAAGGTTGTCTGGAAGAGATCGCTTTTAGCGATAAAGCCGCCATTTGTACAAAATTCTGTTGAAAAAGTTAAAGAATATTGTTTCTGTTGTGCAATAAAGAGTTCTCTATCTACATTTGTTGGCCACCATCAGGAAGGAAGGTCGAACACGCAAATATCGACGGAAACTGCTCCATTCCATCAGTATTTGCGAGTTCAACATTCCTCAGAATTGTCCCCCAACGCGACGCTACGCACCTAATCGATTTAATTCGAATGGCTAGCCCAAAATACTTTAATTACACTTGTGAACCTTTATACTCCAAATAAATTACCGATTGCGATCTAAGGACGGGCCAGGGGCTTTAGGTACAGTCAGCCACAAGCTAGGATACCCCTTTTTGTTCGATTGGCGCCTTTATTCCACGCGCGGTAAGAGTTACCATGGAGTTTCCTATTCTGTGGCCGACCGTGCAATATGTTATTTTTTCAGCGGTATCTTTCCGTCACCAGTTTCCTACAAGGTCCTCACACTCACATTAAATGAGTGAAGTGACCAGTGAACGTCGAGTAAATAAGATGAGACGAGTGTAGGCCTGGAAACTTGTACCCTATCCTGCAACTTGATGATTTTTAATCTCACGCTCTTGATTAAACATAAATTACAGGGAAATTTTTAATGATTTTATTTCTGAAAATTTCTGAATGTGATTTCCAAAAACTTTTGTTCTACGACTTTTTGCATACCTCGATACTTTTTTATTTACTGAACGTTAATTATCCTTTAAAAGTTTGCATTTGTACACACGACAGCACGTCAGACTGTACACTTTTTTTGTAAAGTCGCCCGTAACGTAACCGAGTAGAGTGCTAGCGTGTAAGGGTCGACGTGCTGTCGTGTGTACCATTTTAGCGCTGCCTGCACGCTTTCGTGCGCCTCTACCACCTCTCCAGCATCTCTTGCTCATATTTGTAACTACGCGCCGGAAACTTTTCAACACTTTTTTTTTATGGAAACAAAATTGCACTTTCACCAAACAAAATTTGTTGGAAATTACATTTTAAAGCTGACGTGTTTCAGGAATAAAGCTATTAAAAAAATCCTTTAGTAGAGAATGGGAAAGTGTTTTACAAGGTATTACATAAATACATGCTACGTCATTCAATAATCGACTTCGACAACTTTTCCTGAATTCGGGGTTTGTCGCGTGTGTGAGTTAACACACGCGACAAACTCTCAGTATTTCCCTACGATATTTTCAAACATTTCATTGCTATTATCGAAAGTCACGCTCTAGATTTTCTGCCTAAAAATAGATGTGACTACACTTCCGAATTCGACCTTTACATTCAAGTAAGTCGAATGAAGTCAGATGTCAACCTAATTTGTTGGTTCTTTCGAGACCATGGAAGTGAGTAAGTAGGTACGTATTTGAAGGTCGCTCGAACATCGACCCCCAAAACAGTTGGAATGGAAAACATTAAGTACCCTATAAAAGCTTTCCTTACTTATCGACTGTTAAGGCGAGACCCGAGGTTGATGATTTTCCCTCATGAAATGAAGGTTTCGTATTTAGTGTGGAATATCCCGATCATTAGTATAGAACAATACGTATTTGATGAAAATAGAGAAACGGTAGGCTCTATGCGATTCCGTTTTTGCGATTCCTAGAGCAAAAAAGTATGAAAACACGTTTGTTGTTTGGGGACTCCTATTTTTATTATATGTTGGGTAATCCGCCATACCTAATAACACATAATCTGTAAAAAATACAATTGGCTCCAAAATACGGCCCCAAAGGTATAGGCAGAGTAATAGGGTCCCGTTTGGCACCCTTCGGGTACGGAACCCTAAAAAGGAAGAAAATATTGTTCAATCCCTCGCTGCATATCTAAGTCCGATTCTCAACCCGGTTTCCCATACAATTATGGCCCATCCATCCAGCCTTAGCCTTAGCCATACTCTTTTGTATGCTAAATGTCAAACTGACAACCGCATTATTGTACGGTAATCAGTCGGTCAAAATGTCCGGGTTTTTATTATGTTTAATTTACTGGTAATACCCTTCAGTATTAGTTACTTACTAATAGTATTAGTTTTTCGTTGCGCATGTTACGTATAACCATTGTACCCACGACAGCACGTCATTCTGTACACTTTTGTTGAAAATTCGCCCATAACGCAACCGAGTAGACTGCTAGCATGTAAAGGTCGACGTGCTGTCGTGTGTACTTTTGGAAAAAATGTGTTCTGTCAGACGGGTTCTCGCTTTCAGATGAAAGCGTTGTTTCCGGTCGTATAACTTTCGAACGGCGTCTTCGCAGGCAGGAGAGGTGACCTTGCCGGGACGTGCGTGACGTGGCGTGGGAAGGGCGGGAGTCGGCGCGTTTGGCCAAGCATTTTGGCCCTTTGGGTTGAGGCCTAAACAAAAAAATTAAATATCCTTTGCATCTTGTTAGATGGGTGAACTAACCTCTCGGACGATGCAATGCCTGGGTCAAATTGAGATAGAGTTATAGTTGAAAGCTGAATTCAAAGCACTTTATAGATGACGCCTATATGCGTGGCCATAGATCTATCGGGGCGTGGCTGTCAAATTTTGCTTACACAGATTAATAATTTCTCTGTAATCTGTGGGAAAAACCGAAAAGCTAAGACTTGAAAACGACTCAATCTAATGGCTCAACCACAGCCTTCTTTATCTCTCAAGCCGTGCTGTGCAAGTCCTGGCAACGTCGCCCGTGAACCGGTTTACGCAGTGCACTGTCTGTCAGAAGCCATTATGATAGTACGACCAAATTAAAACTAATCCGAGTCTCACTAACTTCAACTCAGGCTGGAAACCATTAATTTTAGTCACATAATACATACCCGGCTAAATAACATGGCAGTTATGCTGTTTGTTTTTATACCATTTTTCTTGTGGTTTTAAGTTAGCTGGATAATACGTCATCTTCATTTGACGTAAGGATTTGTTTTGATTTGTTGTGTGGCTGATATTGTGAGTGAAAATTAAGTAATTTATTAGTTATTCATTGCTTTAAAACAGCCTAACTTGACTTGCCAGCTTAAGGTATGTTTTTAGAGTATTTTCATAGTTTTAGTTACGATTTGTAGTTACAATTTGATCCTAGAGAACCAATCGTTACACAACATTAAATCATGAATTTATTTTCAAATGCCTCGCTGGTGTTGTGTGCCCTGCTGTAAGTCGAATTACGACTCAAGTCTAAAGAGAGAAGAAAGACCTTAATCTACGTTTTCTTTCCCACGGGATAACGATTTATTAAGTCGCTGGAAAAATAATTATTAGATAGTCTTACAAGACAGACAACCGGTTCACGCAGTCCTTAAATGCGAGGTTGCCAAACTTAACAGCATGGCTTGAGAGATAAAGAAGGCTGTGGCTCAACACAATACATGCTCAACATTATAATTATTATTTGGTTAGTTTCAAAGTGTCGTCACGCGGGTTTAATAGTCGTAGGCTAGCAAATGAAATAATGTAAGTAAGTAAGCCCATAACATGCCTGACAGGGCCAAATAAAAAAGTACACATAGGTCCAGCCCCCAAAACAAAGGAAGGGATGGAAAATTCCCTCACCGTTCGTAACACAGCCTAAACAATGGCTGTCTAAAGCTTTGCGTGGGATTTCTGAACCGCTCGCGCATTCTAATTTTAGGTAGATATATTTGTTTCTGTCGCTTTTCCTCACGATGTTTTCCTTCACAGTTAGCGAATCGTCGTGAGAACCAGCGGTTTGGTTGGCTCCGCACTTATCGAATTTGAGTTTTCTTTGGGCTAGGCCGACTATAAGTGAAAGGATGGTATGGGCCATGGGCAAACCTAGGTACAATCAGCCACACGCTAGTATACCCTTTTTTGTTCGATTGGCGCCCTTATGCCACGCGCATAAAGAGCTACCATGGGGTATCCTACACTGTGGCCGACCGTACTCCATCTTACTTAACATCTCCCAGGCACGAGCATCCACGCTGTTACTCTTGCTTCACCCGTCCAGTGTCAGTGGATGCTCTATTAAGCCAGGATAACTCTTTTTAGAGCGTATTGCACATCATTTTACACGAGCAGTCTGTGGGTGAATTATACGAAAAAACAGTATGACGCCCTGCGCGTTCAATACAATAATGCGTTCAGGGTGCTGATGGGGCTGCCCCGGTACTGTAGTGCATCGGGGATGTTCGCCGAGGCACTGGTTGATTGTTTTTACACCACTATGCGCAAACGGTGTTCATCCCTGGTGCGGAGGGTGCGGGCCAGCCCCAACAGTATCCTGCGCATGTTTGCAGGCCGATTTGATTTTGAGTACATGAACCATTGCTCTATGGTTCATGTACTCAAAAACAAAGATATGTAAATAATATGTGTAAATCAATGTTACTAACAGTAGGTTAAGCTTAGGTTAAATTATTTATTACTAACGACTTGTACTGTGTTTTATGATCCTCGTAGTTGATCGAAATAAATTGAATTGAATGAATCATCTGTCGTCCACATGCGAAGGCCTCATCTGGGTATAAATACCAAATAACCCTTGTAGGCAAATCTAGCCTACGAAGAGAACACTGCTGGCTGGATAGAGGCCCGGTTTCTGAATTGAGAAATTTACTAAGCAAATACTTAAGTATCGTCCTGTCACGCTCTTTTGTGACAAATCTCTGCAGATTTCTCAGAAAAGAGCGTGACAGGACGATACTTAAGTATGGGTATATGCATAGTGAACTTCTCAATTCAGAAATCGGCAGATAGCCTCTTTTTGCATGTTCCAAAACTTATTTAGTAAGAATGCTGTAAAGTATTGTGCTCCCAGAGGTTGCAGCTTATAGTGCCTACTCGAAGAAACTTCATTAGTGCTTTATAAAACGTAAGTAACGAAGGTCGAATTTCATCACGCCAAAATCAGGCCTACGTTCAATTCGCCGAAAATCAAACTATTGTATGTAAGTTATCGTGTCTGCAAGCCTATTCTAACGATAAATAAAGATTGTCTAAACCACAAAGGAAAAAAAGAGTCTAAACACGGGTTAGTGCTTTGAAAAAAAAACAAATTGGTTATTGTAACCCTTTTTTTAAGAGGAGAAAAAAAAGTAGCTAGATACTTAGTATTAGATAGTAATAAGTATCTGATTTATACACGGTGGAATTTTAGTGGTTTTAAAGCCGAAGGTATTTAGTTGCACTCGTGATTCTGAGCCAAATTCCAAAATTTTACTTCAAAACGAGCGAAAAAAAAAACACTTCCCAATACAAACGGCTATCCCCAATCGACACCATTTGTATGAAGAAGTGAATTTTTTTTTTCGCGCGTTTTGGATTGAAATTTTGTAATTTGGCTCAGAATCACCAGGGCAACAAAATACCTTCGGCTTTAAAACCACTAAAATTGCACGGAGTATATATTTTTTACTTTAGATAATATTTTGACGTTCAATGTAAATAATTTATTTATGGCATATTGAATAAAACATTTGAATCTTTGAATCTAACGATTTTATCGTAATATTGAATCGATATCCTTCTTGGACATCTTGGAGGATGTAAAAGATCACTGCTATGTATTACGGATTGTTAAAAGATAATAAAGAAAATGTTGTTTAATTTAAAATAACGATTCAGTGAGCTTAATGGCTTAATACAAAGACAACACATAAAAGTTAATTCGCACACATTTTACAACCAAATCTTTATTCGAATCTCAAGGTGGCAGATGAATGCGCAGAATTAAATGCTGAACTTTTAAGCTCATTTATACGACGTTTTCATAATCGCCTGTGTGTAAATTTTTTAATGTAGATAAAACTTAGATAGTTTGTAGGTAAGTCCTGCCCTTGGTCGCAAACATTCTTCCATTTTCCAGCGAACGGTATCCCAAAAACCTGTAGATATTAGATAAAATATTTCAAAATTAAGGTGGGACGATAGCAACGTGGCGGGAAATTCAAAATTTTCACAGTTTTTTACATTTTGTAGCTAAATTGAGCTATTTTTGTTCAGCGATTTTTCGTTCGCGGCAATAACTTAGTATTATTTTCATTATTGTAAACAGCAAAACAACAATAATTCAGCCGATTATGTGTTCTGGTCTACGAAGCAGTGGCACTGCCCAAAAGAACTTGTTGATCATTGTTGACCTTAAGGTGGGACGTTAGGAAACGTGGCGAGAAATTCAAAATTATCACAGTTTTTTACATTTTGTAGCTAAACTGAGCTATTTTTGTTCAGCGATTTTTCGTTCGCGGCAATAACATAGTATTATTTTCATTATTGTAAACAACAAAACAGCAATAATTCAGCCGATTATGTGTTCTGGTCTACGAAGCAGTGGCAGTGCCAAAAAACTTGTTGATGACCAGAACACATAATCGGCTGAATTATTGTTGTTCTGTTGTTTACAATAACGAAAATAATACCTACTATGTTATTGCCGCGAACGAAAAATCGCTGAAAAAAAATAGCTCAGTTTAGCTACAAAATGTAAAAAACTGTGATTGAATTTCCCGCCACCTTGCTATCGTCCAACCTTAAGTCATTCACACTTACACAAAACACAGAACATAATAAAATTATGGTTCTCAAGGGGTGTAAAGGTGCACAAAGGGAGGATTTCCTCAAACTCATTACAGGGATGAAACGGGGTTTACAAGATTTCAAGAGAAGTTCATAACAATAGCAACGAATGAAGGCTAGTTGGTTATAAGATAGAAACAGGATCCCACTAATGAGAGGACGTCTGTAACACTATGGCGTGTCGATGGCGTCCCAGTAGAATGACCAAACCGGGGTTTCCTCGTTTTTCACCTACAACCAGCGAACTAATCCTCTAGAATTAGAATCAGAATTTTCTTTGCCGTACCTACCACAAAAACATTAAAAGGACCGACACCGAGAGCAATAATAAATCGTAATTGAAGCCATTAACTGGGAGCCCAATTTGGCACCATTGGGTTACAGACTGAGGCCTCTGCCAGTGGCGTAGCTACATAGGGGCAAGAAGAGGCAATGTTCCAGGGCCCCCAAGCTCATGGGGCCTCGGCTTAGAAAAAAAAAGTTAAATCGTTGAATTTTGATGCGCGCATTTTTTTTTACTTAGACTAAATAAAGTCGTTTCAAATGATTATTATAGAGATTTCTCCGTTTTTGATTGAAATTTTAGGGGCCCTTTAAGTATTAAATTGTATTTTCTATCTAAATTTTGACTTGATAAAACCTGAACAGTTTAGTTGGGCCCCAAATTGTTTTTTGCCCCAGGGCTAGCTACGCCTAGCTTTACCTAGCTACGCCACTGGCCTCTGCTACCGAATCTTCCACCACCCTGCTTCTCGCACACGAGAAACTCTCTTCTTACAAACTTGCTTTCATTCCATCGAGCCAGAATAGGCATTATTAGGCTCCATTGTTTTTAAAAAGAGCAAGAAAGAACCATTTTAGCAAATGAGAACGCCTACGCTGAATTCATAGCAATTTCTCTTAACAATAATACCTTACATTACTGAAATGAAATCTTTTGTTCTACATCAGCCTGTCTGTAGGCGCTCTGTAAGCGCTCTTGATAAAATTTGTATGTTTATTGGCCAAATAGTAATAAATCCGTTTAAATTGTATCCTTGACCTGTGAAAGTACAAGCAGCGTTAACATAACATACACTTTTTTGTTCGATTGACAGCATTCTGCCTCCTTCTATAAACTCTACCATCATGGGGTATTCTATCGGTACCACAATTAAGGCGCGCGGTTTCTTTGCCAGGAAAGGTAACCACAGATTAGAAAAGTCTAACTTAATGGGGATTTTTCCAAGTAAATACCTATCAAAGACAGCGATCTAAATCGCTAAACTAAAACAGTGGTTTGTGTGGAAACCACAAATTATATCTGTTGCTTGGAAAAATCCTCATTTGATGAGTTGCTGTCACGATCACTGTAAAAGAGGTAATCAAGGTTTCGTGCGATTTTCATCGCCAAACGTTGCTTTTATTAGGTGCTCATCTGTTGGTACTGTCAGCGACACGTTGAGATACCCCCTTTTGGTCGATTGACACACTTACGTCGCGCGCAGTAAACTACGTTTCTAGATACTCAGATAAAGCAATATGCCTAGCAAAGCAAGCCATATTGAAGCCCATTTCTGTTCAAAAGCATTAAGGTGACAAAGTTCTCAACGTCTGCAAACTTACGGCGACTTACCACCTTGTCATTTTAAGCCTCATTGACATGCAACGTCGTCGCTTAAATCTTGAGACTTCGTGACATATTTTAATAAAGTTGAGCCTTTATTAGGTACTCTATCTATCCATATTCCCTTTGAAACTTGAATTGGTACATGGCAGCCTACGCCGCAGGAGACTTACTTATAGCTGGAGAGCTGGTAACCATTCGACTTATTTTATCGTACAAGGCTGGGCGTTGGTAGGCCGAGTCTGCGAAAAATATTTGTTTGGCTTGTCGTGGCTGAAAGTTTAATATTTAGGTAGCCTGTCGACATATTATAACCGTATATAAATGGGCAGTTGAAATTTTCTGATACTTCTTAGGTGTTATCATGGTGCATAAAATAAAATAAAATAGTAGGTATAACAGTAACAACATTTAAAAAAAACTACTTCACTGGTGAAATGGGACACTGTTACTAAGCTATTATATTGCACTTAGGTATTCCGAGTGATTTGCAGCCATCCGTTGAGGAATTCCGTTCTGCATCTCCGAAGTTCTTCATCAGATGTTCACCATAATATGGGACCATCATCATCATCATCATCATCATCATCATCATCAGCCCATCTCTGCTCACTGTTGGGTATAGGCCTTATGGGACCATATGGGAACAAAATGCCCTTTCAAACAAAACCATATGCCCTTTCAAACAAAAAATACTCATCAAAATCGGTTCATCTAGAAAAAAGTTCTTAGGTAACAAACATAATAAAAAGAAAAAATACGGGTTGATTTGTCCTTTTTTGATTTCGGTTAAAAATGGCGGGTTATTCAGTTTTCCTTCAGCACTTTAGGCCATCGAATCGAAGCGATGGCTCGCCCAAGCTGCAAACTTTCCTTCTCGAGCTAGATTTCAGTAACCGATCCACGTAAACAGGCGTGGAGTGGGCTGGCCGTTACGCAACAGAGAGCCAGACGAAAAGAGACGTTCGGCCCTCAAGGTTAAGGCTACGATCAATAGCCTACGGTCTAAGGGTTGCCACTAACCTTCTTCGTTTAGTGCTAGATTCAGGTGCCACTGGACGCTGCATAAATCATCTCATTACGTAGATGCAAAGCCCAGGAACTTGGCTGGCATTCATACATTCTTGCTGGCTCGGCGACCCGAAGTTGATAAAAAATGGCGGAAAATGCACAATTTGCATTTTAACAGTTTTTTTTTAAATTTGTAGCTAATTTAAACACAGATTTTAACGGATTTAACACTCGTTTTATTAACTTTTTACATTTTCCAACGTTTCGAGACCTTTGCAGGGCTCGTGGTCGCGGTAGACTGAGGTGACAGCTGTCTTGTCAGTGGCGGATTCACACATTTGCCGCCAATAGGCTTTTCAATTTTGCCGCCCCTAGCGACCGACCAATTCCCAACCAATCTAGTCACCTCTTTGAGCTTCAAAAAAAGCGGACTTACACACCTTCAAAATATT
Source organism: Zelleria hepariella (assembly GCA_949319315.1). Taxonomy (NCBI): domain Eukaryota; kingdom Metazoa; phylum Arthropoda; class Insecta; order Lepidoptera; family Yponomeutidae; genus Zelleria; species Zelleria hepariella. Next base: position 3,838,571 of record OX439392.1, on the reverse strand, counting down.
AATTTAAACACCTCAAAAGGTACCAAAACGTGGCAAGTGGCGGCAAAAAGGGGCAGGCGACCAAGCAGGGCTTCTTTTAATGTTAGATCTCAAAAGATACCCCAAATTTGCCGCCCCTAAAATCCGCCGCCCTAGGCTTCAGCATACTCAGCCTATTGGTAAATCCAGCACTGTGTCTTGTATGTCATTTGCCCTCGGCTATGTACATAATTAGACATTGACTACCCCCGTTACGGATACAAATTAAAAAGTAAAAAATATTTTTAATAACGTTCCTGACTACGGAGAAGAGCTCTCAGTGACGTGAGATTGTGTAGATGTGACCATGGCATTTTTAGCTAAATTGAGAAATTTTTCTTTAACGATTTTGTTTCGAATGGTATACTTAGTTTTCATTATATTAAACGACAAAACAACAAATTTTTAAATTGCACAGCCGATCTGAAACAGCGTTTGAGTGGTCTCTACATTTATTAGCGAGATTAAACAAGCCTTTGTACTTCTTTACATTCCCTGAAAAACAAATAAATAACGACTTCTCATGTGCAATCCTTTTGATACGTTGCGTCGTCGCCAGTGGTTCCTATCTACACCGTGGAATTTTAGTGGTTTTAAAACCGAATGTATTTTGTTGCACTGGTGATTCTGAGCCAAATTACAAAATTACATTCCAAAACGCGCGAAAAAAAAATTCACTTCTCCATACAAATGGTGTCGATTGGCGATAGCCGTTTGTATTGGAAAGTGTTTTTTTTTTCGCTCGTTTTGAAGTAAAATTTTGGAATTTGGCTCAGAATCACGAGTGCAACTAAATACCATCGGCTTTAAAACCACTAAAATTCCACGGTGTATAGCTAACTATTATGGTTGGCATCGCATAATGTGATGTTTAGTGTGAGGAACGGATTAGGTCGGTCCAAGGTTTCAGTTTTTCTAGGTTACCGCTGCCTTTTTTCTGGCAACGCATTCCAATGTCCTGCCCGTAAAGAAAGCTTTTAGAGCCTTGGATAGAATAGGTAGTTACATCGGCATTTTGTGTGTGCAGCCGGCCCTTAGCACTGGGTTTGGGCACTACGGACGTATTTGTACGGGCTCGGAGGTGGGGCCCTTGCCTGCTTGTTTATTGTGCCTTTTTAGGACGCCTCTTATGCCTAAATGTGCCTATATGTACTGTTCTCAAGGTTATTCTGAGAGATAATAAAATGGGTTTATAGATATAGTATCGAGCGGTTTTAGGTTTCTTATACCTAATTCTCTTTTCTTCTATAAAGTCAAACTCGCTCTTCGCGTGTTTATCCGCTAACTCCTCCCAAACCACGCAACCAATCTTGATGCGCTTTTCACCGTTAGGTAGTTTTTTTTTTAAATTATTGTTAGGTAAATAGTTATTTTTTCACGAAAGGTTTATAATATGAAGCGCACTTCTAAGTTTTTTCTAATTTGCATCCTAGAAGGCCGCTGCGTGTCGCTAGAATCCAATATTTGGCCAAGCATGTTTACCGCGCTCAATGCCAAGCGGTTTCATCGATTTTGGTGTCAATCGCTTCTGCTGATTTTAATCTATGTCTGTACGTTTTCCTTTTTTTTTAAATTAATTATACCTAGATGCAAAGGAATTTTTGAAAAATGAGCCCATTGCACACAGAAAGTTGAGTATCTCAGAGAGTTTATTACACAGGATGCAACAGATAGATGCTGCCATTTATTATTTACGCAGAGGAGTTAGATAGGTACATACCTGCTTGAGTAATTATTGTGAAACACTACTCGTGTATCGAGGGTAATAAATACCTCAGTGTGACCTTCAGTCCAAAGCGATAGTTCCCAGGAACAAGCGCTAACAAGACTAACTACGATCGAAATCATCTGTCTTTCCCTTAGTACAGTCGGCAACAGTCTCAGATACACCTTTTTGTTCGATTGGCGCCCTTATGCCGCGAGCCTTAAGAGCTGGCATGGGGTATCTGAGATTGTGGCCGACCGTACGTATCTTTGAAATTCAACAAAGTCATAAATACATGCCCGCACTGGAAATCGAACTGGGGACCCCTTGCTTCAGAGTCCACTGTTCTACCCACTAGACCACCACGGCACACTTACGTACATTTTTGAATTTGTAGTATCAATACCACTCGCTAACTGTGGAAAACATCTTGAGGAAACCCGCGTATTAGTTGGCTCCACACGTATTGACTTGTCTTTCCTGTAAGCTGTCAGGATGGTATAGGTGCTGGGCAAGCCTACTCCATCTAAAACAATGTCCCAAGCACTGCAGCGCCGAGTGGTCTCTTCACCCATCTAGTGTAAGTGAAGGTGCCACTGGATGCTGCTGTATAAATCACATCATTACGTAGATGCAAAGGCCTTAGTTTTTTTCCCTTAGTAACTTGCTCATCCTATTCTATGTCTATGTCAAAATAACAATTAGTAAACCATGACAGAAAGAGACATCTTACACGTGAGCCAGGATGGTATTCAAACTAATTCTACAAGTGCATGTTCCACTAGGTGGGAAAAGGCCTTCTCCCAGAGAAATAGTTAGGGCATAGCCCCACGAGAGTTGCCCCACTGGTAGGGTAAAATGGAATTATTGTATGTGTGATTTAATTTTTCTCTACCAGTGTGGCAACTCTGGTGGGGCAGAATGGAATGGTCCAATTTTTCAGCCCCCTTCCGCCATAAGAATAGAAATTGTCGTTTCCGAATCCAGGTATAATTTAAAACACGTTTTAACTAGGTACTTGCGAACTGTTAGCCAACCTGAAGTACCCAGGAAGTTCTTATCACAAGCGAAATAAGTGAGAGTTTTGAATAAATTGAATAAAAAGGTTAACTTGTTACTGTCACTGATGGTACCCTCGTCGCCAAGTTTCCGAAGGAATTTCTGGGACAATTAAAAAGTTTCGCCACAGACTAAGAAGCAAGGTAGGTCTTATCAATGTGAACTAAATAGTCGGAGAAATTAATAATTAGAATAGAAAATAATACTAAGAATAAAAACCTACAACCAGGGCCGGATTTAGAAGTGTGGAGGCCCTGGGGCAACAAAGGTGTGCAGGCCCCATTTTCTTTGCGAGAACCCTTTAAATTTTCCAATCAGAAAAATTTGGTGCTGTACACCAGCTGTGACGAGCTTCACTGCTAATGGAATGCCGACTATTTGTGTGCTAGAATGAGTGTTTAACAAGGCCTGCATTTTGGATTTAACAAACAGTTTTTTTTATAAGTTCAATTTATATGGGGGCCCCTCTCTTGTGGAGGCCCTGGGCGGTTGACCCCTTTGCCCACCCCCCCCCCCCCTTAAATCCAGGCCTGCCTACAACGACACATATTACAGAATACATAGCTCATTGGCGGCCTTATTGCTAATCGCAATTTCTTTCAGAACATAGAGAATTTGCCGAAGAGATGAGAGATTGAAAAAAGATACAGAAAGGTAGAAAGAGAGAAAGAGAGAGATTAAGGTATATTATCGTTCTTATAAAGTTCTACAAAGCCTTCTGTGTTCGTTCACGTTGTTACAAAAAGGTGAAGAAATTCAATAATGTCGCACATGAATAGTCAGAGGGTATTATCTCAAAAAAGTGAGTTTCGAGAAAAAGCGTTTTGAATATTTGAAAATTCGTAACATTTGATGCAGGCCACATATTGATAACTTTTTGTATTTGCGTTGTAGGTTGATTCTTTCTCTGCATGATTCATGAAAAAAATAGAGTTGAAATGAAGTAGATTAATAGTTATACTGTTTTTCCTGACTCTCTATCAAGATAATACTGTATAGCCCGACAAAATTGAATTAATTTGTATTTATGACTCTATAGCCAGTTTTTTTTTGCAATTCTTATGTATTATTTCAAAATAATACAGGACTTTTTACCTGAATTTGAAAATTATATCTTTTAAAGTGTATTAAAATTAATTTAAAATCATGAAAGCAGACTTTTGTTATCATTGACATTAGTTTTCTTAAGTGATCATGAAGTAAATAACAAAATAAGTCACATATTTCCCAACAAACAAAAATTGGTATAAATAATTGGGTATTTCAGTCTTCAATAAAGTACTTAAACTAATACAATCTAATTTAGTTTTAGGTCGCTTATAATGAAATGAAATTAATTCATTTCAAATAAACTACTTCCTATGTGCTATTTACTTTAAGAAAAAGTTATTAGAGGTAGTCGTTTGTAATTAAAAATCTAGGAACAATCAATAATTCTAGCGAGGAAACATGGAAGCGACACACAATCAGTAATTTTAGACCTGCCCCCTTAGCACGCTACCATTTTGCCTACTCTTAACTGTCACCTTAGCCGCTTAACACTACTGAGGTGACAGTTAACAGTGGCTAAGGTGACAGTTGAGAGTAGGCAAAATGGTAGCGTGCTAAGGGGGCAGGAATAGCTGGCACAAAATTATTAGTCAATTGGTTTCGAACTCAATTGATCGAAGTGCGAGCTTAGAGAGAACCTCCTTGACGAAGAAAAACATGACTTGGCCTCATATTTTTACTCACTCATCACTGTGCCTCCTAAGATCCCCAGTGCAGGACGATTCTTACGAAAGATTAAATTCATCAAATTCGATGAATTTGCCAAATATGACAGAATTATGTTTGTGAATTTGTAGTAGCAATTACCTCTCGCTGACTGTGAAGGGAAACATCGTGAGGAAACCTGAGCGTATGAGGCATTATACCAAAAATAGCCAATCCGCATTGTATAGCACGCGTAGAGAGAGAAGGCCTTTGCCCAGCTAGTGGGACATGTACAATTGTACAAGCTACATCTTACTTTTTTTCTTACTCATAAATTATTGTACGTATTACGCTGTTCAACATTGAGGCAAAATTATAAGATAAACCTTATAAGCAGTCCTTAATTGCCCTTTAGAGGATAGACCCAGACCAAATTGTCGATCCGTCACGGTTGCTTGGGCATAAGAATGCCTTCAAGCATCTCGCTGCCAGCGTTCCTGTCCTCGGTCGACAGCACGATCGACCTAATCGGCCAGGAGCGCTTGGTCAGACATGGCAGGCCCAAGCCAGGATCTGCGGCTGAATCTGTTCCGGGTCCCTGCTTAGCCTAGCCTAGCATGGCATAGCCAGAGACAATGGCAATAGGCCTGATGGGGTGACGCTCACTGTGGCGGTCGCTGCTTTGGGACACTACGTAAGTCGACATAGTAGCACAGTCTCTTATAAAAGTGGCCTCCTGCCGCTCCGGCGGCGTTGGTGCGGCTACAGCGGGGTACAAGAGGCACAAATATGCAGTCCTGGTACAGGGCTACATATTTGCGCCCTTCGGCGTAGAGACCCTCAGGGACCAGGTGCGCGAAAACTCTCTCAAGAGATTTCGTTGTGCCTGGTTGACGCCTCGAGTGTACAGAGGGCTGGTGCTTACCAAGGGCAAAGGCTGAGCCTCGCCATCCAGTGGGGCAACGCCGCCAGCCTACCCTACCGAGCGACGTTGGCGATCTGGCTCAAATATTTTACCTATGTTAGGTTATTCTTTAGTTAGCAATGCAAAAGTTGGTGATCTGGCATAATATCCGGGGAACTTAGAGGCAGAAATTCTCCAGATGGACGATAAGTGGGGTCGGCTTATTCATCATCACGGTCTTCTTACGCTATTTCCAGGTCTTCAGCACTATTATCTACTTTGACAGCGGGATTGGCAGCAAAAACCACCTTCCTTGCACAAGAATTTAGAATTTATTATCGGTCAAAAGGGTATTATTCGGTTTACAACAAAAAAATATTACAAAAAAACTGGACAGAGAGTAGTATCTAGAAGAAACCGATGGCAATATGGTATTAAGTCAATATAAAACCAATGGTATTTAGAAAGTTGTGAAAAAAAATCGGACTATAGAGTATTAAGTCAAAATAATACAAATGACGAATTATTCAAAACGGGCTAAAGAGTATTAACTAAAAGATAATACGCTCTAGACTGCTCACATTTTAACTTTTTATAGTAATTATTGACAGAGTACCTGTCATAACTTGAAATAACACGAGTGACCCGTCAATTTCGGATGGCGCTTAGTGGCTAACTAAAATGTGACAGTCTTGCCTGCTCGAATATATCGCAAACCAAATTGGAAGACAGTCGTAAAGCTCCGTTTCTCGGCTTTAAACTAACCTACAGATATGGCTGTCTTGCCAGATTGTAGAGAAAAATTTTGCGAACTCGAATCCGTCGTAAAAAAAAAATTGCATTTTCCGAGATAATACCCTCTGACTATTCATGTGCGATGTATTGCGGCCGCGTCGGCCTGTATAATGTAATCTTTTGAATTGGAACTTTTACACCATCAAAATTATGATTTTATCATTTGAACTCTACATAACTACTTTTTGTTTATTCTAAACGGATTCTAAATCACTAACCTGTTATAGGAAAACATTTGAAGATTAATTTTATTATAAAATTCACTTGGGACAGGACTTGCACAGACAGTTACTTGGCTTGGTAGAACGCTGGCTTGGGTTCTATTTATACTTATAATAAAACTCTAGCGAAATCAATTCTGTACATTAAATATTTTTAGAAAAAAACTAGCAGGTTTTACTAAGGAAACGATCGTAAATCCAAAAATGCAAAAATAATTATTAATTGAACGAAAATTGGTATCTTATCGCGTGGCTTACTGTACTGTACCTATTGCTTTCTTTTGAGCCCTGCGGCCCCAAGTCATGAAATAAGAATAACCTTCCTTATGTGTTTTCTTGCTAAAATTAAATGTCAGGGGTGTAAAAAACGGTTACGAAGTTGCGGGCACAGCTACTTTATAATAAATCTTTAAACTCTACATCCTAGAATACGATGTTATTTTGGCAATCAAGGACGAGAAAATGTGCTTAAATACGTATCTATTACCTACTCACTCTACCCAGGTACTTAACAGACCTTAAAGTAGATAATTAAATAAAGAATTCAACGCCGAATGGTTACCACTAAGCCGGCTCTTTCTAAATCTGCCTGAATATTCATCGACGACTATCACATCAGTCGAGATCAAGTTTCAGCCTGAAACTAAGCCTTTGGGGGGGTTATTCTGTGATTTTTCACATACCTTAAAATCTTGCCTAACACCTACCTGAACCATCCTCTCAACTTAGTCGGTGAAATAAATAAAACTAGTACCTAGTTCGCCTTGAAAAGTGAACTCGCGAGGTGTAGCTTTTTGCTAACAAGATTCGCGTTCGTTTCATTAAGGTACCCACCCGCCTACCAAACATGTCAATCTATACATTTTTTTATGACAGTGACATCAAACTGACGTGGCCGAGTCTTCTGCGTGGCTGGTGCCTTACATACACAAATACCTACTTACATACACACCACACCCCTCTTTTTGCGTCGGAGTTTCAAAATGGTTCGTCAGTCAAACAAAGGGTATCCTAACGTGTCTCTGACGCAGACCATAAAATTAAGACTTTATGTGATTTCCGTGAACCCTGCGACCACGGTGCAAAACAGATTGTATGTTCTATGAATTCGATATTATGTATTTTATAGCTGAAAAACTCCTTCTAAACTTATGCGACCACTCGTGAATAGTGCCCCCCCACCCACATCCACATCGTCCCGGCTTAAAGGTGGCTCGAATTAAATATGAATGATATAGAGATATTGAGAAGAATTTGACACACGTTTGGGGTGTATTCAAAGAGATATTTTTATAATTTTGTAAGAAAACCCCATAGGAATGATGAATAAGTAATTCGGAACCCAAAGTTTTTGGTTCGAAAGTCCGTTATTGGCTTATTCAAAACTTTTGGCTATTATAAGAAACTAATTTTAATATTTTTTATTTTGGTTCAGTAGTTTGGATTTTACAACGTTTCAAAGATACAGTTTTATGACGTCACGCGACGGTCTGCATACTGTTGGCGGTCATAGGAACAAAACATTTTAGCGCATAAAAACAAAACTACTGCCCCAAAATAAAAAATATTTAAATTAGTTTCTCAATATTGTCTAAAGATAAGATTAAGCCAATAACGGACTTTCGACCAAAAAACTTTGGGTTCCGAATTATCGAAGAAAAAACTCCTTTTTTTCTCTTTCTGTCGTCCGTTAGGCTTACCGCCCTCAGCCCAGCAGCAAAATTATTATGCATACCAATAATAATTTATGCATAAACAAACATTATGCAATGCCTTCGCGTTGTAGCGTGTAATCCGCGCGGGATGAGAATGGGGTGGAACCTTGTCGAAGTCAATCGATTGCTTCGAAGCGAGTTTCCTTACCGCGCGCGTCTCAGTTCCAAAAGGTCGCATCCCATTCTCATTCCGCGCGCATCATACAGCCGAACTTCGGTCGGCCGTAAAAGGCCTACCACACGCACAAGCTTCACCACAGTTTTGCCTGCGCAAGCCAGTTTGTACGTTGAACACTGTGCGTCCACACTCTGGCGAATACTACCGTCTTACCAATAAAAAAAAAAAAAAAACATTAAAATTACACGCGCAATGTTCATTAAACAAGCTGGTTTGCGCAGGCAAAACCGTGGGGAAGCTTGTGCGTGTGGTAGGCCTTTAAGTTCGGCGACCGAAGTTCAGTTCGATTTCTTTGGAAATATAAGTTCGGAGTTCTGACCGATTTTCCGTCGTGCAGTTTCAGCGCTTTTGTATTTGGTATGTCATATCAGCCGAATAAGGCGCAACATAAAAGCAGCCGCGGAACTTAGGTGGCTTATTTCCGCATAGTGTGGTCAGATACATGGTTGCTGAGATTAGGGGTTGTAAAGTACATCGCTAGTTCACAGTTCGGGGCAAAATACTAGTAAATAATTATTTGACAGTTCACCCTGAAATGTAGAGAAAGTGGGTTATCTTAGGCAACATCTCCGAGGTCACTCAAACGTAAATACGTCACAGACGAGGTCAACCTTCAGCGGAATTGATACTATTATGGGATGTATCACTTGACTGGATTGATCCCCTTAATACCTTTCTACCTAACCTGTAGATTACATATATAGGTAAAATATTAGGTAGAAATTTACGTCACCTTATAGTTATTTTCGTTTCTACTTGCAAATACAAATAAAAAGCATACAAGTTCCGCCAACGCAATTGTTATTTGTTATGCAAGATTGCAAAATTATTGTTTGCGGCGAGTCCTTGTATTGAAAACCGAGCTAGCGAAGGTTTCTAAAATTGAGCCACGAGCGGAGCGAGTGGTTCAAAAAAAGAAACCTGAGCGTAGCGAGGTATTTAAAAGCACGAGACGCAAATAATATTGCATTCGTGCGAAACACAAAACTTTTCATCTCACAGAAGCGAGGAAATGATTTTGTTAGCCAAGCGGGAAAAACTCTATAGACAACTACTTACAGGCAAAACAGATGAACGAGTCAAATAAGTTCCTTTAAAAGCATATTTTACTGTAATTACGGCTGCCGCACTAAAGTTTTGAGCTAGGTTGGTATTAAAACCATTCGTTTTATTAATAATTTCCTGAAGTTTATTTATCCAGACACAAAAATAATGTAAATAAAAGAATGTTTTTTTTTCCGGGTGCATTCTGAACTTTTACCATATAAATTAAAAATTTCTGGGAGATAAAAAATTAAATTAGTAATATCGTTTGAAAAAATGTATTTAACAAACCAAAACAAAATTATCTATTTCATAAAACAGAAGAGCAGCATTTTTTTTATTTACTGGTATTCTAAAATAAATATGTGTACAAAATATTGAAAAGACTATAAGAAGAAACCACGTTTCTGAATGTTCTATTCCGTGACTTTACCTTTTTAAAAGATGCTTATGCACCATTTACATTCACAGTTTTGTATAGAGAATGGGCACGAACAATCGCTTTCGCTGAAATACGCGTGTAAATGAACTATGAATGAGGTTTTATTTTCCGTCGGGATCTGGCATCTACTTAAACGGCCAGTGTTTTTTTTCTTTTTCAACACCATATAGGGCGCGGGAAAGACTGTCCCGGCGGCGTCGCGTTCAAATTTCGAAGCGCACAAAAATTCAGATTGTTTAAATCCGGCCTTTACACGATCGTAAATTACTAGTAACAGCAAACTTTCCGAGCGTGGGAGATGAAAAAAATGTTTTTGTTTGTAAAAAGAGGTGGTGCCATATAAAGTTGGTGAAGATCGAATGAAGAACTTCGGAGATGGTGAACGGAACTCCTCAACGGGCGGCAGCAAATCGCCCGGTATCAGTTAAAAGTATCAGTGTACCTTTTCACAAGTGAAGTCGTTGTTTTTAATTATTTTAATTATTTTGTTAATTTGGTATTATTTCACTAATCCTCAAGCCTCAAGTCTCAATGGTAAGAATCTCGAACGGCGTTTCAGTTAGGGCACGCTAGGATACCCCTTTTTGTTCAATTGACGCCCTTATACTGAGCGCCATAAGAGCGATACGTGGGGTATCGCATCTAATTTCTTTCAGACATTTTTTTTTTATATAAAAACTATTTGCAAACCTTCGTATTGGTCATCTACTGATATAAAAAAATAGTTTTAGCAAAATCCAGCCTGTAGTTTAGAAATTAAACCGGAACTACGTTTGTATGGGAAAATCATGCTCTGTGTCGCCGACAGTATCTACATAATAGCTGAAAATGGAGATTTACTTTTAAGGCTTCAGAAGATTGTCTTTTGCGTGACGTCAATCTTGAATCATCGGTCGATGTTACCGGAATAAAATATAAAGGATAGCTTTTGGCCGCGACTTCGCCCGCGTGGACTGCAGAAAAAGGATATAAAATGCTTTACTTTGCTCCTAAGTGTAAAAGCGTGATAATATGTAGCCTATGTGTTACTCTGATGTCTATTCTAAATTTCATCCAAATCCATTCAGCCATTTCAGCGTGGAAGAGTAACAAACATCCATCCATCCATACATATAGGTACTTACAAACTTTCGCGAATATAATATTAATAGCATAAAGAAAAAGCGAGGGAAACAAAATTTGCCAGAATATAACGAAAGAAAGATTATAAAGACTGTCCAAAAACAGACTACAATATCTACTGCTGACTAACTGATAATGCCTATTATAAATTATTTCGAATAGGTAATACAAAATTAAATACATTGCGTAGCTGAGATACGATACGAGAATAATACTATGGGCTAAGCAAAGGACTTGGAGCGAGCCCAACTGAACGAAACGGCATTTAAAACCTGGAACAAGAGAAAGAAGGCTCTCCCGTCCTTAAGGCGCTGGGCATAGTGAAATAGCCCGCGCGCAAAAAAAAGCACAAAAACGATTCCTGTATCAAATACACTAAAAAAATCGAAAATGTTCACATATCAAACCCTAGAATTAGATGAGACCTATCTAAAACAGCCAGTTTTGTGTTGATACCCATAACAGATTGCAAGATATTTTGTTTGAAAAAAAGTGCGCCGCCTATTTTTTTTCATCAAAAATATCTTCAAAACGTTTATGAATGTAAACACGAAACTGGCTGTTTTAGATAGGTCTCATCTAATTCTAGGGTTTGATATGTGAACATTTTCGATTTTTTTAGTGTATTTGATACAGGACTCGATTTTGTGAATTTTTCTTGGCGCGCGGGCTATTCACTATGTACAGCGCCTTAAATAATGAGATAAGGCAAATATGTTTTTAAACTAGTGGTTCGCCCCGAACTATGAACTCGCGACCCTATATCTCAGTAACCCCTCGACCGATTTGGCTCATGTTCGAACTTAAAAATTATCTTGGCCTCATTTACCTGCCTACCAAATTTCATCACGATCCGACTAAATTTACTCAAGTTATCGTCGAACGAACATTCATACATACATACATACATACATACATACATACATACATACATACATACATACAAACGCCGGATTGTTCCAGTAGACTCGGAGAACTTCGCTCGCTTCGCTCGCTCGTTCAATTAATACATACAAATAACAAACACAAATACATTTTTAATGTGCAGTGCTTACGAAAGTATACCTACATTGTAAAAAGGCAAATACAAAGAAGAAGACTAAACGGCAACGCAATGTACATCGTTTGCATTGTCAATTTTATGCAGGTCGTTGGTTTTTTGGAAAATATGGATTTTTCCAAGTGTCAAATTTGATTCATACTAAATCGCGCAACTAAATCTGTGGTTTGCATGGAAACCACGGATTAATTTTGACAGTTATTCGTGCTACGTTTATGACTCTTGGAAAAATCCCCATTGCTTCGTAAAATCCGCGGCAAATCTCTGAATTCCTTCAAGCTCCGATATTGACGCAACAATATGATAAACACAGAGTCGGGAATGAGGATAAATAAGCATGTTTTTACGCAGCATTTTCCTACCGTCACAGGGGATTATGTAAATAGATGGCAGATTCTAAACGGACTGGAACCCACACGGTCCGTAACGTTTGTCCCACCAATAAAAAACTAGACAAATAACTATTTAATCCACTTTATTGTGCATACATACGCTCATTGTCAATTCACAATCCTTAGGGTGGCATTAATAGTCGTCAGCTCAAGCTTGAGCTCAAGTAGGTGATCTCAGAAAACAAAATCACTGACTTGAGACCTTTTTCAATGTTAATGTCAAACTCAAGCTAGAGTCTGTTAATATGCTGACTCTACTCAAACTCGAGCTTGAGACTGACGCAGAGCTTGAGATGCCACTATTAATACCACCCTTAGATATTCCACAGATTACTAACGTTGTCAAGCGCAATCCTTAGATGAAATAAGTTACCGAACTAACATGATGCCACGAGAACTATAAGCGAACAAAAGCTTATAGAGACAGATCGATCTCTGTCCCAATACGAAAGATTTGCCTCCTGAAAATGAACTTCGCCGGCGTCTTCCGTGGCTCCTTTTGGCGATAAAGGTCCCTTAGGTACTAAAAATAGTTGTGTCTTGCGTTGATAACCTAATGAAGAATTTTTAGCCAAAAAAGCATCCTAGGTTATCAACTTCAATATTTTGGGCCAAACCTTGCAGTCCTAAGCGGTCTAGTGCCATTGGTCATTCCAAGCCCGTTGTTTCGGAAAACGTGTCGCCAACCCCTGCCCCCTCCCCCGTCCTTCCCCCGCGTCCGCCGGGCCCAATGTAGTGGAAAGGGTGTCTTTGAGACGGTATACACACTTGTCTATATGGTTATCTATGGCGGTTCCAATACACTATAGTACTAGGTACTTCTAAACGTCTAAACGAAAACTGCGCGCCCTTTTTCCGCACTCTCGACCATAGACGGTTGTTGAGACGGAGCTTTAGCTGACTAAACTAAAAGTAATGGTTCGCCCCGAACTTCGAACTCGCGACCTCATATATCAGCAACCCTTCGACCAATAAACTTAAAAATTCTCTTTGCCTCATTTACCCACCTACCAAATTTCATGACGATCCGACTAAATTTACTCAATTTATCGTCGAACGAACATTCATACATACATACATACATACATATATACATACATACAAACGCCGGATTGTTCTAGTAGACTCGGAGAACTTCGCTCGCTTCGCTCGCTCGTTCAACTAAAAGTAACGTTTAATGTACTTGATTCCTTGACGGATGCAGTTGCTCCCAACCTAGAGGGTGTAAAATTTAAAAAAAAACATTTTATTTTAAGCACAACTGAGTGTATAGAGCTGGGCTTTTTAAGACCTAACGATACCAGACTTGATGGGCTCCATAAATCGTTCGAACGTGATCGGTATAGTCATATCGCAAAGCGAAAAGAATAAACTTAAGTTGGCACTGTACCCGTCCCAGAATAATTTCGTCCCACTGTACCCTTTAAAAGGTAGTGGTAAGTATATTGTCAACATAATTTGAACTTTATTTTGATAGCGCTGCCTTATAAAGGGTACAATGAAAATAGCGTGGCGAAAAATGCACAATGTTCAGTTTTTTTTTTTTCAATTTTGTAGCTAAACTGATCAATTTTTGCTTCGCGGCAATGGTATTGTTTTCAGTATTCTAAACAACAAAACCACAATTTTATAATAAAGCTAATTATGAGATTTGGTCGAACTTCTAGTTTTTTGGACAGTACCACAGTGGTTTGTCGACCAGAAAAACCAATCAGCTCACTTAATTATTGTTTTTCTGTTGTTTAGAATACGAATAGAATGAAAAGAATACAATGTTATTGTCGTGAAATAAAAATCGTTGAACAGAAATTGCTCAGTCAGCATTTCACGCCACGCTACTTTCATGTTTACCGAGCTCACTCCCATACAAAGGAACGAATAAAAACATAAAGATACAACTCCGACATAAATCTACAAAAACATCTACAAAAACGATTGACACCAAAATCAATTAAATCGCACAATATTTAGGGGTAGCAAAACGTCTTCTTCGTTTAGACTGTTTGTATGGACGAGAGCGCCACAAAAAAGCAAGCGCAAGTCCCATTTTTGATGTTGTCTTCGATGATTAATTTAGTTCATACCCCAAATAATACATCAAAGTAATATTGAAACATCAGCGAAAACCAAGTAGATTAGTATGGGTCGATTTGTTAGTGGGACGAGTCAGCGGCCGACTCAGTAGAAAATTCGATAGGCGACTCTATAAATACTAGGTCTGGTCTGTGATTGGGGGTCAAGTTCAGGGCGGACGTTCACCAATCGGTCGGTGGAAAGTCGATGAAATAAAACTGAATATTAAGGTACAGTCAATGACACGACACGCTAGGATACCCGTTTTGTTCGATTGACGCACTTATGCTATGCCGCGCGCGATACAGAACGTCATAGAGCAAAATAAATATTTGGGATGTGTGTGAGCCCTATCACCTTTACTATTAACCTGTAATAACTACTAAAGGATAGTGGGCGAATGTGGTCCAATATCCTGTAAGGATGAGGCATATGCCAAATGAAAGAGCACAATGAGCACAGCAACTGTCTGGAAGAGCTCATCGAAATCGGTCCCGGTGATTTCGAGTAATCGGCGTTTTTATCGATTCGAGTTATTTCGGGTAATTGCAAGTTTTTTTTATTATGGAAGGTCTTGCAAGGATAAACGGTATGTCAAATGAAAGAACTTGTTGTAGTCACCGATTACACCGAAGCTCATCGAAATCGGTCCCGGTGCCCATAGTTTTTTAATCGATTCAAGTTTTTTCGATTAATGACAGCTATTTTTTTTCTCCGAGATCCTGCAAGGATGAGGCATATGCCAAATGAAAGAGCACCATAAGCACAACAATTGTGTAGAGAAGCTCATTGAAATCGGTCCCGGTGATTTCGAGTAATCGGCGTTTTTATCGATTCGAGTTATTTCGGGTAATTACAAGTTTTTTTTATTATGGAAGGTCCTGCAAGGATAAGCGGTATGTCAAATGAAAGAGCATAGTGTAGTCACCGATTGCACCGAAGCACATCGAAATCGGTCCCGGTGCCCATAGTTTTTTAATCGATTCAAGTTTTTTCGATTAATGACAGCTATTTTTTTTCTCCGAGATCCTGCAAGGATGAGGCATATGCCAAATGAAAGAGCACCATAAGCACAACAATTGTCTAGAGAAGCTCATCGAAATCGGTCCCGGTGATTTCGAGTAATCGGCGTTTTTATCGATTCGAGTTATTTCGGGTAATTACAAGTTTTTTTTATTATGGAAGGTCCTGCAAGGATAAGCGGTATGTCAAATGAAAGAGCATAGTGTAGTCACCGATTGCACCGAAGCACATCGAAATCGGTCCCGGTGCCCATAGTTTTTTATTCGATTCAAGTTTTTTCGATTAATGACAGCTATTTTTTTTCTCCGAGATCCTGCAACTAACTCGAATCGATAAAAACGCCGATTACTCGAAATCACCGGGACCGATTTCGATGTGCTTCGGTGCAATCGGTGACTACACTATGCTCTTTCATTTGACATACCGCTTATCCTTGCAGGACCTTCCATAATAAAAAAAACTTGTAATTACCCGAAATAACTCGAATCGATAAAAACGCCGATTACTCGAAATCACCGGGACCGATTTCGATGAGCTTCTCTAGACAATGAAGAATGTCCGTGGGTCGGTTAAATCACTTGAAACGTTATGACCGTGTAGCCTACAAGTTTAGAAATACGCCCGTTTTTGTTTCATTCAAATCGAGCCAGTAGTTTTAAAGTTACCACGGTTTTAGTTTCCGTCCTTTTGGAGTTTTTTGCGCGAGCGCGGCAAACTCGCGTGACGTCACTAAACAGCTGGCACGCGACACATACACCGTAACACTCATTCAAAGGGCTGTATCTTTGGAACCGTACTAGGTAGCCAGTTGAAATTTTCAGAGATTATGTTTTATTATAATGAATTACCTAAGAAATATTAAAAATAAAAAAATATTAAAAAATAACAGGGGTCCCCATACAAAAAACGTTGTTTTATTCTTTTTATTCTATGGAAAAATCGGTAAGGTATACAAGCATCAAACTTGGTATGATTATAGGGCTTACTCCATAGTATAACAAAAAAATATAAAAAACGGTCAAGCGCGACTCAGACTCACGCGCCGCGGGCCCATATAACCAGTTTTTTTACTGTACGGAACTCTCAGTGCGCGAGCTCCACTAGCACTTGGCCAGTTTTTTGTGTGTTTAGTCAGTGTTACAGTAGTGTTTTAATATAATATTACTTATTTATAACGTTAAAAATTCGCTAGGAACAGGTTTTAAAGCCGCAAGCTATTCCCTAGCACGGGTTAGTTAGTGCTATAAAAATAAAAATAAATACGTATATTATTATTACTTAGCTATAGATGTGGATGACGGCTTTGAAAAATGACAATCCGATATATAGCTTTATGATAGAAGTAAATTAATATTAATAAGTAATAAAACTAGTATAACCTAGGCATAGGTACATTTTTACTCATAAAAAAATAGTGGGCAACCATTAACTCGTCTGTTTTAGGTAAGTTATCGGATTGTCATTTTTCAAAGCCGTCATCCACATCCATAGCTAAGTAATAATATATTTTTTGTTATTTTTAAAGCACTAACTTACCCGTGCTAGGGAATAGCTTGCGGCTTTCAACCTGTCCCTAGCGAATTTTCAACGTTATAAATAAGTAATATTATATTAAAACACTACTGTAACACTGACTAAACACACAAAAAAACTGGCCAAGTGCGAGTAGAGCTCGCGCACTGGGAGTTCCGTACCGCCATACAATAAAAAAAAACTGGTTATACGGACCCTCGGCGCGTGAGTCTGAGTCGCGCTTGACCGTCTTTTATAATTTTTTGTTATACTATGGAGTAAGCCCTATAATCATACCAAGTTTGATGCTTGTATGCCTTACCGTTTTTTCTATAGAGCAAAAAGTATAAAACAACGTTTTTTGTATGGGGACCCCTCTTATTTTTTAATATTTTTTTATTTTGAATATTTCTTGGGTAATCCACCATAATAAAACATAATCTCTGAAAATTTCAACTGGCTACCTAGTACGGTTCCAAAGATACAGCCCTTTGAATGAGTGTTACGATGTATTTGTCGGCTGCGAGCTGTTTAGTGACGTCACAGCAGCTGACGACCGCGCGCTCGTCGCACAGCTAGTTTAAAATTAAATATCTCGGGAACTATAAGTCGTATCAAAAAGTTTTTCACCCAACGTTTCCATTTTTAATAGAGTGTATGGTAAGGTAGAAATCAAAAGTTGATGGTATTCTTCATTGTTGTGCTCATGGTGCTCTTTCATTTGGCATATGCCTCATCCTTGCAGGAACTCGGAGAAAAAAAATAGCTGTCATTAATCGAAAAAACTTGAATCGATTAAAAAACTATGGGCACCGGGACCGATTTCGATGTGCTTCGGTGCAATCGGTGACTACACTATGCTCTTTTATTTGACATACCGCTTATCCTTGCAAGACCTTCCATAATAAAAAAAACTTGTAATTACCCGAAATAACTCGAATCGATAAAAACGCCGATTACTCGAAATCACCTGGACCGATTTCGATGAGATCTTCTAGACAATTGTTGTGCTCATTGTGTTCTTTCATTTGGCATATGCCTCATCCTTGCAGGATCTCGGAAAAAAAAATAGCTGTCATTAATAGAAAAAACTTGAATCGATTAAAAAACTATGGGCACCGGGACCGATTTCGATGTGCTTCGGTGCAATCGGTGACTACACTATGCTCTTTCATTTGACATACCGCTTATCCTTGCAGGACCTTCCATAATTAAAAAAAACTTGTAATTACCCGAAATAACTCGAATCGATAAAAACGCCGATTACTCGAAATCACCGGGACCGATTTCGATGAGCTTCTCTAGACAATTGTTGTGCTCATGGTGCTCTTTCATTTGGCATATGCTTCATCCTTGCAGGATCTCGGAGAAAAAAAATAGCTGTCATTAATCGAAAAAACTTGAATCGATTAAAAAACTATGGGCACCGGGACCGATTACGATGAGCTTCGGTGTAATCGGTGACTACATAACGTTCTTTCATTCGACATACCGCTTATCCTTGTAGAAACTTCCATATAAAAAAAAAACTTGCAATTACCCGAAATAACTCGAATCAATAAAAACGCCGATTACTCGAAATCACCGGGACCGATTTCGATGAGCTTCTCTAGACAATTGTTGTGCTCATGGTGCTCTTTCATTTGGCATATGCCTTATCCTTGCAGGATCTCGGAGAAAAAAAATATCTGTCATTAATCGAAAAAACTTGAATCGATTAAAAAACTATGGGCACCGGGACCGATTTCGATGTGCTTCGGTGCAATCGGTGACTACATCAAGCTCTTTTATTTGACATATCGCTGATCCTTGCAGGACCTTGCATAGTAAAAAAAAAACTTGTAATTACCCGAAATCACTCGAATCGATAAAAACGTCGATTACTCGAAATCACCTGGACCGATTTCGATGAGCTTCTACTCAGTTGATGTGCTTATTATGTTCTTTCATTTGGCATATGGCTCAACCTGACAGGATCTTGGACCAACTTTCATACCCCTTTGCCCACTATCATTTAAAATACTCCTGGTCGAAAGCTTCAAAGTAGCATGTCCCATAAACGGCCAAACCGATTTCGATAAAACATATTTAAGAACACTCGCTGGAAAACTTCCGCTGGAAAACCGCATCCAAATCGGTTCACCCGTTTAGAGCTACGGTACCACAGACAGACACGCAGACAATCACGCACCGGCACAACTTATAACACCTCTATTTTTGTATCGGGGTTTAAAAAGAGTTAGGACCTTTTGCATGCAACACGTTGTAAAAACACTAAACGCTTCAAAATACTGTAGTACCTTTGTCTCTACATTTACTCAGTGCCGAAAATACTCTACGAAAAAGACCAGTCTATAACTAACCCGTTTTTCCCCGATGAGTCATAGTATAAACAAAGTGCAGACGTGTACAGGTGAAATACCTGTCTGCCCGAATAGTGGTTCTCAATCCGTATAACTAGTGGTGGAACTGATAGAATGCAAAAATAGTTTTTGATATCCTAATGAAATACGCCGCATGCTGTAGTGTCATAAATTTCAAAGGTTCCGCACTCGAAGAGTGCAACACAGGATCCTGTTGCTAAGCCTCCGGTGGCTATCCTACCGATTACTTTTACCGTCGGAACCGTAAATAGCTTAAGGTAAAATACGTCTCACAACTAGCGCCGCCAATGGAAAAAATCTCATCACTTTTTTTTTGATGCGTTTTTAGCAAAAAACGCTCCTGCGATTCCTCAACGCGAGGCTTAACTATTTTTAGGACCTAGTTATGAGACGTTAGCAACGTGGCAGGAAATTCAAAATTTTCACTGTTCTTTACATTTTGTAGCTAAACTGAGCAATTTTTGTTCAGCGATTTTTCGTTCGCGGAAATAACAAACTATTCTTTTCATTATTGTAAACAATGGAACAACAATAATTCAGCCGATTATGTGTTCTGGTCTACGAAAGGTTTTTTGGGCAGTGCCACTGCTTCGTAGACCAGACACATAATCGGCTGAATTATTGTTGTTCTGTTGTTTACAATAATGAAAAGAATACGGTTTTATTCTCGCGAACGAAAAATCGCTCAACAAAAATAGTTCAGTTTAGCTACAAAATGTAAAAAACTGTGAAAATTTTGAATTTCCCGCCACGTTGCTATCGTCTACCCTTAAACTCCTAATCTTTGGACTTCTAGACAATCGACACAATCTCACAACGGCGAGCAATGTAAAACATGTTTGAGAACCACTTATGGCTGAAGAATCAGTGAAAAACCACACCCACACCCACACAAACTTACAAGAGATGACGATAGTTCAAACTACGTAATGGACGCCAGAACTATTTATAAAACCAAAGGATTTTAGTGAATTAGTGTTTATTTATAAAGTACACGTTACGGCCCGTAAATTCTGTTGATATTTCCTGCATCCCACTGCTGGATAGAAATGTTCTATACCTCAAAGTGTTGCATCACCATGGTACCGAATTATGCACACTAAAAAGATACGAAACATGAATAAAAAGAAGAGAATGTAAACAGGTGGTAAACATTTTTAACAGAATATTATCTGCGTAGACTTTGTCTGATATAACGTGGATATAGCGGTAGGTACGGTCGGCCACAATCTCAGATACCCCATGGCAGCTCTTACCGCGCGCGGCATAAGGGCGCCAATCGAACAAAAAGGGGAATCCTATAGCGTGTGGCCGGCTGTACATATTTTGGAGTATACCTCATACCAGATCGGGCTAAGTCGTGTACAATATCCCGTCTTATAATGCGTGAAGAATGGATGCAAAAATACCAATAGTAATTTGATCTAGGGTATAATTTTAGCTATCACCAAATAAATACGTTTTCAGTCACCAAATAAATAATATTTGTCAGTAAAATAATATATCTGTCACTAACACAAACAAAATTAAAATTATAGTTGATAAAACGAAATTATTTCAGATGAAATTACCATTGTTATTTTCGACGACTTGTCCGTAGACCTTTTAAATTTAGGTTAAAAAACGTAACCTAATGAAATTTGGCCTTTTAATACGTACCCGTATATATCCTATTCCTACTTATATCCTACTTCCTATCGTACTAATATTATTTGTTTGTTAGTATGGAATAGTATGGATGGATTGATGTTTGTTACTCTTTCACGCTGAAACGGCTTGACGGATTTGGATGGAATTTGGAGATAGGTTAGACATAATAACACATAGGCTACATTTTATCACGATATTACACTTAGGGGCAATGTATAGTATAGTAAAGTATAGTATATTTATTAATGGACCAGAGCACACAGTTTACAATATTAGGTTTAGGCACACAGTTGAGAAACTTACTTACTACTTATTTGCTACAAATCACCTTAATTTACTAACAAAACTGCGTGCAATGGCCAATAAATGGGTTCTGGCTCAGCATATGCTATGGGACCAATGTAACCAATGTAAACCACATAATTTTTTCTGTAGTTCACGCGGACGAAGTTGCGGGCAAAAGTTAGTTTAGCTATAAAGCCATTTAGAGTCGAACTGACGACCATCGCGACCATAAGCAAACCACCGACCACTCAACGAGGCAGTCAAACTAATGTAGAGCAATGTTTACAATCGTTGGCAAGCGACTGCAAGTGATATTATCTAAAAGACAGCATTCAGATTTATGCTGTAACATGTGCAAGCAAATATTGGCTCACACGAAAATGTCTGCAACGTCTAGAACTACAGGGTGCACTCTAAGTCGATAGCGGAACTTTAAGTAGGCTGTCTACAGATCACTACGAACAACTTGTACTGGGTGGCGAAAAAAATGGAGCGAAAAAAATATCAGCTGTTTCATACATTGGCGCAGTACTGAGTCGACCTTTTGTATGGAACAGCAGATTTTTTTTTCTTCAATTTTTTTCCCCACCTGGTACAACTTGTTTGTAGTGATCAGTAGACAGCCTACTTAAAGTTCCGCTATCAACTTAGAGTGCACCCTGTAGATTATTCAATTTTGCTAAAAGCGTAGACATACGTTAAGTCACAAATTATATTTAGTCTGCATGGGATGGTATAGGTGCTGGGCTACACCCACTTCACCCATCTAGTGTGAGTGAAAGTGGCATTACTTAGGCCCGGTTTCTGAATTGAGAATTTTGCCAAGCAAATAGTTAACCATCGTTCTGTCACGCTCTTTTGTGAGAAATCTGCAGAGACAGGACGATATACATTTGAATAGCGAATTTCTCAATTCAGAAACCGGGCCTTAGATGCAAAGGCCTAAGTTTTTAACCGACTTAAAAAAGGAGAAGGTACACATTCGACCCGTTCTTTTTTATGTGTGTTACCTTAGAACTTTTTTCTCCGTGAACCGATTTTGATGATTCTTTTTTTTTGTTTGAAAGGGTATACTCCCATGTGGTCCCATAAAAAATTGTTAAGATCTGATGAAGAACTTTGGAGATAGAGAACGGAACTCCTCAACGAAAATATCAAATTACTCGGAATCAGTGCAATAACTTAAAAACAGTGGGCCTTTTCACTCGTAAAGTTTTTTTATTTTGTTAATTTTGTAGGTTGTACTGTATTATAAAGTCTGTACCATTCAACTGTAGTCTGTAACTCTTAACCAATAGTGTCAGATTTTCAAGTGGAATGTGCTAAGTAAGTTACATTCATGGTTCATATCATTTGTGAATTTGTAGTACTAAAGATCACTTGATAAGTGGAAAGTAAACATATAGAGGAAACCCGCGGACCATTCCAGTTTGCTCCACCAGAGTTGCCCCACTGGTAGGGTAAAATGGAATTATTGTATGTGTGATTTCATTTTTCTCTACCATTGGGGCAACTCTGGTGGGGCAAAATGGAATGGTCCAAACCCGCGACTTACTTAGTAAAATTCTCGTATTTACTTAGTAAAATTCTCAATTCAGAAACAGGGCCATATACAGGGCGTCCCACGGCTATGCCACGTGGAGGGAAAGTACCTTAAATATTGTAGATGGAACATTTTACTGAAAGAAGACATTATTTTAATTTAAAAAACAATTTAAACTGCATTCATATATATTGAAATAATTACATGGTTGAACCGGGAATCGAACCCGTTACATGAGAAAAAAATATTACCCTGTAGTTTTATCATACCGATCGAAAGGCTTCATGATAAGGATTATTTTTTGCTTAATAACATACATAGTGTCAGAAATAAAAGGAAGACTATGAATTTTAACTGCACTGAATTCGTCTTGAACCTCCCTAAGCTAGAAGCCGCCTCAAATTCATCTGTAGCTTTATAGGTACTATTTACTTCTCATCGTATTCAGAGCGACTGGCGTGGCATGAAAAGATAAAGTATTCTTTTCACAAAAATACTGCAGTACTTTTGTGCTCTAGTACCGGCGGGAATTATATTGGAGAGAGCTCGAATGGTGATTTGCATGCCCTCTTATTCACTGTCTGCCTTCTGAGATAACATAGCGAGAGCAAATTGGTCACTATTTAATTTTCATCGAATATTATTGAGACCAAAACTACCGGTTGGTCTAGGAGGGATGCACAAACCGCGGAAGCTAGTTTCGGAGGCCAAGATCCACTTTGAGTCGCGGAGCCACTAAGAATGAATGAGTGCCCATGTAAATTAAAACGGTTCGTTTGGTTCAGCTCTGTGCGCCGTATAAATAAATTGTAGAGGATTTTCTTCCCGTCGTCCGACGCTCGCGGACTAAAGTGCAAATAACCATCACAATTTGTATAGTCGCGCACTACTAACAAAATATACTACAGAGGATTAACCGCACGCGAAAGCATGAATACAAGGTATAATGCGTGCGAGATCAGAATGGGATAATACCTTTTGGAACTGAGACGCTCGCGGTCCGCCTGTCAGCTGTAGCGTCAGCATTTCGGCAAACTCTAGTTGTCTATGGCAAACTCCGAAACTTGCTTGTATTTTCTGTGCGCGTGGGTGTCTGCTCGAGTTTTATCAAGTTTTATTAAATTAATGCAATAACATTTAATACATTTAGATTACAACCATGAAACATTTTTGTGTATTTTCAATTTCATAACCCTATGATAGAACGTAGATCTAAGAATTTTTTTACTGACGCTACTCGAGAACTGTCATTTCTGGTTCAGTTCCAAAAGGTACTATCCCATTCTGATCCCGCACGCATTATAGTAGGTAAGGGTTCTCTTGGTCGGACCTTGCAAAATGGTATTAAAGAAATTTCCTTGGCATGGGTATGTATGGGTTCAATAATAAGGTGGTTATGGTGGCAGAATCAAGTCGGCCATACTCACGAGTACATACATACATACTATAGCTTTCTGGCTGTTGTTTTTTTTTATGTCTCTTTAAAATGACCTCATTCTATACCTGCTCCCAGCGGTTTTTACTCAGTTGATCTTCCGTAGTCAATATTTTCCGGCGTAAGTGTGAAATGACAACTTCATAGCTGTGTGTGACTCGTCTAGCGCCTCTTTGTAAACTCACCTCCGCATGGACCAACTTTACATTGCGTCTACTGCAAGATAATTTAAACCTTATGTCTATCACATTAGTGTAGAAGAGTTCTGTTGCGGTAATGGGGGTAAAGTTGTCTCATGGGATGAACAAAGTGGGAATGTCAAAAGGAGTGGAGAAAAGCCCGATAGGATTGCGATGCGATTGAATGCAGGTTGTTCTGTATTGAAGTGTAACTCTGGGGGGGGGGGGGGAAAGGGGAAAACTGATTCAGTATTGTACAAGATATCAAGGACTGCAAAAATAATACGAATAACTGTCAAAATCAGTCTATTAATCTGTGGTTTTCCATATAAACCACAGATTTAGTTGCACGATTTAGTACGAGTCGCTCTCAAATTTGATACTTGGAAAAATCTCTATTCCTTTGCAATGGCCCGTTTTCAACTTAATAGATGGCGCTAATAGGCGTGGCCATAGAAGAACCGGCATAAAGCTGTCAAACGCTTTTAAACAGATTAATAAAATAATCAGAAAGAAAAAGCGAAAAATTACTTATTCTGTCTCCTTTTATTATTCTATTGTACGTCTTTTATGTGCAATTTGTAAACTGTGGTGTTTCAAAATACCTTAGTTTTTTATTGACTTGACTATTTTCAAAAGATAAACAAGACAGGAATAAAATAATCCATTAAGTACTTCGGTTTCAACAAAGAATGTCTAACTTATCGGTTTGCTACAGGTTGCAGCGGTTTGCTACCATTAATCAAATTAATTATACATTGCATTATAGTCCAGTAATTTGTAAAACCATCCATGCATGATAAATAGGTGGACTCGATTTGTTTTGCGGGCAAAATGGAAAACAACAGTTTTAACACACTCGTACATAACATAAAAAAGGCACTCCAGTTGGCCATCCCAAATACCGCTGCTGGAGAGATGAAGTAGCGAATGGAAGGAGACCGCGCAAAACAGAGACCAGGTGCCTGTTTCATATAAATACAATTCATAGTTTATTATGACAATTCGATATAGATTGCGTAGTGGATTTGACATGAGGTTACAAAAAAGGTTTGTTTACAAACCGACCTATCAATGATCATCGAATTGTCATAATAAAATATTTATGTCAGTTATATGAAACGCGGGCCTGGGGGTCTACCGGCTAAAACGAAGCCGATTACCATTGGCAAAAATCGAAGTTCGATTTATGAAAAATTAACTGGATGGCAGTAAAATGAACTTGAGTGGCCGTACATTATTCAAAAATCGAACTTCGATTTTCGCCAATGGTAATCGGCTTCGTCTTAGCCGGTAGACCAACAGAGGCGACTTCTTGTGAGGCCAAGACCCAATTCTGGTCGCTGAGCCAGCGGAGTAAGCAATAAAAGAGCACAATCCGCGCGCACCATGTATACCAATGCTTCCACCCCATTTTTACAGTTTCTGACTTTCTGTGGTCTAAAAAACAATCGTCTTCCAAATTATCCATGATAATTTAAAATGCCCTTGCTGTAAGCCCGTAAAATCAGACCTTAGTAATACAAAATTAACAAATAAAAAAAAACTACTTCACTGCTGATAAGGTACAGTCAGCCATAGTCATAGATACCCATGGGAGCTCTTACTGCGCGTGGCATAAGGGCGCCAATCGAACAAAAAGGGGTATTCTACCGTTCGGCCGACTCTACACTGTTATTAAGCTATTGCACTGATTCCGACTGATTTGCTGATATCCGTTGAGGAGTTCTGTTCTCCATCTTCGAAGTTCTTTAAGATCTTAAAAAAAAAATTTAGGAGACCACTTGGAAAGTAAAAAAATAACCATCAAAATCAGTTCACTTACAAAAAAGTTCTGAGGTAACACAACTATGAAAATACGGAACCCTAAAAACATACGGGCTGAATTGAGTACCTCCTCCTTTTTGAAGTCGGTTAAAAACTACAATCGTTTATATCGTTTGACTGTTTCCTTACTGTTTCAATGCTGTTTCACCACAAGGGCATCTGAATGGGTTTGCCATTCCAGACCAGCATGGCGACTGGCTTCCCTCGAGGTGTATGACCCCCAATGAAACAACAAAATGCAGTTCAGTTGCCTACCTATACTTATTTGCAAAACAACGACAAAATTACAAACTGTCACCACTGGCAGCGGCATGCTGCTGGCTAGCCAGAATTTCCTTAGCTCTCTGAACCACTCTCTCACCCAATACTTTATCAGTTTCAAAAAGGATTTTCACAAACCTCTCCCTAATTGGTGGCAGAATTGTCACCACGGCTCCTGCCACATTATTGACCGTGAATACTCTTTCCGCTTCAGTCAGCTCATAGTTGAAGAAGTTTGCAGCTGGCGCTAAGTTCACCGAGTTACTTTCCAGAACCCTCAAATACTTCGGCTTACTTTCATCGACGGTAGCTTCAGGTCCGTGAAAGGAGTTAGGGTAGTAGCTAGGTGCATCCCGCATGTTTTCAAGAACTGGAGGGTAACCGTCACGATTGTAAGTGTGTCGTTGCATTGGGCAATTGACATCAATTTTGTTTCTATTTATTCCGAGACGGTAGATTTGTGTATCCGCGTAGGCCAAAACTCTTCCTTTAAATAGCTGGTCTGGAGGTCCTGGAATCCCAGGCACCAGGTTGGCAGGATTGTAAGCAGCTTGTTCGACTTGAGCGAAGTGGTTTTCCACATTTTTGTCGATTACAATTTGTCCAATTGGTACGGTTTTATAAGTGCCGTTAGGCCAAGTTCTGGTGACATCAAATGGTTCAAAGTTAGCTTTTTGGATTTCTTCCAGTGTCATAACGTCCATCTCCATTCTCCACGATGGATACTCCTTCCTTTCGATAGCATTGTATAGATCTCTGGTATGATAGTCTGCATCGCCTATGAGCTTTGCTTCCTCATTTGTAAGGCCTGAAACTCCTTGGTTTGACAGAAACTTGAATCTGGCGAAGTAACTTTCACCATGAGCGTTATTCAGTTCGTATGTGTGAATGGGGAATGCATCCATTTGCCTATATGTCTTAGGGAGGCCAACTGGTGAGGCCAGTCTTAGCAGACTATGTAGGGCATTTGGTTCCAAAGTCACAAAGTCGAAAACAGATTGGATATCTCTCAAATTCGTTTTAGGGTTTCTTCTGAAAGCCCTGACAGCTGAACCGAATAGGATTGGATCTCGGTAAATGTAAACTGGAATCTGTAAGTTCAACAGATCTAAATTACCATCTTCTGTGTAGAACTTCATAACGAAACCTTTTAAGTCTCTGGTCAACTCGTTGCCTCCCAAATCTTGCAGAGCGGTAGAGAATCTTGCTGCTAGAGGAGTTTTCTTTCCTACTTTTTCGAAAAGCTTTGCTTTGCAGTATTTGGTGATGTCATGGGTGACTTCGAGGTATCCAAAAGCCCCTGTGCCTTTAGCATGAACGGTTCGCTGTGGAATCCTCTCTTGGACGGAGTGTTTCAAGGTGTCAATGAAGAAGGGATTGGTTAGCAGTTCGCTATTTAATGTGAAGGCTTCTCTTATGTCCACAGGTCTTCCAGCGCTGGTTGTCAACAACGGTGGTACCTGGAAATAAATTAATATTTTTGTTAATTTTAGAGGTTACTCAGGACCGAAAGACCTGGTTTGAAAAGGGGGAGGCCTTTGCCCAGCAGTGGGACATAATACAGGCTCTAACCCACCGAGTTTTGAGTGACGGCATACCTCTAAAAGGGATGTTTTTTTTTAGCTCTGTACAGTTTGTAATTTCACATCTGTATTAAATCATCGCCCAGCAGTGAAAGAACAGTAATTTTAAGCAATTTTGTCTAAAATGTATTCACTGACCTTGTGTCTCTCTCTAAATTCGAACAGCTGTATATCCGCCGGTGTAACATTGAGATGCTTGTATATCCCAAACAGTTGCTCTTCATCGTAAGGTTTCTGGGTACCCTGGGATCCTTTACCGAAGGCGCACAAGTAGACAAAGCACAACAGGCGAGTGTGAAACGACATGGTTTCACTGTGAATGTTTCGCGTCAACGTTGGCCAACAAATTGGTTAGTTTGTAAGTCAGTCACTAATGAAGAGCCAAACGTGTAGAGACAGCAACGTTGCATTTCTCTACATAAACTTAGAACAAAGTCGCTTTACACGTCTGTCTATCTGCCTGTTTATTTGCTAACCACTCAGCGGTCATCATCATCAAAAAGTCTGCATGGTGCGATCTAATGTATGGAGGTTAAAAAAAGTCGGCATGGTGCAATCGAAAGGTGGCAAAACGCGAAAGTCTGCATCGTGCGACTAACTACATCATGTAACCTACATATTTTTTCTCAGAAGGTTTAGGTATACAGGGCAATTTTTAAATAACCTTATTCCTGAAACACGTCAACTTCTAAATGTGATGTCCAACAACTAAACTTTTGTTTACGTCTTTGGTGAACGCGCAATTTTATTTTTCCACGCAATAAAAGCAAAAATATTGTTTTTTTTGCAAAATTTGTAGCGCTTACTAACAAATAGGAGCAGGAGAGGCTAGAAAGGTGGTAGAGAGTGGAGGGTCACGAAAATGCGGCGCGCAGGTCACGCTAAAATTGTACAAATGCAATCTTTTAAATAATAAGAAACGATCAATAAATAAAAAGTATCGAGCTATTCGAAAAGTCGTAGAACAAAAGTTGTTAGAAATCAGTCATACCAGATCACACCAAGTACCTCGGTTAAGGAAGACTAAGAACGGGCGTGTCTAGCACCATTTATATGCGAAAATGAGATGAAAACAGTTTTCTTTAAAATATGGACCATCGTTGCGCAATATTTTACCCTAAGTACATAAGGTGCTAGTTCTAACTAAGGCCTTTGCATCTTTGCAATGAGATGATTTATGCAGCGTCCAGTGGCACCTTCACTCACTCTAGATGGGTGAAGTGACCACTCAACGCTGCAGTGCCTGGTCTAGAGACCAAACATTGGATGTCATTTAACGCAACTGCTGACCATACTAGGTTGATTATATCAGAACTAAAGTTGTAAAACATGTCTGGGTTTAGTAAACATAGCCCAGAATTTCAGTGTAAAATTCAACAGGTTATCGCCTCCGGTTATCTAGAAGACTGCGAAACTGGTATTATGAAAAGCGAATGTTATTGAATTCCATTAGATAGATGCCAAATATGATAAGGTAGAGAACCCTATTACCACTATTACTAAACCTACGCTGTCTATCTGTGAGTCCGTTTCATATTTTTTTAAATCATTGATAAGAACAGCATTTTTTTTAAATAAATATTACACGCAATATTATGATACATTGTATCACTGTAGCCGAACCCTCAGTTTGACTTGCACTTAGGCAGTTTTTTTTACATAAAAACGCTTGGTGCCGATACCTGGGCCTTACTTAATCCTTTCGCTCGTAATTAGGACCTCTAGCAAGGCCAGATGAATGGTGTCAATGGGTGATAGAAATTTTGGCATTTGGTTCAAAATAACATAATAACTTTGGATTATAAACCAAAATTTCGGCGTGTCCCACGTTAAACGCATCCCTCTAACTGACATTACCGCAAAGCAGGGAGGTCGATATCAGCATTGCTGTCATTGCGGGGCCCACCAACAGGCGGACAAATAAATAAATATTGTATCGAACACTCCACACAATGTTCCCAAACAGCCCCGGATCTAGGGCAAAATCTAGTATTTTTGTCTCCTCGGGCGGCTAGCGTTAGCCCGGCAACCACAGACCTTAACTTCGAAAACGTCGCTCGCTTCGCTTGCTCGTTCAATAAATATTCGCAACAGTGGATTTCGATGCCTAAAAACCTTTCAACAATTCACGACAACGTCATTCGATACAAAAGTTTCCGATCAAACAAATTTTTGCAAAAAAAGCGTTACGCTGTCTTTTTTTTTCATGCCAGCGTGCGTCGCAACAGGTTGTTCGAAACTATAATTAGGGGGTCTACCCGGCTAAGACGAAGCCGATTACCATTGGCGAAAATCGAAGTTCGATTAATGAAAAATGAACTGGGTGGCAGTAAAATAAACCGGGTGGCAGTAAATTTTTCAAAAATCGAACTTCGATTTTCGCCAATGGCTTCGTCTTAGCCGGTAGACCCCCAGACCCGAATTTTACAACCCGCGAACGAACGGCTTCCGCCCGGGGCGCGCCTCCCCCTTGCCCACACCTAGATCCGGGACTGTACCCGAACGTGCACACTGTGTGACACGCCATGTCACGTGACACCTCCGGATGTCCGTGACAGGCGCAGCCTTAATGGAAACAGAAGCTCCCTTGTTCTGGTTCAGCGATTGGCGATCAATCAAACTGTCTTGCTAGGGACTCGGGCACCTATGTCGCATTCGAGATTCTGCGAAGAAAACTTCTAATAAGTGCATTCGAAATTCCCGAGATATGTAAAGTATTGGGGCCTTAGCCTGTAACGCAATGACGTGTCGATGGCGTCCCAGCAGAATGAAAAAACCGGGGTTTCCTCGTTTTTCTCCTACAAACAGAGAACTAATCCTCTAGAATTAAAATCAGAATATTCTTTGCTGTACTACAAAAACATTGAAAGGACCGACACTGGACCGACAGCATTAACTAGTGGTTCGCCCCGAACCACTAAACTCGCGACCCCATATCTCAGCAACCCCTCGACCGATTTGGCTCATGTTCGAACTTGAAAATTCTCTTGGCCTCATTTACCTGCCTACCAAATTTCATGATGATCCCACTAAATTTACTCAAGTTATCGTCGAACGAACATTCATACATACATACATACATACATACATACATACATACATACATACATACATAAATATATACATACATACATACAAACGCCGGATTGTTTCAGTAGACTCGGAGAACTTCGCTCGCTTCGCTCGCTCGTTCAATAAATCGTAATTAAAACCGTCAACCGGGAGCCCATTTTGGCACCATTGTGTTACAGGCCCCTGGTTGTCCTAAAAAGCGTCAAGCGGAAATCTAGAGATAGAGCACCCCTTGGGGTACCCGAATCACCCCCACGTGTGTGCAGAGATTTTTTACGTTTAGAAGTTACGAGACTTTTAACGTTTTTTTTTTTTGTAAAGAATTACCTAGCATTGGTGATACCTGGGGGTGATTCGGTTTCCCCTAGGGATGTTCTATCTCTGGACTTCCGCTTGACACTATTTTTTGGGACACCCTGTATGTAAGACTTTGTTAATGCTTTGGCCTAGATTGGACAATATTGTTTAAATAGATGAATGCAGGTAAATAAAAGAGGACACAGAGTTGTTTAATGTAAGAAATAAAGACGTGAAAAATCTATTCCAAATTAAATTACAAAAAAATAATACATATTGCGGGCAAATAGACAGTTATCGTTCTACTTATATTTAAAAAATATTAATGTGTAAGATATGCAATCCTAAGCATGACAAATAAGTTTAAGACAAACACTAAATGTGATTTTAAAATAATAACAGAAATCTGAAACTAAAGGAAACATTAGCTGAATTAACAATCAGGAAATAAAAAAAACTTAAAAAACAAAGCTGCGAACCGGCTCACCGCTCGCCAAAAACTCCTCGGCGCGTCGTATCACTCTTTCACCCAATATTTTATCAGTTTCAAGAAGCAACTTCACCAACCTCTCTCGAATTGGTGGTAGAGTCCTCACCACGGTTCCTGCTACATTATCGACTACCAGTGCTCTGTCTGCTTCACTAAGCTCATGGAAATATTCAGCAGCTGGTTTTAAATTCACCGAGTTTCTTTCAAGAATCCTCAAATGCCTTGGCTTACTTTCATCAACGGTAGCATCAGGTCCGTGGAAGGAATTAGGATAGTAATTAGGAGCGTCCCTCATATTTTCAAGCACTGGAGGATACCCGTCACGATTGTAAGTGTGTCGGTGCATTGGGCAGTTAACATCTATTTTGTTTCTGTTGATTCCAAGGCGGTGTACTTGAGTATCTGTGTAGGCTAGGACTCTTCCCTTGAAGAGCTGATCTAGAGGTCCAGGGATCCCAGGTACGAGATTAGCAGGATTATAAGCTGCCTGTTCCACTTGAGCGAATTGATTATCTACATTTTTATTTAAAACGATTAGACCAATAGGCACTGTTGTATATGTCCCATTAGGCCACGTCCTAGTAACATCAAAAGGTTCGAAATCAGCTTTTTCAATTTCTTCCAGTGTCATTACATCCATCTCCATTCTCCACGATGGGTATTCCTTTCTTTCGATGGCATTGTATAGGTCTCTCGTGTGGTAGTCTGGATCTCCTAAGAGTAATGCTTCCTCATTTGTGAAGCCTGCTATTCCTTGGTTGGATAAAAATTTAAACCTGGCAAAGTAGCTTTCACCATGAGCGTTGTTCAGCTCAAATGTGTGAATAGGAAAAACATCAATTTGTCTATAAGTCTTTGGGAGGCCTACTATTGAAGCTAATCTCAGAAGAATATGAAGACCATTCGGTTGTAAAGTAATAAAGTCAATTGCAGCTGTCGTTGTCTTTATATTAGTTTTAGGGTTTCTTTGGAAAGACCGCACAGCTGAACCGAATAAGATCGGATCTCGATAAAGATATACCGGAACCTGCAAGTTCAACAGATCTAAGTTACCTTCCTCTGTGTAGAATTTTATAACGAAACCTTTTATATCTCTTGCCAGATCGTTTCCTCCTATATCTTGCAGAGCGGAAGAGAATCTAGCCGCTAGAGGAGTTATCTTCCCTACTTTCTCAAAAAGCTTTGCTTTGCAATATTTGGTGATGTCATTGGTTACTTCAAGGTACCCAAAAGCGCCTGTGCCTTTGCCATGGACGATTCGCTCTGGAATCCTCTCTTGGACTGCGTGTTTCAAGGTGTCAATGAAGAAGGGGTTGGTTATCAGTTCACGGTTTAAAGTGAATGTCTCTCTGATGTCTACAGGTCGTCCAGCACTGGTAGTAAGCAGTGGTGGTACCTGGAATTTATTTCGAATTGGTTTACTGTCACCCATGCTTTTTTGGTACAAAGGGGTTTGAAAAAATAAAAGTTGGAATTTGTTACAAATAAAGACTATTCCGCCATGGTTCGCAATTTTTTCTCGTGACCTTGGAGAGGCAAGGAGTTACAATACACCACAAATTTAATTTTTGTAAATTTTATATAGGTAGGTACTTTGTCTATATTCTAAGTAAAAAAAAACAGGTTTCACAGAATGTAAATAAAAGTATCCACCCACCTTGTGCCTTTCCCTATATTCGAACAGCTGTACATCTACTGGCGTCACGTTGAGATGCTTATATGCCTCAAAAATTTCTTCTTCATTATAATATATCTTTGTATCCCGAGACCCCAGTGCGATGGGTATAAAGTAAATAAAACCCAACAGACGAGTGCAAGACCACATTGTTGCAGTGGGAATGTTCTCAGTTTTCGAGTCATTAGTCTCTAGCCACTAAATTGTCTCTACAGAAGCTTAGCTTAGACATGCGAGAAATATGTAATCTAATAGACCTTTTGGTAGCATTTGGCCCACAGGGGCTTTTTTTTAGTTTGTTTCTTATGATTTATGAAGGATGCGGTGGATATTTATTTTAGTTTGACATGTAGGTAAGTAATACATGTTTTCGAATAAATTAAAACTAAAATATGGGTCTCAGTAAAAGACGATTCTGCATTATTGTATTCGAAACTTATTAATTACCTTTAATTACCTTATTTATCCCGACGTTTCGGCCGCGTTAACGTCGGGATAAATAAGGTAATTAAATTTGCCTAAAACCAATCGCGATTCGACCCGTTTCGAATACAATAATGTTTAAATATCGCGAATCATTAAAAGTGGATTCTGCATTCCATTGACAATCTAAAATGATAAAAGAAATACAGAACAAACTATCTGATAGACGTACTCATATTTAAACTATAACTTTTGGTTAATTTCGCAGGTCTTGTCAGGCCTGTGCAATTGTACATGATGATGATGATGATGACGATAAAATTGTACATAATTCACTTATGAAGAGCATAGGTGCTGGACATTTAAATTAAAATTTAATAAAGCTTTATTAAAACGTAATTAAATACAAACTATAAATATGTGAACTAAAATTAAAATAAGCTAAACTACAACTAAGATTAAAAGAAACTAAACTAAAAATAATATTTACAAGTAAAAGACCTGCCCCAGGTCGCTGTCCCGCGGCAGTGAGCCCAGAACGCTGGCGACGTTGCCTCTTTGGATGGCCAGGCCTATCCTCTGGCCGAGGTACGCGCCAGCCCTCTGGTCTCCCGAAGCGTCGATTAGGCGCGCCGCTAGGTCTTTGTAAAGCAGGCGCGCCTCTGGGCCCCATGTGCCCATCGTCTCGACCCCAAACGGCGCAAATATGTAATTGTTTCCAATTGAACCATATTTGCGCCGCTTGAGGCTTTCGGCCGCGCCAGCCGCTGAGCCAGCAGCTCTTCCGCTCTGGGAAACATGGGAGGGCGCCAGTGTGTCGACGCAGATGGCGTCCCACACCAGCGGCCTCCCATGCTTCCAGGGGATCAATGTCATGCCGTCGGGCCTTTTACCGTCGTTACGGATGATTCCGGGAGGTTCCAGTATGGCCGGAACCCCGGCTTAATTTCTAAAACTAATGGATGGCGTGATTTCTGCTCGATGATCTTAACCTACTGCAATAGACTAATGCCCGTTTTCACCAACCACCCCTAATTTTAAAAGACCTTTTAACGAAAATTATCTGCGCCTCTGAAAGTCTAGGGGTCATGGATGAAGGACCATACGAATTCCACTCACAAGCGTTATGAGTTGAGTGTGTATGATCCTTCGTCCATGACCCATAGACTTGCAGAGGTGCAGATAAAGGCTTTTTAAAATTAGGGGTGGTTGGTGAAAACGGACATAAATCCTACTCGTATCTGAATTTTTCATTTGCCGCACTGTTCGTGGCAGATGCTTTTGGTCGATGAGTACTGAATTCGACTTTTGTAGTGCACATATTGTTTAGGCGTTTCTTTTATGTCGGTCGGTTTAATTCTTTGCTAATAGCGTGTATTACACAATTATCGTGCAGGTAATAATTATTCATATCGAATCTATTAAGTAGAGTCAACAAAAGTATTTATCAGCAGGCTTTTTAAAAACTTTTCACTAAGTGATTTCTTTTAGTTTTCACAAGTTGATTTTCTTACAAAATTTTGTTTAACAGTAACCTTTGAATCGTGAATGGAAGATATTTTACTCAAAAAAGCTCGTAATGTGGACATTAATTCGACAACCTTCTTTGAGCAAAGTCGGACTTGCGGGCTACTTGGATTAGGCGCCAGAAAAGTTGTATGGAATTTCATTAATGTCTTGTGTTTTGCGGCCAGAAAAATATTAATGTCGAGTTTTGTTTCATAAATAGAACTCAAACATCAGGTGCAAAAAGTATTTATTTAGAATTAGGCTGTATGGGTACTGGCAGTCGACACATTGCACAGAAAAAAAAAGCGCGGCCATATTGTTTTCGACTTTTCGCGCGTTGTTCGAAGTGATTTTTTTCTGTGTTTTTGTTGAAAAAGTGAACTCTCAAAGCGACGAATCCTCGGATTTAGTAATTGGAAATTTATTGCCACCGAAGTCAAAAGAAAAATACAAGCAAGCTTACCAACAAAAAGTTTGCGGAATGGAAAATCGACAAAAAGTACTTAATCTACGACAAATGGTAAGCTAATTAAATTACTATGTTAATTACTATTCTAATTAATATTTTAATTACTCGCATTGTTTGAGTAAAGCACTATACAAGCCTTGGTCTGCAATGAGTGCGCTTCTGGCCACGCTATGATTGCCTCGAGCTTAGCTTAGCTACGCTCTCGGCCCTCAAGTTTGGTCATCATTGCAGCCCTTGCTGGCCGCGCTATAAAGGCCTCGACCTTCGGTCTCGGCCTTCATTTCAGCTTGTCCATCAAGGGCTGCAATGCTGACCGCACTGTGAGGGCCTTGAGCTGCGCTACGCTGCGCTCTGTCGGCCATCAAAAGCGGGCCAGAAACGCACTCATTACAGATCGCGGCAGTAATGTACTATTTCTTCATCGTTCGTCATTATTTTGTTTGATTTATTTAATGTAAATTAAACAAATTATAACTGTATTTACCCGACTGTCTTAGAAGGAGGATTATGTTTTTCGAGTGAATGTACTATGTATGTATTGTATGTATAAAACAAAAAACCCGACTGAGTAGAAAAATAATAACAAAAAAATCTGTTTTCTACCCAGTTGGGTTTTTTGTTTATTTTATTTCAGTGTGCCTCTGACGTGACAGATTTAATTTGCTAACCAAGCAAACCAGAAAGAAACATTTAAATGGACAGCAGAACATTGCAAATTGTCAATGGATTCACTTTGAAACCGTTTAAAAAATACTAAATGTCAGTGCATGCGAAAGTAAAAAAATTGCGTAGGTAATGTTAATTTATTTATTTAAGTGGATAGTGTTACTCTAGGTGAGTTTCATCAACCCAAATCATACGTTTTTTTTTTTTAAATTGTCTTCATACTTTCCTCTCTATTGCTGACCGTACTAAAAAAAATATTGTAACAGTTACGAAACAACGTTGTAGTTCAGTGAACCCCGCCCAAGAATTAAATCGTACCTACTGAAAACCCAACATGTAAATGCCTCCGGTTTTTCCAGCGGAAACAGTACGTAGAAATTAAAATTGTTACAAGCTTGCCCCACGCTATACTTAGGGTGGCGTCAATAGTCGTCAGCTCAAGTTCGAGCTTAAGAATCTCTTGCAGCTTTGCAGCCCTCTCGCTCTCACTTTTCAACATTTTAATTTATTGTAAGAGAATGATTCAACTTTGGGCGATGAAATATAGTTGCAGACACAGAAAATTAAGCTATCGACATGTGGACTAACTTTTAATTTCATATTCCTAGTAATAAAAAAAATATCACGGAACTACTACTTTTAAACGAAGTTCCGTGATATTTTTTTTATTACTAGGAATATAAAATCAAAACCTTGGCTAAGGTCGGGTTAGACCGAGACCTTGGCTAAGGTCAACTTCAAGTAGACGGCTACTCAAGCTCGATCTGTTGTTTGGCGATTTTGTTTTCTGAGATCACCTACTTGAGCTCGAGCTTGAGCTGACGACTATTAATGCCACCCTTAATGCATTTGCGCCATAGACTTATTACACCTAATTCTATGCTTTGCGCAATGACATTATAGCCAGTGGTTCAGCTTGCTTTATCTGTATTGGCTTTGATTCTCAATGATGAGGTTCGATTTAAAGCTGGAAGATAGCAGCGTAGCGGGAAATTCAAAATTTTCACAGTTTTTTACATTTTGTAGCTGAACTGGCTATTTTTGTTCAGCGATTTTTCGTTCGCGGAAATAACAAAGTATTCTTTTCATTATTGTAAACAACAGAACAACAATAATTCAGCCGATTATGTGTTCTGGTCTACGACAAGTTTTTTGGGCAGTGCCGCTGCTTCGTAGACCAGAACACATAATCGGCTGAATAATTGTTGTTCTGTTGTTTACAATAATGAAAAGAATACTTTGTTATTTCCGCGAACGAAAAATCGCTGAACAAAAATAGCTCATTTTAGCTTCTTCTTCTGGATCGGTCCCTCAATTCTGAGGATCGTGACCATATACAATGGTTCTCTACTCGTCGCGGTCATGGGCGCGGTGGGATGCGTGCTGGATGGATCCACCGGCTGCCCTCTTTAGGGCATCGGACCAGCGCATTGGTGTTCTGCCCCTCGCACGTCTGCCCTCCATCTGGCCCAAAATTATCTGTTTTTCCAGAGTATGATGTGGTGATCTCATAATATACCCAAAAAAGCTGAGGGCCCTCTGGCGACAGACTGTTGACAGTCGCTTCGTTATTTTAAGCTCGTTTAAGATGGAAATATTGGTTCTGAAGGCGGTCCACGGGATTCTTAGCATTTTCCTCCAACACCACATCTCGAAAGCATCGATTCTGTCACAGTCGCGGCTTCTAACACACCAAGTCTCGGCGCCGTATGTAAAAATGGAGAATACCAGAGCTCGAACCAGGCGCACCTTGGTTTGCTGACGAATGCCACGGTTCTTCCAGATCTTGGCATGGTTCGTCATTGCGCTTTTGGCCATACCAGCTCTCCGGCGTATAGAATCTCCTCTGTGCAGCTGCCATCAGAAGTTAACAGGGAACCGAGATACACAAATTGGTTGACTTTTTCGTAGCCTTTAAGAGCATCTGTTTGCGGAAGGATTTGAGCTCTGTCTACCACCATTATTTTGGTTTTTGAATGGTTGATCTTTAGACCGAGTATGGCAGCCATCTCAACTTCGCTTGGTGCTACTATCGTGGTGTCGTCTGCATATCTTAAATTTGTGATTTTGCGGCCACCCACACACAGCCACGCCACCGTCCCAGTCTTCGAGTGCTTTTCGCATGATGTACTCGCCATAGATGTTAAATAGCTTCGGGGACAAAATGCAGCCTTGACTTACGCCACGTTCTGTATGGAAAGTATTCGAGTGCTGATCTTCCAGTTTCACGAAGCTAGTGCCGTCCAGGTACAGATTCTGTATCAGGAACACAAGGTGCGCCGGTACGGACATCTCCGTCAGAACCTCAAACATGGTGTCCCATTGCACGCAGTCGAAGGCCTTGGCGTAATCGATGAAGCACATTACGAGCGGTTTGTTGAACTCTCGGCATTTCTCTATGAGCAAGCGCACATTCAAGACTTGCTCACGGGTGCCCTTGCCAGCGACAAAGCCACATTGTTCGCTTGGAATTTGGTGGTCCACGTATGCTGCCAATCGGGCGTTAATAATTCTCAGGAGGATTCATTTTAGCTACAAAATGTAAAAAACTGTGAAAATTTTGAATTTCCCACCACGCTGCTATCATCCCACCTTAAAGCCGCATGTTCAAGATCTTATTAGGTACGGTCGGCCACAATCTCAGATACCCCATGGCAGCTCTTACCGCGCGCGGCATAAGGGCGCCAATCGAACAAAAAGGGGTATCTGAGACTGTGGCCGTCTGTACACACGACAGAACGTAGACGCTTACACGCTAGCATTCTACTCGGTTACGTTACGGGCGACTTTACAACAAAAGTGTACATTCTGACTTGCTGTCGTGTGTACGCTCAACTTTACTAAAACCGGCCAAGTGCGAGTAGGACTCGCGCACTTAGGGTTCCGTACCGCCATACAATTTTGAAAAATCTGATTATGCGGTCCCTCGGTGCATGAGTCCGACTGGCGCTTGACCGTTTTTTAATTATTTGTTGTTATACTTTAAAATAAGACATATAATCATAACAAGTTTGATGTTTGTATGTACCTATTACCGTTTGTTGACGATAAAAACACGTTTGTTGTATGGGGACCCCCCCTTAATTTTTATTATTATTGAACGAGCGAGCAAAGCAAGCGAAGTTCTCCGAGTCTACTGGAAAAATCCGGCGTCTATATGTTTGTATGTATGTATGTTCGTTCGACGATAACTTGAGTAAGTCGGATCGTTATGAAATTTGGTAGGCGGCTTATGAAATTGAAAGAATTTTTAAGTTCGAACATGAGCCAATCGGTCGAGGGGTGGCCGAGATATGGGGTTGTTAAGGGGCCGTATAAAGCCAATTACGCTCACTTCAAATGACCAATTCACACAGTTCTACTTAGTTCATTAATTTCACAAAAATAGTACAGATACTTGACTATATTTGTGATGAGCAGGTTTAACAAAAAACGTAAAAGATAAAAGTTGACTCGATAGAAAAAAAATACGAAGTTACCTCTATTTTCCCAATTTATTGAGTATTTAGACGCCTAAAATGTTCTTACTGTAACCATACAACCTCGAAACATATATTAAATCGATGACCACGTCAGTGGGTCTTACAACTTTTCATTGTTTAATACAAATATTTAGTTTTATTTCAAATTAAAGAATTGGCGCTTACGTCAACTAATTCTGAGGCAGATATTTTGTTTTCTATCTCCGTCACACACGCTTGGCGACCTATCGTTTGTTTCATTGCCACTGAGCGCTTCATTCCCAATCGCTCCGTTGAGACGAGCGGTCTATGCTTGCGTGCGCTCCGCAACACGATACGACGACACGTTATTAAAATGTTTTGATCACGTAAGTATTATTACAAATTCGTGCCTTCAGAGTGAGTGAAGTGAACAGTATTCATAAAAGTACATAGATTTTGTATTTCTCAGTCAACATGGGAAATAAAAATAATAAAAGGAGCAGGTGTAATATTATACTAACGCACAAAAAAAAGAATACTATGAAAAAAAAAGACTACTACGTAGAAATGTTCTAAATTTACGTAAGGCACTACAGCATCTGAGTGGTCACTTCACACATCTAGTGCGGTTAGAGCTGCCATTAGACTGTATAATCATCTACCAAAAAATACTTAAGACTTTGCAACTACGTTAGGCGATAGTTAGATGGGTAAAGTGACCACTCGGAAGCTGCAGTGCCTGGGAGATTGTTTTTAGATGACTTGTGTTTTCTTTGGTCTAGGTTGAATAAGCTGTAAAATGATTGACTACTTATTCGACCTAGCCCACAGGAAAGACAAGTTTCAATACGTGCGTGCACCAACAAATCCGCGGATTTCCTAATGATGTGTTCCTTCACCGATAGCGAGTAGCATTGCTACTCCAAATTCACAAATGTGCGTAAATTTTAAAATAAAAAAAAAACATGCCTGCACCGGGAATCGAACCCGGGCCGCGCGCGGCTTGTATCGCGCGCGGCACACGCCGCGGTGATGTTAGCGGCGAAGTCTGTTGTGCGTGCTAGCTACCCCTCACCTCACTCAATAAAGTTTACTATTGCAATTTTAAAACCTAGCATGAGCCATTTGACCGATTTTACAGGAGCGCAAAAAAAGGTGTTTGTTAGTTGTAAAATAAAAGGTGGTAGGCAAAAGGTGAACGTGAGTAAGCTCAAAAGCGGAAGAACCATGGCTTGCCATACAATACAATTTCATTTCTCTATGGCTAATGTGTACGTTAAATGTAATGAAAACACTTGCTAGATTTTCTGGTACGATTGGTTTTGTTTGACCATTTTAAAACCAAAAAAGAGCCTTACTAGGTTTTAAAATAGTCGATGGCTCATACTAGGTTGTTTGAGTTTGTTTTTTCATCTTTGTGGAATTGCTAGGTTTTTGAGCGTTTTTTTTTTGAGATTTTAACAATGCAATTTCATGGGCAATCATCTAAAATGATGCATAAATCTTAATTTTTTTTTTATAAATGTCGCTTGCTAGGTTTCGAAATTGCACAGCCGCCCTCAACTTGCAACTACACAGGCGCGCACTGTGTGACGGCGCGTGCGTCCGTTCAATGATAGTAAATGTAAGGTATACAGATTATGATTCACATGAACTCGAAGATTTTGTTTTGTATTTGCATAGGTCACCCTTGGTAAATGTTGTGTCTGCTGTACGCGAGAATGAACAAGATCACGACGGCATTGAAGGTCCTATTAGGTATGTAGAAAGATATAAATAAATAAACTGGACTTTATTCATTTATTACACTTTAAAACCTTTAGGTATTGTAGGTACACAGAGTAAGAATAAAAGAGTATAAACTTTATTCAAATAAAATTACATGAAAGGTCAGATGGCTTATAGATATCTAACTTTTTTTTAGACTCAAGAACGTACTACACTGCACAAATACCGACAGGGCGGATATTTCAAATCCCAAAGGTAAGTTTATACATACAAAGGTAATATTGGTAATATT
The DNA here is from genome assembly GCA_949319315.1 of Zelleria hepariella. Taxonomy (NCBI): domain Eukaryota; kingdom Metazoa; phylum Arthropoda; class Insecta; order Lepidoptera; family Yponomeutidae; genus Zelleria; species Zelleria hepariella. The sequence goes on along the minus strand of OX439392.1, from coordinate 3,796,402 downwards.
ACATTGTAAAATATTGAATGTTGTAAAATATTGTAGGTATATTTTTAAAATAACACTTCATTCTTTTGATATCATATTTTTGTAGTTTTATTAATGAATAATATCCCATGTTGATAAGCTTTGGAGTTTAAAGCTCTATAAAATTACAGATTAAAAAAAATCTAATCTAAGACCTGGTTCGACTTCCGGCTCGTGATAGAATAGAATAGAAAGCTTTTATTATCATTGAACATCGCATACAAGGTATACAGTGGATTAGTGTTTTTTTAAATCTGTTAATGTCAAAGTCAAAGTGTTTTATTCAATATATCATAAATAAATTTTCTCGCACCCTGTATACAGGGTGGTCCAAATAAGGACGTCAAGAATTTTTTGTTAGATTCCTCGCGCGTAGGGCTATCCAAAAATACCCCATGCATGTTCAGCGATTTTTCGAGGTTTAGAAGTTATGATTTTTTTAATGTGTTTTTACGAATTTCCTTCCGGAACGTCTAAAGATAGTCATAACTTTTTCCCAGTATTATTTATTGCAGTTTTTCTTTTGTGGCATGATCATCTTGAATGTCTCTTTCAAACGTAAAAAAATCAACTACACAACATCCATACAAGTTACCAATATAAGAGTCGAAAGTGAACATTTTAGATTCGAGGTGGACGGAGCAAACATTTTAAAAGTCTCTTAAAAATACAAAATGGATGTTCTGTACTTTCAAAGTAGTTTCAAAAAGTTATGTTGCTTATCAGCTTGCCAAATAGTAAAAAAAAGTGGTCCTTGATAGGCCATTTTGTGTTGAAATTGGCTTTCAAAGGTAGTCAGGAAGAAAATTCGATAGGATTTTTTTAAATTCAACATAATCTTTTTAGCCTAAAATGATAACAAAAACATTTTATTATGAGTTTATTCATAGCTCTTAATGATTTGGTTATCGTTTTAGACCAAAAATAGGTGTTATACAAAAATTTTTACCGAATTTTCTACCTGACTACCTTTGGAAGCCAATTTCAACACAAAATGGCCTATTAAGGACCACTTTTTTTACTATTTGGCAAGCTGATAAGCAACAGAACTTTTTGAAACTACTTTGAAAGTACAGAACATCCATTTTGTATTTTTAAGAGACTTTTGAAATGTTTGCTCCGTCCACCTCGAATCTAAAATGTTCACTTTCGACTCTTATTTTGGTAACTTGTAGTATGGATTTTTTTTTTCAGTTTTTTTTTTTTTAATTTTGAATAAAATCTGACCTTTTTTTGTGTAGCGATTTTTGATTCACTGCAACAAAATTGTATTCTTTTCATTATTGTAAACAACAGCCTCTGTTTTGTCGACCACAAAACAAAATCTGCTTAATTATTGTTGTTCTGTTGTTTACAATAATGAAAATAATACTATTTTATTGCCGTGAATTCAAAATCGCTGAATAAAATAGCTCAGTTATGCTTTAAAATTTAAAAAAACTGTGAGATTATTGAATTCCCGCCACGCTGCTATCGTTGGACCTTAAATGCTTAATTTTTTGCTCTCCATCCACCTTAATACTTGGAAGTCCAATATTACGACGTCTCACAATGATCCTCATTCGCTCGGGGCATCATTGTATGGATTTGTCGTAAAATTATGCATATACTATGCACTCTTGAAGCTCAACTGCTCGAGCGACACGCAGCGCCGCGCGCGGCACGATTGAGTAACTACTACACAGTTAGTTAATCATCATTTCGGTAGATGTCGCTTGCTTCTCATGTCGTTGACCCCTGTAAGCGGCTATGATTGTGGTGGAGGGGAAGTTGTGAGGAAGCGGGGTGCAAATCCGATTTTTCTCTGGCCTTATACGCAGCCTTAAGTTTATATGGCGTCGCGAGTTCACAGTTCGGGGCGGACCACTAGTTAAATATTATGTTTCACACCCTAAGTACCCTTAACAGGTTTCTGAATAAATCGCTTGGGTCCTCGCTCGCGCACTCTAACTTACAAGTCTACACCCTTTGTGCTTGGACTAAAATGGCTCTTGCTAGGTTTTAAAATTACACAGCCGATTTATACTGCCTACTTAGTCTTCATGCTAGTCTAGACGAGCTGCTGAATAGATTCACTGTGAGGTCATATAACGAGATACTCACGTAATGTTATTTCGCCGGGAAGTGATGGATTGTAACCTTGGGTTGTCTTCTCTCCGTCCCGACGTAGAATAGACATAGACGGTCCACTCTATCTATAGAGATAAGTTTGGAGTGAAAAAAGGCTATTTCTTACTTACTTCATCGTATTGAACCTGTATTGAACAGTGTGCTTATTCTGTAAAAACAATGGCAAACAATCATATCTTTTTTTACCTATTCCATATTTTGTCGAGGTTAGCCATTGCACTTTTCGCCATACCGGATCGGCGAAAAAAGATATGATTTTTTTTCCATTGGCGGCGCTAGTTGTGAGACGTATGGCGTCTTAAATTGAAATCAATTATCTACGAACCGAGCCTTCTATACGTTGTCTTGTCACGACTGATATTTCGCCCGCGCCGCCCACGCTTGTTCGCGATTTTTTACCAAATTCCTAAAATACTTTCTCTTGTTTATTATATTATTGTGTTTATTCCTTTTTGAGCTCGTCTTTCTCTTTGGTGGTTTAAATGGAGCTCGGTGGACATTGTTTGATATGGAGATGAACTAGGAAAGGAGAGGAACATTTTAGTTAAAAGTAGGTACATCCAGCGACAGGCGACAGTAGATTAAAGTTTTGTAGGAAACACCATTAGAATCGGTAGTGGTTCGTGGCGGGAGCCATCAGGATCTTGTCAGGATTATAAATCTAAAGCAGTGGTTCCTATCCTGGGGGTAATTACCCCCGTAGGGGTAAAAGAGCTTTCCTGCGGGGGTAATTACGCAAAGTAGTACTCCTACCGCGAGTGGCAGCGCAAGGTATTGATCTTTATTGAGATTCTTTCAGATTGAAGTAGGTGATTCTTCGGGCGCGCTTGGCGCGCCTATTTGAAAAACAACAAGAAAAACAGTTATATTGAACTTTAGAACTTTAGAATACACAGCAATAGAAACCAGCCTTCAAATCAACCATTCATAATCAGATAATCACATAGCAAAAAAAAATGTTGCCCTAAAATGTATGTTTACTTGGATAACATTTTGAAGGGGGTAAGATCAGCTTTCCTTGGAGGTCAAAGGGGTGGTCGGACTGGAATCTAACTAATCATCGTTTAATATGGAAAGATATTACAAGAAAACCCGTATGACGATACAGGTTTTGTACACTGGTTTCAGTCTTTCATACAATTTTGAAATTCGTTAAGTCATAGCTCAAAAGTAAAAAACCTTAGACAGATAAAAATCTACAAAAACGATTGACACCAAAATCAACGAAATCGGATAACATTAATTAAGGGGTAGTAAAACTGTATTTCTTTTACAACATTGTAAGACTAATATTTCTTAAAATAATAATAAAAAAATTACAATAGTTCAATAGTCATCTTCATCATAACATCACACAATACATAGTTACTTACTTACACAAAAATCGACTTATACAATGAGCTTATTTTAAATCGAACAATATGCAGGTACATACAAAGTTTGTATTATCTACATTAACATTATATTTAACTAGGCAATATTTAGCTGAAAAAACATATGTTCTCCATGATACGGATTACTCTAGTATGGAGTGCATAAATGTTCGCATCCCTTTTATACCTACACATCAGTGCATGCTAAAATAAGATAATAGGTACTTGTTTTCTTTTGTTTTTAATTTTAATTTTAAACTTTTAATTTTATGTATTTTCTTTTGCATGTACTACCTACTACTTTTTGAAAAATAAATAAATACTACTTTGTTCAGTTTGCGGAGCGGTGGTGGTCTAGTGGGTAGAACAGTGGACTCTGAAGTAAGAGGTACCCGGTTCGATTCCCAGTGCGGGCATGTATCTGAGTAGGCGACATCTCGGACAAAATATTTTCGGACACTTTGTCCGAAATGTCGCTTTGTATTTTAAATTTTTTTGAGGCGACATCTCGGACACTCTCAAAATATTGAACCTGTATCGTACAGTCAAATAGGTACTAAAGTATACAAATTTAGAAAGAGCGTTACCACAGCTGCCTATTTTAGGATAGCCTGAATTTAAGCACTCAGATCGCGTTTGGCTCATTTTTGATGAAAAAGTACTAGGCTTGCATAAAGTGCTAGGAGGATTATCACCTCAGTTCTCACATCATTTTGTTCCTAACTAACCCCGCGTAATTATGTGGGAACTGAGGTGGTGATCCTCCTATCACCTTATGTAAGCCTAGTACTTTTTCATCAAACACTATTTGATTTAACATTATTTACACTATCTGCCGGTTTCTGATATGATAAATTCGCTAAGCAAGCACTTAAATATCGTTCTGTCTCGGCGGATTTCTCACAAAAGAAGGTGACAGAACGATAGTTAAGTATTTACTTAGTAAATTCTCAATTCAGAAACCGGGCCTATAACTAGTGGGACTTTTTGGATGTGCTGAGCCTTTGTTACCTGCGCAGTGACATGAGACGCGAAAGCAGATTGCCAAACGTTGGTACACGAGGCAAAATATTAAAATATTGTCAACATAATATAGTTAAGAAAATTGATGAAATAAAATGTGTGTCGCGAGCGACACACTTGCGGAGGAGAGCAAATGTTGTAGACTGCATGAGTACACAAGATATTATTTGCATGTGGGTTTGTAACATTTTTATTAGTCTCCTCATAAATAAGATCGTAGGGAGTTTTTTATCCGACTGTACAAAACAGCTTTATTTGTAAGTGTCCGAGATGTCGCCTCAAAAATATTAAAATAATAATGCGACATTTCGGACAAAGTGTCCGAAAATATTTTGTCCGAGATGTCGCCTACTCATGTATCTATGACTTTGTTTAATTTCAAAGTTACGTACATTTGTGAATTTGTAGTAGCAATACCACTCGCTAACGGTGAAGGAAAACATCGTGAGGAAACCCGCGGCTCAGTTGGCTCCACACGTATTGACCTGTCTTTCCTGTGGGCTTGGTCGACTAAGCTGTCAGGATGGTATAGGTGCTGGGCAAGCCTACTCCATCTAAAACAATGTCCCAGGCACTGCAGCGCCGAGTGGTCTCTTCACCTATCTATTGTGAGTGAAGGTGCCACTGGACGCTGTATAAATCATCTCATTACGTAGATGCAAAGGCCTTAGTTAGTTTTTTGTTCAGTTTGTATGGGCGAGAGCGCGGGGTGGAGCGCTCCCTTCATGAGACTCCTCGTAGTTAAAAAGTCCCTTAGTTACGGACGCTTTGTGAAGTCGAGGGTTAGTATCCAAGTTCTATCCCTAAGTTATTGATCGGAGAGTAGTGTGGGCGTGACAGGCCATGTGGGGTGACGTGCAGACACACTGACTCAATGCGTATTTATAGCAAAACCAAGCCAGTATTTGCGCGTGGACCTATTTTTAGGACCTAAGACCCCCTTTGCTTATTTTAGGACCTAGATCCTAGAACCTACTCGTATAACTAACTAGCTTTTGCCCGCGACTTCGTCCGCGCAGACTTTTTTTTCCTTTTAATGGTTATTCTGCTATTCGGGGCGGAGAGAAATCCAACAAATCAAAAATCATAAAAATCGGTCCACCCGTTCTCGAGTTATAAATGGTGTATAACACGACTTTGTTTTGTATATTAAGATAAATTAAACCTACATAAGAGTTTGTAAAATAAACACAGTCAATCTTGTCTTAATAGCATCTACTGTATAGTCGAAAAGCTGTAATGTGCGTTGTTGGAAGTGAAAATTGTACGAAAAGTGCTGTTTGTATTAACGCCTCTCACTCACTGTCATTCATTAAACAATCAAACCAGCTCGGCGTACGTACGTAGCACAAGAATATGGAATATGGGAGCACATGCAACCGATGTGCTGCAGCACAGCTGCTCCCGTCAACCGATGCGCTGGACGGGTATGAAAAGGTTGAAGACTTCGTATACCTCGGCTCTCTTATTACCAACGAAGGCCACTGTACCGAAGAAATACGCCGCCGATCCGGTATGGCGAAAAGTGCAATGGCTAACCTGTCTACCACCATCACTTTGGTTTTGGTTCTGTTGATCTTAAAAACCGAGTTTAGTACCTACTTTCTGTCTCGATCTTCTTGAGAAATTCTGCCATATCCATCTCATCTCTTGTTTTTTTATAGAGTATGCTAAATATGGGTAGTTAAAGACCAAAAGTTAAAGCCTACCTATCCCTTCTTGTGCTAAGCCTGCAGCTGTGAACGGAAAGAAAAACGGCATTAAAATTAGGACCGTAAATATTCACATTATTAATGTGAAAAAAAAATTTTCACCTCTATGAGGATGAAGGGTATTTCATTTCAATAAACCGGTTTTGGCTGTCTTTTTCAGAGAATAGACGCGCTGTCGGCCATCTTTTTAGTATGCAATCTAATATTATCAAAGGTCATGGACTGGTTTTTGCAAAAATAGTGTCCAATTAATATAGACATAACAGCCAAAACAAAAAATAACAGAATCCTTATAAGTAAACGAAAACATTTCACACGCCCACTCTAGGCCTACATAATCCGGCTACATCTACAGATGTCAAGGGCGACGCCTCTATTACTCCATACTCACTAATACTCTAATGTACAGAGAACTACAGAAGACAGAGGGAAAACGTAATGCTCATACCATACATACATAAGCTGTCTGGAATCTGTATAGTATAAGTGCTGGGTCTACTCCCTTTAAAACAGCTTCCCAAGCACTGCAACTGCAGCGTTCGAGTGGTCACTTTATTACCCATCTAGTGTGAGAGAAGGTGCCACTGGACTCTGTATAATAATTTCATTCACAGCGAAGCGAGAAAAGTTCACCGAGTCTACTGGAACAATCCGGCCTTTGTATGTTAGTTTCTTTGTATGTATGTATGAATGTTCGCTCGACGATAACATGAGTAACTTTGATCGGATCGTCTTGAAATTTGATAGGCAGATAAATGAAATTTAAATAAAAAAAATTATTTGATCATGAGCCAAATCGGTTAAGGGGTGGCCGAGGTATGGGGTTGTAAAGTTTATATTGAACGCGCGCGCGCCTTCGCGAATGCTTTTCGCAAAAAGATACACATCGCGAGTTCACAACTCGGGGTGAACTACTAATTACGTAGATGAAAAAGTACTAAACTAATTACTCCGTTGATTCTCTGTCTAGTTTAGTGCTTTGAGCTAAAACTAAAACTGTCGCTGTGACCACTGTAACACGGGTTACCTCTTTCTAAAAAGTCGCAAGACTTCACTTAGGTACGGTCGGCCACACTCTAGGATACCCTTTTTTTTTCGATTGGCGCCCTTATGCCGCGCGCGATAAGAGCTATTATGGGATATCTGTGACTGTGGCCGACTGTACCTAGGCTACGATTTTATTGAACGAGCGAGCGAAACGAGAGAATTTCTCCAAGTCTACTTGAGCAATCCGACGATAACTTGAGTATCGTTGGTCGGAACATCATGCAATTTGGTAGCCGTGTAAATGAGACCAAAATAATTAGGTTCAAACATGAGCCAAACCAACGAAGAAGTCGTTTTGCTGCCCCTAAATATTATCCGATTTCGTTGATTTTGGTGTCAATCGTTTTTGTAGATTCTGATCTATGTCTAGGCATTGTAATTTTTTTTTAATTCGTTTTAGCTGAAAAATATTTTATTTATATGTTTTAATTGCAAAAAAAGAAAAAAGCTTAGACATAGACAAATATCTACAAAAAAATTAACACCAAAATCAGCTGTAATAAGATGGCAAGAGAAAACCTTGCTCCTCTACACCGACCTAAAGACTGTAGAGCGTGTCGTGTAACTTTACTGTTGTGTGTGACACCACGGTGATTAATTCGTAGTTTAAGGCGCCGTGCATAGTGAATCGCCCGCGCGCAAAGAAAAATACACAAAATCGATTCCTGTATCAAATACAATACAAAAATCGAAAATGTTCACATATCAAACCCTAGAATTAGTTGAGACCTATCGAACACAGTCAGTTTCATGTTGATATCCATACCAGATTGCAAGATATTTTGCTTGAAAAAAAGAACGCCGCCTATTTTTTCCAAGCAAAATATCTTCAAAACCTTTATGTATGTCAACACGAAACTGGCTGTTTTAGATAGGTCTCACCTAATTCTAGGGTTTGATATGTGAACATTTTCAATTTGTTTAGTGTATTTGATACAGTAATCGATATTGTGCATTTTTCTTTGCGCGCGGGCTAATTCACTGTGCCCAGCGCCTTAATTCGTAGTTAAACTTATTAGTGCTTCACACATTTAGCAAATAGAACTCGGTCCAACTGTGTTTGTCTGTGGGCTAGTTGTAAATAGGTTGAGAGTGCGAGTATGACTGCGTGAATAACTGGGAAAGAAGGGATTTTGTTGTCATGGAACTGTGGTTACCGCTAGAGGGATGTAGGTAGAGATCCATGATGACGGCAATTTAATTTCGTTTGTGTGACTTTAGATTATAGGGAGGTCTTTTTCAATGAATAATAATTTGTAGTTTAACTTTTAGTGATTCAACACATTTAGCAAATAGAAGCCGGTCTAACCGTGTTTGTCTGTGTGCTAGTTGTAAATCGGTTGAGAGTGTTGTTGGTGCGAGTATGACCGTGTGAATAATGAGCCGTTTTCAACTGACAGTTAAAAGCTGATTTTAAAATGCTCGCTAGATGGCGCAGAAAATACGGCTACATAACGGCAGTCAAATAACGCTTTTTCCCACAGATTCACTGATTAGAAAGTACTAATACTAAAGATACACAAACACCACAGATCAGGCTTGCCATTTTCAATAGGTAAAAATGCCGTGTCATGTATTTGCAATTTTTATTCTTAAAAGCAAAAATATAAATGGTTTTTGATAAATATAGAATAGGTAGGTAGGATAACTACGTGATGCGATAAAATTTGCAAGCAATGAATTGTGTTTCTGGTTATGATTATTACAGTTTACGGTAATTTGTCGTACCGTTGGCAACACTGATGAAATTTCAACTGACTGCCGTTATAGTGCCGTATTATAAGCGCCATCAGTGGAGAAAAAAGAACTACGTTTTTTTTTCTGAAAACGGACCATTGGGAAGGAGTGAATTTTGTCTGCCTCAGGAACAAGATCCATGGTATTATGACGGTAGTTTACTTTTCTTCATGTGACCTTATCTACTGGGGCGAACTAGGGTTCGTCAACCACGGTCACCCACCACAACTTTAGCTTGGTTCTACCAGCACATTTGGAGGGTCGCCCTGACCGTGCCCCAGGGGCACATGCCCCAGGGTCATAGTCCTGTCAGGGGGTCATGGGGGTTCATACCAGGGGGTCATGAGGGGGTCATATATGTAGAGTTGTGTCAAGGGGTCATGTCAGTGGGTCTTAGGCATTATGAACCCCTGGCTCGGCTCGGTTCGATTAAGAGATCAGGTGCAAGTGTGCAACTGAATATTTTAGCACATATCGAAATAAGAAAAGTAATTAGAAAAATGTAATTGGAAATTGAAGGAATTAGATTACAAAGTAACTTCATCATCATCATCATCATTTTCAGCCCACAAAGTAATTTATTTACTTTCTTATCTAAGCAGTAAATTCGGTACGCAAAGTTTTTTGTTCGAAAGTCCGTTATTGGCTTAAACTTATGTTTAGACAATATTGAGAAACTAATTTAATTTTTATTTTTATTTTGGTCCAGTAGTTTTGTTTTTATGCGCTAAAATGTTTTGTTCCTATGACCGCCAACAGTATGCAGACCGTCGCGTGACGTCATAAAACCGTATCTTTGAAACGTTGTAAAATCCAAACTACAGAACCAAAATAAAAAATATTTAAATTAGTTTCTCAATATTGTCCAAAGATAAGATTAAGCCAATAACGGACTTTCGAACAAAAAACTTTGCGTACCGAATTGAAGTCCGTGTGGAGCTACCATTAGACATCCCTAAACCAAAGTCTGGGGACTAATTCTCGGGAATCTCGCATTCGACACATCTCGAAAGAAAATAGTATATTTCATCACAAGTGTGGAAAGGCTGTCATTGCAAAGAGTTCCGAGAAATGGCTACCCGAGCCGAGGCGCAGCCGAAGGCGAGGGTTGACAGTCTGAACAAGTTGCAATGACGGTTCCGCACGTGTACTGAACGACTATTTTTAATACAGTTGCGAAAAAATGAAGCAATTTAATAAAATAATAAAAACACAATAAACTCAACTAACTTAACATTTTTGACTTTTCCGGTAAAATATTCTCCGAAGCATTTTGTGCAATTATACTGAGTTCCGGTGGTGTTAATTAAAAAAAACTAGGGTCCAAATTACTCATTTTGTGCAACAAACAACTAAAGCAAAGAAAATTTCTGAAAAATCAAAATGGCGCCAACCGTAGAATATAAGCAAAGTTTTTTTTTCTTCACCCATTCTGGGCAACTAGGCAAAGGCAACTATGCCCATACAGCCAAGTCTTCAGTAGAAGTTTTTTATTGATATGAAATGAAAATGAAATTTAATGAAAATTAAATGAAACCTAACCAAACTCATTCAATGAAATCATTAAATCTGATATTGAAACAAATTAGTAGCTTCTTTTTAGAAATATACGTATTTGCATGAATCATAAAAACTTTTTTTATTAAAAACTTCATGGTTGGTTTTTCTTTTTAATAGACATTATTTTGACAGTTGGGAAAGAGAGCGCACGAGTTCGGGAAAGGTAAAAAAAAAGCACGAGTGTGTAATAGCCCACATCCCGAACGCTATACGTCCCTGCAATACGCCACTTTTTGAGCAACTGTATTAAAAACTCATTTTGCGGCAAAATTAAATGTTACATCACTTTTTATATTTTCTAAAGCACTGACCCGTGCTAGGCCACTTATTATTTCAAAAAAAATCTTTAAAAAAAAACTTTAAAAATGTTACATCTCCTATTCTCACGAAGTCATCCTCTCGACATAATGGCACGAGATTTCTGCGAGATGTTTGCCTTTTTCGCTCGACATGACTCGAGTGGTCGGGAGCAGTCGAGATCGAAATGAAATGAGATTTTTCCTTCGAGGTGTGTCGCATGCGAGATTCCCGAGAATTACCCCATGATCTCGCGACAAGTCACAATATGTCGCGTCTGACAACACAGGCGTATAATTACACTGATTGACAACCGCTCAATTAACTCGGTTCCGTCTCCGTGTCACTCTTTCCACTTATGACACCAGCCAAGTCATTGTGCTCTAAGGTAGGTACCACCTACTGCTTCACCTTTTTTATTGCAGGTAAGTGGAGTGATTTGATTGATTGATTTTCAATGTTCTTTATAGGCATAATATTATTAACAAACTTTGACCCAGTGTACATTGTTATTCCTAGGCTAAATTGACATGGAAGGTATTAGAATGTTTGTCAGATTAAATAAAATCTATTAAAACTTATAAGATGTAAGATATGGTATCAGTTGAGGACAATTTGCAGCTAACATTCAAGTAAACCTAATTTGACAACACACCCGCTTTGATTAGCTTAGGTATTTATGACATAGGTATGGAGTGGGACTGGCGTGGCATGCTAATACTAATAGCAAGAGACGGCCGGTCCGCCCTCATATTATACCTGCCCCTGTATTCTCTAATCTAAAATATCCACCGTAAAAATAACAGTTTTTAAGGTGAGACTATAGCAGCGTGGCGGGTTTTTTTTTTTCAGTTAATTTATTTATTTTGAAGCTAAATTGAGCTCAATTTAGTTTGTTCAGCGATTTTTCGTTCGCGGCAGCAAAATAGTATTCTTATCATTATTGTAAACAACAGAACAACAATAATTCAGCCGATTATGTGTTCTGGCCCGCGTTTCATATAACTGACATAAATATTTTATTATGACAATTCGATGTTCATTGATAGGTCGGTTTGTAAACAAACTTTTTTTGTAACCTCATGTCAAATCGACTACGCAATCTATATCGAATTGTCATAATAAAATATTTATGTCAGTTAAATGAAACGTGCACCTGGTCATCAACAAGTTTTTTGGGCAGTGCCATTGCTATGTCGCAAATACCATACCTGTCATCATACCTGTCATACCTGATTCCAGCAAAAATCCTGTTAATATGGCATTTTCGTACAAGTTTCATCATAATTTTCGAACAACAACAGTTAACAACACGCAGTCACACAGGCCCAGGGGGGTTACCCTTGACGCTATTGCGATCAAATTGAAAAAGTTTTAAAATTAATTTCTCTTTGAATTCGCATAGTAATGCTTTTTTTAAAAATACTTTGTAATGTTTATTCAAAGGTAAGGCTGTTTTATTCAATAAAAACACAAAATGCGTCTTAATTTGTAAAATATTAAATTTTAAAAATTGCGCCTTATTGCGGCCGTATTGGAAAAATGCGTCAAGGGTAGAGGGGCTGGTGGCACGTTTTCTTTGCATTAGCGCTGCGATCCACGTATCCTGAACCTGATGCCTAAAGACGTCGGCTAAACGATTCGAAATGGATGTTCGCCAAAATACTAAGAAGTCTGGGTGGTGCGCGCTTGGTAGATCTGCTGGCTCGGATGTTCCGTAGGTTTACTGAACTAGGTACACGTGCAAAAAAAAACCGCTACATTTTAATCCTAAGGATATTTGATTAAATCTAACACTCTCGATTAAAAACTAAATCTTAATCGTTTTACCCGTTTGGGCGATACGATGCCACGGACACACACAAAAACACAAAGACACACCCCTCTTTTTGCGTCGGGGGTTACAAAGTAAGATGTGCGTGTACAAAAATGCCATCTCTCAGAGAAAGAGAGTTCGTATAGTCACCAGTATACCACGGATAGACGACTTTCGCGTATCGTGGCTCAGCTGCTCAGTTTACCTTACGATGTTTTCCTTAAAAAGCTAAGCTAAGCTAAGCTGTCAGGATGGTATAGGTGCTGGGCAAGCCTACTCCATCTAAAACAATGTCCCAGGCACTGCAGCGCCGAGTGGTCTCTTCACCCATCTAGTGTGAGTGAAGGTGACACTGGACGCCGTATAAATCATCTCATTACGTAGATGCAAAGGCCTTAGTTTTTTTTAGTCCACGAGTACCTACTTGGCTAAAAAATGTATCCAGGGACAAAAAAAACAAAGACGAAAAGAGAAAAAAAATGACTGAAAAGCCCCAGTTTTATCGATATCGTGGAAAATCGCTTGCTCGATAAATCTCCAACTCGTGTTTTAATTAATCTGAATTGAGAATTTTGCTAAGCAAATACTTAACTATCGTTCTGTCACGCTCTTTTGTGAGAAATCTGAAGAGACAGGACGATACTTACCCAAATGATTAGCAAAATTTCTCAATTCAGAAATCGGCAATAAATCTCCATTGGTTTTGATGCGACAAGGTTGACGCGTGTAGAGCCAACTTTAGCCGCCGGTTTTGTACGTTTCTCTACTACAAATTCACAATGTAATGAATGGACCGACGGAACCCTAAAACAAAAGGTAATCCCGCAATTTGTGTGCAAATACCGTTGTGTCCCCGAAAGGCTATCGCGACTCCTGTCACAAGGTTCCCGAGACATCTTATTGTGAGCGGCACTGATATCAAAATTGGATGGCAGATTAAAGTATATCTTGCTCAGTGTCAGATCTTCTGGTGCCCTCCCTGTCAAAGCAATGGTAGAGAAAATAGTTGTTCCTAATGGGAGTTGTAGTAAATCAGATGACCCATTCCTATTGCTAGAATTATTGTTATGGAAACAGACACCTAGGCGGGCGCCAAAACAATAGGGATTTTTCCAACAAGTGTCAAATTTGACAGCGATTCGCGATTTATCGCGCAACTAAATCTGTGGTTTATATGGAAACCACAGAATAATATACTGATTTTGACAGATATTCGTGCTATTTTTGACGGTTGGAAAAAATCCCCATAACAATATTGAATAGTGATCGGGTAACGTGTAAAAGTTTTGTCTGGGGCGAATCACTGTGTCGAAGTTTTAGCCGTGACTATGTAATCAATGAGGGACTTTCTAACAGCTAAAAAAAATAAAAAAATAGTTCCAAAAGCTGTGACAGATGGCGTTGATCCGACATGTGGAGTAAATTAGTGCTTTACAAAAGAGAAAAGTCTTCTTCACTTCATTTTTCTGTGACTTCATCTTTCATCGTCGTAGACGTCATTCCATTTTGGTAAATGAAAAAGTGCACGACTTTTTTTTTGTTCTTGTATGAGTGAATGGTAAAACCGGAAACACTTAATTTTGCCCCACCACTAATACTTATATGTATTTGGACGTATCTACGAAGGTCAACGAGCGCGAACTGGCATAAAAATAAAACATGTCTCGTCAGCGACATCTAGTTACAAATTTGGAACTACAACTTATGAGCTGTCAGAAAATCCCCTATTAGTAACCGTGTGCAATATAATAAGGTCTCAACTTAATTTATAAATCAACAGATTACTCGATACTAAAAGGGGTAAGTACGGTCGGCCACAGTCACAGATACCCCATGGCTGCTCTTACCGCAGCATAAGGGCGCCAATCAAACAAAAAGGGGTATTCTAGCGTGTGCCCGACTGTACCACCGACTTTTCGAATAGGTATATTTTCGCTAACATGAACGTAAACATTTGTTTGAAATGCATCGTAAAAATTCGAAATTGAGCGTATGATTATTACCATCATGCTAAACTTAAACGACTTGTTTTAAAGTTGTGTCGTAAAAATTCAGTTTTATAGTCTAGAACTCTAGACTGTATAAAGCTTCATTTTAAAAGGACACTCGCTTAGTCTTGAAATTATCGACGGCAAAATTTAATATATTAAATACGCAAATCGTATTACGTACGTAAGGATATTTATTATTTACAAAGTTGGAACCTTTTGTGAAGTGGATAAAGTTCTCTATTGCAAAAGTATGTACTCGTAATTTGACCGTGAAAAAAGTTATATAATACCGTAACTACTATAACTTTCATTTTTTTACTGAATATAAAACACAAAAACGTATTTAATTCGAATGCACTAAGGCTAACTATAAAAATAAAGCTAGAATTCGCTGAACCATACAACTATAAAATGCACTAAAGATCTCTTATGCCATAGTTCTTAGTATCATTGTACTGTGTTTTATCTTGTGAATAAATATCTTACTTACTTACTTACTTACTTAGTTTTAATTCTTCGTAAGAACTACTAATTGCTCTCCAGAGTTGTCTTCTCATTCTCACTAAACTGCTTTTTTTAACTAGTATTTATCTGTATTGTGCTAGTATTATTATAGTTCTATAATAATCTATATTACACAACTAATGTTATTATAGAACAGAAGATGTTTTACCTAAATTGTGTTTTTAAAGTGGTACTTTAACAAAATATATCGGGTATGTAAGCTACATGCGAGCACACGAACGCCGGAGTTGAAGCAGTCGTCGTGGCCAAGATAAAACCTCATGCCATTTCGATCTCGACCAGGGCCCTTAGCCTGTAACACGATGGTGCCAAAATGGGCTTCCGGTTGACGATTTTAATTACGATTTATTGATGATGTCAGTCCAGTGTCGGTCCTTTTAATGTTATTGTAGTACAGCAAAGAATATTAAAAGTCTAATCCTAGAGGATTAGTTCGCTGGTTGTAGGAGAACAACGAAAAAATCCCGGTTTTGTCCTTCTACCTAGGACGCCATTGATACGCCATTGTGTTACAGGCTAAGGGCCCTGCTCCCGACCACTCGAGTCGAAATCTCGTGCCCTATGTCGAGAATGACTCCGTGGGAATAGGAGAAGTGACATTTGCCGCAAAATGAGATTTAGATTTTTCCTTCGAAATGTGTCTAATGGGAGATTCCCGAGATTTAGCCCCCAGTTCAGTTCCAACCCTTCTCTTATTTCGGTCTGTCATACCTGTCTGCGTTTACAATTATTCCCGCCGTTCCCAATCCGATCTCCATTAAAAAAAACACGTCTAGTGAAAGAAAATAAAATGCTATCAACGGAAACATCAGAATGCAATCATCTTTTTGCCCGACTACGCGAAGCAAAAAGGAGGGTTATGATTTTAGCAGCGTATGTATGTATGTATGTATGTAAGGGTGTATGTATGTGGGTATTCTTGGTTCTATTCTGGATGATCGCCCAAAATTATTTACTAAAAAGCTCAAAAAAAATAGAAGTTAAAAACTAAAACCCGACTACTTCATAGATAATGAATCGTAGTCGGAGGACACGACATTCGCATTTGATAAACCGATGGCCTCCGACTACGATTAATAATTATTTAAGAGTCTATTTTAAGGATAAGCAAGTCTTGTTTTAAGTCTTTTAGTAGTCGGGTTTTAGTAAAGTTTTTATTACGAACAGTGGATGGTACGCTGGCTGCTGAGAGTTACATTCAACTTTGGACATCAAAAGCATAGTTGAATACTAGGGTCGTTCAATGAGTAGGTACCTAGTGAGAATAAGATATACTAAATACCTAGGAAAGAAAAAAAATACTGGCCGGCATATACCTACATTAATCATACATTCAATAGAAAAATAATGTAAAAAAATATATTGCATCTTATTTTGTTTTATTTTTATATAACTCATTTGTTTGCGTTGTGCTCTCAAGTATGGAGTTTTTTTTTTATTGAATTGAAGAATACCAAACATTTTTGCTCTACAGGGTGCTTAATATCTTTGTCTGAAAAATTACTGCCTTTAATTTTTTTTTAATGCAGTAATTCAGTGGGTAAGCCATTCCAAAAAGATCGTGTATTAGGTAATAGAAAAGAAACCAAAAGCAAAAGAATTTGCAGCAAAACGCATAACTTTTTTTCCTCTACAATTTCCTAATCTGGAATCTAACCAGCCAGTTGTACCATCGCGTAATGTAATAAAGAACTTTTTTAAAATAAAAAATGGTTCACCGAAAAACGAATCAATTACTTCCTCCTCCGAATTTCTAACCAGCCAGTTGTACCGTCGCGTAATGTAAGCAAAAGAAACAAGAAGTGATGTTGGCACAGCGGACGCCAGATAGCGCGGCATTGCGTCAACGCGGCAAACAGTCTTGCTCGTCACGTGAACTCATAAGCATACGAGGAGATACAGTCACGGGCACAAGTCTGTTTCCCGTGAACATTTCTCAACAAACTTGCATCATTCCCTTTTTTTTTTTTTTGTGTCTCGGATCTCTTCCACTGCGTACTATGATTTTAATTTGTTGAAATGTAGAGTTACTGTACGAGCAATTTGGCCAAAAGCAGATAAGAAGTTGGTATTGGTACTACTACGTAAGTAGATGATATTTTTAAACACGCTGAGTTCTGTGCCCGGGAAAACCCTAATTATAACCAATTCTTTGAAGTCTAGGTTCTTTTACGAGTTATTGATTTATGATTACATCTCACCATTACGTTTTTACAGCCCTCTCAATGCAACGGCTGTCATTTTCAATACTTTACTCGTCAAGAGGCCCCTTCAGGACCGTGGGAACTCAGTGACGGCCAAGCGCGTGAAACACTGTTTTCCATAGCTGTTTCACCCAGAGCGAGACGGGGCGCGGGAAAAGTGAGAGGCAAAGCGGCTGTATGAGTCTAGGTGTGTTCGTGTCCTTTCGCGAGTATCTACAGGGTGCACTCTAAGTCGATAGCGGAACTTCAAGTAGGCTGTCTACTGATCAATACAAACAACTTGTACTAGGTGGCTAAAAAATGGAGCAAAAAAAATTTGTGCCGTTCCATACAAAAAGGTCGACTCGGTACTGCGCCAAATGTATGAAACAGCTGATAATTTTTTCGCTCCATTTTTTTCGCCACCTAGTACCTACAAGTTGTTTGTATTGATCAGCAGACAGCCTACTTAAAATTCCGCTATCGACTTAGAGTGCACCCTGTAGTTGTAGTTGTAATGTAATAGATCTATTTTCCCAAAATTTTTCAGGCTATTTTTTTATTATAAAAATTATTTGCAAACCTCCATATTGGTCATCTACTGATATAAACCAAGTTTCAGCAAAATCCAGCCTGTAGTTTAGAAATTAAACCGGAACTACGTTTGTATGGGAAAATGGTGCTCTAACGCCCTCTTAAGGCTGGAAGATAGTAGTGTGGCGGGAAATTCAAAATTTTCACAGTTTTTTACATTTTGTAGCTAAACTGAGCTATTTTTGTTCAGCGATTTTTCGTTCGCGGGAATAAAACCGTATTCTTTTCCCGCCACCTTGCTATCGCTTGTTCTTTTGAGTGCTAGCTAGCGTGTAAGTAAGCGTCGACGTGCTGTCGTGTGAACTATATTTGTCTCTCTGACTTAGCACTTCGTTTCTTCCAGGAGGACCATGTCTAGCTTATATTATTATGACTTTACCTATGGGTGTAAAAGAGAGGGCTATGGTTCGATATATGAGACGTTTTCTAGTGATATGAGTACATTATCCTTCATGCATATTACCTTACTGGTAGGTCAGAGGCAGCTGTTTGCTACAATATCGAATACCTACTTACTTACTTACTGTTGCTAATACTTATAAATTATTACCAGATGCTTACAAAGTAGAAAAGTTAATTTCGAGGCTCACTAAGCAATATCTCATATCAATAGGCTTTTACTCTACAAAATTATAATGATTTTGACATAAATTATTGATGTTCAATTATATAATTATTTAGGTACCTAATCGTACTTATGACAGTGTTAACTATAGTGGTTCGCCCCAAACTGTGAACTCGCGCGATGCGCAACTTTTTGCTAACATCATTCGCGCAGGGGCCTTAGCCTGTAACAAAATGGTGCCAAAATGGGCTCCCGGTTGACGGTTTTAATTACGATTTATTAATGCTGTCGTGGCAGCGGTGGTGGTCTAGTGGGTAGAACAGTGGATTCTGAAATGAAAGGTCCTAGGTTCGATTCCCGGTGCGGGCATGTATCTATGACTTTGTTTAATTTCAATGTTACGTACATTTGTGAATTTGTAGTAGCAATACCACTCGCTGACGGTGAAGGAAAACATCGTAAGGAAACCTGAGCGTATGAGGCATTATACCCTCAACGCAAAAATCACCAACCCGCATTGAGCAAGCGTGGTGATTAAGCTCGAACTCTCTCTCTCTGAGAGAATGCCTTTGCCCAGCTAGTGGGACATGTACAATTGTACAGGCTACATCTTACTTTTATTAATGCTGTCGGTCCAGTGTCAGTCTTTTTAATGTTTTTGTAGTACAGCAAATAATATTACGAGTCTAATTCTAGAGGAATAGTTCGCTGGTTGTAGGAGAACAACGAAAAAATCCCGGTTTTTTCCTTCTACCTGGGACGCCATTGATACGCCATTGTGTTACAGGCTAAGGCCCCTGGTCGGCATCCTTCGGGCACGGAATTCTAAAAAGGCCTCAACAGGGGGCAGACTTGTGCGGTAGATTATGATGACGGGCGACTTTGCAACAAAAATGCAAAGGCAGATCTCCAGTCTACTGTACACTTTCAGCTTCCAACTCCGCCAAGTACTCGGGCAAGTCAATTAGCCAGTTAAATTAACGTTTAGTTGGAACCCGTCGTCGGGTGTCGTAAATTGCTCACCACGTGGGAAGTAAAGTGTTGTACTAGCTATAAGACAATAGCCCCTTCTGGGTAGGATTGGGTGGCCATGCGTTTTCAGAGTCATGGGAAACTAGTAATAACTACCTAGTCACTGACTTCTAAAATATGAAGGTACAATTCCCAGGGAAACTTCTGCAATATTATTGTTTGATCCTAAATTCTCTAAGTCTGCGCGGAATACTTTTAGGTAATGTCCATTTTAGGCCAACTTTAGTTGAAAACAAAATAAGAAAGTCATCTTCCGTGCTCTATTTTTAGTTTTTCAATTCCCTAAATTCTATGTCCGATATTGAAATAGAAATTGAAAAAAAAAATATTCATCACAAAACAACACGTAATCACATAATAAAGAACAAATCTGGATAAAAACTTATAAATAGATGTTTGTGATGAATAGGACCTGGCTCAGCTAAATGCTGTGAGTGCATGCATCTGCACAGCGCTGATTTTGAGCCAGGCCCTGTTCTCACTGGCTGTTTCCAATGGTAGGGGTACAGAATTCGGAACCCAAAGTTTTTTGTTCGAAAGTCCGTTATTGGCTTAATCTTATCTTTAGACAATATTGAGAAACGAATTTAAATATTTCTTATTTTGGTCCAGTAGTTTTGTTTTTATGGGCTTAAAATGTTTTGTTCCTATGACCGCCAACAGTATGCAGACCGTCACGTGACGTCATAAAACCGTATCTTTGAAACGTTGTAAAATCCAAACTACTGAACCAAAATAAAAAATATTGAAATTAGTTTCTCAATATTGTCTAAAGATAAGATTAAGCCAATAACGGACTTTCGAACAAAAAACTTTGGGTTCCGAATTAGGTAGGTACATTGCAAAGTAATTTTTTAGTAAAATAGTATTATTATCATATCAATGAAAAGTAATTGTGCCGAAAGTGATATTAAAAATAAGAACAGAACATACGAGTAATTATTTAAATAAATATTAGGTTAAGTTAAAATGAATAGACAGAGGAAGATTGTAATTAATTATAACCCCAATGACATAATTATCAATTAGATAGAATGTACAAATAAAGCATTGAAAATAAAATAATGATATAATTATACAAACGAGCATTAAAAATGTAACGACAACCATAGTTTTCCAATAAATTAAAGACATCATTAGAATCATGAATCATTAAAATCAAATAATAATTAAAATAACTAAAACCATCAAAACAAATTAAAAAATAAATAAAATTAAAAAGATATTAATCTTTATAATAATTAAAAAAAACAATTAAATTAACAAATAACACATACAGCTGGCAGTATAAAATGCATTTGTAATGTCGATAGAATTTGCGACAACAACATTTTTTTATTCTCTAACAGAATGATCTTTAAATGTTGATATACGGCAGACTCAAGAAAACAATCAGATTAGACTTTGTTATTCAGTTACAATGATTGGCCAGGAACATTGCCATTTACTTATTCCTACATTTTAAGAAACAGTAAGGAAAAGTATGGAAAACTGAAAATAAAATTGATTATTTCATATCAGGTAAACCTCCAGAGGCTGCACGATAAAATATTGGTTTACACTTTTAGGGAAAATTGCTATTACGTTGTTATTGTTACTTATGAACAAACATATATTACGTATAGTCAGGGACATGCTAAAATATCCCTTTTTGCTGCGTGCAATAAGAGCTACGATGGGTCAGAGTGGACACTTCACCCGTCTAGAGTGAATGGAGATGAGATGCCACTGGACGCTATTCATCAAACTTAGATATTATAAAAGATGTATTTTTCACTGAATGGACAGTGGTCACCCTACATCGCAGCGCTTCCAACGCGGTGACTTCAGCAAAGACGTGTCCTATATTCGCTGGAAAGCTTTGTCACCACCACTATTTCTGCTCTTTTATTAAAGGTCTTTGCCACTGGCGGCGCAGAAAAACACTATGTAGAGACCCGCGACCTAGTTAGATTGACCTGCATGCTATTTTTTATTCTCAAAATCGTTTGCATCCGATGATCCGATTCAAAGTCCAGCTAGTCAATAAGTTCCTACAGTAGCTACTCTATCCTAAAGCATTTTTGTTTTTAACCGAATTTGAATTCGCTGAAGCAAAGGGATCAACATCAAATTGAGGAATCGAATAAAAAGAGGTATCCTAGCGTGTGGCCGACTGTACCTATCTGCTAAAGTACTTCGTAGATGTAGAAAGGCATTCACGGACAACAGTAAATCACTCTCAACAAAAGTAATAAATAACCGAATCAGAACGAAAAACCTTATTCATTTATTGAAGAATTTTACAGCTCCATAATAATAATCCGACAACGTGCGGTTCCAATCCGTTTTTGACCACAGTTGGGAAAGCCCTCTAAACTACAAAATTACGAACCGGCTTACCACTGTCCAGAATCTCCTCAGCTCGCTGACTCACCCTCTCACCCATCTTTTCATCAATTTCCGAAAGCAACTTGATGAACCTCTGCTTAAGCGGTGGCACACTCCTTATTAATGTTCCTGCTAAATTATCAACTACAAATTCTTTCTCCGAGTCACTTAGTTCATTAAAATATTCAGCACATTCAGCAAAGTTCGAAGATTCTCTTTCAGTAATCCTTAAGGGTTTTGGCATATTTTCGTCCTCAGAAGCTACAGGCCCATGGAAGGAATTAGGGTAGTGGACAGGTGCGCCCCCCATATTTTCAAGCACTGGTGGACGTCCATTGCGATTATAAGTTTGTTGGTGCAATGGGCAATTGACATCTATTCTGTTTCTGTTTATTCCGAGACGGTAAATTTGGGTATCCGTGTAGGCTATTATTCTTCCTTTCCATAGCTGGTCTAGAGGGCCGGGGATCCCAGGTACAAGGTTAGCAGGATTAAAAGCTGCCTGTTCCACTTGAGCGAAGAAATTATCGGCGTTTTTGTTTAAAACTATTTGTCCAATAGGCACAGTTTTAAAACTTCCATCAGGCCATGTTCTAGTCACATCAAAAGGATCAAAGTCTGCTTTTTCAATTTGTTCCAGTGTCATTACATCCATAACCATTTTCCACGAAGGGTACTTTTTTTTCTCAATGGCATTGTAAAGGTCTCTTGTGTGGTAATCTATGTCTCCCATAAGTATAGCTTCTTCATTGGTAAAGCCTGCGGTGCCTTGGTTTGATATGAACACAAACCTGGCAAAGTATCTTTCACCATGAGCATTGTTCAGCTCAAAAGTGTGAATCGGCCACGCGTTCATCTGTCTATATGTCTTTGGAATGCCAACTTGTGAAGCAATTTGCAAAATCACATTTAGAGCATTCGGATGCAAAGTAACAAAATCAACGACAGCTTGAGTATCCTTCAAATGCGTTTTAGGATTTCGGTGGAGAACCCTGTTAAGCGAACCAAACCAAATAGGTTCTCGTATAAAAAAAACTGGAACTTGTAGAGTCAACAGATCCAAATTGCCTTCTTCTGTGTAGAACTTAATAGCCAAACCTCTTAAACCTCTTGCCAGGTCGTTGCCTCCCGACTCTTCTGCAGCGTTGGAGAATCGTGCCACCAGTGGAGTTGTCTTTCCGACTTTCTCGAACAGCTTTGCTTTGCAGTATTTAGTAATATCATTGGTGACTTCAAAGTATCCCAAAGCGCCTGCACCTTTACCATGGTTAACTCTCTCTGGAATCTTCTCTTGGACACTGTGTTTCAAGGTATCCATGAAAAAGGGATTGGTAATCAGGTCACTGTTTAAAGTGAAGGTTTGACTGATGTCCACAGGTTGTCCAGCACTGGTCGTTAGCTGTGACGGTACCTGAAATAAAGTTATTGATAAATATCTGTGCCACTTAGTCCAATTAACACGAGGACAAAGCGTGAGGAAAGGTTATCAACTACATAATATAGGTAACAATAATTAAGTACTAATATTTTTTTGTGAAACTCAAGCTTTCTATTTTTTATATTTTCTGTAAACTATTAAGATGTATAGCCAGGTAATGGAAACGAATTGAAGAGCTCTTTTCCAAAATGCACTAAGTCAAAAAAAAACAAAGGCAGGAAAATATATAAAATTAGTAAGTGAATGACAGTGAATCTTAGTACGTTATGAGCGTGAATCGTGAACTTTGATTGAAAATCGTACTGAATTAGTGGTATTTGGAAGATTTTTCTTAAGGGTCGAACCGTCTTGTGCCAATGACAAAAATGAACAACTTTTCTAACTTTTTTCAAAAAACAGACTTACTACGTTCTGGAATAGAGCTCTTCAATTTATAAAAGCCTCCACTCACCTTATGACATTCTCTATATTCAAAAAGTTGTACATCCGCTGGCGTAACGTTTTTGAGATTCTTATATGCCTCAAAGAGTCCTTCTTCATTGCAATAAGTTATTTGATTTTGAGGAGCTTCGTCTTCTTCCTCCACTTCTCCATTTTCTTCTTCAGACTCCGGAGCTAAGGAAAATAAATAAGTTGACTGACTAACGGGTTTGATAGTTTGTTGATAATGTCAAAACCCTAGTAAAACTAACAATTTATTAGTAATAATAATGGAAAAGGTATATAAATACAGAAAAATCACGCGCGTCTATCATTTGAGCAATAGACTTACTGCTCATTAGACGTTTCGCGCTGTTGGATATTTAGCTACTTAGAACTTCTAATAAGGAAGGTTATTATTGATTATTAAACAATGTTGTCGTGGTTTAATGAAATACCTACACATACTCACTTGTTGTTGTTTCGTGGGAAACTGGTGGGGTATAATGAATTATCTTCTCCCCCTCTCGAAGAAAAATAAATGTAGATGTAGAGACACTCTGTAAACAGAATACTACCGTGAAGAAACAAGAACCCAGCAAGTGTAGCATAAGGATTGGTTACGCATAAGAGGGATAACACTATAATGCATGTCATTATTTTATTCGACGTAGAACGGGATAGATAGAGTGACAAACTCGTAGATACACTCTAACCCATTCTTGTGCTATGTTTGCAGGGGGTCTACCGGCTAAGACGAAGGCGATTATCATTGCCGAAAATCGTGATTCGATTTATGAAAAATTAACTGGGTGGCAGTAAAATGAACTGGGTGGCAGCACATTTTTCAAAAATCGAACCTCGATTTTCGCCAATGGTAATCGGCTTCGTCTTAGCCGGTAGACCCCCTGGCACTATAATCACACAACAAGCTATACGTAGTTAACTGTGTTCACAATTAGAAAATAGTTTCTTTACTTTTCACGGTGGACTTACAGGGGATGTAATTGTCATGGCAAGTATAGCGAGCACCGCCAAAAGGCCTGAACAGGAAAGCATTGTTGCTCTAAGTGACTGCTGACGAAAACGCAGTTGCTCCACCTTATATACCAGCTTACAGTGTTGAGACAAATACATCTACTATGCCAACATCTTATAAACTATGCGTAAAATTCTTGTCTGGGTGGAAGCAATTGAACAAATATAGCTAATTATGGCTTTGTTTTTCAAATAATTTAACAAACCATTTAATGCATTGTCATTGAAATGACATCTCAGTAAAAAAAATAACAGCTATTTTTATAAGAATAATAATTTCAAGTTATTTGTTTATTTTATGGTTGTATGAACATTCACCTTTTAAGAGTTCCGTAACCGAAGTGTGCCAAACGGGACCCTTTCACTCTGCCTCCGCTGTCTGTCCGTCTGTCTGTCCTAAGGGCTGTATCTTTGGAACCGTAATAGGGAGCTAGTTGAATTTTTCACAGATTATGTCTTATCTAGCTAACAAATAATAAAAATTGCAGAATAATACATATAAAGGGGTCCCCAATTCCCCATACAACAAACGTGTTTTTATACTTTTTGCTCTATGGCAAAAATGGTAGTACACACGACAGCACGTCAGAGTGTACACTTTCGTTGCAAAGTCGCCCGTAACGTAAGTAAATAGAGTGCACCCGTGTAAGCGTCTAAGTGTTGTCTTGTTTACATAAAAGCCTCAAACTTGGTGTGTTTATAGGGCTTACTCATCCATTTAAATATCGATGGGCTTACTTTATAAGTAGTATAAGTATAACAAAATAATAAAAAGCTGTCAAACGCGAGTCAAACTCATGCACCGAGGGTCCGTACAAACAGATTTTTAAATTGTATGGCGGTACGGAACCCTCAGTGCGACTCCCGCTTGGCCGGTTTTTTAATAAAACTAGTGAAGCCGGAAATAGTGACTGAAAATCCTCATTCAACTTTGAGAGAGATACTGCCGGTTTCTAAATTGAGAAATTCGCTAAGCAAATGGGTAAGTATCCTTCTGTCTCTGCAGATTTTTCACAAAAGAGCGTGACAGAACGATAGTTAAGTATTTGCTTAGTAGAATTCTCAATTCAGAAACCGGGCCTTAGACGCTAAACTTTCTGTGGCCCGGCTTCCGAGTTGAGAAATTCACTAAGCAAATGGGTAAGTATCGTTCTGTCACGCTGTTTTGTGAGAAATCTTCTGAGACAGGACGATACTTACCCATTTGCTTAGTGAATTTCTCAACTCAGAAACCGGGCCTGTGTGTCACGACTTCACGAGTCGATCTGTACCGTTTTAAACAATCACTAGCGTATGAATTATTGACATTATTATTAATTACATTGTTTTGCATTATGTACCTACTCATAAGATTTGCATGCCTTAAAATAGGTTGAATGTGCTGAGCTTTTAAATATCAACTATTTTAACATCTAAAATGTACGGTCGGCCACAATCTCAGATACCCCATGGTAGCTCTTATCACGCGCGGCATAAGGGCGCCAATCGAACAAAAAGGGGTATCTGAGACTGTGGCCGACTGTACCTACCACGTTCAAAGAAAATAAGTATCTTGAATCTTGAAACATGTTGCCGTTCGACTAGTCCCTGGAATAGCCGACATGTTTCGACCTCGTCCAGAAGTCTTAGTTATGGAGGAGGGATGGACGATGCGTTCGTCTTGGCGTTCATACGCTCACTGCGGACTCATTGACGATGCGCCCGCGCGGACAGCTTTAAAACAGCAGCCACGGACAGCAGCTAAAATAATCTGATAATATTTACTTAGGGGTAGCAAAACTGTTCGTTTTCTCCGTTTTGTAGGGGCGAGAGCGTGGCAGAGCGCTACCTTCCTCTTTATTTATTCTACTATAAAAAAGAGTAAAATGTAGCCTGTACAATTGTACATGTCCCACTAGCTGGGCAAAGGCCTTCTCTCAGAGAGAGAGTTCGAGCGCTCAATATGGAATGGCGATTTTTGCGTTGAGGGTATAATGCCTCATACGGTTTCCTCACGATGTTTTCCTTCACAAGCAGCGAGTTGCTTTGTAATTAAAAGTCATAGATACATGCCCGCACCGGGAATCGAACCTAGGACCTTTCGCTTCAGAGTCCACTGTTCTACCCACTAGACTACCACCGCTCCACTTATTTTACTATACCGCTTATTCTACTATAGTGACATAAATATACACGCAAGAAAATTGAGGCTCTGTAAGTTTACATTTCGCATTCAGCCAGGTTTATTAACATTTAAGAATCTATCTCCCGATTTCTGAATTGAGAAATTCACTAAGCAAATACGTAAGTATCGTCCTGTCTCTGCAGATTTCTCACAATAGAGGGTGACAGGACGATACTTGAGTATTTGTTTAGTTCTCAATTCAGAAACCGGGCCTAAGTCGCTTTAACGATGACAATTCCATCAGGCCGGCTATAAATGTCTGTTAACAAAGACTTGACAAGTAAATTGGCTCAAATTAGCTCAATGGATTAGATCGAAAACACATCTAGTCTTGAGCTATTATGAGTTGTTCCATCTCATCTAAACAATCGAGAATAGAGTGTTGTAATACATTTCGTACTCGAGTACGTTAATCTAAACAACATTACAATTAATATAGTACATTACTGCCGAGATCTGTAATGGGTGCGTTTCTGGCGCGCTTTTGACGGCCGACAGAGCGCAGCGTAGCGCAGTTCAAGGCCCTCACAGTGCAATGATGACCAAACTTGAGGGCCGAGAGTGTAGCTAAGCTAAGCTCGAGGCAATCATAGCGTGGCCAGCAGCGCACTCACTGCAGGCTTGTATAGTGCTTTACCCAAACAATGCGAGTAATTAAAATAGTCATTAGAATAGTCATTAAAATAGTAATTTAATTAGCTTACCATTTGTCGTAGATGAGGTACTTTCCGTCGATTTTCCATTCCGCAAACTTTTTGTTGGTAAGCTTGCTTGTATTTTTCTTTTGACTTCGGTAGCAATAAATTACCAATTACTAATTTCGCTTGCTTTTGAATGTCCGGCGGTGTTAAAAACATTAAATTGGAGGATTCGTCGCTTTAAGAGTTCACTTTTTCAACAAAAACACAGAAAAAATCACTTCGATCAACGCGCGAAAAGCCGAAAACCATATGGCTGCGCTTTTTTTTCTGTGCAATGTGTCGACTGCCATACAGCCCAATTCTAAATAAATACTTTTTGCGCCTGATGTTTGTGTTCTATTTACGAAACAAAACTCGACATTAATGGATTTTCATACAGTTTTTCTGGCCGCAAAACATGACATTAATGAAATTCCATACAACTTTTCTGGCGCCTAATCCAATAAGCCCGCAAGTCCGACTTTGTTCAAAGAAGGTTGTCGAATTAATGTCCACATTACGAGTTGTTTTTGAGTAAAAATATAAACGTTCTTATTCGTGTGAGAATGTAAAATTATAATGCATGCAGCCAGTGCTTCGCGAGTCGCGACCGCTATGGCTTTAAAGGTGTTGCTTTTTATTATTTAATTGTATTTATTCAATTAGGTAAGCCACAGTTTTTTATTGGGTAGGTACAAAGTGTTTGGTCTGATAAGGATGCTCACACAACATTCGTAATAATTAGTGAGGTAATATAAACTTTAATTGTGAATATCAAATCTTACTTACCTCATACTAAAATCATCCAACAATGACATAAACCATCATAGTACTGAAATAGCTAACTGTATAGTACCTATTTATCATAAAACTAGAAAAAAAAAAATTAGTAACAAATTAATGAGATCTTCATCAAATTAATTGATCACTTTGCGTATTCTTTTTGAAGCTGAGGAAGCTGTCACACAAAATGTTGTTCGGTCTTCGAGGTTTAGTTTGCTTTTGCTTATGCCATGCAAAAGTTAACCCAAAAATTAAATATACTGGTCAATCTAATTCAGTCCCTATTTATCAGCCCTGTCCTGTTACATTCGTTTGAAGGTCAACAACTTGCCTCGCTCCATACTCACACGTCGTCACATCTCCCGGTTTGAATCTGCAAGTTAAATGGCGACCTATTCTATGTTAAATGTTGCGTTGGAAAACTTCCATTTCATCTTTTCTTGGGGTTTTAGGCGCCAACTGAGATGAGAGGATTTTATGTACCCACTGGCAAAACCTACTAAATCTAAAAATGTCCCCGGCACATCGGCGCCCGAGTGGTAACTTCACTCATGAGTGTGATTACGCGGTATAAAGGCAAAAGCCTTATCGACGCTATACCGGTAGCGCTATCTCTTTTTCCCTCGGCCTGTAAGATTTTTTCCCAGAGGCGGTTTTCTCATACAAACATACCTATTCGTAGTCCAGTCGAAATAAGATAGGATCTGAAACATGCTAACATTCTGAGGAAATGATATATTTTCCACAGCTTTCTTCTTCTTATAGTGCCTCTCCATCATTGGAGATTGGCAGTCATCTCTGTGCACCGTTGTCTAAGCGTTCTCTTTTGTACATGTAAATCACAATATTAGTTTAAAGTTGCTTTTTGACAATCTGGTGCGCAATTGTCTAACTTTTGAATCTATCGCAACCCCTGTCAAAGGTATCGGGATTATGATCATGATTGCGATTTTAGAATGAAATTGTCTAAGTTTTAATTCACAATCGCTAACAGAACGGATGAGTCAAAACGTCATATAACTTGAACGATATTGAGGAAACGATTTTGCTATTTACTTAACTCAAATATCCTTCAAAATCGAGTCGCAATCCCTATCCCACCCCAATCGCTTTCAATGACAGTTTGTCTTAAGAGGCCCCTCCAGGACCGTGGGAACTCAGTGACGGCCAAGCGCGTGAAACGCTGTTTTCTATAGCTGTATCACCCAGAGCGAGACGGGGCGCGGGAAAAGTGAGAGGCAATGCGGCTCTATGAGTCTACGTGTGTTCGTGGCCTTTCGCGAGTATCTAGTTATAGTTGTAATGTAATAGATCTATTTTCCCAATTTTTTTCGTAGTTTTCTGCCATTTGTACATTTTATTAGGTACTAGTTGTGCCCGCGACTTCGTATGCGTTTTTACACATTTGACATTTAATTTAAATTCGACTGTGGAGGAAAACTCAAAAGGAAGGTTTTTTTTAACCCCCGACCAACAAAGAGGGGTGTCATAAGTTTGATAGCTTTGTGTGTGTGTCTGTTTATGTGTTTATGAGGGTGTGCCTGTCTGTGTGTCTGTCTTTGTGTGCCCTAATCTAAACAATACATTTATGATTAAATATGTTTTGTTTAGATTAGGTATCCCCCGTGTAAGATACCAGGAAGCTTAGCATAAGAATTGCCTGGAAAGAATGGGGGTTTATTATGTATCTCCCTCGACGTAGAGTGGGATAGATAAAGTTATAAGCCCATAGATAAGGTCTTACCCATTCTCATGCTAAGCCAGCAAGCAAAGCATAAGGTTGGGTTAGAGCGTATCTACCGCAAATAACTCTGTCTATCCCGCTCTACGGCAAACAAAATATATTTTTTTATATCAAGTTGGGCTCAGTAGAGTAAATATTTAAAAAAAGGCACAAAAAAAATTTCAACCTCGCGTGGGTTCAAACCCAGAAGATTTCGACCGCGACGCAACAGTACTACATTTCTAACATCAATGAACTTTGTCCGACCTCCACCGAAAACCACTCACTATTCCCTCCAGCAAGCATCATAAGGCTGGGTTAGAGCGTATCTATGGCTCTATCCATCCCGCTCTACGTCAAACAAAAGAGTGAGATACCTATTGTTTTAAACCCATAGATACGCTCTAACCCGGCCTTATGCTACGCTTGTAGAACTAACATTTTCCGCCAAAATAAAATAAAAACAAATGCCGATTTTTCATTTACAATATGCGCCCCAAATGCCAAAAGTCGTAGCGTGATATTATACAGAGTGTTAAAAGACCGCCAACAAAGCGGGAGACCACGTATACGTATAGTCCTCATCATAACGAACATTTTTGCCCAAGGAACTATGCCTGGGAAATCAACGGTTTCCGAGAATAAAGTCAGACTTTTTTTTTTTTTTCAGAAATGTGTTCAGTGTCACGTTCTTAGTATACCTTCTTAAGAAGCCATATCAAAATTATGGATATTTCTCACAAAAAATCAAGTTAAAAATTGCAACCCGCAATGTAGGTTTTCGAAAGAATGTGGTTCAAAGTCGGACTTTTTTTTTGCAGAAATATGTTCAGTATCACGTTCTTAACATACCTTCTTAAGAAGCCATATCAAAATTATGAATATTTCTTACAAAAAACGAAGTTAAAATTGCAACCCGCAATGTATTCAAAACATCGGATAGCCTAAGTTACTCCCAGAAACGTGAGTTACGACCATGTTAAGTTTGGTTGAAAACTATTCAGCGGTGTTCGCGTTTATCGTGTTCATACAGACAGACAGACAGACAGACAGACAGACAGACAGACAGACAGACAGACAGACATAAACCGTTTTTTTTGCATTTTTGGATTCAGTATAGTTTATTTAGTAACCCCTGCTAGTTTTTTTCTAAAAATATTCAATGTACAGAATTGACTTCGCTAGAGTTTTATTATAAGTATAGATTTCAAAAATCTTATATTTTCTGTCAAGTACAACACATTATTGATGTTTCCAAGGTAGTGAGATTCCTATAGACAGTGTAATAAGTAAATAACAGCTGAAAGTAACCCCTTTTTCGGCGCGAAAAACGCATCGCCCTAATTTCTTGCAGGCAATTTTTTTTGACATGATAACGTCTTTAAAATCGTTTTAGTCGGGTGACATGTTCAGAAACTTGTGTCACACCAAAACCTCACGAGCGCGATCGCAGGTATAACGAGAGAGAGACGGACCGATCTCCCGTCTCATCTCGAGCGCTGCCAGTCATTCCGTGAAACTTGTCACGCGGAATCCTCACGAGCCGTTATCACGTAAACATCTCGATCGTAAACCTACTTTACAAACAACCAATTTTTTTTTTATTGTAAAAACGATTTGAAAACCTCCGTATTGGTCATCTACTGATATTAACCAAGTTTCAGCAAAATCCAGCCTGTAGTTTAGAAATGAAACCTGAACTACGTTTGTATGGGAAAATGATGTTCTAGCACCCTCTTAAATAATTTATGCAGTCTGAAGTTCGTCAGCAAGCACCCCTCAAACGTCGATTTGAAGGGAATCGCGGTCGTTCTTAGTCGTTCCAAAGACGTAGAATAGGACTACGAGAGCTGCAAGTAGGGTTGCCAGGCGACCGGCTAAAGCCGGACATAGGTAGGCTTTTTGATCGAGTGTCCGGCCAAATTAAACGGTGTCCGGCCTGTCCGGCTTTTGTTAGGCTTTACCCCGCACCTATGTAGCGTTTTTTGAAAACAGATTTTCGTAAAATGGGCCTGGCAACACTGCGCTAGATGTCTCGTTTGTTCTAAGTGGTACGTAAGTCGTTCGTTAGATGGCACTGTCGTATAAAAATCTAAATTTTCTCAATTTTAATTTTGTGGTTTCCCTTGGGAAATAATAATATTAATGAATGATTAGTAGTAATAATAAAAAAAGACTGATTCGTTATTAAATTTTATTTTATTTCATTGGAATTTAAGAAGTTTTATGGTAAATGATCAAGAAAATCTTAGTTTCACGTAAAAAAAATTGTCGTATTATTGCTAATTGTCGTATTATTAATGTATTAATAATGTCTGTCCATAAAATGTTTTCTAGTACAATAAAGAATATTCTAATCTAATCTAATCTAAGACAGAAAATCCTTAATAATTTAAGATGTCCGGCTTTTTTACCCAAATGTCCGGCCAAACTGGCTGGTCTGTCCGGCTTTTAGGTTAGACGACCTGGCAACCCTAGCTGCAAGAAGCATCATTTGGTGCCTGAATTGTTGATGAGATTCTACGCTCTACTTTTGTCTCCGTTATGAGAGCATTCATGAATTTTCCCCATCCACTAAGAAGCGCAAGCATTCTGCCTTGTTGATATTCACTCTACAAGCTGAATTTTTGGTGGGTAAAGAAGTCGAAGGGGTATTTATAATAGTAATCTTTCTAAAGATCCCTAGCACGGGTTAGTGCTTAAGAAAATACAAAAAAAAATTGTTGATTGTTTTAATTTGATGATTTTGTGTTGACACTTTTCGAAGTTTGCAAAAAATAATTAACACACGCTTCTCAGACACGCTTCTCGCTGCACGAAATAACCCTCAGATAGTCTTCTGTGTCCATCTGCGTAAAAGTTTTTGAGGTGCTCTCAAATTGTTTGGATTAAAACAGAATTGGCCCGCTTAACCGACTTCACAGTAAAAGAGTAGGCTTTAAATTTTCCCGATTTACACTTATTTTTCAGGATTTGGTCAGGATGGTATAATACGTCGTCGCCGGGCAATTCAT
Source organism: Zelleria hepariella (assembly GCA_949319315.1). Taxonomy (NCBI): domain Eukaryota; kingdom Metazoa; phylum Arthropoda; class Insecta; order Lepidoptera; family Yponomeutidae; genus Zelleria; species Zelleria hepariella. The sequence continues at coordinate 3,763,169 of OX439392.1, read as the reverse complement.
GTAATAAACAATGTCCCAGGTGTCGAGTGGTCACTTCACTCACAAACTTTACAATGGACGCTGATACGGCATATGAAGTGTCAACTGGCACTAGTACCATATTTTTTTGTGCCAGTGGACGCCCAAGCCTATAAATTTTGATAAAGATGGGAAAAGTCCTGTGTCCGCCTAAGATGGAAAACATGGCTAAGAAACTTATGAGAGTGGACTAAAATCGCGTGTGCTGCCCTATATCGCCTTATAAAGAGTTCTCTCTATCTAATATCGCATCGCGAGAAACAAATAAAACTATGTGGCAAGCTGACCGCCAACCTTCGCTGAGTCGGAGAGGTCCAAAAGCAAGAAGAAGAAGTAGGTACTTGGTTTTTCATAGTGAGAACTAAGGCCATACATACCATCCAACTGCAAGATTCCATCCAATCAATAAAGCCGAAGCCAAAAACTCGATGAAAATAGTTGGATGTTTGAATTGGAAAGTTTGAGTCTAAAATATTTACTCATCACATCTTGGTTTGAAGTCGGCGCCCTTTTTACATTAAACCTTTTTTCCGGGTTATTTTCATTTCACAGACGCAATTTCCTGCTATTCTGTTGTTTTTCCTGTAGGTAATCCTTAAGAAAACGAGGGGCCATCTTAATATTTTTGCTTAAGTAATGTGACCTATAAACCTAAATGCTCTTGGGTCTTGATGGAGGAACCGGAACGTCGACGTAATGTAACAGATTTAGCAGATGAGCTGCATAAAGCTTGTCTACGTGGTAGTGTGTGAAGTTTCATAATATACACCGTGGAATTTTAGTGGTTTTAAAGCCGAAGGTATTTAGTTGCCCTCGTGATTCTGAGCCAAATTCCAAAATTTTACTTCAAAACGAGCGAAAAAAAAAAACGCTTCCCAATACAAACGGCTAACGCCAATTTGTGTCGACACCATTTTTATGGAGAAGTGATTTTTTTTCACTTTTTTTGGCGCGTTTTGGAATAAAATTTTGTAATTTGGCTCATAATCACCAGTGCAACAAAATACCTTCGGCTTTAAAACCACAAAAATTGCACGGAGCCTACTGAAACGTTTTAGGTGAAAGACTAAGGCCAAGGCCTCTTCCAGAAAGGGACAAACAGGGACATCCTATTCCAATATCCAATTAATAGATCATTTAAGCCGATAAAACAGGGGTACTCGTAAGTAACCCTTCGATATTGCCACCGGTTGTGTTTGAGAATAACAATCGGTGGCAAATAGGACTCTTATTTCCCATCTATCCCCTCCGAGCTCACCACGTGATTTGAAGATATTTGATGAAAAAGTACTAGGACGAATTTTCATGGGCAAAGTGCGCACGTCGTCAAAACCTACTTGGATGAGTAGAGCACGGTCGTAGGAGACGTTTTCATCCCATCAAAGTGCACTTTGACGAAAACTGCCAATCAGAACCTTTGGCTGACTTCGACGACGTCACTAAACTTGGTCAAAGCGCACTTCGATTGTGAAATCGCGGCTTTACATAAAGGTTCCCCCACACAGGTGCTTGCGTTTGCGTTTGGGTTATCCTCCTAGCGCCCAAAGGCATAAAAAAAATCCTTCTACAAGTTAGTGGTAGCCGCCCAGCGTTCAGTTCGATTTCATCCGCCAGACGCCCGGGGGCCTTTTAAAAAGCCCTCATTTTCAATTGCCCATAAAGTATCAAATTTTATGTGGAATGATAGATATTGGTTTTCGAACGTTTCCGGTAATGTCTGTATTATCGATGGACAGTCAGCGGTGCCAACAGAATCAAATTTCATCTGTCATTTTCGACGAAACGAGACTGAAGGTGGAGGCATGCCGTAAACATGAATATTTATTCATAGTTTTTCTTTGCCATCTTTGCTATATTGTTTGATTTTTTATTATTGAAAGTGGTACAAATGAAGTATGTTTTCATAAAACGTTTAGATTTTCGACTAAATCCCAATAGTTTTTTTTATATAGCTTCTTAAATTAAGAAGACCTTTTGGAAGGTATCTGGGTTTCGACATTACCCTAGATTTTAAAAGCCTTATGGGTTCCTACATTTGCTTAGATTTTAAAAGGTTTATGGGTCGTAAATAGTTGTAATATTATAAAAGATATGTTGCTACAAAGTATCAATAATTTGCTTATTTCTAGAAACAACCATTAGGTTACCGTTATAATATAATAAATTGAATTATCCTTGAATTATGACTGATTCACGGATAAAAAAAATATATATGCGCTACGTAACATTGCTATACTTTTAAAAATCTTGCGGGCTTCTATCACAATAAGAGCTGTTTGAGCCCCTCTCTAACAAAAATTTAAAATATTGTTATCATTATTTTATTTATTCAAGTGCTATTTACTATCACCCTAAAGGTTAGTTATTCAGCTATACATTAAATAGTATTTAATGCCAATTTTACTTGAAAATTAGACAAATATTACCATTTATTTGGTTGATGGGCAGATTTGAAAAAAAGATTTCGATGAAAAAAATACAAAAAATATTATTTTGTGTTTTCTGTGAATTTTTACCTCATAGTTTCGTGAAAACCAACCGTTCTTCAGTACATACACTCAAATAACTTTAAAATTGACGAAAATACAAAACTCATTTCCACTAGTGATTGCGGCCCAGATGCATTTTAAAAGGTTGTTTCATTTCGGCTTTTTTCCCAGCGTAAAACCGTCTTTACACATTTTGTCTTTAAAAATCCCACGTTTGTATGATCAGTTTTAAGTACATTTTCGAATGTCGACATCTCTGGGCGTCTGCCATGTGAACCTTTTAAAAGTGCTTTGGGCGTCTAGCACTACTTGGGCGAAAAAATCCTGGGCGTTAGGAGGCTATTGCGATATTTGTTTTAGGAATGTCATTGCGTTCTTACCGCAGCAGTGTGTAACTCCATGGCGATCCTAATACCTACAAAATGTACTGAAAACAGATTTCGCAATAACGCAAACGCAAACGCACTGTGTGGGGGGAGCCTTAAAGTCGTAGGATCCTGAAGTTTGATAGGAAACTGAAAGTGCAACACTTCGTTTTGCTGCCGACAGAAAAATCTCTACTGATTATCTTGCGGCCGTAGTTGTTAAGCCGAGATTCGTGACGTCACCACCACGTTTGGCATTCGTGTTGGCAATTAGAATAGCTATTACGCTCGCTGGCGTGACATTTTGGTGCGCATCACCAGTGTCCAGTTGATGGCGCTTGCTTGCTTCAAAATCTGGGAACCAACTGTCTGGGAACCAACTTCAATATCAATAACGAGTTGTCACGACACGAGAATCCTTTCCTTGTTTGATTAATCGTTAACGGGATCTACAGGCTCCGTAACTACGCTACAAGAAGCATATTGCCGACGTGGGCCTTCAGACCAACAAACTCAAATTAAACTGAGCTGCCTCGGTACACACGACAGCACGTCAGAGTGTACTGTAATGATTGTAACCTCCGCCGGACTACTGGCCGATATCAATATTCGTATTTGAGAGGCTTTTCAAATAATATGTTAAAATATTGTAAATAGGAATGTCACTAAGACTAGATCCGCCAGTAGGCGCGGATTGAAGTGTTGATATTTATTTAAATTAATAGCAAAATATAGGGATATTAGATAGATAGATAGATAGAGAACTCTTTATTGCACAACAGAAAGAATATTACAGATACATTTTTCAACAAAATTTTGTACAAATGGCGGCCTTATAGCTAAAAGCTATCTCTTCCAGACAACCTTGGGATGGACAGGACTGGATGCGGAAATAAAGTAGCAAGTAGATGCACAATAAGACAGAGATATGGTAGGATTAAAATACTTAGATATCAATAACAGAGTTTACGTAAACTTACGTAAGTAAAGGTAATATTATACATAATTTATGACTATATACATACGAATACAAATTACATATATATTGGGCTAAAATATATATCGCATGATAGATATTAAATAACTACATAAATAAATTATAATATATACATACACATGCACAATATTATAGCAACAACAGTATCACAGTTCACCAGTGAGGTAGTACTTTTTTACGAGTCCTTTAAAAGTCGGCAGTGACTTGGCCCTTCGCACCTCCTCTGGGAGGGCGTTCCATAACTGGACTGCCGTCACAGTGAATGAGGACCCATAAACTTTAGTGTGGTGGGAAGGGATCTTGAGGCGCAGGTTATGGGACGAACGGAGATTAAGGGTGTTGGAGGAGTGGAGATATGCAAAACGCTCTTTAAGGTAGGAGGGGCTAGCTGGATTGAACAGAATACAGTATAAGAGAGAAAGAATGTGTGCATTCCGGCGGAGACGAATGGGGAGCCACTTGAGCTGAGAACGGAAGTTAGAAACATGATCATATTTGCGTAAACCAAATATGAATCTAATGCAGAAGTTTTGGAGACGCTCAAGTTTATTAAGTTGCTCCTCAGTAAGGTCAAGATAGCAGATGTCAGCGTAGTCAAGAATTGGTAAGAGGAGCGATTGTGCTAACGCAACTTTAGTAGCTGTGGGGAGAAAGTTTCGCAGTCGTCTCAATGAGCCTGCAGACGCAAACATCTTACGGCTTACTGACTCCATTTGTGGCTCCCAAGAAAGGGTGGAGTCTATCATGACGCCCAGATTTTTCACTGCAGGACTGAACGGTATTATTATTCCGTCGAACAGTACCGGAGAGAGTGAGTCCATGTCAAGCCTAGCAACATTCCAGCGGCTACCTATCAGGATGACTTGTGTTTTTTTCGGATTTATGCTGAGTCCGTATGACCCACTCCAGTCAGCAATACGCTCTAAGTCACTATTCGTGGTCGCAATAGCTGAAGCAAGCTGTTCCATTGTGGCTTGTGTGTAAATTTGTAGATCGTCTGCATAAAGATGGTAGGAAGAAGAGAGTTTACAGGAAATACTATTAATGAAAATGGCAAAGAGAAGAGGAGACAACACACCACCTTGCGGGACACCGGCAGATAGCCCACACCACCCAGAGAAAGAATCTTCAATACGAATACGCTGCCGGCGCCCGTGTAGATAACTACGAAACCAGTCAATTACCGTTGGAGATATGTTAAGGGAACGAAGCAGAGCTAACAAGATGTCGAAATCAACTGCATTAAATGCATTACTGAAATCGAGCAGTGTCAACACAGTCAACTGCCCTCTTTCCATGCCAAGACGCATGTCGTCGGTAATTTTGACAAGAGCCGTGACAGTGCTATGTGCGGGACGGAAACCAGATTGGAAAGGATTGAGTAGATTGTTTTTAGTAAGGAATTGACTCAATTGGTAGTGGACTAGACGTTCGAGGACTTTTGATAGAAACGGAAGGATGGATATGGGGCGGTATTCTGAGAAGGAAGTGGGATTGGCTTTTTTTGGGAGCGGGGTAACTTGAGCTTCCTTCCACGAAGTGGGGAAGAGCCCAGAGGACACGGAGTGGTTGAGGATTTTGGTGATGACGGGAGTTATGATGTCTAGGATGGGTAGTAGCATGTTACGGCTGATGTCATCACTACCGACTGCGTTTGATGTGATTGAAATAATGTTCCTCTTAACATCACAATCAGAAAATTGACTTAAACTAAAAGAGGAGAAGTCAGGAGTTGGAAGCGAGGAAAGAAAGTTAAGAGTTTCAGCTTTTTTAGTACCATCAAAGGTAGAGACAGTGGAAAAGTGTTGATTTAGTAAGTCAACGTTTAAATCTTTTGGAATAGAATCTTGACGAGATTTACCAACTCCTAGCGACCGAAGAAATTTCCAGACTTTGGCTGGGTCTCCATTTTCAACAGATTCGTGAATGTGGCGTCGTTGTGCGTCCCTACACATCTTGTTGCAGCGATTCCTGATAAGCATATATCTTTCCTTATTAAAGTCGGTGGGACGGCATTTATATTTGGACTTGGCCGCAGATTTTTTTGTGAGAAGGGATTTCAAGTCATCTGTCAGCCATGGCGCCGGATGATGCTTCAGCTTTATAGCTCGGACAGGGGCATGATTGTCATAAAGTTGTATAAGAAGGGAGTTGAAGACTTCCACTTGCTTAGCTACAGAAACTGCGTCAGTAGCCAATGACCAGTCAACACTTCGGGCGTCATCACGGAGTTTTTCATGATTGATGCTGCTAAAGTTGCGTTGCAGAAGAATTCTTGGCTTTGCTTTGGGGGGACGAATTTTGTAGGAGAGGAATATTAGGTCGTGATAAGAGAGGGCATCAGCCGGGCATTGACCGTGGCGAGCAACATGGTTAGTCGACGAAACTGAAATGAGATCCAGAAGGGAGGGGGTACAATTAGGGAAGTGATGCGTGGCGCTAAGAGGAAGAAGATGCATATTGCTCGCACGGAGGAGAGATGTAAGGGACGTGGAGCGATGGTCATTTTTCAAAAGACATGTGTTGAAATCACCCATAATAATGGTATGGCTATATGATGGAGTTAATTCTTGCAAGAGGTTTTCAAAAGATGAGAAGTAGTCAATGTCTTTGGACCGACTGTAGTATACACCAAGCAGGACTTTGGTGTGAGATAAAAGGACTTCCAAAAATATGTGTTCACCTGCATTGGACGAGGGAGGCTGGGCTGACATGCTTATGACGGAATAGGGGATATGGGCACGGAGGTATATCGCAACCCCACCGTGACCCTGGGGCCGGTCGTTCCTAATGAGCTTGAATCCTGGGAGGGAGTAAGAAGTAGAGGGGAGACACGGTTTGAGCCAGGATTCAGAGACAAGGATGGCGTGAATATGTTTACTGTTGAAAGCTGCTAGCATGTCAGGATAGTGTGCCGGAATACTTTGGGCATTTATGTGAATAACATTAAAGTTTTTTGGGAAAATAGAGAAATTAGAATCTAGTGTGTCAGCTAGAGAGGGTATACTACGGAAACTATCATCTGTACTGTTCAATCCATCGGAGGACGAAAAAGAATGGTATTGGTCACTCGCATCACTGCTGTTCAACTGTTGCATGATAATAAAAATACAATAATATAATAAATAGGTAAAATAATATAAATATTAATAAGCTATATTATGAAAATATAAATAAATATCGCCATTCAGTGAATGTCCACCCGCCAGGTAAAAGGAAATTATTGTGAACGCAGCATTAAAACATAAAATAGAAATTTTGGAACGCGCCCACGGTGACAGTTACAAAAGTGACAGATATACATAAACAAACAAATTATTACAAATACCTGCGCCGAAAAACACGAATTACGCTAGGAAAGTTACATAGCGCCGTAGTGAATTTACCCTCAGTAATTTTACGAAGAAGACGCAAGTACCTACCTACATAGACGAAGAAAGACAAACTACACAATTAGACGGAGACAATTAAATGGAGCATTCAGACTCATTTCCGGGCCGCGGCACGAGCAGCACGATCTGCTGCTGTTGACGTCTTTTTCGGAGGCTTCTGGGAGCTGGCGGCCTTCGCAGGCTTCTCCGCGGGGGCCCCCAAGATGGCATTCAGCTCGGCCAGCGTGACGAACCGGTGTCGCGACCCGTCCGGCGCCGACACATGGACTACACCCTCTCTGGTCCAGCAGCTTCCCACGCCATAGCGCTCCCTTGCCGCCATAAACGCTTCATGCCGTCGCTTTGTCAGAAACTCTGACAAAGTGATGCCGGAGCCCTTAAGCTGTTTCTTCCCAAACCAGATGCCATCCCGGACGCCGACATCCCGGAACTTCACCAGAATTGGTCTGGATTTATCACCCGTCTGACGTCCTAGCCGCTGGCATCGGTTTATGGCACCACTGCCAAAGTCCGCCACACCCAACTTCTCAGTGACTATCTTGACAACGGCCGCAGCGGTGTCTTCTTTCTTCTCCTCTGGCACACCATGGAGAAGAAGCATTTTGCGCCTCCCCCGCATCTCAAGGCAGTCCGTTTCGCGTGCAATAAACTCTACCTGATGTTGTAGGAGTTCTAGTGACTTCAGTATGAAGCTGCGGAATGCTTGAAACTCCGCCCCTAGTCCGGTGCTGCTGGTGGAGGCCGGGGATCCGTGAAACTCTTCTTGAAAGGTCGACATACGGCTATTGAAGTGCCCCATCATCTCCGTCAGTGTCTGCTTGAGGCTGTCCATGTTGGTAGTGTTGGTGAAGGCAGTGAGTGTATAAGTTTTGTGCCGTTCTTGGATTGTCACACACTGTATGGATTACTGGCAGGTAATGACTTCACTGAATTATATTATTTACTCATAAAAATCCCGACTTTTAGTTCACTAACTAATTTTAATTAATAAAATTAGCAAGAGCAAAATTTTTTGCTGTTTCTTTTTTAGCATCTACCGCCCAAAAAAAAAAAAAAAGATACCTATAGATAGATATTACCAAAGTTATATTAGTTTTATTAATATAGGGTGGCGCACAACCGCTACAGTACCTACAGTTTTGTTGCATAGTCACCCGTAACGTAAGTTAATAGAGTGCACGCGTGTAAGCGTCTACTTGCTGTCGTGTGTATGTTAGCCGAATGCACAAGGCAAAAGTTGATAATAGGATATTAGAGAGCCGCGTATTAGAGCCCGGTTTTTGAATTGAGAATTTTACTAAGTAAATACTTAAGTATCGTTCTGTCAAGCTCTTTTGTGAGAAATCTGCAGAGACAGAACGATACTTACGTTACGAAGAACAAGGGGTATTTGCTTAGTTAATTTCTCAATTCAGAAATCGGCAGTATGTGGATTTTAGCGAATGGGCCAGCTGATTTATAGCTGTATTCATCCAGCGATGTAAAACAGCTAGACGGTGTTAAAAATCTATGCGAAATGTACACACTTATGTTTATGTATATATTGTTTGTCGCGAAATCGCTGTATGGGTGCTACGACCGCGCACTTTCCTAGACGTTTGATGACTCGATTGATTCCTGAGGTCTTTCTCGCAAAATCGCATGTGTAAGACAACATTCAACAGCTGAACAGCTATTACTTCTGAATTGTTGAATAGCTACCACGAGTGCGAAAAAGCTGTGCCGGACGACTGTCATGTATCCTAATACTATAGTAGTAAGGTTGTTTATCCAACTTATCACTTTCAGTGACAGTGACAGTAAGCTCTCGGGGTAGGTCGACGTAAAAGGTCGAATTAGCACTGCACCAAATGTATGAAACAGCTGATATTTTTTCGCTCCATTTTTGTCGCCACATAGTACAAGTTGTTTGTATTAATCGGTAGAAAGCCTACTATCGACTTACAGTGCACCCTGTAGTTATTTTAATGTTCGTGTTTCCGCTCTACATATTTTTCTACACGTCGCCGTGCCTGCTTTTCGGTGCGAGAGGAAGCCGCAGGGCCCGTACAAAAGGAGAAAACCAATCGCGGTCGCTCGGTCACCCACCCCGAACCCCGATCTTGTGTTCGAAGGTGGACACAATCGCAATGTGCCTACTAGGGCCATAGCCTGTAACACAATGGTGCCAAAATGGGCTGTCAGGTGACGACTTCAATTACGATTTGCTAACGCTGTCTGTCCTTTTAATGTTTTTGTAGTACAGCAAAGAATATTTTGATTCTAATTCTAGAGGATTAGTTCTCTGGTTGTAGGAGAAAAACGAGGAGAGCCCGGTTTTGTCCTTCTGCCGGGACGCCATTGACCCGCCATTGCGTTACAGGCTAAGGGCCCTGCTTTACCCACCGTAACCTGTCACATTGTCACGTGTCATCATCAGTCGGGCGTGTCCCCTGAGACTAGCAACTGGCAGCGACTGACTGTGTCTGCTTTTAATGTACTTACAACGTGTTACAAAAGGTCTAACTCTCTACGGTGTAGGTGGGTACAGTGATAGGGATTACATGCCATTTTGGCTCTTACGTTGTTGAGCTTGCGAGTTAAATGGTTTAACAATTTTTAAAAATACTTATTGCCCGTCACTGTATTCATTGATGTGCACAATGTTTTAACAACTTAAAACAAATTTAATGTGTCTAAAAATATTTTTTTAAACATTTTCTACTGGTTACATTATAGGTATTACTCGTATTCATTGATGTGCACAATGTTTTAACGACTTGAAAAAAAAATTAATTTGATCGAAATAAAAAAACAGCACGCTATAATATTTTTTTTATTATCTTGAGATCATTAATAAAACAAAAATTCAACACTTTTTTCAGGAATGTCATCCTGTTGGTTGACCAGTAGGTTACACCCTGCAAAAAGAGTTACAGCCTTTTGTACCTAAGCCTTTGTATCTACGTAATGAGATGATTTATACAGCGAGCGTCCAAGCACTTTCACTTACACTAGATGGGTGAAGTGACCACTCGGACGATGCAGTGCCTGGGACATTGTGTAGCTAACTCCGACCTTTTGTAACACGTTGTGTAATTCACCAATAACGCGAGCGCCTCCTCTCGCCCGGCTGAAAATTTACATAAAGTCCAAACTTATTTGCATGCTAAACAGGCATGCGTAACGCGGGTTTCACGCTTTTCCGTGTGTTTTGGGCAAGCGAATGTAGCGCTTAACGACATGATAGTTGCACATGAATTTACATGATGGATAACAAAGTTATTTTGTAATAGGATACCCAGTCCAATGAGTGGGTGTTTTTGTTAGTAAATAAAGACTGATGTTCGGTAATGCGACCTCACTACATTGCCGAGTACTGGCCACTTTTCATTTTCCATCATTTCCGAACGGTTTTCTTTTGTTTTTTTATGCCCCGCGCGCTTTTGAATATTTTTGACAGATGCATTTTTGTTCCCACGCTAGTATTTTTCGCCCACGTATTTATAATCCGTGCGGAATCAGAATGGGATAATACCTTTTGGAACTGAATCGAAAATGACAGTTCTCGAGTAGCGTCAAAAAAAATTTAGTTCTACGTTCTATCATAGGGTTATGAAATTGTAAATACACAAATTTTTTTAATGGTTGTAATCTAAAAGGATTCAATGTTATTGCATTAATTGAATAAAACGTGATAAAACTCGAGCAGACACCCACGCGTACAGAAGCAAGTTTTGACGCGAGTTTGCCATAGACAACTAGAGTTTGCCGAAATGCTGATGCTACAGGACCGCGAGCTTCTCAGTTCCAAAAGGTATTATCCCATTCTGATCCCGCACGGATTATAATTGATTTTTCACTCCTTCACTCCATATTTTATTATTAGCCCCTTGTATATCGTTATTAACGTATTTTGTGTATTTGTAATATTATTCCATCCCGCAATCACTCGCTCTGATCCATCATCGTTGCTCACTGTTTGTTCCCGCTCTACCTACATACATTTGCTACGCTTCCGCCGTGCCTATTCTGCTTTCGGTGAGTATTAATGTATTATATGCTCTTTGGTATTAAATTGCTGTACACACGACAGCAAGTCAGAGTGTACCCACATTTTTGCTGTAAAGTCGCCCGTAACGTAACCGAGTAGAGTGCTAGCGTGCGTTATAGACTTACGATGAGATTTTTCCTTCGAGATGTGTCGAATGCGAAATTCCTTAGAATTAGCTTCCTGATTTTTGCAACAGCCGGATTATTTTGCCGCAGGATGTAGAATGTATGAGTATGCCACACAAGGGACTGCAGAACTTCACGTCCGTTCAACATTTTAATATCCTGCCTGAGGAAGGAGAGTAATAAAATATACAAAAATTATGGAAGCTGAATCAATCTTAAAAGCTGTGGCGACCTAGTTATTTGAATTTCACCCAAGGGTTTGGATATCGATTTTCTAGGAGGAATCTAAGGGATTATTTCGCTAAAATCGGCATTTTAGCAATTGGCAGTTATCAATTTAGAAATTTGAACATTTAGGGTTCCGTACCTCAAAAGGGAAAATTGAACCATTGTAGGATCCCTCGTGTCTGTCTGTCCGTCTGTCACTGTCCGGTTTTTGTGACATGTTGGTTCGCGTTATGGACTCTCTGCCATTGTTTATCTATTGTTCTTTTTTTGACGGGTCAATTCGGAAGGCAAAGTTTTTTGTTCGAAAGTCCGTTATTGGCTTAATCTTATCTTTAGACAATATTGAGAAACTAATTTCAATATTTTTTATTTTGGTCAAGTAGTTTTGTTTGTATGCGCTAAAATGTTTTGTTCCTATGACCGCCAACAGTATGCAGACCGTCGCGTGACGTCATACAACCGTATCTTTGAAACGTTATAAAATCCAATAAAATTCTGAACCAAAATAAAAAATATTGAAATTAGTTTCTCAATATTGTCTAAAGATAAGATTAAGCCAATAACGGACTTTCGAACAAAAAACTTTGCCTTCCGAATTGTTCCTATTACCTTACAGTACGTTCGCACCCTAGAGTTCTCTATCTATTGTACACGATAGCACGTCAGACTGTACAATTTTGTTGTAAAGTCACCCGTAACGTAAGCGAGTAGAATGCTAGCATGTAAGGGTCGACGTGCTGTCGTGTGCTCACATCCTAGTTGGAGTAGTCATTCGTAATTCATTGGAAAAGTTAAGCAACATCAGGTGCGGTCAGTCCATGGATGATGGGTGACCGCTAGTGGCAAAGATATCTGAGCGCTTCCGTGCTTCGGAAGACACGTCAAACCTAGCGTTCAACCGATCAACCGTTGGTCCCGGTTGATCGTTAATCCAGAGGTCCTTTGGGCGGCCCAAAAACTCTGAAACCAGGGGTGGCGACTACTGCCATGAGAACTTTGCACTTGGTGAACTGCCGATGTAATACTTGCGGACATCAGTGAAAAGTCGAATACCACTTAATCCAGCAGCCTACGAAATCTTTGGAAACCGGATAAGGGACAGATAAGTTAATAAAAGAGATAGCGCTACTTTTTATCCGTCTGAAGATAACAAGTTAGAGAATTAAGAGAGATAGCTCTTTCTACGAACCTAAAACTAAGGCCTTTTAGGCCTTTGCATCTTCGTAATTAGATGATATTTTATCCAGTGGTGTCAGATGGCATCTTCAATTCTTCAATTGGGTAAGGCTACTCCATCTAAGTTACTTAAGCTGGTACTCATGATCCAGCTCTCAAGAGTTGAGAGCGCCTTATTATCACCAGCCTTAAATAATTTAAAAACTTTGTGTACTTATTCTGAATTTAAAAAAAAACCGCAAAGTTGCTAGTCCTCAAAACCGATTTATTTGCGGGAGAAACTCTTATCGAAATAAACAATTTTTGATAAAAAATATTTATATTATTCCCCAGATAAACCGGTTTTGAGGACTAGCAAACTGTGCAGATTTTCTTTACAGAATAATCACACTAATGGGCATACGTTTAGTTTTATTGCCGGTTCAGTGTATAGCACTTGTGGTAAGTTATTGTGGTCACCAAGATTTAATTGATGTCTTCATACAATGACATAATCGTGTCATCGCAAGAGCTCGGAATGCTGGTCATTTAAAGGGTCATAGGTAAAGTAAGTACCTAAGTAAAGTAAGCAAAATGTTTATTTGGTACAAAATTATTGTTCCTACAAGCTAAAATTTAAATAACATTGTGGTCTTGGCACCAAATTGGCCTCCGCTCAGCATTGGTTTGTGCAACCAACCAAGACGCTGATTTTCAGCGGACACCTATTCTAAATTAAATCTAAACTATTCTTAACTAAATTAAACACTATTAAAATAAAAAATAAATATATTTTTTTGCTAAAGTCAACTTTACTTTAGCATCTAACGATTGTGTTGTGTCATTGTGTGCATTGAGTTCTTAATTAACTGGATAAAAAACGATCCCTTTCGATTCGACATTTTTTTTACCAGATGTCGTTCATAGTGATTATAGTGACTTTCGAGAATTGAGGGTCTATTCTGTAAAAAAATCCGCACAGTTGAACCTGTTTATTTACTCAAAAATAGCCCTTATTGAAGTGAAAAACCTTTTTAGGGTTCCGTACCTCAAAAGGAAGAAAACGGAACCATTACAGGATCACTCGTGTGTCTGTCTGTTTGTTTGCCTGTCTATAAATACCTTTAAATTACAGGAAAATCTATAAGAAGTCTCTGGTATTTATAGTAACACAAAAAACACTGTTTATTGTATGTCAGCACGGAACCCTTAGTGCGCGACCCCGACTCACACTTGGCCGGTTTTTCCTCATTGCAAACGGGTTTTATGGTGCTTAATTTTAGAGAATGCATAAGGTCTTATGTTTGTAAAGATTTACTTTTCAGAGAAAAAAAAAGTTAGAAATACGAGTACTTATTTGGGGCTTCCCTATCTTATCTTATTAATACGGGGTCAGGCTTAGAGCCCAGGACATTTCGACCCAGTGGGATATTTTGTGTCACCCCCATCCTTATTCCTGTTCAGGACGTGCAAATACCGAGTTCATAAGCTTTAGGACGTCCGTCACCGAGGTTGAATAACTTATATTCTTCCGGTCTAGGATATGCTATCTCGAGAAGACTTACCTATGTCTAATGCCATATCCAATGGCATTAAATGGCGGCGTCTACCTACTTAATTGTCATTTAATTTTGTAAATAAAAGTTAAGTAATTACTAACATCAGGCTAATGCCCGGTTTCTGAATTGAGAATTTTACTAAGTAAATACTTAACTATCGATCTGTCAGGTTCTTTTGTGAGAAATCCGCAGAGGCAGAACGATATTTAAGTATTTAGATATTTAGCGAATTTCTCAAGTCAGAAACCGGCAATAATTCCCTTTCACTAACACAAATATGGATGTATCTCTGATAAAAATTAATAAATAAAAAAATATGTGTTTGCTAATACGAGTATAACCCGTGCCAATAAAGAAACGATATATAAATGGCGGACACTCTCGCGCCCTCTCGCTTTAATCATATCTCCGTCTATACTCACACGTAACGTTAGCAAAGTCATTTTAGGCAGTCCTGAACTCCTGATTAGTCACCTACGCTTGGCTAATGAAACACGCCAAAATACTTTCGCCTCTTATTGTTTTTTTTAAATGTTTATCGAGTTATTTCATTATTGTAGTTTACGTTAAGTGTTGGTATTTGTTGATGTTTGTATTATTTACTACGTTTCAATATTTTTGATCTTATTTTCATAAAGATTGTTGTTTAATCAATCACAAACCCAACGTTGAACAATTGCCTAAACAATAAAGAAAGCATCGTAAAACGATATTTCCAAAAATGTAAGAAAGTTTTAGGTATGAAATGAACCGAAATCGTATTTTCGTAACCTCTTTTTCAAACCTTACCATAGGTACCCGCCGCCATTTTCATATCGTTTCTCTATTGACACGGCTTATAAGAGCATCGCAGTCACACAGAACGTGTCCCATGGACTCTGGCGCCTCGTTACACGCTCTGAAGCGGGATTCATTTAGGCCGACTTGCATCACTTTCTTAAATGTGGCTTAAACAGCATTTAACTAAAATCTTCATACAAAAGTCGATTTAAATGGCGACTTAAGTGGCATTTAAGAAGTGGTCCAAGTCGGCCTTAGTCTTGAATGCAGCGGCGAGTGGTATCTTCATCCGTCTAATGTGAGTGAAGGTGCCACTGGACGCTGTATAAAATATCATCTCATTACGTAGATGCAAAGGCCTATTTTTTTGCGAATAAGCCGGCTGTGCATTTAATTTGTTATAGCTAAAAATGCTTCTCCTGTGTTATCTCTCACTGTATTACGTCAACCTATTGTTCGACTTATTTCACTTTGGAGTTCCACCTGCGCCCTTTCCCGAGCCATAGCCCTTATGACGTCATTAGGGGTATTGCCCCATATCACATTTAAGGGTCAACCCTGCCGATTCGCGTTTTTCCACAGTTCGCCGCTATTTAAAGCCATTTAATATTGGGTTCCATTTTATTTTCTTATTGTACGCACGACAGCACGTCGACCTTTACACGCTAGCACTCTACTCGGTTACGTTACGGGTGACTTTACAACAAGAGTGTACAGTCTGACGTGCTGTCGTGTGTACATCTACTTGCTACTGCATCTACTGTGTTTTCTTTCAGTCCTGTCCATCCAAAGGTTGTCTGGAGGAGATCGCTTTTAGCGATAAGATTGTGCGATGTACTTTTATTAATACGTTTTTTCTGTAAAATACTTTCTGGTGTACAAATAGGTAAGTGGTAATAACAGTACGTAACTCTGTACTGTTATTACCACTTATTTACTTCAATAAATTATCTTCCGCAACTTATCCCCGGTTTCTGAATTGAGAATTTTTCTTTTGTGAGAAATCTGCAGAGAAAGAACAATACTTAATTGCGTCTCAATTCAGAAATTGGCAGCTAGTCTTACTGCCGGTTTCTGAATTGAGAAATTCGCCAAGCAAAGGGGTAAGTATCGTCCTGTCTCTGCAGATTTCTCACAAAAGAGCGTGACAGAACGATACTAAAGTATTTGCTTAGCAAAATTCTCAACTCAGAAACCGGGCCTTTCTGTACCTTAGTATACTGTGACCACAGTAGGTACTCATGAGCTTTAACAATGCATAATAATAATTATGTAATGCATTTGCATTTGATACGATTACGTTAGTTAGTTAGCGTATTACGTCAATGTTGTTTGTAGCTACAAATGAAGACGTCTGATTTCTAGACTGTGACGCATACACTGTCAACTAAATTATAATATTATAGGTAAGTATATTTATTATGGAGACAAACAGGCTTGCCGCTTGCGTTTTAGGTACGCCTAATCGTAAAAAAAATAGAAGTTAAAAACTAAAACCCGACTACTAAAAGGCTTAAAACAAGACCTGTTTATCCTTAAAATAGACTCATAGGTAATTAATCGTAGTCGGAGGCCATCGGTTTATCAAATGCGAATGTGGTTTCCTCCGACTACGATTAATTACCTATGAGTCTATTTTAAGGATAAACAGGTCTTGTTTTAAGCCTTTTAGTAGTCGGGTTTTAGTTTTTAACTTCTATTTTTTTTTTTGAGCTTTTTAGTAAGTCATTTTGGACGATCACCCAGAATAGAACCAAGAAGGGCAAAAAAAAACACATTTTGCAATTTTTTGTTCTATTTGTTATGTTGACGCTACATGTGTTTTACATTTTTGAAAAGGTCTTTTAAAGCCCTTTCATTTGATACCCATGACAATGGTATCCGATAATTTGTATTTTTAGGTTCACCACTTTAGGGCGCAGCACAGCCGCCATCTTGGTTTTTTTCCAAATTAAACTATCCTATGTTACCTGAGTGATTAAGACGAATCCAACGACACCTCATTTGTTGAAATCGGCCGAGTAGTTTAGGCTCTGCGAGGGAACAGATGAACACACAAACATACATACATACATACATACATACATACATACATACATACATACATACATGCATACATACATACGCTGCTAAAATCATAACCCTCCTTTTTGCTTCGCGTAGTCGGGTAAAAAATCACTTTCTGGTTCACTTCTCTCAAATCACAATGATTCAAAACTGGACGGATTTTCAAGTAAGTAGAGTTAGGCAAAAGCCCACTGATGAGTAAAGCCAAAGAATTACATTTTTAAATATTCGTAGCAATGCAATCTTGTTAAAACCCATGTTTACAGTGTTTACCACACAGCACATTATGTGTTCGTTCACTAGGAGTAGTGGTGAAGTGACGCATGCACTGCAGAATAAGATTGACTCTATTGACGTAAGTACACACGACAGCACGTCAAACTGTACACTTTTGTTGTAATGTCGCCCGTAACGCAACCGAGTAGAGTGCTAGCGTGTAAAGGTCTACGTGCTGTCGTGTGTACTTAACTAAAGACAGACATTATTTTGAACCTATTCTAAAGACCATTGCATGGTATGGTAGGTAGGTAATATCATTTGGTGTGTATAGTGACTTTGATTAGATTAAACCTCGAAGTTTCTATGATAATTAATTGTCATACAAGGTGTTACAAAAGATCCTACTCTTTTTACAGGGTAATAGCACCCGGTGATAGGGATCACAACCAAATTTTTTTTTTCTCTATGACGTACCTACGTTGATTTTTAAATTAATAAAATGTGAACGATGTGGCGGAAGAAAAGTATTTTTTAAATATTGTTTTTATTTACTTTCACAATGATTTAACAACTCAAAGCTATGCAAATGCAACTACAAACACAAACGTATTTATGAATTTGATCTTTTACCAAAAACAAAAAAGTTATGAAAAAATTAAAATTTTGAGGTTATAAAATAAAAATTGTTTTTTTCAATTTTTTTTACAGCTTTGTCATCTTGTTGATGAGTAGGTTACACCCTGTAAAAAGAGTTAGGATGTTTTGTAACACGTTGTATAGGTAGGGTTTAAATTAGCCTCCATCATCATCATCGTCATCAACATCAGCCCACCCAACCGACCGAAACAAGCCTTGTGATGATATAAATTGTGATTCAAATTGCCTACATAATAATATACAATGACATATTAGAAGCAGGTATTTTTAACATTTCCACGTATCAGGAACAAGGTCCATAATACAGAAAAAACTCAAGTCAAAACTTCACTAGCACAGCTAGGCTGGCTTAGCACAAGAATGGGATAGACAGACCGTATCTTTAGGTTTATGACTACTAGGTACTTATATCTATACCACTCTATGCTGATCAAAAGAGTGAGATAGATATATGTCTTATAAACTCATAGATAGA
Source organism: Zelleria hepariella (assembly GCA_949319315.1). NCBI lineage: Eukaryota > Metazoa > Arthropoda > Insecta > Lepidoptera > Yponomeutidae > Zelleria > Zelleria hepariella. The sequence continues at coordinate 3,744,610 of OX439392.1, read as the reverse complement.
TATAAAATATCCCATTGTTGTGCTAAGTCGGCAGGTCACAACTCACAAGCCTCGATTCGGCGCATAACTAAAATTCGCTTCAGCCCAAGCAGCCCCGGATCTAGGATTTATCCGAGGGGGGGCAAAATCTTGACATTGGCGCCCCTCCTCAGAATTTGAGACTTATCAATCAAGTTACGTTAACTTTTAATTAAACCAACATGGCTGATGCTCAACCGGTTAAATTCATTGTCCAACTAGGTACTTATTTGGGAAGAGGAAAAGTGATAGAAATAAACTGAACTGCATTTTTTCCAGTTTGTAAAACCGAAAGAGCGCGCGAAGCGCGCCCAAAAATTCACATATTTTCTTATAAGGAAATAAATAACTTGTTGCTGTGCATTCGAAAGTTTTTTTATAGTTCAATCTGAAAGGGCATTACGTTTATCTTGTGTTTTTTTTTAATGAGCGCGCGATGCGCGCCCCAAAAATCGCAAACTTCAAACTTATAGTACCCTAAAATTCAAAAGTCTTCTCTTCATAAATAAAAGCAAAACAAAATAAGATTTGAGTCCCTTAGCCCCCCCTCCCCCCCCCCCTAAATCCGTTACAGATCCCCTTTTCAGACCAAGTCTCCCGATGAAAACAAGGCGCGAAAAATTACAGATTCACCCTAAACTGATGGCTTAAATTTGCCGCTCTTTGACTGAGCCCCCTCTAGACCAGGGGCTGATTTTAGGAAACTGCCCCCCTAGATCCAGGCCTGAGCCCAAGTATAAGTAGTTTTAATTTAAAACACTTCTAAGACCCAGAAAAACAGTGTAGGCTGGATCGTGAATAATGCACACCAGATTTAGCTCCGCATGAAGTAAACCTGACAAACAGTTTTGCTATTGATTGTAATTTCCACCGTGGAGGAAAACATCTTGAGGAAACCAGCAAACCAATATGAACTAATATGGCAACCGTAGACCCAGCTTTTGTCTAGGTAGGTACCTACCTACCTATATTTTTGTCTCAATTTTCATACAGGGTGTTAAACAAATTTTGACTGGTACTTACCTGAGGGGGCAATGCAATATTAAATTTTGTTAGAATATTTAGTACTCTGAGCTTTTAACTACCTAGAAGTACATAAGTAGGTAGGTACATACAAATAGATGTTAACAAAGCCCTAAAGTTTCACCCTATTGATTGGTCCATACCCACGTAGTAACCCGGTAATCAGTGGTCAAACACTATTCGAGCCGTAGTTTTTGCGATTAATCATAGATTTAACGATATCTCTGCTGATAGCGCATGAAACTCGCGTAAGTTTGATAGATTCGAGGATATGTCGGACGGGGCCTAGTTAGATAATGAGTTTGGTAGTTGGGCAAAACACGTGTGTAACTCAAGGCCTTTAGGGTCGATCCTAGCTTGAGCTTGGGTGGTAGCTTCATATTATTATGTGGATGGTAACTAAGGCCTTTGCATCTACCTAATGAGATTATTTACACAGCGTCCAGTGGCACCTTCACTCACACTAGATGGGTGAAGAGACCAATCGGCGCTGCAGTGCCAGGGATATTGTTTTAGAAGGTGTGGATGGTAGCTTTATACTAATACCTTAAAAGAGTGCAAATAAGACGAAGAAAGGAACGAAACAGGCAAGAGCTAGTGCTCAGCTAAATCCTAGGACCAAAAACCTATGTCGGGGAAGGTACATAGAATAAAATTATGAACTGAAAATGTTTGGAATTTTTTTTTCCAAAATGTTTGACTGAATCCGATGATCGAACTATAATGATTTTCCACATTGTTAGACTAGAACTTCGTAGCTTCTTTATTTGGCGATAAGTCATAAACCCTCACTTTTCATTACCTACTGTTCTGCACTCTAACCATTTTTTGCAATCTCTGAAACTGTAACTGTCTGTATAATTTATGTGTGGTTTTTAAATAAATACTTTTTATGTTATCTTATCTTATCTTTGTTGTTAATTCTTAAAAAATATACAGGTCAATTCCTGACAGATTTATTTTATTCCTCAGACACCCCAACTTCTAAAATTAAATGTGAATGGCCCTGTATAGTGTTCTCATCACCAGTAAACAAACATTCCAGACAGACTTATCACGCCACCGCAAACAAATCTATTAATTTAGTGTTTTTATTACGCTGCGCAGTGTCAATTCCATTGTAGTCCATTAAGCATTTTTAATAATGACATTAGATTTCAGACTGGGAACGGGAAGCGTCTGGCAGCTTGATCACAGACTATACAAACAGACAGAAGTTTAGCTTCGTTGGCTCATGTCTGAAATGTCTCTTCATAATAATTAGGGATTTTTGTTGACACCCACTATTGGCACTGTCTGTAAAGTTTCGCCTAAATGAACTGGATGGCGCTGCCGTTTAGGAAACTGTATCTATAAAGAGGATACCTACCTAGAATAGCGAAGTCAGAGGTTTGAACATACTATTAATTTTATTTTAATTTTATCAATGGATTAGGCATGGAACGTTTTTTTTCTATTAGTAACGTTATTCAGAATTTTTATCCGTAGTTCCAAAAATGAAAAATAACTGTCACTTGATAAAATTACTCTATAACCTACGAACGGCAATCTAAGTCCCACCAATAGCCACGAAAAAAATCAAGGCAGTGTTTAATATGATGGTATTTTTTCAGGCTATGTTGAGCATCTGCATGTCTATTTTCCAAAAAATCTACTCACACGTCAACCGTCGAAACAGGTTTATTTGCGGGAAAATTATAATTTTCATAATAATTATGAATATTTTTTTGACATTTTAACAATGGGATGATTTAAGTTCAGTGCTTATTTTTAAAGAATACTGGGGAGCCCTATGGTCCTGGGGATAAAAGGATGTCATCATCACCATCACCATGTGGAGCTTCTGTGATGATCTATTACGCGTCTGGATGGCATTATTCCAAAGTATAAAGGGAAGACAAATGAAAATGGCTCTACGTTACGCAAGAAGACATAACAGCTGCGTTAGACGAAAAAGAAATTGTAACAAGCTAGGCTACCTACAAATAGCTTTGTTATCTAGAGCTAGGTACGGGACGAAAATAAAGAGTGTGTATCGATGTTCAATGGTAATACAATAAGGCAGTATTTCCCAAACTTTGTTCTGCCGCTCTTGGGCTTGATCAAAATCATTGTCGCATATCAACCTATTAAACACACAGCATCATCCCATCCTGTTAAAGTCGGCATCGCACGACTACATCGACATGATCAAACAAATATTATAAAAGCAAATCAACAACACACCCCGAAGTTTGTCGTTCGTGATGGATGGCGTGGGTTTTGCACAAACAGTAGTATCTATCGTGGTGCGTCAACACTGCAACAAAGGCTTCGGCCACATTTGGCGATAACAGCTCTCACTTGACTCACTGTAAACTCAGTTTTAATAGACGATAAATTAAAACTTGTGCGCCGATCCGCGTAAAAGTATTTTTGTATTTTTGCCTTCGGCGGCCCTCTTTTTGTAGGTCTTCTTTCTGAAACACCATGCAGAATGGGATAGAACCTTCAAAGTTAATTGAAAATTTAGAGATAGTTTATTATCTAGTATGTTCTTTATCTATATTTTATCGTCCAAAGTTAAATCATCATTTTACAATCAATTAAAATGTTGAGAAGTGCGAGCGAAGCGAGGGGTTGTCCAGAGTATTCTTAAGTTCACCCTTCCCAAACTGATGTTGATCATTGTGCGCTGTCCCTAATTTTTTGATCCGACTCGAAGGACCACTTCTAAGACAACATCTTAGATATCCTTTGCTCCTTCTCCTCTTTGGACAAAAGCGTCGCCGTCTTCGTCAAATCCTATTTTAGGCTCGCTCCCAGAATCGGCGCTATCTTGATTCCGCCGGATATCGCGGGAGCTGCAAGGGATCTTGCTATACAATATAGTTGAATGAGCGAGCGAAGCGAGCGAAATTCTCCGAGTCTACTGGATCAATCCGGCGTTTGTATGTTTGTATGTATGTATGTTTGAATGTATGTTTGTATGTATGTTCGTTCAACGATAACTTGAGTAAATTTGGTCGGATCATCATGAAATTTGATAGGCGGGTGAAATGAAATTAAAATAATTTTTAAGTTCGAACATGAGCCAAATCGGTCGAGGGGTTGGGGTTAGCAAAAAGTTACACACTCGCGAGTTCATAGTTCGGGGCGAACCACTAGTATAGCTAAGTATATCCTATAAATATTTTTATATGGTTAAAAAATTCGCTCGGGACAGGAGTTGAACCCGCAACCTCTTTCATTCCAAATTACTGTCGATTCGAATTTCCCAACTAAATAGGTACTCGTCTAACGGACCGCCGCGGGCGCCATCTGGTTTGCACGAATCTACACCATTGGATAACCGCATTGAAAGTATAGAAAAATCTTTATAATGTTCCCTAGCACGGGTCAGTGCTTTAGAAAATATCCTAATTCATATTCCCAGAAGCGCGCCACCGGCCTGCACCTGCAGGGAATCCTGCTAGCTGAGGCTCTACTCGTGGTAGATCCTCTGAACCGTGGCGTGGTGTGGAGTCATGGAGTGTCAGTCGGGCCTATCGCGGAAATTCAAATTCAAAACTTTTCCATAGTGTTAGTTATAATGGTAACTTAGTATTCTTAATAATTATAATAAATTGTAGGCTGATGTTTTGATGACGATGATTGTGATATTGCTTCATGGCAGTAAGTAGGTATCCAAAGTAGTATTGCTTGTAAATACCTTGATAGGTACAGGATTTTTACCCAAATGTATTACAAAGAAATAAAGGATTTTATCAGATGAAAACAAAATTAAAGATTTATTCTGGCGCGTTACAACCTACATGGAAACAAGTCATTAATATACCTATGCTTTACGATGTGCACTTAATCTTTTTTTTATTGTTATTAAAACCACAAAATAACGTCATTTGCGTAATTTACGTAGATGTGCGTGTAGCAGAGAAGCAGACTTTAGCACTAAGTAACGATAAAAGTTTTAAAAGATTAAACAAGTTTTATAAGGTAATCCACTCTCTCCAGAATTTATAGTCTAAGTAATGAATTTTAGCTTCAAATTAGCATATATCTCATAAACGGCTGAAACGATTTTGATGAAAGTATGAAACATAATAATTATTATCTAAGAGCAGTCGCTAGAAAAATTGCTTTCAAATAAAAAATCTAAATCGGTTCATGGATGGGTGACCGCTAGTGGAAATACCTAATATCCGAGCGCTTCCGTGCTTTGGGAGGCACGTTAAACCGTTGGTCCCGGTTGTTGTTGATTAATAACAATCGTTAAGGGTAGACGATAGCAAGGTGGCGGGAAATTCAAAATTTTCACAGTTTTTTACATTTTGTAGCTAAACGGAGCTATTTTTGTTCAGCGACTTTTCGTTCGCGAGAATAAAACCGTATTCTTTTCATGATTGTAAACAACAGAACAACAATAATTCAGCCGATTATGTGTTCTGGTCTACGAAGCAGTGGTACTGCCCAAAAAACTTGTCGTAGACCAGAACACATAATCGGCTGAATTATTGTTGTTCTTTTGTTTACAATAATGAAAATAATACGGTTTTATTCTCGCAGACGAAAAATCGCTGAACAAAAATAGCTCAGTTTAGCTACAAAATGTAAAAAACTGTCAAATTTTTTAATTTCCCGCCACACTACTATCGTCCAGCCTTAAGCCATGTCAGAGGCCCTTTGGGCGACCTTAAAACTGTGACACCAGGGGTGGCCACTACCTCATACGATCACTTACCAAATTACCAGAACGCTCCTAGATAACAGTTTCATGGTTTAATAGTGTCGATAAAACAGTGCATGTTTTAATTTGAATATCCCTGTACCTACTAGGTACCTCATTCGACATCCAAATCAAAACATACACTGTTTTATCGACAGTACAGCGTCCTGCAATAGACACTAAGGGTGGTATTCTAGAACGTTACTTAAACTCGGTTTAAAAATAGTTCGGACTGTCGATAAAGCAGTGCATGTTTTGATATGAAGGGAGGGATATTCAAATCAAAACATGCACTGTTTTATCGATAGTCGATACTACTAAACTCTACTTAAACTGAGTTTAAACAGAGTTCAAGGAGCTTTCTAGTTTGAACTGAGTTTAAACCGAGTTTAAGTAGCGTTCTAGTTTGAACGGAGTTTATGTAGCGTTCTAGAATACCACCCTTAGATCGCCCGTCGACAATACCATGCATCTTGCAGGTGGTCCTATGAAATACAGCGACGCCGGAGTGTCTGCTTTCTTCATAGATCTCAAGAACCAAGAAACATTCACACTGGACATAAACAAGACACGCGTCCTTGCGTCGGGCGCCCAAGAGCAATGTCAGGCAGAAATAGAGAGTCTTTGGAGCCGGTTGGTATGTTGCCAAGCCACTGCGGACTTGCGGAGATGGGCGCGCACAATGTCATACAATCAGAGATGGGCACGTACCCGGGTATATACCCACCTGTGGGTATTTACCCCATAAGTACCCGGTAAATACCCGTATGCACCCATTTGCTGGGTACATTCAATTTGTGATTTCAAGTATAATGAAAATTATTAAAATGAAAAACAAAGTATGCCAATCAGTTCTAAACCATGTTCCCTACGCAAAGTAAGTCTTAGTGATTTTTCGTTGAACGCATATTTACAAAGTTATGCATGTTTTTGTGATTTCTTTGTATGAAAACGAATATTCATAAGGACATTTGTCTTATATTTTTATAGATTTAACAACCGGTATGTTTAAAAAGTACTTTGTCATACTTTGTATGACTATTAAAATATTTTTTAATATGAATTTAACAATAATTATTATTGATTAGGAACCAAGTGTCAAAAATTTATATTTACATTGGAACGGTAGACAATACACTGATGAAGTCAGGTCATTTCGGTCTAATTAATATGCGAAGATGGGTTAAATGTTGCAAATAACAAAAAAATATAATCATAAATTATGGTTTTATGTTTTTTCTTCACGAACAAAGAATAACTAAAACTTATTAAATTCGTTTATTTTATTTTGCAAATGGCATTGTGTTCAAAATGCTATACGGTGAAATGTAAGTCGTCCAGCCACCTCATTACGTCCAAGTCGGCCTCATCGACACCGCCGCCTTAGATAGCGAACAGCGGGTAGTCGTAGTTGATGTGGTACATCGTCTGAACCCGCCCGCACACGCAACTCGGGTCCGACCCACAGTTACATTTTGTGTATTTAGCTCCGCACACCTTCTCCGTAAGACCCGGAATCTATTTATTTGAGTCCAGTGCTTTCTGGGAAGATGGAAACCTGTCACACGGATAATATCTGGCTCAGACTCGAGATGCTTGTTAGGCAGGTCCACAGATGTCCACTGATCCCGCCATTTCTCCATCAGCGTTCTGTCATCTTGCAAGAGTTCGTGGGCCTGCAAGGCATGGCAAAAGATCTCTCTGATGGTAGGTAGCGCAGTATATCCGCTTTGCAGCCCCATGTTATCGCTGCCAGTTTCCGTATCAGGTTGCAGCTGTTTGATAACATTTTCTTTACTTTCTTGAGGGGGCTTTAAAAGTGGTAGTTATGTCTAGAGTTACACCAAGATAGCCTGGGTTAGGGTCGTGCTTCATTGCAGAAACTGTGTTTAACACCTTCACTTACTAGCTTGCCTATTGTTGAGGTAAAAGGAGCAGCTCACAGTTTTACATGGGTTAGGTTTAAGTCCCCAGTCGATGAAATAGCGCTCAAACTTTGCAACGGCTTCCTGAACCAGTGTTGTCGATTTGTCCAGTGTCGAAACTTGTGCCGTGATGGCAATGTCGTCGCCTACATAAATGATCGCCGGTAGAGGTGCGCGAAACGCTTCAGTGAAAAGAAAAGAATGATATAGTTCATTTCCTTCACTGAACTAGTTCACTCTTTTAGTTCATAGTTCACTTATAGTTCATTCATAGTTCATAGCTCATTCATAGTTCACTCACAGTTCATTCATAGTTCATTCTAGTTCATTCATAGTTCATAGCTCAGTAGATCTTTCACGTATCTTTAGACTCACGGTAGTCCGCGAATTACAAAGGTGTTTTGAATTTAATTTTATGTCACGATGAATGTGGATGTATTTTAGGTAGGTAGGTACCTAGGTATATCTCGATTTTCCTTCATACTTTACAGGCTTAGGACTGACAACCAAAACATTAATTTTATACATAATATTCAATGATGACGTATTTGTTTGGAAATCAAGTCTTATCCGTTCTAAGGTGGTTAGGTTGGCGTATTTAAAAATCGAGATATGTACAATGATTTAAAACAAGTAAAATCTAATATGTACATACTATGTACAGTTATTTACATAAATCATTTGCTATTACTAGCAATAAATAATAACTGCGACAATTTTGATGATTTTAGTCTCGTTCTTCTTTCATTAAGGATATTCCCGGCTTTGGAGAATATCCTCTCGCATGGGACGGACGTCGCCACAAGGTGGAGCCTTTTTAAAATGTACTCATATAGGTTGGGGTAAAATAATCTTCTTTCATGCCACCAAGCGAGGGGATCTTTGGTGCGAGGTAAAAGAGGCTCCTGTAGATATTTGTCTAGCTCGACAATGCCTGCTGCTAGAGGGTTGGTAGGTGTTAATTTTGCAACTTCTTCGTCAAATTCGTCCCATATTGAAGTTGTTGTCTTAGCAGTGGATGAAGACAGAGCTAGCTGCGGCCTTGAAGTAGAGGGTGCTGGCTGCGCTCTCCCAACTTTTGACTTCAAGCTGCCCAATGCTAGTTCAAAGTTACGCTGGTGTGTAAACGCTTTGTCCTTGAATCGTGGATCTAGTATGGTCGCCTCGCAGTTAAGAACATTCTTTTCAATATTGAGGAAACGTTTATCCAGCTCTTTATCCAGGCAATGAAGCATGGAGATTACTTCTGGCAGAAGTGTATCATTATATTGAGAGACGACATGCCTTTTCATGATGCGGCACAAAGGAATAACTTTTGCTAAGGACACGTTTTTCTCGGCACTCATTTCAACAGTGACATCATAAAAGACTTTTAGGATTGGCACTGCGCTTTCAATTATCAGCCAGTCATTGTTAGCTAGCGCCAGTTCGCTTCGTGTGAGCGCGATAGTGGCAATTATTGCGCTTTTCACTTGGAGCATCCTATTCAACATGTCATATGTCGAGTTCCATCTAGTGGAGACATCTTGTTTCAGTTTTAGCTCTGGCAAGTTAAGCTGCTTTTGCATTTCTTTAAGCTTATGCTGGGCGTGGGGGCTTCTCTTGAAAAACTCTACTATTGATTTAGCTTTTGCTATTGTGTCACCGCTATTCAAATGTGTCAAAGCCGATTGCACACACAGGTTGATTGTGTGTGCGAAACATGGAATCTGCCGCCATGAACTGTCCCTTATTGCCGCAGTAATGTTCGCGGCATTATCGCTGGCAATGGCAGTAGTGTACTCAGCTATATTCCACTCTGCCATTATATCTCGCAAGAAAGCTGCTAGATTTGCACTGGTGTGGCGCTCGTTATACTCCACACATCCAATTAAGTTTGACTTTAGCTTGGTATCTTGTGGGTTAATATAGTGCACAGTAACGGCCACAAAGCTGTCATTGTTGATCGACGTCCAGCCATCTGTTGACAGACATATTGCTTTTGCCTCTTTGACCTCCTCTTTTACCCTTTCAAGGCACTTATTGTGTAACTTGGGCAACATACTTTCAGAAAGGGTCTTACGGGTCGGGAGGTTGTACTGCGGATTTAGCATATGAACAAACTTTTTAAATTCTGTTTCTTCCACAATGCTGAACGGATAATGGTCTGTGGCAATCATTTTGATGAGTTGTTCATCAATTTTTTGAGCTTGCTGCGGTGCCATTGGCTTCGTACTTTGCGTGAATGCCGTTATAGATGGTTGGCCGGAACGACTACAACTAGGCAGCGCTTGAGGTATTGGTGCAGTATGAATTGTATTATAATTGTCACCAATTCTGACTTCGTCCTGTATGGTGTTTGTTTCGGGATCTGAAGGCTGTTGTCGTTCTACTTCTTTCCTCACCGTCGGGTGCACCGTTTTTAGGTGTCTGTTTAGGTTTCCTACATTACCTGATGTTATTGATAACGTGTTCGAACAGTAACTACATTTAGCTTTTTTAGGATCTATTTGAGCGAAGTGGTTCCAAATAGCACTTCTCTTTCTTTGTGAGTTCTCCATTTTAGTACTTAGATAAATTTTTACCATTTATTTACATATTAACAAATTTGTACACTGTATAGTAACTTCAAGTTAAAGTCACGAAACACTTTTACAATATATTTACACGCTCAATGTTAATTTTATTCACAGTTTTCTGCACTATGAATCCAATAAAAGTCACAAAACACTTATTTTTTAGCAACGTGCGTTATCTACTAACTAAACACTCTTTGTTCATCGGATACACCAAAGTCAATAATTTTATTATACCACTAAATATGTCCACATAAACGAAAATAAAAGTTACACAAAATTTCCACTTTTCCATCTACTCCAAGTTTTGATTTGAAAGAGTGAAAAAACGGTGCATTCTTGCTTTTATGCGTATTTCATAAGTACCCCAACCATTATTAAGCCAAATTATGCCTTATGTTAATGACGTAACGTCTATTTTTAATCTATTCATTTTGGTTATCTTTTCTTTTGTTGTACATCTGCAAGAGAATGCATCGTTCCGAATTGAATATTCGGTACGGTGATGGTGATGTTTACTTTTATTTAGCATTGTTTCAAATAAAACAACTCGTCAAAACTAATCTTCCGTACTTAGAACTACTATATAAATAATACAGTAGTACAGAATAATGTGTTAAATTAAACAAAAAAAAAGTCAAGCTTATACATTTTTATCTGCCAAAGAAGTTCAATACGGAACGTATAGCCTTGCTAAATAAAGATGGAACCCCGGTGCAGAGCAAGATGTGACATTTTAATTTAAATGGGTAATCTGTCAAGCCAAAGAAACATAGTCTTTATTATGATGAGCGGAACGTCCAACATAATAGAATGTGTCGTAAATGCCCTTTTTACGACTACCAGCGCGAGACAACTAACTGGCGAGACACGTGAGTTACAGAATTTTGTTTCTTAGCGTGGTAGACTTAAAAATGTTTCTTGCTTGAAGAATGAAATGTGGACTAGAGTGAATGTGATATGTGAATGAATGAGTGAATGTTTTCACAAACCGAATACATTCAATCGAAGCATTCATTCGCGAACTACTCACCTTGTAAAGATTTACAGAATTTTGGTTCTTAGTTTGGTAGATTTAAGAATGTTTCTTGAAGAATGAACTACGTGGACTAGAGTGAATGTGATATGTAAAGATTGGTAGTGAATGAATGAATGAATGGATTCACAGAGCGAATGCATTCAATCGAAGCATTCATTCGCGAACTACACACCTCTAATCGCCGGGGACTTTTGATATGTAACTGACGTAGACGTTGATAAGCGTAGGCGCCAGGACTAAGCCCTGCGTAACACTATTGTTCTGAGTTTGGCGTTTGAAAGGAGGGCGTCATAAAAACAATACGTGCGTTGCATTTAAAAAAAATTACGAGCTCCTAGGGTAGTCCCTGACTGTCCCTGTTTCCAGACATGTTCCAGAGAGTTTCAAATGCTGAGCTGAGATCCACGAATACCGCCACTGTTTTGAGTTTCTTTTGGAATCCTGCTTCGATGTTAGAAGTTACTACAAGCACTTGGTCAAAGCAACCCTCAATTGAGGCGTTGAGCGCAAAAGTGGTGTAACCCACAGTTTTGATGAACAGGAGTTCTGCCGTAGCTGTGTAGATAAAGTCAGTAAAAATCGAAGCAAAAACGGTGTAAGAGGGTTACACCAATACTAGATAGTATTAGAATAAGGTATCAATGTTACACCAATTTTGCTTCGATTTTTACTGACTTTATCTACACAGCTACGACGGAACTCCTGTTCATCAAAACTGTGGGTTACACCACTTTTGCGCTCAACGCCTCAATTTTGGTGGGATTTTGACCAAACCGGGGTTGCGTCAGAGAATTGCAACCATCTTGCCATGCCATGGAGGCCCATGAACTCTTGCAGGACGCCAAAACCCTGATGGAGAAATGGTGGGATCGGTGGACATCTGTGGACCTGCCTAACAAGCATCTCGAGTCCGAGCCAGATATCCGTGTGCCAGGTTTCCATCTTCCCAGAAAGCACTGGACTCAAATAAATAGATTCTGGGTCTTACGGGGAAGGTGTGCGGAGCTAAATACACAAAATGTAACTGTGGGTCGGACCCGAGTTGCGTGTGCGGGCGGGTTCAGACGATGTTCCACATCAACTACGACTACCCGCTGTTCGCCATCCAAGGCGGCGGTGTAGATGAGGCCGACTCGGACGTAATGAGGTGGCTGGATGGCTTATATTTCACCGTATAGCATTTTGAGCACAATGCCATTTGCAAAATAAAATAAACGAATTTAATAAGTTTTAGTTATTCTTTGTTCGGGGAGAACAAACATAAAACCATACTTTATGATTATATTTTTTTGTTATTTGCAACACTTAACCCATCTTCGTATTTTAATTAGACCGAAATGACCTGACTTTATCAGTGTATGGTCTACCGTTCCAATGTAAATAAAAAAATTTGCCACCTGGTTCCTAATCAATAATTATTATTGTTAAATTCATATTAAAAACTATTATATTAGTCATATAAAGTATGACAAAGTACTTTTTAAATATACTGGTTGTTAAATCTATAAAAATATAAGACAAATGTCCTTATGAATATTCGTTTTCATACAAAGAAATCACAAAAACATGCATAACTTTGTAAATATGCGTTCAACGAAAAATCACTAAGACGTACTTTGCGTAGGGAACATGGTTTAGAACTGATTGGCATACTTTGTTGTTAACTTTAAGTCACAAATTGTATATACCCAGCAAATGGGTGCATACGGGTATTTACCGGGTATATACCCAATGTACCCGGTAAATACCCAAATGGGTAGATTGGGTATATACCCACCGCCCATCTCTGCATACAATGGTCTGCGGGAAGCTAAGCTTTTAGGTTAAGCTAGTATTACATTTTATCAAATCATTGGCCAATGTTGCCCTATGCATACTCGATCAAAGAAATGAGGCGTTTTCACGACTGTCAAATTTCGCTTTTTCGGAAGATATTTAATCAAAATGAACTTCCATTCAAATACCACCTACCTAGGTACTCGTATTTAAGGTGAAAACCTAGGCACAACTAGCGCCGCCGCCAATGGAAAAAAAACATATTATCTTCTTTGTGGATGCGTTTTTTGCTAGAAACTCGAAATATCAACGCGAGGCTTGACTATTTTTAGGACCTAAGGTTTAGATTCCAGATCGCCAAAAGTGGCCACAAAAGGCGATAAAAGATTTTATTCGTAGGTTCTAGGATCTGGAATCTAAACCTTAGGTCCTAAACATAGTTAAGCCTCGCGTTGATAACCTAATGTCGTTATGAAGAGTTTTTAGCACAAAACGCATCCAAAAAGGAGATTTGTTTTTTTTTTTCCATTGGCGGCGCTAGTTGTGCCTTAAATGAAGGTGACGGAATGACAATGCACTAAAAAACATTCAAAATTGGCGTCTGTTCACTGGCACCGGAAAAACTTACGCTGAGCCAATGAGAGCATCCTGTAAAACTGAAACGTCTTTTATTGAGACAAACTGGAAGACACCGAATTGCTTGCCAACTATTATTAGGTATGTTGGTGTTATGAAACTTTCTTTTGTTCCCAAAAATATTTCAAGTATGGCAGCCAACACTGCATTGCACATTTGGCAGCATTCTTAGGTACGCGTAGTGCCAATGGATTAAAAAATAACTGGCTTATTTCATTCCATTTTTTAAAGTTCGATAATGGAACGTATTTCCCAAGGGAACGGATAAAACAAACAACTCTACGTATGCTCACGAAGGAAAGTAATGTAGGTATAGTAAGTAAGGGTAGGTATAGGTACCTACTTTATTGATTAGTTTTTTAACCGACTTCAGTGAAGGAGGAGGTACTTACTCAATTCGACCCGTATTTTTTTATGTATGTTACCTACCTCAGAGTTTTTGTCATTTCCCTTTTTTGTGCCATAAAGTGTAAAATATTAACATGTGTGATCCAATAAAAAATTGTGAAGATCTGATGAAGAAATTCGAAAATGGCGAACGGAAGTCCTCAACGGACAGCAGCAAATCATTCGGAATCAGCCGTCAAGGGTAGAGACCCTTGAGGCATTTTTCCAATACGGCCGCAATATGGCGCAATTAAAAAATATATATATTTCACAAAATAAGACGCATTTTGTGTTTTTATTACATAAAACAGCCTTACCTTTGAATAAACATTACAAAGTATTTAAAATCAAAGCATTACTATGCGAATTCAAAGAGAAATTAATTTTAAAACTTTTTCAATTTGATTTATTTTGTACAATATCAATATAAAATGAGTCTTAATTCGTGAAATATTAAATTTTGTAAATTCCGCTGTATTGAAAAAAAATGCGTCAAGGGTAGAGGGGCTGGACCGTTTTTAATATGTTTTGTATTTTATCATTTTCATTGGGACACTAAAAGCCTACATTAAAAAACAATCATTATCGGCCCGTCTGTGGTTTGTTTGTGTTTTGTACGTACCTACTTAATGTACGATGTTTTCCTTCACCGTTAGCGAGTGGTATTGCTACTACAAATTCACAAATGTACGTAACTTTGAAATTAAACAAAGTCATAGATACATGCCCGCACCGGGAATCGAACCTAGGACCTCTTGCTTCAGAGTCCACTGTTCTACCCACTAGACCACCACCGCTTTGTTCCGCGGCTTAGTTGGCTCCACACGTATTGACCTGTCTTTCCTGTGGGCTAGGCCGACTAAGCTGTCTGGATGGCATAGGTGCTGGGCAAGCCTACTCCATCTAAAACAATGACCCAGGCACTGCAGCGCCGAGTGGTCTCTTCACCCATCTAGTGAGAGTGAAGGTGCCACTGGACGCTGTATAAATCATCTCATTACGTAGATGCAAAGGCCTTACTACTACTACTTAATGTACAAAACTTGTCACGAAAACCCAGCCAGCACTGGCGGCGGCGGCGTCTAGTATTTAAATGTTATTTTGTAATTAAAGTAAGTAGGTACTGTACCGTACGTAAAGCCAGCTACCATACTACTTGTAGCGTAAGCGGTTGTTTTTGTTTTGTTTGTTACTGCAACTTTATGTCTTGGCAGGAAGGTTCAAATTCAAGATAATATGCCGTTGAGGATACCTTACCGACCTAATGTATCAAATTATTACGTTATCGGTATCACATTTCTTTTTATTCACTTATCTTGCTATACAAACATGCTCGATAACCAGCGTTAAAAACTGTCGCACGAGCCAAAATCATAATGCTACTTGGGTAACATTCGAGATGTCCAGTGGGATGAACTGACAATACAAACCCTCGGTCAGAGTGCTGATTCTGTAAGTAATAATGCCACCAAAAACATTTTCATGAAAAAAATGTTGTTATCAAGAGACCATACACCTCGCACTGTCAAAAAGCTATCAGCCCCTCTACCCTTGACGCATTTTTCCAATGCGGCCGCAATATGGCGCAATTTACAAAATTTAATATTTTACAAATTAAGACGCAGTTTGTGTTTCTATTGAATAAAACAGCCTTACCTTTGAACAAATATTACAAAGTGTTTAAAATCAAAGCATTACTATGCGAATTCAATGAGAAATTAATTTTAAAACTTTTTCAATTTTATCGCAATAGCGTCAAGGGTAACCCCCCTGTCCAGGGTCCCTAGCCTGTAACGCAATGGTGCCAAAATGGGCTTCCAGTTGACGGCTTCAATTACGATTTATTAATGCTGTCGGTCCAGTGTCGGTCCTTTTAATGCCTTTGTAGTACAGAAAATAATATTATGATTCTAATTCTAGAGGATTATTTCGCTGGTTGTAAGAGAACAACGAGAAAAAATCCCGGTTTTGTCCTTCTACCTGGGACACCATCGACACGCTATTGCGTTACAGGCTAAGGGCCCAGATCTCATGTAGAGCCATGCTTCTAACTCTACAGGCCCTAACTTCACAAACTCTACACCTCAGTCAAAGCATGTGGCTTGGCCGTTTCGTCTCTGTTCAAGGGCGTCGCCAGCCGATGGCGCAGGGGGGGGCAAGTTGACTTTACCTACTACAATTCATACTTTTCTCATTCTCTATGAATGAGAAAAGTAGGTATGAATTGTAGGTAAAGTCGACAGCACATGAAGCTTTTCACTTGTACTACGAGCCTTACATCTACAGCCAGAGCGTAGTTGAGCGTACGGAATATTAGGAGTGGTTATTGGTGAATTCATTCGAGTTTCGACGTACGGGAATGATTTTTCAAGGCTTGAACTTCAGATTCTACCACGGTTCGCCGGCGCACGATTGTCCGAATCACGTTTCGCCGACAGCACTTTTCTCCGATGAACGTTTCGTCGACCCTTCGCCGACTCACGTTTCGCCGACACCACGATTCGCCGATGCCACGTTTCGCCGACACCACGATTCGCCGATGGCACGTTTCGCCGACACCATGATTCGCCGATGCCACGTTTCGCCGACGCCACGTTTCGTCGGCACCACAATAAAAAATAATAACAATAATAATGAAAAAAAAAATTAACAGAAAAGAATTTAAAAAAAAACATAAAGAAATGAATTAAAAAATAATAATAATAACATAAAATAAAATGAAACATACAAAAAAATAAATAAATAAATAAAAAAAAAATAAAAAAAAATAAAAAAAAATAAAAAAAAAAAAGAATAAAAAATAAAATAAAATAACTTAAAATAAAATAAAATAAAATAAAATAAAATAACAAAAAAATAATAATAATAATAAAAAAAAATAAAAAAAAATAAATAATAATAATAATAAAGTAAAATAAAATAAAATAAAGTAAGATAAGATAAGATAAGATAAGATAAGATAAGATAAGATAAGATAAGATAAGATAAGATAAGATAAGATAAGATAGAATAAGATCAGATCAGATCAGATCAAATAAGATAAGATACGATACGATACGATACGATAAGATAAGATAAGATAAGATAAGATAAGATAAGATAAGATAAGATAAGATAAGATAAGATAAGATAAGATAAGATAAGATAAGATAAGATAAGATAAGATAAGATAAGATAAGATAAGATAAGATAAGATAAGATAACCAGATAAAATAAAACAAAATAAAACTAAGGGTCAATTCAAAGTCAAATTTTCAGTTATTTTTTTTTTATTTTGTAGCTAAACTGAGATATTTTATGTTCAGCAATTTTTGTTTCATGACAAGAAAATTGTTTTCTTTTCATAATTCTAAACAACAGAACAACCATAATTAAGTTGATTTTCTAGTCGACAAATCAGTCGGCTGCGAAAACCTAAAAACAAGCAACTGATTTTTGGCAACTTTACAGGAGAGCCAAAAAACGTTTTTTTTTTAATAATGCGATTTATAGAAAAACTATAGGTCCTAGACACGATTTTGAGGTATCGTTAGAATCCTAGAGAGTAAAAGAACCAGGTACTTCCTTTTTTTCATGATAATCTGAAACCGTTTCAGCTAGGCAGCCTAAAATGTGTTTTAGCTTGGTAATTATAGAAAAAAATATACTTTGATTAAAGCAAGAAGAAAGTAAGTGCAGATACTTGAATCGGAATGGTTATTTCTTTCATTTATTGAAAAAGTCAAATGTTGAAAACAAGTAAGTGTGCTATACTTGATTTTAGTCTGGTGATGTCAAATTATTCGAACAAAGAGCCTTTACTCTTTACCGAGTAAGTGAGCAGACGAGGATAGAATAGATCGTGATAATGATGTTGGTTGATGATGAACAAATATGATGATGATAATTATGAAAAAAATGTGACATCGCGATCTCTTATTTTTTGTCATAATGATCGTGCCATTAATATTTATTATTATATATGATTTTGTATTTATGTGCATTGTAAAACCTGCCATTAATAAAAAACATAAGCCAAACTTTTTCATAGACCAAGGATGAATAAAAAAAACACGGTTTAAATAATTTATTGTAGGTACCTCTAAATTGAAAAGACGGAAGAAGATATGTAACATAATTATTTTATATTTTCATTTGGGCGTTTTGGTGTTTATATTGAACCATATTGAACATCTGTTACTTTTTCAGAAGCTACTGGTGATCTGAAAGAAAATTGAGTGAGATTAGAACAATAGCCTAGCTAAAGAAACCTAATCAGCTTCAGGGTGGTTCAAAACTAATAGATGACACATGAAACAATACGAAAACCAACCAAGTAGGTGTTAGTCTTGTCCAGGTGATTCTACACATCATACTGAACTATTTTACCTACTTCAACAAGTTTTTGTAATCTGCAAAAGACAAATAACTTTATCATCGCAGTAAGTAGTGGCGCGACATTTAAAAGTTTGTATTGGTTATGGTAATTTCTTTTCGTAAATTAAGAAAACTTGTAGAACTTACTAACCTGAATGATCTGTAGAATTAGTCCTGAATGGCCTATCAACTAATTAAGTAAATTTGGACCTTGTGCAGGGCGCTCCAGAGCAAAGAAATGTCCTGTGGAACTTTAGGTGATTTGTCTGCCTATCAATAAAAAATATATTTATTATGGCACCAACACTGAAACACTTTTGTTGCAAAACCGCCCGTAGCGTAACCGAGTAGAGCGCTAGCGTGTAAAGGTCGACGTGCTGTCTTGTGTACTGTACATATTGTCACATCGGTGGAAACATTTTCATTGCAGTCGCCCGTAACGCAAATGAGCATAGAGCACGCGTGTATTCACTGATGTGACGTTGGCCGTACATATCATGTGCGGCCACCTGCAGGTATTGAACCTGGACCTGGACCTGGACCTCTATTTTGCTAGTTGAGCAGCGTAACTTCTACACCAATAAGTACCTAAGGCAATCTGACGACCGTCAAAGTCTAGACAAGGAGGCATAATCATCAGCATCGGCCAAACTAAGGCCTTTGCATCTACGTAATGGGATGATTTATACAGCGTCCAGTGGCACCTTCACTCACACTAGATAGGTGAAGAGACCACTCGGCGCTGCAGTGCCTGGGACATTGTTTTAGATAGAGTAGGCTTGCCCAGCACCTATAACATCCTGACAGCTTAGTCGACCAAGCCCACAGGAAAGACAGGTCAGGTCAATACGTGTGGAGCCAACTGAGCCGCGGGTTTCCTCACGATGTTTTCCTTCACCGTTAGCGAGTGGTATTGCTACTACAAATTCACAAATGTACGTAACGAGTGCGGTGGTGGTCTAGTGGGTAGAACAGTGGACTCTGAAGCAAGAGGTACCCGGTTCGATTCCCAGTGCGGGCATCGGCCTATTTAGTTCACCACTGGACCTAAGCCTCTCCGAGGGCGCGCCATAGATTCTTATCCTCGGCCATCCTCACTGCCAGCGAACCGAGGTAAGGTTTACAGACATGGGAAACACAAAATAAGTACTTACGCATATTTTTTATGTTGCATTAATTTTGTTTCTTTATCACTTTAGCAAATTACAAGAAATTATAATCTTGTAATACTATTCTGAATCCAAACGCATCTGACGTTTTATAGACCGGCCATCACCGAGTTTCGACAGCGTGGGGAAAGTAAACAAGGCTAAAAACAAGCAACTCAAGGGTTGCTTGCTTTTAGGTTGGTCATGAATAGTCATGATGTACGTATATTTTGAATTGAAAACAAGTAAATACTTAAACAAAGCAAGAAACAAGCAAGAAGCAGAGTTTCCTAAAAACTTACTTGTTTTAAACTTGGTCATCAACTTTTTGCTTGATTTCAGCTCGGTTTTTTTTACGGAAATGAGTTACTTGAAAACTAATTTCTGTAATAACTCAAAAACCAGTACATAAAATTATATATTTTTTATAGAGAATTGTGCGCCTGGAAACAAGGAACCCAAAAATGCAAAAAAAAAAAAATGCGAAAAAATGGGTTGCTTGTTTTCATTTTGGGACAGCCGCAGTGGTACCTACCTTCTGCCCAAAAAACTAGAAGTTTGAGATAATCTGCCGAATTATTGTTGTTTAGTATAATGAAGGCCTTTGCCCAGCAGTGGGACACTAACACCGAGGCTAAGTAAAAAAAAAAAAAAAGTATAATGAAAACAATACTATTTTATTCACTTGAAATAAAAATCGTTGAGATTCAGCAAAAATTGCTCAACCAAAAATGGAAAAAAAATTGTGCATTACCGGCAAGGGTTTTTTCATTGAACCTTAAATGAAAAATAAAGTTATTGCATTCCGGAATAATTATTTATTTGGTACAGTCGGCCACACGCTAGGATACCCCTTTTTGTTCGGTTGGCGCCCTTATGCCGCGCGCGTTAAGAGCTGCCATGGGATATCTGTGAATGTGGCCGACCGTACTAAAGTCAATTTTTTCAGACTTGAGTATCCTGGTAAACAAACATTACTCGAACACAAATCGCAGCATACCGACGGAATCACAAATCGTTAAGAACCACAATAACTTTTGAACATTACCTTAAGTACTAACGCACTGAATTATTTACAAAACTGGTCATATTTGTCCTTATTTTCGTTATTTTTATCCAAAATAGTAATTCTTTATAATATCAGTACACAGGTTAACAAAACACACAGATTAGTTTTGACAATTTAGTATTGAGATGGGCATAAGTGAACGAAAGAACGATTTGAAAAATGAATGAAACGCTGAAAAATAACACCAAAAACAAAAATAAATTATATTCTGCAGGATTGATACCCGTTAAATAAAAAATATTTTCGTATTTATTCCACAGAAATCAGTGTCGTCATAGCAATGCAGCAGTAGTGATAGTGCAGCATGATTTCTACGGAAATTATTTCTTTTAGGAGTGCTAGCGTGTGAGGGTCGACGTGCTGTCGTGTGTACGCTCCAGGATAAACTAGTATGGCCTAGCCCGAGCTGATATTGACGAATGATTTGGTATGACTGTTACCATATCTCGTAAACTAAGAGGTTTAGCGCAAAAATAACGAAATTTTCGAACCCCTTAATAACCCCGAAACCAGGCATTTAACTTTTATAGGTGTTCATAAAACCGACATAAAGGATGTTAAACATACAGGGTATTATATTTAAAATGTTCACGACAGATGAAAGAACCTTTGCTCAAGTGCCATCCAATTTTACGTTGACGATCAACTTTTGTAGCTTGTATCCATTTCACTTTTAAAGTTTCATTATCAGGAAACCTATGAAGGCCCTTATTTGGGCAACCAAAAACACAACACTTCCCATACATGGCTTGTACAAGATGTACAAAAGCACTTATAATTTATAAGTAGAGGTATTATTTTAATTAAATCTATGGATGGATACACTTGTGAATATGTGAAACAAAAATTACGAGCAAGAGCAAGCGGCGCGCGGCGGGGTTAGTTATCTGTAAAAAAACCTCGGCACAGACAATAGACAGTCTGTGGACAGACTTTCACATTTATTCTGGCTAAACTACACTTTCTATGGTGGGATGGATAGCGCCATCTAGAGACGTCTTCATAAAAGACAAAAAAAAACCGAAAAAAGCCTAGTGATTGAGACATTAAGAAACCGATTTTTATTTTCACTGAAGTCGCTAGTGATACCTTGTTCGTTTGAAACTTTGTTAATTAAGACCAGACTAAAATATGCCCCTTAATCTACAGGGTGCACTCTAAGTCGATAGCGGAACTTTAAGTAGGCTATCTACTGATCAATACAAACAACTTGTACTAGGTGGCGACAAAAATGGAGCGAAAAAAATATCAGCTGTTTCATACATTTGGCGCAGTACTGAGTAGACCTTTTGTATGGAACAGCTGATATATTTTTCACTCCATTTTTGTCGCCACCTAGTACAAGTTGTTTGTATTGATCAGTAGACAGCCTACTTAAAGTTCCGCTATCGACTTAGAGTGCACCCTGTAGTAAAGTGATGACTTTTACATACATTATGTTAGTGGTTAATGGAATGTTTTATTTGCTTTCAAAATATGTATCCGGTACCTGGCTAAAGTTTCCTAAACTGGGGTCACTCAGTGGAAAATTGCATTTTATAATATCAATCGCAGGTCTCTTAACAACAATCACCCCATGCGAGAGCATTTCTAAAGTAATTTTATTAGACCCGATTCATTCATTCAGTCTTATGATAGCTAATCACAACTTGTTCATTCAGTTTGTCCCAACCCTATGAATGTCAAATTTTATAGACACGCCATTGTTGTTTACCCCGATACTTAAGTTGGAAAAAATCGACTTTAGTTTCGTTCTTTGCCCGCGACTTCGTCCTATGACTTGAACGCAAAACGGGCAATACCTAAGTTTAGTATCCTTATAGCTTAGCAATCTTAGAATAATTAGTAACTTAGTAATCTTAGTAACTTAGACATCGTAGTGATTCTAGTGACTTATTAGCATGTAGGGAAGCACAACTTCAAGATAAAAGTTTTATCCCACTATCGGGTAGCGGCATCTCGCTTCACGCGGTGAAATAAAGCAAGATGGCGATAGCCGATAATGGGATAAAACTTTTATCGTGACATTGTGTTCCACTAGCTGGCGTTATGGACATGGGGAGAGCAAAAACTAAGGCAGTGTTAAAAACGTGTAAATGTTGTGTAAACTACCTCCATTCCAAATTTCATCCAAATCCATCCTTTGAGCGTGAACCCTTAAAGTGCTTGTCTTTGCCCGTAAGTTTGAAAGCGTGATAATATGTACCCTAAGCATTATTCTGAAGTAGAAACTGCCTCCATTCCTATTTTCATCTGAATCTGTCCAGCCGTTTCAGCGTAAAAGAGTAACAATACGCGTAGGTACTATACGCATTATAATATAAAGTAGGGAAAAACAATCCTTATAACATAGGTACGTATATAGCATACGAATGAAAAAAATAATTATAATTACGAAATAAAATTTTAAAATACCCCCGACATTTTTGCTTCAAATTAGCATGTCATAAACGGCTGAACCGATTTTGATAAAACGAATCTAAGAACACTCGCTAGAAAACCTGCTTTAAAATTGTAAAAAAACCGCATCCAAATCGGTTCATCCGTTTAAGAGCTACGGTGACACAGACAGACACACAGACAGTCGCACAAACAGACTGACAGCCACATAGACAGACGGACACGCACACCCTTGTTGGGTCGGGCGTTATTATATTTTATGAATTGGGTACCCACATTCTATGGTTTATCAGCGAATAGTAGCTGTCGGCGAAACGTGATTCGGACAATCGTGCGCCGGCGAACCGTGGTAGAATCTTCAACGAAATTAACTCAAAGACTTAGGACTTTGGTTGCATTATATTTGGCAACTTTTTTAGAATCTCTAGGGGGGGGGCAGCTGCCCCTCCCTGCCCCCCCTTGGCGACGCCCTTGTCTCTGTTCCTAAGGGGTGAAACTTGTGCTGCTGCGGGTCAAATCCATAGATTACTATACAACGTGTTACAAAACATCCTATCTCTTTTTACAGGGTGTAACCTACTGGTCAACAGGATGTCAATTCTGTAAAAAAAAGTTGACACAAACAATTTTTATTTTATAACCTCAAAATTGTTAAAATTTAAAACTTTTTTGTTTTTGGATTTAGCTCCAATTAAAAAATATGGTTGTTTGCTTAGCTGTATTTTAATAGCTTCAGGCTGTTAAAACATAGTGAAAGTCTATGGAAACAGTATTTTAAAAATACTTTTCTCCCGTCACAGCGCTTATATTTTAATTATTTAAAAATCAACGGAACGTCATAGAGCTAAAAAAATATTTTGGTTGTGATCCCTATCATCAGGTACCAAGACCCTGTAAAAAGAGTTAGCATCTTTTGTAACACCATGTATACCGTGAAATAGCTTATTTTTGTCCTTTCTATCACACTGTGCAAAGCGGCTTGCTTTCATCGTACAAAGGAGCTTTTTTTTCATAGCTGCTAGGACTACCACCGAAACTAGACAAGCTGGATTTCTCTGCTGATAATGACCCGATGACCCAACCTATACCACAACTCTTAGACTTATTTCTATACCATAACTACTTCAAAATCAAAAATCAAAATCAAAATAGATTTATTCACAAAATAAGAAAGTACAGCTGTGAGCTAAAACTAACCATGTCTATAGTTAATTTATAAAGCAGTGTAAGTAAACAGGAGTGTATCAACATAGTAGGTATATTTATAAATGTCAAGATCGTATTATTATTGTGGTTGTTTACCACTTGGTAGCTGAGTAGGTAGGTGCTTAGTTGAGCAAAAGCCGAAAAGATATTCTACCCTCCGTACTTAGTCTGAAGCTGGCCTAATCCAAGGGAAATTATAGTCTCCGCTACACAATAATTTGAATAAGAAAGAAGCATGACCTCGAGTCGTGCCCTCCGAAAAGAGCGACTTCTTTCGTTATCAGGTCGTCGATAAGATAATCGGTTGGTAGGTATAACTGCAATATTTCGGGCCGTTTTTATCTCTCGCGTAAACACGCTCGGTGAAATTGGCCAACAAGGGGCAGGTTTCCGCACGATGTTTTCCTTCAAATCAGCTAGTTGCGAGGTAGAATTGTGTATTCTCTACTAAAATAAGCATTGTAAATATCCGATTGATTAGATGCCCAAAATACATGATGTTGAAAAAAATTATCCTCACTTTGGGCAGTCGGGAAAAAAGAAAATTAAATTTTAAAAAGAGCTATTTTCTCGCAGCTAAACTGTGAGCGTATCGATAGGTTCCCAACAGAAGGACAAAACCGGGTTTTCCTCGTTTTTCTCCTACAACCAGCGAACTAGTCCTTTTGTACCGACAATAGCCATAATTTGCATGGTTTTTCAACATGTATTTAGACTTTGCATTCTGTTTTGGCGGTGGCAAAACGTTCCAGCACTTCGAAGCTGCGAAACGGAAACTGCCTCTGAATGAGGCGAATTAGAATAAGAATATTCTTTGCTGCAAGTACTAGAACTACATAAATCGTAATTGAAACTTACAACTGGAAGCCTATCGAAGCACCATTACTTTAAAGACTCAGGCCCCTGGACGGTTGACTTGTGCGTGAGTGGATTTTTACGCGCGCTAACTTACTAGTACAGTCGGCCACAGTCTCAGATACCCCATGGCAGCTCTTACCGCGCGCGGCATAAGGGCGCCAATCGAACAAAAAGGGGTATCTGAGACTGTGGCCCACTGTACCTACCGTCAGCCACACGCTAGGATACCCTTTATTGTTCGATTGGCGCCCTTATGCTATGCCGCGGGTTGTAAGTACTGTAACTTCTTGACTTTTTCATACTTTTAATGTAGAAGGCTCTAGAATGTACCTATGATAATGAAATCGAGTAATCGCTTTACATTAAACTATGCCAGATGTTCGATCTCGTCTGTCTGTCCTCCTGTCCCACCTACTGACGTATGTAGCAGACTTTTGTACAGTCAGCAACTAAATACTTTGTAGCTCATATGAATGGCGGGTGTGTGATTTACTTATTATTTTGTGATAGTACTATTGAAAAAAAAAGTCGTACATTCTAGTGGATAAAACCAAAACCAAAAGGACCATCCAAGGAAATAGACGCTTCTGATTGGTCGATTCTATCCGAGCCAGAGACAAGCTCGCTAAAATCTAAACGCTTGGATAGAATCTACAAATCAGAAGCGTCTATTTTCTTGGATGATCCTTTTGGTTATAGTTTTATAAGACTGTGAAAAATGAAAACGCGGCCAGTGTGCTTTTTCTGTAAAAAATAAACGAATAGTTTCTAGTCATAGACTTATTACACCTTTTTTAAACAAACAATACGTATTATTTGTCGAAAAAAAGATAGTTTATTTCAATAAGAGCTATTTTCCCACAAATAAACCGGTTTTGAGGACTAGCAACTGTGCGTTTTTTTAGCACACTGATGTAGCCGACTGTACCTATGTACACGCTAATTTTTCCACACGTTGCCTGATAATTATTTTCAAGGTAAAGTTTAAACGTTTCTTGTATTGTTGGACACCCGTATGTAGATAACAACATGACTGTAATGTTCAAAGTATGTAGAACTCACAGAACTGTGGTAATTTTCAACGTTGTGCCTCTATGGAGAGTTACACAACACATAACACCCGTGTTTTTAAGTCATAGGTACTACAATACATTGAGTAGTAAGGTAGTTTAGGTAAAACACAATACGTACAAGAGTTTAAAAAAAAAACAAAGGTTTTTACTTCTACGTAATGAGATGATGTTTAAAGCCTCCAGGGTAGAGATGGGCGGTGAGTAAATACTCAATAGTATTTACTCAGTCGGTAAAGAAAATATGAGTATTTACTGAGTATTTACTATTTCTGTGAGTATTTACTCAAAATCATGGGTAAATACTTTTGTATGCAGTAGATTGCATTTTAACAACGTTTACTAGTTATTGTATGCAGTGGATTGGCTTTTAATAAGGCTTTCAATAATATTTTTGTTAAGATAAGAAGCCTTTTATAAATATTCTTCCTTTGAGCAATAAATAAACATAGAATTTTACATATAATGAAAAATTAAGTATGTACGGTATGTGCTATGTATGACTAATTGAATGTAAGTAGGTAGTATGAAGGTTTGTGGCATACCTACTGCAAAGAAGGGTTACGGTTAGGTAAGAACAAAAAAATATCCTTTGTAGTCGCCGCTGCACCTTTTGTTGCTGTCGGCGGGTATGAACAAAGGGTTAGTAGGTACCTGACCGGGTTAGCACACTCGCATCACAAATGAGGAAAAAATCAGATTATCTTTTGAAAGGACTGTGTTTATGAATAGAAACAATCGTCTTCTTCTTCTTCTTTTGTCCCTTTACTTCTCCGTGGAGTCTGGGGCTGACACAAGGGCTTTCCATCTATCTCTGTTCATGGCTAGGGAGGGTAGCTGTGACCAAGTTGCTCCCTTCTCTTTCGTCTCAGAGATAACAGATCTCTTCCACGTCTGGTACGGTCTTCCGGGTCGACGTGAGCCTCCGGCGGGTTTCCAGTCGAGAGCCACCTTCGGGATGTGGTGATCGAGTCTTCGCAGGGTGTGCCCCAGCCAACTATTTGCGCTCCCAGATGTCTTGGGCTAAGGGTTTTTGTTTAGTGATCTGCCACAGTTCGGCATTTGAGATGTTGTTGGGCCAGTGTCTTCGTAAGATGCTTCTGAGACAGTTGTTGACGAACACCTGGATCTTGTGTGAGACTGCTTTTGTGACCTTCCAGGTTTCGCAACCGTACAGTAGGGGGCCGTTTTCACGTTGGAGTTGAATAAACGTATCTTCGTGGTTCTAGAAATGCTAGGGCTTTTCCAGATGTTCTTTAGTTGGGCAAAGGCTCCTCTAGCTTTGTTGATACGCCTTTCAGCATCCCATTCAGTCCCTCCTTGTGGTGTAATCACGCTGCCCAGGTAGCAGAACTCAAGAGTTTGAGTAACTGCCTGGCCTTCCAGCAGTAGGGGGGTGGTGTTATCACAGAAAACTCGCATCTCCTCGGTTTTCTTCTTGCTGATTTTTAGCCCAGCCATCTTTGCGGTCTCTTGCAGGTCAGTGAGTTTGGTTTGCATATCGTAGAGAGACTCGCTTAGAAGGCACAAATCGTCTGCGAAGTCTAGATCTTCCAGAGGTGATGATGCTGTCCACGGGATCCCTCTCTTTTCACCTTGGGTGACTTTCAGCATTAATGCATCCATGGCCACTATAAATATTAGTGGAGACAGCAGGCAGCCTTGTCTGACCCCAGTTTTTACTGCGAAGGGTGCGGTAAGTTTGCCATTGTGGACTACTTTGCAACTAAACCCATCGTACGCATTCCTGATAATGCTAATGATTTTGTCAGGCACTCCTTTATGATGCAGGGCATCCCAGACAAACTGTCTGTTGATACTGTCGAACGCTTTCTCGAAGTTGACAAAAGTCATGAACAAGGGCTTCCTCCATTCGACTGACTCTTCAACAATAATTCGGAGGGAGTTTATCTGGTCAACACACGACGCACTTCTACGAAATCCAGCTTGCTCTCGTCGGATGGTGTCTTCTATCGCTGTTTGGATCCGGTAGAGTATAATCTTCGATAGTATCTTACTTATCGTATTTAAAAGGATTATTCCTCGCCAGTTGTTACAGTCTGCGCGGTTGCCCTTCTTAGGCAGTTTGATGAGGAGGCCCTCTTTCCAGTCATCCGGTAGTTGTTCTGATTGCCATACATTGACCAGTAGTGGGTGCAAAACTTGTGCGGCCGTCGTGGGGTCAGCTTTAAGGAGTTCAGCTGGTATATTGTCGGGTTCAGGTGCTTAGTGGTTTTTAAGCTCTTTGACTGCTCTGACGATTTTCCCTGTAGTTGGCGCCTCGGAACTTATGCCATGTACCTATAGTGCGCATGGAAAAGCCATGCCAATAGTTTTCTGAGTACCCCCTGCTAGTACAGGGTCTGTTGAGGATTTCGTGGAAATGCTCGCGCCATCTCTCTAGCTGTTCTTCTTCTGTGACCAGTAGCTTTCCACCTATGTCTTTGCCGGGCTGTGCACATGGAGGATGTTTATTGAATAGCTTTTTTGTGATGCAGTATAGCTGTCGGAGGTTACCCATCTTAGCTGCTGTTTCCGCTTCGGTTGCCAGGGCATTTGTCCAGTTCCTGAAGTCCTTTCGCATGACTCTATTTACTTCCCTACAGTGGGCATTCTAAATTGAAAGCGCTTCAGGAGTTTGACCGGTCGTTAGGAATACTTTCGCCAGCCTTCTCGCTTCAATAGTTTGCCAGGTTTCCGCGGTGATCCACTCCCTGTTAGCTAGTTTTTTATACCCAAGTGCCTCTTTTGCAGCTGTGTTGTAGACGGTTTTTGGTGCATTCCAATGCGCATTTATAGAGACGGGCTTTTCGAGCTGTGCCTCAGCTAGTATGTCGTGCAGTTTACACCGAAATTTGGATGCGCAATTTGGATCCTGCAGCTTCACAATATCAAAACCACGTTGGCTAGGTGAATTTTTCTTCGCGATTCGTGCTATTTTTATTATTAATTCAGCCATGACAAGGCGGTGATCACTGCCAATATCTGTTCCGGTTTTGCTCCTGACATCTAGTAGGGATGATCTCCATCTGCGGCTGATTGCTAGATTGTCTATCTGGTTTCGCGTAACACCGTCTAGGGAAAACCACGTGACTTTGTGAGCGGTCTTATGTGGAAAGAGGGTGCCGCCAATGACCAGTTAGTGCTCCGACCAAGTATCAACAAACCTTTCGCCGTCATCATTTCTGACACCAAGGCCGTGCAGTGTTCAGAATCACTGCGAATTTATAAAAACTAAATAGCACAACCCTTAATTTAATTGTAAACATCTCTTTATCAATAATTATTGACCTCACTATCTTCATTTCTTTTGCGTAAAAAATGTTTTCATGCGATCGCAATTGCAACTGAACACCCAACACTTCGTGTGATCACAGAACAACAGACGCCAAAAAACACTAACGTACACCACAGATCAAATTCACGACGGCGTGAAGATTCCACAACGAACAAATGATGGTGATAATTATCTTAAAAAAAAACTCTAAATAACTTTTACTAATAGAGATTGCTAGTAATGAATGTACCCATTGGTCTTGAATGGCAAGTACCGCTTTGAAATATATTTATCTAATGCATTTTCAAATAATGATAATGCTTTAGAATTGATTTAGCTCGTGTGAAAACGGTTTCTGAACGTGTAAAAATGGCTGTCACTAATGTTCAAAATTAAATTATTGTCTTCTAAGGGTGGTATTCATGAACGATACTTAAACTAAGATCAAAATTGAACTCTGTTTAAACTTAGTTTAAAGTGAGATCAGTTTTGAACTTACTTTAAACTGAGTTCAAAACTGATCTCTGTTTAAACTAAGTTTAGTGAGATCAATTTTGAACTTACTTATCAGTTTGAGTTCAAAATTGATATTATTATTATTCGAAACGAATCGAATCCAATCGAATCGAATCGAATCGAAATGAATTGAAACGAATCGAATCGAATCGAATCGAATCGAATTGAAACAAATCGAATCGAAACGAATCGATACTAATCGAATCGAATTGAAACGAAACGATCAAATAGAATCGAATCGATTCGA
Source organism: Zelleria hepariella (assembly GCA_949319315.1). Taxonomy (NCBI): domain Eukaryota; kingdom Metazoa; phylum Arthropoda; class Insecta; order Lepidoptera; family Yponomeutidae; genus Zelleria; species Zelleria hepariella. The sequence continues at coordinate 3,714,399 of OX439392.1, read as the reverse complement.
AACGAAACGAAACGAATCGAATCGAATCGAATCAAATCGAATCGAATCGGCTATTGCTAGACCCATGTTTATGGTACTCTAGTCCTATAGTCTAGCATTGGCCGTTTAGGAGATATGGGCAGTTAAAGTTTTGATACTTACTTTTTATTATTTTTGTTCATTCATCAGGTAGAGCTCGTCGAGCTCTTTTTTTAGAGTACCATAAACATGGGTCTAGCATTAGCCGTTTAGGAGATATGGGCAGTTAAAGTTTTTATACTTACTTTTTATTATTTTTGTTTTTTCATCAGGTAGAGCTCGTCGGGCCCTTTTTTTAGAGTACCATAAACATGGGTCTAGCATTAGCCGTTTAGGAGATATGGGCAGTTAAAGTTGTGATACTTGAATCAGTACATACGACAGCACGTCGACCCTTACAGGCTAGCACTTTGCTCGGTTACGTTACGGGCGATTTTACAACAATAGTGTACAGTCTGACGTGCTGTCATACCATGTGTACCATGAATCTAGCAATAGCCGATTCTATTCGATTTGATTCGATTCGATTCGTTTCGAATCGATTCGATTCGAATCAATTAATTTCGATTCAATTCGATTCGATTCAATTAATTTCGATTCGATTCGATTCGTTTCGTTTCGTTTCGTTTCGTTTCGTTTCGATTCGATTCGATTAGATTCGATTCAATTCGATTCGATTCGATTAGATTCGATTCGATTCGAATCGATTCGTTTCGTTTAGATTCGATTCGATTCGATTCGATTCAATTCGATTCTATTCGATTAAATTCAATTCATTTCGATTCGATTCGATTCGATTGGATTCGATTCGATTCGATTGGATTCGATTCAATTCGAATAATAATAATATCAATTTTGAACTCGAAACTGATAAGTAAGTTCAAAAATTAATTGATCTCACTAAACTTAGTTTAAACAGAGATCAGTTTTGAACTCAGTTTAAAGTAAGTTCAAAACTGATCTCACTTTAAACTAAGTTTAAACAGAGTTCAATTTTGATCTCAGTTTAAGTATCGTTCATGAATACCACACTTTTCCTGTAACTGTAACGGTCGTGAAGGTGCCCTTGCAACAAAATCTCAAAACTCTACCCTGTATAATACACCAAGAAATCACCCTACAGCTTCGATGACATGCTGTTTTTTTTGTAAAAACACATGCGCAAAAGGAACGTAACTATTTATTCGTTTGGACGGTACTCTGAAAGAAAATCTCAAAAATGTATGGAGCAAACTTATCTCTTTTTCATTTTCAAGGTCATAAGTTACCCTATTACAAAAAAAGGTGCACTACTAACCCTTAAATACTGAATAGTTCAGTAAATCCACAATACCATTTCAACAGATCATACTCAATCAACGAAAAAGTATTTACTCTCGATTTTGAGTAAATACTCAGTATAAACGAGTATTTATGAGTATTTACTCACCGGTGAGTATTTACTGAGTCCTTAACCCATCTCTACTCCAGGGGCATCTTCACTCACACTACTTAGATGGGTGAAGACTTGAAGAGACTACTAGGCACTGCAGTGCTTGGGACATTGTTTTAGATGGATTAGGCTTGCCCAGCACCTATACCATCCTGACAGCTTAGTCGGCCTAGCCTACAGGAAAGACAAGTCAAACCAAGTGATATGTTTAGACAGTGATATACCTACTTGGTAAGTTAGACAGTGGTATACTTGGTAAGTCGGACTCGCGCACCAAGGAGGTTCCAATCCACATTGCAATAAAAAAAAACCTAAGATTGATTGAATTTAGAAAAAAAAAATTGCAGTTGTAAAACACAAACAAAGATAAAGAAATAACGAGATAATTACTTTTTTTTAAAGTGACGTTAGTAGAGAAAATAAAGATCTTTACGAATACACAACAAATCTACAAACAATAGTTAGGTAACTTACGTACGATACGGTAAGATAGCCGCAAAGGCGATAACATAAGAAGTTTATACTTGTAAGTAGGTAGGTAGGTAGTAGGTACGGTCGGCCACAGTCACAGATACCCCATGGTGGCAGCTCTTACCGCGCGCGGCATAAGAACGCCAATCGAAAAAAAAGGGGTATCCTATCGTGTGGCCGACTGTACACACGACAGCACGTCGACCCTTACACGCTAGCACTCTACTCGGTTACGTTACGGGCGACTTTGCAACAAAAGTGTACACTCTGACGTGCTGTCGTGTGTACATACATACCTAGACTGTTGATTTGACTATCACGCTTGATGATAATTTTAAGGCGATCGAGTCGTGTGAACTAGTGAGTGTGCGGTCGTGGTTTGGTAATAAAATTAAATAATCAAGTCGAGCAAGACGTTGTTTTCAGCAGCGCGTGCAAAAAGAAAACTCGCTCCAAATAGACATTTCGGACAAAGTGTCCGAAAATATTTTGTCCGAGATGTCGCCTACTCGGGAATTTATGGAACCATAGGGGAAACTTTTCGGGACCATTGCCAGTGGAACCATTGCCTGTAGTGGGAATGAGCGTACATCAATAATTGCAGAGTGTACATACTACATACACTGTGTTACTAAGCTATTACGCGACAGGTAGGTACTGTAGGCAGCTGCAGCTAACTCGTTCTGGTAACTACAAGAACACGAATAGGTAGGCGAGAACACTGACACAGTAAACAACGTATAAGCCGTGTCAATAGAGAAACGATATGAAAATGGCGGCGGGTACCTATGGTAATGTTTGAAAAAGAGGTTACGAAAATACGAGGTTCATACCTAAAACTCTCTTACATTTTTGGAAATCGATTACGATGTTCAACGTTGGTTTTGTGATTAAACAACAATCTTTATGAAAATAAGATCAAAAATATTGAAACGTAGTAAATAATACAAACATCAACAAATAACAACACTTAACGTAAACTACAATAATGAAATAACTCGACAAACATAAAAAAAAAAACAATAAGAGGCGAAAGTATTTTGGCGTGTTTTATTAGCCAAGCGTAGGTGACTAATCAGGAGTTCAGGACTGCCTAAAATGACTTTGCTAACGTTACGTGTGAGTATAGACGGAGATATGATTAAAGCGAGAGGGCGCGAGAGTGTCCGCCATTTATATATCGTTTCTTTATTGGCACGGGTTATATAATGAGTTATATTTATATCTGATAATTTCTAAGTAAGAGACAGTAGGTAGGTAGGTAGACTATCAGTTGCCGACTGCATTCGACAGTGACAGCAATGTAATGAAAACAAATGACGAACACTTTTGGTTTTTAAAAGCGACATTGTTTGTTCCATAGAATTAATAAGTCTACCTATGGTTTGTTCCATTTTCAAAAATTGATGACAGTTATGCGACATTACTGCAAAGTTCACCCCTTGTTTATTTGTGACAGACAGTCCCGTTTATCAATAAACGTATTTTTTCTAAATAAGAGGCAACAATTAACAACGTTTTATTGTACACAACACACACACGGTTTCGCAAATCAAGTTTTTAATAAGATACATTTGACTTTCTAGCGAGCGCGCGCGCCAAGGTTAGGCCTTGGCCGAACCGAGCACACAATATTTTCGACTAGTTATGCCAAACTGGTCATAGGCTATATAAAACCGGCCCCAAATGGGTGTTTTATCACAGGACGATGCAGACAGCCATGTGTCTGCACTCTGATGGCACTGATGATCAACATCCTGTCTGATAATAATGCCATAAAGTACCTAATCTCTTGTATCAGAGATTTTCTGGCATGTTTCCAAACAGGTGTTTAGCTACGCAACACAATATACACAACATTCACCTTACAACGGGCGAACATCAAATTTTTTGCTTCGATTAAAAAAGTAGCTGTGCAAGAATATGAGAAAATAGTTGTGCAGTCCCGGTGGCTCACGAATACTTTTAGTTTTAACAATGATGAAGTGCGAGCGAGGTAGATGGAATGGAACATAGCGTTCAGTTTTTATTAGGAAGCTACGTATTAACCGAGCACTGGCATCCCACGTGCAATGTCTCGTTCCCTTTTCAAGACACGCTCAGCGGTCGAACCAGTGAATGGCTGCCAAATTCGGATACGTTCTGTCTGTATTGGACCTATTACTAATTAGCATAGTGGCAATTCATAGTTCATTTAACCTATCGACCGGGTCTAAAAACAGCGTAGTGACAAAAATCAAATACTATTCAGTACTGTTACATCGATATTTTAATTTCATCGTAATTTTATGGAAGATCAATACATGGTGACAAATAATTACTGAAATTAACTGTATTTTTTACACTTGAACTTTCAATGCTATAGGCACTCGATATTTTAATATAGATCTAGACGTGAACATTTTAATATTAATATGCACAGATTATAAAAAGACGATACTGTCCGCAAATACACTTACTGTCACACTAACAATATAATATCCAAAATGGCGCTTTAAAATGTTCACATTAGAACTTCCACATTGCGTGTAGATGAGCAAATCGTGAAGCTAGTGGAATGAAGGGTCTCTGTCATCGAAGCTGATATCAAACCTCCTAATTACTGGGGACACAATCACTCTTAAATTATAAACGATAATAGTAAGTAACAAAGGGTACACTTCAGTTTGTTACTAAGTATAATATTATACAATAATAAAAAAAATGCTCTGATACTACGTTATAATATGCACAAAAGGAGACAGTTGCTGTAGAGCATATTAGCACTAATACCTTAAAATGCTTTCGAAACAATGTCTAAACGGTGAATGTCATTGAGAAGCTCGATCGGGATGATTATTAGATAATAATGCCCACAGAGACAATGGAAATTAAGATTTCCTTTACTTCTCACGTACCTAAGAAAAAACTCAGAGGTAATGAGTCTAGCGACACAATGGTCTGAAAGTGCTTTGTGAGAACCGATATCGTTAAAAGTGGCCATTTTATAACCGACGATGGAACCTAACATCTCAGAGCTACACGCCAACATGCAGCAGTTAAAAAAAACCTCAAAAGCTTGCACTTATAAGTAAATCTTACTAAAATCTTATACTAACGAACTAATTGTTAATAAACCGCAGCCCAAAACATCGAGAATAGGAAAATACATAATAACAAATTGACTAGCTACTCACGATACAAATAATTAATTCAAAGATGGCTAGTATGCATGATAATGAAGATATACGAAAGAAAGCATTCGAAGTAAACCAATATAAAATCATCTAAAGTAATAAATATCTATAAAGTGCCATCCCTAATAGTACCAGCAACATAGGAATTCATTCATTGTGTTGAGCTTAAATAATTAATTTTGTTTAAGACACAACTTTATGGCACTGGAAAGTTAAATAGATGTGTGTCTTCAACAGATACTCCAAGAACCCTATCTTAACTTTTGTTCTTGTCCTTTTTTCTTGTACGTAAAGTATTCATAATTTCTTTGCATTTACTTCTGACATTTCACCATTTGAGACATTGTTATTCAAAACAAAGTGTGTCTTACAAAGACGTCACGATAATGTATTTACAATCACAAGAACGTAACTGTGTATAGCTTCAGAATTGATTTTAGATTTGCGTAGGTAATCGATTAAAAGTAGTTTTTAACAAGAACTGCCTGGCGATGAATTTTCAAAGATTACTATTAAATATAATTCTGATATGATTTCATTGAGTTTCATAGCATTTTACATTGTTTAGATTTATCTAATACAGACATTGACAATCATGCAATAGATTTAGCTTCAGGTTACACAGACGAAATTGAGAACTTATTAACGTGCACAGTGGCTAGGTTTTAAGTAACCATTAAAAACATCCAACCTAAAACTATTACCACAGTTGCGCACATTTTTTTCCACGATGTAAAATGTAAACTACAAATAACTAATTTATTTGTACAGCCTGGATCAAAGTCCTACGTCTATTTAGCTAACAAACTTTATGTTAAACATCGCCATTTCTTCCGTTTGACAGATACTAACTCACGCCAAAGACTGGGAGTGGTTCCCATATTCCCAATTCCCAGTATCCTATGAACTAATGAATGAACAAGTTATGGCTTTAGATCACGCGAACGCGAAACTATAAATACACCCGTTATACCAAACAACAGGCTAGATATTCGAAATGGCTGGTGAACTAGTAAGATATTTAAAAGTAAGGGAAAACGGAACCGTTGGTAATAGGGAACCACCTGCGCTGGTAGGAATTAGAAGCGTAGCTTTTGATTGATTAGATAACCTATTACTTAAATACTTATTGATAACATCAGTCTCTGACAAGATATTGCCAAACTGGCATTGAAGAATGTTCAGTTAGCCTCTCCAAATGAAAACAATATTGAAACACAAAAGCAACTTTGTGCAAAACATCACGATCCCATGCAAGTTACCTAGGTATTTGCGTTACGCAAAGGACTTGAAATTATTACACACATTACATTATGCGAATATTGTTTCCATTCGAATAGAGTTGTGTGTTTAGACGATAAGTTATGTGAAGAAGTTATTGCTATTTATTCAAACTGATGCTAGCAATAAGTTGGACATTTCAGCAGGACTTTTTTTGGATGGTTCTATTCTGATTGCAAGGTGTATGTATTTTTAATATTCAGATATAAAAGAGACAACCACACTACAAAATAAGGAACTATTACAAATATTACACTTAAAATCCAAATAAACGCTCTCATCAGATCACAAACACATAGGTAAGTCAAATTGCACGATTGGAACTACTGATACAATAAATTAATCTCTTCAATATGTTGATGTACGATACAGTTACAAAATAAAATATCAAACATTATAACAATTTAACTTAGAAATGAATAACAAAATGTCAATTATTAAAACATGTCTGAACAATTCTTTCGAGTCACGAATAAAATTAACGAGGAAAATTCTTTGTAAGATATAGTTAAAATAATTAGTAGCGTTTAACTTATAATACTAGGTAGGAAGTGATGTTGATGATAGCAATAACTATGATTGTGAATAAAGTACCATAAGTAAAGAATTATTTTAAGAAAATTTGATCAATTGACGTCTTGAAAATTCAAAATTCCTATAAAAATAAAACAATAAACTGTTTTGCTCATGATCATTCAACAGCTGCCAACGATGGTACTGAACATAATCCGTTGAGTTTGTGAAGGCTCTAGGTACTGGGTAGGTACACACATCAGTAGCAACTAGCAACGGATCTCAAGTGGATATCACCAGCACAAGGGGGGTCTTGAGCTCTCGCTAACTGCTCTATGCTGTACCAACGACTCAAGGGCACTAAGCAAATGAACGCCACCGAAAATTCGGAAATTAGTTCTACTATCAATTCACCTACACTCCGTATTTGACCCTCCTGAGGGGTCGGCGCGCGGGCGCCTCTGCGTCCATTGTCACATGAGGTGGCCGGCACCAACTCACACTCACATCCCTTCCATCGCGAGGATAGAATGGAAGGCGCACTGACACGAAACACCTACTCACGGGAGTGTCCGCAGGCAGGCACCGCCTGTCCGCTCAGAACTCGGCGAACTCTTTCGCACACTTCTCAGTCGACGAGATACGCAGCGCCTCCTCCTCATAGTCATCGAAGTTGCTCGTGTCACCCGGGCCCTTGCAGCGGGGGATGAACGGCGCTTCGATCTTCTTCTGGAAGACGGCAATCCAGTCGGTGCTCGCGAACCATTTGTGGCCCTTGATATCGTTCACACCGGCCTTCAGATTGCCGTAGCGTTTCGTTAGATCGACCTGGAGGAGGTTGCGCAGAAGATCTTTGAGGTCGGAGCCGAAGTGCGAGGGGAACCGCACCTTGCCCGAGACGATCTTCTCGTAGATCTGGATGGGCTGGTCGGCGAAGAACGGCGGGTAGCCGGCGGCCATTTCGTAGACGAGGACGCCGAGCGCCCACCAGTCCACGGCCTTGTTGTAGCCTTTCGAGAGAATGATCTCGGGCGCGAGATACTCGGGCGTGCCGCAGAGCGTCCACGTGCGGCCCTTGACGCGCTTCGCGAAGCCAAAGTCGGTGACTTTGAGGTAACCCGTGGAGTCTATAAGCAGGTTCTCGGGCTTGAGGTCCCGGTAGATGAGGTCCAGGTAGTGCAGGTACTCGAAGGCCAGCACGATCTGCGCCGCGTAGAAGCGCGAGTGCGGCTCCGAGAACCGGCCGACCTTGCGCAGGTGTGAGAACATCTCACCTCCGGGGACATACTCCAACACCATGTACAAGTTGGAGTTGTCCTTGAAGTGGAATTTGAGACTCACCAGGAACGGGAAATTTATCGCCTGCAAGATCCGCTTCTCGTTGAGCGTGTGCTCAACCTGTTTCAACTTCACCACTTTCTGTTTGTCGAGTATTTTCATGGCGTAGTACTCTTTTGTCGGTTTGTGCTGGACTATCATGACCCGGCCGAAGGAGCCCGTGCCGAGCGTCTTTATCCGCTCGAAGTCGTTCAGTCCGGCGGTGTTGGTAGGATTCTTCTTCCATTTCTCCTCAAAGTCCTCTTTGGCCTGGTCGAGGAACTCCTTGACGCTTTCGGCGGCGTCCACCTTCTTATTGGCGGTGGCAGCATTGTTGCCCATGGCTCAAACCACGCACGGGAACGGGGCTCGAGTCACCGTTATTGGGAGGGCCGCCTTATTGCACTAATCGATCCCTGCCTTGGCTGTGCACGGCCGTGGAACAAACGGGCCAGGTCAACAACACAATCTAATTTGAAACACATACATTCTCAATTCTAAAGGCGAGATCCACACGTCACAAACGACACTCGATACAGGCACACATTGACACGATTTTGAGTACAAAAATTCCAATAAAGATTTCGTCACATTCACAAAAAGAAAATGGCCTCCACAACCGGGCTCAATCGACAGCGACAGAGCGAGACCGAGCGAGCGAACGGATGACCGAATAGGACGATTTACTCACGGGTGGTGCTAAATTCTACCAATGCTGTCAGAGCTTGAATATTTTTTCTACCATGGATTTTTTTTTCTCCATTAAATCAGTCTGATTTTGTTCAATGTTCAATAAAAAATTACTAGTGGTTCGCCCCGAACTACGAACTCGCGACCCCATATTTGAGCAACCCCTCGACCGATTTGGCTCATGTTCAAACTTAAAAATTCTCTTTGCCTCATTTACCCACCTAGGTACCAAATTTCATGACGATCCGACAAAATTTACTCAAGTTATCGTCGAACGAACATTCATACATACAAACATACATACAAACATACATACATACATACATACATACAAACGCCGGATTGTTCAAGTAGACTCGGAGAACTTCGCTCGCTCGTTCAATTATTGGTAGGTACGGTAATTATTACGGGTGAATTTGCAACGAGAGTTTACCTACTGTAAGAGTTAACGTGCTATCGTGTGCACACACGCGACAGCACGTAAGTGTACATTTTTGTTGTAAAGGCGCCCGTAACGCAACCGAGTAGAGTGCTAGCGTGTAAAGGTCGACGTGCTGTCGTGTGTACAAGGTTTGTTACCAAATAATAAAAAAATGGAGTAGGTATCTAGTTAATTATTAATTTCGGTACCAACTACCAAGTCTGATTAATAATGACAAACAATGATGCCAGAAAATATCAAACCGCTGCATAAGGGAAAAAACGTAGCAAAAATTATGTAAAAATATTGTCGGTAAAAACGCAGATTTTTCCATCGAATGATTTGGGTCTCATGAACTCTCATGTCTCTACGACAATACCACAAACTTTGTGTATTTTGAAAAAATATCGGGTTGTAAATGTTGTAAATAAGGTAAGTACCTATTACTACTATTTCTCTATTATTATACTCTAGATTGAGGTCGAGATTTTTGTACCTTTTTCTCCTCATTGCATGGGTATCCTTATCACTGAAAGTCGTGGTAATTCAATCGAAGCAATTCCTGGCGTAAGATGTGTCGCCAGTTGATCCTATCTTCGGCTCATTACCCAGCTAAGAAACAACAAGTGTATGGCATCGTATCTTTTTCTATAACCAAAAACAAAAAAATATATAAAAACTTTACATTGTATCGAAAAGCAATATTTTTTTTTATGGAAGGGGGCCTCTTTTGTTTGTAGATAAAAAAAATCATGCCTCAAAACTTCTAAACGACAAAAATGCCTGAACATGCTTGCGCTTGGGGGTGATTCGGGGTGAGCCGAATCCAATCAGGTACCTATCTAGATTTTCTCGTTTAACGTCCATGTTTAGCCCACCCTGTAATGGGTATAAATGGGTTTTTGCAACTTTTTGCTACTTTGAAATAATCACTACTTAAGTTAAATCTGAAGTCCACATCCATTTTTACTGACTTAAAAATACAAACACAAACTAAAAATAGCATGATGGTGATGGTATGTAGAATAAATTAAATCAAAAGAAAATAAATGAACTCAACTCTTAATTAATAAACTAATTTGATTGCATGAGTACATAATATAATATCTAGTAAAACATAAAGTTAATTCTTAAATTTTTTTTGGTCGTAAAAATCTACCAAACGCAAATTAATTTTTGTCGTCTGGCAGCATTATTAAAAGTTTCCGGACGTTCCCGTTGGCGGCAGCACTGAGCTGCGCAGTCGAGTTGCGCCGCGTAGCTAATGTTTGTGCAATGTGCTGCCAACTGCGGCTTCTTGCGTAACTAATTTCTATAATCGATATTTTTGCCTTTCGTTCGCACACTGATAAACTAAGTACCTTCCTAACAACATAATATTATGGACATTTCTTATTATCTATGTCTATCGGTCATTCATAATAAAATCAATAACATCCCACCATCCATCACAATATTCGCACACACAAAACAACATACAGTCGAACCTAGGTACCTACCTACGGCCAGCGACACGCTAGGATAGCCTATTGTACCTAGTTCTTATCGCGCCTGTCATAAGAGCGTAAATCTAACGAAGGTGTTCTATCTATCCTACTCGCCGACTGTGCAATAAAAATATTAATTTTTCAAGTCGATAATTAGCGAATTTCACAGCCAGGGGCCTTCCTTAGACTGTAACGCAATGGTGCCAAAATGGGCTCCCAGTTGAAGACTTGTTAATGCTGTCGGTCCTTTGAATGTTTTTGTAGTAAGTAGCACGTCAGAGTGTACACTTTTGTTTTAAAGTCGCCCGTAACGTAACTGAGTAGAGTCCTAGCGTGTAGGGCCGGCCACATACAGACGGAATTTTTCCGTAACAGGAAAACGACTCGGGAGTCGGGATTACGAAAGAATTGTATTATACACCACAGCACCTCGACCTTTACGAGCTAGGACTACTCGGTTACGTTACGGGCGACTTTACAACAAAAGTGTACGGTCTGACGTGCTGTCGTACCTACACACGATCAAAATAACGAAGATGCCCTATCTACAATATACAAAGGCGCGCGCAGCGCGCCCGAAAATTCGCCGATCTCGGTCTAAATTGTACTTACAGCAACATACACAGCTTCAGTTTTTATTCTAACAGTAATAGGTACCTACCTAATAAACTTTTGGACATTTCGCAACTTGCATCGAATCAAACAACAGCACAGTCACAGCACATACCTATGCAGGTACGGTTAGCCACACGCTAAAATATCCCACGGTTGACGGTAGCTAATCGCGCGCGGCATAAGTTGACATTTTCGTTTGCAAAGTCGCCCACGTATAATGCGTGCGGGATGAGAATGGGATGGAACCTTGTCAAAGTCAATCGAAAGTCGAAAACATACTGTATTTCACTTTGACAAGGTTGCATCGACGTGAGTTTGCTTAAGCCTAGCGTCCATATGAGGCGGATCGGGGCGGGCCGGGCCGGGCCGCAACGCAACGCAACGTTGGGGTGCGTCCATCTAAGCGCATCGGGGCGGATCGGCGCATCGGCTCGGCGGATTTTTTGGTGTTGCCACTTTGTCTAGTCACAAATATTGTAACTTTTGAGCCCTCGTTGTGACTTTTTGTGACATTGCCTAAATTGTAACTTTTTGATGCCTAGTCGATTGAGAAATTTTCAACAGATTGAAATTATTTTGTGTGATTGAGACTGAAATTTTCGGTCGCGCTGACGCGCGCTCATCTCACTCTGAATATACGATGAGTAAAATAATTATAGGGTATGGTAAGTACCTACCTATAGTTTCAGGTACGGTCCGTTTTTATGCCATTTTGGCTCTATGTGGCCCTTGGCTGCAAAAAAATTGCCAAGCCCTATTCATTCATGCTAAAATTACAGACAATTTATATTAGGGATTTCATGCACTTTAAACTAACTAGTGGTTCGCCCCGAACTGTGAACTCGCGACCCCATATAAACTTGACAACCCCATATCTCGGCAACCCCTCGACCGATTTGGCTCATGTTCGAACTTAAAAATTCTTTTAATTTCATTTACCCGCCTACCAAATTTCATAACGATCCGACCAAATTTACTCAAGTTATCATCGAACGAACATTCATACATACATACATACATACATACATACATACATACATACAAACGCCGGATTGTTCCAGTAGACTCGGAGAACTTCGCTCGCTTTGCTCGCTCGTTCAATAAAATTGATGATAAATACTCGATGACATTTTTTTTTTTACTTGCTTAGTGAATAACACGCAGTATACGTAATATTTTTTCATTTCAATATTTAGTTTAAAAAAAATCCCGCGTCCAACCTGCGTTCAATCTGGATCCGAAACGGAATAATTGAACGAGCGAGCGAAGCGAGCGAAGTTCTCCGAGTCTACTGGAACAATACGGCGTTTGTGAAAACAATAAACTTAACGAAACCAAAAATCAACTTCTAATACTTCTGCTGGTATTTCTTCATAATCATGATCGGTTAAGGGTGGACGATAGCAACGTGGCGGGAAATTCAAAATTTTCACAGATTTTTACATTTTGTAGCTAAACTGAGCTATTTTTGTTCAGCGATTTTTCGTTCGCGGCAATAAAACAGTATTATTTTCATTATTGTAAACTACAGAACAACAATAATTCAGCCGATTAGTATGTGTTCTGGTCTATGAAGCAGTGGCACTGCCCAAAAAACTTATCGTAGACCAGAACACATAATCAGCTGAATTATTGTTGTTCTGTTGTTTACAATAATGAAAAGAATACTATGTTATAGCCGCGAACGAAAAATCGCTGAACAAAAATAGCTCAGTTTAGCTACAAAATGTAAAAAACTGTGAAAATTTTGAATCTCCCGCCACGTTGCTATCGTCCACCTTTAAGGTTGGACGATAGCAGCGTGGAGGGAGATTCAATTTTTTTACAGTTTTTTTAAATTTTGAAGCTAAACTTTACTGAGCTATTCGTACTAAGCGTTTGTTCATCGATTTTTCGTTCACGCCAATAGCATAGAATTTTTTACATTATTATAAACAAGAACAACAATAATTCAGCCGATTATGTATTCTGGTCGACAAATGGCAACACTCGCGCGCATTCGCATGCGCGAGCATGCTGTTGCCCCTGCGTCCACTAGGCGCATCGGGGCGGGTCCTGCCGCCGGCAAAAATCCGCCGGCAAAAATATTGCGTCGCGGCCCGCCCGCCCCGATGCGCTCTAGTGGACGCACTTCCATACAAAATATGGGCAGGCGGATTTTTCCGTTGCGGCCCGGCCCGCCCCGATCCACCTAATGGACGCGAGGCTTTACTGCGCACGTCTCAGTTCCAAAAGGTCGCATCCCATTCTCATTCCGCGCGGATTATAACGTAAAACTGAAAAGGGTGTGCACGCGTGTGTGGGTCGACATCCTGTTCTGTCGGCTGTACTAACAGGGAAGTCCAGAATTAGGCTATTCGGCTCGAATCCGCACCGAACCGAAACCTCAAGTTTTTACTTTCAACACAACGAATAATTATTTTATTTTTGTAAGCTCGAATCTCCTTCAAAACTGACGAAATCGCCGCGGTCGTCGTCGTTCGCTGCCAAGATATCTTTCAAAAGCCAACGACCTAGCTAAGCCCGCCACGGATCCAAATGAACGTGAGTCACATTTATTTTTACCTATCACCATGCAATAAAGGTGACATTTTAATTTAAAAAACTTCCTTAACATCCTTGCCTGGCTATAAAGTCACACAAAGTTCCATAATTTCAACTATTGCTTGCTACCTAACTGTTGCTAGGTTTTATTGTTATAAAAATAATGTTTAGAATTCCACGGCATGTGCCCGTGCAGTGGTGGGAGGCAAGGGCGTCGCCAAGGGGGGGCAGGGAGGGGCAGCTGCCCCCCCCTAGAGATTCTAAAAAAGTTGCCAAATATAATGCAACCAAAGTCCTAAGTCTTTGAGTTAATTTGCTTGAAGTTCAAGCCTTGAACAATCATTCCCGTACGTCGAAACTCGGATGAATTCACCAATTCCACTCCTAATATTCCGTACGCTCCACTACGCACAGTGGTCGATTTGTACGATTTAGGCGGCCAAAACTATTTTATGCTTTATTTCAGTAATAAATACGACAACAAATGCTAATCTGGTATTTTAGAGTGAATATATATGTTTATCCCTATTCGTTTCATTGAAAGCGTATTTTTCTATACAAAAAAACATTTCTGTGAAAATATTTTTGTAAATAGCGCCAATGTTTTTAAATTTTCTTTATATCTCCCTTTGGTGTAAAATATATATTTTGAGTTCATTTGAATTATCGAAATCGGCTTAGTAGTTTTTGATATTTGGGTTAAGAATTATCACAATTTGTTAAGTAAAAGACGGCCGTACATAAAAAAAAATGTTTATTCTCTACAGTCTGCATGCCTATTTAAATTGAAAATAAAATATGGATGACAAAAAAATACAGTATACACTAAAATTAAATGGTCAACAGTTATTACCACATTATTATACTAAATGTTACTTACAATGTTAGGTACCGAATCATAAACAATAAGACAATATTTTATGAAAGTTTAACATACAAATTGTTATGTTACTCTTTAAAAGACAATTCTTCCTCACCGTCACTTTCCATGCATTTATCACAAGTGCCTTTTGTATTTGGCTCTGCAGGAAGCAAAAGCTCCAAAGTTTCCTGCAAAAATGGTTTTGATCGGATCTTCTTTTTTTTTCTCATTGAACTGATGAGTGGATCTGATGTCAAGAGTAACCTGTGATAAATATCAAGGTTACAGTCTTCGCGTGAAAACTTTCGAGCAAAGTTTAGACGGTATGAGCGAAAGTGCTTATTACGAGCTTCTGCAGCTTCCTCCGAAAGTTGACCAATAGGCACTAGAGAATTTTCTATAACTTTTCCACCATGTACCAAAATTGTATGCATGGTAGGAGTCATAGAATGCCAACCATATAACTCTACATACAGTTTTGCTGTCTCCATGGCGTATTCATCAAATTTCGGGACATCTATTTTGTGACCGCTTGATATGGCTTCCAAAATAACTTTAATTCTATAAATAAAATACTAGTATTGCCGTCATTTGTGTTACCAAAATTACATTTTGGCATATCTACCAAGATACCTACTTCTTCTCTGAATCTTTGCTGAATCTCTTTTTTTTTTTTGTTGTTCTAGCATCTTTTCTGCTTTGGTTCTTTTTTCACGGTATTTCCCAACGGGCAATTTATAAGCTAAATGTAAAATACTCTCGAATAATCGAATTCTGGCATGTAAAGTTGATAGGCCAAATTCAAGCGATTCTGGGTGAATTTCGTTTTTTTTACTTAAGTCATTAAAGTTTTTTGAAGTGGCTCCGCATATGTAGCATCTACTCGTTGATTTGGTGTCAGTCGCCGCATTGCAAACTTTGCCGTCCACCATGGTCATTTTAAGACTGTGGCTAACCGAGAATTTTTGCCCATTCAGTTCCAATTCCGTGGCTTTTAGGGACTTCACACTGTCCCGAACGTAATTTATTTCATCTTTTGTAATGTCTGTAGACTCTTTTATAAATCTGAATCGTATCGGGCGGCAATATCGTGGTGAAGAAGGAGTCGGGTTTTGCCAAACCATTTTTGTTTTGTCGTCGCCGCAAACAATTTGTAGAGGCACGAATGAGCTCAAAAATATATTTGCATCCGAGTCGGCGTCATTCATTAACTTTTGTTTGTATTGAGCTTGTTGTGAACCATCACAACCCCATTTGCAGATAATCTGCAAGGAATTTCTCTCAGTTTCTGTAAGAGTCATTAGTACTTCTTCGAGGAAAATTGATAATCGCGTGACGGTGTGATCTAACAAAGATTGTAGATCACTTTCAGCACAGGAAGCGGTCACTCGTAGCGTCTCTTTGGGTGGGTAACATTCCTGTTTAGCCTTCAACACTAATTCGTAGCACGGGTAAAAGCTTCTGTTGGTTGCTCGCACAATTTCATATTGACTTCGTGTCAAATCAGCGTCCACGCACATTCGCAGTGCCTCCCGAGGCGTAAGGGGATCTTGTGCCTTTGATTTGGAATGTCTTTTTTTACATTCGTTTGCGGCTGCAGGCGAATTTGTAATATCTTTTAGGACTTGCGAGGCGTTTCTTTTTCCTTCTTTTTGTAAAATTACTTGCGCTGCGTGAACTATCACTTCTTTGCCCACAGAGGAGCGAACTTCTTCTGTTTTCCTCCTTTTAGTTCTTTCACTACATTCACTGAATGTTTTGCTAGGTCGTCCTGACTTATTATGCGTTTTTATGGGCATCTCGAACGTTCCTGCTAACCATGCATCATTGCTTATAAGAAATTTTTCTAGCGTGTTGCGTGCTTTGGACCATCTCTTTTTTATTTCTGTTTTAAAATATGAAAATTTATGATTTATATACTTTTTGTCTTCGTCGGAGTCCCCGTAAGACACTAACAAATAATTTTGTAAGTATTCCAATTTGTCGTTTATTGATGGAGAGTTTTCCTCAATCATCTTATCAAAAAGATATCTGCGAGTTACTACCTCCATGCCCGAGTAACTTGATGAACCTAGAACAACGAAAAGGAATTTTAACGCAAAAGAAACAAAAAAGGAATTTTTCTCACTTTCTGCCTAAGTTAATGAATTATTATTTTTCTCGCGAAGTGGTCAAAGGTGGTGGCTATTTTTTTTGTGGTTATCTGCTCAAAGAGCTATACTATTAGAAACCATAAGGAATTTAACTCGGACGGTCTCGGAAGTACAACATTTTTACTATTGAAAATAAAAAAATGATAATATTTTCTATGAAAAAGGGCGATCTTTGATACGTTGTAACTGCACTAAATATTGATATTCCTTATCTTAATTTAAATTATATTTGAAGGAGCTTACCTGAATTTTCGACTTCCATCACTTTCACTTGTAACTGAATAATATCCAATGAAATATTCACTTTAGAATATCGGTTGCGCTAAGAGTGTCGAGAACGAACGCGTACAGCTTGCGCGACGATCAAGTTCCGACTACCTGTGGGGGCGCGCACGCAGTTCTAGGAACTGGGGAGGGGTGGGGTTTGGGCAGTCGGGGTGTCTATTTTTCCGGGAATCAATTAGTTTTGTTATAAGTTAACTTTGAGAAATGGACTTTTGGCCGCCTAAATCGTACAAATCGACCACTGTGCTACGCTCTGGCTGTAGATGTAAGGCTCGTAGTACAAGTGAAAAGCTTCATGTGCTGTCGACTTTACCTACAATTCATACCTACTTTTCTCATTCATAGAGAATGAGAAAAGTATGAATTGTAGTAGGTAAAGTCAACTTGCCCCCCCCCTGCGCCATCGGCTGGCGACGCCCTTGGTGGGAGGTATTTCAAAACCGGCTTGTTTGTTCTGATGCGGGTTAAAAACTAAAACTAAGGCCTTTGCATCTACGTAATGAGATGATTTATACAGCGTCCAGTGGCACCTTCACCTAGATGGGTGAAGAGACCACTCGGCGCTGCAGTGCCTGGGACATTGTTTTTAGACGGAGTAGGCTTGCCCAGCACCTATACCATCAACGAGGAAGGAAAACATCGTGAGGAAACCCGCGACTTAGTTGGCTCCACCACACGTATTGACTTTGTCTAATTTGTCTTTCCTGTGGGCTAGGCCGACTAAGCTGTCAGGCAGGATGATGCGGTTTAGGGCCAGTGATTTTCAAACCCACCAGAAACTTCTAACCTAGGCCAGTGGTTCTTAACCTTTTATATTGATGAGGGACCATTGACAAAATTTCTATCTTGCCACGGACCTACAATTTTTTGGAGGTAAGTAAGACTAATAATAATACACAATAAGTACAGTCGGCCACAGTCTCAGATACCCCTTTTTGTTCGATTGGCGCCCTTATAATAGCGATAAGAGCTGCCATGGTTATCTGAGATTGTGGCCGACCGTACACACGACAGCACACGTAGACGCTTACACGCTAGCATTCTACTCGGTTACGTTACGTACGGTACGGGCGACGACTCCAACAAAACTGTACACTCTGACGTGCTGTCGTACATTATGAAAGGGTTGTTTTATACTTTACTTTTTTTATAATCAAGGCAGATTTCACCGAAATTTTACCCTTGACATTCACCGATTTGAAAATTCTCCGAGTTTAATTACCTAGCCCAGGGGTCGCACAGTGGTCGATTTGTACGATTTAGGCGGCCAAAACTATTTTATGCTTTATTTCAGTAATAAATACGACAACAAATGCTAATCTGGTATTTTAGAGTGAATATATATGTTTATCCCTATTCGTTTCATTGAAAGCGTATTTTTCTATACAAAAAAACATTTCTGTGAAAATATTTTTGTAAATAGCGCCAATGTTTTTAAATTTTCTTTATATCTCCCTTTGGTGTAAAATATATATTTTGAGTTCATTTGAATTATCGAAATCGGCTTAGTAGTTTTTGATATTTGGGTTAAGAATTATCACAATTTGTTAAGTAAAAGACGGCCGTACATAAAAAAAAATGTTTATTCTCTACAGTCTGCATGCCTATTTAAATTGAAAATAAAATATGGATGACAAAAAAATACAGTATACACTAAAATTAAATGGTCAACAGTTATTACCACATTATTATACTAAATGTTACTTACAATGTTAGGTACCGAATCATAAACAATAAGACAATATTTTATGAAAGTTTAACATACAAATTGTTATGTTACTCTTTAAAAGACAATTCTTCCTCACCGTCACTTTCCATGCATTTATCACAAGTGCCTTTTGTATTTGGCTCTGCAGGAAGCAAAAGCTCCAAAGTTTCCTGCAAAAATGGTTTTGATCGGATCTTCTTTTTTTTTCTCATTGAACTGATGAGTGGATCTGATGTCAAGAGTAACCTGTGATAAATATCAAGGTTACAGTCTTCGCGTGAAAACTTTCGAGCAAAGTTTAGACGGTATGAGCGAAAGTGCTTATTACGAGCTTCTGCAGCTTCCTCCGAAAGTTGACCAATAGGCACTAGAGAATTTTCTATAACTTTTCCACCATGTACCAAAATTGTATGCATGGTAGGAGTCATAGAATGCCAACCATATAACTCTACATACAGTTTTGCTGTCTCCATGGCGTATTCATCAAATTTCGGGACATCTATTTTGTGACCGCTTGATATGGCTTCCAAAATAACTTTAATTCTATAAATAAAATACTAGTATTGCCGTCATTTGTGTTACCAAAATTACATTTTGGCATATCTACCAAGATACCTACTTCTTCTCTGAATCTTTGCTGAATCTCTTTTTTTTTTTTGTTGTTCTAGCATCTTTTCTGCTTTGGTTCTTTTTTCACGGTATTTCCCAACGGGCAATTTATAAGCTAAATGTAAAATACTCTCGAATAATCGAATTCTGGCATGTAAAGTTGATAGGCCAAATTCAAGCGATTCTGGGTGAATTTCGTTTTTTTTACTTAAGTCATTAAAGTTTTTTGAAGTGGCTCCGCATATGTAGCATCTACTCGTTGATTTGGTGTCAGTCGCCGCATTGCAAACTTTGCCGTCCACCATGGTCATTTTAAGACTGTGGCTAACCGAGAATTTTTGCCCATTCAGTTCCAATTCCGTGGCTTTTAGGGACTTCACACTGTCCCGAACGTAATTTATTTCATCTTTTGTAATGTCTGTAGACTCTTTTATAAATCTGAATCGTATCGGGCGGCAATATCGTGGTGAAGAAGGAGTCGGGTTTTGCCAAACCATTTTTGTTTTGTCGTCGCCGCAAACAATTTGTAGAGGCACGAATGAGCTCAAAAATATATTTGCATCCGAGTCGGCGTCATTCATTAACTTTTGTTTGTATTGAGCTTGTTGTGAACCATCACAACCCCATTTGCAGATAATCTGCAAGGAATTTCTCTCAGTTTCTGTAAGAGTCATTAGTACTTCTTCGAGGAAAATTGATAATCGCGTGACGGTGTGATCTAACAAAGATTGTAGATCACTTTCAGCACAGGAAGCGGTCACTCGTAGCGTCTCTTTGGGTGGGTAACATTCCTGTTTAGCCTTCAACACTAATTCGTAGCACGGGTAAAAGCTTCTGTTGGTTGCTCGCACAATTTCATATTGACTTCGTGTCAAATCAGCGTCCACGCACATTCGCAGTGCCTCCCGAGGCGTAAGGGGATCTTGTGCCTTTGATTTGGAATGTCTTTTTTTACATTCGTTTGCGGCTGCAGGCGAATTTGTAATATCTTTTAGGACTTGCGAGGCGTTTCTTTTTCCTTCTTTTTGTAAAATTACTTGCGCTGCGTGAACTATCACTTCTTTGCCCACAGAGGAGCGAACTTCTTCTGTTTTCCTCCTTTTAGTTCTTTCACTACATTCACTGAATGTTTTGCTAGGTCGTCCTGACTTATTATGCGTTTTTATGGGCATCTCGAACGTTCCTGCTAACCATGCATCATTGCTTATAAGAAATTTTTCTAGCGTGTTGCGTGCTTTGGACCATCTCTTTTTTATTTCTGTTTTAAAATATGAAAATTTATGATTTATATACTTTTTGTCTTCGTCGGAGTCCCCGTAAGACACTAACAAATAATTTTGTAAGTATTCCAATTTGTCGTTTATTGATGGAGAGTTTTCCTCAATCATCTTATCAAAAAGATATCTGCGAGTTACTACCTCCATGCCCGAGTAACTTGATGAACCTAGAACAACGAAAAGGAATTTTAACGCAAAAGAAACAAAAAAGGAATTTTTCTCACTTTCTGCCTAAGTTAATGAATTATTATTTTTCTCGCGAAGTGGTCAAAGGTGGTGGCTATTTTTTTTGTGGTTATCTGCTCAAAGAGCTATACTATTAGAAACCATAAGGAATTTAACTCGGACGGTCTCGGAAGTACAACATTTTTACTATTGAAAATAAAAAAATGATAATATTTTCTATGAAAAAGGGCGATCTTTGATACGTTGTAACTGCACTAAATATTGATATTCCTTATCTTAATTTAAATTATATTTGAAGGAGCTTACCTGAATTTTCGACTTCCATCACTTTCACTTGTAACTGAATAATATCCAATGAAATATTCACTTTAGAATATCGGTTGCGCTAAGAGTGTCGAGAACGAACGCGTACAGCTTGCGCGACGATCAAGTTCCGACTACCTGTGGGGGCGCGCACGCAGTTCTAGGAACTGGGGAGGGGTGGGGTTTGGGCAGTCGGGGTGTCTATTTTTCCGGGAATCAATTAGTTTTGTTATAAGTTAACTTTGAGAAATGGACTTTTGGCCGCCTAAATCGTACAAATCGACCACTGTGGGTCGGCAACCTGCGGCTTGGGAGCCGCATGCGGCTCTTTCGATAAAAGTTGCGGCTCTTCAGTTCCATAGGTATGCATTTTGTTTTAAAGATTAAAAATTCAGTGAATGTGCACGCGTCTGTCCTATTTATAAAGGAACCCTCGGGTACAAAGAATTTGAACAGCCAAACGGGGAATTATCGGGCGCGGTGCACATGCATTTCCCTATTTACAACAGTAATTTTATATCAAGAAAGTAATGGGTAAAATCGGTGAATTTTCGGGCGCTCTTCGCGCGTTACCACCCCATTTATAAAGAAAAATATATATTAAGTGAGTCAAGGGTAATTTTTTGACTTAACTGCGAGCGCAGTTTCTCTTATTTAGGAAAGAAATGTCTATTAAGAGTCCCCTTCAGGACCATGGGAACTCAGTGACGGCCAAGCGCGTGAAACGCTGTTTTCTATAGCTGTTTCACCCGGTGCTGGGCAAGCCTACTCCATCTAAAACAATGTCCCAGGCACTGCAGCGCCGAGTGGTCTCTTCACCTATCTAGTGTGAGTGAAGGTGCCACTGGACGCTGTATAAATCATCTCATTACGTAGATGCAAAGGCCTTAGTTTTTTTTTTTTCACCCAGAGCGAGACGGGGCGCGGGAAAAGTGAGAGGCAATGCGGCTGTATGAGTCTACGTGTGTTCGTGTCCTTTCGCGAGTGACTAGTTGTAGTTGTAATGTAATAGATCTATTTTCCCAAAATTTTTCGTAGTTCAGCTGCCATTTCTACATCTTATTAGGTATTTAAAAAATCTTTTTTTTCTGACAAGTACATCACATTATTGATGTTCCCAAGGTAGTTAGACTCCAATAGACAGTGTAATAATGTAAGTAAATAACAGCTGAAAGTAACCCCTTTTTCGGCGCGAAAAACGCATCGCTCTAACTTCTTTCAGGCTATTTTTCTTATCATAAAAACTATTTGCAAACCTCCGTTTTGGTCATCTACTGATATAAACCAAGTTTCAGCAAAATCCAGCCTGTAGTTTAGAAATTAAACCGGAACTACGTTTGTATGGGAAAATGGTGCTCTAGCACCCCCTTAAGAATTTAAAGAGCAAATCTGTGAATTAACGGGTTTGTTTCCCTGTTTAATCAGAGTAAAATCATAGAATTTTCGAGCGCGCTTCGCGTGATTTCCCTATTCACAGCAAGGAGGGAGTCAATATGAAAATTAAGGGAAAATCGGCAAATTTTCGGGTGCGCTACGCGTGCGTTTATCTTTCTTACAGTGAACATTTTAAACAACAAGGTAATTGAGTGAGTTTTCGATTTTAAATAAATAAGCAAATTCTATAATATTGCAACAATTTTCATTTGTGGCTCTTTAAAAACTGGGAAATTTTGCTAATTGTAATTTTTGGCTCTTTAGGTTCAGAAGGTTGCCGACCCCTGACCTAGCCTAACCTTTTACTAAAAAACAACATAGAAGTTTTTATGATTCATGCAAATACGTATCTAAAAAGAAGCTACTAATTTGTTTCAATATCAGATTTAATGATTGGATTGATTGAATGAGTTTGGTTAGGTTTAATTTTATTTCATCTCATTAAATTTCATTTTCATTTCATATCAATAAAAAACTTCTACTGAAGACTTGGCTGTATGGGCATAGTTGCCTTGCCTACCAGAATAGGTGAAGAAAAAAAAACTCTGCTTATATTCTACGGTTGGCGCCATTTTTCATTTTTTTCAGAAATTTTCTTTGCGAGTTTAGTTGTTTGTTGCACAAAATGAGTAATTGAGTTTATTGTGTTTTTATTATTTTATTAAATTGCTTCATTTTATCGCAACTGTATTAAAAATAGACGTTCAGTACACGTGCGGAACCGTCATTGCAACTTGTTCCGAGTTTCCGACTGTCAACCCTCGCCTTCGGCTGCGCCTCGGCTCGGGTAGCCATTCATTTGTCGGAACTCTTTGCAATGACAGCCTTTCCACACTTGTAATGAAATATACTATTTCCACGGACCACTTCGGTTGCTTCCAGCTAGGGGAGCACAATGTCACGATAAAAGTTTAATCCCATTTTCGGCTATCGCCATCTTGCTTTATTTCACCGCGTGAAGCGAGACGCCGCTACCCGATAGTGGGATAAAACTTTTATCTCGAAGTTGTGCTTCCCCAGCTGGGATCACCAGTGGTCCACGGACCACCACCGGTTTAAAACCACTGGACTAGGCAATTAAATAGCATGATCATCTTTGATTGACATCTCGATCTCGAACTCTACTCCGTGCAATTTTAGTGGTTTTAAAGCCGAAGGTATTTTGTTGCACTGGTGATTCTGAGCCAAATTACAAAACTTCATTCCAAAAAGCGCGAAAAAAAAATTCACTTCTCCATACAAATGGTGTCGATTGGCGATAGCCGTTTGTATTGGGAAGTGTTTTTTTTTTCGCTCGTTTTGAAGTAAAATTTTGTAATTTGGCTCAGAATCACGAGTGCAACTAAATACCTTCGGCTTTAAAACCACTAAAATTCCACGGTGTATACAAGGTCAACACTACACCTAGGACCTAGCTAGGACATTCTCTGTCGCTCTATCTCTACCTAGCTAGTAGATCACGAGTGAGAGTGCTATAGAAAGAGAGAGTAGGTATATCGCACCTTTGCTGTGCCTTCGCATTCGCAATCGCATTTCATCGCAATGATCAGCAATAATGATCAGTAATAACAGGTAGGTAGGTATGATCCGTGCAGGATGAGAATGGGATGCTGCGACCTTTTGGAACTCCGACGCGCGCGGTAAGTAAACTCGCGTCAAAGAAACCTTGTCAAAGTAAAATAAGTACCTAACGTACCTAATATTTTTGATTTATTTTGACAAGGTTCGGTTCCATCCCATTCTCATCTCGCGCGGATTATACATAGGTACTTTCGTTCAGCATCAACGGCACAATACATATAAAGATCGGTCTTTTATTTTTTTCGCTGTAGGTATGTATACACGACAGCACGTCGACCCTTACACGCTAGCACTCTACTCGGTTACGTTACGGGCGACTTTACAACAAAAGTGTACACTTTGACGTGCTTTTGTGTGTACTTTCAAACGTTTTTGTTGGTTATTAACCTACCGGGCTTTTTCACTCAAAATGAAAAAGCCAGAAGACCTATACCTACATATTTCCAGAAAATATCCACATTTCCGCTGGAAAATGAAAATTACTCTACCTCTGCAACAAACATTAATTTTGTGTTCAAATTTTTTCCACGAAGTTGGGGCGAGAGCGAGAGATACCAGCCTTTTTCTACCTCTCTTTCGTTGACACCGGTTTCAAGGTTTTTTGGAGTGAGATTTGTGAGAACTAAGCCATCTCTTTCTAACATTGGGATATCAAATAGCGCTGTCTCAGCTAAGTGAAGTATTTGCTCGAACTTCACGGCAATAATTTCCAGTCGACGCGACGCGCGGCAAGTTTTCCTCCCCTCCCCTCCGTCATTTAGTCGCCGGCGTTTGTGAAGTGCGGAGTATTTTACGTAGTGCAAAGCACGTGCGTTGTAATTTACTAAGTTATTTATCAAAATAAATTAACAAAAAATGGCAGACGCTGCAGTTGAAACCAAGTAAGTTACCTTCAAGCTAAATGCACGTGTTGTTTTCGGCGAGTTTGTTGCACTTTCATTTATTTGGCGGTTTCCGAAACGTGATCAAAATGGCTTCCGATTTTGTGTGAAATCTGGTTCTGTTAGTTCCCCTACGTTTACTGCGATGTGTTTTGTGTTCAGTGTTATAATTAAATTAATAATACAGTAATAGTGCATTCATAATCGGTTAGTTTTTCATCGTGAAGGACTGACGCCGACGGAGGTAGGTGCACGCGGGAAAAAGTTTTTTGTTCTATTGTTGTGTAGTAGCTATAGTTACGCACTGTATTTAGGTTAGACGTGTTTGTAAACCGTCGTAGAGCATTGTTTATAGTTTAGTTAGTGAGGCGAAGGTGTATTTAGGTCTTTCCGGAAAGCACGCCGGTCGAAGCGAAGGCGCGAGGCTCGCTTCCAAGATGGCGCTAGGTTGCGCGGCGTGCCGGCGCTTTGGCGTCGTCGCCCGGCGCGCGCTCATTTTGAATACCGGTGCGGTGACCTACCTGCCTGCCTGAGTTTTGCAACGTTCAACGTTATCAAGAGGGAGGCGGTACGCTGTGTTGTCATTCTTTATTGTTAACGCGGCCAGTTTCCCAACTTCAGCCAGATGTAGGTACTGAAGCTCATAACGTATTCGGTAATCGTGTTTACGTTCGGTTTCCGCGAATGCACGCAACTTTCCCACATGCAGCCTTCCGTAACCGTCACTTTTTGTTCTCGTAACTTTTCCTTTTGCGCCGGCTCCCCTCCATAGCAACGTAGTTTATCAACGTTCATCTATTGTTTTGACGTACTTCAGCGTTCCACTTTGCTACAGCGGGGCAGTTTTGCAACTCAACCCCGAAATTGAGGCGCCTCGCTTTGTATGTGTGCGTAAAGCTGCTGACTGTGACCAGACCTTGAAATACCGCTATTATGCTCATAACGTTATGCGCCATAGCGGTATGAAAAGCTTCTTATAACGTTATAAATTTAAAACGTTATACACCGTATAACGTTATAAAATTGGTCGAATAGCGATATTCCAATAGCGCTATGCCCGACATAACTTTATAAATAGCGCTATCATAACGTTATAAGGCATCTCTTTCACACACATTCCGCCATCATTTTAGTCTATCTTTTTCACGCATCGCGCGCGCGTGGTTATGGTTTTATTTAGGTTAGTTAGGCCCGGTTGAGAATTTTGCTAAGCAAATGGGTAAGTATCGTCCTGTCTCTGCAGATTTCCCAAAAAAGAGCGTGACAGAGCGATACGCGTAAGTATGTGCATAATAAAATTCTCAACTCAGAAACCGGGCCATAGTATCTGTCAGGATTTTCAAACCGGTTAATAAAGGAAAATAAAATAAAGGAAAAATGCACAAAATCGATTCCTGTATCGAATAAGCTAAACAAATTGAAAATGTTCACATATCAAACCCTAGAATTAGGTGAGACCTATCTAAAACAGCCAGTTTCGTGTATTTATAAACTTTTTGAAGATATTTTGCTTGAAAAAAAAATAGGCGGCGCACTTTTTTTCAAGCAAAATATCTTGCAATCTGTTAAGGATATACAACATGAAACTGGCTATGTTAGTTAGGTCTCAAGTAATTCTAGGGTTTGATATGTGAACATTTTCGTTTTTAACACGCTTTTATAAGCTTGGCCTGTATGTATGTATGTATGTATGTAACGGAATCTTTGAGCATAATTTTTACCAACTTCCAGAAGTCTGATTAAGGGTAGACGATAGCAAGGTGGCGGGAAATTCAAAATTTTCACAGACTTACATTTTGTAGCTAAAGTGAACTATTTTTGTTCAGCGATTTTTCGTTCGCGAGAATAAAACCGTATTCTTTTCATTATTGTAAACAACAGAACAACAATAATTCAGCCGATTAGTGTTCTGGTCTACGAAGCAGTGGTACTGCCCAAAAAACTTGTCGTAGACCAGAACACATAATCGGCTGAATTATTGTTGTTCTGTTGTTTACAATAATGAAAAGAATAAGGTTTTATTCTCGCGAACGAAAAATCGCTGAACAAAAATAGCTCAGTTTAGCTACAAAATGTAAAAAACTGAAAATTTTGAATTTCCCGCCACACTACTATCTTCCAGCCTTAATTTGAAACTTTGCATACATATCAAGGACCAATGACAATGCAATAATTTGATAACAGTTTCCCATTATACCCCTACAGTGCCATTATACAGGGTGGATTTTTGAGACGGGGCAGTAAGGGCAGGTACCTTAACCGTTATAGTTACAGGAAAACTTTCTTTGGAGACCTTCCATAACTTTTTGAGATATTATGAACTGCATTCACAGATTTTGGAAAAAATGTACGGTCAGCAAAAAAATGCTACAAATACCAAATTTGTTTTTTATGCCAATCGCTTCTCTTTCATGTAGGGATCAAAAGACTCTAAGGAGCCAACTGATGTTTGAGTACTAGAAAAAAAATGAGAAATTTACAAAAAAAAATAAACCGAAATATAAAAATAAAATTAAATAACAGTTTAAAAAAACTAAAAAAACACGCTTTTATAGCTAACCGAACTAAAAAGTATAAAATATTTTTTAATTACAAAGAGTTTAAAATTATAATAAAATTTAAGTTATTAACAGAATAATACAATACAGAGTAAAAAAGCGTGGGGTGCATCTCTTAGATAGTTGCCAATAGAATGATTGTAAAATTTAATATATCAAGCACCCCACGCTTTTTACTCTGAATTGTATTCTGTTAATAACTTAAATTTTATTATAATTTTAAACTCTTTGTAATTAAAAATTATTTTATACTTTTTTTAGTTTTTTTAAACTGTTATTTATTTTAACACGCTTTTATAAGCTTGGCCTGTATGTATGTAGGTATGTAACGGAATCTTTGAGAATGATTTTCACCAACTTCCAGAAGTCCGATTAATTTGGCATACGTATCAAGGACCAATGACAATACAATAATTTGATAACAGTTTCGCATTATACAGTCCCATTATACAAGGTGGATTTTTGAGACGGGGCGGTAAGGGCAGGTAACTTAATCGATATAGCTACAGGAAAACGTTCTTAGGAGACCTTCCATAACTTTTTGAGATATAATGAACTGCTTTCACAGATTTTGGAAAAATGTACGGTCAGCAAAAAAAAAAGGTAAAATACAAAATATATATACAGGGTGGCCCAAACATAGACGTCAAGCGAGAAAATCTAGATAGCTGACACCGAGGGCTACCCGAATCACCCCCATGTATGTTCAGCCATTTTTTGTCGTTTAGAAGTTATGAGGATTATTTGGTTTTTTTAAAAAAAAAAACCTAGCATTCGATTTTATTTTATAACTTTTTTTCCTTTCGTCTTTTCAGCATTTTTTTTAATTTTTAGAGTCTCAGATAAATTATCTATCACCAAAAAATAATGATCAGCTATGGACTTTTAAAAGATACCGGAATTTTGATCCAAAGTCCAAAAATGTTGTTTTCAAGAAAACATCACTGAAATAGTTATTATGGGAAAAAAAATAAGTAGAGGTCTGAAGAACTTTTTATTGATTTCAAAAACTTTTCCAAAGCCTTATTCTTCAGAATAATACAAAAAACCTGTCACTTTATAGGACTTTTATTCAAGTAATTTGCGATCAAAGTCGAAAAAATGCAGTAGGAAGAAATTTTATTTCAATAGATTTTTATTTATTTTGGTTGATTCGGACAATTGATAAAAAAAGCGTGGTGTGCATCTCATAGATCAGGGGTTCCCAACCTTTTTTTGTCTTCTGCCCACTTTAAGAATAAATTATTTTTTAACGCCCCCCTTTTTAAACATACTTAAAAACCGCTAAGTACTTATAACTGATTATTGAAACGCAACTTTATAGTATTCGGACAGAGTATCTTTTTTTTTCTGGGTCTCTTACCGCCCCCCTTTAGGCCTGCACCGCCCACAAGGGGGCGTTATCTTATCGCCCACGTTGGGAAAGACTGTCATAGATAGTTGCCATTAGAATTATTGTAACATTTAATATTTCAAGCACCCCACGCTTTTTACTCTGAATTGAATTATTCTGATAATAACTTAATTTTTATTATAATTTTAAACTCTTTGTAATTATTAAAAATTATTTTTTACTTTTTTGTTCGGTTAGCTATAAAAGCGTGTTTTTTTTAGTTTTTTTAAACTGTTCTGGGGGCACGGCAGTGCCCCCGCCAGGTCGAGCGCGAAGCAAACACTGCCGTACCATCCTTTACTGGAACCATTTCGCCGCATTTTCAGCCCCCTATTTGAGAACCTCTGGATAAGACGAGAACGCAGAAATTTTCGTCATCTAGTAAGTTATATTCACATACTCAAAATCCAAAATTTCAAGTCTGTAGGTCATTTAGTTCCGAAGTTAAGCGAAAGCAAAGTTTCGCATTTATGACACACACTCACTCACTCATGATCATCAAAATAGAACTAGTACTTCCCATAAACACAGAGAGCTGAAATTTGGTACAGAGTTAGGGTTTAATGGCCACATAAAGGGAAAACTATACTAGTGGTTCGCCCCGAACTGTGAACTCGCGACCCCATATAAACCCCATATCTCGGTAACCCCTCGACCGATTTGGCTCATGTTCAAACTTAAAAAATTCTTTTAATTTCATTTACCCGCTTGCCAAATTTCATAACGATCCGACTAAATTTACTCAAGTTATCGTCGAACGAACATTCATAATGTTCATAAAAATTTTCAGGGGCGAACCACTAGTTGAACGAGCGAGCGAAGTTCTCCGAGTCTACTGGAACGATCCGGCGTTTGTATGTATGTATGTATGGTTGTATGTATAAAAGTTCAACGATAACTTTAGTAAATTTGGTCGGATCGTTATGAAATTTGGTAGGCGGGTAAATAAAATTAAAAGAATTTTAAAGTTCAAACATTAAGTTATTAAGGGTTGTTAAGTTTATATGGGGTCGCGAGTTCACAGTTCGGGGCGAAGCACTAGTACTTACAAGTTAACAAGAAGAAATAGTCGAACGATTAACTTTATTCTACTCGAACATTACACAAATTAAAAAACTGTGTCAAATCAGAAAATCTAATAAAATAAATCAATATGCCCACGTTTCTACAAAAAGAAGTGAAATCCCACCAAGAACATTCTGTAAAAAACTAACCAGGTCTCGATGGAGCTACTTGTTTATCTCTAAAAAGTAATGAAATCTAGACAAAGTCGTGCCAAGTCTAAGGTTCCTTACTGCGATTTATTTATTATTATAGTTAATGTTGTGAGACTTGGCAGTTGAAGGGTACCCAGGGGTACAAAACCGCACCATGACGCAGGTGCTCCATGACACCATTGCACCAATCTGTCGCCAGTACCGCTTGTGTACCCTTCAACGGCCAAGTCTCACAACATTAACAGAACTATAATAATAAAGAAATCGCAGTAAGGAACCTCAGACTTGGCACGACTTTGTCTAGATTTCATTACTTTTTAGAGATAAACAAGTAGCTCCATCAAGACCTGGTTAGTTTTTTACAGAATGTTTTTGGTGGGATATTTATTTAGTGTATTTGATACAGGAATCGATTTTGTGCATTTTTCTCTGCGCGCGGGCTATTCACTATGCCTAGCGCATTAAGCGCTAAGTACACACGACAGCACGTCAAAGTGTACATTTTTGTTGAAAAGGTTTTTTTTTTTTAATAAAGCTCATTTCCCTTGCACTGCTTAAGCAAATCGCTAGATTTGCTAAGAAATGCTGCTATAGTATGCCTTTGAATTGGTCTTTATTGTAAGACAATTCAAAACCTGCGGGGGGAGCATGACTTTTATCGAGGCGGATTTATCCAACAAAATGGCGGTTTATCAGCATTTTTGACGTCTATAGTGGGTTATACAGGGTGGCCCAAACATAGACGTCAAGCGAGAAAATATAGATAGCTGACACCGAGGGCTACCCGAATCCCCCCCATGTATGTTCAGCCATTTTTTGTCGTTTAGAAGTTATGAGGCTTTTAAGGTTTTTTTGAAAAAAAAAACCTAGCATTAAATTTTATTTTGTAACTTTTTCTTCTTTCGTCTTTTCAGCAATTTTTTTTATTCTTTAGAGTCTCAGATAAATTATCTATCACCAAAAAAATAATTATCAGCTATGGACTTTTAGAAGATACCGCAATTTTGATTCAAAGTCCAAAAATGTTGTTTTCGAGAAAACATCACTGAAGTTGTTAGTATGGGGAAAAAAATAAGTAGAGGTCTGAAGGACTTTTTATTGATTTTAAAAACTTTCCCAAAGCCTCATTCTTCAGAATAATACAAAAAACCTGTCACTTTATAGGACTTTTATTCAACTAAGTTGCGATCAAAGTCGAAAAACTGCAGTTGGAAGAAATTTTATTTCAATCGATTTTCATTTATTTTGGTCGATTCGGACAAAAAACATTGCGGATCGGCTTTAAATCATCTGTCAGTAGGATCTGCATTAGAAATTCACGAAAAACTTAAAAAATGAAGTCATTTAATTTTCAGACTTTTTTTATTTTTTTTTCTTTAATTTTATTTTTTTATTCATGTTTTGTAAGTAAATTCGATAATAAAATAATTTAAAATTCAAATAATGAAAAAAAAAGAACAAAAAAAACCAAAATATTTTATGGTATTTTTTTATTTTTTCGTGAATTTCATATGCAGACCGTGCTAACAGGCAATATTAAGCCTACCTGCAATGTTTTTTGTCCGCATCAACCAAAATAAATGATAATCGATTGAAATAAAATTTCTTCCAACTCCAGTTTTTCGACTTTGATCGCAAATTACTTGAATAAAAGTCCTATAAAGTGACAGGTTTTTTGTATTATTCTGAAGAATGAGGCTTTAGGAAAGTTTTTGAAATCAATCAAAAGTCCTTCAGACCTCTACTTATTTTTTTTCCCATACTAACAATTTCAGTGATGTTTTCTTGAAAACAACATTTTTGGACTTTGGATCAAAATTCCGGTATCTTCTAAAAGTCCACAGCTGATCATTATTTTTTTGGTGATAAATAATTTATCTGAGACACTAAAAAATAAAAAAAATTGCTGAGAAGACGAAAGAAAAAAAAGTTACAAAATAAAATCGAATGCTAGGTTTTTTTTTTCAAAAAAACCTTAAAAGCCTCATAACTTCTAAACGACAAAAAATGGCTGAACATACATGGGGGTGATTCGGGTAGCCATCGGTGTCAGCTATCTAGATTTTCTCGCTTGACGTCTATGTTTGGGCCACCCTGTATATCGTCGAAAGCGATATATAACCCACTATAGACGTCAAAAATGCTGATAAACCGCCATTTTGTTGGATAAATCCGCCTCGATAAAAGTCATGCTACGGGGACTGGGCCAAAATAATTAAAAACTTTATCGATTCGTTCGTGTACCGGCAAATGCCGAGCGTTTCCTTTGAAAAGATCAAACGCTTTTGAGCGTGTTAACACTTTAGTGTCGGACGAACTGCTTTCACAGTCATCTCCTCGAGCATTGGCACTCACTCCCGGAGGTTGAAGTGTGGTGGTTGTGGCGCAATCCACAACTTCATATAATGCCTCTCGCTGATCAGCATGAGGGTTGGCGCCCTCATGCCCTCCTCGCATTAAGTCCTCTGTTCGGAGCCCAGATGGACATCCCTCAGCAGGCCGGGTCAGATCCTGCTGAGGCAAGGTGACATCATGAGTCTTGAACGGCATGTAGCCTCGCCCCCGTTTCTCCACGTTACATGTATCGAATTGGGGTTTTAGCTAATGCCTTTCGAGGGTGGACTCCTTCCCAAGTCACATGTAGCATTTCATCGAAAAAAAAAAGAATCATAAATTAAAATCAGTTAGTATTTGACCATGACTTTAATGTAACATAAAAGACAATAATATTCAAAATCCAAATTCAAAATTCAAAATTATTTATCAAATCGTTCCATACTTTTTAACACGCTTTTATATTATTCTAAACTATTCATCCGTTATGAAAAGTTTCAACACTTGAATGATTACAATAAATCAAGAAATATCCTTTATGATTGAATTTTGTAACTACTAAACTTATAATAAATCAAAAGGCCATCCTTTATATATTCATCACACCTCAAAACAACAACGACATCAATAATTATAAATCGAAAATTTTCTTAAGTTCTTCCCGACTGACCTTATTGTCTTCAAAAAATGGTGATTCAAGAGGTCGTGGTACTTTTAAATGTTTCCATTTCAGCGGATGCAGCTCTTCGTCGAAATCATCAGCATCTGAAACAAAAATAAAATTGAGATAATCTGCCCTAGGATTCATCCCATAGAAAGCAATGCCATTGTCTGACAAAAATACAATCAATACTAGTATGTAGTTTAAAGTATCTTACCTTTTTTTTGTGCTGTTTTAGTTTTTATGAACTGTGCCTGTATTTTCGCTCCTCTTTCACGCTTAAAAACTGGTAACATAACATATTGTTTTTCATTACTATCTTAACATGATGACTATGTTGACATAATGAGAGGTAGATATAAGTAGGATTAACAATTTTCAGAAATAATAAATAGCTTATAGCACTCAGAGATAACGTAGCTTCCCATTAGTGAAAGATTTTTTTAAATCGGATGAGTATTTTTGAGATTACCCCTACACACATACATAAAGTAGATTTTTTCCAACTTGAGTATCCTGCGGGGGGAGCATGACTTTTATCGAGGCGGATTTATCCAACAAAATGGCGGTTTATCAGCATTTTTGACGTCTATAGTGGGTTATATAGCGTCGAAAGCGATTTATATATCGCTCTCGACGATTTATAACCCACTTTAGACGTCAAAAATGCTGATAAACCGCCATTTTGTTGGATAAATCCGCCTCGATAAAAGTAATGCTACGGGGACTGGAACACAAATCGCAGCATACCGGCGGAATCACAAATCGTAAAGAACCACAATAACTTTCGAACATACCTTAACTACTAACGCACTGAATTATTTACAAAACTGGTCATATTTGTCCTTATTTTTGTTATTTTTATCCAAAATAGTAATTCTTTATAATATCAGTACACAGGTTAACAAAACACACAGATTAGTTTTGACATTTTAGTATTGAGATAGGCATAAGTGAACGAAAGAACGATTTGAAAAATGAATGAAACGCTGAAAAATAACACCAAAAACAATAATAAATAATACAGGGTGGCCCAAATATAGACGTCAAGCGAGAAAATCTAGATAGCTGACACTGAGGGATACCTGAATCACCCCCATGTATGTTCAGCCATTTTTTGTCGTTTAGAAGTTATGAGACTTTTAAGGTTTTTTTGAAAAAAATTACGTAGCGTTGGATTTTATTTTGTAACTTTTTTATCTTTTGACTTTTTTGATAATTTTTTTATTCTTTAGGGCCTCAGATAATTTATCTATTACCAAAAAAATTATGATAAGCTATGAACTTCTAGAACTTACTGCAATATTGATCCAAATTCCAAAAATGTTGTTTTCGAGAAATCATCCCTGAAATAGTTAGTATGGAGAAAAAATTTAGTAGAGGTCTGAAGAACTTTCTTTTAATTTCAAAAACTTTTCTAAAGACTAAGTGTTCAGAATAGTACAAAAAACTTGTCACTTTATGGGGCTTTTATTCAAGTCATTTTCGAACAAAGTCGAAAAACTGGAGTTGGAAGAAATTTTATTTCAATAGATTTTAATTTATTTTAGTTTATTCGGACAAAAATCATTGCAGGTAGGCTTAATATCGCCTGTCACGGAAAAATAATGAGAATTTTTTTAATTTTTTTTGTGCTTTTTTTTTCATTTGTTGAATTTTAAATTATTTTAGTACCGAATTCACTTACAAAACATAATAAAAAAAAAATTGAAAAAAAAAGAAAAAAAAAAATCGAAAATTCAATGACGATTTTTTTTATTTTTCCGTGAATTTCGAATGCAGGCCATGCTGACAGGCGATATTAAGCCTACCTGCAATGATTTTTGTCCAAATAAATTAAAATAAATTAAAATCTATTAAAATAAAATTTCTTCCAACTCCAGTTTTTCAACTTTGATCGCGAATTACTTGAATAAAAGTCCCATAAAGTGACAGGTTTTTTGTACTATTCTAAGCACTAAGACTTTGGAAAAGTTTTTGAAATTAAAAGAAAGTCCTTCAGACCTCTACTTCATTTTTTCTCCATACTAACAATTTCAGTGACGATTTCTCGAAAACAAAATTTTTGGACTTTGGATCAAAATTGCGGTAACTTCTAGAAGTCCATAGCTGATCATTATTTTTTTGGTAATAGATAAATTATCTGAGACCCTAAAAAATAAAAAAAAATAACTGAAAAGTCAAAAGAAAAAAAAGTTACAAAATAAAATCCAATGCTAGGTAATTTTTTTCAAAAAAACCTTTAAAGCCTCATAACTTCTAAACGACAAAAAATGGCTGAACATACATGGGGGTGATTCGGGTAGCCCTCGGTGTCAGCTATCTAGATTTTCTCGCTTGACGTCTATGTTTGGGCCACCCTGTATAATAATTTATTTTGTATTAATTTTTTCACGCGCGGACGATTCACGTTGTGCGGGTTCTTAAATAGATGCACAAAAAAAAAAAAAAAATGACAAAAATTTTTTGCTTTTGACATGTTTATTTTTTTATAAAGGCATTATAATAATAATATGTCAACATTAAGGGTAGACGATAGACTTTTAAGACAGATTACCTACCCTAAGACAGTCTGTAGTTCTAGAACTTTTTTGATGCAAGTAATGTGATCATCATTACATTTTTTGCTTTCTTACGAGTACAATGTAAAAAAATATATAACTTAATAAAGATTTACGTTTACATTAAGGACCTCTGCTTACTCCTTCGGGGATCAAAGGCTTGGGTTTATGTTTTATGGGTATAATACAGTATGTCCACAGACTGCACTCCGTCACTTAATCCTGTGGTGAAGCATCGATAGTGGGTCACGAAAAGCTAAAAAAAATTCGTATATTTTTTTTTTCCAGCTAATCGTGAGTCGTGACACACTAATGATGCTTTACCACAGGATTAAGTGACGGAGTGCAGTCTGTGGACATAGTAAGGGCGATTCTGTCTAAAACTATACTAATCTGACAGCACTAAAAGTGACAGATAATGTACTAAAGTGACAGATAATGTACTAAAGATGACAGCTATCTGTCACTTTAGTACATTATCTGTCACTTTAGTGCTGTCAGATTAGTAATAGTTTTAGACAGAATCGCCCTTACTGTATGTTAATATATTTTTTTTTTTTTTTGTAATATCTAAGCTTTCTTATGATTGCTTATTTCTCAATCATTATTGAGAATTTGTTTTTCTTATTCTGTAATAAAATATGATGAAGGTACTTAGTCTTAAATATTACAGATGCTTAAAACGATTAATATTATTACTTCTTAAATACAAATGTTTCGTTTCATTTAGCCTCAAAATGTACTTGACAACATTAAAATCAAATACTTCTTTGCGTTGGTGATTTTAATTATAACTTAGAAATCATGTAATTACCTATTATGCAAAAATCAAACTGAAGAAAAAAATTTGTTTTTCCTAAAACTTGTACACTTGGTCAGTAAAAAGTTATCACAAAAAACGAATATTAAAATTACACAAACCCATTATGTTGACAGTCATGAGTAGACATGACAGTGCTATGTAGCGACAGCCAACAGCCGGTACGGCGGCATCAACTGCTCAAAGCACTCTGTACACAATTTATAGTCTACCCTAATAAAACGTTCTCTCCTTACGCAAACACCATACGTATATAGAAAAACGATAATTCACCTTTAAGGCGCTGTGCATAGTGAATCGCCCGCGCGCAACGAAAAATGCAAAAAATCGATTCCTGTACCAAATACACTCAAAAAATCGAAAATGTTCACATATCAAACCCTAGAATTAGTTGAGACCTATCTAAAACAGCCAGTTTCGTGTTGACATTCATAAACGTTTTGAAGATATATTGCTTGAAAAAAAATTGGCGGCGCACTTTTTTTCAATAAAAATATCTTGCAATCTGTTATGGATATCAACACAAAACTGGCTGTGTTAGATAGGTCTCAACTAATTCTAGAGTTTGATATGTGAAAATTTTAGATTTTTTTAGTGTATTTGATACAGGAATCGATTTTGTGCATTTTTCTTTGCGCGCGGGCTTATTCACTATGCCCAGCGCCTTAAGGCGCAGTTCTACTTGAATCGTCCGCGCGCGAAGAAATTAATACAAAATAAATTATTGTAGGTAGGTATCTGACACAACTTGACACAAGTAAAAAGTCGAAAATGTTCACATATCAAACCATACATTTTGGTGAGAGCTATCTAACAAAGCTAATTTCGTGTTGATATTCATTATAGATTTGGAGATTTTTTTGCTAAAAAAAATTTGGTCGCAGTTTTTTTTTCAACGAAAATATCTTTAAAATTATAACGAATATCAACACGAAATTAGCTTTGTTACATAGCTCTCACCAAAATCTAGGGTTTGATATGTGAACATTTTCGACTTTTTACTTGTGTCGGATACAAGAATTTATTTTGTATTAATTTCTTGGCGCGCGGACGATTCACGTCGTACCGCGCCTTAAACTATTCTAATTTTTACTTATTATATAACTCATTGCCCCGGAGAAACAAAATGTCTTCAATCATATCATGTTTTAATGACAATCTTCTCTGAGAGACAACAAATTTGAGTGATGAAAATAATCTTTCAACACTCACCTGTGTCATTGGGGTGGCTAAAACAATGTTTGCTAAGTTGTAAAGAGTGGGATATTTTTCTTTTTTGTCCTCCCACCAGGCTAAAATATTTACGGATGACTCCACAAACGCCTCTTCAAAAAATAAAACACATGACTCCATAAACCTTGCCTTAAATTCACTTTGTGAATCGTTTCTTCTTATCAGTGTATTTATATCGTCATGAGCCTCTATGTACTGGTTTGCTAAAAACGCATCTAATCGGGATTGATCTGATCTTCCTACATCACGAGTATGATTCCTTGATCTTGCAAGATTGATTGCGGTCCCTGCAGTGGGTCTCTCAGTGGGGTCGTGATTTTCCTCGCTCTGTTTTCTTAAATTCTGCATGTGAAAGTATAGCGATATTAAATGTTTTTTTGCAGATTCTTTCTGTTTAGCGGTTAATACACTATTGACTCTGGGGTCAAGGAATAACCCTGCTATGAAGCACTCATTTTCGAAAAGAAAACTCTCTCTTTCTTTCATTTTTACTGCAACTAGGTTTGAAAGGGCTGTGTTTAACTCTTCCAACTTGAGAAGGCATGAAATCCAAGCTAGGTAAAAGTCACCGGTTGTTAGCTGTTCTTTCTGAATATTTTTTGTCAATTCTTTTGTTGGTTGCATGGACTTAACAAATATATCTAATTGATCCCACGTAGATGAAGGCAAGTTCAAACACACGTCGTCTTGTGCACAGAAGTCCTTTAGCGAAATCAGAGATTCAACCATATCTAAACTTGAATGCCAACGTGTTGTGCAATCCAGCTTTGGTATATTTCTGTGGCTTGTCCTCAACTTTGCTACTAGATTTTGACTTCGTAGTCGTTTTACTGCATTTCGAGCACTTATTAATTGTGGATGAAAATTATATTCGTCACATGCGTTTTGCGTGGCCAACTGCAGAGTGTGGGCAGCGCAACGTACTACGCCTGTACTCAAATTATGTGGCTCATTAGAACCTGTTTGGTCAAAATGTGCTCTCAAAGACGAAGAAAATCCTCGTAGTAGCTCTTCTTCAACCACACCGTTAATCTCTGCATTTTCCATTTGATTTGGATCAGCGGCTGAGCTATCTGGCTCTCCTTCACTCTCATCATCAGTGTCAGTAAATATAGTACTTCCGCTTCTAAGTGAGACATTCGCATCTGATTGGGGTACATTGCTGTGTAAAATTGCATTGTCTAGTGCTATTAATCTGCTCATTTTTAGAACATTCGCACCATTGTCTGTTGTTATGCAATATATTTGATTATTTTCGATCATGAACCGCATTAACGTTCGAATTAGTATTTCTTTAAGGTGTTCTGCGGTATGCGTTTCAAAAATCTCCACTACACCTAAATTTCTGAGTACCACTTGCCCATCTTTGATGAACTGTGCATTTACTCCAAAGAAACTGCGAGTTGACACGGACGCAATATCAACTTTAAGTGATATTAACTTATCGTGCAATTCACCTGCTAGTTTGTATCTAGCTTCTGCAGCTACGTCTTGAACTTGTTGTTTTAAGGTATGCGCTGATATGGTTGCAGAATTATTCGGAATTAACGCTAGAATGTTCTGAAACGCTGTATAATTCATGACCTGAAAAGGTAGGCCATGGACAGTTACCAGGTTTGTGCATTCTTTGAGCACTGTTTGTGTAGTTTTTTGTTCAGGAGTTGAGCTACTTGAACTTTTATTGGTGTTGTTAATTGCTTCAATCTCTTCATATTTTTTTTATGATATAATTTCATATGATGCAGTAAATTTGAACCATGTTGGGTCTGAAACAAAAAGTATGCTTGAGAAATTATGAAATTATGTCAAGACTGGTTAAGTGTTACTTCGATCCTACATAAAATAAACCTTATTTCATTTAAGTATTTTATGGCGTTAACATCATCAAAACATATTTTTGATCCCTCCACAATGAGGATCATTCACGTTTTGAACCAAGTGGCATCAAAAACAATATATTCTGTGAAAAAAATATCGAAATCCGATAAGAAATGACAAAGTTATAGCAGTTTTAGTGCAAAAGTTATAAAAACGGACACGGCTGGCTTCACTTTTGTTGTGACGTCATCATTTCCGAGTTTGTATGAGATTTCAGTTAGGTTACTATGTCAGCACCATTAACCATTACAGCTACAATCTAAATGTAAATGCTATGTAAATGCCACTCCTCATATTATTTTTGCCATCCTATGAATTTATATTTTGTCGTTTTTTCTGTAGCTATAACGCTTAATGGTGCTGCCCTTTTAACCGCATCAACGCGGCCACCCTGTATAATAAACTAAAATTTTCATGATTTTTGACATTTCTAGTGTTTTGATCATGACTTTTCAACGAGAAATGAAATCAAATGTATTGAAAAAAATGTTTTGTCAAAATTATTTCGTTCACCCTGTATAAAATTTTCTAAATCTGTAAATGCCACTCATAATATTTTTGCTATCCGATGATTTTATTTTCTAGCAGTATTTTTGTAGCTCTAACGGTTAATGGTGCTGCGATAGTAACCTAACTGAAATCTCATACAAACTCGGAAATGATGACGTCACAACAAAAGTGAAGCCAGCCATGTCCGTTTTTACAGGGCGTAACTTTAAACTTCTCAAATTTTATTGATGGATTTGGGTCATTCAAAGAGCAAATCTGCTTTATTTGATTTCCCATCCGACCTCATACTTGGAAGTCCAATTTTCTATTTTGAGAATGATCCTCATTATTGATATATCTGTTACCGGCCAAACCCGATTTAAGGATAAACTAGTTTCGCCTAGGCCAAACTAGTTTATCCGAACGTCGTATGGATAAACCGGAATGTTATAGGCCAAACTAGTCTAGCCGAAGGTCTTAAGGAGAAACCAGTTTAGCCTAGGCCAATCTAGTCTGGCCTAGCAAGAATATGTAAGCTTCAGGATAAACTAGTATGGCCTAGCCCGAGCTGATATTGACGAATGATTAGGTATGAATGTTACCATATCCCGTAAACTAAGAGGTTTAGCGCAAAAATAACGAAATTTTCGAACCCCTTAATAACCCCGGAACCAAGCCTTTTACTTCTATACGTGTTCTAAAAACCGACATACAGGGTGTTAAACATACAGGGTATTCCTGAAAGTGTGACAGACCGTCGAAAAAGATTAAAACAAAGGTTAGGTCAGTAGGTTTGGTTGGCGACACACTGACATACCTCTTTTTGTTTACGAATGGTCCTTTAAACCGGACAAAACCGGACATACCGTAGACTTTTTGAATATAGACTTTTTCAAATTCGGCCTCTAAATGCGTCCCCTACTGTTCAGATAATTACGGCGGGTTTGTTAATTGCCAACCAAACCTACGGACCTAACCTTTTTTTTAAATCTTTTTCGACGGTCTGTCACACTTTCAGGAATACCCTGTATGTTTAACACCCTGTATGTCGGTTTTTAGAACACGTATAAAAGTAAAAGGCTTGGTTCCGGGGATCTTAAGGGGTTAAAAAATTTCGTTATTTTTGCTATAAACCTCTTAGTTTACGATATACAGGGTGGCCGAAACATAGACGTCAAGCGAGAAAATCTAGATAGCTGACACCGAGGGCTACCCGAATCACCCCCATGTATGTTCAGCCATTTTTTGTCGTTTAGAAGTTTTGAGGCTTTTAAGGTTTTTTTGAAAAAAATTACCTGGCATTGGATTTTTTTTTGTAACTTTTTTTTCTTTTTACTTGTCAGGGATATTATTTATTCTTTAGGGT
This sequence comes from Zelleria hepariella, assembly GCA_949319315.1. Lineage (NCBI taxonomy): Eukaryota > Metazoa > Arthropoda > Insecta > Lepidoptera > Yponomeutidae > Zelleria > Zelleria hepariella. Next base: position 3,672,645 of record OX439392.1, on the reverse strand, counting down.
CTCAGATAACTTATCTATCACCAAAAAAATAATGATCAGCTATGTGCTTCTAGAACTTACCGCAATTTTGATCCAAAGTCGAAAAATGTTGTTTTCGAGAAAACCTCACTGAAATAGTTAGTATGGAGAAAAAAAATAAGTAGAGGTCTGAAGGACTTTTTATTGATTTCAAAAACTTTCCCAAAGCCTTAGTACTCAGAATAGTACAAAAAACCTGTCACTTTATGGGACGTTTATTCAAGTAATTTGCGATCGAAGTCGAAAAACTGGAGTTGGAAGAAATTTTATTTCAATCGATTTTCATTTATTTTGGTTGTTTCTTCGGACCAAAAACATTGCAGACCGGCTTAAAATCGTCTGTCAGTAGGGTCTGCATTAGAAATTCACGAAAAAATATTTAAAAAACTCATTTAATTTTCGGACTTAATTTAATTTTTTTTTCTTTTAATCATTTTTTTTACATAATTTTTGTAAGTAAATTCGGTAATAAAATAACTTAAAATTCAAATAATGAAAAAAAAGCTAAAAAAAAATCAAAATATTTTTTGGTTATTTTTTTTATTTTTCCATGAATTTCTAATGCAGACCGTGCTAACAGGTGATATTAAGCCTACCTGCAATGTTTTTTGACCGAAGAAACCAAAATAAATGAAAATAGATTGAAATTAAATTTCTTCCAACTCCAGTTGTTTGACTTCGATCGCAAATTACTTGAATAAACGTCCCATAAAGTGACAGGTTTTTTGTACTATTCTGAAGACTAAGGCTTTAGAAAAGTTTTTGAAATCAATAAAAAGTCCTTCAGACCTCTACTTATTTTTTCCCCATACTAACTATTTCAGTGAGGTTTTCTCGAAAACAACATTTTTCGACTTTGTATCAAAATTGCGGTAAGTTCTAGAAGCACATAGCTGATCATTATTATTTTTTTGGTGATAGATAAGTTATCTGAGACACTAAAGAATAAATAATATCTCTGACAAGTCAAAAGAAAAAAAAGTTACAAAATAAAATCCAATGCCAGGTAATTTTTTTCAAAAAAACCTTAAAAGCCTCATAACTTCTAAACGACAAAAAATGGCTGAACATATATGGGGGTGATTCGGGTAGCCCTCGGTGTCAGCTATCTAGATTTTCTCGCTTGACGTCTATGTTTGGGCCACCCTGTATGGTAACATTCATACATACCTAATAATTCGTCAATTTCAGCTCGGACTAGGCCATACTAGTTTATCCTGAAGCTTATATATTCTTGCTAGGCCAGACTATATTGGCCTAGGCTAAACTGGTTTCTCCTTACGAGCTTCGGCTACACTACTATGTTCGGTACCAACGTAACCGAGTAGAGTGGTAGGGTGTAAGGGTCGACGTGCTGTCTTGTGTATAATGCAAATGTAAGTTTGTAATCCTATAATGGAATCAATAGGTGTAGATATGTACCTACATAATATAGGTATGTACCTACCTACATATTATTATGTTCAAAGGTAACTTGTACATGTACAATGGTCAACGGAATGAAAAAGCCAGAATGGGATGTCTTGAAGTTGTACCAAAATCCCGCAAAGTATTAAGTAGATGGACAGAGGCCCGGTTTCTGAATTGAGAATTTTGCTAAGCAAATACTTAACTATCGTTCTGTCATGCTCTTTTGTGAGAAATCTGCAGAGACAGGACGATACTTACCCATTTGCTTAGTGAATTTCTTAATTCAGAAATCGGCAGTAAGGCCCGGTTTCCGAGTTGAGAATTTTACTAAGCACATACTTACGTATCGCTCTTTCACGCTCTTTTGTGAGAAATCTGTAGAGACAGGACGATACTTACCCATTTGCTTAGCAAAATTCTCAACTCAGAAACCGGGCCTATAAGTTTAGTTGCCCGATCGTAATTGAAGCCGTCAACTGGGAGCCCGTTTTGTCACCATTGCGTTACAGGCTAAGGGCCCTGGAAGGTAGAAGACGTACTCGTAGAATTAGAAAGCAAAAAAAAGTAGGACTATCTACAAAAAGAAATGAGATCCAATCAAAAACAAAACTTGTAAAAAAAACCAAGCCTCGCTGCTCAGTTCTTCTACCGTAAAAAGTTTTGAGATCCATGTAATACCAAGTCGGTTAATTTATTCAGTCCCTACTTTTTAAGGGTCCTTCTGTCTTGAGTAATTTATTACGTAATTAGCTAACCTAACAACATCTTATAGTGACCATATCAAAATTAAACATCTTTTATGTTTTAAATAATTAGATTGACTTGGCAATCGCATTAAATAATCTATTTTAATATAATTTGTATTACTTGTGTTTTCATGCGATGGCCAAGTTAATCTATTTATTTAAAACATAAAAGATGTTTAATTTTGATATGGTCACTATATAAGATGTTGTTAGGTTAGCTAATTACGTAATAAATTACTCAAGACAGAAGGACCCTTAAAAAGTAGGGACTGAATAAATTAACCGACTTGGTATTACATGGATCTCAAAACTTTTTACGGTAGAAGAACTGAGCAGCGAGGCTTGGTTTTTTTTACAAGTTTTGTTTTTGATTGGATCTGTATTACCCCTACTCAAATAGGGCTAGACTACAGGGTGCACTCTAAAGGCCCGGTTTCTGAGTTGAGAATTTTGCTAAGCAAATGGGTAAGTATCGTCCTGTCTCTGCAGATTTCTCACAAAAGAGCGTGACAGAGCGATACTTAAGTACCTATGTGCTTAGTAAAATTCTCAATTCAGAAACCGGGCCTAAGTCGATAGCGGAACTTTAAGTAGGCTGTCTCAAGGGCGTCGCCAAGGGGGGGCAGGGAGGGGCAGCTGCCCCCCCCCCTAGAGATTCTAAAAAAGTTGCCAAATATAATGCAACCAAAGTCCTAAGTCTTTGAGTTAATTTGCTTGAAGTTCAAGCCTTGAACAATCATTCCCGTACGTCGAAACTTGAATGAATTCACCAATTCCACTCCTAATATTCCGTACGCTCAACTACGCTCTGGCTGTAGATGTAAGGCTCGTAGTACAAGTGAAAAGCTTCATGTGCTGTCACTTTACCTACAATTCATACCTACTTTTCTCATTAATAGAGAATGAGAAAAGTATGAATTGTAGTAGGTAAAGTCAACTTGCCCCCCCCCTGCGACATCGGCTGGCGACGCCCTTGGGCTGTCTACTGATCAATACAAACAACTTGTACTAGGTGGCGACAAAATGGAGCGAAAAAAATATCAGCTGTTTCATACATTTGGCGCAGTGCTGAGTCAACCTTTTGTATGGAACAGCTGATATTTTTTTCACTCCATTTTTTTCGCCACCTAGTAGGTACAAGTTGTTTGTATTGATCAGTAGATAGCCCACTTACAGTTCCGCTATCGACTTAGAGTGCACCCTGTAGAGACGTCGGCTCAGGTTTCCAATATCTGCCGCAGAGTTGGAACTTCAAATTAATACTACATGTTATTATAATAGTACAAATACTAAGTGAAATGCTGCGGAAACACGTCGTTTTGGAGATATGATTTTTTGTTTGCTTCTCACGTGATGGTTATAATGTTTTTGTCACAAAGAAACTGTGCTAAAGCTCAAGGTAAAATGCATAATTTTAGTGCAACTGATTCTAAATGAATTTGTTAGCTTTATTTGTGTATTTTACAAACTATGGTTTTACAATTTTGTAAAACGGAACGTTGCCCCTTTATGGTCCCGCTTTATTTCAAATGAGGTAGCGCGAAAATGAAATATTTCGTTTCGAAGTTTTGTCAGTGTCGAACCAAAACGGACCAAAAAACCAAAACTAGGCAAAAATAGGTCGAATCTTTACCAAAACCGACTCAGAGCACCCCGAAACTAGGCAGAAATAGGTCAAATCTTTACCAAAACCGACTCAGAGCACACCGAAATTCGACAGTCTTGTGGTTACTACAGGGTGTCCGGTGGCAGAATCAGGATTTAAAATATAAATAACAAAAAAACTACGTGAAATATACATTTATATTTTTAATCATTATAAAGAAGACAAATGCGGGTTTTATTTCTTAAAAATTATGTCGTCTAAATGTTGACCGTCACGTCGGATACATTCATGGAATCTGGCTTCAGTATTTCTTGCCACTCGCTGGAGAAGTGCCGCCGAGATGCCATGAACTTCGCGAACGATATTTTCTTTTAATGATGAGATAGTCGCCGGGTTTGTTTCGTAGACTTTATTTTTGAGATATCCCCACAGAAAAAAGTCCATGGGTGTAAGATCCGGTGACCTGGGTGGCCAGGGGATGTCACCGAAACGACTTATCAGTTGGTTGGGGAAGAAATCACGCAGTAGCGCCATGGTCTCCCTAGCAGTGTGCGGGGTGGCGCCATCTTGCTGAAACCATGTCCGTGAAGTGTAGGAAGGATGGTCTCTCAATGTTGGAAAAAAAAAATCATTGAGCATTCGCCGATAAGCAACACCAGTCACAGAAATTGCGTGCCCTTGACCATTTTCAAAAAAATAGGGTTATCGCTCAAACTGGACGCGACGAGTTCGATGTTTTCATTTGTTCTCGACGTCCGGCTGGGCCCCGGTCGTGGGTTATTTTCTGCTGAACTTGTTGCCCGGAACCTTCGCACCCATGATCGAATCAAATCTTCACTTGGGGCGTCACGTAACCGTCGAATATTGTAACGTGAACAAAATCTTCGACGAGAAATTGCACACGAATCATTGGCTTTAAAATACGCTTCGATTGCGAACGCACGTTGTTCACCCGTCCACTGCGACATTGCGACTGAAAAACCCGCACGAATGACGAAACCAACGCGGCCCCCTCCCCGCTCCTCCGTGCAACGGTTACGGAGAAATTCGAAATTTAAATCCTAAATCTGCCACCGGACACCCTGTACAACTAAAGAGCAATAAAAAAAAGCCGGAGGCGCAAGGGGTAGCGACGACCGCGTGCGCCGCGGATCAAGCAGGCCGAGCGAAACCGGGAGCGGCTGAGGTTGCCTCAGCTGCGATGGTGAGCGAGGATGCTTAGCGACGAGGTGCACGTGGAGTCGTAGCTACCTCGTAGCGCCGGAGCTTTTGCGGAAGTGATTTTGGTCCTAAAACTCAAAAACAGTTGGCTAAATAGGGCCCGGTTTCTGAGTTGAGAATTTTGGTAAGTATCGTCCTGTCTCTGCAGATTTCTCACAAATGAGCGTGACAGAGCGATACGTAAGTAGGTATGTGCTTAGCAAAATTCTCAACTCAGTAACCGGGCCTATGTCGTTCTACGTCAACATAACCTCAAAACTTGTTTTTTAATTTTCTCAAAAACTATTAGTTTCCGTACCTCGCCCTTCACAGGTTCTGTCCCCCCCCCCCTTCCCCACCTTAATTCAACTTTATTCAACGGCAGATTTTGGAAATTCCTTCCGTATTTTCTGCGCGACAGAGAAAACGCACTATGAAATAAATACGAAGAATCTGAGTAGGTACCTAGTACCTATACTTACATGTAAAATCTTTCCACAATTCTCCACCAAACACTTTGATCTTTTGCCACAATCCAACAACTCCACATCCCGGAACACGGCATTAATCCTTCTTCTTCCCATTCTTCAAGTAGGTAAGAAATTAACCGACACGTCATATAAATGAACGAACTACTTAGGTACACAATTTCAAAATTTATAAACGAACTACTTAGGTACACAATTATTATTGCAATACAAAAGTTTAGTTTAGGGATTTCGAGGCACATAACGCAGGTAGCGGCGTCACGAGTTATGACTTTATGAGCGCTCGACGAAACTGTTGGGGATTTCTGCGCAAGTGTGTACAATCGCGCGCAAAATGTGTAATGCTGCGTCCACACATGGCTTTACGCATTGGCGTTTTTGTCTTTTTGACAGCAAAACGACCATGTGTGGATGGTGTATTTGGCCTTTTTTGCCTTTTTGACAAAAATGGCCAATAGCAAAAACGCGTTTCCGCCTTTAAAACCTTGGTACACACGACAGCACGTCGACCCTTACATGCTAGCACTCTACTCGGTTACGTTACGGGCGACTTTACAACAACAGTGTACAGTCTGACGTGCTGTCGTGTACCCAAAAGTAATTTAATACCTAACCACAACAAAACAATGAAAAGTAGTCAAAACATATCCCTCAATACACTAAACACCTTCTAAACCCATCAGCCAAGGGGGGGCTTAGGCTATCGAGCCATATCTTCATTAGACGTCAAATTAAACCCAAAAATGAGAAAAAAAAACCCTAACACCGAGCAAGATGGCGTCTTAGCAGATAACCTTATGTACAACTTGTACAAGATACGCGGACAGCTATGTATCGACCTAAATCGAGCAAAAACAATGGCAACTCTATCGAGTTAACCTTCTTTCATGCTCGCATAAGTAGATATGACAAATTAAAAAAAAATTAACACCCGCTGTGTTATACAAGAAAAGGTGACAGTTCGTGGAAGATACCTATAGGCAGATCTAAACCGTTTTCATGCTAGCCATACAGGGCCTTTAGCTTGTAACGCAATCTTGCCAAAATGGGCTCCCGGTTGACGGTTTTAATTACTATTTATTAATGCTGTCGGTCCAGTGTCGGTCCTTTCAATGTTTTTGTAGTACAGCAAAGAATATTATGAGTCTAATTCGGAAGGCAAAGTTTTTTGTTCGAAAGTCCGTTATTGGCTTAATCTTATCTTTAGACAATATTGAGAAACTAATTTAAATATTTTTTATTTTACTTCAGTAGTTTTGTTTTTATGCGCTAAAATGTTTTGTTCCTATGACCGCCAAAAGTATGCATACCGTCGCGTGACGTCATAAAACCGTATCTTTGAAATGTTGTAAAATCCAAACTACTGAACCAAAATAAAAAATATTGAAATTAGTTTCTCAATATTGTCTAAAGATAAGATTAAGCCAATAACGGACTTTCGAACAAAAAACTTTGCCTTCCGAATTCTAAAGGATTAGTTCGCTGGTTGTAGTCCTTCTACCTGGGACGCCATTGATACGCCATTGTGTTACAGGCTAAGGCCCCTGGTAACGCTTGGATAGAGAAACGCGCGCGAACTTGTTTGTGTTATGCTATGCTGCGTCCACACATGGCCATTGCGGTATTGGCTTATTTATGACAATTTTTTTGTTCAATAACGACACTTACCCAACATGGCATCCACACATGGAATCAAATAGCAAAATACCGTGATATTGCCATTTTCTTCGCAAAAATCAGGACACAGACTATAGTGCACATTGTTTTCAGCAAGCCTAGCATAAGGCTAGGTTAGAGCGTATCTATGGTTTATAACTATAATGTATCTCACTCTTTCGTTTGACGTAGAGTGGGATAGATTTATAGATGTTCAGCACGCGTAGCATGAGGCGGTGTTAGGCGAATGCTAGACGCAAGATCCATATCTTGATCCGTCAGTCTATACTGGCGGATCACGATATTTATCTTTGTCTAGTGTAGTGTATTGACGGATCACGATATTTATTTCCGATATTTATTACGATTTCCGGAAATCTTGTGATCTGATCCTAGTTTCTGGATCGTGATACATATCTTGCGTCTAGGGTCGCACGTCGATATTTATCGCGTCAGTATGCAGCGAGACGGCAGTAATAAAGGACGTTACTACGTAATAAAAGCCGGCCAAGTGCGAGTCGAGCTCGCGCTAAGGGCTCCGTAAATTATTAAAAAAATACATTTGTCATACTTGAAATGAGGCATTTGTTATGTAACACAATATAATAGGTATTTGGAAAAACTTTTTTTTTATTTATTTATTTACCCTCAAAAAGTGGCCCCCATAATTAAAATTCCTCTATTTACGTTACATGTCCATATTTGGGTCACCAACTTTGCTATTATGTTTTTTCCTTTTGAGGTACGGAACCCTAAAAATGGCGTTACCCCAAAAGGTTATCAAAATAGACATCAGACATCCGAAAATAATTTTTGTTGCAAAATCGTTCATCGTAAAATCAAATTTCGTCCAATAAAAAAAAAGTATAAGTACTTTTCTCTCTTTTGTAGCCAATTATTCATGCATCGCTTGCTTTTCATTCTTTTGTTTAAAGAAAGGGCTACAGTTATTGCTACACAAGCTGTAATTTTCCTCTGTCTAGGGTCCATTCACGTCTACCTCGTACAAAGAACGCTTCAGTACTGACGCGATCCGTATCGAATGTCTAGGGTGCGCTGTGATCCAGCCCAAGATACGAGATATGGACCCTAGACGGAGGAAAATTAGAGCTTGTGTGGCAATAATTATTGCCCTTTCTTTAAACAAAGAGTGAAAAGAAAGCGATGCATGAATAATTGGCTACAAAAGAGAGAAAAGTACCTACTTATAATTTTTTTTATAGGACGAAATTTTATTTTACGATTCAATTGACGAATACAAAAATTATTTTCGGATGCCTGATGTCTATTTTGATAACCTTTTGGGTAACGCCATTTTTAGGGTTCCGTACCTCAAAAGGAAAAAACATAATAGGTATGTTGGTGACCCAAAAATACGGACATGTAACGTAATAAATTAGAGGAATTTTAATTATGGTGGCCAGTTTTTGGAGGTAAATAAAAAAAAACTAAGGCCTTTGCATCTACGTAATGAGATGATTTATACAGCGTCTAGTGGCACCTTCACTCACACTAGATGGGTGAAGAGACCACTCGGCGCTGCAGTGCCTGGGACATTGTTTTAGATGGAGTAGGCTTGCCCAGCACCTATACCATCCTGACAGCTTAGTCGACCTAGCCCACAGGAAAGACAGGTCAATACGTGTGGAGCCAACTGAGCCGCGGGTTTCCTCACGATGTTTTCCTTCACCGTTAGCGAGTGGTATTGCTACTACAAATTCACAAATGTACGTAACTTTGAAATTAAACAAAGTCATAGATACATGCCCGCACTGGGAATCGAACCGGGTACCTCTTGCTTCAGAGTCCACTGTTCTACCCACTAGACCACCACCGCTCTGGAGGTAAATAAAAAAAATTGTTTGCCAAATATTATATTGTGTGACATAACAAATGTCTCATTTTAAGCATTACAAATGTATTGTTTTAATAATTTACGGAACCCTTAGTGCGAGAGCTCGACTCGCACTTGGCCGGCTTTTATTACGTAATTTACGGAACCCTTAGTGCGCGAGCTCGACTAGCACTTGGCCGGCTTTTATTACGTGGTAACGTCCTTTATTACTGCCGTCTCGCTGCTTACTGACGCGATAAATATCAACGCGCGACACTAGACGCAAGATATGTATCACGATCCAGGATCTCGGATCAGATCACAAGATTTCCGGAAATCCAGCGATTAATATCTTGATCCGTCAATACACTACCCTAGACGAAGATAAATATTATCGTGATCCGCCAGTATAGACTGACGGATCAAGATATGGATCTTACGTCTAGCGTTCGCCTAACACCGCCTCATGCTACGCGAGCTGTGCGCAAAAGCATTAAAAATGGAGGAATTAGCTCTTGCTTCTGCTTTTTTTTTTCTTGAGCGCCTTGTATTACTATTTGTTATGCATAAAGCGATATAAAATTGCAACAAGGCCACGGAAAATGCGAACCACGTCGGTTTATAAATATCTTCCAGGCCTGCTCCTGATCTTTCAGATTTCTTTATTTTGGATTTGTAGACCCGATACGCCGACATCAAGGATTCCTTTTTCTTCTTTAGATCCTTTATCGTGCAAGGAAGTCCTAAAGTATCTTTTATATTAATCCAGGCATCGTTAACAATTTGCCGGTTTTTATGGTGTGGATGTTGGGGATCCCAAATGCACGGATTCATTTGGTAAAGTTCTAAGAACTGTAAAACAGTTGCATTGTCCCAATTCATTACTAATGGCAGAGAGAATTTAGCAAAAGTTTCAATAAATTCAAATCAAAACTGATTGGGACAGCACTAGAGTTGTAAAGTGCTCGTCACGTTATAAATGTCTGACGGTCATTTATGGGCATATTGGACATTTATCCAATGTGCTCGGACATTTATGGACTTTTATGGTCACAAACGACATATTCATTTTGCGATTAAACTAGACTCCATTTTGAGGGTTCCGCACTCGTAGGGTGCCAAATGGGACCCTATTACTCCACCTCCAATCTCTGTCTGTCCGTCTGTATATCCGCCTTCCTGTCATTCTATCTGTCCTTCTTTTAAATGGCTGTTTCTTGGGATCCGCAATAAGTAGCGAATTAAAAATATCACAGAACATGTGTTACTATAGCGGGTTACAAAAAAAAAAAACCGCCAAGTGCGAGTCAGGCTCGTGCACTAAGGGTTCCGTACTGACATATACAATATTTTTATTACCAAATATAAATACAGGAATCTTTTTATAGGTTTTCTTGCAATTTATAGGTAAATACCTATATTCTGTATTTATTAAAAAAAAATCGGTTTAGTAGTTTCGGAGATAAGGGGAATGGTAAACCGGGTAAGTATTTAATTTTGAAGGCCGAATGTCATTTAAGCTGTCTATAAATGTTATGTTATCTCGTAAATTAAGAGGTTTAGCGGAAATAATACCGAAATTTACGAACCCCCTAATACCCCCCTTATCAACCATTTTACTTATTTATGTTTTCTAAAAACCGACATACAGGGGTTTAAACATTCAGGGTATTGTTGAAAGTGTGACAGACAGTCAAACACGATTTAAAACAACTGGTAGGTCAGTAGGTACGGTTGGCGACACGCTGAGATACCCCTTTTTGTTATTGAGTGGTCCTTCGAACCGGAAAATACCGGACATCCCCAATTTTTGCCTATATTCTTAAATAATAATTTACCCTAAATGTTTAACACCCTGTATATCGATTTTTAGAAAACATAAAGATCAAGAATGGTTTATTTCGGGGGTACAAGGGGGTTCGAAAATTTCGTTATTTTTGCGCTAAACCTCTTAATTTACGAGATAACGTAACATTTATGGAAGCCAAAATACCTATTTGTCCAATAGCACTGTATCGTGGGGTGCGGGGCAGCGCCGGCGATGCACATACAGCCTAAGATGGCTAGGGCAAGAGCGAAATAAAAGCATCGACACACTTTTCTAGTCAAAATACCTATTTGTCCAATGTGACCATAAATGTCGATTGTGACCGGACATTTATTATAAATGACGGACGCGGAATGTGACGGTCATTTTACAACTCTAGACAGCACAGATAAAAAAAAATGGTATCGCGTTTAGTAGTTGTCACAGAGTACAATATGTGGTGTTCTGTGGGCACGCGCGAACTGAACTTGTCCATGTGTGGACGCTATTTACGGTATTTGTCTTTTTGCCTCCTTTGATGTGCGTTGAAAAACCGACAGCAAGGCGGAAACGCGTTTTTGCTATTGGCCATTTTTATCAAAACGGCAAAAAAGGCCAAATAAACCATCCACACATGGTCGTTTTGCTGTAAAAAAGACATAAACGCCAATGCGTAACGCCATGTGTGGACGCAGCATCAAAAAGGCAAAAAAGGCCAAATAAACCATCCACACATGGTCGTTTTGCTGTAAAAAAGACAAAAACGCCAATGCGTAAAGCCATGTGTGGACGCAGCATTATTTGTACTTTCGTTGATTCCCCGCCATGTTCAGTGCGGCAACGCCGCCAGACACGTTCGTCCGCCGCCAGCCAGCCAGGGTGACCAGATCTTAGCTAACTCGATTCGCCTAATTTTGTCTTCCGAGTAGCCTAAATCGCCTTATTTGTTTTCTCGTCTATTTAGCCTAAATAGCCTAACTTTTGAGCCTAAAAGCCCAAATTTAGCCTAAAATAATAATAAAAACTAAAAAAATGACAGTGTAGAGCAAAAAAAATATTTAAAAAATCTAATAATTTTAATTTCTTTTTTTTTTTCTCCCAAACTAAAATAATAACTTCCCGCAAAAGTTTTCCGTCACCATCAGCCTCTTTTCCACGTGCAGCATTTTAAGGAACAATCAAGGAATAGTTCAATAAATTTGCGATAATAGCCTAAATCGCCTAAATAAATGCGAAATAATCCTGAGATAGCCTAAATCGCCTTTTCCCATTTTTTAGGTAGCCTAAACGGCTACTGGTCGCCGATCACATTTTATGGTTGCCGTTTGACCCCCTGAGGTAGCCTAAATGGCGACAATTCGCCTAATCAGCCCCTCTACCCTTGACGCTATTGCGATTCTATTGAAAAAGTTTTAAAATTAATTTCTCTTTGAATTCGCATAGTAATGCTTTGATTTTAAATACTTTGTGATGTTTATTCAAAGGTAAGGCTGTTTTATTCAATAAAAACACAAAATGCGTCTTAATTTGTAAAATATGAAATTTTGTAAATTGCGCCATATTGCGGCCGTATTGGAAAAACGCGTCAAGGGTAGAGGGGCTGGTCACCCTGCGCCAGCCGCCAGGCCACGCCCTCCTCCCGGTAGTAGAGCGGAGCGGCAACAGCGCAATACCTTTATTTATAACGTTATTGTTGATGATTTTGTTATGATTTCGTTATGTTTCTCATAGAGTTATGTTATCATAACGATATAATAGCGCTATAATAACAAAACGAAATCATTATAACGTTACATAACTTTTAATATCGCTATATTTTATAACGTTATAAAGCTCTGACTGTGACAATCGCCTACACAACACATGCACCCTAATAATGCTGCCAGCGTAATAAGATTTTCACAATATTGTGACTTTCCTTCTGGTTGGTAAGGTGATAAACATATTAAATTATGTTTGCGGACAAGAAGTCCATGTTATTTAAAGTAACATTTCACAATATTTGTACGTATGATCTTTAAATCTAGGATCTGCGATCAAAAAAAAAAGTTTCTGTTGTACGGTTGTACCCGACTGCCCTAGAAGGAGGTTTATGTTTTTCGAGTGTATGTATGTATGTATGTACATTTCTTTGGCACGCTCTGCAGCCTAAACGGCTTGATGGATTTTAGCTTGCGAAGTGTCGTTAGATTCATCTTGATTGTAAGAGTGACACTGGGTCTAACAAAAAAACAAAAATAGTCAATTTTTAGCCCCAAACAATGGTATTTTTATTTTTTTAAACCTATCGAGTGGGGAATCAAAATGAAGGGTTTTACAAATGGCTTACAAAAATATATAGGTACAACTTATTTTTAAATGTAATTTGAAATGAGAAATGCTAAAGAATAACAAAATGTTCAATTATTGTTACTCAACTTTGTTTTCGGGGGAATTTATTTAGGTGCAGATATCTCCTAAATATCTCCTAAACGGCTGAACCGATTTTGATGAAATATGTTGCTGAACCATTGCTAGGAAACCTTCGTTCATATAAAAAAAATCTCATCTAAATCGGTTCACTCGCTTGAGAGTTACGCTGCCACAGACACACACACACACACATTCACACAGACACAGCGTTCAAACTTATAACACCCCTCTTTTTGGATCGGTGGTTAAAAAAAAAAAAACAAAATCGGTCTGCAAGGTAAAAAGTAAAGTTATTGTTGAACACCCATAAAAAAGCTAAACAAATTGGAAACCTCCTACTTTTTTGAAGTCGGTTCATAAGTCGTTCGTTGTTAAAGGAAAACTATAACAAAGCTCTCTAGATTGATATTTCTAAATATTTTTTTTTGTGTATTGTGATTTTCGACATTCTACCTACTGGCAACCCCATAAAAAATTTTGAATGTCATACGGAAGAAAATTTTTGAATCTAAATACGATCTTTTTCGACATAATATAAAGTGGAATCGTTGTAAGTACTGGTGTAAAGTGATCGTCGTGCCTTCATCTTTCTTATCCTTGCTGTTTCTGCAGCCAAACACAGCAAAAACCCGTCATTTTGAATAAAATTGCAGGAGCTCCGATCGCTAGAAAGTGACCTTGAACACTGACATGCCGTTTTGGAAAGCGTACCAATTTGGTATGCATTTATTTGCTTCACTTTGCGAGCACTGATTGCGATTCTAGGTGTCCTAATTCTATGGTTTTGACGTACTTCAGCGTTCCACTTTGCTACAGCGAGGCAGTTTTGCAACTCAACCTAGATTACCTGACTTCTGACTTCATTATTCTACAGTGGGCATTTGGATGACCAACAATTTTTTTTGCTTTTCCAGGGAAGTCGTGTCCGAGGAGGTGACATCGACTGAGGTCGCGAAGGAGTCCCCAGTGAAGAAATCTCCCGCCAAAAAGGTCGCGGAGGCCGTTGAGGCCGTTGAGAGCAACGGCAAGGAGGAAAATGGCAGCGGAGACGCGCCGCAGGACTCCCCCGCCGAGAATGGTGATGCTGAAGAGAGCAACGATGCCACCGAAAATGGTGACGCGACAGGTAAAGATCCCTTGAGTTTGGATCATCCTTCTAAGACGTGGAGGAGGCCGCTGCCCTGTCAGTAGGAGGCATAACTTGACTCACCAACCCATACTTGAATGGCTAGGTATTGGCTGAAAAAAAAACATAGTTAAACCATCTTTGAAAGCGGAGAGAGGCTGGCGTCCAGCAGTAGTAAAGGTATCTACTTTAGTCAGGTTGACTCACGTTGGTGGGTCAAGCACTGCATTATTCATGAATATTATGACAGCTGTACTGACAGAATAATATTTGACAGTTGGCATGCATTTTTAATCTGTGAGTGTATGAAATTGGCAAACCACAGATTATGTTTAGTGTCAAATGTTTACTTTGCGATTGCATTCTACATACAGAATGAAAAAGTTCCCTAAGACAGTGGAGCGAGATCTCTTCTAGCCCTATGTCTGTCCCTGATAAGCAATAAGTGAACAACACCATCAAAAGAGATGCAATAATGTTTTTTTCTCGTCCTTCTTATAGAGCAAAACGGCGCCGGCGTGAAGAGGAAATCCGTAGCCGACAATGGCACCACGGAGAAGACCACACCCGAGAAGAAGGCGAAAGTAGTCGACGAGGTCGCGGCGCCAAAGGAGGCTGAGGAAGCCACCGCCTAAGTTCCCTTTAATCTCGCATCTAGCTTGGTTTACTGCAATGCATCATGTCCATTAGAGTCCAACTCACACATAGACTGATCTACATATCCTTTCGATTGCCCCTACACTTTATACCAAAAACTACAGATTTTATACATAAGTATTAACTATTTACAGAACATTGAGTTGAGCTCTTTTGGGACATTTAAGTTTAACCGCTTGGTTGGCGTAAAAAAAAATCCAGTACCCTCAGGGCGTCTATGAGCCGAAGTAATACCAATTGGTCCTTAACCGCTCGGGCGATCTCTGTAGCCTGGAACTGTTATGGAGATCAAAGATGATCCTTGAGTAGTTAAAATAATACAGTATGTATTAACCACTCTGTTAGTATAGGTACTTTTTTTTTTCAATACCCTCAGGGCGCCTATGAGCCGAAGTAATACCAATTAGTAATTAAGCTTAGCTATGAAGTACCTGTGAAGTAAATTGATGTTGGGGAAACTGTCCGTTTGAAGGTGCATTGTAGTGAACTGAACGTTAAGGATACAAGTAGGTGTTGTATGCTGTTTCGACTTTTGGTGTCTATTTCAACAGACATAGGTGGGATATTGAATTGAATTGTTTTACATTGGTATCGAAAAGCATTTCACCAGTTATGTACTGCCAAAGTAATTCACCCAGTGTGAAATCAATTCACATCCGTTCTGTGAACGACGCGTTTCTTTAAACAGCTTCCGATAAACTAGAAAAACAACAAGGATTCTAGACTAAGGTTTAAATGTTTAGATAAATAATTCAGATGTAAATTTAAGTTAGCAGTAAAATATCGCACATTTATATTTTTCATAAGCATATTACCATTTAAACATTCCTTCGGTATTTTGTGAACGTTGCATTGTGAATTTGTGTCTTATTCATACATCGAAATTTGGGAATATTAACATCTCGGGTACTAGAATCAGACGGAGTCTGCAGCTCATATGATACAAGCGAAAGAATAGTACTTAAAATTTCACCAATATGGTTCTTCAGAACCCGGTCAGTGTTCTTGCAGCGTAAGCTTTGTAGGTATGAGCGCTTATCGGGCATTGACTCGGATAAACAGGGTATATGGGCTCAAAGATTTCATCTGGTTTATTAGGTCAATCAAGTTCACAGTGTAATAGTGGCACAATATTGAAAAATTAAAGTTCAAATTCGACATGGTGATAGTTCATATATTTGACATAAATATTGTTCGTGCTATTTTGTATTCTATTGACATCTTTATATTTTCATAACATGTCCATTGTTTTTGTAACTTATTCTTTTTTTCTCATTGATATGTGATATACTGATATAACATAACAACCTCGAATGCAAGAACACCCATATGGATATGAATATTCCTTTTTATTGCCAAAACAAGAAATAACAATGTTTTTGTAAGGGATTTAATTATTAAGATTTTGACTAACTTTTTTCAGACCTAACTACTTTTCAAACAATATCTATTTTCAAAGTACATTTAGTGATAGTTTTTACAGTAGCATGTACAGTTTAAACACTTCCTCTATGTGAAGTTAGTGTTTGTAAAACGTTTCTGGCAATAAAATAGTCCAATAAACCTAATCTATTATTCCAATCGACCTGTAGCTACTCCCTTCAGGCCAGTCATTTCATTAGTCACACATTACTTCTCAAAATGTACACATACACAACACTAAACAAACAAGCACTTTCATAATACATCAAAGCTGGGGAAACGACCTAATCCATCATGTTGAGCTTTGAAGAAGCATCAATAAACCACACAAATACCAAGGTCGGGCATCGCCGTGGCAACTACACTGTACACATCCACACGTGTCCCTTCGGACACAATAAGTTCAGTTCAGTAGGCCACTGACTGTCCATAGGTAGAAGAGCACTCCTAGAGTCGCCGGAAGAAAAAAATCAAGATGAAGTGATGCGCCAAGATAGGTCATGATGACTACGCTACCTACCCTGTTGCTTCTATTCGGGCTTTTTCAGTTCAGTGTTTCTCAAACTACGCAGAATATCAACGTCCGTAAGTACCATCTATGGTCAATCTGAAACAAAATAAAAAAAAAAATGTACATTGACAGTTTTTATTTTATTTTATGACTTTGTCATTTGTTTCCTTTTGCAGTGCTGGTGAATGAAGAGAATAACGCACTGGCCGAAAAGGCTTTCGAAGTGGCCAAGGAGTATGTGCGACGGAATCCTAGTTTGGGCTTGGCTGTGGATCCCGTCATCGTGGTCGGCAACAGAACTGATGCCAAGGCCTTTTTGGAGAACGGTAAGCGTTCCTAGAACTCATTTACTTACCTACACTTCGGCGGCATAAATTAGGTGTGTGAATATTCGGCGGCGTCGACGCGCAAGGTGATTCAATGTGACTCCGAAGGAAATAGTGTTTATTTTCAGATACCTACTAGGTAGGTACACACGACAGCACGTCAGAGTGTACACTTTTGTTGTAAAGTCGCCCGTAACTTAACCGAGTAGAGTGCACGCGTGTAAGCGTCTACGTGCTGTCGTGTGTACGTTAACTACCTACCCACTTGTGTGCTCGAGTGTTTCGTTCTCTTTCAGTTTGCAGAAAATACAATGACATGATCTTATCGAAAAAGTCGCCTCACGTGGTGTTGGACTTTACGATGACGGGCATAGGATCCGAGACTATCAAATCATTCACATCGGCCCTCTCCATCCCCACCATTTCTGGTTCGTTCGGGCAAATGGGCGACTTGAGGCAATGGAGGTCTTTGACCGGCAACCAGACCAAGTTTATGCTACAAGTTATGCCACCGGCGGATATTTTGCCTGAAGCGATAAGGGCCATTGTTACCAAGCAAGACATTACAAACGCTGCCATTATGTTCGACGAGTATTTCGGTTAGTAACAGTCTAGCTAGCCTGCTTTGTGTGAGTTTGGTTTTATCACATTGTTTAGTTGAACTTCGTGTAGATTAAAGTCTAATGTGTAGCGCCTTGAGTTTTAAATAGTTCCTCCTCAAACAATTTTAACGTTACAGTAATGGACCATAAATACAAGTCGCTGCTACAAAACATACCGACGCGGCACGTCATCACGCCAGTCAAGAGTTTCAATAGAGACGAGATCAAGAATCAGCTGACAAGTCTCCGAGAGCTCGACATAGTGAACTTTTTCGTCATCGGGAGCTTGAGAACGATAAAGAACGTTCTAGACGCGGCTGACGAAAACCAATATTTCGGGAGAAAGACCGCGTGGTTCGCCCTATCCCTGGACAAGGGGGATATTAGTTGCGGTTGTAAAGACGCCACGATCGTTTATCTCCGACCGACGCCAGATGCCAAGAGCAGAGACCGTTTAGGAAAGATAAAAACTACCTACAGCATGAATGGGGAGCCGGAGATTACTTCCGCTTTCTATTTCGATCTGTCGCTGAGGACTTTTTTGGCCATCAAGTAACTTTCATTAACAGTGGCTCTAGCATGGGTTTGCTCAATCGGTTTTCGAGAGAGACGTTTACGCATTCATCCTATCCGAATGCATTCCTAGTTCCATTTTCCAAAGAATATCTCTCGAAGAATATTCGCATCATTTGAGTAACGGAGAGGCAGCAGAGGTGTGATCTCTGATTCGGATCGGACGCAGTGCGTCAACGCGCTTACACCTACATTTTCTAAAAAAAAACTTCATTGTTTCCCATAGTTTGGGAAATGCTGCTCTACTCCTATTGTCGTTAACATGTTGTGCAAACCTATGGTGGAGCCTCAGTGATCTACACACGTGGTGCCTAACTTGGCCCATAGAGAAAGGCAGCCACATGGCGATACTCCCATGCAACTATCAGCTTTGACTAGGGCAATATTTTTGGAAGGAACGGGTTATTCCTTGCAGCTTCAATTCCTTTAAGATCTAATTTTTCTTGCAACCCGATAAGTTCTTTGATTTTTTTATTGGTTTATTTTTGTACCGTCGTCACGAAAAGTGCTTCAAAGAAAAATTCTATCCTCGAGTAATAGAGCCTCAAGGAATAACCCGAAGGAGCTAGATTTCCGTCGTCGGTTACCAGTTTAGTTGTACAAGTTCGTGTGTAGCTCGACCAATTAGTTCAATGTCAGGCGGTTACAAACACGCCACCACGTGTGAAATGGCTGTTCTAATTTTGAACGGTCCAATAAAGTTGAATGTTCCATGATCTTCCAGATCTCTGCTGGACTCTGGCAAGTGGCCAAACGACATGCGGTACATAACGTGCGACGATTATGACGGCAAGAATACGCCCAACAGGTCTTTGGATCTGAAAGCGGCGTTTCAAGAGGTGCGTTTCGTCATGATAGAAAGTTTCCAGTTCCAGGGAATGTAGGTACTTACCTAAAACACGCAAGTGTCAAAGGAAATCTGAAAGAAAGAAAAAAAAAATCCTTCGACACTGTGTTCAATATTTCCCAAAAAAAGGTCGCAGAAAAAAAACTACCAACTGGGCTATCGAGCAAGGGCAACTCTATGCGAAAAACCGCAACCCCTACATACCACACCTATCTGCTGCAAAGCCTGCAAATATTCTGAACCTCCCCTTAGAAAGTACTTATACAATACAGGGTGTCCTCTTGTGCTTTCCGTTCCGATATTCCGAATCACCCCTATTTATCTACCTTTGTTCTGCTTTTTTTTACACCTGTCAACTGGGGCACTGTATCAATATAAATAAGAGCTCGATATGGATGTGCAATATCACCAACTGAGCTATCAATTTTCCATAGGCTTTTCCTTCTAACCAACCGCTGTCTTCCACCCCCCCTCTAGGTGAAAGAAACTCCGACCTACGCCCCCTTTTTCATCCCGGAGGACGAGCCAATGAACGGCAGAAGCTATATGGAGTTCAACACGGAGCTGTCAGCCGTCACGGTGAAAGATGGTGCCTCGATTGGCAGCAGAGCCCTAGGGTCGTGGAAGGCTGGCCTGGCCAGCGCGCTCACTTTGAGCGACCCGGAGAATATGAGCGACTACTCCGCGCAGCTGGTGTACAGGGTCGTGACCGTTGAGGTGAGTTGAAGACTTCCTTAGTTATAGGCACCATCCCCTGACGAAAGAGCGCGACTAGCTCCCGTGGTACCTACCAAGAGCTCAAGAGTTTGAAAAACGCCAGTTTCTTTCCTCCCTTAGCCTGTTAGACCCCTCAGCATGCGTGCTCGAGAAAGGCTTTGGTGGACGACAAAATGTCAGTTTCTCGAGTTGCGACAAAAGTCTATTTTCTCGACGGTAGCTCGAGTACCCAAGTTCAATGTCACGGTGTCACGGTGAAAGATGGCGCCTCGATTGGCAGCAGGGCCCTGGGGTCTTGGAAGGCCGGCCTGGCCAGCGCGCTCACTTTGAGCGACCCTGAGAATATGAGCGACTACTCCGCGCAGTTGGTGTACAGGGTCGTAACCGTTGAGGTGAGTGGAAGACTTCCTTAGTTATAGGCACCATCCCCTGACGAAAGAGCGCGACTAGCTCCCGTGGTACCTACCAAGAGCTCAAGAGTTTGAAAAACGCCAGTTTCTTTCCTCCCTTAGCCTGTTAGACCCCTCAGCATGCGTGCTCGAGAAAGGCTTTGGTGGACGACAAAAAGTCAGTTTGTCGAATTGCGACAAAAATCTATTTTCTCGACGGTAGCTCGAACAGGTTGGCTGACGCCTCGATTGGCAGCAGGGCCCTGGGGTCGTGGAAGGCCGGCCTGGCCAGCGCGCTGAAATTGAGCGACCCGGAGAATATGAGCGACTACTCCGCGCAGCTGGTGTACAGGTTCGTGACGGTTGAGGTGAGTTGAAGACATCCCGGACGAAAGAGCGCGACTAGCTCCCGTGGTACCTACCAAGAGCTCAAGAGTTTGAAAAACGCCAGTTTCTTTCCTCCCTTAGCCTGTTAGACCCCTCAACATGCGTGCTCGAGAAAGTCTTTAGTGGACGACAAAATGTCAGTTTTCGAATTATTATTCTCGAATTGCGACAATAATCTATTTTCTCGACGGTAGCTCAAACAGGTTGAACTTCCGTAGTTTTAGCCCCCGACAACGTGCTGTTGTCGTGTTACTACCTAGGATTGCTTTTTAATAGACCTCATAATATGACAAACGCCAGTCTTTTTCCTCCCTTAGACAGCTCAGCATACGTGCTCAAGAAAGGATTTGGAGCCGACAAAATGACAGTTTTTCGTGTTGCGATACAATCTGGGGGCACGGCAGTGCCCCCACCAAGTCGAGCTAAAAAGCGGCACGGCCGTACCATACTTTTCTCGAAGCAGTTCAGGCCATTTTCGACCCCCCTATAACTTCGTTTCGGATAAAACTAGAAGCCTGAATTTTCTGTTACCAAGAAAGCATTGTATAAACACGGAATATTTCAAATTTCATTCAATTTGAACCAGTAGTTTAAGAATAATTCTTAAACTACTGGTTCAAATTGACTGGTTTTGACTGGTTATAATTATTATAACCAGTCAAAGTTTCGTATTTTGTCACTCACTCACTCACTGATTGATCATCAAAACTCTAAGGCACTTCTAGCATACATAGAAGCTTCAAATTTAAAATACAATTAGTATTTAGTGTATAAATCAAGGAAAAACTAAAATATTTTGCAATTTCAGTCCAGGTTTCTAGGTACACCAACTGCATATATAACTTTGTATTCCCATATAAATATATGGGATTGTATTTGCATACATGTACAATGCAAATGTAACTTTGTAATCCTATATATTTATATGGGAATACAAAGTTTAATTTGCATACATGTACCCACGACAGCACGACAGAGTGTACAAACGTAACCGAGTAGAGTGGTAGGGTGTAAGGGTCGACGTGCTGTCTTGTGTACAATGCAAATGTAAGTTTGTAATCCTATAATGGAATCAATAGTTGTAGATATGTACCTACATAATATGTACCTACCTACATACTCCGTGCAATTTTAGTGGTTTTAAAGCCGAAGGTATTTAGTTGCACTGGTGATTCTGAGCCAAATTACAAAATTTCATTCCAAAACGCGCGAAAAAAAATTCACTTCTCCATTCAAATGGTGTCGATTGGCGATAGCCGTTTGTATTGGGATGTGGTTTTTTTTTTCGCTCGTTTTCAAGTAAAATTTTGGAATTTGGCTCAGAATCACGAGTGCAACTAAATACCTTCGGCTTTAAAACCACTAAAATTGCACGGTGTATTATTATGTTCAAAGGTAACTTGTACAATGGTCAACGGAATGAAAAAGCCAGAATGGGATGTCTTGAAGTTGTACTAAAATCCCGCAAAGTATTAAGTAGATGGACAGAGGCCCGGTTTCTGAATTGAGAATGTTGCTAAGCAAATACTTAACTATCGTTCTGTCATGCTCTTTTGTGAGAAATCTGCAGAGACAGGACGATACTTACCCATTTGCTTAGTGAATTTCTTAATTCAGAAATCGGCAGTAAGGCCCGGTTTCCGAGTTGAGAATTTTACTAAGCACATACTTACGTATCGCTCTGTCACGCTCTTTTGTGAGACATCTGTAGAGACAGGACGATACTTACCCATTTGCTTAGCAAAATTCTCAACTCAGAAACCGGGCCTATAAGTTTAGTTGCCCGATCGTAATTGAAGCCGTCAACTGGGAGCCCGTTTTGTCACCATTGCGTTACAGGCTAAGGGCCCTGGAAGGTAGAAGACGTACTCATAGAAGTAGAAATTAAAAAAAAGTAGGACTATCTACAAAAAGAAATGAGATCCCATCAAAAACAAAACTTGTAAAAAAAACCAAGCCTCGCTGCTCAGTTCTTCTACCGTAAAAAGTTTTGAGATCCATGTAATACCAAGTCGGTTAATTTATTCAGTCCCTACTTTTTAAGGGTCCTTCTGTCTTGAGTAATTTATTACGTAATTAGCTAACCTAACAACATCTTATAGTGACCATATCAAAATTAAACATCTTTTATGTTATAAATAAATAGATTGACTTGGCCATTGCATGAAAACACAATTAATACAAATTATATTAAAATAGATTATTTAATGCGATTGCCAAGTCAATCTAATTATTTAAAACATAAAAGATGTTTAATTTTGATATGGTCACTATAAGATGTTGTTAGGTTAGCTAATTACGTAATAAATTACTCAAGACAGAAGGACCCTTAAAAAGGAGGGACTGAATAAATTAACCGACTTGGTATTACATGGATCTCAAAACTTTTTACGGTAGAAGAACTGAGCAGCGAGGCTTGGTTTTTTTTACAAGTTTTGTTTTTGATGGGATCTAAGATTTCTCGAAGTATTAGTACATTTTGGCGTCGGCTAAAGCCTAAAAATAAGTTCACTTCTCGTCAAAACAACAAAAGTCAAAGAACCCTGTCAATTTATCGTGGATTGGTAGACGACGCGACGGTAATGTTTGATCAAATGGCGTCTTCGCATGTAAAGTTAGCATCTCGCTTTGTTCGATATTAGCACTTGTACCGCACGAGATAAGAATCACAGTGGAGTGGTTGCCACTGTTGCCGACTGGTTGTAAACCTACACCGTGTAAAAAGGAGGGTTATCACTGTTACGAAAACGTTGTTTAAGTAAAATCGCCATTTCGGTAAAACGATGATGATCTTTCTTTTAAGGGTAACTTTTATTTCGCAATTTTATTTTTATTGTGCAAGGGCACACACTACAGGTACGTAGATGCTTACACGCGTGCACTTTATTCACTTACGTTACGGGTGACTTGGCAACGAAAGTGCAAGGATCTACGCGCTGTCGGGTGTACCTACACGTTGTAGGTTTACAATGACGGCATTCTTTTGTTGGCGCAGTCTGTCTGTTCTGCCCCTCTACCCTTGACGCATTTATCCAATACGGCCGCAATATGGCGCAATTTACAAAATTTAATATTTTACAAATTAAGACGCATTTTGTGTTTTTATTGTATAAAACAGCATTACCTTTGAATAAACATTACAAAGTATTTAAAATCAAAGCATTACTATGCGAATTCAAAGAGAAATTAATTTTAAAACTTTTTCAATTTGATCGCAATAGCGTCAAGGGTAACCCCCCTGTACGTAAGTACTATACGATCTCTTTAACTTGCCGAAATTACTTTGCGCCGCATTAGCATCTTTTGTGTGCTTCGGCCATTCGGCATTGTTGACACCTGTGACTTGTGAATATGGCAATGGTAACGACTGGGGGGCTATTCACAAAGATCTCTCTCCATTCTCCATACGCCATACACCATAGACGCAGCTGTAGGTAATTGATTTAGTCGATGATGATGATGGCCTTCTCGTTGTATCCGACGACAGCGACCGTCACAGCTTCCTAGCGTGTGCTCTGATGTGGCTGGACAGGCCGAACTTTGTTTTGAAGACCCTCTCACATTCAGCGCAGGAGAGCTGTCCGACGTCATTGTATGTGTAGGTGTAGGAAGGTTTTGGTCTTGTCTTCCTTATTTGGGGTTTTGCTTCCAAGTTTTCGAGACGACTTTTTTCAAAGTTCTCAACGTCTCTGTGGACTGAGTTACGCCATTTGTCAGAGTAGGTAGGTATCGACATTTAGTCGATACTTCTACCTATGAACACTAGCAGGGGCCTTAGCCTGTAACACAATGGCGTATCAAAGGCGTCCTAGGTAGAAGGACAAAACCGGGATTTTTTCGTTGTTCTCCTACAACCAGCGAACTAATCCTCTAGGATTAGACTCATAATATTCTTTGCTGTACTACAATAACATTAAAAGGACATACACTGGACCGACAGCATCAATAAATCGTAATTAAAACCGTCAACCGGAAGCCCATTTTGGCACCATTGTGTTAGAGCAGTGGTTCTTAACCTATGGTCCGCGGACCACTGGTGGTCCGCGAGGGCCTCTCTAGTGGTCCGCGGGAGGGTCCTGCAGTCCAGCGCACATAGCGATAGTTGTCAATAAATTTTAAAGTTGATTTTGAAAGTCATGTTTGAATAAGTTCCCAATGAATAAAATAACTGAAATTTGGGTGCGCGCTGGCGCGCGCTCTTACTCCCTATTGAAAAATATTTTTAACCTCCAAAGATCCGCGTGACTGCAGATCGCGCCAAGGAATTACGTTAGCCCATGTAAAACCGCACTTAGACGTAGACATCATATTTAGGTTAAAATAGGTGAATTTTCAAATGCGCTACGCGCGTATTTTCTATTCAAAACAAAGGAATTCTCCATTATGAAATGTAAGACTTAAATAAGTTAATTTTCAGCCGCGCTGGGTGCGTTTGTTCAAATAATAGCTAAATAAATCTTCATCATACAATTAAAAAGGGAAAAAACTGAATTTTCGGGCGCGCTGCGCGCGCATTTTTCACGCACCTACTACACGTGCTAAGGTAAACTTGATTTTTAAGAGTTAAATCGTAAAATTTTCGGGCGCGCTGCGCGCGCTTTTACAAACAAATGAGATCTTGGTGATATTGACGGAAGATTATCTGGCCATCTTGCGGCTTAAAAAGGGTAAAATCGGTGAATTTACGGGGGCGCTGCGCGCACATTGCTATGGCCTACCAATTAAATCTCCATAATAATTTTAGTAAAATTGGGGAATTTTCGCGTGTATGCTCCATTGTTCCAAAACCGACTCATATTAATTTCCTGTATTCAACTTACTTACATACATTATACTTTAGGTCACAGGTGAAACAATTTCATGTGAAACACGATGTACCTTGGATCTGGTGGTCCGCACTAAGAAAAAAATTATCAAAGTGGTCCGTGGTCCAAATAAGGTTAAGAACCACTGTGTTAGAGGCTAAGGGCCCTGACTCATACCATACCCCTTCGTCCGTTGCTGGGCATCTCTCTTCGTGCACCTTCTCTCTTAGAAATGGGCCCATTTCCTATTAGCATCTTTTGTGTGCTCCGGCATTGTTGACACCAGGGGCCTTAGTCTATAACGCAATGGTGCCAAAATGGGCTCCCGGTTGACGGTTTCAATTACTATTTATTAATGCTGTCGGTCCTTTTAAAGTTTTTGTAGTACAGCAAAGAATATTATGAGTCTAATTCTAGAGGATTAGTTCGGTGGTTGTAAGAGAATAACGAAAAAATCCCGGTTTTGTCCTTCTACCTGGGACGCCATAATACGCCATTGTGTTACAGGCTAAGGCCCCTGCTTGTGACTTGTGAATATGACAAAGCTGGACGGTAACGATTGGGAGGCTATTCACGGTGGCTTTGGAGGTGATCTCATACGAACGACCATTTTCCATACGGCATGCTTTACTTTGAGCAGTCACCTAATCACCTTTGTTCCTCCGAAGGGGTCTTCTGGATCTCTTGAAATAAGTTCCACCACGCGCGGTATGCTCGCTTGGGTACTCTGTAGACATTTTGTTAGCCTTTTTGATATAATTCACCGTTGTTTCCGACTTTATTTTCATTCCGTTATTCGCGATAACGTTTTCCATGCGCTCTTTCGAATAGAAAATAATAGAATTTCAAAATCTTCCATGATACCTGCCTACACACTTTGGAACGACTGTCATAATTCATTTTAATGTATCAATCATTCATGGTTCAGTCAGTACCCCAAATCCAGCTCTAACCCTCAATTTTCCTCTCCACCCTCAGCAACAGCCCTTCATAATCCGCGACGACGACTCCCCGCGAGGGTTCAAGGGCTACTGCATCGACCTGATCGAGGAGATCCGTCAGATAGTGAAGTTTGACTACGAGATCACCCTGGTTCCCGATAATAACTTTGGTGTAATGGACGAGAACGGGAACTGGAACGGGATAATCAAAGAGCTCATCGAGAAGAGAGCTGATATAGGTACCTACTTGCTTATCAGTTATCTATCATGCTAGCTCGACAACCCGAAGTGGATCTTGGCCTCCGCAACAAAAAAAAAACTTTCTCTGTCCTTCCAATCTTTCACCTACCTAAAGTTCGCACAGGTGATTCGAGACCTTGTGTGTGTCTAACTGACCAACGTCTAGAAGGCTGTTCAAGCTTCTCCCATTATTTCTACGTGACCGGGCCAGCGGGGTCTCTCCCATTATGTCGGACTTAGACTTTATCAACCTGTTTTATGTCATTGTCTCCCACTACTCTTTTTGCTGGGCAAAGAGCTCCGCTTCCTTTTTCCACACCTCTGTTTTTCTGCTCTTTCCTTAATGATCTCACAATAACATCACCCCCACCATATTCAACTGCTTTAGGTACCCCAATTAATATCTTCCTCATATACTGACCAGGTCTGACATCTCTCTCCGTGATGGCAGAGAGGGAGAACGTCGTGGACTTCACGGTCCCTTACTACGACCTGGTCGGCATCACGATTCTGATGAAACTGCCGAGGACTCCGACCTCTCTGTTCAAGTTTCTGACGGTTTTGGAGAACGACGTATGGCTCTCCATCTTGGCTGCGTACTTCTTTACCAGGTCAGTCACCGTGAGTCACATTTTTCTCTATTACACCATGTTTCATCACGTTTCATCATTGTTGCATCATGTTTCACATCTTACTTCACACACCACGCTTTTTGTGCCCAGTCGCTGAAATCTCTTTTCGTTTGATTGACGCCCTTTTGTGGCGTCCGGTAAGTCTCCCTTCACATCACACTTTGCTTCATGTCGTTGCGGCATGCGGCAGTGCGACTTTTAGCCGGGAAGGATTTGTATTCACTGCTGCCGCACGAATATGTGGCAACGTGTATGCTTCTACCCGGGTCCATACAAAACCTTGCTATGCTAAGAGTCGTACTGCCGCATGCCGGCACAATGACTTGGTCGGCATTACGATACTGATGAAGCTGAGGACTCCTGTTGATCTCTCTGTTCGAGTTTCTGACGTTTTTGGAGAACGGCTGTCCATCTTAGCTGCGTAGTTCTTTAAGAGGTGAGTCGCTGTGAGTCACATTTTTCGCTGTTGCATCATGTTGCATCACGTTTCAACATTGTTTCATCACGTTTCACATAATTTTTTTTGGCTTTTTGGTGCCCAAGTCTTATTGGTTTACTTAACTCGTCGATACGCTGAAATGCCTGCGGGGGGAGCATCCGCCCGCAGGCATTTCAGCGTTGGATAAATCCGCCTCGATAAAAGTCATGCTACGGGGACTGGAAAACTTTTTCCATAGGTGAATTTAGTACTTAGGTATCTATTTTCAGGTTTAGCCATGCATCACGTCACGTGCATGTGTTTGTGTCATTGTTTTCCAATGCCGGTCTACCTGCCCATAAAATCGAACCTTCAGTGATCAATAACTGTCCGGCAGGTCACACACACAAACCCCATGACATTTTCCATTATTCCTTATCTTGATTTTGTAACGAGGTCAACTTACTTAGTTGGTACGGTCAGCGACACGCTAGGATACACCATGGTGGCTCTTATCGCGTGTAGTTTAAGAGCGTCAATCGAACAAAAAGGGGTATCTTTGCGTTTCGCATACTGTACCTATTTGAACGAGCGAGAGAAACGAGATAATTTCTCCGAGTCTACTTGAACAATCCGGCGTTTGCACTTTGCATGCATGTTTGTGTGTATGAATGTTTGTTCGACGATAAATTGAGTATCATTGATCGGATCGTCATGAAATTTTAAATAGGCGGGTGAATGAGTCTTGAATATATTTTTAAGTTCGAACAAGAGCCAAATCGGCCGAGGGGTTGCCGTGATATGGGTTCGCGACTTCACAGTTCGGGGCGAACCACTAGTTTACTGTGAGCGATACAGGAAAGAAGCAAAAAACTCACTTATGCATTTGTTTTTAAGAGCCTCCTTATCTGAGTGTTCAATTGACGAGTGTTCAATTGACGACATATTAAATGGTTTACGGCACAGACTTTGGTTTACGGGTTCCTCTTATTCCGTTCCGTTACTACGGGTGATTTTGCAACAAAATATTAAAGTTGTCAGCTGTACCAAACTTGCTCGGTTACGTTGTTCAGAAGCAATAAGTAGGTCCTTACCTAAAGTGTGTCATAGTTATATTTACGGCTTGTTCGGACATAAATGGGCATGTAAGTAGTCAAGTCACAAGTCTACCTTTTAAAGGGCTTACGTCAGGCTTACGTGTAGTACAGAGTGACAAGGTATCATCCCATGGTAGGTAGGTTATCGTATGAGGTAGTGGCCACCCCTGGTGTCCCCTGGCCTCTGACATGGCTTATAACGATTGTTATTAGTCAACACCAACCGGGATTTCGAAGTACGGATGCGCTTAGATATGATTGCCACGAGGGGTCAGGTCACCCATGCATGGACTGACCGCAGCCGATGTTGCTAACTTTGCCAATCGATTAATAATAATTCTATGCCGAGCGCCATAACTTTACTGTGCTATTAGAGTATCCCACAGTAAGTGAACTTACTTGCATGTTGTATAATTCATTCATAATTATGTAAAGGTTTGTTTTTTGTGTGTTCTGCTTCCCCTGAGCTCAAAGTTTTAATGGAATTCAAAGTCACCCTAACCTAGTACAGTAGAGGTACTTAGTACTGAGAAATGAATGGAACTGGTGTTCGACTTTCTCGAAACCGGTTTTATTTATGGAAATATCTGTAGTTACAATTATTGCTATTTGTGCCATAAAATTAATGCAGCATGAACTCATAAATTACCGACTTCCTCGTCGTACGTACGTAACTCATATTGCACTGGTGATATTATGGTCAGCAAGCAACTGCTCAGACTTAGTTGAGCCCTACAATACGTACAGTCGGCCACACGCTGGGATACCCCTTTTTGTTCGATTGGCGCCCTTTTGCCGCGTGCGGTAAGAGCTACCATGGGGTATCCGAGACTGTGGCCTATTTGCTTAAATGGAAGAGCAGATTTATTTTTCGCTCTATTTTTTTGGTCCCATCCCATCCATAGCAAAAGTGGTTTGCTTTGATCACGAATTAAATCACCTATGTCCCCCTGACAAATACCACGATAGGGTGACTTTGAATTTGAACCTAGGGGGATTTTCTACTCATCAATATAAAAGGGGCCTTTTAATGTAAATCAGCTGTTCCGGACAACATTTCCTCACCACCTGTCTCGTGCTCGACAGACTTTTTTCTCGATCTAGCGTCAACAATATCCATCTCTCGAGAAACTTGACATTTCGGCGTCGAAATGTCAGTTTCTCGAGTTCTAAATCCTCTTTCTGGAGAGACGCAAAAGCCTTTCCATTGCGTGCATGTTAAGCCGGGTTTTCACGGTCATAGTGGGCTCGGACCGAGTCAACAAAAATTTCTACTTACCTGGGTAGGTACTAAGATGTTACTCATATCGTGTATACCCTGCCCATTTGAGTTCACTCAGATAAAAACGTTACTAAGATAGCCGGTATAATACACGATACTACAGGGTGCACTCTAAGTCGATAGCGGAACTTTAAGTAGGCTGTCTACTGATCAATTATCAATACCAACAACTTGTACTAGGTGGCGACCGAAATGGAGCGAAAAAATATCAGCTGTTTCATACATTTGGCGCAGTACTGATTCGACCTTTTGTAAGGAACAGCTGATATTTTTTCCACTCCATTTTTTTCGCCGCCAAGTACAAGTTGTTTGTATTGATCAGTAGATAGCCCACTTAAAGTTCCGCTATTGACTTCGAGTGCACCCTGTAGTTGCATCTTAGTAGACTTGGAGTTCGACTACCTACTAAAAGTAAGACTAGGTACTACGATCGTAAAAACGCGGCCGGTGATGGACCTGACCTTTTAACAGATTCTACACCCGTCGCCCTGTTTCCAGCTTCCTCATGTGGGTATTCGACAAGTGGAGTCCCTACAGCTACCAGAACAATAGGGACAAGTACAAGGACGACGAGGAGAAACGGGAGTTTACACTGAAGGAGTGTCTATGGTTCTGCATGACGTCACTCACACCCCAGGGCGGTGGGGAAGCACCGAAGAACCTTTCTGGACGCTTGCTGGCCGCTACCTGGTGGCTTTTCGGGTGAGGCACCTTACCTACCAGGCTCCGTTTGAATCTGTTTTGTTAATTCACCTTTAGATGACATAAGCTTTTGCCCGCATTTTGTAGCGGAACAAATAATCTCAGGTATAATCCGTGCGGGAGCAGAATGGGATAATACCTTTTGGAACTGAATCGAAAATGACAGTTCTCGAGTAGCGTCAGTAAAAAATTTGTTAGTTCTACGTTCTATCATAGGGTTATGAAATTGAAAATACACAAAACTGTTTAATGGTTGTAATCTAAAAGGATTAAATGTTATTGCATTAATTTAATTAAACGTGATAAATCTCGAGCAGACACCCACGCGCACAGAAAACACAAGCAAGTTTCGACGCGAGTTTGCCATAGACAACTAGAGTTTGCCGAAATATTGACGCTACAGCTGACAGGCGGACCGCGAGCGTCTCAGTTCCAAAAGGTATTATCCCATTCTGATTCCGCACGGATTATACCAATTGAAAAATATTGACAACGTTAGGGATTTTTCCAAGCATCAAAAATGGCACAAATAACTGTCAAAATCAGTCTATTAATCTGTGGTTTCAATATAAACCACAGATTCAGTTGCGCGATAAATCGCGAATCGCTGTCAAATTTGACACTTGGAAAAATCCCTATTAGAAATAAGCCTGCGCCCAAAAAAACAGTGACATTTCTGACCTTACGCAAAACTAGCGACCCTAGCGGCAATCCAAGCGCGGTAGCCCTCATACCTACATTGTATTGTATAGTAGTTATAAATCTCGAGTTCTAGGTAGTTCTAGGGACTCATGACGTCATTGAGGCCTTTACAAGGTCAAGGCCCTCTTGATGTCCTACTGGCTTCATTGTGACATCATTTTAATGTTGAAGTGGCGAAATATGTAGTAGGTACACACGACAGCACGTAGACGCTTACACGCGTGCACTCTATTCACTTACGTTACGGGCGATTTTGCAACGTAAGCATCTACGTGCTGTCGTGTTTACCTGCGGTCAACTGACCTTTTATTTGAGTGGCTGTTTGGATAATGATGACATTAACTCTGAATGGACTTTTTTTTTCATTGATCATCTTGAATTTTGCTTACGAGGTTTCTGAATTCCTCAAGCATGAAAGAAGTCACCCATCCACAAACTGAGCTGTGCTCTGTGCTGTATGTGGAGTGTAGAACGCGTGACAAGTTCATTGACCTGGCTTGGTTGACTTGTGGTAGACACAGGTGTGTGGGTAACCTCACAGCTTGGTCATTTGATAATTTGCAAAAGCTATTATTTTCAGGGCATAGCGACTTTTTTATGTTTCATTTGTAGTACTTAACAAACGTCATCTCCCAGGCTCGGAAAGTATGCTGTTACTAAGTTCATACGATGAGGCAAAAGCCTATTTTAAACCTATCTGTATTTGTGCGCGCTTCGTGAACGCGAGGCCTTATGGTGTATAAAAAAAAGGAACTCCTTTGACTCATCTGTAAAGAAGAAGGAAACTAATTTCAGTAAAACCTTTTAAATAATTCCTCGCTCTGTGAGATGAAAACTTGTGGTTGCGGTTGCAATATTATTTGCTTCTCGTGCTTCTGAATACCTCGCTCGCTACGTTCAGGTTTTTTTTTTAAATTCCAATTTTAAAAACCTTTGCTAATGAAAACCTTTGCTAATGCAGCGAGTGCAAACACAATAGTTTTGCGTCTTTGCATAACACAACTCTTTCACTGTCAAAGTGCGGTCCAAATTACTTTACTACTATGATGCTACTTGGATCGTATATACCGGCCATTTTAGTGCGCTGGGATCCTAGTTGTTATTTTAGTAGACTCGAATGAGCGCACTTTGAACGTAAAAACGAAGCCAATCTGAAGAAGGAAGAGAAATTTAAATTGAAATAATATTGCTGTTGGCTTAAACTGTAAAGTCCGACGAATTATTTTCACATAGCAAAGAGGAAACGACTGCAATAAAGAGTAGATAGGTACCTACTGGTTCATGAACAACAAAATAAGAAGGATACAGAAAGTCCACCGTCCACCCGTGCGCTTTGACCAAGTGCGTCGTCAAAGTGAAAAGATGCTTCTGTTCTGATTGGTCGTTTTCATCAAAGCACACTAAATGGCCGGTGTACACGATCAAAGGAGCATCATAGTAATCACTCGGTCATAGTGTACGTTAACTGCGAAAATGCGGCTTCAAAGAGGTTTCCGGGCGCCCAAATAATTCGATTTTCGGGAAAATTCCAGGCCTGTTGGCGACTTAGGTCTATCAGGAAAAAGGACTAGGTATAAAAATGTCTGATCAGAAGCACACAGAAAAACCCTTTCTAGCCACTTCTAGTAACTATCGATCGAGTAAACCACTTTACCTAAGATTTGCTCTTCTGTAGTTTCCAAAAGTTGAGTGTGAACTACGAAAATAACTCGTTAGTCGTTTACATTTTTCGACGGAAGTTTTTTTAATGAGTTCAACGACTGCGCGGTGTTTCTTGCATTTTTGATAACGTTGGTGTACTTAGTTGTTTTGTCGAGAAGTGGCCTTTGCACCTGGGTGCCAACTCAAGCAGCTGGGAGTCGCACGCTAGGATACCCCTTTTTGTTTGATTGGTGCCCTTATGCCGCGCACGCTAAGAAATCCCATGAGGTATCCCATGAGGTACCTATCCTGTGGCCGACCGTACTTTTGTAGGTAGCAGGTTCATAAGCTGTCTCTAGAAAACAAATAGGTAGGTACCCCCATGAACATACCAGTCGTATACGTAAAATAAGGTTTCCTCCATCCAACCTCTAAAGAGCAAAAGGTAAAGGTCCATTCCCGGCAAAATACTTAAATTTTGTCCAATCCGACCTTGAATTCTAAACTCGAGTCGAAACTAAGGTTACGGTCAGTTTTACAATTAAAATAATTATTATTGTGATTTGAATCGAATTCGATTCGCTTAAAGTGCCGCTCGCAGCTCAACACTCAGCAGTTTTGTTTTTAATTCATTCACAAAATTAATATAATTCTGTGCTTCGAAGGTCTAAAGGTGACCGACCGTCTACACAACTGTCAGCCACGCATACCTAATAAATAAGATAAGAAAATACCTACCTGGAAAATACTTTAAGCTTTCCAATCATCATCATCAGCCCAACTCTGCCCATCGTTGGGTATATCCCAAACCTTCCATCCCCATTCGATCTATCAAATAGAGTTTAGAAGCCCTAACATGACAGCCGTAGACTCGTGATTTGACTAGGTACGCTTAGGTAGTGGTAGGGAAGGGAAGATAGAAGGAAAGAGAGGTAGAGGAAGGCCTCGGAGAAGCTACTTCGACCAAATTAAAGAGAAAGTGGATGTCGGGACGTACCAGGAGGTGAAGGAACTGGCCTGTGACCGGAGTGCAAGGAGAGTGCTGCACTGACAAGAGTCTAAGGGTGGTATTCTAGAACGCTACTTAAACAGAGTTCAGACTGTCGATAAAGCAGTGCATGTTTTGATATGAAGGGAGGGACATTCAAATCAAAACATGCACTGTTTTATCGACAGTCGACACTACTAAACTCTACTTAAACTGAGTTTAAATAGAGTTCAAGGAGCTTTCTAGTTTGAACAGAGTTTAAGTAGCGTTCTAGTTCTAGAATACCACCCTAACTCTTAAATATCATGATGATGAGGTACTGGTAGAGTAGATAGGTAGGTGTGTAAAAATTAGGACAAAAACCCGTGCCTACTGCAGTATCCTTGAAATCTGCACTGATAGGGAAAGACGCGACAGGAACTACGGAGATGATCTTGCCAAAATAACAAACCCCATTTTCCCTCCACAGCTTTATCATCATAGCCTCATACACGGCCAACCTGGCGGCTTTCCTCACGGTTTCGCGCCTCGACACGCCCATTGAGTCCCTGGATGACCTGTCCAAGCAGTATAAGATCCAGTATGCGCCGCTCAACGGGTCTGCTGCCATGACGTACTTCGAACGGATGGCCAACATCGAGGTTCGGTTTTACGAGTGAGTACATTGGAACCTATCTATCAATCTATCCAAGAGTCACTGAGGACAATAAGGACAAGGATCACACACACGACACCGTGACAAATGTTTGTATCGCGCGTTACTCTATAAGAAGCAAGATATTTATGCCGCCAGGATTGGACATGGATATCCTGTGAGGTGCAAACATCTGCATCTTCTTCCAAAATTAGGTTTTTGTAGTTTTTCACACAATTTTTAGTTTTCTAATACATAACAGCACGATTCTATGCGTCACTGTTCCGTTTACGCTTGTGACAAAATGCCTATCCGAATTCCGAACGGCTTTATCGGTCAATCTGATAAAAACTCCGAGCTATCATTGCACAGATGTGGTTTAATAACGTATGGTGGTTAACCATTCCCTGAATAGATAATGTTGGATAACTAAACAGCTAACTGATAAAATGTACTTGCACTTTTTCGATTTACAATACAACCATACCAATTAATAAATTAATAGTCCCCTGGCAATTTATCAAACCTCATGGGAAAAACATCAAATGCGCAAGGTGCAAGGTGGGCTAAGGCCCGGTTTCTGAATTGAGAATTTCGCTAAGCAAATGGGTAACTATCGTCCTGTCTCTGCAGATTTCTCACAAAAGAGCGTGACAGAACGATAGTTAAGTATTTGCTTGCAAAATTCTCAATTCAGAAACGGGCCTCTGTAAACTAAACTTTGACAGTCTACAACTATCCCTTACAGGATATGGAAGGAGATGAGCCTAAACGACAGCCTGAGCGACGTAGAGCGAGCTAAGCTGGCGGTTTGGGACTACCCAGTCAGTGACAAGTACAGCAAAATGTGGCAAGCCATGAAAGAGGCCGGTCTGCCCAACTCTATTGAGGAAGCAGTGCAGCGGGTCAGGGATTCTAAGAGTTCCAGCGAAGGTGAATACTCTTGTGCCATTTGTACGTAAAATCTGGCATATCATTGTAAATATTAAAAATAGCGTAGGGCCTAGGATTGAGCTCTGTGGTACGCCCTAGGGTTTAGTATGGACTTTATAGGAAGAGCGAAAATAAAGCTCTTCTAATAACAATAGAAGAGCTCGTAGAGAGAGGATATTTGGCACTTTTCGTTGAAGATAAATAAGCCTATTCAGGACACATTGCACTGAGGTGTTCTAAGTATCGATGATTTCGATTGCGTCTCCTTTCCCGACAGTCCGATAAATAGGTAATTAAATTCATGACCAGTCCTTGGTTCATGCATTTCATCTGAGCTCTCGGCAGGTGTTTTTCAGCTTTTGCTTCTATTAATCGGCGGTGGTGGTCTAGTGGGTAGAACAGTGGACTTTGAAGCGAAAGGTCCTAGGTTCGATTCCCGGTGCGGGCATGTATCTATGACTTTGTATAATTTCAAAGTTACGAATTTGTAGTAGCAATACCACTCGCTGACGGTGATAGAAAACATCGTGAGGAAACCTGAGCGTATGAGGCATTATACCCTCAACGCAAAAATCGCCAACCCGCATTGAGCACGCGTGGTGATTAAGCTCGAACTCTCTGTCTGAGAGAAGGCCTTTGCCCAGCTAGTGGGACATGTACAATTGTACAGGGTTCATCTTACTTACTTCTATTAAACATCTGTATGACCATCTCCTTTCAGGTTTCGCGTGGCTCGGCGACGCGACGGACGTCCGATACCACGTGCTGACGAGCTGTGAGCTGCAGATGGTCGGCGACGAGTTCTCGCGTAAGCCTTACGCCATCGCCGTGCAGCAGGGCTCGCCGCTGAAGGACCAGTTCAATAATGCGTAAGTACTAAGTAAAGTCCGTTCGCTTAGATAGTGTCGGTACACACGACGGCAATCTTGGTTCTTGGGATACCAACTATTTTTGAAGTATCTGTGATGGGCGCAGACATATTCATTTCAACACAATGCTGATGAACATTAACTAGAATTTGCTTAAATGTTTTACAAAACCTTCGTCTTTTAATTTTTGGGTCATTTGAAGTTTCGTATAGAGGCACCTCGCTGTCCTAACGAACGAAAAAACATTTTATCTACACGCAGCGATCGACACTCAATACAAAATACTATGTCAAAAGTCACAAGCACAACCTCTCAATACGACGCTTCTTTGACGAGCGGCGAGCCAAATTCACTGGCGTGTTTGCGCCGCGTCGGCTTCCTTTAATTTCTTTTGTGAAAAGCCGCCGCGCGCCAAGGCGGCAAATATCAAAGTGACACTATGATAGCGAATGGACTTTATAACCAGCTCTTCCCGCATCGCGCCAGCAAACTTTCTTTCAGTGTTAGTACAAATACCGCGCTCACAGCTTAGAAAAGCTATCCCTGAGCCTGATTTTCCAGGTACTGACCACCCAGTAGACAGCAACTGTACACTCTGCTGTCTACAGGGCGTCCCACGGCTTTGCCACATGGAGGGAAAGTAGCTTAAATATTGTAGATGGAACATTTTACTGAAATAAGTCATTATTTAAATTTAAAAAACAATTTAAACTGCATTCATAGATATTTAAATAATTACATGGTTGAACAGGGAATCGAACCCGTTACATGAAAAAAATAACTACCCTGTAGCTTTATCATACCGATCGAAAGGCTTCATCATAAGGATTATTTTTTGCAAAATAACATAGGTTCTGGAAAGCTGGAAAGTGTTAACTTAAAACCAATTAGGTAGGTATCGTATAACAAATAAAAAAGAGAAATCAAAGTAAAAGGAAAATGCTGAGGCGCCACGCGACAGTTCCTGGATTTGTGTTTGTCTTCAATTAACTTGATTCGCCGTATCCATTACATTCTATGTACCGTGTGATCGAGCTAAAGTATGTTTCAGTTTAATGTTCCAAGTGAACAAACACAGAAACAAGACCAGAAGGGTTAGCACGCGGGCCATTTTGCCTACATACTCTCAACTGTCACCTTAGCCACTTAACACTACTGAGGTGACAGTGAACAGTGGCTAAGGTGACAGTTGAGAGTAGGCAAAATGGCCCACGTGATAAGCCTACAGCCCCACCCCAGCGGCATGACACTGCGACAAACGTTGTTATCCTGTTATCGGGTAGGCAGAGCCATCTTTAATTTTGTGTTGAAATAAAGTAAGTAAGTAACTCTTTATTGCACAAACGAAAACATTTTACAAATAAACATTAAAAAATAACAGTACAAATGGCGGCCTTATCGCTGAAAGCGATTTCTTTCAGACAACCTTTGGATGGACAGGACTGAGAGCGAAAACACAGTAGCGGCAGATGTACAATAAGAAATATACAACGTGTTACAAAACATCCTAACTCTTTTTACAGGGTGTAACCTGGTGGTCAACAAGATGTCAAATCTGTAAAAAAAAGTTGAAAAAAACAATTTTTATTTTATAACCTCAAAATTGAAAAAAAAACATATTTTTTTTTTGTTTTTGGTATTAGCTCAAATTTTTAAATATGTTTGTGTGTGTAGGTGCATTTTCATAGCTTTGAGTTGTTAAAACATTGTGAAAGTCAATGAAAACAATATTTAAAAAATACTTTTCTCCTGCCACAGCGCTCACATTTTATTAATTTAAAAATCAACAGAACGTCATAGAGCAAAAAAAATATTTAGGTGGTGATCCCTATCACCGGGTGCTATTACCCTGTAAAAAGAGTTAGGTACTTTTGTAACACCTTGTATGATAGTAAAGCAAGTTAATGCTATTGATTTTTATGTATGTAGCTGAATATCTTTTACAACTAATCTTGTATCGCTGGGCGGGGCCTCGGGGCTGATCAACATCTAACATTAATAATTTAATTAGAACAACAGAAGATGCGCAGATTTTTTGTGTAACTTCAACCGAACATTGAATTGAAACAGACAGTGCTTTTGCACAATGTCATGTCAGCGATACCAACAGGGCAATCTTTACCACTCTACAGGGTGCACTCTAAGTCGATAGCGGAACTTTAAGGAGGCTGTCTACTGATCAATACGAACGACTTGTACTAGATGGCGAAAAAAATGGAGCTACAAAAATATCAGGTGTTCCATACAAAAGGTCGACTCAGTACTGCGCCAAATGTATGAAACAGCTGATATTTTTTTCGCTCCATTGTTTTTTAAACATAGTACAAGTTGTTTGTATTGATCAGTAGACAGCCTACTTAAAGTTCCGCTATTGACTTAGAGTGCACCCTGTAGTACTTCTTTCGTAGGCTTTAAGTGCTACCAAGGCGTATCCTCGTTGTGCTGAGTTCATCTGTTGGTGAATTCTATGGCGATCACCTTTGACTGTCTCATAAATTACTTGTTTTAATAACGTTACTTAGTTGTAGGATGTTAGTATCTACTAGGTACATCTATGGCACTTCCATTGTTTTGACCTGGCTAGTTAGACCTTTACTTACGTACTTAGGTACTTAGCAAAAAAACTTAGCAAAATTTTAATCTACACAAATAACAATCTAAACACTTTACCAACCTAACAAAGCGCGACCACCATTACAGGATCCTCCAGCTCCTAAACAAGCGCAAGCTAGAGAAGCTCAAGGAAAACTGGTGGAACAACAACCCTTCAGCCATGAAGTGCGAGAAGCTCGACGATCAGTCGGACGGCATCTCCATACAGAACATTGGAGGAGTGTTCATAGTCATCTTCATGGGGATTGGGCTGGCCTGCGTGACCCTGGGCGTGGAATACTGGTGGTACAAGTGGCGGAAACGAACGGTCATCGGCGACGTCACGCAGGTTGGTGATTTCTTCAAATGCCTCGGAATTCCGGACGGAAACAAATCGAATCAGGATTCCGAACGCAGAAACTGCAATTAACTCCGTACAAATCTATATGGACCTAGGTACCACATTTGTATGCAGATACTGCGTTCGGGATCCTGAATCGATTTTTTTCCCGTCCGGAATTCCGTCCGTATGTGGCCGGCCTAAAATCAACAGCCAAACGAAAGAATCGCACGCTAACACAAAATTTCATTATTTAACAAAAATTTACCTATTTTTTCTTGTGACGATGGCGTTAAGATAGGGTACGGTCGGCCACAATCTCAGATACCCCATGGCAGCTCTTATCGCGCGCGGCATAAGGGCGCCAATCGAACAAAAAGGGGTAAGTATCTGAGACTGTGGTCGACTGTACGTACACACGACAGCACGTCAGAGTGAACACTTTTGTTATAAAGTCGCCCGTAACATAACCGAGTAGAGTGCTAGCGTGTAAGGGTCGACGTGCTGTCGTGTGTTCACTTTTGGTGTAAAGTCGCCGGTCACGTTACCAAGTAGAGTGCTAGCACACATGGTCTTGTGTACTTTTACGTTATGGTGTGTTACTTATTGTATCGTGGTTTTTCGTACACCCTAGCGACATCTGTTGGCAAAGGAACGTAGAACTTTTACGATAGCTTACCTCGCCCACCATTCAACCAAACCTACCGTGTTTCATTGCAGGTGGAGCCATCAAAAACAGTTCGGAACAACGTTGGACCCGAACATTCGAAGTTCGGCGAGGGATTCACTTTCCGAGGACGTAACTTGGGCTTGGCCAATCTAAGGTCGAAGTTCTAGCTATAAGTTGGCTTCGGGCTGAAGATAAAGGACAGAATAGAGAAGCCTCTCTTCTTTCGACTCTCTTTTGAATTCGCAATTATTTATACTTCGGTTTCCTAGTCCTACTTTGCAATGTTTATTCAAATCGAATTTCTGCAAACATAAAATGCATCTAAATTCCTACATCGAATATTGCGCCATATTGAAAAATTGCGTCAAGAGCAAGAGGGGCTTCAATGAGGAAAATCAAATTTCCGCGGTCGTAATTCTCAAAATTTTCAAAGGTGATCTCAATTTAAAGTCTAGTTTTTTTCAGTTTTTTCTAAGAGGTATTTTCGATGTGTTTGATATCGGTGTAAACTATAAGGGTGATGAAGTTTAGCTTTAGGGTCTGCTCCAGTATTTTTAAACGCAAGTGTGTCTGCAATAAATTAACACATCTATTTCACTAAGTACCATTTTGTTTCTTTTTTACTAACTTTCAATCAAAAGAAAATTTTATGCAATGCAATGATTTGTTCCGTATTCGTCGGATTCCTTACTCATCGTATTCCAGATTCGTCGTATTTCAGATCTGTCGTACTCCAGATTCGCCATAATACAGTCCACCATAAAAGCATACTATCTGAGGATTCTCCATGCTCTACTAAGTGACGTTTCGTTCTAAAACTTTTGGTATGCCTTTTACATTCCTATTTATAACAAGGTAATTTTTAAAATACTGAAAAGCTGAAACAATTTCATTGTAAAACTTACAACACTCCATGGCCTTAGAGACTGTCCGTTAAATCTAGAAATTAAATGGCAACAATTTTACATAGTAAAGCCGACCACTTTCCGGATTTACTAAGAAAAATTGTTGCCATTTAATTTATAGAGTTAACGGACAGTCTGCATATTAAAATACTAACGGACGTGTTTCAGATTATCGGTATTTTAAAAATTACCCTGTTTAAAATGAAAATCCTGCAACAGTTCGTGGGAAATAGAGCTTTTATTTATTTATCTACAATAACTTAGACAGAAACTATGTTGTATAATATCTTAAATACACTTTCTGTAAGAAAATACGATATTCTAACTTAGGGAGAAGAGGAAAATGTACAATAAATTAAGTCGTTGTGCATGACAACCGTAACTTAACTTTGAGTATTACTTAAATAAGAACTAAGGTCGGTTGGCTCATTAAGGTCAGTTTAAAAGGGCGCCAGCACCGGATTAAGAAAAATCATTTAGTTGCGGAGAATAAATAAAACTCCACTGCATCGCCGTCAAAAAATCAAATCATCTTTCTACTATTCTATAAAAACTAACTGCCGACTTCTGAATTGAGAAATTCACTAAGCAAATAGGTAAGTATCGTTAAATTTCTCACAACAGAGCGCGACAGAGCGATACGTAAGTATTTGCTTAGCAAAATTCTCAATTCAGAAACCGGGCCTAAGTTTAATGCGGAGAAAAAAAAACGGGGCATAAGTAATCAGCGGTTCAGAACCTACAGTCACAACTAACTTCTGTCACTTCTGTTTGGCTAAGAAATTTAGGCTCCCATGTAGTTTTAAATTTTCCGTACAATAGGAAGATTATCTTTCCTCACATTTATTGTAGTAGGTATCCCAGCATAGCTTTAGAAATAAAAAATAAAAAAATATTTTACTTATGTAATCTGACTGTAACGTGACCCTATTCAATCAAACTAAAACCTTATCTTCCCAAAAAGCTAACTCGACCTAAACGTGTTATTTATTTACAAAATGCAATAATAATAGTCTTCGATTATCGCTACAATAATTAACTATTCTACAACTCAATCGTCGTCTTTCCGTGCTTACTCGTATTGAGATTCTTAGCGTTCTTGTTGCTCAAATCCAGCTCCAATCTGAGGCTATCGACTTCGGCCTCTAAGGTGCGCGATCGTCGAAACATCTGGACGTAGTTAAGCTGTAACTGCTTCTGGTATCTCAGGACTTTGTCCTTCTCGTCTGACCATTTCCTTCTCTCGATGTTGAACTGGGCTTCTTTGCTTTCGAGCTCGCATTTGAGTCGGTCCACCATTGCGTTGGCTTGGCAAGGTTCCGTGCACGAATCCGGGAGCTCTCCGTTCAGTCTTTGCACTTCTGCGTCCTCTAACGCGCTATCCGTGGACGTCCAATGATACTCGTTTGTTTTGCAGACGTCGTAGATTCCCCTCATGGTTCTGCCGCACTCTATGCCTTCGTATCCACTGAGGGAGACGTCTGAAAGTTCTTGTCTTAGTTCTTTAAGTTCGGTTTTTAGTCTTTCGATTTCGATTTTGCTGTTTTCTTTCGTGTTGGTGAGGTCTGAGACGCTTTCCATGAGGTCGTTGGTGAGTCGGTCGACCTGGGACTGCAGTCTGTTGGCGGTTTTGTCTTTCTCTTCGGACTCTGTGCGGAGTCTGATGATGTCCTTTTCTTTCTTGTCGAGCGCCTCTCGCAGCTGGCGGCAGTCTGCCTTCAGTGTGAGGTACTCGTGCCCTTTTGCTGTTTGTTCGTTCTGGAAATTTAGAAAGGTTTTGGTTAGAATGTGATACTTACGTGTTTACTTATTACAGTACTTAGGTAAGTTACTGCCGATTTCTGAATTGAGACATTCGCTAAGGTTAAGTATCGTCCTGTCTCTGCAGATTTCTCACAAAAGAGCGTGACAGAACGATAGTAAAGTATTTGCTTAGCAAAATTCTCAATTCAGAAACCGGGCCTTAGCCTACCCCATCTAAAACAATGTCCCAGGCACTGCAGCGCCGAGTGGTCTCTTCACCCATCTAGTGTGAGTGAATGTGCCACTGGACGTAATCATCTCATTACGTATATGCAAAAAGATCATAGTTTAGGTAAGTTACGAAAATCTCGAGCGTACCTACGCCATAACATGTGAAAGATAATTTTCTTCCGAACAAAATGTACCGGGGAAAGTTATCGATATTTCTGTCATTTCTAGTACTCGAACCTCAGTTGGCTTCTAAGAGTCTGGATCCCACATAAAATAGGATCGATTGGCATTAAAAAAAGGTATTCTGCATTTTTTTTTTCGCTGACTGTATTTTTTTCCAAAATCTGTGAATTCAGTTCGTAATATCCCAAAAAGCTATGGATGGTCTTCTAGGAAGGAACGTTTTCCTGTAACTGCAACGGCTAAGGTACCTGCCCTTACCGCCCCGTCTCAAAAATCCACCCTGTATATCGAAAGTAATACCGAAGGCACGTTGTTAAGGGTAGACGATAGCAAGGTGGCGGGAAATTCAAAATTTTCACAGACTTTAACATTTTGTAGCTAAACTGAACTATTTTTGTTCAGCGATTTTTCGTTCGCGAGAATAAAACCGTATTCTTTTCATTATTGTAAACAACAGAACAACAATAATTCAGCCGATTATGTGTTCTGGTCTACGAAGCAGTGGTAGTGCCCAAAAAACTTGTCGTAGACCAGAACACATAATCGGCTGAATTATTGTTGTTCTGTTGTTTACAATAATGTAAAGAATACGGTTTTATTCTCGCGAACGAAAAATCGCTGAACAAAAATAGCTCAGTTTAGCTACAAAATGTAAAAAACTGTGAAAATTTTGAATTTCCCGCCACACTACTATCTTCCAGCCTTAATACCCAACCGTTGAATGAACCCGAATGTTGTGTGAGCCTATAATTGGCATCCTTATCAGACCAAAAACCATGTACCTAATTATAATTTTAATGTTTATTAAGGATTCTGTTGGCTTTCCTAATTTAATAAATAAATAAATAAAT
This sequence comes from Zelleria hepariella, assembly GCA_949319315.1. Classification (NCBI taxonomy): domain Eukaryota; kingdom Metazoa; phylum Arthropoda; class Insecta; order Lepidoptera; family Yponomeutidae; genus Zelleria; species Zelleria hepariella. Next base: position 3,628,512 of record OX439392.1, on the reverse strand, counting down.
AAACCTCACCTGTGCATCTTTGAGCTGCGTCTTCAGGAGAGCAATCTCGCCAGCTCTTTGGCAGAGACTCCACTCCGTATCCTCAAGTCTTTGCCGCAGCAACGCTCGATCTCTCCTCATCCGTGCAAGCTCGGCCTCTCTCTCGCCGGAGCGAGAGTTGAGAACCCCATACCCTTGGAGTGTGAGGCCGCGGGATGCTCGCACGCGGACCTCGTGCGCGCGGAGCCGCTCTGATGTGCTGGAATTTGAGAAAAAGGCACTCTTTAATGACTTAAATTGTTTTAAGAGGAGATTCGAATCCGTGCAGTCTATATTTTGGCCGCTAAAGGAATTATGGTTTTCTAGCTCGTCCCATAGCCATGGGAGAGTCACGGAAAATCAGAAAACGGTCTGCTAAAAGACTAGCTGCCGATTTCTGAATTGAGAAATTCACTAAGATATAGATAGATAGATAGAGAACACTTTATTTTACACCAGAAATTAATGATTTACAAGAATTTTCTTAAACTAATAGTACAGACGGCGCGGCGGTCGGCGGTGGTCTAAGCAAATACCTACGTAAGTATCGTTCTGTCTCTGCAGATTTTTCACGAAAGAATTTGACAGAACCATACTTAAGTCTAGCTTAGTGAATTTCTCAATTCAGAAACCGGGTCTTAGTAGGGCCACAGAATCAGAGTCACCCAGAGACACACAGAATCAGAGTCACCCAGAGACACACTCTGTCACGCTCTTTTGTGAGAAATTTGCAGAGACAGGACGATACTTACGCATTTGCTTAGCAAAATTCTCAACTCAGAAACCGGGCCAGAGTCAACTAACTTGCGATTTTGGAATTGAGAAATTCACTAAGCAAGCACTTACTTACGTATCGTTCTGTCTCTGCAGATTTCTCACAAAAGAGCGTTAAAGACTAGGTAGTGAAGTATTTACTTAGTAAAAATCTAAATTCAGAAACCGGGCCTGAATCACGGGTTTCCATGACGATTTCCTTGGTCGTAACGTAAGCCGTAGGAAGCTACCGTATTCAATAGCCTCCAACTAATGGATCGTTAAGGAAGTGAGTGCGTAGGTACTTAGGCACCTGACCATTACTAAAGTGGGCACGTGTATAATGATATGGGTCACGGTCAATTGGTAAGAACAATGCGAGCATTCACGGTCGCTTACATGTACAGTCCGCCACACGATAATACCCCTTTTTGTTCGATTGGCGCCCTTATGCCGCGCGCAGTAAGAGCTACCATGGGGTACCTATCCTAGACTGTGGCCGACCGTACTAATAGGTATCTTTACTGCAAGTGCCTTCTTTCTACCTGCTTTGATCTATCTTCAAACGCTGAATTTCCTTTGGTGAAATCAAAGGGAAGAAATATTTTTGCTTGGGTTGAAAAACAAACAAAAAGAAAAAGCTTGATGCACGCAAGTTGAAACGTCACCAAAAGATCGGTACCACCCAGAGGAGACTGCGCAGGCAGGACAGATACCAGTGGCGAGTGTGTCTGAGGCCAAGACACTTCGGGTCGCTAAGGGTGGTATTCTAGAACGCTACTTAAACTAAGTTCAAACTAGAAAGCTCCTTGAACTCTGTTCGTGAATTTAAGTACAGTTTAGTATTGTCGACTGCCGATAAAACAGTGAATGTTTTGATTTGAATATCCCTCCCTTCATATCAAAACATGCTCTGCTTTATCGACAGTCAGAACTCTGTTTAAACTGAGTTTAAGTAGCGTTCTACAGGGTGCACTTGAATTCGATAGCGAAACTTTAAGTAGGCAGTCTACTGATCAATACAAACAACTTGTACTAGGTGGCGAAAAAAATGAAGCTAAAAAAATATCAGCTGTTTCATACATTTGGCGCTGAGTCGACCTTTTGTATGGAACAGCTGATATTTTTTTCCCTCCATTTTTTTCGCTATCTAGTACAAGTTGCTTGTTTTGATCAGTAGACAGCCTACTTGAAGTTCCGCTATCGACTTAGAGTGCACCCTGTAGAATACCACCCTAAGTGAACTAGGTACAGATACCCCATGGCAGCTCTTACTGCGCGAGGCCTAAGGGCGCTAATCGAACAAAAAGGGTTATCCTTGCGTGTAGCCGACCGTACCAACCTGTATAGTCATGGTGAGGCTCTTCGGAGTGCCGCTCCGGCTCGGAGACTCCGGAGTCGGTCGGGGAGTTCCTAGCCCTGCACCACACCTTCCATACCCCTCTGTAGCCATGGTGACAGAGGTTATAACCTGTCCTTTTAGCATGCACAATAGAGAAAGGCTTTTCCCGACCTACTTACCATGTATGAAAATTTAGGACTCAACCTTTGACACAGAACACAGATGAAAATCTAAGGACTCAAATCGTGAAACTGACATTTAGTTAGCCGTCGACTAAGGCCTTTTGTCGAGCATGCATGCTAAGCGGGCAGGCAGGGATCTGGAACTCCCTTAGCATGCACACTCGAGAAGGGTTTTAGTCTTTTTTGCAAAGTCAGTTTCTCCAATGGAGTAACTGACATTTCGAGACGTCAAAAGCCTTTTGAGAGCGGTGCAGGGAGCTGACTGCCAACCTCGAGTGATGGAGAGGCACTTCAAGAAAGCCTTCTGGCGTTCAGCCAACAAACCTGTGTGTGTAGATACCTATTCTCAAGGATGGAGGTACCGACCTGTAGTCATGGTGGGGCTCCTCGGAGTGCCGCTCCAGCTCAGAGACTCCGGAGTCGGCCGGGGAGGGCGCCGGCGCAGGCTCCTTGCCCTCCGCACTCATCACGGAGTTCGACTTGCTTCTGGAAAGAGGAGATATGGTTTGATTAGTTGAACCGTATGTACCTAGCGTGGCGGGAAATGCAAAATTTTCAGTATTTTTTTTAAATTTTGTAGCTAAGTAGGTATAACCCGTGTCATTAAAGAAAACATTTGGGACGGAGTTAAAAACCTAGCGTTGTCTCGCTTTGACTGTATTAATTAGAGCGAGAGGGCGAGTGTTTTGAAGTTCATCCTAAATGTTTTCTTTAATGACACGGGTTATATGAGCAATTTTTGTTCAGCGGTTTTTGTTTCACGACAATAAAATAGTGTTCTTTTAAATTATTCTAAACAACAAAATAATAATAATTCAGCTGATTATGAGACTACTAGTTTTTTGGGCTGTACCACTGGTTTTACGAGCAAAAAACCAAATCGGCTAAATAATTGGTGTTGTGTTGAGCAGAATAATGAAAATAATGCTGTTTTATGGTCGTGAAACAAAAATCGCTTAACAAAAGTAGCTCAGTTTAGCTGCAAAATGGAAAAAAAAATCGAGATATCGCCCTTGGCCCCATAGTAAAAGTTGCTTGTATTGGTGAGTAAAGCGACCCCTTTCAATGTCACAGGACCTTTCTGAAACACCATGTAGAGTTAGGAACCAACCATGGGTTTTCCTCGCGTGTCTCTGAAACACCATGTAGAGTTAGGAACCAACCACGGGTTTTCTGAAACACCATGTATAGTTAGGAACCAACCATGGGTTTTCCTCGCGTGGCTCTGAACGAGGAAGTCGTTGAAACTCTTTGAAGTTCGAGTACATAATTTATTTGTTTATGCATTATTTTATTCGGAGACGTTTATCGCCACTGCAGTGCTCTACCGATGCATGCGGTGACTTTATGGGAGACATAAACGTTAAGTTTACGATTAGGGAGTCTACGGTTTTATTTGACGAGCGATATTTACAGTTCGCGCCAAGAAACTGATTCCTTTCTTGGCGCGAACTTTGTTCCTATTGCGATATGTTTATCAATCAGTCGGTTTATCGGGCAACAATCCTGAAACACCTAAACTTTAAAATGTGATTTCCAACAACTTTGTTTCTACGACTATGGTGAAAGCGCAATTAAAATTTTCAGTTAGTTCAATAAAAATTGCTCCACAGATTTGGCTCATGTTCGAAGTAAAAAAATATTTTAATTTAATTTACCCTAACTAATTCACATAACGATCCGACCAAATTTACTCAAGTTATCGTCGAACGAACATTCTTATAAACGGATTGTTCCAGTAGACTCGGAGAACTTCTCTCGCTTCGCTCGCTCGTTCAATTAGTGTAGATGTGATTACATTACATAATTTATTGTAGAATAAGCAGTTGACTTAGAAAATGGTTTGCAATGGCTAAAAACGTAGGCCTTTGCATTGCATTGTAATGAGATGATTTATACATCGTCCAGTGGCACCTTCACTCACACTAAATGGATGAAGAGATCACTCGGCGCTGCAGTGCCTGGGACATAGATGGAGTAGGCTTGCCCAGCACCTATACCATCCTGACAGCTTAGTCGGCCTAGCCCAGAAAGACAAGTCAATACGTGTGGAGCCAACTAAGCCGCGGGTTTCCTCACGATGTTTTCCTTCACGGTTAGCGAGTGGTATTGCTACTAAAAATTCACAAATGTACGCAATGGCTAAGTACCTAGTAAAAATCAAAGCCTCGCAGAACATCCACAGCCGAGCAGCAAAGTGTGGCAAGCGGCCTGCCCGTAGTAGGTAAGTAAGGTAGGTACAGTAATAAGTAGCAAGCGTCTCGCTAGTGAGCTTTCCGCTTCAGCGGTAGAGCGAGGAGACGGATGGTGTTCTGCGCGCGTAGCACGATGGACCACGCGGAAGATGACCCATATCGCGGAAGATGGCCATGCTTATAAAGATGTAACTAAATTTAAAATACCCCGACATTAAAAAGCTTCAAATTAGCATATATTATCTTATAAAGGGCTGAACCGATTTTAATAAAACATGATCTAAGAAACTTCGCTAGAATTTAAATCTGGATACGGATTCAAAATCCTTTTGAAAATAGCTAACTTGTTGGTTGGGTATCCCCGCGAATAAGATACTCGTAATATCCGCAAGATGTTAAAGAAATTCGTACACACGACAGCACGTCGACCCTTACACGCCAGCACTCTATTCGGTTACGTTACGGGCGAATTTACAACAAAAATGTACAGTCTGACGTGTTGTCGTGTGTACGTGCGTAATATAAAAAAAATATCTGCTGCTTGCTACGAGTACATACATTTGGTACAGTAGGTACGGTCGGCCACAATCTCAGATACCCCATGGCAGCTCTTACCGCGCGTGGCATAAGGGCGCCAATCGAACAAAAAGGGGTATCTGAGACTGTGGCCGACTGTACCTACAGAATGGTACGCTGACTTTTTTCGAAATTTCGGTCTTGGTCCCGTAGTAAATATTGCTTGCATTGATAACTGTAACACCCTGTATTTCAACCAGCGTCTGTTAACCTACTTCACACCCCTGTTTCCCTGGTGCCTGCACCAACTCGGTACAGCAAAAACGTGCATGTATTTCCTCGAACTAGGTACAACATGCTCATTCGATTCTAATAGCATGTTTGGAAATTTAAATCGTTTCCTTTACATACGCCACCCGTGACTTTTGTTCCTGCCACCTTCGGGCACTTTAATTCGAGGTGCTAGTGGCTAATTTGGTTTGGCGGGTCTTGGCGAATCGTGGAGTGCCTAGTGGAAAGTGTCGACAAGTAAAGGAAGCGAAGATAGAAGTTTCATGTGCCCAACCCGCGCCTCATTTCCCGGAACAATAAGTTTTTCCCTCAGTTATCGTGAGTTCACAGAACAAAACAATATCGTGTGGAAGTTGACCTTGCAGGTTAGCTTTCCTGTAGGCTAGGCCAGACAGGGCTAGGCCTTACTAAGCTGAAATAATGTTGATAACAGTGGCAGATTTGCAGGTAATCGTAGCAAAAAAATACAAAATAAATGCAATTTTAGACAAAAATCAGGCGCGTTGGCGCGCTTTGGTCAGATGCACATTTTTCCTCATTATCATATTATTATTTAAGAGACCCCTTCAGGACCGTGGGAACTCGGCGATGGGCAAGCGCGTGAAGTGAAACACTGCTTTCTTTAGCTGTTTCACCCAAAGCGAGACGGGGCGCGGGAAAAGTGAGAGGCAATGCGGCTGTATGAGTCTACCTGTGTGCGTGCCCTTTCGCGAGTATGTAGTTGTAGTTATAACGTAAAAGATCTATTTTCCCAAATTTTTTCGTAGTTCCGCTGCCATTTCTACATTGTATTAGCTATTTCAAAAATCTTTTTTTTTCTGACAAGTACAATACATTATTGATGTTCCCAAGGTAGTTCGACTCCAATAGACAGTGTAATAATGTAAGTAAATAACAGCTGAAAGTAACACCTTTTTCGGCGCTAAAACGCATCGCTCTAATTTCTTTCAGGCTGTTTTTTTTAGTATAAAAACTATTTGCAAACCTCTGTATTGGTCATCTACTGATATAAACCAAGTTTCAGTAAAATCCAGCCTGTAGTTTAGAAATTAAACCGGAACTACGTTTGTATGGGAAAACGCTGCTTCAGAGCGTTCTTAATATGTAAATCGCCCAAAAAGTAGCAAGATAATAAATTGTACCTAAAAGGCCTACCACACGCGCCAGCTTCCCCACAGTTTTGCCTGCGCAAACCAGCTTGTTTAATGAACACTGCGCGTGTAGTTGGTAGGACGGTAGCATTCGCCAGAGCGTGGACGCACAGTGTTCAACGTACAAGCTGGCTTGCGCAGGCAAAACTGTGGTGAAGCTTGTGCGTGTTGTAGGCCTTTAAGCGGTATTTTAGTCCGGAGTCGAAGTTCTGTCGTAAGCCCAGTGCACAAACAATCTCACCGCCTCCATGCTCCATATCCCCTGGGCCATGTTGGCCGTGTATTGCGGATAAAATAATATGTTAAACACAGTGTACGGTTACCTGAATAGGTCGATTTCAGATTAAATGTCGGGATTGGAATTGAAGCCTTGAGGTGGCGCGATTTTCCCGCAAATAAAACCTGTGTGCTTACCTAGGTTTTCTGTAAAAAAACAATCCGCGCAGTTGCTACTCCTCAAAACCAGTATACAGGGTGCTAAAAGATCGCCAACAAAGCGGGAAACCACGTATTGTCCTCATCATAAGGAACATTTTTTCCCACGGAACTATGCCTGGGAAATCAACGGTTTCCGAGATAATGAGCGTCAAAGTTGGACTTTTCAAAACTTTTTTTTGCGGAAATGTATTCAGTATCTAGTTCTTAACATACCTTCTCAAGAAGCCATATCAAAATTATGAATATTTCTTACAAAAAACGACGTTAAAATTGCAACCCGCAATGTATTTTACACATCGGCATTTCAAGCTTAAGTAACATAAACTGATACCTACGCTTGCGCAATATGACTTCTGTGCGTTTCACTTCCATTACGTGATAAAATATTTTTCAAAATTATAACCTAAAAAACCAAAATCATTTCCCAGCAATAATTTATTGAAAAATATATTTGTTTTTAAAGCGTGCAATAACAACTGTTTTTTTTCTTACATCTTAGATCCTAACGAAAAACGATTTGCCTTCTAAGGCCTGATGTATGACTTCTTAAATTAACCATTTAACCTACTTTACAATGGAACTGTCAAAATGTACGACCTCCATATTTTATTGCTATTGCCACATTAGTTGGCAACCTCTGAATTCCCGCTCTATATGAATTCCGACATACGTGTGATATTTTTTGCAACGTTAATTACCACAACTTTGTAGTAAAATATTACACGTTATAATAATGTAACACTAACCACCAGGTATGTAACCAATGCACCAATTTGTTGAGGCTTATTTATGAGTATTATGACATCTCTACATCTGTACCTATATCATATGGAGTTACCTCCACTGTGTTAGTAATCCATAGCTTGTGAATGCAACGTGCTATACAACGTGTTACAAAAGGTTCTAAACTTTATAACCCTTTTTGCAAAAACATATTTGGGTTGTGATCCCTATCACGGAGTGACCCTCTTAAAACCCATTTTTTTTACATTGTTTAGATACCTAGAGCTGAGATAGAGTAGGTAAGCTAGCTTAGTCGGCCTAGCCCATAGGCAAGACAATGAAGGGGTAAAAATATGGAGTTAAAATTAAGTGTAGTTAAACGTTAAAGTTTTGCACCAACTTTAACGTTTGAACGTCAGAATGATGCATTTAAATGCATGTATTGAATTGAATTAATTACCTACTTGGTTTTTCATCGTGCAAATCCGTCGGGGGGGCAACCGACCGTAGTTCCTCTCATCTAGCTAGGTTGTACCTACTCACATGGTTGGTCTACCACACAGGTCTACCACTATTACGGTAGGTACTCTGAGAAACAGTGTGCACGTAGTTTTTATATCGATTTAACGGTTTTACTTACTTTTGAACTGTAGTTTTTGTTCGATTGACGCCCTGTTTTTCAACCTTAGTTGTACCAATGTCAACAAAAGTTAGCAAGTTTCGTTCTGGATTACTAAAATAGGTATAAAGGGCTATCATTCCTACAAAAAACTATAAGTTTGTAGAACACAGTCAAAACTCTAAACGAAGATTTTGTTTTTCTTTGAATAAAAAGGTGTTCTAAGAAGCGGGCTTTTAAGTTATCACAATGAAATCACATATCAGATTGAATAAAATTATAATCATTATCAAAACTACTGACCAGTAACTACAACATCCACACCAAATAAAATATAAACTGTGAATGATACTTTCAAAACAAATCGGTAAATCTGTAGTAAAAAATGGAAACTTTTACGATGACTTAGCAGTCAATGGTGTTCCATGGTGTTCCATGATATAAAATAAATAATCATTCAATTACCTTCTAGTGGCTCAAAATTAATGTAGTCACTTGTTTACGTAGCCTGTTGGATGTCCCACTGCTGGGCAAAGGTTAAATGTAGTGACTACTTATTCATCTTTATTTTCCAACGATTAAATATGGGTAAAAGTAGAAATTTATTTTTTCTATTTTGTTCAACGCACCCATGATGACGCGACGTACGGTACGGTTGGACACTTTTGGTTTTTGACCTTATGAGGTTCGAAACCCCAAGAATGCCGTTGGACTCAACATACACAATTACACAAAGTATATAACTTTGGTGATAATGATATTACATAATAGGTGCATAAGTACTTAGATAATGGATGAAATGAGTCACTAATCAAATCATTGTCTGAATATTTGAACCATTTAGTCTTATGAGGTCAAAGATCCATTATTTGTGCCAAGGACCACAATTACCATGGTTTAACCCGCGCTTTATTTACATAAAGTCGTAAGTATATGTAGTCGCTAACTGTACCTAAAAGCCTATGCAGACATTCTCCCAATCAATTAGTAAATATAGAGTCGATTATTGCCAAGAAAAAGCGAAAGTTTTACGTTTCCAAAAATTGCCCCCCCAACACTTTCAAAGTAAAAAGCATCAAACTTTCAACCGCGAAAGGAAATAAAAGATTTTTTCTTTATCAAATAATTATCAGACTACAACCTGATTTTCTGAACTTATACTTTGGCCTCTTAGGGGTTTTCTGTGATTCTGACAATGCAATTTCGTGGGCAATCATCTAAATAAGACATAAATAAAAGCCCCATATTTTTTTACACAATGTTGCTTGCTAGGTTTAGAAATTGCACAGCCCTATTGTTTTAATGTCGTCGTGTGTATAGGCCCTAAAAGAGGGAATGAATGACTAACACGCAGTGATTGCAGATACGAGCGGAAGGTTGCGCAAAGTGCACAATACGGCTGACGGATGCTGCTATCCATGCGCCTCTGCCTAGGTACTTGGGCACCTACCTAGGTAAATCCTAGGTTGGTACAAAATGTAAGTGAAATGTAGCCATGTCCCACTAGATGGGCATAGGCCTCTCTCAGAGTATGCCCACTGCGAATTGGCGATTTTTGCGTTGAGGGTATAATATAATGCCTCAAACGCTCAGGTTTCCTCACAATGTTTTCCTTCACAGTTAGCGAGAATACACTTGTAAGTACCTATGGCTACCGATCATTACCTACCCCATGACATTCCTATTACACGGTTTTCAGGACCCGCCAGTGAAGTGGTTTTTTTTAAACAATATCAAACCTCGTATGACATGTGAAATATGAAAACACGTATTTCCCTCTCGTCTCGCCTCCGCTTGGGTGAATTATGGTCGCAAACAAAAGCTTTCGAGGTCAGACAGAACTAATGCGTGTTACACTTATCTAGCTAGGTACTTACCTAGATATAATTAGACCAGAACCTCGCATTTTCGTCAGTTGTAAATGTAATTGAATAAATTATCTCCATAATTTCAGCACACTTATTTCACTAACAAACAACTACCAAAAGGATGTTGGTAATTCAAAACATAAATTGGACATAACGTATCCGTAGGAGCAAAAAATTCAATACCAAAGAAAATGACTAGTTATCGGTCTCATTTTCATGTTCAGTAGATCTCTACTAAACAACAGATCCATTCACTTCTTCTTTATCTGTGCTAGGAGTAACAAGTATGAAATTATACAACTCCTTACATACCTCAACATGCTGGTAATCATTGTAATCCAATTCAGTCCACAAATATCAGGAAAAGTCAAAATTTTCCATTTCACACCGCATCAACCGATTCCGCACAATTTTAATATTCCACCTGAAAAATACTCTGTACCCGCGATTTAATTTGATCCCACTGATTTTCAGGCTCTCTCTAGGTCTTCAAATATCACTAGGCTATTTACACTGTCCAAAAAACATTTTGCTGGCGCGATGCAGGATTTTCCCCGTTCTGTTGGAACTTTGGAAGCGCGATACGTACGTTTGATCGGTGTCGCGTATGGCTCTACTACTACGCTCGTCATATCGCACGGATGGTTCCCTCGGTGCGCCCGAGTCGATGCGCTTGGGGGGCTAAGATGTTGCTGCAATGTTTTCTGCAACTTTAAGGCCCGATTTACATTGGTCAAGTCAAGGGTAAAGTAAACGGTAGAGCCAACTAGCATAACGGGTAGTACTCTGCCAATGCTTAATTTGGGTTGAAAACCGGTCGAATCAGGCGCATAGGTTAGTATCATAGTATTCTACCGTGGTACTATGCCGTGAACCCGTGAACAGCTGGCATCAAGGGCAATAGCGAGTACAGTCCACTGGACCCATTCAAATGGACAAATCGGTTAGACCACTGTCCTTAATTTCATTACTGTATTTATCTACCTAGGGGTAATTTCATAAACACACGACCAATGTAAAACGGGCTTCAGGCTCGCTTCGTTGATTGATGGTGCTGAATTATTGTAAAAATTAAAATGCTACGAATGGCTAGGAAGCAGTGGACGAGAATATTATACTGAGTAGCGAGATTGTTTTGCGCTATTAAAAAAAATACTACAATCAACGGTAGAGTATGCTATTTTGCAACTAAAAAGATACTCTGAATAACAAAGAAGGATGAAGTGAAGGATTTGTAATTTTCACTCGAATCGGGATTTAGGCTCTTTATTTAATTGATTTGGATGTTGTTTGATGAGCATCCGATATTTTGGCATCGTTGCAGGTGACATGGTCAGAAGAAGTTTTTTGATTGTCAAAGTTAAGACTAGGTGTAGATTTTCTGCGGTGCCACGTCACAACGCAATGACGTCGCCTGGCCCTTACAACTTTGAAAAAAGAAACGTACATTGAATAAAATAGGTTCTAAAGTTTGACCATCAGCACAGCAGCATTCTACCGCTCCGACAATCACCCACAGTCCGCCCCATTCATAAGTTTAGAGAAGCGCTTAGGCACTCGAAGTCACGCAGCCCTAGTCCACATCACCAGCCTATCCTGATCCCCAGGTCCATACTAACAAATCGACGGATAGGAGACCAGATTTTAAATGCAACTATAAGCCACTGCAGCCAGTAATTAACACGAAACGGATTAATTGAGCGGCAGACAAGAACGTTGCTCTTACGTGTCATTGACATGATGAATTAAATCCATATGGGTATGATGAGTGTGTTAAAGTGGAAGGAGCACAACTACCTAATATTTTTATCCTTGAAAACTGAGATATTTTAGTTCAGCTATTTTGTTTTACGGTACTTATTATTATTGTATTCTTTTCATTGTTATAAACAACAGAACAAAAATAATTCAGCTGATTGCGTAGCTGGTCATAAAACCAAGTTTTTTTTTTTTTTTTTAATTTGGTGGCCGTGAAACAGAAATCATGAGCACTTTAGCTTCAAAATAAATAAAATGAAAACTGGTTTTTCCCTCCACGCTGCTTTCGTGGGACCTTAAAGTTCTACGTAGAGCGAGAAAGAGACTTTGTATCGCGCTATGCCGATAACGCTGGTTTATCTTTTCAGAATATCTGTGCGGTATGTGTACGAAATCGTAGATGAAATAGTTTACATTACATATTTTTATAATGGCTCGCCATAATAAAGTAATTACTTTTATGGCGAGCAATTATAATCGGTCATTAAATAATTACTCGAAAAATGCGCACAATGATACGCTATATAAAACAGCAATTAAACCAGAGTTGCAAAAAATACACATTTACATAGAAAACTCATTTCTTTCGCGAGTTCACACGCATTTTCTAAACCGCAGGTAGGCAGAACCGCAGAAATAAGCTAAAGTTAGATAGGCTACAGTAGAAGGTCCCTGCAATGTCAAAACTGGGATCAAATCTTGAAAAGGCTTGTCTATGTAGCTATTGGAATTTAGTTATTTGTCTGCCACTACAAATTAGTTTGTTTGTAGAGCCGTAGAATCGATGTAGGGCAGATGTAGAGTCAATTCATAGAGTGAATGTGGAGTCGATTATGGAGTGACTCTACGAGAACGCATGATTGTATGCATTTGTATAGTTTTAAGTTGATAAAACATTGTGAAAATCAATGAAAACCATAATTTAAAAATACATTTACCCGTCAAAACGCTTATATTTTATTAATTTAAAAATCAACGTAACGTCATGGGGCAAAAATAAATGGGATAGGTGCTATTATCCTGTAAAAAGTGTAAGGATTTTTTGTAAGATCTTGTTCTACAGGCTACATAAAGATTGAAGTTGCTATCACCGATATTTTACGGTGATAACTCCATCACTCCACATGGAGCCGACCTACTGACTGACTTCGTCATTTGAGCAACCAGGGTCTGTAACGCAATAGCGTGTCGATGGCGTCCCAGTAGAAGGATAAAACCGGGGTTTCCTAGTTTTTCTCCAGCGAACTAATCCTCTAGCTACAATTAGAATCAGAAGATTCTTTGCTGTACTACAAAAACATTCGACAGCATTAATAAAACATAATTGAAGCCGGCAATTGGGAGCCCATTTTGGCACCATTGCGTTACAGTCTCAGGCCCCAGACCAGGGGCCTTAGCCTGTAACACAATGGCGTCTCAATGGCGTCCTAGGTAGAAGGACAAAACCGGGATTTTTTCGTTGTTCTCCTACAACCAGCGAACTAATCCTCTAGGATTAGACTCATAATATTCTCTGCTGTACTACAATAACATTAAAAGGACCGACACTGAACCGACAGCATCAATAAATCGTAATTAAAACCGTCAACCGGAAGCCCATTTTGGCACCATTGTGTTACAGGCTAAGGGCCCAGATGAGTGATGTATGGCATGGCTTAGTTATCTACTGTCCGTACGATCATTATCTTGTAGCTAGATTGTTCCGCTTGTAACTTTGGAGAAAAAAAAACAATGATAAGTGCTTTTCTTCATATTAAATTGTGTAGGGAGAGTGTACCGAGGTTGTAAAACTTTATAGGTAAGCAATAGTTTCTAATGTAGAGCTTTTTGATGCTCGTGAAACTGCCATATTGAGTGAAATAGAAGGAACTAGCTACTTTGCAACTCTAGCTGGAAATAAAAAAGCCGTTTCTGCGTTCGTAAAGACTTACAAGATAAGTATGAAACACAGCCTCCAGTGGCACCTTCACTCACACTAGATGGGTGAAGTGACTACTTGGACCTTGTTTTAGATGGAATATGGCAAATTAATATCGTACTGACACTTACACAGTCCCAGGCGAGATCCAATTATATAACTGCTGGCTCATGTTTCTGGCAATTTGACCAATTGACCACAGGGAAATGAGCAAGAAGTTATAGGTTTTTGTGCCTAAGTGCTGCGGTGTTATTATTTATAGTTGGCCTCTTATCTAGGTTAGCGTGAGAAAGAACTACGTACCTATGTCCAACAAACAGTCAGTGGCTAAGCTTATTCTGTAAAAAAAACGGCACAGTCGCTAGTCGGGAAAATAAAAATAAATATATATTTTTCGACAAATAATACGTCATATTTTTACACTTAAAATTATCCCGCAAATAAACCGGTTTTGAGGACGGGCAACTGTGCGGATTTTTGTTTATTATAACCCTGGAACGAAAACGTAGGTACTACCTGAAGATTTTTTTATCGCTGTAGCGTTGGAAATAGCTGACTAAAAATATTTAAGCCTATAGGTACATGGATAGAAGCATAATGTGAGCCATTTTGTTAAGCATCTAGCCTTTAGAATCACGATCTTTTAAGAATCCAGGAATCCATAGTCCACTAGCAGGATTTAGACCCTGTAGTACACACGACAGCACGTCGACCCTTACACGCTAGCACTCTACTCGGTTACGTTACGGGCGACTATACAATAAAAGTGAACATTCTGACGTGCTGTCGTGTGTACATACGCATGGGTTCTAAGCTTGCAGGACACTATTTAGTATTCTCCGTGTCCACTACAAAGTCAAGTAGTCGTAAATAAAGATACTGCCGCACACTGCAAGTCAGTTACATAACGGACGCGTTTCCTCATGGGAGTCACGACTTTGACACTCCATTCACAATTTCACACTTGCAGAAACTGGAACTGAGCCCACTACATGGCGCACGAATTCGATAGCAGGCTATGCAAACAATCTTTATTTATGTGGCAAAAAAATTGGTCAAACAAAATCAGCGTAAGGTGCAACTAAAGTAATCCGGCGTAAAATGCACAATTTTCACAGTTTTTTTTTTCAATTTTGTAGCTAAACTGAGCAAATTTTGTCCCACGATTTTAGTTTCACGACAGTAAAATTGTATTGTTTTCATTATTCTAAGAAAAAAAACCACAATAGACTGTGGCCGACCGTACCTAATAAAAAAATCCGCAATATAATTTTTTGGTCGATAACTTTTTCACTGTAAGTCTTAATCCATTTACCTAGGTATTACAATCGAATAGCAAACGGGAAAAAACATGCTCAGAGGCACTCATTCCTAGGCTTGTCAATATTATCAGGAAGTCTGCAAGATCAGGGCTATTACTTCTTGAAAAGGTCACTCTATCCTCTATGGGGCCACACAGCGCGTTACAAAAAACAAACAATGTAATTCCTAGACTAGAATACTCACACGATAGCGGAGTGGTGTCTGTGGTGGAGCGGAGCGGGAAGCGAAGCAGGCGGTAAGGCGGAGAGCGAGGCGGGCTGTGGCGAACCGCACCACCGCGCCTCGCGCACATCTGATGAGCCTGCAAGAAGGCATAGGCATAGTAGGCTTCTAAACAGGGAAAATACAAATTATATTAGCTAACCCTGAATTACGTAAAAAACCATACGGACTAGGTAATCGCATAAAGCAGTGACTTGCCAATCGGTTACTAGCTTTGCCGGTCACATGAAGCCAGACCATGAGTATGAGTCAGGCAGTAAAATCGGTGGATGAAGTACCACAGTAAATTGGCTTGGCGACTTATTTCACTGGCTTGTTATCCTGGCTTGAAAAAGCTGGCCTAATGTGAAGCGCTCAGCAGCGCGAGAGTTTTTACTGTCATAAAATCTACCAAACTTACTTCCATAAAGAGTCATGTGCGAGGGCGGCCGGCTGGCCAGCACTGGTGTGGAGCCATATCGCTCGCCGCCGGCCGACAGGCGACCACCAAGCGGCTTGAACGCTATCGGACGAATGACGGACTTGCCCTGGAGACAATCAGAGAAAGACACAGTTAGAATAAGGTCTAGGAATATTATAATTGTTGGTTGTGGATGAAAAAAAAAAAACCTTCCCTTATGTTTTCGCGAAAGAACACTGAGGCAGGTTTTTTAGTATCAGCCTAGGTGTGAATTCCACTACGTCACTACAGTAATGTAGGGTGGAGCGTTATTCAGTTCAATAGGCTGATCCATTTTCTTAAATGTTAATGCATAAAAAGTATTGCTCAGAACTCAGTGTCACTCTAAAAAACATTGACCACATAAAACAAGAAGATTTGGCAGTGTTTATAGACACATTTTAGGAATAAATGTAAATCTCTTTCGTTTATGATAAATCTCGTCCGCTGCCGCTCCGCCTATGCCGCGTCCTCGTCTTTATAACAATTTATCCATTCACTGAGCGTGTCTAATGGATGTACCAGTCTACGTGCTTAGTGTAAAATTAAATGCGTCTTAGCTTAAGTTTAACAAAGTAATACTACGGTATTAAAAGTGCAAAGAAGAAGCCAATCTGAGAAACGATTAAGTTAACAATTTCCTTGATTGCTTCAGTAGCTATAGTCGTGTATAACGATTATGTATCATGTCTTACGATACATAGTAATCTTCGGACTGTTACACTTTACACGTCACATAACTACAGTATTTTTCCTCTTTCTTCTTCGGAGGTAGGTGCGTAACGTACGTATGTCGATCAATTATTTGAATACTTTGCTTTTGAGGTTGCATTGCATCCAAAATGGGGGTGGTTGTGGACCACATCGATGATGTCATTGAATATATCATGACGAACTCAAATGAAAATGAGTTTAACTTGTTAACATTATTATGTCCTCAGAAACTAATGGAAAGTGATGATTATGGTAACGTACAGTTACATATTATGGAATTAAAATGATTATGGATTAAAAGGAACAATCTTTTTTTTTTTGTGTCTAGCGCCGCCAAAAAAAAATGTTTTTGGACCCGTTTTTTTTTTTAAACGAGCCGTGAAATGAGAATCCTTATTTTTAGGACCTAAGGTCTAGATTCCAGATCCTAGAACCTACGAATAAATCTCGCCGCCGCCAAAAACGGCCACTTTTGGCAGCGGCGGGATTTATTCGTAGATTTTTGCCTGGTTTTTGGCAAAATACGTAGGTATCCAAATAGATGACATGATTTTTTTTTCATGGACCATCACCTTAAAGGTTAAGCTTCAATTTTAATTTTTTGAAACATTTCCCAGCAAACCCTAATTACTTTTAGTCTGCACATTCACCGATTGAAACCAATCACCAGAAGGTTCAGAATAACAACAACAACAACAAACCAATCTCCTACACACAAGGTGCATCAGCTAATGGAGCCATAACTTCGCTATCTGACTTGGTTCGGCACGGATTTGACATTTGGTTCGGTAGGTGGTTTATTTCGCAGTACGGTCACTTAGAGATACCTCTTTTGTTTGATTCACGCACTTATGCGACGGGCGATAAGAGCTACCATGGGGTAGCCGAGACTGTCGCGGACTGTAGGCTGCGCACACGCAACTGCGCCATTGAAAGGTCAGGCAGACGTGACAGTGCGCATCTTGAACTTTTCTGGGGATATCAGTGCCGGTGGCACCAGCGCGGAAACGTGATTAGCTTAGCTACAGTCAGCCACACGCTAGGATACCCCTTTTTGTTCGATTGGCGCCCTTTTTCCGCGCGCTGTAAAGGCAGCCATGGGATATCCTAGACCGTGGCCGACCGCACCTACTCCTGGTTTCCCAACGGTTGTAAGTTAGTACTTTAATTGGAATACGAGAAAAAACTCACAACCTTCAATTACCTATTGTTTTAAGAAAGCCCGAAATGTTATTGAGGTATTAGTGATATTGTATTAGTGATACCGGGGGTTAAAGGAGGTTGGGGGAAGATAATGAGTGTGTAGAGAATACAAAACTTGCAGAACTGCGAAGAAGAAAAAGTCTAATTTACTTTTTATCGCATCATTACACCGCCGAGATATTCCACCAATCCGACTCTCCAATCAATAATTGCAAATTACCAATAAATTTCCACATTACCTCTCTCTACTCAGGCATTCAAAAACCACAACAATGCCGACCGTATCTCCACAAAAATTCAACAGTTTTTTTGCCGCCAATGTTTAGTCAAGCAAATTATCTGAGCCATTGATGAATGGTCATATTGGTCATACCAGTTCTTTTGTCGACAACGAGAGAATGAGAGGATTGTTTTTCTCTAAATCCAGTTTTACTCGCACACACGACAGCACGTCAGAGTGTACATTTTTGTTATAAAGTCGCCTGTAACGTAACCGAGGAGAGTGGTAGCATGTAAGGGTCGACATGCTGTCGGGTGTACACATCCAAATGATACTCAATAACCCAATTAATTTTATAATCTTAAAGAATTTGTCTTTTTCGCGCGTTTTCAAAGGTCAGAATAAAAGTCTTTCAGAATCACCACTTAGGTAGAGTATGCCGTAGGTAGAGTAACCAAAACAAATCATAAACAACTGTAAATGTAGTATTGATTCCTCCAAAAGTCTTATATCGTGGTTACCTCCACACTACGGTAAAGCTCCCTTCTTGACAGCCAACCTATAGTAATCTCTTCCAGTAGGTACGATAATCTCCAAGACTCAGAGATACCGAAGAAGCAGCGATGTCGAACGTCTACGGAGGCGTGACGGTGGGCAACCTTGAGTTGGGCAAAAAATCGCCCAAGGTACGGTGATCGAGGTTATATGTTTGGGTGGTGCGGTCTTTCGATTTGTAGATCGACTTTCCATTGATCGTTTGTTTCGGTCCTTCTGGGTAATGGGTCCATCCAGTCCGTCTATGATGAGCACCGCGATTTCTTTCGCGGCGCGAATAGACTTCGACGTGAAATATTATGTCGCAAAAGCTAACGTGGCTAGATGGCTACCCTCCGCGACTGATAAGATTTTGAAGGCAAAAGCAAGTCTATTATCTCAGGCCAGTTCCTTCATAGCCCGATACGACATCCGCCTTCTCTTTAATTTGATCGACATAGTTACAAACCCTACAATTTGTTTGCTATCAACTTCAACACTTTACTGCCTAGATCTACACAAGACTAGGGTTGCAATTGGAAGACCTAGATTCTAAAGCCTTTTTGAATGGAAATATCAAATTAGGAAAAAAAAACTAGGACGAATGAAAACTTGACTGATTATGAAAGAGTGAATTTGATATCAGCTCCATAATCGATTTGGAAACCTTTTAGTCTCCAATAAGATATTTGCTTAACTTCCTCTTCTATAAATAGAAAGCAAATTATGCTTTGAGATTATTGCCCATTGCGCTGCGAAGGGAAAAGAGCAATTTATACATGAAGATAAGATTGCACTCGGATTAGATATGGATTTGTGCACTCCGAGACTTAGCAATTAGACCTAGGCACAGATGGAAGTGGACCGAAGGCCCTCTTGGCAAACTACTCTATAAGGATTACAAAAAAGGCTAACGAACGAACGAACAAACGAACGAAAACATCCACCCAGCTAGGGCCCTTAGCCTGTAACACAATGGCGTATCAATGGCGTCCTAGGTAGAAGGACAAAACCGGGATTTTTTCGTTGTTCTCCTACAACCAGCGAACTAATCCTCTAGATTAGTTCGCCCGTTATTAGACTCATAATATTCTTTGCTGAATTAGACTCATAATATTCTTTGCTGTACTACAATAACATTAAAAGGACCGACACTGGACCGACAGCATTAATAAATCGTAATTAAAACCGTCAACCGGAAGCCCATTTTGGCACCATTGTGTTACAGGCTAAGGGCCCAGGTTTTCCCGACACGGCCAGTCGTATGTAAATACTGTGCTAGGTGTGCAATGCCGCAGGTCTCGACTAGAGGTGCGCGAAACGCTTCAGTGAAAAGAAAATAATGATATAGTTCATTTCCTTCACTGAACTAGTTCACTCTTTTACTTCATAGTTCACTTATAGTTCATTCATAGTTCACAGCTCATCCATAGTTCATAGTTCATTCATAGTTCATTCACAGTTCATTCATAATTCATAGCTCATTCATAGTTCATAGCTCAGTAGTTCGTTCACGTATCTTTTGACTCACGGTAGTCCGTGACAAAGGTGACAAAGGCGAGACAAATGAGTTACAGAATGTTGGTTCTTAGTGTGGTAGATTTAAGAATGTTTCTTGAAGAATGAACTACGTGGACTAGAGTGAATGTGATATGTAAAGATTGGTAGTGAATGAATGAATGAATGATGCATTTAATCGAAGCATTCATTCGCGAACTACATACCTCTAGTCTCGACAGCCTTGGTACCAGGGCCCTTAGCCTGTAACGCAATGGCGGGTCAATGGCGGGTCAATGGCGTCCTGGCAGAAGGACAAAACCGGGCTCTCCTCGTTTTTCTCCTACAACCAGGGAACTAATCATCTAGAATTACAATCAAAACATTCTTTGCTGTACTACAAAAACATTAAAAGGACAGACAGCGTTAGCAAATCGTAATTGAAGTCGTCACCTGACAGCCCATTTTGGCACCATTGTGTTACAGGCTAGGGCCCCAGGTGGACGCGATTGGTGGTGGTTGTGGAGGGGGAACACGTGCTTGCTTATGGATTACAAAGAAGACTAATGAATAAGTATAGGTTGGCTGTCAAGAAGGGAACTTTACCGTAGTGTGGAGGTAGCCACGATATAAGACTTTTGGAGGAATCAATACGAGTAAGTGATATCTCGGACAAAATATTTTCGGACAAAAATATTAAAAATACAAAGCGACATTTCGGACAAAGTGTCCGAAAATATTTTGTCAGAGATGTCGCCTACTCATCAATACTACATTTACAGTTGTTTATGATTTGTTTTGGTTACTCTACCAACGGCATACTCTACCTAACTGGTGATTCTGAAAGACTTTTATTCTGACCTTTGAAAACGCGCGAAAAAGACCAATTCTTTAAGTTTATAAAATAAATTTTGATTAGTCCATCAGATACTTTACTGACGCAATGTAGAGGTCGGACACAGTCTAGGATACTTACTGCCGGTTTCTGATTTGAGAAATTCGCTAAGCAAGCACTTAAATATCGTTCTGCCTCTGCGGATTTCTCACAAAAGAACGTGACAGAACGATAGTTAAGTATTTACTTAGTAAAATTCTCTATTCAGAAACCGGGCCTTAGCTCCTTAGCTAGATCCTTATCTGCTCAACGCGGTAACGCGGCAAACGTAATATATAATCCGCGCGCGATGAGAATGGGATGGAACCTTGTCGAAGTCAATCGAAAACTACTTTATTTTACTTTGACAAGGTTGCATCGACGCGAGTTTGCTTACCGCGCGCGTCTCAGTTCCAAAAGGTCACATCCCATTCTCATCCCGCGCGCATTATACCTATGGGTTGGAGATATTTGAGGGTGTGTGTGGTTCTGATTGTGATTTTGGTTTTTTCTCTGTGACATTTTGTGACAAAGGTTTTTAAATTTTATTTCATTTCAATTTTTTGACGAAGCTTCAGTGAATGTTATTATGATTTAAGTATTGTATTTTCTTGACATTTGTTGGCATGAAATAAATATTTTCGCTATATTACAAATCATCTCATTACGTAGATGCAAAGGCCTAAGCAATGGTCGGAGCAAAATCTTCTGTTCTTTCCAACGTTATGACCCAGAGCATAACTTTAATGTTTTATTTATCGCATTGTAAACCTAATGGGAAACGGCATTAGATCCAATGCATGATACTGTCACAGTTATGAAGATTACCTGCTGCAGTAAGGATAAGAATTTAAAGGATAAAGCGTAAATAGCCTACTAACTGAAGTCTACATCACACACAGCATCATCGACAAATTAACTAATAATTTTAAAATTCTAAGTACCCCCGACATTTTAGAAATCAGAATCGGTTCAGCCGTTCAGCATATCTCATAAACGACTGAACCGATTTTGATAAAATATATCTAAGAACACTCGCTAGAAAACCTGCTTTAAAATACAATAAAAACACATCCAAAGTGACACAGACAGACCGACATACACACCCTTACACACCCTCTCACACATCCTCACAAACTTAGCGGTCAAACTCATAACACCCCTCTTTTTGGGTCGGAGGTTAAAAAAATGCAAGCTTCGCCTCCCTAGGCCAATCCTCCAAGTTAAGTGTCGAGTAGGAATCGGGAAACATCAGCAGCGATTACCATATCTGGTTCGCGGTGCATCTTCCACTCTGCGACTTCAGGGTGAGGTCGCTGACAAAAGTGGAACATAATTGGGAAAAAAAAAAATTTACTTCAAACGCGGCGTCCATTAATTAAGGCGATTTTGGAGATACTATGTCGTGAGATTTGCCTCGACCCCCTTCTTCCCCCCTAATCTCACGTGAGATTATTCTAAAATGCGCGCTGACCAGCGCGGTGGTGGCTATAAACAATCGAGGGGCTACTGTGCTACTTTGTGGCATTCGCAAAGCTATGTTATTTAGCCGTATTTAAGTGGAGAAACATTTTTTACTTAATTTAACCCAATTTTCTACAGACTGTTTCTTGAGGGAAAAAAAATACTTGATATTAGCCGAGACCCTCCCGACCACCACATGAGAATGGGTGAGATTTTTCTGAACCCCCTATAAGTCCCCGGTATAAAATCTCTAATTTTTCAACCCCAAAAACTTTACATGACCTCCTGAATCACGCGTACGTAGCGGAGTATCTAGATTGTAATAAAAAATCGACCTTTTTTGTTGTACCCTATCTAAACACTTTACTAAGCGACATTATCCACTGCGGCGGCGACCTACATCGGAACCTGTCGCCTTCGACTTGGGTGGCGGCTAGGTGTATCAACAGACGCGAGCGATGTAGGTAGGTGCCGCTATGCTATGCCAAGAGACGGGAGTTAGCATCATAGCCGTGGTTCTTGTTGTTCTTCTTTTTCTTCTTTCACGGTCAAAGTGGGCTTTGATTAACATCAAACTAGGACCTCAAAGTCAGCTAAAGCTTCGGATTGTGCGTTTAATTTTAGATCATCGATGCAGTGCCGTTTGTTGTAAAATCAGTTGGGGGGCAGCCACTCGCCCAAATTACATAGACACCCATCATCATAATAAGCTTAAGGTAGCTAGAGCCGCTTCTTCACCATGGTTAAATGAACAGCATCCATATCACGAAACGATAATTTCCATCGCTGACCATCATCGCTACGATAGAGTACCGTGCTTTTACCGAAGCCCTTGTCATTTTAGTCCTTTTGTTTTTATGTTGGGACCACAACCTGCAATGCCACAGATTTTATAAGAGAGTTAGGTAAAGTATCCCATTGTCTGTAGGCATTCGGTAGACATGCCGCATCTAAAAAAACTGAATACTAGTGATAAGTTAATAACTCTCAAGTTCTTACATCCCGTAAGTAAAGTATAAGATACTTTGATCGAACCCAAATTACTTCTCCCATACAAGGAAACCAAGCCACCTCCTTAAGAATTAAGGAACCATTCACACGCGACCCGCCCACCGACTAATCACTAATCAGTTGCAAAAATCGAAATTTGCATGTCACTAAACAAGTGGGTCTGGTAATAACAGATTTGCGATACCGGCGGCTATATCCCACGCTATAGGACCACGTGTGCACTGGTGTTGGACCCTTTGGCCCCAAAGTTTGGACCGATTCTACGTACCTAATAAAAAAAAAACATGTTTTACTTTACTTTTCTACCTGACAGCATTAGTACCTATGTATAATGTGGTGGACCAGCAGACGTCTACCGCATAAACATCCCAATCATCATTACATCATCATAAAAAAAAGCGTAGATTTTTGTGAATGATTAGTATCAACTCCAGTTGCTTGCTACCACAGTGTAGAAAAAAAAGTTTGCATGTCACTAGGCAAGTGGGGCTGGTAATAACAGATTTGCGATACCGCCGGCGGTCTCCCACGCTCCGGTCAGTTGGACCACGTGTGCCTGGACCAACAACGGTGTTGGCCCTATTGGCCCCAAAGTTTGGACCACTTGGATCAACTCTTGAACACATAAAGTACCAGCAGCCCGGCTGCGGCAGCCAGTATAATGCCATGCCAGCGCCGACGGCGAGTAAAACATTTTAGTAACAGTGCTTGCGTTCTAAACAAACTTTGTCTGTTTAGTGTGTGGACTGTGGACTCATATGAACCGTCATATCTCTTCCTTATTCACTGCTTCCAAATATAATGCAGAGGCACCTAGTCAACAAAGTACGATTACCTAATGAATATAAAGTGTTTTTTATTTTCACTATAATATAATGCATTGTCAACAATGACATTATTGTCAATGAGCCGTTTTCACGGCTTTCAAATTTCGCTTTTTCTGAAGATATTATTCATCTGTGTAAGCGAAATTTGACTGCCACATCCCGGTTCTTGTATGGCCAAGCCAAAGAGCGCCATGTACCAAGGGCCATTGTCATAGAGAAGAGAGTCCAATCGACATGTTTGAAGTGGTCCAAAGTAGCAACAACACCCGTTCCTTTCTAACATAATACGAGAGAAAGGGGCACCTAATCGATGTTCTCTTTAAAAACAGCCTCCGGCGATATCCCAGGCTTTTATCGTCCGAGATTTACACTCGCCCCGCGCATGTGCGGAATTATGAATAATTTTCAGAGCTTTTAAAAGCATTTTTGGGTTGCATGGCTGCATGCCACATTTGGGACGGTGATTTTCATTCCGAAATTCCGTTCGTCCCTTCCTCTTTAAAATTTTTTTAAACATGGCATCCGTTCAACTTTTCCCACCAGCCAGGAGTTCAAAATTGACGCGACCTACTTTTGTTTCGTTAAAAGAAAACATACTGCCGATTCCTGAATTGAGAAATTCGCTAAGCAAATGGTAAGTATCCTTCTGTCTCTGCAAATTTCTCACAAAAGAGCGTGACAGAACGATAGTTAAGTATTTGCTTAGCAAAATTCTCAACTCAGAAACCGGGCCTTAGTAAGCTGTATAAATAATCCACTGCACGCTGTATAAATTTTAATAATCCTGATCCACCATCACCCACCATCCACAATGGGCGAAGTGACCACCTGGTCGATACAGTTCCTGGTACATTTTTTAGATAAGGGAGCAGTAGATCTGTGGCTGGGAACTTCTATGCTGATTTAGAGCCCGCTGATAAAAAACAAATTTTTTAACGGTCACTTTTGAAAGTTATAGATTTTTTTGACTGAAAGTGTAAATGTTTGGGTTAAGATTTTCTTTCGTATAAGGCTGGAAGTTTCTAGGCTAAGACTCTGCTGATCACTATTCTGCCGTCGTAATTGAAAACACAGTAACTCGACAAAAGTCGTTTTGAGAAAAACGCGGTTAAAGTTTTGTTGTTAAATTTTGTTATTATGAACAAACCAATCAACAAGGATTACTGTTTGTATATTTTTATGTTGATAAGTAATTAAAACTTCAATTCGGCATCAAAAAATCTCAAATTTTATAGTTGTATAATTAATTAAATTAGATAATGTGTTTTAAACTAGGATAATTAATTTAAACAATATCATATTTTTAAGCTAAAACACAGTAATTGATTGGTTACTGTGTTTTAAGCAAGTTTTACTCATTACTGTGTTTTAACCATGTAAAGATGATAGTAATAGGGAAATTGCAACACAGTAACTTTAGACATACTGTGTTTAAGCTTAATACAAGTAGCGTTTGTGACTTAAATCAAATCCTAGTAAGTGAAGATGCTGGGTTTAAAGCTAATTTATAGTAAGATTCTCATAAGTGCAATTATAGTATCTGAATATACTGTGTTCTAAGCTTGTGTTTGTACATTTTTTTATTACTTAATACTAGGGCGATTTTAGTCTTAAAAATGAAATCGCCTTAGTTTTGCTGAAAATATATGAAATAAAACAGTAAAACGTCATCATGTCAATTAAATGTTATTTAATAAATCTTTCTTCTAAATCAACAAGGTTCAGTGTCTAAAACTAAGGTGTAAAATGAAAATATCAGAACAAATTATTCTCAAAATCAAACAAATCATCAAATAACGAAAAAAATTCCGTTAATTTCGAATCAAGCCCAGCGAGCATTGCTGGCAGGCGATATTAAGCCTACTTGCAATGATTTTTGCCCAAATAAACTAAAATAAATTAAAATCTATTGAAATAAAATTTCTTCCAACTCCAATTTTTCTACTTTGATCGCGAATTACTTGAATAAAAATCCCATAAAGTGACAAGTTTTTTATACTATTCTAAGCACTAAGGCTTTGAAAAAGTTATAAAATTAAAAAAAAGTCCTTCACACCTCTACTTAATTTTTTCTCCATACTAAGTATTTACTAACTATTTCAGTGATGATTTCTCAAGAACAACATTTTTGAACTTTGGATCAAAATTGCAGTGATTTCTAGGAGTCCATAGCTAATCATTATTTTTTCGGTAATAGATAAATTATCTGAGACCTTAAAGAATAAAAAATATCTCTGAAACGTCAAAAGAATAAAAAGTTACAAAATAAAATCCAATGCCAGGTTTTTTTTTTCAACAAAAACCTAAATTCCTCATATTTTCTAAACGACAAAAAATGGCTGAACATACGAGTACAAGGGGGTGATTCAGGTAGCCCTTGGTGTCAGCTATCTTTCTTTTCTAGATTTTCTCACTTGACGCCTATGTTTGGGCCACCCTGTATAGGTAATATCCTAAAGAACTCCAGTGCAACCGACTTACCTTCGTGAGAGATTCTCGTTACTTTCCCCACGTGAGAGACTACAGAAAACGTGTGATACCAGACCTTACAGAACCTTACAAGTTTCACGTTGGAACCGAATTATAATCGAACTCTTTCACGGTGAGTGCTGCTCAACTGTGAAACTCTCTTCCAAAGCCGATCAGAGACTGTCCCTCCGTAGCGTGGTTTAAAGTCAAACTCAAAGAGCACTTCCTTTCAATATAATATCTTAGCGTAAATTTATGTATTGTAAGTCAGAACCCGCAAGTAACTTTATTATTTTGTATTGCATTAGTCTATTAAATTATACAGGGCGTCCCACGGCTATGCCACATGGAGGGAAAGTACCTTGAATATTGTAGATGGAACATTTTACTGAAAGAAGACATTATTTTAATTTAAAAAACTATTTAAACTGCATTCATAGATATCTAAATAATTACATGGTTGAACCGGGAATCGTACCCGTTACATGAGAAAAATTGTTACCCTGTAGTTTTATCATACCGATCGAAAGGCTTCATCATAAGGATTATTTTTTGCTAAATAACATAATGTCAGAAATAAAAGGAAGACCATGAATTTTAACATTTTTAATACAACATTAATCTATTTATCAATGAAAATCACAGTAAGAAAAGATTAAAAGTATGAAAATGAAACACATTTTTTAATAATTTCTTTATAATCAGCCAGCCGCATTGCGATGGACAAAATTTTACGCGTCTTTCGGCTCAGGATACGGCTCGATTTGTTGCATACTACCAGGTAAATGTAAAAATTCATGGTCTTCCTTTTATTTCTGACACTATGTTATTTAGCAAAAAATAATCCTTATCATGAAGCCTTTCGATCGGTATGATAAAACTACAGGGTAATAATTTTTCTCGTGTAACGGGTTCGATTCCCGGTTCAACCATGTAATTATTTCAATATCTATGAATGCAGTTTAAATTGTTTTTTAAATTAAATTAATGTCTCCTTTCAGTAAAATGTTCCATCTACAATATTTAAGGTACTTTCCCCCCATGTGGCATAGCCGTGGGACGCCCTGTATACCTAGTTTTTTCTTTAATGAAAGTATTCGGGTATACGTATACTATCATGTACTTGTATGTTATCAATTACTGTATTATTTATGTCTTGTCTGTTTATGTACCTACTTTATTGGCCGTCTCCTGCCGTCAAAACAATATTTCACAATTTATTTGACTGGCTGGAAGAAATTTCTATTGAGTACGTAATTTCTCTTTTTTGTTATTTAAGTTTTTATTTTGTCTAATAAAGTTTATAAATGATATTTAATATGTCTATAAAGTGTAAAGTATACTAAAGTAGGTATCCATCGTTTTTTAAACGGAAAGCGTATAGACTAATAATTTAAGACCTATTTTTAATGAAAGTAATGTGAAAAACTGTTGGAGAATCTAAATAAATAATAATAATAATAATAATAATAGACATAGATTAAAATCTATAAAAACGACTGATAACAAAATAAACGAAATCGGATAATATTAAGGGGTAGAAAAACTGTTTTTTTCGTTTTCTTCGTTTGTATGAGCGTGACAGTGGCAGAGCGTGCCATTCACAATCCTATGAAGACGTTTTAAAGTTTAATTTTCTATCATTCATATCGGACCATTCTGTATAAGTAAAGTAAATATTGCTGCCTTAAATATTGACTGTGCCGTGGTGTGGCGATGGCGCGGTGCTCCCGCGCCAGAGTTGTCAACAACATACCGCTCCTTCTGTATCCCCTTACCCAAAATGTAGTTTACAACACAGTAAGTTCAAACTATATTAAGCTTATAACACAGTAAGTACTTAGTTACTGTGTTATAGCCAAGTTTCTTCGAAAAAAAATTTAAACCTGTAGGCACTTAAAACACAGTAATTGAGATACTGTGATTTAGTCATGCTTTCATAAATAAACTTTTATCAATATTTTAGAATAAAACACAGTATCTGAAGATGCCGTGTTCTAACCAAGCAAACATATTTCTTAAATCCTTAAATACTTAAGTAAGATCACAGTAAGTAATAAGTTACTGTGTTATAACCTAAACAACTATCAATACTGTGTTCTTCCTTAAAAATATCTTGATTTTTCTAAAGATACTGTGTTTTCACCTAAGTTATCTCGGGAACTATCCATCGTACAGACAAACCGAAATTTTTCCCAGATAGTACTCGGGCTCCTGATTTTAAAGAACCAAAAAAAGTATGAACACAGTAACTGAAGTTACTGTGTTTTCAATTACGACGGCAGTATTATTCACTATTATTATTGGCGAGCGCGGTTGAAAAGTAAGTGTAAATTTTTGTGATCAGCGGAGACTAAAGCTGTCCAGCTAATGAGGAAATTAATAAAGTCAGATATTGAATTTATAGCGCATTACGTCGTAAATAGGTTATTACTAAAGCGTTAATATTGATACTGAATATACTGATACAATAATTTATCACCACAAAGCGCCGCCCGATCGCAACAAGCAGATCCAACATGGCCGTAAATTAAATGATTACAGAATCCTACAAGACTAATGTTGTGTTCATCCTTGGGCAACAACAGCGGTACAAGATAGATAGACGATATCACAAGGGACACAAGTACCTATCTAAAATGTACACAATGTAGGTAAGAACTATTAAGAGCTTTACACGAAGTTTAATGTCAATGTGAATAAATTGTTTATTGCACATTGAATACAAACTTTTGATTTTGACTCCGAGTTTGTTAGTGGATACTAGTCGATAGAGAAACAACATTATTTGTCTATTGTATTGTATATTCTATTATTACTATAACATGGTCAATTGGTCATTTCATTCTATGATTATAGCGAAGGTACCTACACAACATTTTATAAGACCTCCGGATCGCAATACTTACATACTTTACACGCGCGGTATTGCGGACTTGATGAGAGAATCAAATTGCTTTTTTTTTGTTAGTTCCTTAGAGTGTTTTTTCTTAACAGTCAATTATTTAGAGTCTAGGCTTTTGACTAGTTGCTTGCTAGACGCCCAAAGCTACTTCCGCGTTGTTAAAATATGAATGAAATGAATGAATCACTCACTTCTCATCTAAATCTGGTATAATTGTGACCTCAAGAGATAGTTATTCGGGCACGTGGCAAGCAGATGTGGAAGTAAAAAAAATAAGGGGATCACATAACAGCTGCCTGCCAAATTGGACACACCCGCTGGAATAGAGCTTTGCAATTAATTTAGGGTCACCCTTCAGTAGACGCCAGGGGCTTTAAATTTAAAAAAATGTTACAGACGTAGGGTAACTATTGATATGGCAAATTGGGCACAAGACTCTACCACGACTTATTATTGTACCCATAAAATAAATATGCTTTTTGAAACTTTCGTGGTTTTTAGACATAATTATTGTAAGAAAACGGGATTCTTAAATGAAATATCGGGAACTCAAAAGAAAATAAATCGTGGTAAGAATCCCGTTTTCTTACAATAACCATAAAATAAAGTTGTGGGGACCAAAAACCGAATTAAAACATATTTGAAGTACTATTGTACTCTGTATTTGTTGCGAGCAGAGTTCGCTCGATCGATGTTAGCTGTATTCAATGAGCACGAATACAAGAACCAAGTTGTCTTCATTTTAGTTTGATCAAAAGCTTATATTGGAATGAAAGAGAAGAGGTGCAAAATCAGCCAGATTGGAAAACTATTGACAGACATGGATGAGATGACAGGAGCTGTTGAGAATGAAATGATCGAGTAAAGAAACAGTGTTTTGGTATAATTAAGGCATCCGTAGACATATTATTATAAGCTTTTACATTGTAGATGGGATATGTAGATGCTTTAATGGTATGAGCATCTAATGGTACACACGATATAGGTGAAGGATCACTCACTGAGAAGCTGTGGTGCCTGGTACACTGAGAAGCTGTAGTGCCCCTTGACTTGCAGAGCGACCTTCTCATTTCATTACCCGATTCATTATTCAAGAAGAGATGTGTTTAATTCATTATTGACACGTCGTTGAGCTGAATCTACTTGCTACTCTATTAACACTTTCAGTCCTTTCCATCCAAAAGTTGCATTTAATTTAAGCATTTATGTGTTATGGTATCGGTGATGGGCAAACCTTCTGGGAGTCCCAGGCTCTGCAGCGTCCTAGTGGTCACTTCATCCATCTCGTGTGAGTGGAGGTGCCACTGGACACTTTATAAATTAATCATATGTCCAAGATGCAATAGCCTAAAGTTTGTTGTTAAATATTTTTCTGGTGGTTTCCCTATCTATTTAGATAGGGCTCCCATGATCTATATCCGGAATGTCTCTGTGAATTCAGAAACTGAATTCATAATCTGAAAAAATATGAATGTGTTTGGTGCATAACGACATTTTATGCAATTTCGGGCTTTCTGGATTAATATTATGTACCTATTGCGTCTCTAAATTCGTAGAGAAATTCCGGCTGTATATGGGAGCCCTAAGGCGGACGAGGTTTATTTCAAATGTATGAAACCATATCTCTCTCGTAGTTCTGGGCTATAAAGGTGACGTCTCAAGATCGACCGTACCCCGGGAGTCCACTTTCGCCTACTTTCTCCCGAGTACAAAAAGAAGCCGAAGACAAGACCTGTTGGCCGCGCTATCGGTTCAACTAAACTTAACCGGACTTTAAAAATGCGCACGCGCACCCTGGGTGCGCCGCGTGTGACGGCCGCAGCTTTAACAACACAACAACACAAGTCAGTGTTTGCGATGTTCAACTATACAAAGATATGTTACAAGTGGTAGAGTACCCTAACATACAATAGGTCCAAGATCCTACCCTTATCATGCCTCTTGCTCCAATCTTATACAGAGTGTTAATAGAAGATCCATCATTCAAGATATTTTGAAATGTACAAAAAATAAACATTTCAGCCAGTGGCTCGCAACCCAAAGGTCGCAAAACTTCTTTAGGGTATCGCGGGGGTTCACCAAGTTACTTTAGGGGGGTCGCAAAGCTTCTTTAGGGTATCGCAAAGCTTCTAGCGTGTGGCCGACTGTACCTACAGGATAAGAGATTTCCAGTCAATTAGCCAGTAGCATTGAAGAGCCATCTTCTTTGTTCTTCTACTTAGTAAGTGACCTGCGAATTGTTATGAATAGTTCACATTAGTGAAATACCGGAGACCTTGGCACACTTGCAGCGACAGATAGACCAAACTAAGCTTACACGTCGCGTCGCGTCGTGACGATCGCATAAATAATGCGATTAAACTTGATTAAACTCCTCACGATCGTGGTAATTTCAGAACTCGAGTTATGGACGAAGAAATTTATGTGGCCGACAAGGTTAGCGGTTTGTAAAACAATTATTTGCGGCTTTATGATCAATTGCGATGTTGTAAACATCCTCCACACCCTTTTCCGTAATTTATTTATGAATCAATAGAGAGCAATTCTAATGTTCACCTGCTGACCTAGCATGAGCGCCATATCCACATGGATACGATATCTCTAGCCCACTCTTTTAATCTACAGGATTTTTTTTAATAGCTTTATTCCTGAAACCCGTCAACTGCTAAATGTGATTTGCAAAAACTTTTGTTCAAGACTTTTCGCATAGCTCGATACTTTTTATTTACTGAACGTTTCTTATCTGCATTTGTACCATTTTAGCGCTGCCTGCGCGGCGCACTTTAGTTGTTGGTAATCACATTTTGTTGTTGATGTGTTTCAGGAATAAAGCTATTAAAAAAAACCCTGTAGATTAAAAGAGTGGGCTAGAGATATTGTATCCATGTAGATTGCCCTGGATACAGGGTTTTAAAAGCGCGGTACAGACAAAGGTGTATCAAGCTATAAACCTCGACATAACGGCTCATTCTAACTCAGCTGCACACTTTTCTGAAGACCCACTCTCTAGGTCTTTAAAATTTAGGCAGTAACAACAAGTTACTTCAGATTTTTTAATTAATTGCAAGTCGTTCGTAAGCGTACATGGCTTGGATACCCTTCAAAGTGAGGTAAGTAAAGAATACGTTAAACCATATAGGGACGCAGAGTTCGTTAAGAAAAAATATCCCCAGGTTTCTGTAAACAGAGACAAAGTTGCTTCAACAACTACAGAACCGATTAACATACAATAGGTGGAAACGATTGCACTAACAAGAATAGATTAAACCTTAAGAAATAGCGCGAGTGCCAGACTCGAATTCTGAAATTGGTCGGGGTTTGTATTTGTATGAAAGCCTGTTTGTATGTCTGTCTGATGGTCACGTCACCGTGGCTAAGATTCAAAATACTCTAGCAGAGTAGAATATCCTAGTTTAAATTTAGAAAAATCTTAGTAACAATATGGTCTTCCTTGATGGCATAATAGTAACAAGGAAGTGTGCATATATAGCAAGTAACGGAAAACAATATGAAGAGCTGACGGCCAACCTCAATTATTGAAGAGGCACGACTAGAAGAAGACGAAGAGTTGACATGCTGTGGTATTTATTTGCCACAATTTGGATACCATTTGTCGACAAGAGCAAAGCCACGCGGCAAAGCTAATAAGTAAATAAACCTATAAACTCAGCCATCAATCAGCGAGTTAAGATTTCCTCTAACAGCTTGATGATAGGTAATTCTCGATGGAGGCATTAGTTTTGCACAACACCAGCATCTATTGTTCACCAGCGTGGGCGTGTATTATACGGACATTATCAGATTTTGTTATTGGCCTCCCACTTATTGCAATATGTCTATACAAGATACCTATAAAACCATACAATGCGTCTAGCTTGATATATATAGAAGTTTAGGGCAAGATAAGATAGCTCTTGCACGCGACTATGCTTCGTTTGTTTCAAGATGCTAGTTCACCAAGCTACTCTTGGGAGTTGGGAGCAAATAATTCGACAAAGTATCCATATATCTGCATTGTTGCAATATGGGGAATACCACCTATTTGAAAATAAAATACACAAAAACTTTTCAGAAAGGCACTTGTAACTATTTGAGGCTACAGCGTGATGAAACGTAACAAACATCTAACTTTCGCTTTTATGAAATAGCAATCCAAATAAATAAAGGTACTTATCGAAACAATGGGCTAAGTAAACAAATAAATAATTGCCATTTCAATAAAAACAATACAGCCTTTGAGTTGAATGACAATAAGCTTATTGAAATGGAAAGGCGCATGTTAAAATTGATGGGCGAACATCTATCTTTGGTACCTATTCAAAACAAATCACTTGATGACAAGAGAAACAACAAATGACTGTCGGAAGGAAATCAATATAAAGGGTCATTTGCACTGGAGATATACAGAATAACAAAATACTTAATATCATTACTGGTAACTACGAAGCACGCAGATAACTATTTTGCAACAAATTCTTCACATGCCAAAGAGTAATAAAAGTACTTATAAATGCTCCAATGTCGTAAAGCTATGAATCACACGTAATGACAGGCTTCCTAACATCTAATGGTAGTGTTGAGTCTAGTCTAGACACATCTCACCACGTCAAACTAATTATTGATACTTGAGTTATCGAGTTTTGCACATTATTCTATCATTAACCTACCATTGCCGATAGCAGTAGTCTTAAATTAGGGTGTGGGATGTTGATTTTAGAGTTTCGTAACGATGTATAAAATTAAATATATAATTTCTATCATAGGAGATCTGTCTATTTAAGTATCTCACTTTGTCGTCATCCAGATTTTCAGCTCGAAAAGAAAGTGTTTAGTTTCACGCATACGCGTTCACCGAAATTCAAGGGTAAGTAGGTCGGCCACAGTCTCAGTTTGTTCGATTGGCGCCCTTATGCCGCGCGCGATAAGAGCTGCCATGGGGTATCTGAGATTGTGGCCGACCGTACTTACTTAACACAGTTTTTTTTTTGTGTAAGCTTGTAAAGCTCCTTATAAAACCCTTTGATCATAGACTATGTCGCACTTGGCCGGTATTTTTCTACTTTATTTGATTTTCTCTCGCTGCGATTCCATATAGAGTGGCATTGAGTTGTCAGGCCGAGATCGCAAGCAATAAAAGCCTGATTGGAGGGCGCACAGGCATTTCTGAATCACAATAAGCTAAAAGGAGATACTGACAGAAAGCCTGCTTTGCCACGTGCCCACACCTACAACAAATACAGTAAAAACAATTCCAAAACCCAAAAATCTAGCAAAACGCATGGCACCAATATTTTGCTCACAACGATAGCTAAATAAAATTTACAAGCATAGGTATCAAGAGTGCTGAAATCCATGCCATTAAATCATACCTACATTGCGCTCTTAATTTGAGAATAATTTTATCTACATAAGGGGTCCCACAAGGATGCGTACTAGGCCTTACGTTGTTGAGTGAAGGTGAGGCATTGACTCTCTATTGCATGGGCCTTCTGCATCATTCTACTGTCTGAAATAAGCCTGTGCGTTGCAAGAATTTTAATCAAGAGGCCAGACTGACACCTACCTACGTCGTCGCCGTATAGAAAGTGAGAGTGATGTGCTCGTGTACAAACTTCATTAAGAAGATCGTTTGGTTCACCAACCGCCTTTGTATTCGCTGTTTGTTTATTTGGATTGTCAATTTGGGCATTGTTGTCTACGATATCATTGCAAACTTGTCTTATTCTAAGCTTAACTCGCCAAATACTCGTAGATTTGACTCTAGTAATGGTGTGTGTGTAATAGTTATGAAATAGTTTTTATTATTGTCCCCAATAAAGTAGAAAAGTATTGATTATACGTTACCTTTAAAACCAATAAAAACAGATAGAATCTTAAACGAACGACATTAAATTACTAATTAGCTTTTTGAGGCATAGACGTCGCCTGATGCTAGAAATAGATAAAACAAATATATTATTAAGTAAGCTTTCGTAAGCCCTCTTAACTCCCCACAAACAAACGTTGCAATATTATCACTTATACTTAGTGCTTTATAAACTGTTAATAAATAGAGCTGTCAGCAAATTATCAACTGTACGTAGGCGTCGTAAGTACTGTCATCAACAACGCGACTGCTATTAGACACAAACTAAATAGAGCGGTAGATAGTCCAACAGGGCCTCATGCCTGTGATGTAGTCGTCTTTCGATAGGTCCTCACAACTGTGAAACTATCGCAGAACTACTGCCTTACAGAGTAAGGAGGGCCCAATTCGACATCGGGCCGACTATACTCATTGAAAACGCAGTTTGAAGTTAATGGATGTGATTGACTTTTAAACGAAAGCGTTACCTCGAATAAGAAGATGTTAATGGATAAGTGGATCAGTGGACTCCATTCTTAGTCCTAGGCAGCGAACTGGAAAACATAGGAAATTTACCTCAGAGATCTTAAACAAAATAACCAACACAGTGCGGTTTGCTTTCACTGGGTAAGAACGAAAAGTATAAATGGTGGACTTATCGCCAAGAGCGATCTCTTCCACACAACCTTTGCAATTAGAAATATTAACAAGAAGATTGAGAAAAACTTCTGTCGTTTTGTTTTGTGGCGACACCGCGATTAGACAACCCTGAATAATCCATAACTTTACAACTCCACATTCATGTGAACCAGCTCTTATTTCACACAAGTACACTTACCGTTAGAATCAGAATCAGAATCAAATGTTTTTTGTTCAATATCCCTTGTTTTTGACCCTTTGGGTGGCCTAAAAACTCTGACACCAGGGGTGGCCACTACCTCATACGATTACCTACCTGTTCAATATGCCATAAATAAATTATTTACATTGAACGTCAAAATATTATCTAAAGTAAAAAATGAATATAAATCAGATAATTATTACTATCTAATACTAAGTATCTAGCTACTTTTTTTTCTCCAGCTTCACTAGCTCTGATCGTTCTTAGGCATAAATAAAATGGGATAAAAAGATGGAGATGCTCGCTTTTTACGCAGTTACCATTTTATATGTAACTGCCAATTTGTTTGCGTAATAATAATATAAAGATAGAAACCAATTGAAACTGACCAATAAAATAACAATAGGGGTGGTCCCGATACACTTCCTTGCGGAACACGTTAACTCAGTAACCTTCAAAAATGAAATTAAAACATTTTATTATAACTTGAATTGCCACACTGATTTTTCATCCAATTTTTTGAGACCAATTCAATTATCTTCTCCACCATTGAAAACAATAACAAAACAACAACAAACACCTAGGAAAGACTCAAAAGCAAGACGAAGACATCAGACAACCACTAAAAAGGACGAGATCTAACGGTCCCTGCAACGAAGTGGCACGTACCACAAACGTAGGTCACAGAAGGCGTACTTTAGCTTTTCTTTGACGTGCACCACCACTGTAGGGCATAGGCAAACGCGGGTAGAATAAACGCCATGTACCTATTTGGTGTACAAAAATCTAAACATCTACCATCACATTACCCAGCTCGAGAGCATGCAATTAAGTACGATCTCTCTCACTTTGGTATATAGACCCGTCAAATTTTAAAAGCTCTTTCTTGCTAGGACATAGGCTGAGTTCCCTGTCTCGAGAGACTAAATCACAACTTCACGCCGGCGCTGATCCTCCACAGTGCACCTGGCAGGGTCGACACCAAGACCGATCAAGATGGCGCGCTTCCAAAGATGACGATCACGTCGTCCCTTTCGAAACAGGAGTAGAATAAAGACGAAACCGGCAGTCTAAGTAATTTAGATGGGCTTTCTGCACCTTCCCATTTGCAGGTACACTGCAACAGGTTAGCAAGATAGCGTACCGTGAACGATATGCAAAATACGCCGCCGGTGGTCGCTGATGCGCCAGAGTTGATAGCCGCTAACCGGCTAGTGATGAGAAATGTCTGGCGAATGGTGTCGATTGCGAGGCTCGGTTGGTTTTGGCTTGCTAAGCTAAGGAGTTCTAGGAAATAGACAACTTGTATGGATGTGCAACGGACCTAGAGTTCGTTGCAAAAGGCAAAACTATAAATAAAGAAGTAAGACGAGATTGAAATATTTGGTTTGTTTCAGATAGATGAATAAAATTAGGATAAATTACAAAAAAAAAACGCGTAAAATGAGTAACGATGGACGATGTCGGTTTATATTTTTAAAGAAGGGCATAAAAAGATGACCAAATTGTATCGAAAACAATTTATTGTTTGCTGTAAAACGGTTTCAAAATAACTTGCCAATTAAAACATTTAAAATCTGCATAACTATTAAATTTAATCCTAATGTTACTCAATAGTTAAAAGGTGTATCAATAGAAAAGAAACAACTGTTATCTCAAATCACGAAACAAAACCTACACAAAGGCGCACGTAATTAATACAGCAAAAAACAGTCTATTAATAATACATACAGCAAATGGGTTGTATCTGGCGCCCACAATCGGACAAGGATTTGCATATCGGTTTCTTCAGTCGAAAAGAGAATTTCAAGCAGAAGACGAAAGGTGCTCTCTCAATAAAGCTGAGAGTGTATGTCTTGAACCATAAGTAATGTAGGATCTAACATACTTTCTTGTGTAACCCTAAAGTAAAAAACTTTTTGGTTTCTGTTTCACATGCCTTGCTCAAAAGCTAGGCTGCTATTCGCGCAAATTACTCGATCAGTCTTGTAATTAAGTGCCCACAATATTGTGTCCCTACGACTGTTAGTAGAAACAGGCTCAAACAAGAGAATCCTCTGTTGTATACCCATTTTAAGTCCGACTGCTTTCTGGGTCAGAGCTTTCAGGCTATTTGCATAAAGTAAAGACCAGATTTTAAAAATAAACACGCGGATATGCGAAGGAAATGGAACACGTGATAAAAAGACGGAGAGAGACTTGAGAGACACGAGCTGAGGTTTTTTTTTCTTATTGGTAGGTACGTTACTTTTCTTTTTTTCTTGTTCGTTTAAGAGGGACAGTTTCAGGTCGACGACGATTAAGCTGTTATACGAGTTTTGTACCATCCGGGGGAAGCTGTTGTTATCAAGGCGTGTACAAACACACTAGAGCAAAAAATGGTTTTGTATACACAGGTAAATAACTTATACATTCTTTAACTTCTTGCTAGATAAATCCAGATACTCGTACCTATCTACAAATCTGAAGAGGTCAATTCCCACGAAGACAATGAATTGAAGCAAAATGAGACCCAGAAGGAGTCCCAACAAAGTAACCACAAAGTTACGAATGCATAAAATTAAAATTTGTCACGACGCCTAGCGCTATTGAGGTATGAATCAATACTACCAAAAGAACAACATCAATAAAATTTTATTTGGTTTAAATTTACGCTGAAGCCCCACAAATAAAATTATACAACGTGTTACAAAACATCCTAACTCTTGTTATATGGTGTAACCTAGTGTTCAACAGGATGTCAAATCTGTAAAAAAAAGTTGAAAAAAACAACTTTTATTTTATAACCTCAAAATTGAAAAAAAATCATAACTTTTTTGTTTTTGGTATTAGCTCAAATTTTAAAATATCATTGTGTGTGTAGGTGCATTTACATAGCTTTGAGTTGTTAAAACATTGTGAAAGTCAATGATAACAATATTAAAAAAATACGTATCTCCCGCCACAGCATTCACATTTTATTAATTTAAAAATCAACGGAACGACATAGAGCAAAAAAATATTTAGGTTGTGATCCCTATCACCGGGTGCTATTACCCTGTAAAAAGAGTTAGGCACTTTTGTAACACCTTGTATAGTTGTTTGCGTCTTTGGCATTGTATATTGTGTAATATGCAGCAGTGGTTGAAGAGGCTGTAAATGAGCTATGCTTCGGGTTTTACTTGTTTTGCGCCGGAGCTGTGGTCGTGACCGTGCGACCATGAACAAGTCCGAACAACGGACCCTGCAACAGCACGTCTCATCCTCAACAACTGTATCTCCGAAATCGTGATTTTCGCAACAATAAGAGAGATGAAACTTTAGATATTTCACAAGACCATAATGCCCCGTTTGTTAAAGAACCAAATTATCTGGCAAATGTCAATCGCCTTCAATTAGATGCAAAAGTCAACAACGAAGATACTTAGGTATACAAAAACAAGCGTAGATATAAATAACGACAAGTAATCAAACAAATTTTAATGTCGTTTGTCAATAGCATCGTCATTGGCTTGGAATGGAAATGCAAAAACAAAGGACCACTTATATTGATAGTAGTAGGTATCTGCGTGTTCGTGACCACCGGATCTTGAATGAATCCGGTACTACAACGAATCTAGATAGCCTTGGCTTATATCCCTATGCGGCTTTACTTTGACTTCTGCAAAGGTCATTTAGAAAGTGGCAGGCCGGGGGTATTTGAGGCTATTGTCGTAGAGATCGGATCGCTAGATGAGATGCTTATCTGGCCGCAGATTTAGGACGCTGAAGTCATGTTTAAGCTAGCCGGAGAGACAAAAGCAGCGACAGAGTGGCGGCGAAAATTGGAAATAAGTTTATAGCTTTAAGACTAGAGGCAGACTGCTGTACCAAAAGGGTTGATTTGTATGACAGTTATAATGGTTTCAGCAAACAAAGAGTAAGTAAAATACACTTTATTCACACCGCAGTAAGACGTTTAAAAGAACAACATCAATAAGCAATAGATAAACCGTTTGTGCAAATTAATGATGTAAGAAGACGTGCCATAAAACAATGACGCAACATCAAGGTCAAGTTCAAAGCAGAATTCCAAAAACATGGAAACTAAATTAATCTAGATAAAAACGTGTTACTATTACTGCAAACCCATTGAAATCGTTACCATTTAATATTTTGACACACTTTTGCTTGTTCAGCTATCAAAAGGGGCGTGTAACATTTGTACTAACTGCCTTTGTTGTTTAATTTTGTACACAATCAATTGAGCCCTAAGGCATAGGTAACTAGTCAGTTTAGTTTAGTTCTTGCTTAGCTTGTGTTGTGAGAATATGGAACTAAGATAAATCATCCGACAAGCCAAACTTGCTCAACCAGTCGGCACCTATTTGTTTTCTCTCAGACATTTTTATGTTGAACTAAACTACTCTTTTTAAGGGTCTGACAATAAAAAATGTGCTGTATTCGCCGTCTCAATCACCATAATCGCTGACCGGAATATCTTTATGCTAATCGTTCGGAATTTCTTACGGACGAACCTCGCCTGTTTAGCATTGATTATCACCAACCTAACAATATGGGTGGAACAGTAACATCGGCGGTAGAAAGATGGCAAACAGAATGGTTTTACGACCAAATTATTTCTCTTTTCGGTCGGCAATAAAAAGAACTGTATCGATATCGAACTGGCAGTTTATTGTATGTCTTTTTGGTGATCTACATTAGATTATGTGGGCGGGAGTGTGGTGTGAATAATGCCGACCTTAGTAATGAAGTTTGTGGGTAAAAACTGTGATAAATTGCCCATTATATTGGAAGATTGAATCTTTATTTCTTCTTTATCGTTTTATAGAATGAGCCAGCAATATTTGGACCTCCATTACCTACTTCCCACAGATGAAACTATGTATCTCTTTACATTTATTATTTATATTTATCAACGTCTTCAAATTCATTAACAATCTATTAACCAATCATCCGCAACAAACAGTGGGAGCATCAAATTAAGCGTGCGACTTTAATTTCTCATTAATTTCATTATCAACGCATGCGTCATCCTCGTCTACACAGCAAACTTAACTCGAGATTTCTTCATGGTAAGCATCATTAATCTGTTAGATAGAACCGTTCGAGCTTCAAGTAGACAACACTCCCACGCTAGAGACAATGCTTAACCATTTAGTAATGACTAATTACCGCTTATTGGAGGAGATAAAACCCAAGGACTAAGAATGTCGTCTCTATTTGGTAACAAGCTTGTTAAGCAACATTTAATTTGAGAGCAACATGTCCTTTTGTAGAGATACCCAAAAAGGATAGACCGATTGTAGTTACAGCTTAGGGATGGGAGGTAATTATCGAAGTCATTATTAAAGTCTTAGTCAATTAATCCAAAAACAACGATCAATAAGATAACAAAATACACAGAGAGGAAAATGTTCCTCCGCAAATGATGTAGGTAGATGAACTTAGCACAAAGGCAAATGACTAAACAAAAATTCTAACCCGCATCTATTGACACAGGCCTGCTAGCCTCGAAACATTGAATG
The DNA here is from genome assembly GCA_949319315.1 of Zelleria hepariella. Taxonomy (NCBI): domain Eukaryota; kingdom Metazoa; phylum Arthropoda; class Insecta; order Lepidoptera; family Yponomeutidae; genus Zelleria; species Zelleria hepariella. The sequence goes on along the minus strand of OX439392.1, from coordinate 3,586,845 downwards.
GCGTGACGAAAGGACGCAAAGAATAGCAAAAAAACATCCGAATAATAGCGAAACAATGTTAGTGAGCGATGTCGTTGGACAAAAATAATAATCTATTCGGTTTTTGGTTGTGATTTGAATAGTAGATCCGAATATTATCATTAATACAAGAATAAAAACTTTTCAGGATGGTTTTTAACATTTCAACCATTCGAAATTCATCGGGAAGTCCACAGTCTAGGGCAATGACGTTTGATGAATAATAACAATAACAAAACAATATAAACAAAAACAATAAGTAGTATGAAAAAACAGAGATGTTTTCATTCATGTATCCTAGCAAAAATATCTACTTATCTCAATGAATTGTACGATTGTTTTGCTTCAGTTTTGTCACTTTTGTTTCTTTCATTATTTTTAAAGTACCTAATAGGTAGTCAATTGATTAAAAATTCTTACTGTGTTTACTTCAGTACGCACCCTACCTCATACCTTGAAGCGCTCACAGTTGGACTAGCCGTTCTTAATCGATTGGCAAAGTTAAGCAACATCGGGCGCGGTCAGTCCATGGATGGGTGACCGCTAGTGGCAATAATATCTGAGCGCTTCCGTGCTTCGGAAGGCACGTTAAACCGTTGGTCCCGGTTGTTGTTGATTAAATTACAATCGTTAAGCCATGTCAGAGACCCTTTGGGTGGCCTAAAAACTCTGACACCAGGGGTGGCCACTACCTCATACGATTACCTACCTACCTACCTACCTACCTACCTACCTACCCTACCATACACTATAATTTCTAACGCCCCTTCAAGTAAATTGTTTACCTTGTCAGTCTAATATCTAGAAGTTCAAACAGATTGGGTTTCGTACAAAGTTCAACCACATTGCAATTTCAAGCTTCGATAAAACCACCGAAGTAACAATACAGCATTGAGGGAGTCGCACTCGCCATGATTCGAAGCTAAAGTAATAATAATAATATAGGGCAGACGGGGTCCATGCCCAGACGAAACATGGCAAAATGACGTGAGTCACCAGTCCACCATGCCGATGACGTCATCCACATGTAAATTCGCCATCACGTGGAGCCTTTTTGGATCCCGAGTCTTAGATATTGTGGAATGTAAACTGTACTCTGTAAATTGATGAAAAAAGGGCTTGCCTAAATTGATCCATCAAATTATAAAGTACAAGTACTTAATAACAATTTTGATCTCGTTAATTTTAAAAACATAGATAGTTAATGATATGATTTTGATATTTATAATAAATAATAAGTGAAAAAATGTGATACTTTAGAAATGATTTTGATACTTTAGGAACAGCTAGATATCTGTTACTTTCTAAAACGGACCTACCTCGTAGCTATCCAAATACAGAGTATCGTTTATGGATATGTGACAAATGACACATTATTTACATCGTAAGTGGATAATTATCACAAATGTATTTTAAGGTTCCGTTAAAACCCATATTTTAGAAAGCTCTCGGAGAGAATTTTTAACTCGACATTTAACTTTAGGGCCGGTTTTTAAATTAGCACGGGTGTTTAAAATATGGTAGGTATTGACATAAGATATCAGAATTATCAGAAACATGTTTCTGACAACTTTTGTCAAGTTAAAATGACCCTATAGAGCAAACAGATTTAAATGTCAAAGAGGGAGTTTGAAAAACTAATTAAATCTTTTGGTGCGGCATTGTGATAACATAACAAAATAATGAAGATAACATATCTAGAAGGCAAAAGGGAATATTACTGCAAAAGAGTAACGAGGAACTAAATTCGGTATAATACCAAATGTAATTGTTATTGTTATAGACGATAATAATGTTTAATAGTAAAATAATGACCAGAAAGAAAGTGGGTAGGTATGGATAGGATGCACGAGCTTTCGAATAAGCAGATAATGATGCCTATCGTGAACATTATCACAATTTTGACTGAACACGAACAAGTGAAAGTGTTTATTAGAAATTGTATACAATAAACAACAACGTGGCATTAAAACCATCTATCTTGCTGGTCCATTATTAAAAATACTTTGGGAGCGTACACACATTCTATCTACTTCTAAGTTATTTGTATAATTGATGCATTACGATACGTGCTGCAATCGACTGTTTAATCACAGGTCTTGACGAAAAGATGATTTATGTTTTCGATCCTATAAATTAAAGGCCACATATCTAAAACGGACATAATAATTTAAAATTATTAAAGGGTTTTTCTGTAAAGCGCTACTTATATCGGAGTTTCATGTTGACTGTTGACAGATCTCACGGATATCGAACCGGCGGCGAGTTAGGAAACGCAAATGTAAATATTTGACTTTTAACGGTCAAGATTAGCAGATACATGACGGATCGATTCAAAAACTGATATTGGTGCCATAAAATAAAAATCTAAGTTCAAAGAAGAAACAAAAAATAACACATGATTGGATATTGTATTGAAGTTCTTATATCGAAAGAAAAATGCAAACAATGGATATAGCAGGGATTGGATATGCTGATTAGAAAAAATATAGTCAAACATATCTGAATGAATACAAAAGTTGAAACGAACTCTAGTTTTGGACGTAAAAACGCAATAATGAACAGTGTAAACAGTATCGGTAACGCGTGGCTGTAATAGTACAATCGCTATCAAAATGTAAAAACATCACAGAAAAAATCGAACTAGAGAAGTGTATGACATTCTATGTTTTACATATGATCCTGACACTATTGCTGGCTGAAATAAATATAAATCACCACCTCAATAGGAAAACCCTGGTGCGTATACGACCAATTTAGAAAAAACAGCCTAAAGCCTAGGATACACGGGTAGACAAAACTGTAGAGTCTCTAGCATACGATTTTACTCATTTGTAAAAAAGTTATGCCCTGTTCGGGACCTCGCTGTATACCTACAATCCTCATCGTGGCTTTATTTTTACTTAGTTCCCGATCAGGCACTATTTAACCCGTAGAAAACGTCGCTGGTTGTGCAACAATATTCCTAATTGTATTTACTATTCTAAGATCTTTATCCACTTTGTACAACTGTTTATTTTCTCTAATAAATAAAAATAAAAATAAATACGCGTACCTACTACTCGACTAGTTTCGACTCGAAACTTCCGAGTAACTAGGCAGCCTTATTTCGTACTCTACTCACTCTACTCTACATGGGTACAGATATTGAGAACCTTTGGTGCTAGATACTACACATGCTGTTGACTCTACCTAACCCGTGTGTAAAGTTTAGTGTATAGTAATGTATAGTTTGGGATGATTGTCTGTGGTATAGGTAGATAGATAGATAGAGATAGAGAACACTTTATTGTACACCAGAAAATAATTATTTACAAGAATTTTCTTAACCTAATAGTACATACGGCGGTCTTATCGCTAAGAACGATCTCTTCCAGACTACCTTAATATAGCTTAATAAGCTCCCTGAATGGGAGGTTTTCGTGCAACATTGTACGAAAACCTGCCCGTGAACTTGCTTCTTGCTGGCACACAGAACAGAAACCTTCGAAGTGAGAACGGACGGCTGTAAATATTGACACACTTCCATTCACAGACCAATCAATAGCTAACCGCGCGATCTATAGTCGGAACTAAAGGTCGTGATCGTTGCACGGCCATAAAGTGAAGTATACCCGTACTCGTACGGTCGGCCACATTCTAGGATACCCCACGGTAACTCTTACCGCACGCGGCATAAGGGCGCCGATCGAACAAAAAGGGGTATCCTAGCGTGTGGCCGACTGTTCCTAGGTATATACTTACCAGGCAACCCAGACAGTTCTTATTGTGTTCCACATGAATGCGAAAATTAAAATAACAAGGTTTGAAGTTGATTGTGGTGTGGTGTGGTACAAAATCGATTTTTCTTGCAGGAAAATGTTCGTTAGCCTTTTTTCCGAACCTTATCGGTATCTTTTTCTTAGGCACCTTCTATTACCTACTATTGCAATTTATTGTCAAGTGATGACAACAATAGTAAAAGTGGCTACAGCAATTTTACGATGCATTCATTTTTGAGCAGCAAGCAGTACTATAATACCTATAATAAATTTTTAATTAGTTTGAGAAGACAAGTTTGGTGTTGATTATAGCCAGTTAATGCTAAATGAAAGCAAAGCTGATGGATTTAATAATCTGATTATATTGCCTTCTTATGTCCATTCAGCAGAAATCGATTTATTCAGCAAAATAAACGTTTAATGCCACTTAATACGATCATTATATTATTCTTGAATGAAGTCGGCTATCTTCAAAGGATTCCGCTTTTATTGTCGTGTCAAGTCTGTGTTATGTATAAAGTTACCATGTATTCGTATAACCCGTGTCATTAAAGAAAACATTTAGGGCGGAGTTAAAAACCTAGCGTTGTCTCGCTTTGACAGTATTAATAAGAGCGAGAGGGCGAGTGTTTTGAAGTTCATCCTAAATGTTTTCTTTAATGACACGGGTTATATGTATCGTATCGTCATTAGATATTTATGATGATGCTATTAATCCACGTAAAAGTAGGTGAGCCTGAGCCGGCAGAACCTGTATAGTGAAAAGTGAGTCAAGTAACCTATCAGAAGGCTTATCTACTAACTTGCAACTAAATGGTTCTTGTAAATAGCTTTTGCTACACCTTCACAGGAATAAGAGTATCGGTTAACTTTATTATACTTATTAGCAAACCCATACGCCCTTATTTTAAAAAAAAAAACCTTACCTAGGACAGGCTAAGAACGTACATACAATTTACATTTTCTATATTTTAACGAGGTAAGTAACCATAATAATTTTCATAGATAAAGAAACATTGATGACTTCCCTTATCAATCACATAACATGAATAGGCACGAATTAAAAGCTTTAATTTTTTTTTCTTTTAGGACAGCCAGAATAGGAAGTATGTACCAAGCAAAATAAAAATAAATCATTCAATGTAAGCTATACAGGTAGATATACCTACTATTTATTGATGGAAGTAACATACAAAAGAACAAAAAAACCTCTACCTATTTCCACCTGAGAGAGAAAAAACTAAAAGGTTCAAACAACGGTAGGGGCAGAATCCAGTTACCCAACTAATTACTCAACAAAACCTTTTAAATGCCAGCAAAATGTCGAACACTCACCTCGTGGTACAGGGACGTCATCTCCGCAGCACCCTTTGAACCGTTTTATTGAATTGAGCAAAACAAAACCAAACAAAAACAATTTAGGATACTTTTGCACCAAACGAAAACAAAGCACTTTTCATTCACAGAAAAATAATCGTCCAAAAAAAAACAAAAACGTCAAAGTTCCCGCCAAAAGTCCGAGTGAGGTTAGGAAAAAAATAAAAGGCAACAGCACAGTGTCACGCAGCCTACTCGAGCGCGCGAAACGCGTTGAATGTTGTGCGTTCAAGAGAGTCGGTGGGTCGGGCCATCTAGCGAGCGAGCGGTTTCGGGTGAGTGGCAACCGGCAAGCTCAGCTGTCTCAATCTCAATGGATGCCAAACTCGTAGGTCGAAATCGACTTGACCCCCATTGATTGGGATTAAACTTTTTTTCTATAGAGATAATTAACCTAAAAAACATAAGAACTGACTCAAATACGCGGGTCAATACGGTAGATTGTGTTCTCACGTGGATTTATGGGCGGTTTTAATAAATGTCTTGTGTTTTTTTAAGTCATTTCCGTCCGATTGTCTGAAAGATAATTTATGTAACTGATAGATAAAAGCAGTGAGTTAAAAAAATACATGCGATTATTTAAAAATATACATAATGTGTTTCTGCTGCTAGCTACTGTGTTTTCGCTCTTAGTCCTTTCTTTCCATCCATAGGTTGTCTGGAAATAATTGCTTTTTAGCGATAAGACCGCCAATTTACTGTTATTTTTAAATTTTCATGTGTAAAATGTTTTATATTGAACAATAAAGAGTTACTTTCTGCTTACTTATTTATTAAATTTTTTAGAGTTGGCTCTATTTTTGGTGGAAACTCGTCCATGTACAAGTCCATCTTTAAGTCGCGTGTTCACGGTCAAATTCCGCTTCGACTAAGTGCATCGTCAAAGTCAACAAAAGCTTCTGATTGGTAATTTTCATCTGAGTGTACTTTGATTAGATGACACGTCGACTAAGACCGCGTGCACTACTCATCTTAGTTGACTTTGACGACGCGCGCACTTTGACCGGACTACGCGACAAAAGAGTCGACTCTACATTATTTTTAACTGTTCGTGGCCGATATATTTTAAACTGTTTGTGGACAATATATTTTAAACTGTTTGTGGACAATATATTTTAAACTGTTTGTGGCCGATATATTTTAAACTGTTTGTGGACGATTTAAACTGTTTGTGGACGATATATTTTATCGACTCTACACTCTCTCGATAAGTTTAGGCAATGTGCCTCAACGAGCGACAATCGACAAACACTAAAACATATAAGGTGGGTGTCACTAACCAAAACAACACTCTGTATAACATCTCTAGAACCTTATAATATGAAGCAATAAAAACACGGCGCTGCGTCGGAACTCCTTGAAGCCTATTAATAATGAATTGCCACGAGATAACAGTCACAAAGGCTGTTCTTCTTCTGCCTTTTGTTTTTTTCTTCCAACGGGTGATGTAGAACCGTCGCCGGCGCCATTTCTCTGGACTTTAGCGACACAGAATGTCCACACGATATCTAACCGCCTCAAAATTCAGTAAAGGAGTAAACATATAAATAGACAGACGCGAAGTCACTTTGTTTTTTAATTGACTTCAAAAAGGAGGAGGTAAAGTGTGTGTGTCATGCATGTATAACGTAGGCGCTTACACTTTCGTTGCAAAGTAACGTAAGTCAATAGTGTGCATACTCAATTCGATCCGTATGTTTATTTTTATGTTTGTTACCCGAGATTGTTTTTCTACGTCAACCGATTGTAATGATTCTTTTTTGGTTTGAAAGGGTAATAGGTAGGTGGTGGTAGGTGGTCCCATTAAAAAATGGTGAAGATCTTATGAAGAACTTCGGAGATGGAGAACGGAACCAGTGTTGCCGTTTTAGCCACTTTATGGCTAGATCTAGCGGATTTTCAACGGGTTTAGCTACAAAATAATCTGTTTTAGCCACTCAATGTTATCTAGCCACATCTGGCTACTTCTGGAGTTTTCTTGATCACAAGGTATAAACGAACCTCCATTACGCTGAATTCAACTAAAATGATCAGAAACCAGCTCAATATAAGAAAAAAAGTTGTGTTATCGCCTTTACTTCTAGCAAAAGTTGCAAAATCAGATAAATAAATCGTTTCTGTAACACCAAACTCGTCATCAAACGTCGAGGAATAAATTGTGGATGACATCGTGAAATAGATTCTTTTTTAATTATGTTAATTCAACAGTGTATTTTTTGTGGTATACCTAAATCTTTGAATTCAGCAGTTTTGAAAAGTATTAAAATATAATATCAATGTTTATTTTCCATTTTCATCCAAGCCTCAGTTGCAATAATTTTTAGCCACTTCTAGCGGAATTTTGAAATCGAATTTATTACAAATCTAGCAACATTTCCCTCTGACATAGCCACAAACTAGATTGCCCTGGCGGCAACACTGAACGGAACTCCTCATAAAACGGATAGCAGCAAATCACTCTTATCTTTATCAGTGCAATAACTTAGTAACAGTGTACCTTATCACCAGTATAATGCAAACCACTGAAAATCCATTTTTAGTGAGAATCTCGCGTGATTACCTCGTTCATTGTTTTGTTTTCTATCGAGTGGATCTTTTGTAATTTCCGTTTCGGTCGCCATATTGCGCTTGCGATCCAACTGCTGATAAGAGGCGCACGCGCATCCAAGCCTTCTATAGAGCTCTACGGGATTCTTTATAATTCTCGGATTATCGATAAATTGGATCTACTACGGCTTAGAATCTCGTGGGCTGTAAAGTATAGACGGTGAATTTCCTTTTCCATGCAGTAAATTAATCATTAAAAACCACTTGATTTTAATTAATTGACTGGAGTGTATTGTCACAGTGGGTTTCTTAGAAATAGTCGATCTCCTTTATATTCATACCAATGCTGACATCCATGTCTCTACCATAATCACGAATCTACGAACGAGCCATATAATATTTGGTGTGACGATGGATCGTTCATCTAATTAAATGATTAAAGAAAGCTAAACTAACCGAAATGCTGAAAACTTCGAGCAAAGTTGCTACTTTAAATAGGAAAATTATTCATGCAAAGGTCATCATTTCATCGTAACCAACAAAAAATACCGCGATTCGACGCGTTTCGAACTAAATTAGGAAACATAAGTTATTATTTTTAACGTACCTACATATTAAAGTCTCAATAAAGTCCAAAAATATATAATGAGATGAATTATACAGCTTCCAGTGGCACCTTCACTCACACTAGATGGGAGACGTGACCACTGCAGTGGCTGGGACATGGAGTAGACTTGCCCAGCAGCTATACCATCCTCTCGGCTTAGTCGGCCAAGCCTACAGGCAATACAACGTCCTCCGCATCGTCTTTCTCTTTCCAAATATGTAGCTATTTGATTTATCGATCTACCGCCATCCCATCCCTACGCTACTCCTAGATTGTTGGGTTGAGTGAGGCTGCATAGTCGCTCGATTATTTCACTTCCTACTCACTCCTTGAGTGTGTCACTCCCATAATACTTTTTCGCATCTTCCGGTACAAGAATTGAGTCAGTGCTAGTGAGACTAGCATACAGCCGTTGTCAATAATCAGTCCGTGGATAAATTGGCTTCACTGGTTATGCTTGTCCAAGTTTACCCTAGGGTGATTTATCTACGAACGGATTAAAGAAAGCGGCTGGAGACAAACTAACTTGGTGTATACTGCCTGGCCGTGTCAGGGAAACCTGACTGGAAAGATTGAAATCGTATCGTATCGTATCGTACCGCCATCCCATCCCTACGCTCTCCCTTTATTGTAAACGCGGCAGGCGCCACATTATATCTATCCATCAAGATGCCTATCTGTAAATTTAGAGATAGAGAGGATTGCATTAAATTTCTCTGTCATTCCTTATTTATTGTGGAAGCTTGCATTGCCAATAAAGCAGCGGCGCGGTGTCTTTAGTTCCAAGTTCCCACGATAAAAAAATATGTATCGATTGTTTTGTCCTTTTAATTATTAATTGCGTACGTTCCATCACTAGATAACCTTGTGGTAAACTAGCGTTTGCCCGCAGCTTTTCTCGAGTCGCACTTGAATGTTTTATTTTTAAAAAAGAACCCATAATTTTTTTTCTCTATTTTGTCTTAGTCCTTTTTTCTACGTGAACCGATTTAGATGATAATTTTTTTGTAGTTCTCTACTCGATTACGTTACGGGCGACTTTACAACAAAAGTGTACACTCTGACGTATCGTCGTGTGAACATACCATCCTATCTATCTATACTTTGTACTTTCCGATACCCATCGTAAGTAAGGTTTAATAACAACGGGTACCGGTAATGAGCACATCGATACTCTGCTTTATATTATACATTTATACAACGTGTTACAAAAGATACTAACTCTTTTTACAGGGTGTAACCTGCTGGTCAACATAATGACAAATCTGCAAAAAAAAAGTTGAAAAACACAACTTTTTTTTTATAACCTCAAAATTGTAAAATTTTTAAAACTTTTTTGTTTTTGGATTTAGCTCCATTTAAAAAATATGGTTGTTTGCTTAGTTGTATTTTAATAGCTTCAGGCTGTTAAAACATAGTAAAATTCTATGGAAACAGTATTTTAAAAATACTTTTCCCCCGTCACAGCGCTTACATTTTAATTATTTAAAAATCAACGGAACGTCATAGAGCTAAAAAAGTATTTTGGTTGTGATCCCTATCATTAGGTACCATGACCCTGTAAAAAGAGTTAGCATCTTTTGTAACACCTTGTATAATAAAACGGGCCCTTTTAACAAACTTTTTTTCCCAACCAAAAAGGGGTCCATTTATTGTATTTTTTAAATCAATATAATTTTATTATAATAAAATCTACACTAAATCTAATCTAAACTCTAAAACATCCCTAAAATAATTTTAAAATAAACTAAACCTAAAATTAAAATTAAACTAAAATATTTACACAAACTCCAGACCGCTGCCACTGGGGAGAGTCCCCAGAATGCTGGCAGCGTTTCCCCTTTGAATGGCCAGGCTGATGCGCTGGCCAAGGTAGCTGCCGGCCCTGGGGTCACCGGACGAGTCAATGAGGCGCGTTGATAGCTCTTTGAAGAGTATCCGCGCCTCAGGGCCCCACGGACCCATCGTCTCGACCCCAAACGGCGCAAATACGTAACCGTCCCCGAGGACAGCGTACTTGCGCCGCTTGAGGCTTTCCGCCGAGGCCGCCGCCGCGCCAGCAGCCCTGCTAGTGTGTGCGACGTGGGAGGGCGCCAGCGTGTCGACGCATGTCGCATCCCACACCAGCGGCCTCCCACTCCGCCACGGCACCAATGACATCCCGTCGGGCCTCTTTCCATCATCCCGCGCAATGCCAGTAGGCTCCAGGATGGCTGGCACGGCGATGCTGGAAAGGGCCCGCCGGATGATGTCATTTAAGGCCGCATGGCGCGATAGACGACCTACGCTGCGTTGACAAGCAAGTCCGTGGTGTCCAAACTCGTCCACGTGTTCTCCGCAGTGGCAGCGGTGGGGCTGCACGATTTTGCAGCCCAGTCGCAGACCAATGGCAGCTGAAAAAGACATATTATCCATCAGCGTGCCTATATTCGCTGATGGAAGCGCCTGCAGCCACTGTCCCGACTCGGGTTCAAAGCTCGCGAGTAGGCGAGCACGCTCCGCGGTGCTGCCGCTGGACTCCAGCAAGCTGGATTGGACAGCCTCGCAGAGCGGCTCGTCCCACTGCCTCTGCACTCCGGGATTTAGGGGTGGGGTCCCACTCGGGCAGGCCATTTTCCATGCCTCCCTAGCCTCCCCACAGCACGACACCTCGATATCACCAAGAGATTGGTGTATAATTAGTTTAAACAAGGTGTTCGTGCTATGGGTGGAGGATAGGAAGGCGGGCAATGACACGCTTGATACTTTCCTGATGCCAAGTCCACCGAACCTTATCGGAAGGGTGGCCTGGCACCAGGATTTCTCATTAATGGGACAATTTAGAATTTTGGTTAATTCTGCGTGGATGAGGTCATCTAAAGGTGCCATCAATGGCTGAAGTTTCCAAATTGGTGTGCATCTTAGAACGTATGTGAATTTGGGGACGAACAGACAGTAACGTATGATGGTGATTGCCATATGTGCTTTAATTTTCGTCAAATGGTATGAAGTTTCTTTAAATTTAGCTATCTGGTCCCCGATGTACGGTTCGATAGCCTCCTTGAGGACTGGTGCCCCTAGGAGGCGGAGGGAGTATTTATCTAGAATTTTTATATTGGGGGCCAGGATGTTGAATTTTTTTATAATGTCGGATTTAGTTTCTGTGGTCAAGGATTCTTTTAAAAATAATTCGCATTTGCCAAAATTAAGATCAAGACCTATTTTTTTGAAATTTTCAGTCAAAACCGTCAGATCATTTAGTACCGTTTGTGCGTCACCTCCTAGGGTACCGTCATCGAGGTACCAGATATTCAATTTGGACGAAAGAGTTGATAAGATGGGGTGAATGGCGAGACTGAAAATGGCCGGGCCAAGTGGGTCTCCTTGTTGACAGCCTACTGACGAGTGAAGGAGGTGCTCCTTATACAGCAACTTGGACGGAGTACTGTAGCATTGCCACAAGTAGCTATATATGTCCGGAGTGACCTCCTTCACTTGTGAGAGGATAGCGCCTCTGTCAACAGAGTTGAAGGCATTCTTCACGTCCACCTTCAGGACGACCTCTCCGCCGTCATGCTCCAGGTATGTCCTCATGGCATGGACTGCTGCCTCGCATCCCCCCCGGCTGCCAAAACCTAGTTGGATTGGTTGGAATTTTTTGGACACCGGGGACAGGATTTCTCTGCAGCACATTTTCGATGCCAACCTCCGTATCGTGGCGCCCACCGCTATGGGCCTAATGCCGCCATCTTTTTTTATGAGGGCGCAGAGGTTGGCACCGTATAAAATGTCTGTGACATCAGGACACACCTTCCCTGCCAGTATCAGGTTAACGAGGGCCGTGAGCTCTCTAAGGAGGCCCTCCCCGGCCTCGCCCGTCGAACCGCATAGAAGGTCTTTTAAATGTTGAGGGCTCAGCCCATCAAGGCCGCCTGCAGAGCCTCCCTTGAAAGACATCACGGCCGATAGTACGTCTTTCCCGATGACCTGGATGCTGGCGTCGTCGGGCTGGGGAGCAGACGGAAGGTTAGCCACCGCTGGGGGTGGCGGATGTTTGCCTTCTAGGGCCGAGACGGTTTCGCGGGAGTCGGGCGCTATGGCATCACTCGAGAACAAGAGTTGAGCGGCTCCCCTGATATCTCCATCGCTGATTTTACTTTCTACCAGTTGATATTTATTTTTGGGGTGGAAGACTTGACCTGAAACTGGGATGTCGGGAGGGTTATTGCAGTTATTTTTTATAGATTGCGTTAGGGAGCCGCGTCTCCTCGCACCCTCTTTCACGTGCAGTGTCCTATAGGCAAAGGTGAAAAGGGCCTCCCAGGCACGCTTCGTATTTTCGTCTGTTACCTTCTTTATAGTGCACTGTAAATTTTGCGCAACGCTTACGCGTGCTCCACGGGGTATTCTTTTAAGAATTTTCACCGTTGCTTTGCATTTGCCAATAGTTTGCCAAAAGGGTTCGTCTGTTCCTGTTCCTGGAGCGTGTGGGGTGGAGGAAGGTGCGGGCTGTGAGCATGCCTGTGGCAGCGGATGCATCCGAGCCTTGTGGATATTCAGGCCCGCCCTTCCCTTGAAGAAGCGTGGCTGGGGGCATTCCGGACACTGCACATAATCCGGTAGTGAGCCATGAAGGCCGCAGGCTGTGCCATTAGTCTGCGGCATGTGGTGTTATAATGGTTAAGTATATTATTTAACTGAACTCTGTACAAAGAACTGAACTGTAAAACATCGCATATAAAATCATAGTTTTTGGGCACTGGATGTTTGAAAAAACTCCGTTGTCAGGCGTGGCAGGGCCGGCGGCTTCTCCCATTGGCCGCCGCCCTGCCGAGTTGATAGTGTTGCCGGGGCGACAGGCAGGCCGCCGTGGCAACGCCGGGCTGTTTGTTGATATGTCGCGCCGTCTGTCAGCGGGGCTGTCACCGCTACCAGATATAAACTTGGGGTGTGGATTCTGGCGGTGCCCCGCGACGGCGACTCTCACCCACACTTGCCCGGCTGGATGCTACTCCAGCGGCACTGGTCCTTGCATTTTGGCCCCGGTGTGAGCCTTTAACTAAAAAAAATTATAGATTTTTTAAAATTGACATGCTGTCATGTTGTTGTTCGGTTGTAATCGGCCCTTTTTATATAAATTGGACCGACTTCGATTAAAGTTCGATTAACGCGCAGAACCTGAATTGAGGGGGTTACTCTTGAATCATGTTGCCATTGGAACTGCCTCATGTCGTTTGTGAGGCACATTTGTCCCGATGGGATCAGCGTTGCAGGAGAAAACTACAAAATAAAAACTTAACCTAAGCCCCCGACATTTTAGCTTCAAATAAGCATATCTCATAAACGGATTAACCAATTTTGATTAAATATATCTAAGAAAACCCGCTATAAAATCTGCTTACAAATAAATATAAAAAAAACAGTCTCAAAGCAGTGGCTAGCAACAACACAACAACTACTCAGGTATTGCAAAATATTCACATCATTATTCTAATCTATACTTATAATAAAACTCTAGCGAAGTCAATTCTGTACATTGAATATTTTTAGAAAAAAACTATCAGGGGTTACTAAGTAAACTATTCTGAATACAAAAATGCAAAAAAATCGGTCTATGTCTGTCTGTCTGTCTGTCTGTCTGTCTGTCTGTCTGTCTGTCTGTCTGTCTGTCTGTGTGTTACCTCATCACGCGAATACCGCTGAACAGTTTTCAGTCAAATTTAGGACCGTGATAAGTCCTGGTTCTGGGAACAATCTAGGCTATCCGATGTTCAGAATACATTGCGGGTTGCAATTTTAACTTCGTTTTTTGTAAGAAATATTCATAATTTTGATATAGCTTCTTGAGAAGATATGTTAATAACGTGATACAGAACACATTTCCGAAAAAAAAAATTGCATTTCCGGAAAAAAAAATCCGACTTGGAACCTCATTATCTCGGAAACCGTTGATTTCCTATGCATAGTTCCTTGGGCAAACATGATCTTTATGATGAGGACTATACAGGGTGTTAAAAGACCGCCAATAGACCCGAAAGCCACTAGACACCAAAACAAAGTACTTTTTCGATAAATTATTGTTGGGAAATTATTTTGTTTTTTTAGGTTATAATTTTGAAAAATATTTTTTACGCAATGGACGTGTAACGCACAGAAGTCATATTGCGCAAGCGTAGGTATCAGATTATGTTACTTAAGCTTGAAGTGCCGATGTTTAGAATACATTGCGGGTTGCAACTTTAACGTCGTTTTTTGTAAGAAATATTCATAATTTTGATATGGCTTCTTGAAAAGGTATGTTAAGAATCCCCTGAAGCTCTGCAGCCCTCTCGCTCGCACTTTTGAACATTTGAATTTTATGTAAGAGAATGATTCAACTTTGGACGATAAAATATAGTTGCAGACATAGATAATAAAGCTATCGACATGTAGACATACTTTAAATTTCACATTTATAGTTTAAAAAATAAATTACTGAACTACTACTTTTAACCGAAGTTCAGTGATATTTTTTTTTATTAGTAGGAATATGAAATCAAAAGTGTGTCCACATGTCGGTAGCTTTATTATCTATGTCTGCAACTATATTTTATCGTCCAAAGTTTAATCATTCTCTTACAATCAATTAAAATGTTGAAAAGTGCGAGCGAGGGGGCTGCAGAGCTTCAGGGGATTCTTAAGAACTAGATACTGAATACATTTCTGCAAAAAAAAAAGTTTTGAAAAATCCGACTTTGAACCTCATTATCTCGGAAACCGTAGATTTCCCAGGCATAGTTCCTTGGGCAAAAATGTTCCTTATGATGAGGAAAATACGTGGTTTCCCGCTTTGTTGGCGGTCTTTTAACACCCTGTATGTGGTCTCCCACTTTGTTGGCGGTCTTTTAACACCGCTCGGTATTCAATACAATAATTTTGCATTCTTGCATAACAAATAACTATTGTTTACTGTTGAGCTGGATAGACAGAGTTATTAGCCGTATGCTTTGCTTGCTGGCTTAGCATGAGAATGAGTAAGACCTTATCTATGGGCTTATAACTTTATCTATCCCACTCTACGTCGAGGGAGATACATATTATAAACCCTTTTACTTCCTAATCAATTCTTATGCTAAGCTTCCTGGTATCTTATCACGGGCGATACCTTAATGTAAACAATACATATTTATTATTAAATTTATAAATGTATTGTTTAGATTAGGGTTTTTATTCTATTTTATTCTATTGCTTTCTTTTGAGCCCTGCTACCGCAAGTTAAGAAATAATAACCTATTAAAATACCCCCGACATTTTAGCGTCGAATAAGCATATTTAATAAATTGCTGAACCAATTTTGACAAAACATAACTAAGAACATTCGCTAGAAAACCTGCTTTCAAATTTAAAAAAAACCTAAAGCTTCCAAATCGTTCACCCATTTAAGAGCTACGGTGCCACAGACAGACACACCCTCATAAACACTTATACAGACACACTCACAAAGTTGTCAAACTTATAACACCCCTCTTTTTTGGTCGGGGGTTAAAAAAAACCTTCCTTTTGAGTTTTCCTCCACAGTCGAATTTAAATTAAATGTCAAATGTGTAAAAACGCATACGAAGTCGCGGGCACAACTAGTTAGAAATAAACCCGCGTAGCCCATACAAACAGTGACATTTCTGACCTCACGCTACAGTAGCGCCCCTAGCGGCCAATTAATATGCGGTAGAATTAATAATTGTAAAACTCTGGTACGGGTCCGATTCGACTTCTACTTATTTTTTTCCCATACTAACTATTTCAGTGAGGTTTCCTTGAAAACAACATTTTTGGACTTTGGATCAATATTCCGGTATCTTCTAAAAGTCCATAGCTGATCATTATTTTTTTGGTGATAGATAATTTATCTGGGACTCTAAAGAATAAAAAAAATTGCTGAAAAGACAAAAGAAAAAAAAATTACAAAATAAAATCGAATGCTAGGTTTTTTTTTTCAAAAAAAAACCTTAAAAGCCTCATAACTTCTAAACGACAAAAAATGGCTGAACATACATAGGGGTGATTCGGGTAGCCCTCAGTGTCAGCTATCTAGATTTTCTCGCTTGACGTCTATGTTTGGGCCACCCTGTATACCTCAAGGTGCACTTGCAACCGGTGAATGAACCGGGACCCCGTCATTGAATGAAAGACCAGGGGCCTTAGCCTGTAACGCAATGGCGTATCGATGGCGTCCCAATAAAAAGGACGATACCGGGATTTCCTCGTTTTTCACCTGCAACCAGGGAACTAATCCTCTAGAGTTGAAATCTGAATATTCTTTGCTGTACTACAAAAAACATTAAAAGGACCGACAGCATTAATAAATCGTAATTGAAGCCGTCAACCGGGAGCCCATTTTGGCACCCTAGCGTTACAGGCTAAGGCCCCAGATTGGAATCCGTTTCAGAAGTAACCCCCCTTCCTGGGCAGTTCGCACGGATATTCCAACTTATCGAAGTAGTTAATTGGGTGTGAAATCTTAATTAAACTTAACCGACTTTGTGGCGCTTTGCGGATGTCAAGAGTTTGAGTGCGTTAACTTTTTAAGGAAGTTTAAGCTTAAACAGAATAGAATATTTATTTATACACCACAGTCCACAACACACACATAAACACAGTAATTATTTTACAAGTTATTGACACTATACTCGTACAAGTGATGAGTACTACTGGACTTGTACAGTCAGCCACACGCTAGGATACCCCTTTTTGTTCAATTGGCGCCCTTATGCTGCGCGCAGAAAGAGATACCATGGGATATCCTAGACCAGCGGTTCTCAATCTTTTTTGGTGACGGAACCCTTTTGGAAAGCGAAATACTTGACGGAACCCTACCATAAAACAATAGTTTTTACCCGACTGACCCAGAGGGAGGGTTATGTTTTTCGAGTGTATGTATGTGAGGGTGTATGTACTATACTATGACTAAGTTCGGCTGCTCCTCGTGAATCGTGATAAGCCGCGTCAGAACGGTCTACCAGAGAGAGGTGTTTTGAATATTTTTTTCTAAATTCTTGCGGAACCCCTAGGGGTATCGAAACACACTTTGAGTATGGCTGTCCTAGACTGTGACCGATCGTACCTACTTCCAAATCGGCTACATGGTGGAGCTAAAAGGCTGTTTTCCTCGTACATATTCCAAGATCCAACAGATTATTCCCAGGAAAATGGTTACTGAAGAAACCTCACAAAGCCTTTTTAGCTAACATTTACTTTTTGCCGAACAAGACACAATATTCCCTCGAGATCAACTTAAAACCTTAAGTAAACTGCAACGATTTACCCCGAGACCGCATGCAAATATGACCTTTAGCGCCGCAGAGTTAGGAACTAGGCTTATAATAATTTTGCAATTTTGTTATGGCTTGTCGTTTTACGTTTTTGCTCTATTTCTGAGTTCATGGCTCACGATCTTGGAACAATGGCTACAGTCAGGCGATACCACAACAAGCTCGCATTCTGGCCCTTCTCGCCTTCAAATTAAGAGCTATATTTTTACCGAGAGTCATAAGATGTGGTATATTGTACATAGCAGGTTATGTAACGCGACATGTTGCAATTCTCTTCAAAGTAATGCACTCTATATCGCGGTGCGTGAGAGATCAGTAACGGAAACGTTTTGTCTTGCTAAATACATCTTGATGTTGCTAAATATCTGCGTATCTTCTCCCAAGAGTGTGGTACCTATTCAACGTCTTCCTCCTTTGTTTCTATCAGTTGCTTAGATTTTGTTGGCTCTACCACTGATAAACGACAAAAGGTCTACATCGCTATCAGCCTCTTTCGTCTACCGGACCGGGCCAAACTTTTCATGCCAGACCTCTAAATTGTCTTTTCGAAATCGTTTATCAAAAATAGTTCGGTGTCCTAAACTCAACAAAATAATCATGTAAATATGGGGACATTATTATTATAATTTACTTTTAATAGAGATTATATTGGTTTTTCAGGAACGGAATAGTAAATAAAGGGTCATGAATTTTTTCTTTTGTTAAACTTTGGAAAACATAGTTATTTTTAAGTTCTAAAGTTGATATTTTTGATGACCTTTGCCATGTAAACCTAAAAAAAAATGTCAATTATCACGTCATTGTCAATTCTGTGTTTCCCAGCTGGTAAGCCTCTTTCTTTTTTTTGACATTTTACTTTTTTTTGTCAAGCAAAGGTAAGGGGAAAGGCGTAGCACGCTGTAGAGCCGCGGTGCCGACTTTTTTTTTATTTTCCTTTTCTTTTTCTGAAATAACACTGCAGAAAAATCTTTCAGTATTTTTCTTGTACTCCTTGAAGCTCAATCTCAAAACCGTTTTTTAATTTCAGCTTTAAATTTGTATTGTCCAAGAAATTGATATTTTGATTGCTTAAAATTTTTGAATTTTTGCAAGGTTGAGCTAAATCAGCTGGAATGTCTCGGCGACAATTAGGTACGTTTTGTTAAATAGCGCCATAATTTCTGCCTAAAATCCGTGAATTTCGCACTTTTAAGGGTGCCTGGTGTCGAAGTGGGAATCTCTAGAAAGTTGTCATAAAAACCAGATTACGTCGAATTTGCGAGTGAAACCCTGCTGCGGCCACGCACGTGTTTTAGATCGATGCCCGATTACCCTTGCCTTGTTTATTTCTGCTTTTTTGTGTCTATAAGAAGTGTATAGAGAAGTGTATGTAAGGGATCGGGTTACATGCACCTGTATTTTGTGATCAGAATTGTTCAGCCCTCCATTGGCTTCTTTGCCAAACAAAGGTAAAAAACTAAACACTACATAAAAAAATCTAGACTTTATTTAGGTATACACGTCAGCACGTAGATGCTTACACGCGTGCACCGCAACCAAAGTGTAAGCGTCTACGTGCTGTCGTGTGTACCACACCAAAAACAAAATTATGTACCTAAAACTATTTTGTCACTGTGATATAAAGTAATTTCCAAACAGTCACATCCAAATACTTTGACTTTGATACTTAGATCTTACGTCCAAGCTTTTAGACCATCAAAAGGATGTTCCTTTTTCAGATTTACTTGAATCAGTAGTATGATACGGTCGGCCACAGTCACATTATTATACCCCTTGCCAGCCCTTACCGCACCCGGCATAAGGTCGCCTATTGAACAAAAAGGGGTATCCTAGCGTGTGGCCTAGCTATTTACATACCTACACTTTTTAGGTCAAATTGCACCAACCTCATTTACATAGCGGTATCCCATTCGGCTTTATTCCAAACCCTAATTAATAACCATCATCTATGTATAATTGACCCAGTAGCAGGCAGGTTTGAGCAAGTGACAAACGAACAGACTGGCAGACTAGACATGAGTGAGTGTATGTCACTGTGTGCCGTGACCGGCCCTCACGAGGCAGTTTCGTGCGACCTGACTGTGACAGCAACAACGACAAGTGACTTTGGGATTTGGTCACAATTTGTACAGTGACATGCTTCTGTTATTAGAGCTACGGTGCCACAAGCAGACACACAGCGGTCAAACGTATAAAAACTAAGGTCTCTGCATCTACGTAATGAGATGATTTATTCAGCGTCCAGTGGCACCTTCACTCACACTAGATGGTTGAAGAGACCACTCGGCGCTGCAGTGCCTGGGACATTGTTTTAGATGGAGTAGGCTTGCCCAGCACCTATACCATCCTGACAGCTTAGTCGGCCTATCAGGAAAGACAATTCAATACGTGTGGAGCCAACTAAGCCGCGGGCTTCCTCACGATGTTTTCCTTCACAGTTAGCGAGTGGTATGACTTTGCTTAATTTCAAAGTTACGTAGATTGGTGTTTTTGTAGTAGCAAACGTAAAACACCAGCCCTTTTTATGTCGGGGTTTAAAAATAACAGCTAGTAGGTAGGTATGTAGATACGTAAGTCAGACCAACAGGCGCGTCTGACACACCGGATCAAATCGGGATGTCTTACGTCAAACGAATAGTTAGGTCCTCTCCCTCAAGTAAATCCACCGCGAAATTACTAACGCAATTTAAACTCTCTACACTCCATCCATTCTGATGTTTACCAGTTTATTTGCAACAGAAAACATCCAACATTGGACCCATGTCTATAAAGCTAGGAAATTGGAAATGTTTACGTCGAGAATAACTCAGTTTTGAGCCCTAGGTAAGCTACAGGATTGATTTTGGGCATTATTTTTTGCAGAAACCGCTGCTTCTACAGGGTGCACTCTAAGTCGATAGCGGAACTTTAAGTAGACTGTCTACTGATCACTACAAACAACTTGTACTAGGGGGCGAAAGAAATGGAGCGAAAAAAATATCAGCTGTTCCATACAAACGGTCGATTCAGTACTGCGCCAAATGTATGAAACAGCAGATATTTTTTTCGCTCCATTTTTTTCGCCGTACAGTACAAGTTTTTTGTAGTGATCAGTAGACAGCCTACTTAAAGTTCCTCTATCGACTTAGAGTGCACCCTGTAGATACATGAAATTTTCAGGGTGTCTACTTTATGTAGAGTAGATAATAATATGCACACAAAAGGAATTTTCCAAATTCCACCCCTAGAGGGAAAGGGGATGCCAAAGTTTGAATAGAGAAATATTTATTTTTGTTCAACTGATTCGAAACTTTGTTAAAATAATTTAGGTACAGTCGGCCAGTCTCAGATACCCCTTTTTGTTCGATTGGCGCCCTTATGCCGCGCGCGATAAGAGCTGCCATGGGGTATCTGAGATTGTGGCCGACCGTACACCAAAATATAATCTAGCTAGAGACTCTAGAGAGTGTACGTATGCATGGCAATTTTTAAATAACTTTTAACCTAAGAACATCTACTTATGTGATTTCCAACAACTTTTGTAATACTTCTTTTCGAAAAGCTCAATACTTTTTATTTTATTAGTTTCTTATCCTTTAAAAGCGTGCATTTCTTTCTACCATTCCACGGAAGCGCAGGGCGCTTTCGTGCCCCTCCACTCTCAGGCACCTTTCTAGTCTCTCCTGCTCGTATTTGCTACTCAGGCTAAAAAAAAATATTAAAAAAAATAAAAAGAAAAAAAATATATTGGGGAGAAAAGAAAATGCGCTTTTACCAAAGTCATAAACCAAAAGTTCTTGGAAATCATATTTAGAAGTTGGGGTTTCTGAGCTTAAAAGCTATTTAAAAATTCCTTGCATAGTGAGTATACATAGAGTCCGAGATATTGTAGATATAGCGCCAACCATGCAACTACGGTATTCAATATTATTAGAATAGAGCGCGGGCCTACATCCGACGCAGGGCTAGATTTACGATGTAGTGTTTTCAATTTGTGCCAAAAGGCCTTAGATTAATACTGCAATCAAGTTGTTAATTATCTGGTAGATATAAAAAGATGATCAGGGGACTTGACACTTGACAGCACGTCGACGTTTACACCTAGCACTCTACTCGGTTACTTTAGGGGCGACTTTATAACAAAAGTGTACAGTTTGACTTGCTGTCGCTACAACGTGGTAACAAAAAAAGTTTATTTTGTTATTTGACCGGTTTTAATTTTGTGGTTCATACCTATATGTATTAGGAAATAGAAAATGTTAAGAATACTAACACTGAGTATAGCTATACCGACACATCTCCTCTCGCCTCTTCTTCTCTTTGGCTCACGCACCTAAATCCGGCCCTGGTGGGCGGTCCAATCAGCCGCAGCCCCAGGGTCATGGGAACGCCCGGGGCTTTTGACGGGCTCGCGGAGTGACGCGGAAATTCTATGCGCAGGCGCAGGGTTTATGTGCGCAGAGATGAAGACACCCTTGCTGTGGTATGTTTTTTTTTTTCATTGGCAGCGCTAGTTGTGCCTAGAAAGGGTACCCCATCTACTAGCGCCGCCGATGAAAAAAAAAACATATTTTCTTCTTGGATGCGTTCTTTGCCTACGAATAAATCCCGCACAAGAAAGAAACGGCCGTTTTGACTTGTGCGGGATTTATTGGTAGGCAAAAAACGCATCCAAAAAGAAGACTATTTTAAGCTTGAGTACTTTGAATCCCTCGCTCTCAGGATTCAAAGAAACGCCTTAAAAACAGTATTTTAGTCCCGCGATTTACAATCTACAATACTATACAGGGCGTCCCACGGCTATGCCACATGGAGGGAAAGTACCTTGAATTAGCGATGCGCGATTATGAATGATTTGGAAAGTCGAATGATCTTAAAACACTAATGTTCATAATCGACTTCAAAATTAGCGATACACTAATCCTGATAATCGAATGAAACCACTAGTTAGTAGTCGCTAATGTCAAAACACTTTTTGTACTGGCTGCATAGAAGTGTCGCTAATTTACGGGCTGCCAACCTAAGCGGCTACGACATGTAAACCATACTGACAACATAACAAATATAATGGGAAATTAGGTTCTTTCTTTTTGAGGTATTGCACATATAAAAAAATAATTGTAAAATAACGGTAAATAAATTAAGCCAATTAAAGTAGTAATTAAACTTACCTAATCTAATACTTAGCTTAAAACCAAATCGGTACTTTTTACGGAAGTTGCCAACCTAAACCTATCCACGGATGACAGTACTGACAAATTGACAGAAATAAGCGAATGAAATTAGCTAATAAAAACCGAATCGTTCCGATTCGCGGCGGAAATGCCCGAGTTGGCCAAATCATTCATCGGCATTGAATGATTCCCGAGTTGACCCGAGTCGAGACGGAAACGAACGACCGACTCGACAACTAATAGTAGTGGTAGGTTAGACTGTTAGTTTTAGCTACTAATATAAACGTATCATTCGACCGAGTCGAATGATTGCCCGAGTCGAATGATTTCATTAGTATCATTCATAATCGCGCATCGCTACCTTGAATATTGTAGATGGAACATTTTACTGAAAGAAGACATTATTTTAATTTCAAAAACAATTTAAACTGCATTCATAGATATCTAAATAATTACATGGTTGAACCGGGAATCGAACCCGTTACATGAGAAAAATAATTACCCTGTAGTTTTATCATACTGAAAGGCTTCATCATAAAGATAATTTTTTGCTAAATAACATAGTGTCAGAAATAAAAGAAAGACCATGAATTTTAACATTTACCTGGTAGTATGCAACAAATCGAGTTATCTGTTAAAGTTATTATCTGTTATATTCTTTCTGTTGTGCAATAAAGAGTTCTCTATCTATCTATCTAAATCGAGCCGCATCCTGAGCCGAAAGACGCATAAAATTTTGCATAAATCGGCATAGCCGTGGGACGCCCTGTTTTAGGCCAGATAAAAAACAAAGTTTAGGTACTGTCAACTCCTCCCAAAAAATCTGGTGTCAAAAACCTAGTTTACATTTTCCTCTCGCCATTTTCCCGCGCAACGGTCAAGAAGGGCGCCATGTAGGTCGCAAACGCAGGCCCTCCCTCGTACTGTGAAGGGCCTTTCGAAGCTTGAGTAGCCACTTAGCTCGCTAACCTCATTGTTGGTTATTGTACGGTCGGCCACAGCCACAGATACCCCATGGCAGCTCTTACAGCGCGCAGCAAAAGGGCGCTAATCGAACAAAAAGGGGTATCCTAGCGTTTGGCCGACTGTACCAGCAAAAGCACGTCTAGCGTAAAGGTCCGTATCGAGTTTTGACAGATCGATATACAGGGGCCTGAGTCTGTGACGCAATGGTGCCAAAACGGGCTCCCAGTTGACGGCTTCAATTAAGATTTATTAATTCTGTCGGTCCTTTTAACGTTTTTGTAGTATAGCAAAGAATATTCTGGTTCTAATTCTAGAGGATTAATTTGCTGGTTGTAGGAGATTTTGTCCTTCTACTGGGACGCCATCGACACGCCATTTCGCCAGCTCTGTAAAGATAAACAGTGTAAAAAATTACTTTTCCAATGATTTTCACAAAAAATATATAGGTAGGTACCTAGGCGTATAATGGTACGTATAGGTACCTACACTGTTCATATTTATGTTTTTCTTTCTTAGAATTTCATTGGTGTTTGCTTTACAAAACCAAAAAGGTATTATTTCTTGAGAAGCTGGCTGAAACGTACAAAAAAAACCTTGTAAGCCATTAGGTAGACGAAATAGTGATTTTTTATTTTATTTGCAAAATGGTTTTCGTCCAGACAGCCAAAAAGGTGATCAGATCACACAAAAAGAAGTTCTAGTACTAAATAAATTATTTTCGTCCAGACGGCCAAAAAGGTTGTCACACAAAAAGAAGTTCTCTTAGAACAATAAGGTCGATAAGTTTTTGCTTAATGACTAAAGAGGTTCGTTAGAGGCCTAACCTTTTTATTTAGTCATTGCTTTTGCTGATGTACAGTCATCAGCACGTCGACCTTTAAACACCAGTACCTGGGCGACCGAGCTTCGCTCGAATGCTAAGAGATGGCGCCCCTAATATTTTTTTGCATAACAGCGTTTGAATGAAACTACGAGAATCAATAACTCAATAACGAGTATCAATAAATATTAGGGGGGGCTCTGCCCCCCCAACCCCCCGTCTGCTGTGCGCAGCTGGTCTTTGGTGACCTTATGACTCTGTGTAAGCAGAAGTATATTTTTAGTTTTTTAGGGGGGGGCTACGCCCCCCCAACCCCCCGTCTACTATGCGCAGCTCGTCTTTGGTGACCTTATAACTCTGTGTAAGCAGAAGTATATTTTTTGTTTTTTAGGGGGGAGCTCCGCCCCCCCAACCACCCGTCTGCTGTGCGCAGCTGGTCTTTGGTGACCTTATAACTCTGTGTAAGCAGAAGTATATTTTTTGTTTTTTAGGGGGGGGCTCCGCCCCCCCAACCCCCCGTCTGCTGTGCGCAGCTGGCCTCTGGTGACCTTATAACTCTGTGTAAGCAGAAGTATATTTTTTGTTTTTTAGGGGGGGGCTCCGCCCCCCCAACCCCCCGTCTGCTGTGCGCAGCTGGCCTCTGGTGACCTTATAACTCTGTGTAAGCAGAAGCTAATTTTTTGTTTTTTAGGGGGGGGCTCCGTTCCCCCAACCCCCCGTCTGCTGTGTGCAGCTGGTCTTTGGTGACCTTATAACTCTGTGTAAGCAGAAGTATATTTTTTGTTTTTTAGGGGGGGGGGCTCCGCCCCCCCAACCCCCCGTCTGCTGTGCGCAGCTGGCCTCTGGTGACCTTATAACTCTGTGTAAGCAGAAGTATATTTCTTGTTTTTTAGGGGGGGGGCTCCGCCCCCCCAACCCCCCGTCTGCTGTGCGCAGCTGGCCTCTGGTGACCTTATAACTCTGTGTGAGCAGAAGTATATTCTTTGTTTTTAAGGGGGGGGGGGGGGGCTCCGCCCCCCAACCCCCCGTCTGCTGTGCGCAGCTGGCCTCTGGTGACCTTATAACTCTGTGTAAGCAGAAGTATATTTTTTGTTTTTTAGGGGGGGGCTCCGCCCCCCCTGCCCCCCGTCTACTGTGCGCAGCTGACCTCTGGTGACCTTATAACTCTGTGTAAGCAGAAGTATATTTTTTGTTTTTGAGGGGGGGGGCTCCGCCCCCCCAACCCCCCGTCTGCTATGCGCAGCTGGTCTTTGGTGACCTTATAACTCTGTGTAAGCAGAAGTATATTTTTTGTTTTTTTAGGGGGGGGCTCCGCCCCCCCAACCCCCCATCTGCTGTGCGCAGCTGGCCTCTGGTGACCTTATAACTCTGTGTAAGCAGAGGTATATTTTTTGTTTTTTAGGGGGGGGGCTCCGCCCCCCCAACCCCCCGTCTGCTGTGCGCAGCTGGCCTCTGGTGACCTTATAACTCTGTGTAAGCAGAAGTATATTTTTTGTTTTTTAGGGGGGGGGCTCCGCCCCCCAACCCCCCGTCTGCTGTGCGCAGCTGGCCTCTGGTGACCTTATAACTCTGTGTAAGCAGAAGTATATTTTTTGTTTTTTAGGGGGGGGCTCCGCCCCCCCTACCCCCCGTCTACTGTGCGCAGCTGGCATCTGGTGACCTTATAACTCTGTGTGAGCAGAAGTATATTCTTTGTTTTTAAGGGGGGGGGGCTCCGCCCCCCCAACCCCCCGTCTGCTGTGCGCAGCTGGCCTTTGGTGACCTTATAACTCTGTGTAAGCAGAAGTATATTTTTTGTTTTTAACAATGGCTAGTCCAACCTTTTTTCCCTCTGTGGTCCGACTGGGCTGTCAACGCCAATACAGTGGCTTACATTGTAAACTTTTTTGTGTAAACCTTAATGGCTCGATCTGTTCATATCCTTGCCTATAAAAAAATATTATATCTATGCTATCAGTAGACTCTTTACACTGTTCTTTTACCGCCATCTATGAGATATCGAAAGAACGTGGCCTAAGAAGTATCTCATTGAAATAAAATAATAATCTATGGGGCGTCTTGACTTGACATTCTAAAGTCACAACAATGTCAAAGCTGTATTGGAATGGTTTGAAGAAATTCGTATAAAGCCATCTTATTTTATGGACAAAACGTATGAGGGACTATGAATGTTAACTTAGGTATAGTAAGTATTATAAAGGTATATGATAGCACTCAGTTTGAATTTAAGGTAACACGAAAGGAAGGTAAACAAACAGTGCACACAGTGAACTTTATTTATTCAGGCCATCGTATCTATAGTTTTCCCGGATTTCTGGTGCCTTGTATCCTTTTCTGCTTCATCTTCTTTTCGTGTTGACGGTTGCCGCTTTATTGCTATTGACCATCCTTCCATGCACAACTTAGTTATCTTGCTAAGGTTTCAATAAATTAAAGATTTTCTTGGCTCATGTCTTTGTTGATTACAATAATGTGACAGGTTCCGATGACAGCGATTTTGAAACAACTTTATAACTGTTGTTCAACGTTTTATTTTAAAACTTACTTGCGGACTTTTTGGTAGGTCAAATCTCACCGATATTCAGTTTTGTTGGATTAAGTAAGTCAAAAGCTCAACGCTACGTGATGACAGGGTCTCCGGTAAATGGTTTTGTCATTCACTTTAGTACAAATAGCCAATTTATGTTGATATTTGTTGGTTTGCTTTGCCCCTAAGTAAACCAGCGTGATGATATATAGCCTATGTGTTTTTTTTATGTCTAAGCTATCTCCATTCCAAATTTCATCAAAATCGTTAGAGCCGTTTTCGAGATCCCCCTTTCAAATATATATATATAGAAATATACAAGATTAGCTCGTTTAAAGTAATAGGATGGTTTCCTTGAATCTTCATAGTAACATCGAACCTGGGCATCTTGTTCGAGAAGCCCCCACATAAACCATGGAGTTCCGTAATTCATGCTAATTTCATGTTTCCACGGTAAAAATACCATCGATTGTCTGATTGTCAAAAAAATCGGTTCACATCGCAATGCAAGAAAGGAGCGATGGGAAACAAACCTTGATACCATCGTATGTTGTAGTATGTAGGTATAACTAATGGGTAAAAGCGTGTTATTTGACTCCGGAGTGATTGGTGGCCATTTGTACACTCTTTTGTTACGATATTAGAATCTGTGATTCTTACAGGGTTCTTACTTTCGAACCATTGTGTTTTGTTTCGTATTAACAGTCAAAAGTTGGCAAAAAGCGAAAAAAATTTAAAAAAAAAAACAATTTTTAAAATAGATTTAGATTTGTTATTAGTGGCCCTTTTATCAACGGCTTCGGTCATAAAAAGGGCACACAAAATCCAGCACGATCGAAACCGAGTTCCAGGAGTCCAGGGGCCTTAGCCAGTAACCCAATGATGCCAAAATGGGCTCCCGGTTGACGGCTTCGGTACAGTGTCGGTCCTCTTAATGTTTTTGTAGTACAGCAAAGAATATTATGCGTCTAATTCTAGAGTATTAGTTCGCTGGTTGTAGGAGACAACCGTGACGGGAGCAGAAATTTCCGTTGAATTCTATCACCCGCAATACGGATCAGCTCATGCAGCTCATAGGCCAGCTCTTCTAACTTCTGGATCTATTACACTCTACACTGCAATTTAAATTAACTCTCCTCAAATTCTATGCCTACAATATGTAGGTACAATAGCGGAAGAGTAAAGTTGTGATGTAAATACAATGTTAATATCACAAAATAATGACATCGGAAGAACCTCTCCAACTATGGAAACCCCCCGACATCAAGCTCTGTTTAATAAAATACATACGAGTACTACGCCTACAAACTACAGGAGAATGGGCCACCAAAAATAAGTAAGTAGCAGCGAGCAGAAGAAAAGCAAGAAGTAGACAACTCTTCCGCTCAGGAAAATTGCGTACACTTGTGTCGAACGTACACACGACAGCACGTCGACCCTTACACCCTAGCACTCTACTCAGTTACGTTACGGGCGACTTTACAACAAAAGTGTACACTCTGATGTCGACAGCACATCAGAGTGTACACTTTTGTGTACACCTGTGAAGATATCTACTAAATAAAAGGAATAATGCCCCCAACATTTTAGCTTCAAATAAGCTATCTCATAAACGGCTGAACCGATTTTGAGCTGATCACGGTAACACACATCGTAACTATTTAATTTTAGTTTGTGGTCGGTCATGCTTACAGCTTGCAGAGTTCAAGTTCACACACACGTCCTCTCTCGGCCGACGCAAACAATGTACGATTGTCTAGTTTTTTAAATTGCAATTTGAAAGAATTATGCACCTTTCAAGAACATGAGGTCTACGGTAATGATGATGGCGGAACAATCTTAATTTACTTTTAGTTTTTGAATTAATTTAAACAAGCGGTTGTTATACTGTATTACCGTTAAGTCTATTGCTCGAAATGACAAGAAAACATTGGTGGTCTGATGGGGTAACTACAGGGCGCACTCTATACTCGATAGCGGAACTCATACGATACAAAAAAACCTGTGTCCAAACAAAAAAAACATAAAGAACCTACCTTCTACTCATGCATCAAACTGCATGTACAAACAGCAATTTTTTTGCCCCATTTTTTGGGCTTATCTATTAGAAGTTGTTTGTGTTGTTGAGTATCCAGATAGCTTGCTTAATTCGAGTGCAATCTGTAGATTTGATCTCAGATGACTTCTCCAAGCCTTAGTTCATTAGCTTAGTTCACTGTTATAAACTTGTAAGACGCTAGTAAACAGAATTTACAGTAACAAAATACAACATACAATTTGCGGGAACGGCACGGAATTAAAGAAAATCGTCGAAGTCAATTGGCGGAGACATCCTATGTACCAATTTACACAAATTGCTGCGAGTTATTTACAATTCATTGTGACGGTTCATTTATTTATTGCACAGCCTTAATTAGGGCAGGGGGCGCACTTTAGATCAGGGTTTTTTTTTTACTTCTTGTTAGACGCAAACGTAAGTGAAATTTCTCTTTTTTAACCGACTCAGCTTCAAAAAGGAGGAGCTACTCAATTCGTCCAGTATGTTTTTTTTTTTTTATATTTAAACTCAGAACTTTTTTCTACGTGAACCGATTTTGTTTTTTTTTTTGTTTGAAAGGATTTTAAAAAAATGGTGAAGATCTGATGAACAACGTCGAAGACGGAGAACGGAACTCCTCAATGGACAGCATCAAATAACTAACTACTATTTTAATTTTGTATTATTATCGACAGCTCAGGTCAATCGAAGCTGGGCCCTTAGCCTGTAACGCAATGGCGGGTCAATGGCGTCCCGGCAGAAGGACAAAACCGGGCTCTCCTCGTTTTTCTCCTACAACCAGAGAACTAATCCTCTAGAATTAGAATCAAAATATTCTTTGCTGTACTACAAAAACATTAAAAGGACAGACAGCGTTAGCAAATCGTAATTGAAGTCGTCACCTGACAGCCCATTTTGGCACCATTGTGTTACAGGCTAAGGGCCCTGGATGCCAAACCAATAATTTACGGGAGGCTTTTTTTTTTTTATGGATCGCACGAGAGAGATCCCCACAATACCTATACCCCATTTAATG
Source organism: Zelleria hepariella (assembly GCA_949319315.1). Taxonomy (NCBI): domain Eukaryota; kingdom Metazoa; phylum Arthropoda; class Insecta; order Lepidoptera; family Yponomeutidae; genus Zelleria; species Zelleria hepariella. The sequence goes on along the minus strand of OX439392.1, from coordinate 3,556,708 downwards.
TGACCTTACTCGCCTAGTTTTTCCCGCAGTCCCAGAGTAGGACTCATGGCACCAATTTAGAACCAATCCCGAAGAGACGGTACAAAAGGACCCTTAATGAAGTTAGTGCCGACAGCGCCCGAGTTATGGACGCGTCTAGTTTAACTTTATAATAAGTACGAATGTGTACCGTAGAAGAAATGGAGTCAGAAGTTTAGCCATAGTGCAGCCCCCGTGAATAACGGATATTTATGAAGTTAAGTACGTGGAAGGTAAACATCTTGAGGGAACCCGAGCACCTGACGCAGAGGCATATCAAATAACCTCTCTCTTTCTGAAAGGACATATAAATCCCACCAAAAACATTTTCATGTAAAAAAATTTGCCCAGACGAGACCATACACCTCGCACTGTCAAAAAGCTATCAGATCTCATGTAGAGCCAAGCTTCTTACTGTACACGCCCTAACTCTACAAGCCCTAACTTCACAAACTCTACACCTTAGTCAATATATGTAATTGCCTTATCGTTACTAAAAAGAACTTGTAATAACAGAAAAGTAATGAACAGTGAATGAATTTTTCACCTTTCGCCCATATGAGGGTAGCGAAATGGCCAAGCCACATATTTTGAAAGAAAGAAAGAAAAGACATTTATTAACGACACAATACTCAAAACATAACATTCAAAACAACAAAAAAAAAACAAAACATAAAAATCCAAACGACTAAAACTAGACAAGACATACATTCACATTATAATTATAATTTGTTTTAAGTATTGAGCCCCTAAAATAAAAATTTTGACCAAGGTGTAGAGTTGGTGAAGTTAGGGCTTGTAGAGTTACGTGCGTAGAGAGTAGAGTAGAGTAGTTGTAGAGAGTACTGGCGTGAATAAACGACTTGTATTAACTTTTCAAAGATAGGTACTTGCACCTTGCACCAATGCTGTGCTTTTGCCAAGGTTTGTTTTGAGTGTTCACATGAAACTTGATTACAAGTTACGTCTCCAGCAATTCGTAGCGAAGATTCGCTCTCTGGGAAAGGCTTTGAATGGTCTATTAGTCACTTTGCTCTGAGTCTGAGTTTCAGACTTTCAACAGTGCAATTGGAGTTCACCCACGCAAGAAAACGTAATATGAGTTGAAGGTTCAAGTAAATAAAGAAGCGAGGGGTAAAATGCACAATTTTTGTAGTTTTTTCAAGTTTGTGGCTAAACTGAGCAATTTTTGTTCGACGATTTTTGTTTGGTGTTGTTGAAGGGGTCATGTCGAGCGAAAAAGGCAAACATCTCGCAGAAATCTCGTGCCTTATGTCGAGGTTGACTTCGAGATGACTGTGACATTTGCCCCAATATGAGATTTTTCCTTCGAGATGTGTCGAATGCGAGATTCCCGAGCATTTGCCCGAAGCCCCAATGTTATGAGCTTTTCTAGACTACAGGGTGCACTCTAAGTCGATAGCGAAACTTTAAGTAGGATGTCTACTGATTAATACAAACAACTTGTACTAGGTGGCGACAAAAATGGAGCGAAAAAAATATCAGCTGTTTCATACATTTGGCGCAGTACTGAGGCGACCTTTTGTATGGAACAGCAGATTTTTTTTTCGCTCCATTTTTTTCGCCACCTAGTACAAGTTGTTTGTATTGATCAGTAGATTTTCTACTTAAAGTTCCGCTATTGACTTAGAGTGCACCCTGTAGACTATGCATTTTGACGCATTATGTGTCAAAATGCATAGTCTAGTCTAGAAAAGCTCTTTTAATAGGAAATTATGCAAAGAAGCTGAGGGTCTTTCACCTATCTAGCGAGGGAGAAAGTGCACTCCGAATAAATCATCTGCAACGTGCGTGTAGGGTCGAGTATCAAACATATTTAACTACTGACCCAATGACCAGAATACTTCCAGTAGCGTCACTGGTCAAGATAATATATCGCTGCGCCGAAATACCGCCTTGTTCTGCTCTCTACCATTCGTCTCTACCCATTTTTTTGGGCAATTAAAAAAAATACCTTTTTTCCTTATGGCCCTGTAGGACACACACTAGCGTCACCAATGAAAAAAAACATATTATCTTCTTTTTGGATGCGTTTTTTGCTAAAAACTCTCCTGCAAAATCTCAACGCGAGGCTTAACTATTTTTAGGACCTAAGCTAATTCCAGATCCTAGAACCTACGAATGCAATCGATTCTCGCCAAATTTGGCCACTTTTGTGCATCCTATTGTGCGTTAAACACGTTAACTTCTATATGTGATATCCAACAACCTTTGCCCGACCCAAAATTTTTTTTTGGAAAGAAATCGGCGCTTTGTGTAACAAAGAGAAGCAGGAGAGACTGGGAAGGTGGTAGAGCCAACTTTTAAAGAATGAAACAAAAGTTGTTGGATATCACATTTAGAAATTTTGAGGAATAAAGCTATTTAAAAATTGCCCTGTAGTGTGCCACTGGCAAGCAAACCCCTGCATCGATAAGGTTTTTATCCCGCTATAGGGTTGCGGCATCTCGCTTTACGGAGCCTGATACAGACTATCTATCCCGCTCTAAGTAGAGAAACATAGTGAGAAATAAAGCTCTGTACTTTTAGTCTTTTAGACTTTCTTGAGATAAACATAATAAGCGGGATCAAACGTCTTTGGTAGAGAACGGAACAAGTCTTAAAACCGGCCGGAAACCCACGTGGTGAGGCAAAGTACTTCCAATCTGAACGAGCTGCAAGGTGTAGCTAAAGATTTCAAGAAGTAAAAGTGAATAAGTGGCTATTAACTTTAGGTGAAGGTGGACAATAACTTTCTTATGAAGACTATGCCGTGTCGCCCGTCGACGCTCGTTTTGTCTTATAAACTTTGTTAAGTTTACAAGAGAACTTGCAAAGACTCGTAGTTCACATGTATTATACATGTGCTAGTATAGGCCAGGGGGTCTACCGGCTAAGACGAAGGCGATTATCATTGGCGAAAATCGAAGTTCGATTTATGAAAAATGAACTGGGTGGCAGTACATTTTTTCATTTAAAATCGAACTTCGATTTTCGCCAAGTTCGATTTATGAAAAATGAACTGGGTGGCAGTAAAATGAACTGGGTTGCAGTACATTTTTCATGATTCGAACTTCGATTTTCGCCAAGTTCGATTTATGAAAAATGAACTGGGTGGCAGTAAAATGAACTGGGTGGCAGTAGATTTTTCATAAATCGAACTTCGATTTTCGCCAATGGTAATCGGCTTCGTCTTAGCCGGTAGACCCCCTGACGTGACGCCATCTGAGGCAACTACGTATCAGTCGATACACCGTACAATAATGTATTTTTATCAACAACAGTGCATCTTTCGAGCACTTTCATCGTACAATCGCGGTCCGAATTATGGACGTTATTCTTATTGGAAGGTAATACACCGACTTTCACTGCCCGGTTGATGGAGGCAGTACTGTCGTACAGTCGAGCACAACACTTATTCATTACTATGTGTGACTGATGAATATATAAAAAAAAAATTAATCGACTTCAAAAAAGGACGAGTTACTCAATTCAAACAGTTTTTTTAATGTGTTTTACCTCAGAACTTTTTTCGAAGAAAACCGATTTTGAAGATTATTTTTTTGTTTGAAAGGGTATGCTTCCCATCCCATGTGGTCCCATAAAAATTATGAAGTTCTGACGAAGAACTTCGAAGATGGAGAACGGAACTCCTCAACGAACTGCAGGAGATCACTCGGAATCAGTATAGTACAGTACAGTGTAACACTCGGAATCAGTATAGTACAGTACAGTGTAACACTCTGAATCAGTATAGTACAGTACAGTGTAACACTCTGAATCAGTATAGTACAGTACAGTGTAACACTCTGAATCAGTATAGTACAGTACAGTGTAACACTCGGAATCAGTATAGTACAGTACAGTGTAACACTCTGAATCAGTATAGTACAGTACAGTGTAACACTCTGAATCAGTATAGTACAGTACAGTGTAACACTCGGAATCAGTATAGTACAGTACAGTGTAACTTTTCACCAGCGAAATCGGCTTTTGATATAGTATTAATTGTATAGTTATATTATGTAATTATTATTATTATGTTGGCTTGCGTGGGGCCGAAGCCAACAGCACAGAGGCCTTTTAAATACCATTTACTCTAAATGTGATTATTATTATTATCCTATAAATTATTAGTCTTATGTCCCTGACAAGGGATAAAAGGATGTCATCATCATCATCATCACCCTTTAATTTCCTATAAAACTTGAGACTTATGTGCTCTAGTCTGCTGACCCTAGCATTTTGTAAGGCTTCGACTTTTAGTATCGTTTTAGTATTTTGACAGAGACGATGACGTTTCTTACATTGCTACGTCACTAATATTAGATTCTACAGTTTATTTGCATTACAAGTATTTTAAATTTGGTATAAGTTAAGTACCTACCAAAAACTATGTCCCTAACCACTTTTCTCCTCGACTGTGCGTAAAAGCTTTCATGACTGTGTTTGCCTCTAGCGATTTTTCAAAGTGTCCTATTGATCGTCCATCCGTCCGTCACTGTTGCGAAGAATAGCGAAAGTGTATTTTTTCCTCACTGTCCGTTGGAAATAGAAAACCATAAAAGGTCCGCTCAAAGGCGCGCAAAATATGACGAAAATAAATGGCGAATAAATAATTTACGATTTTTTTTTTATTAAAAAACGCCAAAATGCATATATTCATATTCATATAAATTTATTGTGTATCGTGTAACAGGTTATTTACAGGTGGTAAGTATTTGTAATTAATTATAAGTGAATTACACGACACCCAGTTAGGGCACTACAATATAACAAAATTGTCTGATACAATCAGGAGGTAAAGATTATAAAATTGAAATTCTTAAATAATAATTACAGTAAATAGACACAACACTCATTTCAAGGAACAAATACATTACTTATTATTGAATTTTGTTCTCTGTATCGTTATAAAACTGCTTATCCGACACCGACATTTCGTGATGCTTATCCAACACCGACATTTCGTGAGATTAAACCGATTTATATTTACCTTGTAATAAATAGATTAATTTGATTCGCTGAGAATAGCGAAAATTATGGGCTCTTCTGCTGATAGAGATCAAGAGAATTATTTTTTTCGGGCCCTTTATATTAAAATGCGCGAACGAAAATATTCTCCATACAGAGCTACGTCGAAATAACGACGAATGAGTTAGTATTTATTGGGAAGTATTAATTTTTTTTTGCTATGTACGCTTTTAGTGGCTAAAACTCCTTCGTATTGTTGACCTTCTGTGATATTCGCTTATAACCCGGCACTCTCCGACTTTATTATTCTCTTGCTCGCTCGACTATTGCGAAGCGCAAGCGTTGTTGTAAAATATGATTTGTTATGATTCTGAATGGGGCTGGGAAACGCATAAATCTTGCATCTCTTGTTTTAGATTGACATCGGACAAAGGGTGAGGAGATGGACTGTCATTGACCATGTTGAAGAATGACTCGTACAATGTAAGAAGTTGTCAATCAGTCCAGTGTTCTTATTCTGTAAAAAAAACACGCTCAGTTGCTAATCCTCAAAACTGGTTTATTTGCGGGAGTGAAAAATAGTGCACCTCATGAGTGAGTCCTCTTAAGAGGAGGGTACGAAGTCGACTAGCGCCACAAAAGAAAAAAAAAATTTTTTTTTGCTAAAATTGTGTCGCCAAATACCTAGTCTTATTTTTAGGTCAAGAAAAAATCACCTGGTCAAGTGCCTTGACCATCACCTTAAGACCCTGACTGCAGTGCCTGTGCAGCAGCAGCTGCAGTCAACAGTCTTCATCAGTCATAATCCCAAAAAGTGGCCAACTCCTTGCTGCTGGTGCGTCTCGCTGGCAGGGCCACCTCGTGAACTCACAAAAGTGTGCCGAGTGGTCCGCTCGCTCACGAACTCGTCGGCACACTTACACGACCACTTTACTACGGACAGGGCCGTATCTAGGATCAGCGCCACTATTATCTAAAAAATCCGCTCAACCTCCGAGCGTCAAAACACCCGAAAATAGCCCTTATTGAAATGAACAATCTTTATTTTAACATTTAAAAACCGTTATTTCTACGGTGGATATTTTAGATAATACAGGGGCAGTAGAGTAGATATAGTTGGTTGACCCCCTGGCAGGATGTTTATTTTTTCTATGAAATCCCTAATTTGCTTGTAAAATGAGTGGTGGACGTGTGCCCACAATAGGTAGGTTTTGCCCACACTGAATGCGGCCCTGTTACTATCAGGTAAATGTACCTACGTATGTCGGGTGGAGTCCAAATTTATGATATTCCAAGTGGAAATAGGAAGAAAGGCTGCGGTTGACTTACGTAGTTAGTCACATACAAAAAGGATTCCCAAAATTCAGTCACAATTTTTTTTTGCTGCAAATGTGTGGAAAAGTTTATATATTTTCCTGTAACAGGGCCACAATTACATTGTAAACTTGTGGGATACGGAATACATACAGCCATGTTAAACGAGTTATCGATTTTAAAATACCCTTTTTACAGTCGCTTAAAATCACTTTATGTCGGCCATACAATTTAAAACATCTCACTTTTTATCTCACCTTTACGACCCCATCCTCTTTGTGACAGGTTAGTTCCGAATAGGGTTGCCAGGTAAGGCGCGAAAAAATACCGGATAACCCCAACCCCAACTAATACTAATATTTGCATAAATCAACATCACAAAAATCAACTAAATTAGTAACAAAATGTTTGAACAAGTAGTTTTTTAGTTTTAGGAGAGATGGCGTTATTTGCGTTTGATGCCTACTTTTGTAGGCGCTTCTTACCAGTAGTACCGACTTTCCTTAAGGCCTTATGAGACCCTGCTCTTGGCCTTTTTGAGGGGGTGTGAGACGCGCGCGGCGGGAGCAGCTGCGGGGCAACCGCACCCTACCGCCGCTCTCGCCCGTGCACGTTCTTGCAAGTTTATGTTTAGTTTTAGTAGTATGTCTATGAGTTTTAGGGTCAACGCATACTAAAAATATTTTGTGCTGAAATAATACTGGCAGAATGCGAGAAATTCCGCTCCTATACAAAATGTATAGGAATGACGCTTTTTAGTAGGAACCGCATAGGAAAAAAAATAGAAGTTAAAAACTAAAACCCGACTACTAAAAGGCTTAAAACAAGACCTGTTTATCCTTAAAATAGACTCATAGATAATTAATCGTAGTCGGAGGCCATCGGTTGTTCAAATGCGAATGTGGTGTCCTCCGACTACGATTAATTATCTATGAGTCTATTTTAAGGATAAACAGGTCTTGTTTTAAGCCTTTTAGTAGTCGGGTTTTAGTTTTTAACTTCTATTTTTTTTTTGAGCTTTTTAGTAAGTCATTTTGGACGATCACCCAGAATAGAACCAAGAAGGGCAAAAAAAAAAACACATTTTGGAATTTTTTGTTCTATTTGTTATGTTGACGCTACATGTGTCATACATTTTTGAAAAGGTCTTTTAAAGCCCTTTCATTTGATACCCATGACAATGGTATCCGATAATTTTTATTTTTAGGTTCACCACTTTAGGGCGCAGCACAGCCGCCATCTTGGTTTTTTTCAAAATTAAACTATCCTATGTTACCTGGGTGATTAAGACAAATCCAACGACACCTCATTTGTTGAAATCGGCCGAGTAGTTTAGGCTCTGCGAGGGAACAGATGAACACACAAACATACATACATACATACATACATACATACATACATACATACATACATACATACATACATACATACATACGCTGCTAAAATCATAACCCTCCTTTTTGCTTCGCGTAGTCGGGTAATGAGGATCATTCAGACATTGGTATATTGGACTTCCAAGTCCAGCCAGGATAGAGAACCACATTTCAAGCACATTTATTTGATTTTGGCGATAGCTGTCAGATTTATAACCACTTTTTGTTTTTTCTAAAGCACTAACCCGTGCTAGGAAATATTTTAAACATAATAAGTTGAAAAAATTCACTCGGGACAGGACTTGAACCCGCAACCTCTCGTATACCGTGAAAGCGCTTTACCAATAAGGATTATTTGCGTTTTGAACCAAGTATACAGTTTTATAGAGACATCAAAAACATACTTTTCCGTGAAAAAAAACTTGAAATCGGATAAGAAATGACGAAGTTATGGCCGTTTTAGTGCACAGGTTCTAAAAACGCGCCCGGCTTGAATTTTATTGTGACGTAATTTTTTCCTACCTTCATACAGTTTAGAGGTAGGTTACAAGGGCAGCACCATTAACCCTTATAGCTACCGAAAAAACGGTCAGAAAAGAAAGTCATTGGATTACGAAAATATTAAGAGTTGCATTTACAGATTTTGAAAAATATACAGGGTGGCCCAAACATAGACGTCAAGCGAAAAAATTTAGGTAGCTGACACCGAGGGCTACCCGAATCACCCCCATGTATGTTCAGCCATTTTTAGTCGTTTAGAAGTTATGAGGCTTTTAAGGTTTTTTGAAAAGAAAATACCTATCATTGGATTTTATTTTCTAACTTTTTTTTCTTTCGACTTTTCAGAGATATTTTTTATTCTTTAGAGTTTCAAATAACTTATCTATTGGTACCAAAAAAAATATGATGAGATATGGATTTCTAGAAGTTACCGCAATTTTGATCCAAAATCCAAAAATGTTGTTTTCGAGAAATCATCACTGAAATAGGTAGTATGGAGAAAAAAATCAGTAGAGGTCTGAAAGACTTTTTTTTAAATTTCAAAAACTTTCTTAAAGGCTTAGTGCTCAGAATAGAACAAAAAACTTGTCACTTTATGGGACTTTTATTCAAGTAATTCGCAATCAAAGTCGAAAAACTGGAGTTTGAAGAAATTTTATTTCAATCGATTTTAATTTATTTTAGGTAGTTTATTTGGACAAAAATCACTGCAGGTAGACTTAATTTCGCCTGTCAACGTGGCCTGAATTCGAAATTCATTTCTCGAAAATAACTTGCGGGAACTTCTAGAAGTCCATATCTGATCATTATTTTTTTGGTAAAAGATAAGTTATCTGAGACCCTAAAAAATTAAAAAAATATCTCTGAAAATACGACAGAAAAAAAAGTTAGAAAATAAAATCCAATTCTAGGTTTTTTTTTTTCAAAAAAACCTTAAAAGCCTCATAACTTCTAAACGACAAAAAATGTCTGAACATACATAGGGGTGATTCGGGTAGCCCTCGGTGTCAGCTATCTAGATTTTTTCGCTTGACGTCTATGTTTGGGCCACCCTGTATACCTGTTTTACCGATTTCGACAACAAGAAACAAAATCGAACGGCACATTTTTTTTCGTGCCGTTCGATTTTGTTTCTTGTAAGGATCAAAAGACTAGAAATGTAAAAAAATAAAAATTTTACTTTGCCATTATACAGGGTGGCGCGTTGAGGCAGCACCATTAACCGTTATAGCTACAGAATAACTGTCAGAAAAGAAAGTCATTGGATTGCAAAAATATTACGAGTGGCGCTAAGCAATTTTGAAAAATATATTCAGGGTGCCAGAAAATTTCCGATTTTGACAAAACGTTTTTTCGTGCTATTCGATTTTGTTTCTTTTTTTTTTCATGTAGCCTCCATAGTGTCCCTTTGCTAGGCAAAGGCCTCCCCTTTTTTCTTCCACTCCTCTCTATCCTCGGCTGCCTCTTGCCACCCCGGCAAAAAGGATGTGAAGTCGTCCCGCCATCTCCGCCTCGGTCTGCCGCGGCGCCGGTGCCCATTTTGTGGGGTCCAGTCGGTGACGACTTTCGCCCACCTATCCGGACCCATGCGGCAAACGTGGCCGGCCCAGTTCCACTTCCATTTGGCGGTTGCAGCTCCAACATCCTTGATTTGCGTTTTGGCGCGCAGCGTGGTGTTCCGGACCTGGTTTGTTTCTTTTAAGGATCTAAAAAGTCATGGTCAACACACTAGAAATGTAAAATATTGAAAATAAACCATTTCTATTATATAGGGTGGCCCGTTGAGGCAGCACCAAAATCAAAATCTGTTAGCGCCACTCGTAATATTTTTGCAATCCAATGACTTTCTTTTCTGACAGTTTTTCTGTAGCTATAACGGTTAATGGTGCTACCTCAATGCACCAGCCTGTATAATGGATAATTGATTTTTTTATTTTTTTATCATTTCTAGTGTTTTGATGATGACTTTTGATCCTTACAAGAAACAAAATCTAACGGCACGAAAAAAAATTCTTGTCAAAATCGCAAATTTTCCGGCACCTGGTATACATTTTTCAAAATCCGTAAATAATAATAGTAATATTTTTGCAATTCGATGACTTTCTTTTCTTTTTTTTCTGATGCTTAAGATTTTGTTCTCCATCCACCTCAATAAGTACTTGGAACTCTTGGAAGTCCAATATTCCAATATTTCCAATGTCTGAATGATCCTCACTATCGAAAATCGTCTGTGATACAGTTCATACTAGTAAAGGAACTAATGACCATCCAATACGATGTAAATCTTCTTTAAAACTGTGAGCAAAGTAAATGTACCATTATTTGAAAATCAAAAAAATTTTATTACAGCATAATATTGTTATTTCATAATGTCATACATCATCTTCGCGTAGGTTGCTAAGATATCGTATATCTTTAATGAGTAGGCAAGTCACCACTGGATTGTGCTAGAAGTTGTTCAGTGTACGTTGAGGCTATATTCCTTCATGTACGCGAGCGGTCGCCATGACAACGATTTCCTATGGCGAGTTTGTTATCGGCGAGCGCCGGTTTTGATAATGCACAGGTTCAGATTCTGAATAATTATTTCTCGTAATTTCTGACTAGAAGTGGTGTTCATTTTAGAATTTTTCAGATTTACCAGCTCACAACATAAAAGGTAGGAAAAGATTGTCTTGAAACAATAACGTAATCGATCTTGGAAAACCGCAAAAAAAAGTGATACACGTCTGCTTTTCATGAGGCCACGTGGCCGTCTGAGTCCATACAGCGGCTGACGGCTTGCTAGAAATTTCAATGTTTTGATTCATAATTATATTTTTAAATGCGTTTTTGATAATGTTTTCCCTGGAAAACTTAGATATGGGTTAAATTCTATGAACAAAAAATGTGCCATTGATATTACTTCTATATTTACGGAGAACTAGCGAAAAAAGGTGAAAAAATGTCGTATTTCGTCAAATTTCAAGATTTTTTTTTATCGAGCAAAGTTTACCCAATTGTGTTTTGGCTTCCTGGGATACCTTTACCGTTTCCTGGACTAAAGCCAAAGCTAAAAAATACTGTCCTGTTTTGAAAATTTCATGCAGTAAATCAGGATCTTCCGGACGTCCTCGCAAATTTTTTGTACCTCTGAGGCTTGTATGTCGTCTTAAAATACCGGACATTGTTTTGTCCGGTATGACCATTTATTTTTTACCGAACAGGCCTCGAAAAAACCTGACAGTACGCTTAAATACCGGTCATCTGGCAACCCTAGTTCCGAACCTTCCACTCAATAACCCTGTGGAATAACCATTGAACTATCACCGACCATAAAATGCTTCGTTGTTTCAACCGGCTTTTGTTCCTAACATCCATTTCCATTTTAACTTGGCGTGTGAATTATGCGAAAAACACCCCTAACACAATGCGATAAAGGTTTCAGAAGAACCCCAGTTGTCTGAAATATAAAATAAAGGGTACTAAACTTTATTCTTAGTTGCATACAATGCCTGACTTCTGAGCCCAAGGTTGGAATATAGGGTTTACCGTGTCAGCTTTAACCTGGTAGTAAGAAAAGACGGATTTTCTTCAACGCAGTAAAGTAGGCTACCTGATGTAATCTAAAGTTTGTTCAGAACCACGTAGTTTTCAGCGAGTAAAGACTCATTTCTACTTCTCTAAAACAAAGTCGCTTTCCGCGTCTGTCTGTCTTTATCTAACTCCTCCTGCAGTTTTCACCATCAGTTAGATATTTTTCACAGAAGGTTCATTTACATACAATACAATACATCCTAATTATCTCCTTTTTCCAAATTGTACAGTCGGCCACAGACTCAGATACCCCTTTTTGTTTCATTGGCGCCCTTATGCCGCGCGCGATAAGAGCTGCCATGGGGTATCTGTGATTGTGGCCGACCGTACCTACCCGTGCGAAACAGGGGCAGGTCGCTATTCTGGTATAATTTGGGTATAATAACAGAAAATAGGTAAGGTACCATGTACTGTACTCGCCACCTAAATTCTAAAATATTACGTGGTGAAAATGGCATGGTAGAGATGGTAGAGGTATACATACGACAGCACGTTGACGCTTACACGCTAGCACTCTACTCGGTTACGTTACGGGTGACTTTACAATAAAAGTGTACAGTCTGACGTGCTGTCCTGTGTACGTACCTCTACCATCTCTACCATGCCATTTTCACCACGTAATATTTTAGAATTTAGGTGGCGTGCGCAGGCGCAGGGCTCCATTTATAGGCACTTAGGGCTCCGCGGTTTAGGGCTCCGTCCGAAGACAATGCAGGCCACGGGTTTGCGCGTTTCACCTCACGAACGCTACATGTACAATTCGGAACGCAAAGTTTTTTGTTCGAAAGTCCGTTATTGGCTTAATCTTATCTTTAGACAATATTGAGAAACTAATTTCAATATTTTTTATTTTGGTTCAGTAGTTTGGATTTTACAACGTTTCAAAGATACGGTTTTATGACGTCACGCAACGGTCTGCATACTGTTGGCGGTCATAGGAACAAAACATTTTAGCGCATAAAAACAAAACTACTGGACCAAAATAAAAAATATTTAAATTAGTTTCTCAATATTGTCTAAAGATAAGATTAAGCCAATAACGGACTTTCGAACAAAAAACTTTGCGTTCCGAATTGTACAGTCAGCCACTCTCTAGGATACCCCTTTTTGTTCGATTGGCGCCCTTATGCCGCGCGCGGTAAGAGCTACCATGGGTTATCCTACTAGACTGTGGAAGCCCCCGCGTTGCAAAGTCGCCCTTAGTAATGTAAGTGAATTGAGTGTGTAAGCGTCTACGTGCTGTCGTGTGTACTCATTTTATTGTGGCTTTGTGTTTTTGTTGTGCCTTTTTTACATGTTTATGTTTTTATGTTTGTTTTATATTTTGACGAAGCTTTTGTGAACGTTTGTGTTTTTTTATTGACTATCTTTTTGTTTTTTTTTTATGAATAAAATGGTACTATTCAGGCATCCCCTTCAGAGTTGTGAGCGTGAAAGTATACAAGGTGTTACAAAAGTACCTAACTCTTTTTACAGGGTAATAGCACCCGGTGATAGGGATCACAACCAAAATTTTTTTTTGCTCTATGACGTTCCGTTAATTTTTAAATTAATAAAATGTGAACGATGTGGCGGGAGAAATGTATTTTTTTAATATTGTTTTCATTGACTTTCACAATGTTTTAACAACTCAAAGCTATGTAAATGCACCTACACGCACAAACATATTTTTAAATTTGAGCTAATAACAAAAACAAAAAAGTTATGAATTTTTTTCTATTTTGAGGTTATAAAATAAAAATTGTTTTTTTCAACTTTTTTTTACAGATTTGAAACCCTGTTGACCAGTAGGTTACACCCTGTAAAAAGAGTTAGGTACTTTTGTAACACCTTGTAGTATGATCCCAAGACGAAGTTTCGAAAACAAAAATTAGCATTTTACACCATTTTAATTCGCGTGCCCAAGTAGCGTGGAGAACTCGGTCACGGTTTGGAACCTGCTGTGCGTTGTATGGACCATTTATGGCCATGTATGGGAGATATGGATCCCCACCGTTAAGAGCTAACGGATGGTTACGCTGTTACGCCAATTAGTGCACTTTACACGAGGTGGGTAATAATTATAGTTGATAAGATGTTGTCGTAAGAAATGCATACCGAATAAAAGACAGGTACCTATAGGTTTTCAAATAGGTTAGTTACTTAAGGCCTTTTGCATCTGCGTAATGAGATGATTTACATACAGGGTGTTAAAAGACCGCCAACAGAGCGGGAAACCACGTACTGTCCTCATCATAAGGAACATTTTTGCTCAAGGAACTATGCCTGGGAAATCAACGGTTTCCGAGATAATGGGGTTCAAAGTCGGACTTTTCAAAACTTTTTTTTTGCAGAAATGTATTCAGCATCTAGTTCTTAACATAATATCTTCTGAGGAAGCCATATCAAAATTATGAATATTTCTTACAAAAAACGACGTTAAAATTGCAACCCGCAATGTATTCTAAACATTGGCACTTCAAGCTTAAGTAACGAAAACTTATAATTTCGCTTGCGCAATATGACTTCTGTGCGTTACACGTCCATTGCGCAATAAAATATTTTTCAAAATTGTATTATAACCTAAAAAACCAAAATCATTTCCCAGCAATAATTTTTCGAAAAACTACTTTGTTTTGGTGTCTAGTATGCGTAGCTTTCGGGTCTGTTAGCAGTCTTTTAACACCCTGTATACAGCGTCCAGTGGCACCTTCACTCACACTAGATGGATGAAGATACCACTCGGCGCTACAGTGCCTGTGACATTGTTTTAGATGGAGTAGGCTTGCCCAGGACCTACCTGACATCCTGACAGCTAGGTATTAATACATCAAAAGGGCGGCTGAAGAGCACGACTAACAAGGGACTGTGGCGGGCTATGCAATGCTCTCAGGAAAACACTTGAGCCGAAATTATCAATTTTATTTACAATTTTCTCTTTGTACAATAGTGCCACAAGACGTATCAAAATCAGACTGAAGGTTGAGCCAAACAAAAGTATATTACAAACTATTCAATTTTAGAATTTCGAATTTTGCCCAAAAAGTTTCGTGCCCCACATTACCCCCCTTCAAGTGAAGCGTACGGCTCGACGAACTGTTCTGCCGGAGCGCGTAACGTAATCTTTCTTCAGCTTTTCTTCTTGGGTGGAGGTAGAGGCACTCGGCGAGGTCATCTCTTCCTCAGGGCACATAAACGCTGGCTTCAGCCGATCTATGGATATCAGCGTAGTCCGTCTTGGGTACTGAAGCTTGAAGAACTTTTCATGTTTTTCTAAAACTTCGTATGGCCCATCATACGGTGGCGTTAGTGGCTTTTTCGTAGCATCCACTCTAACGAAAACATGTGTGCACGTAGACAAGTCTTTATGTAAAAACGTTGCACGTTGACTGTTGTTATTTTGATGCGCCGGCCTTATTGCTTCCATCGTATCGGTGAGGCGGCGTACGAACTCTGCATCGTTAGCATGCGGTTTCGTTGGCAACAACAAGTCTGCTGGCAGTCTTAGTGTAGTACCGTAGGTAAATAACGCAGGACTCATGTTTGACTCTCGCTGTAGAGCAACTCGTAGACCCAGTAGTACTGTAGGTAACTCTTCTGACCATCTCGTGCTTGAGCCTCTTGCCATTAACGCAGCTTTGAGTGTTCGATGCCATCTTTCAACTTGACCATTCGACTGAGGATGGTAGGCAGTGGTACGGATTCTTGTCACTCCGAGTACTTTCATCAGTTCTTGAAATAGCGACGACTCGAACTGCCTCCCTTGGTCGGTAGTTATTCGTAGCGGGCAACCAAAACGTACAATCCAGCCTTCGTAGAGTGCTTTGGCGACTGTTTCTGCGGTGATGTCTCGGACAGGAATTGCCTCTGGCCATCTTGTGCATCGGTCTATGATCGTGACTAGGTACCGGTAGTCATTGGATGGTGTCAACGGTCCTACAATGTCGATGTGGAGGTGTTCGAAACGGTTGGACTCTGGGAACTGTCCAAGTGGTGTGACGTTGTGACGGTGTATCTTGGCGCGCTGGCATCCTATGCAGCTCCTCGTCCATGATGTCACATCTCTGTTTATCGCCGGCCAGAAAAACTTGTCAGTCATCTGTCTTCTCGTACTTCGTATACCAGGATGGCTTATCTCGTGCAGTGCTTTGAAGGCTGCTTCACGGAATAATATCGGTAGGTATGGCCTCGGCGTATTCGTTGATGCTTCACATACTATAGGTTTCTTCAGTCCAGGTAGAGTAACTTTTGTAAACTTTAAGTTGCTTTTCTTGTAGAGATCTTGTAACTCTTGATATTTGTCTTGCTCTTCGGCCAGTGCTTCGTAATCGATCGAGCTAGGGCACTGAATCTCATTGATCCGAGATAAAGCGTCTGCCACAGGATTGTTCGCGCCTTCTACGTAGGCGATCTTGTTGCAAAACTGGCTAATAAACTGTAGCTGTCTCTCTCTTCGTGGCGTATCGCAGTTACTCGGCGGCTTCGTAAGCGCGTAGGTCAGTGGCTTGTGATCTGTGTAGATAGTCACATCAACTCCTTCTATGTAACGTCGGAAGTGTTTGACGGCAGTGTACATGGCTAGTAGTTCGCGATCGTACACGCTGTACTTCTTCTGTGCTTCACTCAAGCTTTTAGAGTAGAAAGCGAGTGGCGTCCATCTTCCTGCAACTTTCTGTTGGAGCACGCGTCCCATACTTTGGTCACTTGCGTCTGTCATGATCGAGAGATCAGCACCGGGGATCGGATGAGACAATATCGTCGCTTCTTTGATGCTGTCACGACATTGTTCAAACGCGTCCTCTGCTTCCGGGCTCCAAGTGATCGGTGTCTTGTCTTTCTTCTTCGTATTATGCAACATTTTATTCAGTTCTCTTTGTTTGTCGGCTTGACGGGGTAGACAGTCGCGATAAAAGTTGAGCATTCCAAGAAATCTTCGTAGCTCTTCAATCGTTGTAGGCTTCGGGTACGTAGATATTGCTGATACTCGGTCTTCTAGCGGTTGTATGCCGTTGGCTGATACTCGATAGCCAAGGAAATTCAGCTCTTCTTTTCCAAACTCGCATTTCTCCGCGTTGATGCTAACGCCGTACTCGTTCAAGCGTTCAAAGACACGTTGTAGGTGTGCTTTGTGCTCTTCTTCGTTCTCGGAGTAGATCAGTATGTCATCGACGTAGGCAAAAGCGATTTCATCTAGGCCTCGTAGTACTTCATGCATGAAACGCACGAAAGTTTGGCATGCGTTGCGCAGTCCGAAGGTCATGACTGTGAATTCAAACAAGCCGAACGGGGTTGTAACGGCTGTTTTCTGCGTATCTTCTTTACTTGCCATCGGTATCCAGTAGTACGCTTTCGTGATATCTAGCTTTGAAAAGATTTTCTTGCCATGCAGATGAAAAGTGAAATCTTGCATTCTCGGTATGGGGTATCTATCTGGAATCGTCACAGCGTTTAAACGACGATAATCTCCGCATACGCGTAGCTGTCCATTGCTCTTTCTTACGACATGAAGTGGACTAGCCCATGGGCTGTTAGATGGTTGGCATACACCCATTTCGACCATGCGTTCAAACTCTTTCTTCGCTTCTTTGTACTTTTCAGGCGCTAGTGGGCGTGGTCGAGCAAAGAGTGGAGGTCCCGTAGTCTCGATCTGATGCGTTACATCGTGCTTAGGAGGTATCTTTGTAGACAGGGGCCTGTGTATATCTGGGAACTTCTTCAGTAACTCGCTGTACGGATGTGTTTCATTGACTAGATGGATCGCAGGTTCATTGTATGTTACTGCAGGCGCTTTGATAAATAGTTCTGTCACTGTGTCTACCAGTCTTCCTCTGTGAAGGTCTACCATGAGACGATGGTGTCTCAGGAAATCGGCTCCCAAGATTGACTTTTTCGTGTCTGCGATGACGAACGTCCACGTAAAGTTTCTTCGTAGGCCCAAGTTGAGTTGTAGAGTTTTTTCTCCGTACGTTGCTATCGTTGTCCCGTTGGCTGCATAGAGGTTATATGAAGCTTGCACCGGTTTGCCCTTTTTCTTTACGGCTAGTACGGATATCTCCGCGCCAGTGTCCACGAGGAAGTGTTCACGACTTTGTCTGTCCGTGACACAAAGGCGGTTACTGGCTATAACATCGACGCCCGCCGCGGTCGATGTCTCTACTAGTTTTTTTCTGACGTCTTGTTTTTTCTTGCGCACGGGGACTCGCATCGGCTCGCATTATCCCCATAGCGAAAATGAAAGCGACATTGCCAGTCAGGATCTTGAGGAGTTCGATACTTCCTTGATGCCGAACGAGATCTTACGCCGTTTCCGGAGTATGTTCGGTTGCGTCGGTTGAAGGGACGACGGTTTCTGTAGGCGCTCCTTTCACGCAGCTCCGCAATCTCTAACGTTAGTTTTTCGACTAGCTTCGATAAAACTTCGACTTGCCTCATCTCATCAGTCGTGTGTAGCGATATTGTAGCTATTTCACGCTTCTGCAGCTTACTTGGACTAGGCTCCGTCTTCCGTGGCTCCTCCGACTTCAGTGGTTCCGGGTCGGGCATTTTCGTAGATTTTTTTCAGCGTGCGGGTGTCACCAGTTGTGGCGGGCTATGCAATGCTCTCAGGAAAACACTTGAGCCGAAATTATCAATTTTATTTACAATTTTCTCTTTGTACAATAGTGCCACAAGACGTATCAAAATCAGACTGAAGGTTGAGCCAAACAAAAGTATATTACAAACTATTCAATTTTAGAATTTCGAATTTTGCCCAAAAAGTTTCGTGCCCCACAGGACCGTTAGCGTGACAAAAAAGGCCTATGCCCAACAGTGGGCGACATTTCATGGGCTGGATAGATACATAGATACAATAATTGGACACTTTTTAAGAGGATACAAATCCCGTGAGATGCCACGTGATTTTGTCAAATTGAAATTGGCTGACTTGGGGCCTTCGCCTGCATTGCCCAATGCCTTTTAATTTGCTATCCATTGAGGAAAACGTCGAAGAAGAAAACATTGAACGAGCGACCAGTTTCCTACTTGTATTGTGAAAATTTAACAAAAGCTGATGCGGATAAAACACTACCGTTTTGACCCATTTCGCTCTGAGCTAGGTTTACCGGTCCTAAGTTCTTAAAAGTTTATGAGAGAGGCAGAGTAACATAGATAGGGATAGATACAGCTGGTCCACTCGATAATAAGCACAAAGCAAATATCCTGATATTTTGCAATAAAATGTCGAGCTTCCACAGTCTCATCTTCTTTTTCCGGGGAGTTTTTTATGTTGACAAGACGGTTTTTGTTTCCCCCATAGCTTCGTACGTACATAAGTAGGAAAAGTCCAGGAAGCCCTGTCAGCCCCGGGGTAGGTAACTATACTTACCCTTCTATGGACTAGCGCTATCATGCTTCATTGCACTATATGCAAAGCAAGATAGCGTTAGTAAGGGGCACCAGAAAAAGGACGTCCGTACCCGCGGGAGCTCCTCGAGCTGCAAGACTCCAGCAGCTCGGAGCCCCACTGACCACATCGCCAAGAAGTCACACCCAAGACCCTGGGCCAAGCCCAAGACGTCAAGAGACGTTGGGACAAGAGTGGGAACTCAGAACCCGCACCTAATGCTCGGTCACGCGGGCAGTAGCAGACGACCACTGATGATGTTGCTGGTGCCGATTGTTTAATATTTTTGTTTCTTTTAGGCCTAAGGGGCCAGACACACACAAGGGACATGGGACGAAGTCACGGGGCGTGGACGCCACGCCACTGTATGTCACTGATACACAAAATGTATAGAAGCGACGCGCGCGACGCAACGCAAGACACACAGAACAGACGGGGCGCGCGCGGACAAAGCAAAACGTCACGCCAGCGCCGCGTCTTCGACTCACGTCACTTCTGTCTGTGTGGCTGGCGCCTAACACGGCCGGTCCTTCTGGCGACGCTGCCCCGTCCCATTTCGCCAAGACATCAAAAGTCAAGCTCGCTCGGCTGCAGCGCGCAATTTATGAACGTAAGAAGATTGCACCGACTGAGGTGAGCCATAATCCGCGCCGCCGGCGCAGCGGCCCGTTGTAGGAAGTAGGGCTTTAGGCTCCCTTCACACTTTCGGCATGCCGCAATGAAGAATACCATCAACTTTTGATTTTTACCTTACCATATACTCTATTAAAAATGGAAACATTGGGTGAAAAAATTTTTTTGATACGTCTTATAGTTCTCGAGATATTTAATTTTAAACTAGCTGTGCGACGGGCGCGCGGTCGTCAGCTGCTGTGACGTCACAACTCAACAGGCACCCGACACATACACCGTAACACTCATTCAAAGGGCTGTATCTTTGGAACCGTACTAGATAGCCAGTTGAAATTTTCAGAGATTATGTTTTATTATGATTGATTATCAAAGACATAATAAAAATTAAAAAATATTAAAAAATAAGAGGGGTCCCCATACAAAAAACGTTGTTTTATACTTTTTGCTCTATAGAAAAAACGGTAAGACATACAAGCAACAAACTTGGTATGATTATAGGGCTTACTCCATAGTATAACAAAATAATATAAAAACCGGCCAAGTGCGAGTCGGACTCGCGCACGAAGGGTTCCGTAAGAAAGGCAAAAAAATCACGTTTGTTGTATGGGAGCCCCCTTAAATATTTATTTTATTCTGTTTTTTAGTATTTGTTTTTATAGCGGCAATAGAAATACATCATCTGTGAAAATTTCAACTGTCTAACTATCACGGTTCATAAGATACAGCCGTGTCAGACGGACGGAAAGACGGACAGACAGACGGACGGATGGACAGCGGAGTCTTAGTAATAGGGTCCCGTGTGGAAGCCTTCGGGTATGAAAGCCTAAAAACGGTCAAGCGCGACTCGGACTCACGCGCCGAGGGTCTGTATAACCAGTTTTATTTTATTTTATGGCGGTACGGAACTCTCAGTGCGCGAGTTCTACTCGTTTTTTTTTGTGTGTTTAGTCAGGTCATGGTAGGTAGGTAATCGATTACCTACCTAGTCAGGTCATTTTTCATTTTTAAAGCCGTCATCCATAGCTAAGTAAGAATATATTTTTTAAAGTACAAACCCGTGCTAGGGAATATTTTAAACAGAGCTTGCGACTTTAAAACCTATCCCTAGAATTTTTAACGTTATAAATAAGTAATATTATATTAAAACACTACTGTAACACTGACTAAACACACAAAAAAACTGGCCAAGTGCGAGTCGAACTCGCGCACTGAGAGTTCCGTACCACCATACAATAAAATAAAACTGGTTCTACGGACCCTCGGCGCGTGAGTCCGAGTTGCGCTTGACCGTTTTTTATATTTTTTTGTTATACTATGGAGTAAGTCCTATAATCGTACCAAGTTTGATGCTTGTATGTCTTACCGTTTTTTCTATAGAGCAAAAAGTATAAAACAACGTTTTTTGTATGGGGACCCCTCTTATTTTTTAATATTTTTTTGTTTTTATTATTTCTTGGGTAATCCACCATAATAAAACATTATCTCTGAAAATTTCAACTGGCTACCTAGTACGGTTCCAAAGATACAGCCGTTTGAATGAGTGTTACGGTGTATGTGTCGGGTGCCTGTTGAGTTGTGACGTCACGCGAGTTTGCCGCGCTCGCGCGAAAAACTCCAAAAGGACGGAATCTAAAACCGTCGTAACTTTAAAACTACTGGCTCGATTTGAATGAAACAAAAACAGGTGTATTTCTAAATGTTTAGGCTACACGGTCATAAAGTTTCAAGTGATTTAACAGACCCACGGACATTCTTCATTTTAGCTGGGAAGGATTTGAATGTGTGCCGCATTGTGGTGTCGCACTGCCTTCCGTGCTTCGGAAGGCACGTTAAACCGTTGGTCCCGGTTGTTGTTTATTAATAACAATCGATAAGCCATGTCAGAGGCCCTTTGGGCGGCCTAAAAACTCTGACACCAGGGGTGGCCACTACCTCACACGATTACCTACCTACTGCCGAAAATGTGGCAAAATGTGCTATGGTTCCCTTTACTTCACACTTTGCCGAATATCCTTGCGGTGCAACTTTTTGGTCGCACTTTTTGGTTTTTGGATTTTATTTGTGGGGGGGTTCGTCCCAGCTGACATTGTTTTTTATTATTAAGGATATGGAGCAGATGAAAAATCACCGATATAAGTCAAAAGTCAGCGCAACAAGGTGGACCCATGTTGTTTTGGCTGAAGCTTCCTAGCCCTTCCCTAAACCCGTACTGTGCGTTTATTCTCAAAAAAATCCACTCACTCACTCTTGTAGATAATTAATTTATGGTGTACAATAAAGTGTTTTCTATCTATCTCACCCCCAAAACCATAGTTTACTATAAGACCAACTTTAAAATCTCGATAAAAATACCAGCTGTTTGATACCTACTGCACCAAATGTATGTATGTGTAGAGCAGCAGATTTTTTTTCCGAGATTTTTTCGCTTTTTTTTACGGAATACTGTGCTTATTTAAGAGATTACAGGGGATGAACAACACTATCCTTCCTTAGGTACACTGTACGGCTTACAGACTTGAAGCCCCGTGTGGGTCGTGGGAAGTGGGTAAAGCCACGGTGTCGGTTACTTTGCCAGTGGTTCGGTTCGTTTGGCTGAGGTCCCGTCTTCACAGCTGTTTTCAATCATATAAGAACGTAAGAAGATTGCCCCGTCTGAGGTGAGGCATAATCAACGCCGCCGGCTGTAGGAAGTAGGGCTGCTAGTATGGGAAGTGGGTAAGGCTTTCGTGGAGATCCGAGGCTACAATATCGCGCATTTTGGGAAAATTCTGTACTTACATTTCAACCTTTTGCAATAACATCTAGATATTTAGGGTGGTATTCTAGAACGCTACTTAAACTCAGTTCAAACTAGAACGCTACTTAAAAGCTGTTTAAACTCAGTTCAAACTAGAACGCTCCTTGAACTCTGTTTAAATTCAGTTTAAGTAGAGTTTAGTAGTATCGACTGTCGATAAAACAGTGCATGTTTTGATTTGAATATCCCTCCCTTCATATCAAAACATGCACTGTTTTATCGACATTCTGAACTCTGTTTAAACTGAGTTTAAGAGGGAACGCGGGTAACCTCAATTCCATACAAAAGAGGAGACCTGTTTCCTCCCTGGATAATGGTTCTAGAAAAAATATGTTTATGCCATTCAATCTATATTTACCTCTGCCATGTCGCTGTGTTTTCCGTTTTTTATTATTTTAAGTATTTACACAAATTTTATTCAAATAATTAAAATATTTAAAAAAGGAAAACATAGGGACATGGCAGAGGTACATATAAATTGAATGGCATAAACATATATTTTCTAAAATAATTATCCAGGGAGGAAACAGGTCTCCTTTTTTGTATTTTTTGTATGGAGCAGCCGGCTACCCGCGTTCCGTCTTAAGTACCGTTCTAGAATACCACCCTTAGAATCCCGTCAGTAGAGAGCGACACGCTAGGATACCCTTATTAGGGTTCCGTACCCGAAGGGTGCCAAACGGGACCTTATTACTAAGACACCGAGATGAGCGATACCAAGCACTAGGTTGGGTAGTCAGCATATCGTTAAAGAATCAGATTATACGCAGCCAGCGCTCGACCTACTTCGCAGGAGAGTTACGGACCCTTTAAGTTGTGCTATAAGGGTCTTCGTCCACCAAAGTAGTGAGGAGATGAGACAAAATATGTGTTTTCGACGAAACCTCTCTCGAGTTCTCGACCGACGTGTGAAATGTAAAAATCTTTCGTCTAGTCTCCGCTTTGTTTTTCAGGACCTTAATCGGCGGGTGGGTGTGTGAGGCCCACTAGCGGATTTAGGAGGGGGGGGGGGGGGGGGGGGGGGGGGGCTAAGGGGCTCTCCCTTAGCATCTGAGACCGTCTGTAAAACAAAATGTTGTATGCTCTTTTATCTTGAAAACCTACGCGTTCAAGCCCCCCCCAAACTAAAATCCTGGATCCGCCACTGGTTAGGCCTATGCGATGGTTATTAACTTATGACCTATGGATTTTATTTAAATCCTAAACTTCGGGTCCTGAAAATCGGGCACAATACACCGTGGAATTTAAGTGGTTTTAAAGCCGAAGGTATTTAGTTGCACTCGTGATTCTGAGCCAAATTCCAAAATTTTACTTCAATACGAGCGAAAAAAAAAACACTTTCCAATACAAACGGCTATCGCGCCAACTAACTCTGATTTAATTTGACATTTCCATACAATTTTATTGACGTTAACTCAGAGTTAACTGGCTAACCCTGGTTGACGCAAGTGGACCTTAGTTACCTATTCTTAGCTGGTATAAGAGTAAACCAAAAGCTACTCACGTTCCCCAGGAAGCCGCTGCAGGGCTGTATCGGGGGCGGCAGGGGCCCCTCGGGGCTCCGCGGGCGGGGGCCCCGGGGCCGCGCCCCCTCCGACGGACCCATGGGGCGGATCAAGGGGCCTCAAGGCGCATCGGGGCTGTACCTGAGGACAATGTGTGTGCTGCTGTTAGGTCTTCAGTGATTATGATAGGCTGGATTGAGGGTAAGAGGCGTAGTAGTAGAAGAAGAAAGTTTTGGCTTAGAAATATCAAGGAAGAGACTGACTGAGAAGCGCTCACAGCCTAGTTGTACTAGCCGTTCTTAATCGATTGGCAAAGTTAAGCAACAACGGCTGCGGTCAGTCCATGGATGGGTGACCGCTAGTGGCAATAATATCTGAGCGCTTCCGTGCTTCGGAAGGCACGTTAAACCGTTGGTCCCGGTTGTTGTTGATTAATAACAATCGTTAAGCCATGTCAGAGACCCTTTGGGTGGCCTAAAAACTCTGACACCAGGAGTGGCCACTACCTCATACGATTACCTACCCCTCCGGAATATGGAGAGTGTATGGAGAGCTGACGCCCATGTTGCCGGGCCAACCTCCATCAGCGGAGAGGTATAGCAAGAAGAAGAAGATCGTAAAAGTGCGATGGCAGCGCGCCCGTCCGAATCCAAGTTGTGGGATTGGGAAATTGGCTGAAGAGTTTTGTAAGTTAGTGAAACGGTAAGTAGACCAGAGTCGTGGCCGAGAGCTGGACGGTGATCGGTGGCCAGACCTGTGGTTAATTATGGAAAACAAGAGGGCGTTCTCTACAGGGTGCACTCTAAGTCGATAGCGGAACTTTAAGTAGGCTGTCTACTTATCACTACAAACAACTTGTACCAGGTGGCGAAAAAAATTGAGCGAAAAAAATATCAGCTGTTCCATACAAAAGGTCGACTCAGTACTGCGCCAAATGTATGAAACGGCTCATAATATTTTTTGTCGGTCCATTTTTTTCGCCACTTAGTACAAGTTGTTTGTAGTGATCAGTAGACAGCCTACTTAAAGTTCCGCTATCGACTTATAGTGCACCCTGTAGTCTCTATTATGTAGGGGTACAAACTACAGCACGTCAGAGCGTACACTTTTGTTGCAAAGTCATCCGTAACGTAACCGAGGAGAGTGCTAGCGTGTAAAGGTCGACGTGCTGTCGTGTGTACTGTTGTACAGTCAATAATGTCCCAGGCATTGCAGCGCCGAGTAGTCTCTTCACCCATCTAGAGTGAGTGAAGGTGCCACTGGACGCTGCTGTATAAATGATCTCATTACGTAGATGCAAAGACCTTCGATTTCGGCTACCTTGCAGGGGCAAGTGATCCAAACGTCAGCTTTTACGCAAGTGATCCAAACGTTCCTTGGAAGGTGATGGAAGGAAGGTGGTGGGTGACATCTTGACGTCAACCGAATTGTCCGTTGGAAAGCTAGGTACCGACCGTTTTGTCCCAAACAACCGAAAAGAAGCGAAACAAGAAAAACGTGTAACAAACAACCGCTCAATAAATTACTACGCCGACACGGATGCGTATTGTGTGTGCGGCTGTGCGGCTATTCAAATTGCCGATCAAACCGTTGACGATCGAGGTCGTTTCTTCACCCCGCGGCCAAATACGCGTCCACAGAAGGTCTACTATAGTACGTTTCCAGGGCAGGCGGAAAAGCGATCATTGATACGAAGTACTATGTTACCGTAAAAATATAACGATTCGTGTCGCACTCCGTCACTCTCCTTACATTTCTGTATCGTTTGGATATCGAAGCGTGTTTTTAGGTACGGGGTGGGGTGAGAGTTCCGGTCAGTCAGAGATAAAAAACCTGTTTCAACGTGCTACAGGTAGCGTCACGAGTTATGAGCGCTCGACGAAACTGGTGGAAATTTCTGCGCAAGTGTGTACAATCGCACATCCTCATCATCAGAAAACGATTGTGAAACTTACACTGATGAACGTAATATACTTAATGTATACTCATACCAACCTGTTTTTTTTTCCGCCACTTTGGTGTCGTTTCACCTTAACATAATTGTTTAATAATTACTAAACCTCATCGCTCATTAATGTGCCAGTTCGTAGTAAACTTGTTAAAAATTCAAAAAACCTTTGGCATAAAAAATGTTGTTTATTTCTGTGATCCGATCAAAGGTTAATGATCGCTTTTCCGCCTGCCCTGGGCCCTTAGCCTGTAACATAATGGTGCCAAAATGGGCTGTCAGGTGACGACTTCAAGAAACGGACTATATATATTATTATGCGATGGGTAAATAAAACGTCCAGTAGGTAAGGTATACCTACTCGATGTTTCACCGAAAACGGTTATGGACTCTATCCCGCAGTGATAGAGTTTAGGATAATCCGCACGGGATGAGACTGGGATGCGACCTTTTGGAACTGAGACGCGCGTATTATAAAACCCCCGAAATAATAAGAAAAGAGAATAATAATTCTGGAAAATGAAATACTATTGAGTTACCTACCTATTGTAAGATAAAATCCCAGAGTGAAATAAAAGGAAATTCCGTTTAACAAAATCGAATCTATTCAATTTACTACTTTTAAATCAAGGAAATATCAATTTATTACTTTATCAATAAATCAGTAAATACAAATGAATTTCAAACTAGACTGGGATGTTATAAATTGATACTAAAATAGGAAGGGGTTTGGAAATAAAAATAATGTTTAGCAAAAATACCGTTACGTGTTTTATTTAAAAAATATAGGAAACTCAATGAGCAAATTGTACTTTTTCTTGGATAAAATACTTATTTAGCAAATATCAAACATTTTGGAAATTAAAATAATGTTTAGCAAAAATAACCGTTACGTGGTAGTTTTATTTTAAAAGTATTGGAGATTCAATAAGTAAATTGTACTTTTTCTTGGATAAAACACTTATTTAGCAATTATGAAACATTTTAACACTTTTACTATAATACACAGCAATATTAAAGTACTTATCTTTTTAGCAGCCAGGGTGTCGACACAAACCAACAATTCGTATGGAAAAATACAGAGAGAAAGAGCGCCGCACCACGCGGTGGCAGCTTTTTATAGGGTACCCAACGATATTTTTTTTAAAAGTGTAACAGTGTTTACAGCTTACCATGATTTTATTGGCAAAGACTAAGATTAGAATCGAGAGACTAATATTATAATCGAAATAATTAATTAATATTCAAGTGAAAAACTTTGTAAAAATAACCAGTTTCTCACACGGCCATACTGACCATACTTCGCTCTCGAAGTAATTCGATCTACATTTACATTGAAAAGGATTGGTTTGGTATCTTATAACCAAAAATATTTTATTGTTATTATTATAATTTTTTACGAAGCTTTCGTGAATTGTTTGTTTTTTTTTTTTACACAAAGTTATGACTCTATGTTGCTTCTAACCTACACACAGACAGAAAAAAGAAGCAACAAGAAAACCTGTCTGGAATTCCGGATATTTCTTTATCTCGATGTTTACAAATTTTTTTTATTTGTTACTATTTTAATGTCAACTGTGATTGTAGTTTTAATTTATTTTGGAATTACTTCAATTTATTTTAATTTATTACAATTTATTTGAATTTATTTGAACTTATTCAATTTATTTTAACGTATTTTGGATTTATTTCAATTTAATTTGGATTTGTTTTAATTTATTTTAGATTTATTTTAATTTATTCGAATTCTTTTTAATCAAATTTAAATCATGTTATAATTGAAGCTGAAATAAACTTATTATTATTATTCATACGCTGACATAATTGAAAACACTTGAAAGTCCTACTTACTTGGTAATTCAATCTTAAAAAATAATATCTACTAATGTGAATATCTAACAAAAATATAATGTTTACAGCACTGATATAATTGAAAAGACTTTGCAAGTCCTAATTATTTGGTAATTCAATCTTATAAAATATCTACTCAAGTGAACATCTAACAAAAATCTAATGTTTACAGCACTGATATAATTGAAAAGACCTACTTATTTGGTAATCCGATTATCAAAATTATCTACTCAAGCAACAAAAAGCTAATGTTTACAGCATTTTAATGTTTTATATTTACTAAATCGCTACTATACTCAAAGTTTACCTAATTATTTAACTTATGTAAAAGCTAACCTTCATATCACTGAATTGGCATCGGGTTCAAAAGTAATTTACAGACTTAATTTGACAAAGAACTAGTTTCTAAAAAATACAGAAATATTGAATCTGAAAGTACAATATTACGCCGAATCTTAACATCATTGTAATCAATGTGCTGGAAAAACCGGATTGACGAAATAACGTCGAATTTCTTTTTATAAAAATGCCACAGATTCAGAAATTACAAAAATATTCACTTATTCAAGAAGCTAATACAAGGCTGAATCTTTGCATCACTATCATATTTAAATAGTGTCGGATTAAATAAATATTTTTTTCGATTTAATTTTACTAAATTGCCATAGTTTCAGAAATTACGGAAATATTTATCTATTCGATAAGCTAAAATAAGGCTGAATCCTTATATCACAATGTTATGCGAAAATAATATCGGATTAACGAAATATTTTTGGATTTAATTTTACAATATTACCATGTGTCAGAAATTACAAAAATATAAACATATTCAAACAGCTAAAATAAGGCTTAATCTTTACAGTACGACAGTATCTTAAAACTTTATCGGATTGACGAATTAATATCGGATTGATTTTTACAAAAATGTCTCAGTAATTACCTACTAAAATATCCACATTGGTGAACAGCCAACATTATGCCGAATTCCTACATTACTATAACATTCCAAAATAAAAACGGATTGACGAGATAACTTCGGATACAATTTCACAAAGAAATTACCTTTAACATTTTTGACAACTCACCAATCGAAAAATACCACTACCTTACATTGACGATAGGTACCTAACCCAATGGTTGATAGGTACATCATCGCCTCTTCATTTAGTTTCGAACAGCCAGTCAAACTTCTTTGTAAGATCTTTATCTGCGAAAGAAAAACTACGCAAAGTATCTGTGTCGCTCGGTCATACCTGACCAACAATTTGGTCAAACTCTCAAATACCACTAGGGAAACTCAGTAATTTTAGAATAATATCAAAGTGGGTAGGTAATATTAATTTACCAAAGTAACAACAATTAAACTAGGCCCGTTTGATCGTTATTCAGTAACAAAAGGTATCATCAAATTAGTCTAATATTCCAACTTAGTAATGCCAATAATACCCAAAAGTACCCACATTTGAAAACAGTTGAATAAAAAGAATAAAATGTGTAGTTATTATAATATGGTCACAGTCACAAGTTACACGTCACAAAACACCTGTCGTGATCCACCGCATAACCTACTGTAGGTACGCTAAGCTTCACACCAGGTTAAAAACCAGCAGTTCAGGTCCTACCTGTCGTGATGAGTCCCATCATTTCTGCCATGATGTCTAGACTTTACACCAGGTGGATTTCAACAGCACACTACCAGCAGTCAAAACCTAAAACACCAGGTCACACCTGTCGTGATGAGTCCCATCACTGCTGCCATGATGTCTAGACTTAACACCAGGTGGACTTCAACAGCACAGTAATAAAGTCGTAGTCATAGTCATCATCACCATCATCATCATCGACATCATCATCAACATCAACACCAACATTTTCATCATCAGCATCATCATTATCATGACCACACATAAAAACAGAACCGTCTTACTTATCCCCCGGGAAGAAGGAAATTTCCTTTGAGGAGGAAATTACCCTTGTCTTGACTTGTCCCTCCCGTGGGCCAGGTCGATCAGGCTATCAGAATAGTAAAGGTACTGGGCAACGTCCCAGGCACTGCGGCAACCAAATAGGCACATTACCCATCCAGTGTGAGTGAAGATGCCACTGGACGCTGTATACATAAAGTAAGAGGTTATTACCGGGTTTTCCAATGATTTTCCGCATTCACACTACGTTTTCAGCTATTTTCCACACCAGGCTGATGTGATTCCAGGCACTCTGCGTCAAATACTGGCTCACGATGCCAGTCAGTGTTCTGCTTGGCAAACGAGATAGCAGCATACAGCATACCGCATGTCCATCATCAGGCCAAAACCGGTTTTCAGTCTTCAAAACTGAAAGAAAAATAGGTGTCAGTAGGCAATAAAGGCTATTCTTATCCCACCTTCTGATATTATAAAACCCCCGAAATAATAAGAAAAGAGAATAATAATTCTGGAAAATGAAATACTATTGAGTTACCTACCTATTGTAAGATAAAATCCCAGAGTGAAATAAAAGGAAATTCCGTTTAACAAAATCGAATCTATTCAATTTACTACTTTTAAATCAAGGAAATATCAATTTATTACTTTATCAATAAATCAGTAAATACAAATGAATTTCAAACTAGACTGGGATGTTATAAATTGATACTAAAATAGGAAGGGGTTTGGAAATAAAAATAATGTTTAGCAAAAATACCGTTACGTGTTTTATTTAAAAAATATAGGAAACTCAATGAGCAAATTGTACTTTTTCTTGGATAAAATACTTATTTAGCAAATATCAAACATTTTGGAAATTAAAATAATGTTTAGCAAAAATAACCGTTACGTGGTAGTTTTATTTTAAAAGTATTGGAGATTCAATAAGTAAATTGTACTTTTTCTTGGATAAAACACTTATTTAGCAATTATGAAACATTTTAACACTTTTACTATAATACACAGCAATATTAAAGTACTTATCTTTTTAGCAGCCAGGGTGTCGACACAAACCAACAATTCGTATGGAAAAATACAGAGAGAAAGAGCGCCGCACCACGCGGTGGCAGCTTTTTATAGGGTACCCAACGATATTTTTTTTAAAAGTGTAACAGTGTTTACAGCTTACCATGATTTTATTGGCAAAGACTAAGATTAGAATCGAGAGACTAATATTATAATCGAAATAATTAATTAATATTCAAGTGAAAAACTTTGTAAAAATAACCAGTTTCTCACACGCGCGAAGCAACCTTGTCAAAGTAAAATAACGTATATTTTCGATTGACTTTGACAAGGTTCCATCCCATTCTCATCGCGCGCGGATTATACCGCGACATACGGACCGGAGACCGGACGTATGACTATGTACGAATCACACTTCATGATGTACTAGTCCACAGGAAAGACGGACTTTGTCATTCCTGCGAGTTCCTTAGCGAGTGGTGTTGCTAGGTTACTACTACTCGTACAAATTCATCGCTACCGTTCAAAGTCTAATAAATATTCAAAGTAGGACGGGATCAGGGAAAACACTAAAAGCTAGGACATAAAGCAACTGAACCGCGAGCAACGTATCATTTTATCTCGTTGAGCGACTATAAATCGGTGGATTTATAGGCAGCTAACTACTATCGCACAGAACAAAACTCTGATATCTGTTATCGTCAGTGTCCATCGCCATAAGATACGACAGGGAGGACTAACATTATAACAGATGCGCGATTTTACGTTTTTTGCTTTAGTTACTTAGTTTTTTTTAACCGTACACTCCGTACAGTCGATATTTCCACGCTGTCACTAACTCGGTTACGACTTGCATTACGAGGCAAGTCGTAACCTATACGTTTTTTTTGGATGCGAGAATCACTAGGCTTAACTGTTTTTAGGATCCAGGAACCGCGCCTGAAAACTGGACGTGCCGGCCGCGAACACCACTTCATACCAGGAGTCGCCCGTGTCACGCTCACTCACGCTGTTCAACTCCTTGCTCAAGGCAAAGCCTGAGTGCGATTTATTTACGACAGGGAAAGGAAAAATGGTTGAAGAAAGAGAATGCTTGAAAAGGAATGAATGTGCTTTTAATTTTTATTATTATGTTAGTGTAATACTTTTGTAAAATTAGGTTACTTTTAATTTAAGTTTATAACGTCTCGGTTATTTGTTAGCTGTAAGTTATAAATGTAATTGTCAATAAATAAACGTACGAAAAAATCCCGCCACTTTTGGCGACGGCGGCGGGATTTATTTCGCATCCAAAAAGAAGTTTTTTTTTTTCATTCTCTGCGCTTGGGTATAAAATAATGTGAGTACATAATTTATATTTTTTTATTGGTGGCGCTAGTGAACTGCATTGTGATTCGGCTCTTCGGCTGCCCGAAGTAGAACTTCTGTTCTGATATTTTCCGCCGGTCATTCTAGAATACCTAACCATGCTAGACGCAGAAGAATTTCTCATTTGCAATAATCTACATAAATGTAACAAGCCGAGATTTGGCGGATGCTTTTTGACGTCAATTAATTTTGGCAAAGATGCAAGCCGACTTTGATTGATACCGTACGAATGTCTGGGCACCGTCTGTGAGTCTGTATTTAATTTTATTACTTAACGGTTCAAATAAGAAGAGAATAAGGATCAAGAATTGACCTCTTCACAACTTGCCTCCAGTTGGTGTCTCTAATTTCATTTTCCAATAATTATGCAACGCTTATACATATGTAGAGAGGTAATGTAATCATTGGTATAACCCGTGTCATTGAAGAAAACATTTAGGACGGTGTTAAAAACCTAGCGTTGTCTCGCTTTGACTGTATTAATTAGAGCGAGAGGGCGAGTGTTTTGAAGTTCATCCTAAATGTTTTCTTTAATGACACGGGTTATAGACTAGAGTGGCATTAATAGTCGTCAGCTCAAGATCGAGCTAAGTAGGTGATCTACGAAACCAAAATCACCCCTTGGCTAATGTCAATGTCAAGCTCAAACTCGAGCTTGTGTAGCTGTCAGGATATTAATAGACACTAGCTTGAGCCAAGGTCTCAAGTCGGTGATTTTATTTTCTGATTTTTTTTTCTACCTATCTGTGTCTGTGGCCGACGGTACCTAGGTAAATAAATAACTATCTCATTCTTATTAACGGCATTTATGGCCCAATAGGAGGCACAACTAGCGCCGCCAATGAAAAAAAAACATATCTTCTTTTTGGATGCATTTTTTGCTAAAAACTCTTAAGTAAGTTCTCAACGCGAGGCTTAACCTATTTTTAGGACCTAAGGTTTAGTTCTAGATCCTAGAACCTACGAATGAAATCCTTTATCGCCTAGGAAAAACCTAGGTCTAGATAGAATAGACAAAAATAAACTAAGTATACGTGTACCTATCTATCTATTATCTAGTACAATTCAGGGGCTTAAGTCTGTAACGTAACGGCGTGTCGATGGCGTCCCAGTGGAAGGACAAAACCGGAGTTTCCTCGTGCTCCTCCTACAACCGGCGAACTAATCCTCTAGAATTAAAATCAGAATATTCTTTGCTGTACTACAAAAACATTAAGGGTGGTATTCCAGAACGCTACTTAAACTCAGTTCAAACTAGAACGCTACTTAAACTCTGTTTAAACTCAGTTCGAACTAGAACGATCCTTGAACTCTGTTTAAACTCAGTTTAAGTAGAGTTTAGTAGTGTCGACTGTCGATAAAACAGTGCATGTTTTGATTTGAATATCTCTCCCTTCATATCAAAACATGCTCTGTTTTATCGACAGTCCGAACTCTATTTAAACTGAGTTTAAGTAGCGTTCTAGAATACCACCCTAAAAGGACCGACAGCAATAATAAATGAAATGCCCCGTTTTCAACTGAAAGTTAAAAGCTGAATTCAAAGCCCTTGATAGATGGCGCTCATAGGCTTGGCCATACAAGAACTGGGATGTGGCTGTCATATCTTCAGAAAAAGCGAAATTTGACAGCCGTGAAAACGGCTCAGTGAAGCCGTCAACTGGAAGCCTATTGTTTCACCATTGTGCGTTGAAGACTCAGGCCCCAGGTAGGTAATAGGCGGGTACCTATAGTTCAAAACAACCTGTGCCTTTGAAGCCACAAACCACGCGGCTCTTCCTCCGAAGGGCGTGGCACATTCTATTCATCGCAAAATTATAACCGATGTCCGGAGGGGCCCATTGAAACCGATATTGGAAATTAATTTCCGATTCAAAACAACATAGAGAGTATACCCCACTGTGTTATTATGACGCTTTTCGTTGTGATGCGTGCGACGCCCTTTTCTTTTGTTTCTCTAGGATTAAATTACCCCTCAACGCAATGGCGTGTCGATAGGTTCCCAGTAGAAGGACAAAACCACTCCTCGTTTCTTTTCCTCGTTTTTCTGTTACAACCAGCGAACTAATCCTCTAGAATTATAATCAGAATATTCTTTACTGTACTAGAAAAACATTAAAAGGACCGACAGCATTAAAACACTATAATAGAAGCCAACCACCATGAGCCTATCGAGGCTCATGGATAATCGGCTGAATTCTTGTTGTTCTGTTGTTTACAATAATGAAAAGAATTCTATGTTATTGCCGCGAACGAAAAATCGCTCAACAAAAATAGCTCAGTTTAGCTTCAAATTTATAAACTGTAAAAATTTTTAATTGCTCGTTACACTGCTATCGTCCAACCTTAAATGGCCGGCCACCCATCCGCATCAGTGAGAGAGCCCCATCCACACCTATCACTTACTGTGTAATGCAACGTAACCTAACCGTGCAACGTAACGCAAGCCGAGCGAGGCACAGATTCACACGAGGGGGTCTGCGGTGCCCACAGCTGATCTGAGAGGAGATAGTGGCTTATTTATGTCACCCTGCGCTGGCTGGACGCACTATTATACATGGTGCCGCAGGAAGGTACTCCATCGTGGCTTGTAAACAGTACTATAGGTCCTACAGGCTCCTCTTAGGCCACCAAAGTAAACAAGGGCGTCGCCAAGGGGGGGCAGGGAGGGGCAGCTGCCCCCCCCTAGAGATTCTAAAAAAGTTGCCATATACATGTAATGCAACCAAAGTCCTAAGTCTTTGAGTTAATTTCCTTGAAGTTCAAGCCTTGAACAATCATTCCCGTACGTCGAAACTCGAATGAATTCACCAATTCCACTCCTAATATTCCGTACGCTCAACTACGCTCTGGCTGTAGATGTAAGGCTCGTAGTACAAGTGAAAAGCTTCATGTGCTGTCGACTTTACCTACAATTCATACCTACTTTTCTCATTCATAGAGAAGGAGAAAAGTTTGAATTGTAGTAGGTAAAGTCAACTTGCCCCCCCCCTGCGCCATCGGCTGGCGACGCCCTTGAAAGTAAACCAAAAAGTTTTTGGCAAAAGTGAGTATCAGTATTTAAAATCTCAACCTGCAGGTTTTAGATCATCATCATCATCATCAGCCTGTTAACACCCACTGCTCAGTAAAGGCCTCTTCATGCTCACGCCACCTCTCACGAACCTGCGCCAGGCGCTACCACTGTTTCCCGGCTACTTTGGCTATGTCGTCGGACCATCTGGCTGACCATCTTTTGGATCATTCAAAGTATAAAAAAAAAAAAAAAAATACCCTCGACATTTTAGCCCCAAATAAACATTTTACCCCAATATGTCATAAACGGCTGAACCGATTTTGATAAAAACATAATTATCTAAGAACACTCTCGCTAGTAAACCTGCTTTCAAATAATAAAAAACCGCATCCAAATCGGTTATTCCTTTTTAGAGCTACGGTGCCACAGACAGACACATAGACAGACACACTTTAGGATACCCCTCTTTTTATGTCGGGGGTTAGCTTCCTTATGCGCCAAAAACGGTTGTTTCTCGTGGCTGAGTATTGAGCGGCTCAGACAGAAGGCGTCGCCATGAAAACGCGACGCTGGCGGAAAGCGACGGGGCCGCCAAAATTCGTACCCAGGCCTAGAACCTAGGTTCTTAGTCCTAGGTAGAAATCATAGCATCGTATTCGATACCTACTGAAATGTAAAATATTCAGGATCAGTCTCTTTGGTATACAAATTGCTTTGTTGACAAGCATAAAAAAAACTAAGGCCTTTGCATCTAAGTAATGAGATGATTTATATAGCGTCCAGTTGCACCTTCACTCGCACTAGATGGGTGAAGAGACCTCTCGGCGCTGCAGTGCCTGGGACATTGTTTTTTTTTTGTTCCATCTAAAACAATGACGAGCATAACTTCCCCTGTATTTGGTGATGGAGGCAAGACCTCTTCGTACCACCCTGTATGTAGAGTCGGCCACCCGTGAAAGTGATGGTGCATTGTGGGAGGCGGTTATTTATTGCTTGAAACATACTGTATCTTTTGAGAACTTGTTGTTTGGGATGGGAATCTTTACCATTGGAGATGATACCAGATTTACATCTTATTAAAGCTAGCTTATAATTGAACGAGCGAGCGAAGCGAGCGAAGTTCTCCGAGTCTACTGGAACAATCCGGCGTTTGTATGTATGTATGTATGTATGTTTGTATGTTTGTATGTTTGTATGTTTGTATGTATGAATGTTCGTTCGACGATAACTTGAGTAAATTTAGTCGGATCGTTATGAAATTTGGTAGGCAGGTAAACAAAATTAAAAGAATTTTTAAGTTCGAACATGAACCAAATCGGTCGAGGGGTTGTCGAGATATGGGGTTGTATAGTTTATATGCAAAGCGCGCGCGCGCTTGCGCGAATGGCGTAAGCAAAGTTACACATCTGTAACTGGGGTCGCGAGTTCATAGTTCGGAGCGAACCACTAGTTATGTAGAGTCGATAGGGGGAGGCCTTTGTCAAAGAACAAACAGATCAAAGTGAAGTTAAATAAAAATAAACTTAGTGTAAAAAAAAACCTCTAATAAGTGTAAAAGTGCCTTACTAAACTTAGATATAAGAAATAGTAAATATTGTATATGTAATATTTTTTTATAGTTTTTATTGAACGAGCGAGCGAAGCGAGCGAAGTTCTCTGAGTTTACTGGAACAATCCGGCGTTTGTATGTATGTATGTATGTATGTTTGTATGTTTGTATGTATGAATGTTCGTTCGACGATAACTTGAGTAAATTTGGTCGGATCGTTATGAAATTTGGTAGGCAAGTAAATGAAACTAAAAGAATTTTTAAGTTCGAACATGAGCCAAATCGGTTGAGGGGTTGCCGAGATATGGGGTTGTTAAGTTTATATTGGGTCGCGAGTTCACAGTTCGGGGCGAACCACTAGTTATGTAGAGTCATAGGTTAGAAAAGTGATTAAATGAACACACTAATATTGTGGATTACTTGGACATAAGGTATTATAGTAGTGTGTGTGTGACTGTGGGAGAAGTTATCCCTTGTTGGCACCAATACATTTGCCAAGTTCATCATCATTATCATCATCATCATCAGCCGTTGAGTAAAGGCATATTCATGCTCACGCGCCACCTCACACAATATTATTTTCCTGTTACCTACCATTGGGAAAACATATCGGCGACAAGGCACAACAATATTCATATTAAATTACCCTTGCCCTGGGCCATTGGAAAATAAACAAAAGCATCGGAGAGCTATAAAAGTTAAAAATCTGTCCAAAACCCTATGGGGCCTAAAATTTATCAGACAGACAAGCCGCCAAACCTAGACGACCACAAAAAAATGCGATAAAAAAGACAACTTTAGGAATCTAAGGTTTCTTTCGCGGCGCCAGCGCGGACACAACAAGAAACGAATGCCCAAGATAAGACAGAGGGCACAGAAGGCCGACTTCGTTCGACTGTGACATGCATATCAGCTTTACTTATCTATCAGGTAAACTGGGTGGTAGGTAAACTTACACACCTAATGATTTATTAGGATTAAGAAAGGTCTTGCCCTTTCATCATTCATCATCACTACGAGTAATAATCCCGACGTTGTTGGTAGAGTCGACTTTTTTCTCTAAAATATGACTAATCCCCCCTAGATTCCGATCTAGGGGGCTGAGGGAGGGATTCCCTGGATCGCGGAGCCCTGGGCAAGAGCCCAGAGTGTCCAATGGGAAAGACGGCCCTGGGGGTCTACCGGCTAAGACGAAGCCGATTACCATTGGCGAAAATCGAAGTTCGATTTTTTTAAAATGTACTACCACCCCACCGAAATAAATCCTTGATCGAAGTACCACCCAGTTTATTTTACTGCCACACAGTTAATTTTTTAGATTATGTGGAGGCTCTTAAAGAAATGTTTACTTGTAGCGAAACTTTTGCGTCCAACTGTGATTGTAGGTACACCGATCACCGAACGCTTCGGCGTACGGCTTGACAAAGGGAGTCGATTTAGTCATCCACCCCTACCCCTGGTGACTCCTCGCGCTACTGACTCTTTGGAGAACCAAGGGTCACCAGATCGCCAGGCAGGCGGTATCGCCAGCGATTGGTCGTGCGTCATCCGTCTTTCTAGATTATCTCGTAGCTTTGCCGACGACCGCGTGACTTGGTGCTTTGGTGCTACCCAGGCGGCGAAAGAGTGGTCTTTGTCTTCCAAGAAAAGGGTAGATTTGGCAGTCAAGTTGGCACGTTGAGATGGAATACAAAGTGGACGTGGGCTCAATGAGTAGGTGCCCCTGCTTACCCCGTCCGTGAGGTAATTATACCAGATCTGACACCAGGGGCGGCCACTACCTCATACGATTACCTACCTACCAGATGGACGTAATACCAGGCCACAGCAGGAGACAGATATGTCAAAGAAGATGAAGAAGAAAAGCCATTTGGAACAATCGGTATCCTGCACCGGTGGTTACCTTACAATACAAGGCTCCTTGCTTCCTTTACACTTGTGTCGGAAGTGCGACTTTTTTAACTAGGAAGGAATGGTTCACGTCGGACGCAAGTCATGCGTCACGCACGGTACAAATCGTGTGGGCTTTTACACAAATCCTTGCTATGCGCCAGCCCCAAAAAAACCTTACCGCTTTCTTTGCTTTTCTTGATTTGCCTTTCCCGATGTTGGTTACATTTCTAAGGAAGACTTCCTAATGACATGTTTCCTAATATACAAATGACATGTTTTACTTTCCCGACAATTACCCAGCAAGTGACGAAAGGAAATAAAGTGTCACCTCCGCAAGACATCACCGTGTTCCCCATAGTAGCAGCTATTTTGGTGCAGCTTTTACGTATTTTGCGCCATCATAAGTCAACGTTTGGCCTGAGCGGGTAAGATGGGCTAAATGCCGGCTATTAGTCTGACTTTAGTCCGACTGCTATCAGGATGTGGCTCGCTTGACAAATGCTTGGAGACCAATGAACTTACCTCAGTAGATCTAGGATCTTAGTTGGAACATCAAAGTGCAAGGCACCATATTTTGAAATCAGGAAATTGAACTACAGGGTGCATTCTTAGGCCCGGTTTCTGAATTGAGAAATTTACTAAGCAAATGGGTAAGTATCGTTCGGTCACGCTCTTTTGTGACAAATTTGCTGAGACAGGACGATACTTACCCATTTGCTTAGTGAATTTCTCAACTCAGAAACCGGGCCTAAGTCGATAGCGAAATTTTGGGTAGGCTATTTACTGATCAATACAAACAAGTTGTACTAGGTGGCTAAAAAAATGAAGCAAAAAAAAAAATGCTGTTTAATTTTGGCGCTGTACTGACTTTTTTGGAAATTTGTTTTTTTTTTTACTTAATTTTTTTAGCCACCTAGTACAAGTTGTTTGTAGTAATCAGTAGACAGCCTACTT
This sequence comes from Zelleria hepariella, assembly GCA_949319315.1. NCBI lineage: Eukaryota > Metazoa > Arthropoda > Insecta > Lepidoptera > Yponomeutidae > Zelleria > Zelleria hepariella. The sequence continues at coordinate 3,517,145 of OX439392.1, read as the reverse complement.
AAAATTCCGCTATCGAATTTGATTACACCCTGTAATTATTAGTAAAGTTAGACCACAGATTTTCAAAGTTTTCGATGTTTGTAGTGAAAAGAAAGTTATGAGACCACAGATTTTCAAAGTTTTCGATGTTTGTAGTGAAAAGAAAGTTATGAGACCACAGATTTTCAAAGTTTTCGATGTTTGTAGTGAAAATAAAGTTAAACGTGCTAAGCGCCTTCCCTGACAATGTATTTGTATTCCTCCCTCCTTCCTTCTTACTCATAAAGCTACGTGCTACGTGATCAAGTAATCGTGTATAGAGCCGGAAATCCTACCAAGTTATTTGGTCCGGAAAATTAGCACGTTTTAATAAAAGGAAGGCCAGAAAATTAATTACAGCGTTGCCTTTTGTTCCATACATTACATTATGAAGAGAATCTTTCGCAAGCAAGATCCTTCAAGCGGATCCATTAGCCATTCAGAAGGTAGGTAGCATTCTCAACACTCAACTAGATTATTAGATACTATAGCTAGGTACAGTCGGCCACACGCAATTTTTGTTCGATTGGCGCCCTTATCCCGCGCGTGGTAAGAGCTGTCATCATGGGGTATCTGTGACTGTGGCCGACCGTACTGTGCCTACCTCCAAAGACAATGCAATTATAGGACAGAACAACAATATTACTGCCTAATAAGATAAGAAGGCTACGAGGAAAAGCACACATACTGTACAGAATTTGTGGAAAGACTGGAGCCTAGCTTCATAGGTATGGTCAGCGACACATTAAGATACCCTATGGTAGATAGACAGACCCTGAATGAAAGCTTGTTTTACTCAATCTATCTATTGTTGAATTGAAATTGGATGAAATTGAAATTGGGGTATTTTATTTTTTTCTATTACGTACACTCTACAGTGCTCTCTCGCGCTCTGTAAGTCTTCCTAGAGCGGTGTATCGAGCGTTCCCTCATGCTAGACGTACTGGCCCCAGGCTTCACCAAACAACTTGAGTTGTCCACACAAGCAAAGAAAATATCAGTAGAGTTTCTGTGTCTATACTAGGTATACTCCAACATTCATACAGAAACCACTTTTAGTTTTGAACTTTTACGCATCGACGACTCCGACTAATACGGATCCGCGTGACCGACGCGAACTTCAGGTACGAGCAGTGGCGGATTCAGGAGGGGGGGTCAAGGGAGACATAACGCCCCCCCCCCCCTTTGAATCCATTTATCAGTCTCATTCGGTTACAGGCAAAATCTTAATTTAACCCTTCCGCTCGATCCAATTGTTTGTTACTGTTATCTATCTCGTTGTTTCAATGGCCCGGTCGAGCTCTTTACGAGCGACCGGAGCAACATCTTTCATTTCCTGTAAAGGCTGAATTACACCGGGGCAACACTGAGCGTTCAATCAATCTCGCTCAATCAATCAAGCTCGATCAATCAATCGAGGGGATACCTGGTGTAGGTATCCCCCTATGGCTGATCAAGTAAAGATCAAGATCAAGGTGTTGCCAAGCTGCACGGTTCTTGCCACAGGCGAAATTTTTATTTTGTAGCATGCGGCCTTTTTGCATGCCGCAATCTACGAAAAAATAGGTTTTTCTAAGTAGGCCGCAATGTTGCACAGTGTTGCCCGTGATCTCTGACAGGCCGGCTGAACCCTCTAACAACCAACTAAAACGTAACATTTGGTAAGTTTGTACTTATTTAAGCACCGAAGAAGGAATGTCAGAAATTATTACCGAGACGAATTTCATATACTTAAGTCCTGCCACGAAGTCCCCCACGCCGTCTATCTATTCTATAGGAATAGGTACTTAGATACTGTAGAACGAATTGTGACACCCTCTTAATCTAAAAAACCTTGATCCACGCCTGGATTATGAGACGGTAACTTTATACTAGACCTTCTCCGTAAAAGGTTAAAGCGAAGCAGATATCTATCGATTTAGATTAGTCTTGGAAGCAATTTAGCTAAATGGGCTGTCCGAACTCTTTGTTTTAATGTATTCATAACTTTTGAGCAGACGTAACATGACACTGGCAAATGAGAGCTAGTCAGCTATAGCCAATGGAAATGACGGAATACCTAGAAAATTCTAAGTTATCCATCCTGTCCAAGATATTAAAGGTGCTGGGCATTTGGGCAAGCCATTACTCGATCTATTTATAAATGTACAAGGAGTAATAATTAGTCTATGACCATTTAGTGTGAGTAGATATGTCACTGGAAGCTGTGTAAGAAATCATCTTTTACAGCTTCAGAGGATAATTGAAACAAAGATCGAGAAATGAAGTAAAAACGGCAGTGGCAGTAAACTTTGAGGATTATAATTAAGGTTACCTAGGTTGTACCTAGGTCCTAAAGTTAGGTACTAAATAGATAAAGATAAGATAAAGATAAATTTATTTCTCAATCCACAAATTACAATTATTTACATAGGTACACGGAAAATCAGATAGATAAGAATTTGTGAAAAGACGGGAGCCTAAACTAGATCAGAGATCTGTATTTCAGGTCTCCAGGCCTTCCATTTACAGGCAACGGTAAGTATATAATTTATATACTGTGCAACAGTTTATGTTAATATTTGTTTTATACTTAAATGTACGTAATGTAAATCTGCCAGCTTGCAATGCAAGGCAAGGAAGCCTGGCACGAATGCAGGCGGAAGATTAAACCCATTTAAACAAAGATACGCTCATAGTTATGGCACTTTCACTTGAAGCGAGATCCAATCTGCAATCTAGACTTGGGATCCTAGACTCTACATTTCCAGGCCTAATAAATAGAGCGATTTCTCTCAATTTGCCTGCGCTAGATACCCCGTGTGTTGGGTGGGTGATGTAAGCGGATAATCCACGAGGCTTTGTGTGTCTGGTGAAAGGACCTTTAGTTAGCTAGCCTATGTGTGTGCACCTATAGAAGTGGTCACACTTTAGAGCTACGTAAAAGCTTCGGATTCTATATCCTGCCCCTGCCCCTGCTGCGCATTAAAAAAAAACAACTTTTAATATTTTTGAACGAGCGAGTGAAGTTCTCCGAGTCTACTGGAACAATCCGGCGTTTGTATGTTGGTATGTATGTATATATGTATGAATGTTAGTTCGACGATAACTTGAGTAAATTTAGTCGGATCGTCATGAAATTTGGTAGGCGGGTAAATGACGTGAGCCAAATCGGTCGAGGGGTTGCTGAGATATGGGGTCGCGAGTTCATAGTTCGGGGCGAACCACTAGTTATTGTACTATATACGTTACGTTACGTTGCCTTACGTTTGAATAACCATTACAAAGCATATCAAATCAAAGCATGACTACCTATGCGAATTTAAAGGCAATCGTCAAGTCAAGGGTAAGTAAGTACGTAAGTACTTAAGTAAGTAAGTCACTCTTTATTGTACAAAAGAAATGAAGGGTCCTGGTTTGATTATACTTATTTAGTTTAGTTTGAAGATCACACTTTGATGCTAAAAGCCGCACTGCCTCATGCCGAAATGATAAATGATGAAATGCGTCAAAGTGTGGGGCTTTCCCCGACAGTTGTTTTTGTCACTCATTTTTATTGGAAACGGAGAGCTACCTACCTATATAGGGCGATCTTGATAACTAAATATCGATGAAAGCACAGAACACATGTCATGTTGATAGCAAACTTTATGCGACACTGCGAACAATGGTTAGGTAATTTAATTACTTACACACATAAGTAGCCGAGGCTCGGTTGATATCGTGGGCGATTGAGCTGCAGGTCCTATCGGGCTCGTAAGTTTGGACCTAAGTTTTCCCCCACACTGCCAAAATTGCACTTATTTGTTGGGGGCAAGCAAGCAGGCAGTTCAGTTTGCCCAGCTGAGTCTACCCAATTGATGAAACTAGAGTACCTACTGCTGGCCATTTGTCACCTTTTCATCTTTTCGTCATGGCAATATTGCCGGAAAGTAGTCGACAGAACCGTACCACGGGCAAAGAGCGTCGGTGTCAATGTTGAAAAACCAAACAATATTGCCTAGGTACGGTCGGCCACAGTTACAGATACCCTATAGCAGCTCTTACCACGTGCGGCATAAGGGCGCCAATCGAACAAAAAGGGGTATCCTAGCGTGGCCGACTAAAACAATGTCCCAGGCACTGCAGCGCCGACTGGTCTCTTCACCCATCTAGTGTGAGTGAAGGTGCCACTGGATGCTGTATAAATCATCATATTGCGTAGATGCAAAGGCCTTAGTTTTTTTAGCGTGGCCGACTGTACAGCACGTTGTCAGTTTTATTTTTTTGATAAAGCACAACGATGCATGCATAGCACACAGCGAAGGCAATGATAACTAGCACATCACGCGCTGTATACCCGTTGCCGATGAGACGTTTTCAAAACACTAATTCAAAGCAGTTCAAAGATGACGCTTATAGGCGTGCAATCACCTAACTAAACCCCCCGTGCCATAAAAGAACCGGAACACGACTGTAAAATTTCGTTTAGCACAGATATTGATACTCGTAGTTTGAATCAAACGCTGTTATGCAAAAAAATATTAGGGGTGCCATCTCTTAGGGTGGTATTCATGAACGATACTTAAACTGAGTTCAAAATTGAACTCTGTTTAAACAGAGATCAAGTCTTGAACCCACTCTAAACTCAGTTCAGCTTGAACTCAGTTTAAGTATCGTTCATAAATACCACCCTTAGCATTCGAGCGAAGCTCGGTCGCCCAAGTACACACGACAGCACGTCAGACTGTACATATTTGTTGTAAACTCGCCCGTAACGCAACCGAGTAGAGTGCTAGCGTGTAAAGGCCGACGTGCTGTCGTGTGTACTAATTATTATGACAGCCGCGTTCCGGTTCTTATACTCATATCTATGCTATGAACCTGATTTGAATTTGTTCTTTGAAAACGGCTCATTCATTTTTGCAACTGGGTCCAACTCTCCGGCCTGTCTCAGTCCAGCGGCGGCGAGGAAGGCACCATGCGTCAATACTTGTGGGGCTATCTCGGGATCTAACTGAAGGCCCTAATGAGCATTGAGCACTGCCTGATTTGTGGAAGCCTCTCGTATGGCTCGCCTGCCAGCCGCGTCCACAACCCTTAGGTACAGTCGGCCACAGTCTCAGATACCCCTTTTTGTTCGATTGGCGCCCTTATGCCGCGCGCGATAATTAAGAGCTGCCATGGGGTATCTGTGATTGTGGCCGACCGTACGAATTAAATTGAGACTCCGCCGGCGCTGGATGAAATCATTCGTAGGTTCTAGGATCTGGAATCTAAACCTTAGGTCCTAAAAATAGTTAAGCCTCGCGTTAAGAACTTAGTAAAGAGTTTTTAGCAAAAAACGCATCCAAAACGAAGATATGTTTTTTTTTTCATTGGCGGCGCTAGTTGTACCTAGATTCTCATTCGACGGCCCGTTTTCAGCAAAAAACACCATCCCAAAAAGAAGATATTATGTTTTTTTCATTGGTGGCGCTAGTGCATGAGTGAATGGGTACCATCCTCTCCTCAAGCTTGTCTGGAATAAATTGCTTTCAACGATAAGGCCATTGTAATTTGTAGGTGTAGATAATATTATGTTTTTTTTTTTTAAATTGGTGGCGCTAGTGGATGGGTGAATGGGTAGGTACCATCCTCTCCTCAAGCTTGTCTGGAATAAATCGCTTTCAACGATAAGGCCATTGTGTAATTTGTAGTTGTAGATAGGTAGGTACTACTTACCACCTCAATAAAAATAAATCTTCGTCATGAACTCATGATCAAACTTATAGCGGTTAGCGACGGTCTTTTAGCACTTTGTAAGGCTTTGTATTGAAATTGATGATAGAGACCCAAACCCAAGACAAGGTAAGAAGCTCTGACTGGCGCGGCAACTTGCAATTTGCTATCGAGGAAAATTTACAGAGATAGGTATGACGAGGCAGACGGTTGGTGCTCCATGAGAACCAATGATGGAAGTTGGAACCTTTATGTAGTATAATATATAATACCTACCTCTAGGTACTATATCTGGATCACATTCACAGGCCTCATCAGCTTGATGAGTGTAGGGACTGTAGGCGGAAAGAATCAAACCGACCACCAACACTGCAAATCTTGTCAAAATTAAAGTTGGAAAAGAAAACACTCACCAAAAACAAATCGAAGAACCGTAACGTTGTGCACACACTCACTGACTTCTTGTCCTGTTCTGCAGTCTTTCAATCACCTCACAAGTAAACGAATCAGGATAAAAATCAAGCAAATCAGTTTGACGAGCTGTATTTTTGTTTACAGCACCGCAAAAACGACCGAGGCAAATGCCGTTTGTTAGGTTATATCGCTCTATACTGGCTGGACCGCTAACCGGCTCTCAAGTCAACTCGCAAGTTTCAATAGACGAAAGTCTGGCCAAGGTTTTTGTATCGCACCTTCTCTCTCTGTCTCGCGGTAGCGATAGAGAAGGCAGACAGGACTCGCAAGCGCAACCAACTGGCCAAATTCTGGCTCCTTCCCTCTATTGGTGTATTTGTTTGCTGTTCTAATTCTTCGGACTCCCATCCGAAGCTGTGAATGGGTTGGCCTTTTTTGTGTCTGGGATTCATTGAGAACGAAATTACTTTACGGTCCTATAAGTGTTAAGAGGGCGTTAGAGCACCATTTTCCCATACAAACGTAGTTCCGGTTTAATTTCTAAACTACAGGTTGGATTTTGCTGAAACTTGGTTTATATCATTAGATGACCATTATGGAGGTTTGCAAATAGTTTTTATAACAAAAAGAATAGCCTGAAAGAAATTAGAGCGATGAGTTTTTCGCGCCGTAAAAGGTGTTACTTTCAGCTGTTATTTACTTACATTATTACACTGTCTATTGGATTCTAACTACCTTGGGAACATCAATGTGTTGTACTTGTCAGAAAAAAAATATTTTTGAAATACCCTAATAAAATGTAGAAATGGCAGCTGAACTACGAAAAAATTTGGGAAAATAAATCTATTACATTACAACTACAACTAGATAAGTACTCGCGAAAGGACACGAACACACGTAGACTCATACAGCCACATTGCCTCTTACTTTTCCCGCGCCCCGTCTCGCTCTGGGTGAAACAGCTATAGAAAACAGTGTTTCACGCGCTTGGCCGTCACTGAGTTCCCACGGTCCTGAAGGGGCCTCTTAAGTTAGTAATAAGCGAACATTCTGTATATAACTTTACTCAAAAAAGCTCGTAATGTGGACATTAATTCGACAACCTTCTTTGAGCAAAGTCGGACTTGCGGGCTACTTGGATTAGGCGCCAGAAAAGTTGTATAGAATTTCATTAATGGCGTGTTTTGCGGCCAGAAAAACTGTATGAAAATCCATTGATGTCGAGTTTTGTTTCATAAATAGAACTCAAACATCAGGCGCAAAAAGTATTTATTTAGAATTGGGCTGTATGGGTACTGGCAGTCGACACATTGCACAGAAAAAAAAAGCGCGGCCATATTGTTTTCGGCTTTTCGCGCGTTGTTCGAAGTGATTTTTTCTGTGTTTTTGTTGAAAAAGTGAACTCTTAAAGCGACGAATCCTCCGATTTAATGTGTTTTACACCGCCGGACATTCAAAAGCAAGCAAAATTAGTAATTGGAAATTTATTGCCCCCGAAGTCAAAAGAAAAATACAAGCAAGCTTACCAACAAAAAGTTTGCGGAATGGAAAATCGACAGAAAGTACCTAATCTACGACAAGTGGTAACCTAATTAAATTTCTATTTTAATTACTACAGGGTGCACTCTAAGTCGATAGCGAAACTTTAAGTAGGCTGTCTACTGATCAATACAAACAACTTGTACTAGGTGGCGAAAAAAATGAAGCTAAAAAAATATCAGCTGTTCCATACAAAGGTCGACTCAGTACTGCACCAAATGTATGAATCAGCAGATATTTTTTTCGCTTACTTTTTTTCGCCACCTAGTAAAAGTTGTTTGTATTGATCAGTAGTCAGCCTACTTAAAGTTCCGCTATCGACTTAGAGTGCACCCTGTATTTTAATTACTCGCATTGTTTGAGTAAAGCACTATACAAGCCTTGGTCTGCAATGAGTGCGCTGCTGGCCACGCTATGATTGCCTCGGGCTTAGCTTAGCTACGCTCTGGGCCCTCAAGTTTGGTCATCATTGCAGCCCTTGCTGTCCGCGCTATAAACGCCTCGACCTTCGGTCTCGGCCTTCATTCCAGCTTGTCCATCAAGGGCTGTAATGCTGACCGCACTGTGAGGACCTTGAGCTGCGCTACACTGCGCTCTGTCGGCCATCAAAAGCGCGCCAGAAACGCACTCATTACAGATCGCGGCAGTAATGTACTATTTCAGTGCTAGGTACAGAAAATAATCTGCACAGTTGCTAGTCCTCAAAACCGGTTCTGCGGGAATACTTATAGCTTTTATCGAAATAAACAATTTTTTTTTTAATTTGTCGAGTAAAAAAAGATCGGTATTTTTATTTATACAAGGTGTTACAAAAGATCCTAACTCTTTTTACAGGATACTAGCACCCGGTGATAGGGATCACAACCTAAATATTTTTTTTTGCTCTATAACGTTCCATTGATTTTTAAATTATTTTTTTCTTTCTTTAGAGGTTTTAAAATAAAAATTGTATTTTTCGACTTTTTTTTACAGAATTGACATCCTGCTGATTGGTAGGGCAAACCCTGTAAAAAGTTTTAGGATGTTTTGTAACACGTTGTATTTTCCCGCAATTTATTTGGGGCATGGTTTTGAGGGCTATCAACTGTACGGTTTTTTAACAGAATAAGCACACAGATGGGGCTGCTTGCGGAGAAGTAAAAACTAAATTTTTTTTCACCAGACTGCGAAAGCGTACCTACCGATGCGACCCAAAGTTAGCCACTACTATCAAGCTTCGCGAATCACTCCTGCCTGCCGTGGTTACCCTTGACGCTATTGCGATCAAATTGAAAAAGTTTTGAAATTAATTTCTCTTTGAATTCGCATAGTAATGCCTTGATTTTAAATACTTTGTAATGTTTATTCAAAGGTAAGGCTGTTTTATTCCATAAAAACACAAAATGCGTCTTAATTTGTAAAAAAAAAATTTTTTTATTTGCGCCATATTGCGGCCGTATTGGAAAAATGCGTCAAGGGTAGAGAGGCTGTGCTGTGCACCTAGTATTTTATGATAATTGTATTATTTTCCTGACAATTAAAAGCCAAAACCAATCTGCGAGGATGGGATCATCGTAGTAGTTTTATAAATGAAACAGTAACATGGATTGTGTTATTTTTATTTTCTTCCCAAAGTAGTACCAGAGTAGCGAGCATAATCTAAAATATGAGAAGATAATTATGGTAACTATTTTCAGGGATTAACACTTCTAAATTATAATTTTTTATGTTTAGAATATTATTATCGTTGTAAATAACAAAAGATATTTGATTTTAAAATACATAGGCAGGATACCAAAATATTATAATTATTTAAGCAAATGGTTTTTTATTTAAATGTCTGTAAAGTAAATGTGAAATCCCTCTAAGTGCTACTACCCCGGTTCATAGATTTTTTCTTTATTACTAATGAATTAATGATCAGAAAGGAACGTTTTTTAACTCTTTGATAGGGTGATAAACAAATGTGCATGTAACCAAGGCCTCCAAGATTGTGGGATCGGTTACAAGCTGACTTGCCTTGTTGAGATGAGACGTCGTTCCTTCTTTACAACAATAATCAAGTCTTTAATCCCTATTGGGATAGGCAGAGGCACCAATATAAATAAATTGAGCCTGTCACTCATTATTACAAAGATGGTCCCTTCTCATAAGAATCTAACAAACCACACCTCTCATCTCAACGAACCATCAAAAAGATATTTGAATTTATTTATCTTTCTGAATACAATGTGTATTCAAGTCATTTACAGATATTCTGACTGTGATAATTGTTTTTACAATCGATACAATATGATTAAAAACCACGAGATGTTTAAATAATTGTTTTTAGTCCTGTACTAGAAAATGCAACCACTAGATAACATTTTGTTTTTCCAAGGTAAAGTGTATTGTGCAACATTAGTCATTGTTTCGTAGTTAATTTTTCAAGTACAGAACAGTGCATGGTAGCAAGCACTACATGATTATTTGTGGTTTGTCAGGGACTAAGTACACCGTGCGATGCGATGTTAACAAGACTATACAACTCTTAGTATGTTATATCAATACCATCTTCACATCACTTTACACATAACAATAGCCCGCAGATATGGGTGTTCAATAGACAAAGGCCCGTCCCTGACCTATAATAGAATGGCCTAGGCTAGCTATATTTGAAGTTGCTTTTTCTGCAAATGAAAAAACAACTTCTCTCCGTAGATGTTTCGGATAATTACAGACAATCAAGAGCATGATCACATTATATCCGATTAATCACTAATCCAACATAATATATCTTGCATACTTGACACATTTCTATTTTTGTTTTTTTTTACATTTTTTGTTTTTTTTTGAGGTATCATTTTAGCGAATATTTAAAAAATGGAATAAGTACAATATATAAAACTTACTGAATGAATGGAGAAATAATAGGATATTCGGTTACTCTTATGAATAAAATAAACAGGGTTCGAGTTAACTATATTCACGAGTTCAGTTCAGACTAACTGAACTTACAAAATTATATTATGTATAATTAATATAATGCTAATTCCCATATCTAAGCAGCGATAGCATATAAAACAATCCGCTAAGAAATTTACAAACTGAAAAACACAATCCGTAATCCAGATTAGGTACTTTAGATATGGGAACGATCATAAATTGCAAAATACATAACAATAACAACTGAAAAATACGTTTTCTACAATTATTTCTCATATACTAATATATATACATTATTTTGCTTTCCAATGCAACTTGTTACGAACTTTAGTACGATATTTTTTTGGTATTTAGTTTTATTCGTTTTCAGTTATTTATTTATTACTAACAAAAGTAAATCACGCTACAGAACATAAAATATACACTCAAGTCAGTAGCAAAGTTCGCACAAATATTTAAGGTTTTTATATGAAAGTGTAGGTAATTACAATGTTCAAGAATAAATAAAATAAACGGGGCCAAGTACAGAGTTGATAGTTCTACTCGTGCACTGAACTGATGATGTGTCTTTATTGTACCAGCGTACAAACACAACTCTGTACCTAGCGTGCCTACACGACAACGGTCATCCCTCAAAAATGAAAAATATACGAAAATATAACATATAATTTATCTTATGCTTTTACATAAACTATAATAACAGTTACACCTATATGAAGTGCTACAGAACAATTCATAATCGGAGTCGTAAATTATGTTACAAAATTGGCAAAATTCGCCTTCCAAGACTTCACGGAGCTCAACACGACCTTTTATTATTTTTAAAGGTTCTCAATCGTATTTACAGTTTCTGGGGCTGGGTGTGGTCTTGAAACAGCGTTCGCCGCGATTAATCGTAGAGCACAATACAAACTTTAACTTGTCCAGCACAAGGGGAAATCCCCGACACCTAACACAGTCCTCGGCCGCTGGGGCACGTCACAACACCGATCCAAACCACGCGACTTAACATTACATCGGCTACGGCGAGCCGACACTTACAACGAACGAACATCGGACAAACAAACCATTATTGTAAACGAACCGTCCTTTGAAAACATTCGCGTGTGTAAACCTAACGCAAGACTATTATTGCCAAAACGACTGTTTAGTTAAAAAAAAAAAGAAAAGCAATATTTTTTTTAAAGGTACATAGAATTTTTGAAGTCCGCCAGACAAAATTAAAAATTACTAACAAAAATATAAAGTTACCAGCTTTCTCTATCTACAATTTACATTAACAATTTTGAACAACATTAGGACGATATTATTGTAAGAATTATATTAGAATCGTCCTTGCTCAGTATGGAATGCTAGTACCTGCAATAGTTACATAATTTCAAAAGCTGATACTTTTGAAGTGAGCAAGATTTTCAATATTTTTTGGACGTCATACGACAGAAAAATCTGTGGGACATACAAAATCCTTTCAAAACAAATTGTTTAAGCTTGCTTATCAATATGCAATTATATTCTACATATTTTTCTGTCTAAAGCCGTCACAACTTTTCATGCCATTGTTTCAAAAGTAGAAGCATTCCATAAAGCATATTTTATGAAATCACTACAAAGAAATTGAACTAAAATTAATGAACTATATTCATACTTCTGCCCTTTTCCATAGTATAACTACATTCATCCTTTTTATAAAGATATGTTAGCACTTCTGATTCAAATACAAACAGCTCATAAAAATGACAGTCTACCTCGATTTTTTTTTCATTTTGTTTCTTCTAAATAAGGCTTTGCTAACATCTAAGTATTGCTGTTCCGATATGGAACCACTGCACATGAGTTATGAAAATTCGATTGTATTAATTCGAAACAGATCCCCATATTATAAGGAAAATACTTCATTGTTATAGCCTTCACATTGTTATCCAATAGGTGATTAAATATTTAGTGAGGCGACAATTTTTGTCAACAAAAGACCATAAAAATGCATCTTGACATAGATTATTGGAGTAAAATATAAACTTTAACTCATAAGCCGTAAATATTTTAGTAATACATATAATATAACCAAAAATAATTGCATATTAAAATAACCAATTGTAAAACTGCCTTTTAAAACATCCAATAGTATTCCATGCCAAGACGCTACATTACAATGCAACAATAAGAACATTATTATTGCTTCACAATGACAGGGTGTCCAGAGTCAAAGTGCTCGAATCAGATAAGTGCATTTAGCTCACAAAACATTACCTTATATTAAATTAGTAGATCGTTCGACCGACACTGTCAATAGACAAATTGTGGCGGGAGATATAACCAAGACTTACTAAAGTTCATCATCATTATAATCAATACAATCTATGGACTTTTTCCAGTCTTCTCTAGTACAAGACTACAAGTTTAAAATCCAGTTTAGATGTTAAAGTCGAGTCTTAAAACTGAGAAATGACTCGTAAAGAACGATGAGGTTCTAAAGCCTTGAAAACCCACGAGGGAAATAAACTGACAATAATGATGTTGACCTTTACAGTTTACCGCCCAATTAACTAGATCTCTCACACAGAAACTTTACCTTACATTCAGAGGCCATATCAAATTGGTGGACAAACGTCTCGTCTAAGCTTGCTTTGAGCCTTAGCAACACGAGTCTCATGTCTAGAGGTCAATTTAGGCTGGTGGTTTAAGAATCTCCTGAAGCTCTGCAGCCCTCTCGCTCGCACTTTTCAACATTTTAATTTATTGTAAGAGAATGATTCAGCTTTGGGAGATGAAATATAGTTGTAGACACAGATAATTAAGCTATCGACATGTGGACTTTTAATTACATATTCCTAGTAATAAAATCAAAAGTTAGTCCACATGTCGAGAGCTTAATTATCTGTGTCTGCAACTATATTTCATCGTCCAAAGTTGAATCATTCTCTTGCAAAAAATTAAAATGTTGAAAAGTGCGAGCGAGAGGGCTGCAGAGCCTCAGGGGATTCTTAAGTTAGGTATCCCGCCACGTCACAGCAACGTTCCTTAGCGGGTCAGCGGGCGGTCGGAGCCGGCGCAGTGCAGGAAGGGCGCGTGCGGGTGCGTGCACGCGACGTGCGGCCGGCAGCGCAGCGCCGCGCTGTGGCGACGCTTCCTATCCGTCCCGCCCTCCACCGCGGTCGCCTCCGTCGCGTACTGCGCGTGCGCCGCGCTTATATCCGACAACAGCTCCTCCCATTCGAGCGACAACTCGTCCGGAGGCGGCAGCGTCGCCTGCTCAATCCCAACCGAGCAATGGCCGCAGAAATCCGCGTCGCTCCAAATACTATCTATACCGCTTTGGCGCATCTTCTTAGCCCCGCCGCGGCGACCGCACTCGTCGCAGGCCCACGCGGCCCGAGCGTCGCCCTCCTCACTCTCTACATCCTCGTCTGTCTGCACCCCCTTCTCCATCATCCGTATGGGGAATTTCAGCTTGAAGCCCTGGTTGACCATGTTGCTCATATCGTTGCCACAGCGCTGCGCGTCGGTGAGGTTCAGGCGGCCGTAGTCGATACTACGGGTGCGATACTCGAGGTAACGCTTCGGCGACTCCACCTCCGTGTCCAGATATATGAAGCCGGACTCGCTGCGGTGGAAATGCACCGCTTGGAGCTCGCCGCGAATGTCGAACGTGTCCCCGTCAGCGTAGCCAACGTTGGCTACCTCGACGGTCCCCTCTTTGCGGATCGGGCGGAAGTGCGTCTTGTTAGAGAGCAGCAAATCCTCGCGTTCGTCCTCGTCTTCTTCTTCAGGGGGGGGCACGTCGACCCTCTCGACGGCGACTGGCTTGGCGCGCTCGCCCGGCCTGCGCGGGATCACTTCGGCGAAAGAGCTGAAGTCCTTGCTATGGTTGATAGCGGTCAGGGAGCGCATCACATCGGAAACTGTCGGCACGGCTTCGTAAATACCCTCATAGCTGTAGAGAGAGAATGGCTCAGAGTCCTGGACGACTTGAATGGGCGTCCTGGGCTTCGGCTCGGCTTTGGCGACGTCGTCGGCCAAGTTGAGAGGCTTGAAGCGATCGTGCAGAACTTCTACGCTCCTAGTTGGAGTCTCCGCCTGCTGGATGCCCAAGAAGCTGTCGTAAGCGTCGTTCGACCAGATGCTCTCGCTGAGCGATATCAGGCTGCACTCGGCGGCGGGGTCGGCCAGCTGATGGTCGGTCGGCGAGGCGAGCAGGTCCTGGAAGTCGATCGGCAGATCCTGGTACTCGTCGTCGGGCGTGTTCGCTTGCTCGTCGGACCAGAGGGCCTCGATGCTGCGATTGAACTTGGCCTCGAACTTGGCGTAGACTTCCTCCTCCAAGGGCGACCGTTCGCGGGGAACGAGGTCCTCTGTGATGACCCATGAAGACCCCAGGTCGAGACCGTCGTCCCAGTCGGGTACCTTGACGTCCTCCATAGTGACGTTGACGCGAGTGATCTCTCTGACCTCGTCGGTGACAGTATTCTCGCACGTGCCGTAGCCCTCGTCTAGCGCGATAGCTTTGATGAACTCTTTGATCGGGTCCTGAGTCTCCATGTCCCAGACGCCCTCATGCGTTACCCATTCGGGCAAGTTCTCTTTGCTCTCAAACGACCGGCTGTAGTTGTGGCAACGCTTCTTGTTGCTCTTCCTCTGACCGTGGTACGAGTTGCGACGCTCTTTTCCCGACGGAATCTTCTTGCTTTTATGATTGTTGTGTTCCTTTGACAGTGACAGGCCGCTTTGCATTTTGACTTGGTTGTTATCGTGGACTGACTTGCGACACCAAGCTGGGGGAGGCAAATAGTACTGCTGTGGCGACTCTTCTCCTTTCTTCAGAGCCGGGAACGCAGCGTAATACCTTTTAACAGCTTCAGTATGCTCTGGGGGATCCAGGTGCATGCCTACTTCAGTAGTGCTATCTTGGTCTTTTATGTCCTGGAGTCTTGTGCACAGTTGGTCAACAATGTTGTCAAAGTCGGCTTCCTGGAAAGATAGTATTGTTGCTTTAATTAACAAGTCACTAATTTTGATAGTTTTAAATTAAAACTCTTGTGTTGCAGCCATATCACTTTGTTTATTCGGCCAGAACAAATAAATTACTGTGTATTTGTAAAGAAGACATGTGAATTTATGTCCCTCTGAAGAAGGCAAGCAATCAAAGTAATCCTTTAGTTCTAAATTGCAAAACTGGAAACATATTCATTTAGAGAAGCATTTGTAACTCATCACAATCAATCACACTAGCTAAACACTCAAAAATAAATAGATATTTAACTACAGTACTAAAGGTAACGTAAGGCATGTACATGTACAAACCTACATGATATAGAATACATATTCGTAAATAATTAGATAGGTAATATAGGTTCCCCATAACTAAATACAAACAGTCACGCCCGCAAACTAAAAGATGCAATAATCAAGATAAGGGAAAAAACCATAACACTACCATAATAAAGTGCAATCAATTTCAAAGGCAACAACAAGATAATAATGGTGAATTTTGATAGCTCTAAAGATGCACACAGATTTGATAAGACCGACAAGAGCGTTAATCAAAAGACCGCCTGCCATTGACAGACTTTTTAAAACTTATAATGGCTTTTTCATAATTTTTTGCAGTTGTTTTAGGTAAATCTTATCGAAAATTTTATCAGGATTAAAAAAACTCTTTACAGAACTAGAATCAGACGAAAATTAATCTAAAAGTCGGTCATCATCAAGTAATCTGTCTAAAGGTTCATTCTGCATCAACAACCTAATAAGTACAATAAAATTGTTGCCAAGGAAAAGACAAATACAGTGCAGTAAGTGCAAGAACCGACCTTTCTATAGGGACTCTTATGGTTAACCATCTTCGCTTTTAGCCCACTGTTATGTGCCCGTATCACTGAACACTTCATGTCCTTTGGGGCGATGACAGAAAATAAAAATTAGTCAAACAATACTTTGCAACTACTCCCTACCTACACTCAATAAGGTCCACTCATTACTGTCTCATTAAACAAATTACACTTTGGACTAATTAGTTGGCAGACAGAGCATTAGCTCTAGTTAAAAATTTCGTGATATTAGGGAATTCCATGTTAATGGGTCCAATCAACGGTCAAACATGACCTTTTTCTGTCTACTTTGTACCTTCCTTCTCCTAATATTTTGAGACTAAACAGATTATGATTTAATTTCTTATTTATTTCCTGACAATTTAGATCAAGGTATGTTCCATTTCAAATGCAACAAACTCAATGTCAGTTACTCAATAAAAATATATGAATTTTGTCAAAAGAATAAGAGACGTGCAGTCTAGAAATGAACAATAGAATGAATGGAGTTAGCATAATAAATAAAGGAGAATATAGTTACCTTTAGAAGTGTTATCAGATGAGGGCGAAGGTTTTTAGATGTTGCGCGGTGGGCCGGCAGGCACAAGCCTGTCTCACCCGTTTGTGCTTACGCATCCTGCTCTGGGTAAAGCATTCCGTCTTCAAACACCGTTGTGGTGCTCAGTAATCGTGGGTCCATTATAGAATCGCCGTGGGCCGTGTAGTTAAAATCGATCCTCAAGTTTGCCTCGCAACTAATACATTCTTAGTTTCTTTGGCCTGCTCTTTGCTAGCGGGTCGTTTTTAATTATAATATAAAATTGCGGCTGACGCGTTTAGTATCGTGTGTGCAATCGCATTGTCACTAGGAGTTAGCCAAATGACGCACTCACTGCACCCTGGTATCTGCAATCAAGGTTCAGCTATCAGTCAAAGATTATTGCATATGCACTTCCTGCAAAAGTTTTAGCGGGCGCATTGTTTGGAAATCTGTAGCGTGGAAATGAAAATGATGCATCATGCCAAGCGCGCCAACTGGGTCGATGCGAGCGAGGGGCGATGGCGCCAAAACGTCAGAGCAAAAAACGGGCAATAACTTTTTAGCACCTTCGATGTCCTCATTGAGCTGCATCATCCAATGTTATCATTACGAACAAAGGAGTCTTCGCGGATCAGGCGCAATAACCTTGCTCGTTTATTTTGTACTGAGTCATTACAAGAACAGAACAATCAGGAACGATGCAATTTCACAAGAAGGTGACAGTATTACATGATGCACTTTCACTGGGGATGGGCGAGTTACTTCCGCGTTTGGCGGACAATAAATACAAGCTAGAATTAGGACTATCTTACCTGTTGCAGTTTTTGTGGGGTTAAATTACCATGATAAAACTTTACACACACACACCCCACATGAAAAAAAACATGGCAGCCACAGTGAGAGTCGAAAATGTAAATTTTTGCGCAACGCCGTCAAAATTTAATGACGTTTCCCTGTATTGACCAATGGCGTCGTTTCTATTTTCAAAATCATTAAACATGGCGACCGATGTTCTTGATCTGCCTTGTGATTGGTAGATAAGCTACTCTAGTGTAAGTTGTAATATAAGCCACCAATAGAAATGCGTGATATTCGTACCGGATACAGCATTCGTAGCATTCCATTGGCGTGCCATAGAGAAGCGGGAAGTTTGAATTTATCTTTTTTCATGTCGTGGATTTACCTCCAAGAAGGCTTCGGCTGCAAAAGTTGCATGCATTGCAACAATCAGATTTTGTGATGCTGCCAAGCCAATAGGAAAGTTTTACCTAAAAATAAAACTTATATTAAGCTACTTACCTTATTCCAAGTCAACAAATTGAGATGGCAACCCTGTTTCCATAGACAATCACGTCAAATTAGCTCCCCTTTTTGGCCGATACGACTTCCGGTGGCGCGAAACCAGCAGTGAGGGCGGCGGAAACCGGCGCCTCGTGGTTCATTGCGCTTCAATTTGCACCTTACCGTCCAAGTGATACGAAGGGCGGTAGGTGACCACAGCATGGTATGTGCTGGTGGTGTGACTCCACAGCATGGAATGTGCTGGTGGATAGAGAACAAGAGTCATGGATGGATGCGCCAGTGACTGCTGTTAGACTTTTTAGTCTTGCTCGGTTTGTAAAGCATTTAATGTTGATTGACGACATCGTGCTGAAAATAAGCTTAAACTAAGAATCTGAAAAAGGGCTTACTAAAAAGCTAACTGGAAACAGCAGACAGCAATTAAAATTGACTTGGAATAAGGTAAGTAGCTTAATATAAGTTTTATTTTTAGGTAAAACTTTCCTATTAAGCCCTTGACCTTATTCCAAGTCAACAAATTGAGAAGTGTTTGTTATCGACTGCTGGTTTAAAAAATATGGGCCACTAAAAATAACGCCAATGTGAACCGAATAAATAGCTCAATGAAATTAATAATTAATTATCGATTAATATAGGTAATAAACCAAGAGGTTTCAGCAAATTCTCAAAGAATCACATTTGGTGATCAGATAATCAAGAAAAATAAGAAATGCACATAATCAGACAGACATAATAATATGAACTACTTTAAATCTGTACAAAATCAGACGGATTGAAAGCAATGTAGCAAAGAACTACTGCCTTGAGGATTGGAACGGATTTCTTTTCTATAAAACCTATGAAATGTCTTTGCACTTCGCCAATTACCTCGCAAAAGAATATCATTTATATTATGATTATCAACCCAGCTAGCAGAAGCCACAGCGGATCGTACGCTACCAGGAGTACTATCTATACCTGCATCTTTCAAAACTGCCTTAATCCAACCGCCAATAATTGTGCGAGTAGCAGGTTTTACAACCCCACAAGTAGAAACAAATAAACAATCGAATTCACTTCGCCTAGCTTGTGACAGCAAAATCAACTTTTTGATCCATAGTACTGGATCAATATTAGGGCTATCCGGGCAAGACAATAATCTCCATCCTGATTGACGGTGTGTAGCACTGTCAGTTTTGGATCCAAAAATTGGCCAAAATATAACATAATCATCCTCAATAGTACAATTTGGAAATTTCATGTTGAGAAGAGTCAAATCATGTACCCTTCGCCCAGAACACAACAAGAGTAAGATTGCACATCTTTTAGATACTTCAAACAGGCTATTCGGATCGGGCTCGTTATTTATCAAAAAATTGCAAAGATCTTTGATATTCCAAATAGGCGGCTTATGAGATTTGGGTTTACTTAAGGCGATAGCTTTTAGCATTTGTTTGACCACAATATGTGCACTGATAGGAGGACCCGACTGCACCGGACAAAAGGTAGACACAACCGATTTGTGGAGAGCTATAGAGCTATAGGATAATTTTTCTTGGATGTGAAGATCAGACAGAAATTTTGCAACATCTTGAGGTCTCGGGCTATTTTTGTCTACGCCATTACGAGTTGACCATTTACACCATCGAATCCACGCAGGTTTGTAAGACGCTAATGTAGACTTTCTCCAACTACTAGAAAGAAGAGACTTCTGATTCTCGTCCCAGGATTCTAATAAGGGGGCCCACCCTGAATTGGCCAGACTTCCAAACTCATCCGCTTGACCTCTGGAGGAGGGATTTGAGTACGAACATCTATCAGGACCTCTGCTAAATTCTCTATCTGGATCGGAGGACCCAGGGATCTGCTCTTCAAGTCGCTGCGCCAAAACACCTTCTCCCAAACTGGAACGACTAGCAGAAAAATCCCTTTGGCCCTGTTCAAGTGGGACAAAACCCGTGGAATGAGGCTTGGAGGGGGAAACAGCCATGCTACTTGATAACACCACGTTTGACTGAACGCATCGAGAAATAATGCTTGTTGATCGTTGGGATCTAGCGTTGCATACGATGGGACGACATGGGCTCTTTGGGAGGCAAATAGATCTATGTCGGGTTCCCCCCAGATTTTGAATATTGCCTCCGTGACTTGGCTCAACAAGTGCCACTCTGTCTGAAGCTGAAACCGGGACAGACGATCGGCGACGACATTGTATCGACCTGGGATAAAATTCACAGACATTTGGATTTGAAAACGATCGAGCAAGCTTAACACTCTGCCTGTGAGACGCATCATGTTGACGGAGCGTGTGCCACCCTCGTTCCGGAGGTATGAAACTACAGTGCGATTGTCGGAAAGAATCATAAGGGACCTGTTCGCCATCGAGGGGCCTCGGTTGGACAATACCTTGTGTATGGCCAACATCTCCAATGTGTTTGAATGCAGTTGCTGCTGGTTGAGTGACCACTGACCTGAGAGGTGACTGTCGTTGAGCTGAGCTCCCCAACCGTAGCCCGAGGCATCTGTTGACAGGAAAAACCGGGGCGCCGCATTCCAAATGCTCGATTCGACGCGGGCGTGAAGCATCCACCAACGTAGGGATTTTAGGACCATTTCGGGAAGACTTACCTTCAGGAAAGGATTGCCATCCAGTAATTGGTGACTGAACCATAATAAAGGTCTGCTGTTCAATCTGCCCCTGGGGACGATAAAGCTGGCAAAGTTCCATAGGCCGAGCAGTTGCTGTATCTCTTTCAACGAAGCTCTCCTTTGCTGTAGTAACTTTCGAGTCAAATCTAAAGTTTTTCTTACTTTCTTTGCTGGCAGCGATTTTGTGTTGTTCCAAGGGTCCCAGATAATTCCTAGATATTCCAGGGCTTGTTGAGGTGAAAGGATGGACTTCTTGAAGTTGATTGTCCATCCTAGGTCTCGGAGTAGCTGAACAGTGAGGTCTATATGTCGAGCTAGGACATCGCGGCTTTGAGACGCTATTAAAAAATCGTCCAGATAAACTAAGACCCTGATACCTTTCTGCCGGAGAATTTCTGCAATCCAGTTCGTGATGCTGGTAAACACTTTGGGTGCCGTCGAGAGACCGAACGGTAGGCAAGTTAACTGCAATAGGTGGCCTCTGAATATTACCCGCAGGAATCTCCGATGAACACGTTGTATCGGTACATGAAAATACGCGTTGTGCAGATCCAGTTTTACTAACCAATCCCCTTCCTGGAGGAAATCTGGAACCTTGTACATGTTTGTCAGCCGGAACTTGGTCGTGTGAACATACCTGTTTAGGCGCTTGAGATTGAAGACCGGTCGCATCGCGCCATCGCTCTTGGGTACTAGGAAAATGCTCGAGACGAAGCTCGGAGTCTCTGGTGCTGGTTCGAGCACGTGCTGTCTGGTCAGGTTTTTTATTTGCGCCGACATTGCCACAGATTTTTTCGTCATTAAAACCGAGGGTATTCTTACCGGATGTACCAACGGAGCTTTTTTGTAGAAAGGAATTTTGTAGCCGGATATTACCTTTAAAAGATGAGCTGGGGCTCCCAGCTTCTTCCAGGCACGAGTTCGATGTTTTAACTGGCCTGCACGGAAAGTCGGATAGTCATTCCCGTCTCTGTGAACGCTTCCCACCTCGGCCTTTGTAGATTTTTTCTGAGCGGGGCCGATAGGAGCGAAAAGAATCGTCCGTCTTGCGTTTCCGCCCTTGCGCAGGGGGGTAGTTGGAGTAACTAGTCGAAGGCGCTGCGTGGGTACGTGGAAAGGCCTTCCTAGGCTCTGCAGTCGACACTCTTTGCGCAAGAGGTCTCTTCAAGCCACTTCCTTGCTCGGAAGCGCGTGTTGAAACGAACACCTTTTCTATGCCACCATTTTTGGACACGAGGTCAGAAAACCTCTTGTCGTCGAACAGATTCTCGAGCGTTGGAGGAATCCTTCGCAAAGTTTCCTTCAAACATTTGTCCTTGACGAAACTTGAAAAAGAATATAATCCCTGCGCTGTTGAACAAGGTCTGCGCGACGCCCACAAACCATTTGCAGCAAGTCCAAATGAATTTTATTGTAATCGGCCGAAAATACCTCGTCGATTTTACTTTTGACATCTTGAATAGTCAAGCCATTGTTCGCGGAATCCAACCAGGCAAATAAATTATCAAAGCCTTGCTGCAAAAATTCGTTTTGCATTATAAGCGCGTGTGAAATAGCCGCCAAGGTTTTTTCGGTAATAGCCAGCGCACGGTTGCGGTCGAAAGATTTAATCATGTCATTACTTTCCAGCTCAGTAAAGCCGGGGAATGAAACGTATGCTTTTTGGGCGTCGGCATACCTAACTTGAGACCAATCAGGTGTATTAAAATGCTGAAGTTTTTCAAGAATTTGAGCATGCTCGCTAGAAGTTTTTGCAGCCGATGATTTGAGAGTGGTCTCCAATTTAAATTTAACGGTCGTTTCAGAAGGCGGTATAACCGCAGCTGGCGGATGCACCTCTTCCAGATCATCATTTGCAAAAATTGATAAAGCAGAGCTATCAGAGTCTACTTCAGCATTTCTTGGGGATACCGGTACAGAAGCATTAATACTTTGGATGGATCCCACCTTATTTGCCAGGTCTCGTACTATTTTTTCCAATCGGTCCATGCGGCCATGCTTCTTGCCGCGGCGGCGGCGGCGCCGCCGCCTGCGGCGAGATCCTGAAGACGAGCTCGATGAGGAATCCGTATCAGAAGAAATTGGCCGCGCGCGTTTACGGGGGGCTTCACTTTTATCGACACTAATACTTGGATTAGGTTGATCGCTATTTTCCATGATAGAAAATTTTTTAGATAACCTACTTTCAAAATTTCACTTGAAATCTAAAGACGTGTTGTCTGGGAAGAAAACAGAACGCCAATGAACCACGAGGCGCCGGTTTCCGCCGCCCTCACTGCTGGTTTCGCGCCACCGGAAGTCGTATCGGCCAAAAAGGGGAGCTAATTTGACGTGATTGTCTATGGAAACAGGGTTGCCATCTCAATTTGTTGACTTGGAATAAGGTCAAGGGCTTAATATAGAGCCACTTTACTGATGACAAGTAGCGAACAGCGAACGATTTGGAGGATGGAATGTGGATTCTCATTATTCGATATATGTGGGTTAATTGTCTTGGCATAGGAATTTTAATTGCACTGGTTTTCTCCAACATCCTTTTGACCTTGCGAAACTATCACCAGTATATTGACTGCCATATATCGAGCTAGTTATCGGATAAATAGATACTATGCTCTCTCCCAGTCTATAACAGACAAAACGGTCACGCTAAGCCGCCCGGAAGCCGCTAAGTGCCAAGAAAATGGAGGAAGGAAAGAAACAACTGAATGAGTTACATACAATTTTTATTTGCTTATTTTATGTTGGGTACCTCAGTTCACTTATAAGTTCTGCAGTTGGCTATTAACTTTGTTACCGACTCGAGGTAACAAAATTAAGTAATTGCCTTGATTTAGTAGGTATACACTTTATTGCGGTGGATAAACAACTTAACAACAACACAAAAAGAAAAAATATCAAGTTAGGTATGGGTACACCATAATAATCGATATAGTAGGTATGAAACACCAAAACGAAAGAGGAATCTCAAAGCATTATAGATAAAAATCTATAACAACAGTATAGCTAGGTAAGTTTAAGTACCATTTAATAAAGTAAAGTTGAAGCAAGACATTAATTTGTGCATAACTTTTCCAAGTGACTACAAAACTAAAATCACATAAAAATAAATTTTATGACTGAGTAGCGATCACAGAAGTGCATACAACATAAAACTCTGACACATACAAATAGTTATTGTTAACAGAAACAAACATAAATAAGAGAAGGTATTACAGAAACAAAAATTAAATTGTACGGCGTGGTTTTAATGAAATCTTTATTTACATATATTTCTCTATGTAATTGATTACACGGTTAAAAAAAATGCTTATTGTCAAGGGAACTTTATAACAAGTAACAATATTTAGAACACCTCCATTCACAGCAAGATACAATATTTGGAATATATTAGCTCTCATTTGTATCGCATACCTTTTTCACGCTAGCAAACTTATCTGTGAAATTTATTTTAGGAATAGTTAAAAGGTGATTTCACTAGACATTATCAAGCCAAGAACCTACTGGGTCTTTTTCATATTTTTCCATCCATAACAAAACACAAAGACCCAAATAATAATCTCCAATGGAGTGAAGCATCTATTACATTTACGGTGGATAGAATAATAATAAATCCCTTGGCTGGTTTCGAAAACCAGTTATCTTTTTAATTTTATCTCAAACATTGACATACAGTGATTTATACGCCTTTGAATTATACAAAATTATTGTTCTATAGACTTTTCGCTATGGCCTTGCTTACGGATCTTGGATCTCAGATAAGTTTGCGAACAGTCTCTAACCTAACCAGGCCCACGGTATCTAAGAACAGTCCTAAATAAACTAAGTATTATTATGTGTACACCATTAAACGCCATCGCTACACTATTTGTCGCACAAACGCGTAAGAAGGCAGTAAGACCTATTTTGACGGCGTTTCTGGTGAACTAGGCTTTAAAAATACTGAATAGCTTCGACTTCCACTCTACTTTACCAAGTACAGTGCGACATAAAAGAGTAGAAATTAAATGGCAACAATTTTTCATAGCAAAGCCGACCACTTTTCGGATTTACTATGAAAAATTGTTGCCATTTAATTTCTACTCTTTTATGTCGCACTATAAAAACAAATATTTTTCGAGGAAATTGCTTTTTATGGCATAAAAGAATAAGCGTTCCGCAGGTGAACATTTTTAATGTGTTTAAACCTCTTTGACATTGCTAATCTAGGAATACTCTATGGTGATGACAGTTGCCTAGACGCCAGTGCCATCTAGTTGTTTTTTCGCGAAACTCCAGTGACTGGGTGTAAATCAAAAGCCCTCATTACAAAATCTTAAATCCTTCATTGAGCTCAAGGTTCGACCTAAAACTATTGTCACTATCAAAGCTCGACCAAGAACTAAAAATACCTCGCCACATAGTATACTGTGAGGTCTTTTTAGTTTCTGGACAGGGTATGACCGTCATTCACCACCAGCTTAAAGCACCCTAGGCCACCAAATCCGCCGTCGCCCGAACATCCCCAACGCAATCACTCCATCCATATTTACAAGTTCATTTAGACTAAATAAATATACTTTATATACCGTGCTTTATTGCTCGGGTCGTTTACTGCTGTCTGTGGGCTTGATGGTGTCGCTCTTGGGTATTGTGGGCGGTGTGGGCAAAGTGGGCGGTGTGGCCTGGGTGGCTTCTGCCCTCTTGAGCTCTCGCCGCCGTTGAGCTTCCCGGATCATGTCGAACAGGTTCTGAAAGGCGGAGGAAATAGGCTTTAGAAATACCAGAAATAAGTGTAAGAATAAGAATTATTATTTACCACATAAGTTCGAATTTAGTTTACAATTTTGTACCAATGAGCCGTTTCAAAGAACAAATTCATAGCAGTTCATAGATGGCGTTTACAGGCGTCGCCATAGAAGAACCGGAATAAGGCTGTCAAAATTCATCTGTGCTAAGCGAAATTTGACAGCGAGTAGGCGCCATCTATGAAATGCTTTGTGAATTTGTGCTGAAAACGACTCATAAGTGACAGTATGAATAAATAAGATTAGCATCCGTTGCTGTACTAGACTTTTAGGCCTGTGTTTCAGCATCCAGCGCTAATTCCCACGGTAGGTCAGCAATGGGTAGGTAATCGTATGAGGTAGTGGCCACCCCTGGTGTCAGAGTTTTTAGGCCACCCAAAGGGTCTCTGACATGGCTTAACGATTGTTATTAATCAACAACAACCGGGACCAACGGTTTAACGTGCCTTCCGAAGCACGGAAGCGCTCAGATATTATTGCCACTAGCGGTCACCCATCCATGGACTGACCGCGGCCGTTGTTGAACAATACGAATCATC
This sequence comes from Zelleria hepariella, assembly GCA_949319315.1. NCBI lineage: Eukaryota > Metazoa > Arthropoda > Insecta > Lepidoptera > Yponomeutidae > Zelleria > Zelleria hepariella. The sequence continues at coordinate 3,490,993 of OX439392.1, read as the reverse complement.
ATTTCGACCATACGTCTAATATTAGAATGTCAACCTTATTGCATTAGTGTACACTACGAGCAAATAAGCTCCCAAAGGCAGTTTGGGCATCTATTTTTCCAGACACATTTCAGAGTTCTATGTTGTATCTAGTTTTATCCTTGATCAAAGCTGATATCTTTTGTTTCAGTGGGGACAAGTTTTTATTGTGATTTTATACGTAATAATCGCAAAAATCGCCAACCCGCATTGAGCACGCGTGGTGATTAAGCTCGAACTCTCTCTCTGTGAGAGAAGGCCTTTGCCCAGCTAGTGGGACATGTACAATTGTACAGGCTACTTACTTACTTACTTTATACGTAATGCGGATTCTATGGGATTTAGTTCGGTGCAGATTACAAATATCGATGCCTAGACTGCGGCATACTACTGCACGATGGAGCTGGTGGTAGCCGGTTGGCGACAATGACAGTTGAGAGTAGACAAAAGGCCAGCGTGCTAAGGGGGCAGAACATGCAAAGCGCTTACCTTCCCGTCGGTCCTTTCGGAGACTTGCTCCTTCGCGGCGGCGGCGACGGCGGCTTTCTCCAAGGCTTTCCGGACCTTGCTCTCGACCTCGAGGACCTCCTCCTTGTCGAGCAGCTCGATCAGCTCCTGCATCTGTCGCTCGGAGAGGTTCACGTGCTCGTTGCCGACTATCTCCAGTATCTGTGAAGAAACAGGGTCTTTGTAATTGCTGGGCTTAGAAACAGGCGACAGCTTTGTCTGGACTTCTACACTAATATTATAAAGAGGAAAAGTTTGTAAGTATGCACACACGACAGCACCTCAGACTGTACACTTTTGTTGTAAAGTAGCCCGTAACGTAAGGGTCGACGTGCTGTCGTATGTACGTATGTATGTTTGTAGGGACAAATCTCCAAAGTACTCATCCGATTTTAAAAATTCTAATGGGAAGCTACATTATCGCTGAGTGCTATAAGCTATTTTTTATTGTTTTATCGTTTTATAAAATACAGGGTAATTTTTAAATAGCTTTATTTCTCAAACAGTTCACTTTTAAACGTGATTTCCAACAACTTTTTTTTACAACAGTTCGAATAGCTCGAACAAAAGTTGTTGAAAATCACATTTAGAAGTTGACGTGTTTCAAGAATAAAGCTATTTCAAAATTACCCTGTATATCCGGTTTTCTTTGCGATAGTAGACCCTTATATGAGGGTACTTTTTAGGATCTGTGCTGTGGTGTCCCTCGTCCACCCTGTTCGTCGGGACTCGGGACCCCTTATTAAATTGAATTGAATTATTGTAGCATGTGGGCATTATGGGCACATATAAAAAATAAAATATGGATAAAGAAGATATTACACCTTTGATTCCCTAAGTAACCGATTATTTTGTTCTTATTTAGCTGTCTAATATACTACCCTATTTCCGCACCCAGTCCTTTCTTTTCATGAGTTGTCTGGAAGAGGTCGATAAGGCCGCCGTTTGAAAGATTGTCCTTCATTCTGTACGATTACCGAATTTAGATAAAGTTGTAAAGACATAATGAAGGTGAAAGAAAAGAAAAGAAAATTTCTATTTGCAGAACATCGATTCGATCGTATCAGTTCTTATCGAACCTCCAGCGATTTGACTAATCAGCGGTCATAAAGAAATATGATTATTATCACTCGCTATCTGGGTCAACGCACCAAAACAAACCTACTAACCTTCATATGACACATTAATGATAACTACAGTGGAAATATTGGTAGTAATGTTGTTTTGACATTAGTAACAACTAACAACATAATATTATGATTATTTTGTACACCGTGGAATTTTAGTGGTTTTAAAGCCGAAGGTATTTAGTTACACTCGTGATTCTGAGCCAAATTCCAAAATTTTACTTAAAAACGAGCGAAAAAAAAAACACTTCTCAATACAAACGGCTATCGCCAATCGACACCATTTGTATGGAGAAGTGAATTTTTTTTTCGCGCGTCTTGGAATGAAATTTTGTAATTTGGCTCAGAATCACCAGTGCAACAAAATACCTTCGGCTTTAAAACCACTAAAATTGCACGGAGTATAGGTACTCCCAGGGTTGCCAACTCCATATCTTAGGCGGGTGCTAGATGATATCTTAAATACAATCTAGCACAGATTGTAATAAAAATAGAAAAATAGTGCTAGTTTATTTAGACATGAAAAAAAATTAAATTAATTGTTAAATTTTTAATCAGCCAGTAATTATAACAATGATTTCAAATTACATCCAGTCATCTTCACTATCACCAGTCTCTACTGCTGTTTTTTTCTGTAATTTTAAACATAATTAACTTTTTTGCTTATAGGAATATCCATTTTGTAACTTTTCTAATTCAATTAACACTAAATATTAACAATAATTGACAAATTCACAACTAAAAACATTCGATTCGCATCACCCAGTAAACTCAAAACTGACTGACTGCACTGCAAGACAAAGAAAGGATTATCTTATTAGTATTAGAATAAGAGAGACTTATACAGTACAATAGACAATTCGTTTCGGGGATTTCCCGGAATGGGCGCGTTCCATTCGTTTCAACGTTCGTTCCGTTCGTTTACTCCTCGCGTGGCTGCGTTTTATTCTAAGGTGACCACAAAAAAAAACCAGAATGATGGCTGTTAATAGTGCTAGATTTAGTACTAGGTGCTGAATGTTAAATTACAGTGCTAGCATCGCGAAAATAGTGCCCAATCTAGCACCGAAAGTGCTAAGTTGGCAACACTGGGTACTCCAATCCAATCTCGACATTACGAAATCCAAAACTAAAGTCGGTGATTTTTCGCGTTTGTCAAATAAATGGGAATTTATCTCAAAACAAGAGTAAAATCTGAAATTTCGTGAATTTTCGATTTTAAAATTAATAGCATTCTACATTTATAATATGTGGCTCTTTAAATCTGGGAATTTTTGTAAATTGTATTTTTTAGATTTAGATTTAGAAATGGTTTATTGCCACAAAATTAACACAAAAAACTTATACAAAAAAATTATCATCCGCGGTTGTGGCAAATGGGAAATGGAATGGAATTTTAAGCTCTTTCGTCTCAAAAGGTTGCCGACCCCTGGACTACGTGATGTAAAGACCGTTAGTATGACCAAAACTGACCTTTAGCACGTCGTCAACCTTGAGCTGTCCATCGAAGTCGTCATCCAGTCTCCCCAGCACATCCTGAATCAGCTTCAGCTTCGCCTCGTTAGGGACCTGCTGGAGGCTCTTAATGGAATGCATCAGCTCGTCGATCTGGATCAGCTGCTCCTTAGCCTTCTGAGGCTCGGAGCTGGCCTGCTCCAGGGTTGTCTTGAGGACTTTCTCCTTGGACTCCAGCTCCTCGAGGGCCGCGTCAAGCTTCCCAATCATGTTGTTCACGGCGCGGTACAACCTGGAATTGCGGAAAAAGAAATGTGTATAAGCCTTCAATCAAGGATAAAACTAGATACAACATAGAACTCTGAAATGTGTCTGGAAAAATAGATGCCCAAACTGCCTTTGGGAGCTTATTTGCTCGTAGTCTATGCAATTAAAGTTAAAACTGTACACTAATGCAATAAGGTTGACATTCGAATATTAGACGTATGGTCGAAATGATGTTTCGTATTGTTCTATTGCTGATATCACTTGTTTCTGTGGGGACAAGTTTTTATTGTGATTTTATACGTAATGCGGATTCTATGGGATTTAGTTCGGTGGTATAAGCCGTGTCAATCGTGTCATTAAAGAAAACATTTAGGATGGACTTCAAAACTAGCGTTGTCTCGCTTTGATTGTATTAATTAGAGCGAGAGGGCGAGTGTTTTAAAGTTCATCCTAAACTAAATATTTTCTTTAATGACACGGGTAATATTTTCATAGAGGAGATTGCACTCGTTCGGTTTACGTCGTTCAACAAAGGTAGGATTCCAATGGTGTCTGCTAACAGCAAACTGGACTATTTTGTTACTTAGCTGGCTTAACATAAGAATGGGTTAGACCGTATCTTAGGGTTTATAACCCTATCTATCCCACTTATAGATCAAAAGAGTGAGATAGATAGCGAGAGCTAAGCCAGCAGAATTAGGTACAGTTTGCGGTCGCCATCGGTATTTGGCGCTTCAAGGTCATAGAAAATACATTGTTCAACTCAGTGGCGTAGCTAGGGATAAACCGGGATTTTTTCGTTGTTCTCCTACAACCAGCGAACTAATCCTATAGAATTAGACTCATAATATTCTTTGCTGTACTACAAAAACATTAAAAGGACCGACACTGGACCGACAGCATTAATAAATCGTAATTAAAACCGTCAACCGGGAGCCCATTTTGGCACCATTGCGTTACAGGCTAAGGGCCCTGGGGCAAAAAAACAAAGAAAAAAACTTTCCTAAAACCTGAGGCAGTGAATTGTAAGATGGAATAAAGTCTGCCAACAAGCCATTGACCAGTATAATGTGACCCCACAAACCTTCGTGCGCCCTTAGTAAGCTTGAGGTCAGCCTGCTTGGTCTTGACGATCTCATCCATCTCCTTCACATCCTCGCTATAGTCAGACAGTTCTCCCTTCAGCTCTGAGATGCTCTCCGTCTCCAGGAGTAGAGATCTCTTCTGCTCCGCTGGAATGAGTGATGGCGTAATGGTTAGTTTCGTATGTGGGTAAAGCCGCGTTTTCACAGTCAAATTATAAAAGACGAAGAGCGCCATCCAAGAAAATGGACGCCTCTGATTGGTCGGTTCCATCCGAGCGTTTACATTTTAGCGAGCTTGTCACTGGCTCGGATGTAATTGATCAATCAGAGGCGTCTATTTTCTTGGATGGCGCTTTTGGTTTCAGTAAAACTAGTGGTTCGCCCCGAACTATGAACTCGCGACCCCATATCTCAGCAACCCCTCGACCGATTTGGCTCATGTTCGAACTTAAAAATTCTCTTTACGTCATTTACCCGCCTACCAAATTTCATGACGATCCGACTAAATTTACTCAAGTTATCGTCGAACGAACATTCATACGTACATACATACATACATACAAACATACAAACGCCGGATTGTTCAAGTAGACTCGGAGAACTTCGCTCGCTCGTACAATAAGACTGTGAAAACCCGCGTTTTCACGCTGGGGCTTCTGATTGGTCGGCCATTTTGTTTAATTTCAATCCAAGTCAATTTTGACGAGTAGAGCTCCGTCCTAGTTGACGTTTTTGTGCCCATAGACAACATAACAGAAGAACCGACCAATCAGAAGCTTTAGCTTGCTTGGACGGTGCTCTTCACTGTGCTCTTCATTGTAGTGTTCATTGACTGTGAAAACGCGGCTTTAATTGTCTAACTTTAGAATCTATCGCGATCCCTGATGTAAGAAGTAAGCTGATCCCTGAAGTAAGGAATTGGATTGCTCTTTCAGAAATGGGGCGTAAGACTGTAAGTTTCTTCTCGATAGGACCTTTGAAAGAACGAACGAACGAACGAACGAACGAACGATAACATACATCAAGCTAGGTTTCCGTGACACGGCCAAGTGTGAACGATTTTCTACTGCATTTTCACTTCTGGCTATATCCACCTACCACGATTAAAAACGACCTATTGTAGGCAGAAAATAATTATAAAATAAAAATAGAAACGCATACAATACTTCTCCTTCATATTATGTTAATGCCATTGTTATTAGACATGCGCGAAACAGTGCACTTCGAAGTCATGATATATTTCATGACATTTCATGCCGCGTGATATTACCTTATATCATGGCACCAAACATGACACATGACAATTCACTTCAGCACACGTCATGAAATGAAACATGACACGCCATGAAACATTACATCATGGTAAATGCCATGAAACATGACATCATGGTAAATGCCATGAAACATGACACGTCATGAAACATGACACGCGATGAAACATGACATCATGGTATTTCAGCACACTTTCATTGCAGTACAGTTATTCATTTCATGACATCATGGTATTTAAGCACACTTTCTTTCATAGTTTCGTTTCGTCTCGTCTCGGTTCGGTTCGTTTCGTTTCGATTCATTTTATTATTATTTTTTATTTTGTGAGAATAGTTGTGACATTTGACGCAAACATTCTTTTATCCTTCGAGATGTATCTGTTACCGGCCAAACCCGATTTAAGGATAAACTAGTTTCATATTCTTGCTAGGATAAACTAGTTTGGCCTAGGCGAAACTAGTTTATCCTTAAATCGGGTTTGGCCGGTAACATATCCAATGCGAGATGCCCGAGAATTATCCTCCTGGTGTCATGAAATGAATAAGTGTACTGCAATGAAAGTGTGATGAAATACCATGATGTCATTTTCATGTCTGCAATGAAAGTATGCTGAAATACCATGTTTCATTGCACCAGATGACATGAAAAATTACATCATGGTAAATACCATGATGTAATGTTTCATGGCATTTACCATGATGTCATGTTTCATGGCATTTACCATGATGTCATGTTTCATGGCATTTACCATGATGTCATGTTTCATGGCATTTACCATGATGTCATGTTTCATGTCATCTGAAGTAATGAAATGCTTTGTGCCATGCTTTATTCTCTCGTGTAATGGGTAATATTTCATGACACCGTGGTGTAATATGTCTTTTGTAATATTACGAGCATTACCTACACATGTCTAATTGTTATGTTGTGAATGACAGAGCTAACAATGCACTTTGCTACACGTACCTATCTGTAATCTAGTGATCTTTATCTGAGTCTGCCCTTGAGTCTAAACTTCTGAAGAAAGAATAAAGAGTTGTTACAAGTTCTGCGACCCGGTAGCTTTTGTTTGAGGAGAGATTACTTAAGGTATTTGGCCATTACATTCTTTATGCGATTTATTGTGTCTGATACGAAGTTTTGAAGGTCAAGCGACAACTGATAATAAATTTAATACAGTTAGTGCATGAAGCGTGCACACATTTAGATAAAGGTATTATAATCCGTGCGGGATCAGAATGGGATACTACCTTTTGGAACTGAGAAGCTCGCGGTCCTGTAGCGTCAGCATTTCGGCAAACTCTAGTTGTCTATTGCAAACTCGCGTCGAAACTTGCTTGTGTTTTCTGTGCGCGTGGGTGTCTGCTCGAGTTTTATCACGTTTTATTTAATTAATGCAATAACATTGAATCCTTTTAGATTACAAACATGAAACATTTTTGTGTATTTCCAATTTCATAACCCTATGATAGAACGTAGAACTAACATATTTTTTACTGACGCTACTCGAGAACTGTCATTTTCAATTCAGTTCCAAAAGGTATTATCCCATTCTGATTCCGCACGGATTATACCTCAATGCATGCACGCGAGAGGGTAATCAATCAGGGGCCTGAGTCTGCTACGCTTTGGTGCCAAAATGGGCTCTCAGTTGACGACGCTGTCGGTACTTTTAATGTTTTTGTAGCACAGCAAAGAATATTCCGATTCTAATTCTACAGGGTGAACTCTAAATCAATAGCGGAACTTTAAGTAGGCTGTCTACTGATCAATACAAACAACTTGTACTAGGTGGCGAATAAAATGGAGTGAAAAAAATATCATCTGTTCCATACAAAAGGTCGCCTCAGTACTGCGCCAAATGTATGAAACAGCTGATATTTTTTTCGCTCCATTTTTGTCGCCACCTAGTACAAGTTGTTTGTATTGATCAGTAGACATCCTACTTAAAGTTTCGCTATCGACTTAGAGTGCACCCTGTAGAGTATTAGTTCGCTGGTTGTAGGAGAAAAACGAGGAAACCCCGGTTTTGTCCTTGTACTGGGACGCCATCAACACTACATTGCGTTACAGACTTAAGCCCCAGCTATCAAACGGTGGTTATGTCGCAGGTCCGTACAATAATATTCGCAAACTTCGAAATATCAGGAAATGCTTTTTCCATGAAACTTGAAAGGTTCGTTATACAAAGTTCGCATCTAATAAGAAAGGATTTAACGGACATAGGCCCGGTTTTTGCTAAGCAAATGGGTAAGTATCGTCCTGTCTCTGCAGATTTCTCACAAAAGAGCGTGACAGAGCGATACGTAAGTACGTGCTTAGTAAAATTCTCAACTCGGAAACCGGGCCATTGCTCTCTAAATAGGTAAAAGAGAGTAAAATTTTACTTTTCTTACAAGTTTACAGATATTACAACTTAACTACGACATAATCTTAATATTTATAACAAAGTCGTGTTAGTTACACCATTTATAACTCGAAAACAGGTGGACCGATTTTTATAATTTTTGATTTGTTGTATTTCTCTCCGCCCCGAATAGCAGAATAACCATTAAAACAACGGAAAAACTAACAAGAAAAAAATAAGTCTGCGCGGACGAAGTCGCGGGCAAAAGCATTAATAAAGTGTTCTCTATCTAATACATTATCTTATGGGTAACAGTCAACAACATGCCTTGACCAAGCAATGTGTTAAAGGTTGTACCAATAAGCTAATGAAAGAGGAGCTCTGAAAATAAAAATAAAAACCGGACAAGTGTGAGTTTAACTCGCGTTGAGAGGGTTCCGTACAATGCAGTAGATATTATTATATTCGCAGCAGATTTTCATACGCAGTCTAATTAGAAAGGATTTAAGGGACATAGGCCCGGTTTCTGAGTTGAGAATTTTGCTAAGCAAATGGGTAAGTATCGTCCTGTCTCTGCAGATTTCTCACAAAAGAGCGTGACAGAGCGATACGTAAATACGTGCTTAGTAAAATTCTCAACTCGGAAACCGGGCCATTGCTCTCTAAATAGGTAAAAGAGAGTAAAATTTTACTTTTCTTACAAGTTTACAGATATTACAACTTAACTACGACATAATCTTAATATTTATAACAAAGTCGTGTTAGTTACACCATTTATAACTCGAAAACAGGTGGACCGATTTTTATGATTTTTGATTTGTTGGATTTCTCTCCGCCCCGAATAGCAGAATAACCATTAAAACAAAGGAAAAACTAACAAGAAAAAATAAGTCTGCGCGGACGAAGTCGCGGGCAAAAGCATTAATAAAGTGTTCTCTATCTAATAATTATCTTATATGGGTAACAGTCAACAACATGCCTTGACCAAGCATTGTGTTAAAGGTTGTACAGTCGGCCACAGTCTCAGATACCCTTTTTTGTTCGATTGGCGCCCTTATGCCGCGCGCGGTAAGAGCTGCCATGGGGTATCTGAGATTGTGGCCGACCGTACCAATAAGCTAATGAAAGAGGAGCTCTGAAAATAAAAATAAAAACCGGACAAGTGTGAGTTTAACTCGCGTTGAGAGGGTTCCGTACAATGCAGTAGATATTATTATATTCGCAGCAGATTTTCATACACAGTCTACGTATTTAAAGTCTTCATTATTTAATCGAGTCTTTAAGTAAAGCGCTGAAACTTTCTTCAATACATTAACGTATGTCGTAGCTAGACAAGCTAAATAACGTCAACGTAAAACGAACACTGGCTGTGAACTTGAACTTTGTAGAGTAATGAATGCCAAAGTGTAAACTGAGTATTGAGTCAGAGAAATGGGAGCACTGCCAACGTTTTACGAGTAAATGAACTGGTTTGTCATAGAAATTATAAAAAAAATAAAGAAATGCGAAAGATTAATGACATGGTCGGTAAAGTAGAATGAACTCTTTGTCTAGCCGGGTCTACACCGGGCGATCCAGCGCGCTCCGACTGCAGAATAAGCCAACTAAGCTGATAGGTGCTGCGAAAGCCTACTTCACCTTAGCCAGAGAACTGAAACCTTAGCAGACGCGATATGGCCCATACTAGCTGTATAGTCTGCCTGATGTTGGTGGCCAGACTACACACGGGACGGTGGTAGAAGGATGTCCTGAATGGCGAAAAGCTGTTCAGGAAGGCACTAAGAACTTTGAGGAGGCTCGGCTAAAAGACTTTGAAGCCAAACGCCAACAACGCAAAACCCGCCCTAAGCTCTAAGCCCACGTACAACTACACGTATAATCCGTGCGGAATCAGAATGGGATAATACCTTTTGGAACTGAATCGAAAATGACAGTTCTCGAGTAGCGTCAGTGAAAAAAAAATTTGTTCTACGTTCTATCATAGGGTTATGAAATTGGAAATACACAAAAATGTTTAATGTTTGTAATCTAAAAGGATTCAATGTTATTGCATTAATTGAATAAAACGTGATAAAACTCGAGCAGACACCCACGCGCACAGAAAACACAAGCAAGTTTCGACGCGAGTTTGCCTAGACAACTAGAGTTTGCCGAAATGCTGACGCTACAGGACCGCGAGCTTCTCAATTCCAAAAGGTATTATCCCATTCTGATACCGCACGGATTATACAACTCTATCGGTCAACTGTATTGTGACAGTTGTGACCGAGTCTTCAAGACAAAACTCTGTCCCTCCAGCCATATCCGAGCTCACGCAAGAAATCTTTGAGAGTCGCCGTCAACGGATACGTCGTGGAAGACATCATCATCATATGGATGCCAACTGTCGGTCGCTGCGAGAGCTATTGACGATGCGAGATGCTGCGAGATGCAGTGTCAGCAACCCGGGCCCTAGATGTATGGTACTTTGAACCGTACACTAGCTATGGTTGCCACATTCTGACGAAGAAACAACGAAGAAATCAGATAGTTAACTTACCCAATTTCTCCAAAGCATCCTCAATGACTTCGATGTCCTTGGCAGAAATGCCCTCCTCGGATTTCTCTTTGGGACTATCCACGTTCAACACTGGCGCTGTATCGCTGGCGGATGGGGCGGATTCCACATCGATGATGGGAGCTTTGTCTTGTAGTTCCTCCTTTTCCTTCTTTCGTGCGTCGAGAATCTGTTTCTCCCTTTCGGCCTCTTGTCTCTCTTTCTTCTCTTCTTTGATCCTGAGTTCCTCAAGCCTGATGGCGTCTGCTTTGGTCTGGAAGGACAATGACGGGTGGTTGAGTGGATATTGAGTAGTGTATGGTGGTGTATATACTACAAGGTGCAATCCAATTCGATAGCGAAACTTTAAGAGGCCCCTTCAGGACCGTGGGAACTCAGTGACGGCCAAGCGCGTGAAACACTGTTTTTTATAGCTGTTTCACACAGAGCGAGACGGGGCGCGGGAAAAGTGTGAGGCAATGCGGCTGTATGACTCTACGTGTGTTCGTGTCCTTTCGCGAGTATCTAGTTGTAGTCGTAATGTAATACATAGATCTATTTTCCCAAAAATTTTCGTAGCTGCCATTTCTACATTTTATTGGGTATTTCAAAAATCTTTTTTTTCTGACAAGTATAACACATTTTTGATGTTCCCAAGGTAGTTAGACTCCAATAGACAGTGTAATAATGTAAGTAAATAACAGCTGAAAGTAACCCCTTTTTCGGCGCGAAAAACGCATCGCTCTAATTTCTTTCAGGCTATTTTTTTATTATAAAAACTTTTTGCAAACCTTTATATTGGTCATCTACTGATATAAACCAAGTTTCAGCAAAATCCAGCCTGTAGTTTAGAAATTAAACCGGAACTACGTTTGTATGGTAAAATGGTGCTCTAACGCCCTCTCTCTACCGACTACTACAAACAACTTGTACACACGACAGCGCGGAGACGCTTACACGCGTGCACTCTATTCACTTACGTTACGTGCGACTTTGCAACAAAAGTGTCCACTCTGACGTTTTGTCGTGTGTACTAGGTGCAAAAAAATTTATACATTTGATGCAGTACTGAGTCTACCTTATGTATGGAACTGTAACGCCATTGGAGAAACATTTGAGTAATTGATATTGCGTTACAGACTTAAAGCCCCTGGAGAAACATTTGAGGAATTGATAAAACCCTTTGATCAAATAAAACCAAACTCGTTTATTACCTTGAAGTCCACTTTGCCCTCCTTCTCACCAATAGCAGCCTTTGTCTGGGTAACAAGTTCTTCGGGCAGGGCAGACATAGTAGCCTTCAGCTTGTACGTCGTAGGCACATGGTCGGGCACCATCAGGGCCCGAGACAGCAGCAGAAGCGATGGAGGGACCTTCTCGTTAAGTGACAGATCCAGCCAGTTCCGTAGCTCCTTCCTTAGACGCTCCTCTGACACACCGTAAGCCCTCATCCCACGGTTCTTGCAAGCCTGTTGAAGCTCACCGAAGTTCAAAGAGTCAACGCCTTCTTTGGCAATCGTCTTGTCATCAGCAGATAATGAACGGAGCTTCATTCTTAAGTTGAACCGTAACATAGCACTCGTCCCAATGCTTGTAACATTCAGGACTCGACAGAGAGCTACCAAGTGAGGTCTCCCTAAAGAGTCAAGTGTGATTTCGTCCTCAAACAGTTTGGAGAACTTCATGATTTCTTCACTGGTAGCAACATCACCCGTAGTTCTTATTTTTGAAAAGAAAGTCGAGAACTCTTTCGCTAGCTCTGAATGCCTGTTGCCCGCTTGGGGGGCCATCTGGTCAAGGGTTTCTTGGAAGAACTTGGCCATTTCAAGCTTGACCTTCAAATGCTGTTTTAGCTTGGCTTCCTTCTGATCTCTGCTTTCAAACGTCGAAGGAAGCATATTGGGGAATAGCTTGATGAACAATGGTAGAGCGAATTCCAAAAATGGCACGAGTATAAACACAATGAATGGTACCAATCGGAACATATCACCTATGGTAGTTACTAGCAGCTTGTGTTCTCTCCTTGTTAGCTGCTCGCCCTTTAATATTCTGAAGGCCAATGTTGTTGATACTCGTACAGCGACACCCAGCAGTCTAAAACCGTGATAGTAGTGTCGGATTTCATCCATGATTCGTGTCTTCAGGCTTTTCTTCTTTACCTCTTTTTGGGGAACTTGGTTTTTTATTGTTTCAACTGTGGCTTCAACTTTTGAGGAGTGTTTCAGTGGTTCTTTTTCATATAAGTAGCTGCTTGTTGATAGTTGTCTTATGGCGGGTAGGTCTAAGTAAGCTCTGGTATTGAGAAGGGGCTTTTGAGTGATGTCATTTTGAAGCTCAAACCCTCGGGATGTGTAGTATCTCAACGACCTTGAGTATGCTATGTAGGGTACATTCTGGAATTGCCCTGGTTCCCGCAGTAACACTAGAAAAACGTCAATAACTCAATATTGGATGCTATAGCTTGTATGGTAAATGATTTTTGCTGATGCAACCTTCCATGCAATCTTTGTCCATTAGATCTAATTGCGTTCACAAAGAAAGGCAATTGATTAATAAATCCAGATGAAATTGAACTTATTGATCTTTTGTTGGAAGTTGTCATATTGAAGATAAACTGTTAGTTATAGCTGTGGTGATAGGTTGTGATTCACAATCGCTAGATGTAGTGGAAGGTAAGTTATCACAAAATCATACCTATTTACATACAAAAAGTACAAATGCATGTTAGTTGACAAGGAAATTAGAAATGACACAAATAACACACGGTGAAATTATCACAACAGGTGCGTGCTAGACCAATGTTCACTCCAAACCGATTGCATAAACCATCTAGATATTGCAATATTTTGAATGGATTTTAAATGTCACCCAAATTGCTAAACAAGTTACCAAAATAAAGCTTCCAAGTCTTGAAGGTCTTCAGAAGAAATGTGAAGTAAACTTGACGATGAAGTCACTAAACATCAACTATTTTTTCCATTTCTAACTCTTATAATATAGGTTACATTGGCTTCATCCATTGTAGCAAAAAATATTGTAACGTCGAACTTACATGATTTATTTAAGCACCGGCATTGAGAGAAGATTATTCTGTTCATGGCTGATAATTTTTCGAAGGTTTTATCGTTAAAATAAGAGTAAAATTTTTAAGTAAAAACAAATCAAGTTTTCCGCACGATGATGACACTCGATAATAAATCGGTTTTCATTGATCAAAATTAAATAAATACAACTAGGCTGTTAGTGAAACTGGTAGTTCAAAAACTATCCAACGTTGTTTTCGGTTCTTTTTGCACCAATCACGTTGTAGCAGCATTATAAGCAATCCAATCGTTTTATTGGATTTGTGTCGTTATCCAACAAAACGTTTTAAAATGAGATTCAAATTTGTTTTCATTACAAAAAAAATATCGTGCCTGTCGCCGACCGCCGTCTACACTTTCACACATGCATGCTTGATAAAATAACGTGTGGTGGTTTGGTAGCATAGCACGCATGATAGACATGATCGATGTTGCATTAAAACATTTTAAACTTTTTTGGCATGCCACAAAATACTCTTAGGTTTCGGGCTATTTATTATTAGTTTTACATTTCCTTCGACATTTGCGAATAAATTTTCAAAAAATGAATCGACAAAAAAAAGTATGAGTACAGGGTGCTTCAGAAAGGTCCCCTGACTGAAAGGGGTATGATGGGGCTTTACTATGGCGCCAAAAATATCAGCTGCTCCATAATTTTGGTGCAATAACTAAGTAAGTTTGGAAAAGCTGTTATTTTTTTAGATTTCGCACTTAAAAGTTGCTGTATTACCCCTTCAGTGTCACAGGACAGGACCTTTCTGAAACACCTTGTATAATTTAACAAATCTGCTCTCAAAAAATCACGAGAATCCTAAATACAGCTATCCATAGGTTTATAACTCTAGCTATCTCTCACTCTTTTGTTTGACTTCGGGTGGGATGGCTAAAGTTATAAAACTATCATATGGACACGCTCTAACCCAATCTTATGCTACGCTTGCTGTAGACGAGGTCCCAAAAAGGAACAGACGGTTAAATTGAAGCCAATGACATTCTAATACAAATGTCATTGATTGAAGCATTTAGAAGCTTTGCTTGAATGTTCACAACTTCACACACATGCTTGAAGTGAAAGTTTAGCAACACGTTCGAACGTGAAGCAAGTTCGAAGCACCATGCGTTTGCCAAAAATATTCGTCGTTAGTCTGTTATTTTCTCTGTGGTCCTTAAAAAAAAGCAAGTGACAGATGACAGTGACACTGACAGACGTCAAGTGCGTGTGGTCACTGGCAGGGTGACCAGATTAGGCGAATTGTCGCCATTTAGGCTACCTCAGAGGGTGAAACGGCGACCATAAAATGCGATCGGCGACCAGTAGCCATTTAGGCTACCTTAAAAAATGGGAACAGGCGATTTAGGCTATCTCAGGATTATTTCGCATTTATTTAGGCGATTTAGGCTATTATCGCAAACTAATTGAACCATTCCTTGATTATTCCTTAAAATGCTGGTAACGAAACGTAATATGCACGTGGAAAGGAGGCTGATGGTGACGGAGAACTTTTGCGGGAAGTTATTATTTTAGTTTGAGACCAAATAAAAAAAACATATGTAAATTATCAGATTTTTTAAAATATTTTTTTTGCTCTACACGATCTTTTTCTTTTGTTTTTATTATTATTTTGGGCTAAATTTAGGCTTCTAGGCTCAAAAAGTTAGGCGATTTAGGCTAAATATTCGAGAAAAAAAATTAGGTGATTAGGCTACTCGGAAGACAAAATTAGGCGAATCGAGTTAGCTAAAATCTGGTCACCCTGGTCACTGGTCATGTGGTTGGTTGGGCATTGTGCTGTGCAGTGCAGATTTTTTGTAGCTATTGATTTCCTGCATTTTCTAAATGAATGTACCTCGGAAAATTTTATCCGTCCTAACCAACCACTTCTATAGTAATCCCACTAGTATTTTGCGCCCGCATTCGAGCAGTAAGGATACTTTCTTGTCCACTTTCAGTGCTTTGAACTTACCGTGTTTACTTACCACATTTTCTACTTTTTCCAGGTCTCTTATCACGGAGAACTAAAATGGAAGGTTCTGTTAAAGAAGGCGCCAAGCGTATAGTATGGGTGGACTTGGAGATGACGGGCCTGGACATAGATAAAGACCACATATTGGAGATAGCCTGTTTGGTCACAGACGCCCAACTAAACGTGGTGGCAACTGGGCCTAACATCATTGTACACCAACCTGATGACGTATTGGATACTATGAACCAGTGGTGCATAGCTCAACATGGTGAGGTATTGTGATGCTCTCTACAGTCACTTTTTCCATCAGAAATCCACACAAAACAACCTTGTCCTTCCTGCTAACCAAGAATAGTATAGGAACTGAATCTAAATGCATCAAACTGCTCCCAACAAAAAAATTAAGCAAAGATTTTGACTCTTTCCCCATAGAAACCGTAGACAGTGACTTCAATTCGGCTAACAGGTACATGTAATAACTTAGTTAACATTATAGTTTTTAATAATAATGCTTTTAAACCGTTAAATGTAAATTACCCCACTATAATAGTTTAGATAGTACTAATAGCTTTTAGTAAACAATGCTCTGTTAAATTCTTAAGCCTTTATGTGAAATATAACTACTCCATGTCAAATACCTACTCGAATAATAAACCAATATTACTGGGGCCCGCGATACAGGCACAGCCTAGTGCGGGAACCACCAGAAACACTTATGAAACCGAATCTGCTTAACACTAATACTAACATTGTAACCTGTTTAAACTTCTTAGTTAATAAATATTTTTTTACTTAAAAAAAAAACAGCTTCAATTTTGTTTTCAGAGCGGTTTGACGGAGGCTAGCCGCAAGTCTACAACATCCCTAACGCGGGCTGAAGATCAAGTCTTGAAATTCATCAAGTCCCACGTGCCAGAAGGAAGATGCCCGTTAGCGGGCAACTCTGTTTACATGGACAGACTATTCTTACGAAAGTACATGCCACGGTTCAATGATTATTTACACTACAGGATCATAGACGTCAGTACCATAAAGGAGCTGGCGAAACGGTGGTTTCCGAGTGAATTTTCCCATTTGCCAGCTAAACAGTTTAAGCATCGCACGACAGAGGATATCTTGGAAAGTATCAAAGAATTGAACTATTATAGGGAACACGTGTTCAAGAATAAGCTTTTAATATGATGGTTTATTTTTTAACCCAACTAGTGCAATGATGATAGTGAAATAAAATTATGTACATTATTACTGCGCTTTAACTTATCTCTTTCTATTGCTCTGAGGAATCTAAGGTTACCCAACTGAAAATATCTTATGGTACCCTAGTAGCTACCTGTATAATATTGTAGAGGCATCTTAACTACATACCTACTACCAGTCCAATATTCTGACTGCTATGATACAGGGCAATGGGTCCGTCCAGACATTTGTTTGCTGCCTAGGTACCCACTTGATTATGAATGCACCTACAAACTTCTATGTTAGAATTGTCTAGATCTTTATTTTAGATTTTAGTATGAATGAATATTTTTTTTATATTTAAGAAGTTGATTATTTAGCATAGTTTTACATAGTGTTTAGTGTAATTTTGTCTGAGAAATGATTACTCCTCCGAACCAAAACATCGCTGCTTGCTTGTCGCTCCTTCAAAATCAATCAGACTCCCGAAAGTAAGTAAGTAAAAAACCCATTAGGAAATAAGTGGTTTACTTTACAACAAAAGGGGAGACAGACAAATTAGACATTCCAAAATCTACTTAAAAGAAGACTCAATCAAGACAAGCATCTTTTAGCCAGAAGCAGCAGCTACGCTTCCCGCGGGAAGAATCTAATTATGTCAAAAGGGCAGGTCGCTAATGGAATAGGTCGTAGAGTCGCGTATTCCCCGAAGTTGGAAGACCCTGAAACATAAATGAGATCTGTTGTTCGGGCGGGACCTACTGCAGGCTAGACTAGGTAACTAGACTTGGGCAGACTTGTATTCAGGGTTAGGTACCTATGTACCTATGTTCTCAGTTTTTTCTGGATATAAGTACCTATACAGACAGGTGTCCCAAAAAGACATAAACATAGAGACTATCGTAGGCTTTCCGCTTGCTTGACTTATTATTATACTAGATATCTTCATAGAAGACCCTCTGGGCTACTCGAATCAACCTTTTGTAGATATCTAGAAAGTATCTCAATAGGTATAAAGTCGGCCACACGCTTGGATACTCCTTTTTGTTCGATTGGCGCCCTTATGCCGCGCGCAGTAAGAGCTGCCAAGGGTTATCTGTTACTGGCCTACCGTACCTACTTACCGATTGTTTGGTTTGGGAGTAAAATTTTTTTATTCACCAAACTCCAGGACATTTTGAAAAGGCTGACTGCCTTATAAGTACCTAAGGGTTTTTACAAGGAATTACCAAAACATTTCTAAAGAAATTAAATGAAACCGTGTAGCTTTATCTCGAGATTCCCTAGAATACGACCCTTTTCAAGACAGAGGGCGCTTGTCCGACAGACTTGAACTAAAGGAGTATATCACAGACTCGAACTTTTCTCCTGTTTGTAGGCTCTTCCTTTTATTTTCGCTATTTCCAACTTTCCATGATACTTACATCCGCATTACACTACACGAATTACTTTTACTCAGTAAGTAAGTACACACGACAGCACGTCGACCCTTACACGCTAGCACTCTATTCGGTTACGCTGCGGGCGACTTTACAACAAACGTGTACAGTCTGACGTGCTGTCGTGTGTACCTAAACCTTGAAACTACGCAAAATAACAGTTTTGTACCATCGTCATCTTCATTAGGTATAATCCGTGCGGGATCAGAATGGGATAATACCTTTTGGAACTGAGAAGCTCGCGGTCCTGTAGCGTCAGCATTTCGGCAAACTCTAGTTGTCTATGGCAAACTCGCGTCGAAACTTGCTTGTGTTTTCTGTGCACTTGGGTGTCTGCTAAAGTTTTATCACGTTTTATTCAATTAATGCAATAACATTGTATCCTTTTAGATTACAAACATTAAACATTTTTGTGTATTTCCAATTTCATAACCCTATGATAGAACGTAGAACAATTTTTTTTTTACTGATACTACTCGAGAACTGTCATTTTCGATTCAGTTCCAAAAGGTACTATCCCATTCTGATTCCGCACGGATTATAGGCGGTTGACTGCACCATCTGGCTCAAATCGGTCATCGGACCTGCTATCGGATCGGATCTAGCTGATGGTCAACCAGCGACACAGAACACCTCAATAGGTCAACCTTCCCCTCTCGCTTCGCCACTCTGTAGTGTAGGTAGGTAATGGACTTCTGCCATCTGACGTCATTAACAGTACCTACCAAGGTAGGTAGGTATTTAAAGGTAAAATACAAAGTACCTACCTGCAACATAATCCGTGCGCGATGAAAATGGGATGCTACCTTGTCAAAATGAATCGAAAATGTTTCTATTTACTTTGCCAAGGTAGCATCCCATTCTCATCCCGCGCGGATTATAGGTACACTGATTTCGAAAAAAAGAAAACCGTGTACTTAGTGCGGGAAATTCTTTTAGTCCGCGCGCGTCGCTCAAGTTTCCCTAGTGTTTCCACATTTCTAAGAAAAAGCTTTCTGGTAAATTAACGTGGTCGCCACGCCAAACTAATGAGAAAACCACTTTGCCTCTGCCAGCCCCTCTACGCTTGACGCTATTTTTTCAATAAGACGCTATTTACAAAATTATTATTTTTTCAGAAATTATGCATAGTTTTAGCCTTATCTTTAAATAAACATTACGAAGTATATAAAACCAAAGCATGACTATGCGAATTCAAAGACAAATAATTGAAAAACTTTGTCAATATGAACGCAATAGCGTCTAGGGTAACCCCTTTGAGACTTACCCTAACTACTACGGTGTTTCTTTCTTCTAAAGCTGCAGTTTTAAAGCCTTGAGTAATTAAAACACACGTCCTTTGAGTTGCATGACCTGAGATTTTTTTGCAGTTCATACCTGTAGTAAGGTAAATATGTACTTATTTTAAACCTACCTAGTAGACCTTAGATTTTAAGAACTAGGTTACGCACCTACATTCGTTTGCGTTAGTGTTTTAATATGTTTCACAGTGTTTCCGTGAGAGACAATCATACAAACATAACTCTACGGGGTATACCCCGTATACGGTCTGTAACCCCCGTGTCTGAAAACCAGCGCTCCCCGAGTCACAACGAGGTTCCGGGGCAGGAAAATCTGAGATACCTCCTTTTGCCTCACTCAACCGATCATTCCTACTGTAATTTTTATTTTTGTTGTTTGAGGTAATAAACACCTTTTTACCTTTATCTTCGCTGAGCAATTTTTACTCACGTTTCAGACGTATCTACGTAACCTCGGCCTTTGACGTCAGCCTATGAATAAAGTTACGTAAAGCGTAAAGCAAAGTTAAAGTTTCTAGTTCTAGGAGTCTCTAGAGAACACGCTTGGTTGGCAAATATGATTTGAAAGTTCGTGAATCTCAAGGGACCTTACGAAACGTTCTACCGATCTCAAAGCCTAGTAACCTAAGCTGAGTTAGTAATAGATAGAGAAATTGTGCTGCAAACATAGCATAAGGCTGGGTCAGAGCGTATCTATGGGTTTATAACTCTGTCTATCCCGCTCTACGTCAAACAAAAGAGTGTGATACATATAGTTGTAAACCCAATAGGTACGTCATACGCTTTAACCCAGCCTTCTGCTATGCTTGCAGGTACCTATGTCAATGTACTAATGCAGCCTACCTAATAGTCAAAACGTAGGCCTTTACGTAGGTACAGTCGGCCACAGTCTCGTGGCCGACCGTACCTACTCACTACTCACATCTATCTTAGGTGATTTATACAAGGTGTTACAAAAGTACCTAACTCTTTTTACATGGTAATAGCTAGCACCCGGTGATAGGGATCACAACCTAAATTTTTTTTTGAACTATGATGTTCCGTTGATTTTTAAATTAATAAAATATGAACGCTGTGGCGGGAGAAAAGTATTTTTTAAATATTGTTTTCATTGCATTTCTCAATGTTTTAACAACTCAAAGCTATGTAAATGCACCTACACACAGGAACATATTGTAAAATTTGAGCTAATACCAAAAACAAAAAAGTAATGATTTTTTTAAAATTTTGTTGTTATAAAATAAATATTGTTTTTTTCAACTTTTTTTTACAGATTTGACATCCTGTTGACCACTAGGTTACACCCTGTAAAAAGAGTTAGGATGTTTTGTAACACGTTGTATAGAGCAGTGTTTTTCAACCGGTGGGTCGCGAGGCTTCTTTAGGAGGGTTTTTGGGGGTCGCAGTTGTGGTCTAAAGGTTTATTTTACTGACAAAACCCCGGTAGGGAGTCGTGAAAGGTTTTTTCCTCTGTAAGAGGGTCGCGTCATTAAAAAGGTTGAAAAACACTGATACAGAGCCAGACGAGATAGAATATTCATCTCAAGATGGATGAAGAGACGTCTGGAACGCTGCATTGTCTGGGACCTATTTTATTTAGATGGGGTAGGCTTGCCCAGCACCTATCTATCATCGCACGCAGCTTAGTTGGCCTAGTTTATCCACAGCAAAGAAAAGGTCTACATTTGAGACACCTTATACCTTGTATGATCTACCTACCAGCCTGCCACTCAACTCGCTAAATATTTACCGCGGCGTTACTCAGATAGATTACTCTGGCACTCACTTGTACACACGACAGCACGACGGCCCTTACACGCTTGCACTCTACTCGGTTACGTTACGGGCGTCTTTACGACAAAAGTGTACAGTCTGACGTGCTGTCGTGTGTACTTACTTAATGCGTATAACCGCGTAGGCAGCAGATTGACACGTACACAGGATAATAATATAGCAAATCGATGTGGCACACACGGCAGAACGCACGACACCCATGACAAACGTTTTTATCTGGATACTAACTTTTCGCCCGCAACTTCGTCCGCGGTGACAAAGATAAAAGGTTGCAGCTTGCAGCTCTATTTTTCCCCCGTCAATTTCAACCCAATCGGTCAAGCCGTTCAGTAGTTGACATACCGACAGCAGCGCCACCTACCGGGTCCAATTGTATTTTTAAATCATCCCGGAAACCATCGAAATACCCATATAAAATTTCAACCCAATCGGTTCAGCCGTTTAGAAGTTATGTGAAAAAGATAAGTACAGATAATTATTACTACCCGTGGTCGTATTACCCGTTTTCCCGTAGGAATAAAGCATTTTCCCGCGGTAAAAAGTAGCCTATGTTCATCAGGGATAATGTCGGCTTCTAATGGTAAAAGAATTTTTCAAATCGGTCTAGTTGTTTCGGAGCCTATTCAATACAAACAAACAATCAAATATTTCCTCTTTATAATATTAGTGTAGATGTAGAAGTGTAGATGTAGATTGGCTAGCCATATCTCCTATAATATGTTTCACTACGTAAATCACGTCTTTAAAAAGCACAGTAGAAAAGTTAAAATGCCTCTCTGTCAACAAAAATCCCAAGGATGAAAATAATGTAGAGTATGAATATGTATACCTTCAGATCCTACCGGGAGAAGGGTAGACAATGTTTGATAACCCAAATTAACGCTGGATGATTGATAGATAATTTATTATTAAAATTAGCTTTATTACAAAACGCCTGAGGTAGAATCTGCTTCCTATTCCCGCTTTTCATAATTAGTGATCTAAAATTGGTACACAAAAACCCTTTAATTTTTAATTAGGCACATTTAGGTAGACCTTAAAAAACGTATCGTTAGCTTCACCTTACGCGTGAATGAGTTTCGGTATTTTCGGAGTCTGTAAAAGTTATGTCCCATCTAGTGTGATTGAAGGTACCACTAGACGCTGTATAAATAATCTCATTACGTAGATGCAAAGGCCTTGTTAAAAGTTATGTCAAAGTTATTTTCAAGTAAGCAAGTACCGTATAGTACCTAATGATCAAAACCTAAAATTCAGAGTGACAAAGGCATGCACACAAACACTTGGACCAATAAGTCAGAAAAATATTAAAAACTCTTGGTAAACCAGCTGGCCTAGCACGAAGAATCGTGCCAGGTTGCCTATCATGGAGAAGCTGTCAGTATGCCTCTATCTCGGGAAAATCGTGGAAAAGCGGGTTAGAGTCAAGTCTCCGTGGCGCGCGGTTTTCCCGTTCTACAATCCCCACTTTGCACCGAATCGGTACTTATTCATCGGGTTGCTCAAAATATATCCTTGCTATGAGGTTGGGTAAGTGCCTACCCAGTAGGTTACGAGTTTCGGTACTCTTCTTCAGGGATCTCCAACCTATGGCACGCGTTCCACATGCCACGCGACAGAAATGGGGACCGTACGGCATTGGACCTCTGGTCCCAGAGGAAGGCACATGGACCAAACAGAAGAAATTATTTCTACGACAAACTAACGCCTGTAACCCTTAAAAAGGGCACATGAGTAAGTAGAGTAGAGTTTTAGTAAAGTAACCAGTGGTGTAGGTAATCAGTTTCAGTAGAGCTGACTTCCCTGACGCAAAAAGAGGAAGTTTGACCGCTGTGTGTGTCTGTTTGTCTGTCTGTGGCACCGTAGCTCTCAAACGGGTGAACAGATTTTTTATTTGAAAGCAAGTTTTCTAGCGAGTATTCTTCGATATATTTTATCAAAATCGGTTAATCCGTTTATGAGATATGCTTATTTGAAGCTAAAACGTCGGGGCCATTTTTAATTTTTAATCGATTGACGCCCTTACGTCGCTCGCGATAAAAGCCGCCACGGGGTATCCTAGCTTGTCGCTGAACGTACCTATAGGTAGTATTTTTTACGAGGAAACGTTAAGTTCGGAGACGTAAAAGGGTTCGCCATCCCTGCTCTACATAATATAAGAGGATCAAAGGGAGCATCCAGCGACTAATGAAGTGTGGTTGAAGGCGGCATTTTGCATTAGACATGTTGTATTTATAGATACAGCGGTACGGAGGCCAAAGACATTTATTTATAGGTAGGGATCTGCGGGGGGAGCATGACTTTTATCGAGGCGGATTTATCCAACAAAATGGCGGTTTATCAGCATTTTTGACGTCTATAGTGGGTTATATATCGCTATCGACGATATTTATCCCACTATAGACGTCAAAAATGCTGATAAACCGCCATTTTGTTGGATAAAACCGCCTCGATAAAAGTCATGCTACGGGGACTGCATGAATATTTTATCAGGCGAGATTATGGTGGTAGATTAGTTGAAATATTACCTGTCATTTCGTATTTAGATGTTGGTCCTAATTGAGTCCATAAACAAGTCAAATACCTTCGGTACAGTATGTATACTGCACCAGCGTAACTAAATGAGGAAAGGATACAAAGGGTTAGGTTAGAACAGAAAAAAAGTATGTATTATGTTGCTACGAGGGTTAAAATGGCACGGAAGTTTGAAGTGCTACGAAATCAGCTTATCGGTTCTACTGTTTTTTCGGATATTTTGAATGCAGTCAGTATAACAAAAAAACCGGACAAGTGCGAGTCGAACTCGTGCATGAAGGGTTCCGTACCTGTCCCGGTCCCGTTTTACCCTTTGGTACGGAACCCGAAAAAGGGTTCGCTAGCGTGTTGCTAACTTCAATAAAAGAAAGGTAGGCAGGTAAGCATTAATGGGGATCGGGCTACGAAATTTCTTGAGCGCTACGCGCTACGAAAAGAAATTTGCAGATTATGAATTGTCTCGGGCGCGTTCTTTATTGCATACCTAACTTCTAAACAAACTTTTTATTTTCAAAGACCATCATGAAGCCAGTATAACAGAGATGTATGAAGTGCGTCAATCAATTACTAAAGTCATCAATAAAAATAAAAAATGCTTGACATTTAAGCTTCAAAAAAGCATATCCCATAAACTGCTGAACCGATTTTGATAAAAAAATAACTTAGAACGCTCGCTAGAAAATATTTGGATAATGAATAAATATTGTTCTATTCTATTCTATAAAACCTGCTTTATGGAGAATATGGCCAGGTGGGGACTCGCGGACGGCGGCGATTTGGGCTGTTTGTGTGGTACCCCCCAAACCATGATCCATCTTGCATCATGCCCTGCGTGCCCCAACAACTGCACACAGGAGGACCTCATGACGGCTAGTGACGACGCAATTCAGGTTGCCAAATTCTGGGCCAAAACAGTTTAGATTTAAGTATCGGTTTTGCCATCGATACGCTAAGAAGAAGAAACCTGCTTTCAAAATAAAAAACACAAAATCCAAATCCGTTTACCCGTTTCAGAGCTACTGTCTACAGTCCATGGACAGACACAAAACATAGCGGTCAAACTAACAACACCCCACTTTTTCGGTCGAGGGTTAACTGAAGGGGGTATCTTAGCGTGTCGCTGAAAAATAAAGGTATAAATAAGTATACCTCCTGCCTACTCGTGGTCAAGTAATAATCATGCCTGACTTGTTTCCCAAAGGAAATACTTACATCTAACTTCTGTCTGACTGAGCCGATTCCAGCAGAGTTATTCACTTGACCTCTCGCAGCCGCAATAAAAACCTCTAGTATATTGTAGAATGACAGAAGTACCTGCTGATTTCATTCAACTAAGGCCTTTTCATCTACGTAATGAGATCATTGAACGAGCGTGTGAAGTTCTCCGAGTCTACTGGAACAATCCGGCTATGTATGGTTGTATGTATGTAATGTATGTATGTATGAATGAATGTATACCCCTAGCTGTTCAATGCCCCGTTTTCAAAGAACAAATTCATAGCACTTCTGGGCTTGCCCATACAAGAACCGGGACGCGACTCTTGAGTAATTGTGTTCTTAAACTTTCGTAAGCACTGCACATTTTGTATTTCGTAAACGTAACCGTTACGTAACTTACTTGTATTATGTCGGTGTAGCCGACTAGTTTCGGTTCTCATTCGGAGACCTTAATCATGGAGCTGAGACGGCCCTCGCGACGCCGTGGCCAGTCTCAGACTGCGTGTCACTAGGCGCCGTGCGCGCGCTGAAAGTTCCGGTGCGGGGGGAAACTAGTCGGCTACACCGACATAATACAAGTAAGTTTAACCGTTTACGAAATACAAAATTGTGTTCTGTTGACGCGATTGTCAAATTTCGCTTAGGACAGATTAAATTTTGACAGTCGCGTGTCTTCCTTCTATGAGCACGCCTGTAATTTCCAATTTTTGGATTTTACAGGCCTTTGCCTGTAATTTGCTTTGAAAACGGCTCATTGATGAAAACTAGGGGTAACCTAATGTCGCGCGCGATAACATCTACTCTGCTGGGGTATCCTATGTTGCCATGCCTACGTTGACTCCTCAAATTATTATTGGTAGTTGAAAGCCAAATATGTTCTTCTATCTCTTCTCATTTTGTGCCGGCTGGAGGTCCCTACTACCTACCTACGTATTTCTAGGTATTTGAAATTGACAAATCGGCTCTAACTGCGCAGAACCAATAAAATTCCAATAGATGTACCTATCTAGGGCTACAGGCACTGTTAACCACAAGGGAACGATATTGGATCCTATTCCGATAGGTATAGGAATCAAGATACAAAGTACATTTGCTTCATGTTACTGATATGTGACCGATACAGGCATGGTGCTTTGCGATTTCATGGAATAAGTAGGGACCAGAGGATCAGATTGGATCCATAAAAAAGGAATGCTGTATTTATGCTGATTAATACAAAATTCAGTACTTCAGGGTACTCACAGACCATACAAAGAACTTTTACTGATGAGGCAACCCTAAAATATGAATGCGTAATCAGTAGTTTGTTAGAACAGTACAAACACAGTACAAACAAAACAAATTAAGTCTCTAAATACATTTTTTCATAAAAATTATCGACGTTAATGGATTAGAGTTCAACGCGTTTTTAGGAACATTAAAGTTCATAAAAAAAATTCAATACTTTTTTGCGAAAGTGTTTGTAGAATGAAAGTTTACCTACCCAATAGTCTTCAACTAAAGTAATGACTGCACTCTGTAAGAGGCCATCCAGTTTGGGGACGGTAGGTACTTATAAAAGTCGATGCGTGCTTCTACAACCTTTCTACCTATTCCAAGCTTTCGTTTCGTGATTCTCCGCCACACCATTTATCGGCATTCGATTTCGAGATAGCGTGAGTGTTAGGTATCAAATGGAATGTACCTAAGCTGTCTTTTATATACGTAGACCTTATTTCAACAGCGGTCAAGTCAGGGGCGCAAAGGTGCGCCACTCCGTCTACTTATTACCTTATATTGTGCTGGCACTTAGCAGATTGTTGTTAGGCATTAGAGGGGTTATATTTTGCTGGGAAATAATAAATCTTGACGTCAATTAAGCCTTTATCATAAATTATTTTGCAGGGAAATAAATTATTGATTATTTTGGGTAAATCACGGTTGTAAACTTCAGCTGTCTTGATTGGTGGTAGAGATCATAAGATCGCATTATGAAATGTTAGTGGTTTTGAGCAGACACATTTTATGAAGTAGTACCTAAGGCAATTTGGGAAGTTTTGGATCGAAAGTTTAAAATCATACTTCATCGGCTTTAAAATCATTAAGTAGACTATCTAATAATAGCATAAGTGGTTAAAGAATTCAGACACGTTTTGCGGCTCTACCTCGTCCCTTCACTTTCAAGATGAAACAACAACGTGGCGGGAAATTCAAAATTTTCACAGTTTTGTACATTTTGTAGCTAAACTGAGCTATTTTTGTTCAGCGATTTTTCGTTCGCGGCAATAACAAAGTATTCTTTTCATTATTGTAAACAACAGAACAACAATAATTCAGCAGATTATGTGTTCTGGTCTACGAAGCAGTGGTATTGCCCAAAAAACTTGTCGTAGACCAGAACACATAATCGGCTGAATTATTGTTGTTCTGTTGTTTACAATAATGAAAAGAATACGGTTTTATTCTCGCGAACGAAAAATCGCTGAACAAAAATAGCTCAGTTTAGCTACAAAATGTAAAAAACTGTGAAAATTTTGAATTTCCCGCCACACTACTATCTTCCAGCCTTAAGGAAGGGGTCAGATACACGGGACGAAGACGCGGCGCGGCGTGGACGTCACGTCACTGTCATACAAGACCACTAGCGGATGTAGCTAAGGGGCTCAAGCCCCCCCCAAAAGCATCTGGGACCGTCTATAAACCAAAATGTTGTATGCTTTTTTATCTTGAAAACCTACGCTCATTGGGTTCAAGCCCCCCCCCCCCCCCCCCAAACCAAAATTTGGGTTCAAGCCTCCCCCAACCAAAATCCTGGATCCGCCACTGTACAAGACGTATAGAAGAGACAGGGCGCGGACAAAGCAAAACGTCAGGTCAGGTCAGGAGGCGCCGCGTCTTCATCCATGTCTCCTCTGTGTGGCTAGGGGGTTACATTAGCTTCGCTTCAAGATTCAACGCGTGTAGAGAGAATGTTTAAACATATCTACATCCAAGGCCGTCTTAAACTATGCTGAGGCCCTTGGGCACAAAGGAATTTGGGGGCCTTTTAGGAATTTGGGGCCCTTTTGGAAAAAAGTCCCCAAAATCTTGTAGCGAAAATGGATACCGGATACTAAATATTTCATACATTACATTACAATGCCACATTTTCTGTCAAATTTAACAATGTCTTGTTTGCTATTGTTAGCAATTGCTTGTTTTATCACTGCTCACTCTCACTGTGCCCGACAAAATGTTTTGAGAATAAATGTGAGAGTACTCGTAAATTGTCGGTCCTTCGGGGCCCCCTAAGTATGGGGGCACGGGCCCCGTGTGCCCTTATGGTAAAGACGGTATTGTCTACATATCTTCCAAACGCTCCGAAGGCATGTTTCATGATCCGAGAACCTTATGTATTCTCAAATTGAGGGATTCGCAAAGTATTGAGGAAACTGCTACGCCTTCTTCAAAAGTAGGTCCGAAAATAAAGTACACTTAGGAAGCATGACCTAGATTCTACGTTACATAAATTCTAGCTCTGAATCAAAGGTTGTAAATCGCAGTCCCACATGTTTCGCTTTTAGATCCGGCACTAAAGCCGGGTCGGCCTGCAAACGGCATTCGTACGCACGAGATGCCAGAAAGATATCAAAAACATTGCCAATGAATATTTTATGATCCATCGAAGCTCACGGCTTTGGGGCTTAAAATAATATTATGTAAATAGTTCTTTGTTGTCTATGTGTCTCTATGATAGACGATATTATGTATGTATATCGCTATTTGCGATAAAGCATCATACATAAACTGTGTATGTAGAGCAGATACCTATACTTTTGGATTCTGTAATAAAACAAAACAGTTTTTGTACTAAATTTTATTCCCAAAACTATGTATTATTCCTTATAGAAATCCTACAATTTAATTCAGTTTCAACACTGTTTTCTTTTTCGTCGAGTAAGAATTTAAGTCTACGAGAAAAATATAGTTAAGTGGTTAAAATGTTGTTTAACTTTTTTACCCTTTTAGAAAAGCCTGAATTACATTCTGGATTCGAAAGCTTACTTTAGTCTTTTTAATATTGAATTAGGGCTAATAATACAGGGTGTTGTTTTGGTTAGTGAGACTCAGGGAAGATAGCTTTTGTTCTATAACGTGCAGACACCCCCGGCCTTCTAAGGCCTTGTTCAGATGACAGGCGCTACACGCGCGTTTTGGAAACGCGCGTTTACAACTACATACATAAAACGCGCGTTACATGTGTCCGGCCTGAATAACATGTATCTAGTTGTAAACGCGTGTTTGCAAAACGCGCGTCAAGCGCTTTTCATGCTTTACAAGGCCTAAAAGCACGCTCGCGCGATTTGGCGCCCGATATTGCGCAAGCGTTAGTATAATACATAGTAAGGGAGGCCACAATTTAATAATTTTTGGGTATTTTTCGCCGATTTTTTTTTTGCTTCAGTATTATGTAAATAATCAAGCCTAAGGCGGGTGTCACTTTACAAAACAACACCTTGTATATTCTACAAGAGTTTATGATGGCGCCTCTGCCCGTGAGCAAGGAATATCATCCATTTCGATTCGTGGTTTCCTCCCTTTACCTTTTAACAAACAAAAGCGAGCAGGGTTTTGTAAAAAGGATCGTTACATTTCGTTTGAATTCAGTAAATACTAGCACAATGGTTTTTATATCAAGTAAATATTTGGTATTGTACATAAAAAACCCTCTG
Organism: Zelleria hepariella; assembly: GCA_949319315.1. NCBI lineage: Eukaryota > Metazoa > Arthropoda > Insecta > Lepidoptera > Yponomeutidae > Zelleria > Zelleria hepariella. The sequence continues at coordinate 3,461,178 of OX439392.1, read as the reverse complement.
AGGATAAAATAGGTATTACGACCAACTTTTCCACGAACTCTATATTTTTGTTGTCAAAGGGCAAACGGTCTGATTATCAAGACGTTTGTGTATTTTAACTTTTAGTTATTACATAAACATTGAACTATCTAACATAACATTACATAATTAATAACATTATATATGAGTTACATTATAACTCCTAATATTATATACTAACTTACACTTTGATTTGACTTTAATCTTTATTACTGGGTAGATCTTGGAGATCTATGTTCATAAAATAACCTATATGAGAACAATGAATTAAGTGTACAAATGTACTTAAAGACTTAAGTCATTATTATATAGATAGGTATAGGTATATTTTTGTTATGAGTGTAAATAAATAACTGATAGATAATATAGAATTCATAGAAAACTAATTTCTTCTAAAATATCGAGAGGTATTTTTTTACTAAGTAAAATACCAATAAAATACAGTGATTTCATTACAAAAATTGATTCATAAATAGATAATGATGATTAATGTATATTTAGTCGTAAAATTTTGTATTTTTTCAAGTCGGAAGAAGGAATGTCAACTATGTATTATATGGAAGAATTCTAAGGCTAATTCATAATGTGTTACAAATAATTTGTAAAGCTACGCTTTGCCACCACGTAAAGTATAGCTATTCAGTTATTTCTTACATCATTCGATATAAAGGCTCAAATTCAACTGAAAAGTATACTTAAGCGCGAGACGAAAGATACCAAATACGAACCCAGGAATCTAAAAAAATTGGATTTATATTCTTTACCCTGAAAGACAAAGCTTTTAGAACATTTCGGTGTCAAAGACGACTTGCCTCGATAATGCTCAAAATTCTACTTAAAAGGGACCATGAAGTTTTAATGTTAGAGATCGCGGTCATAATCAAGTTGAAATTGGGCGCAATATTGTTTTATTACGAGGTCTCTTTCTATTTGCCAGACGACCTATAATGCCAAGCTTAGCAACTTTGTTAATTACCGCGCGACGTTATTGTCAAGGTAATAAAATAAGTTTCAGACCGCGTTCGAATGTTATTTTATATATAGAAGTTTTTTTCTGAGCTAGGGAATCAAAGCGCCTGGAAAACTTTTAAAATCAATTCCTGGTAAAGAAAATACTAACAGAACACTTAATCATTATGTTTGGTTTTGACGAATGTTTATAGTATTAAATTTGTATAGCATGTAAATATATCGAATGAGAATAAAGTTAGGAAGCTTTCAATAAATCGAAAGTTCGTCTTAAAGTAGTAGAAAAAATACTAGATAAAATATATTGATCACAACTCACGGTAGAACATTACATCTGTTTAACTTTTTTTTTTTTCACCTAAACTAAATTATTAAACATTTATACCTACATAGGATTAGAGGGAGACTGATGGTTATTTGGCATTAAATTGGCCCACTCATGTATCCCGTGTTACAATAATATTTCTTTTGCAAGAAATATCCAAGTAACTGAGTTCGTAATTCCTATAAGAGATAACATTTTTCGTTTAATAATCTACTCTTATTATACATATATTTTCATCTATTTGTTATACAAATAACGTTATTTAATCATCTATTTATTATCTAGCTAAATATTCATGCAACTGAATTTCAGTTAGTGTAAGTTAAGAGTTTTTAAATTTACCAGTCAGATGAGAGATAAAAATGCTCTACATGTTATCAGATTCGTGCCCTAACTTTTCGGGCCACTCCAGAAAGTTCAGAATTGATTAAAATGTTCCTAGTTTCCTACGCTTCCAACTCGAAATTCAAAAGAAAACTTTTCGGGTTGGCGATATTAGACGGTCTAAAGACATCCGTGAACGCTACAGATCTTACTCCCGCACGAAGACAAATTCGTTGTAATGGTTCCAGCGGTTCTCTTCGGAGTCCACGCCTGGTTTCAGCTCGGCCGCACCGCCGGCCGTGCCACTGCCGCAGCTCGCCGTCAGTTTGAACCCGTTCTCTTGCAGATTGTCGAACGCCTGCTCGATGAATGAGTGCTTCAGGAAGAACCGCGACGTGTACCGGTCCGCCAAACCGTGATCTGGGTCCCGGGATTCATTCAGCGTCTCTCCGAACACGTCCCGACAGAGCGTCACCTTCCCGCAGACGAGGATCCTGCTCAGCTTACGGAATTTGACGTCTGCGAGACCATCCCTTCCAAAAGCAAAGCTGCCTCTGTACCCCACAGTTATGCAGCCGCGCTCGCGGTTCGGCGGCTTCGGGTCCGCTTCCTTCACAGCATTCTCCAATCCGGGGAGGCGGTAGTGTTTCGCTTCGCGCGCGAGGCGCTTGTGTTCGCGGAAGCATTCGGGCAAGGCCAGGCCGCCGTCGCGCAAATAGTCGAGCACATAGCGGAAGAGGACGCCGTCTCGGTCGAAGAAGATGCGTCCTCTTGCGTCGCGCGGGTGTTCGGGGTCGGCTAGCGCGCTGGCGGGTAGCGAGTCCGGCTCGCGGAGGACCGTGTCGCGCGTGGTGGCGTAATGCACACCGCCTACGTTCAGCTCGAGGACCTCGGGCGGTGCGTCCGCCATGGCTGCTGCTCGGGGGCGCAGTGGCGGCGGCTGCGCGCGGCAGCTCCCGACTGAGCGGTAGTGATGTGGCGAGCGAGCGAGGGGCGCCTATCGATCGTAAGGGGGATGCTGTTGGGTGATTTTGGGCCGGTTCGGGTGTGATGAGAGGAGTGTGTTGGTATTTTGGGGCTAGATTATGTCGGGCACGTCTAAGTGAACATGGGGAGCAATGTGAAAAGCTGGAATAGACCTTATTCGTCTAATGTGGATTTGGCACTTTTTTTGAAGCCGACTCGGAAGCGGACAGTCCTGCACAGATGGCACCGAATTGTTCCATCGGGTGATCGTGTCGGTCTCTTTCCCGGTCTGTCTGAATAGACGGCTCGTGCAGTTTGCGCTCCTCTCTGATGCTATCACTCCATTCGTCTCTATCTTCAGCAAGCATATTCCGTAGAATTTTATCCCGAATGGAGCCAAGGCGAATTCTGCTGTATGTCTCCGGTATTCGTCTTAATTTCAATACGACCAAGCGACTGCACCGACAGTCTAGGTCTACGGACCCACTGACCGCATTAAGAGTCATCTATCGATGAGCAAGCCTCCCCTAGCCACCACTACGCTTGACCCACATCCCGGCGCCGCCGCGCGGGCCCATCAATAACGCAGGCCCAGGTTACTGACTCGACGCTACAATTATATCTTCCTACCAACCCTTATCGCAGGAAAACTTCCCCTTAAAACCTTTCAAGGTCATCTTCGTCTATTATTAGCCAACAGATGGTTGTCATACTCTCGTAAACAAGCTTTCAGGAGTTGCGAGTTTCATTCGCATTTTTATTTGCGTAACAGTTTTGTTAAAAGTTCGCAGTTGAAGATTTTCTTTCTCGGAATTTTTCGCTGACCGCGGTTGCCGTTTCGACGGCGCTCTTTTCCTTGTGTAAATTTAACTTTATGAACGTCGCGGCGACTAATAAAATTGTGAATATTGTACCGAATGAATTTTCAGTGGCTGAAACGCGAGAAATGGCCGACTTGTTAGGGCATTTCAAGCTTTGGTTCTAATACTTTTTAAATGCGCAATAAGAAAGTTCCGCGTAAAACTTGTATCGTCGACGAACGATTCAATATTTTTTTCGTGTTTTCAATTGATCTCAGAGATCGTTTGTTTTAGATGTTTTTTACCGGTTGGTGTTTTCTACTTATTTTTAAAATAATAATAAATTATTTTAAAAGTTAAGAACTTTCATCAAGAAAAAGTCATGAGGAAAAATCTGGTAAAAATTAGTTCAAAACTTTTATTTTCTTTTTACATACACGCTTTCTACGCGACTAACTAGGACAAGAGGTATCACGCGGGATATTAATTTAAATTAATAATAAATAATACAATGTGGTACCTAATAAATTAAAATAAAGGCACCTACAAAGATGTAAAGAGGAACGAAAAAAATCTCTTGAGTCAGAACTTGCACCCGTGCGGGTTTAAGTTCCGACTCAAGTAAAGTTTAGTTTATCAACATAATATTATCTTTGTAGGATCCTCTAGCACGGGTTAGGGCTTAAAAAATAAAATAAAGGCACCTACTTCTTTATCTGAAAGTTTTCAAATTCTAATTTGGAGATATCCTTTTGGTTTTTAAATTCTGCTTTGTCGATGGAGCTGCTTGGACTTCCAGTTGTTTTCAGCCAGTGCATCCTGCAATTAAATAAATAGTTCAGCAATATGTTTGTTTCTTAACATATTTTTTAAAGATTTTGGGAATAAGTTTATAAGATAGAAAAAGTCTAACACCCAAATATTGATTTAAGGTTCAACGAAAGTAGCTTGGCGGGAAATACACAATAGACAATATGCGATCAATATTGTCCAGACATTATTGTCTAAACACTTATTTTTGTAATAAATGAGTATTTAATGGCAAAAAATATTAATTAAAAAGTGCAAAATAATGGAGGGAAATTCAACTTTGCGAAACGCATTGCTATTGGTCGAATCAAATGTGACGTCATACCTAGGGTTGCCAGGCCCAATACTAAAAAAGCCGTACTCAGGTCCTTAAATAAGCCGGACATTTAGCACTGAAACCAGGACACACTGCTTTTTAATAAAATAAAAAATGTCGATGCTTTAATTCAGTGATTTTTAACCTTTCATTCTCGCAACCCCCTTGACCTCCAATACAAGCTGATTTTACTCTCTTAAAAATGGTATCTGCAGCAATTTGAAGACGGTATGTATTGCTTTGCATTCAAAATTTTTTTTTTATGCTCGGTCTCAAACCGCATAATATTTTTCTTGTTGCTTGTCAGGTCAACGCGAAGCGCGCCCGATAAATCGCCTATTTCAATCTTAAAGAAGCCTAAAATTCAAGTCTTTCATATTTAAATAAAAGCAAAATAAAATAAGATCATAGATATAAAAATAAACTACTTAAGGCCTTTGCATCTACGTAATGAGATGATTTATACAGCGTCCAGTGGCACCTTCACTCACACTAGATGGGTGAAGAGACCACTCGGCGCTGCAGTGCCTAGGACAGATATAATCGCTAAAAATAAATCACTTTGAAAACTGAAATCAGTTTGTAAGATTCAATTCATTTGTCGCAATTCATTTATTTCTCGCCTAGATAAAGTAAGAGTACCTAGATGAAGCGCCCCGAAAATTCACCGATTTTTTTTGTAAGGTAATAATAAGTGCAGGCTAGTTTTAAAATACCGATAATTGAATAAGAGTCTAACAAAAGCCAGACAGGCCAGACACGACTGTAAAAAGTAGGACACGTCTTGGCAACCCTATCCATAGCACTAAGAACCACAATCCTTCTAACTTGTTCTAAACAAAGCACAAATCACGTTATTATTAATTAACTAGTTGTGCCCGCGACTTCGTATGCGTTTTTACACATTTGACATTTAATTTAAATTCGACTGTGGAGGAAAACTCAAAAGGAAGGTTTTTTTTAATCCCCGACCAACAAAGAGGGGTGTCATAAGTTTGATAGCTTTGTGTGTGTGTCTGTTTATGTGTTTATGAGGGTGTGCCTGTCTGTGTGTCTGTCTTTGTGTGCCCTAATCTAAACAATACATTTATGATTAAATATGTTTTGTTTAGATTAAGTATCGCCCGTGTAAGATACCAGGAAGCTTAGCATAAGAATTGCCTGGGAAGTATGGGGGTTTATTATGTATCTCCCTCGACGTAGAGTGGGATAGATAAAGTTATAAGCCCATAGATAAGGTCTTACCCATTCTCATGCTAAGCCAGCAAGCAAAGCATAAGGTTGGGTTAGAGCGTATCTACCGCAAATAACTCTGTCTATCCCGCTCTACAGCAAACAAAATATATTTTTTTAATATCAAGTTGGGCTCAGTAGAGTAAATATTTAAAATAAGGCACAAAAAAAAATTTCAACCTCGCGTGGGTTCAAACCCAGAAGATTTCGACCGCGACGCAACAGTACTACATTTCTAACATCGATGAGCTTTGTCCGACCTCCACCGAAAACCACTCACAATTCCCTCCAGCAAGCATCTTAGGGCTGGGTTAGAGCGTATCTATGGCTCTATCCATCCCGCTCTACGTCAAACAAAAGAGTGAGATACCTATTGTTTTAAACCCATAGATACGCTCTAACCCGGCCTTATGCTACGCTTGTAGAACTAATATTTTCCGCCAAAATAAAATAAAAACAAATGCCGATTTTTCATTTACAATATGCGCCCCAAATGCCAAAAGTCGTAGCGTGCTATTATACAGAGTGTTAAAAGACCGCCAACAAAGCGGGAGACCACGTATACGTACGTATACGTATAGTCCTCATCATAACGAACATTTTTGCCCAAGGAACTATGCCTGGGAAATCAACGGTTTCCGAGATAAAAAAGTCGGACTTTTTTTATTTTTTTCAGAAATGTGTTCAGTATAACGTTCTTAATATACCTTCTTAAGAAGCCATAACAAAATTATGGATATTTCTCACAAAAAATCAAGTAAAAAATTGCAACCCGCAATGTAGGTTTTCGAAAAAATGTGGTTCAAAGTCGGACTTTTTTTTTTTGCAGAAATATGTTCAGTATTACGTTCTTAACATACCTTCTCAAGAAGCCATATCAAAATTATGAATATTTCTTACAAAAAACGAAGTTAAAAATGCAACCCGCAATGTATTCAAAACATCGGATAGCCTAAGTTACTCCCAGAAACGTGAGTTACGACCATGTTAAGTTTGGTTGAAAACTATTCAGCGGTGTTCGCGTTTATCGTGTTCATACAGACAGACAGACAGACAGACAGACAGACAGACAGACAGACAGACAGACATAAACCGTTTTTTTTGCATTTTTGGATTCAGTATAGTTTACTTAGTAACCCCTGCTAGTTTTTTTCTAAAAATATTCAATGTACAGAATTGACTTCGCTAGAGTTTTATTATAAGTATACTCCGTGCAATTTTAGTGGTTTTAAAGCTGAAGGTATTTTGTTGCACTGGTGATTCTGAGCTAAATTACAAAATTTTATTACAAAACACGCGAAAAAAAAATTCACTTCTCCATACAAATGGTGTCGATTGGCGATAGCCGTTTGTATTGGGAAGTGTTTTTTTTTTTCGCTCGTTTTGAAGTAAAATTTTGGAATTTGGCTCAGAATCACGAGTGCAACTAAATACCTTCGGCTTTAAAACCACTAAAATTCCACGGTGCAGATAGATCATACAATGTAACTTATTACACTATATTCACTTTTAATGATTCGCGATATTTAAACATTATTGTATTCGAAACGGGTCGAATCGCGATTGGTTTTTAGGCAAATTAATTACCTTATTTATCCCGACGTTTCGGCCGCGTTACAGCTGCCGTGGTCGCGGGTATAATTTGCCTAAAAACCAATCGCGATTCGACCCGTTTCGAATACAATAATTATTACACTATGTTAGAGCATTGCATTTTATTGTTTATTATACAGGGTGGATTTTTGAGACGGGGCAGTAAGGGCAAGTAGCCTAACCGTTATAGTTACAGGAAAACGTTCTTAGGAGACCTTCCATTAATAATTAATATTATAATTATGTGTCTGAAAAAATTGTTTCACGTCCTCCATTGTGACTCTATCCTTTGGGTGTGTCCCATCCTCTGCCTCAAATGTGTTGTCAGGGTCAGAGTGGTTGACCTATTTAGGTATGTAAGTATCCATGCTCGGGCAAACAATCATAAGCCCTCCAGCAGTCAGTGTTTGCTATAGAAATTGACAGAATGATGTTGTTTTGGTCATAATGAATTCAAATCACGATTAAGAATTGATAAAATTGCCATTATTAATTTGAATAAAAATCTAGCTCTTTACCAAATATTACATAAATAACTTTCCAGAGTCATGATAATTATTGAAAACTATTCGATAATCAAGACTGTTATTATCTTGATAATTTTGAACCCTGTCTGGGTACTAAACTAGTGGGTTGAGCAAATCTCATAATGAGTTGAATTATTATTATTTGGCAGTCTAGAATAATGAAAATAATACTATTTTACTGTCTTGAAACAAAAATCACTGAATTAAAATATTTCAGCATAGCTACAAAAAGTAAACTGAAAATTTGGGCTTTCCCGCCACGCTACTTTCTTTGACCATTAATGTAGAGTTGAGTGCTCATATTGACTGACTGGTATAACCAGTGACATAAAGAAAATGTTTAGGATGAACTTCAAAACACGCGCCCTGTCGCTATAATTATACTCTATAATTATTGTATACAATCAAAGTGAGACAACGATAGTTTTGAAGTTCGTCCTAAATGTTTTCTTTGAAATTTTCAGTGCAACATATAAATTATCTAGCAATCTTAAGATTCCCATAATCCCCAATGTTTATTAGTTTTTAGAGAGATTAAATAAAAAAAAATAAAAAAAGAGAAATTACAATGAAATTAATATTTTTAACTTACATTGACTCAATTTTGTCATTGGCCCCTTCCATATGACCGAGAACCGTTCCTTGACTTGTGTTCATGCACCATCCTTTTAGACCCAGTTTATCAGCTTGGTCCTTGGTATACTACAAGAAATATTTTATTTACCAACACAATACAATATTATGTTAAATGGATAAGTAGGCGGCATTAGCAAGAGTTGTGGTGGGCCACGTCTTAAACGGTTTCCCTTGCATTTGACAAATGTAGCCTCAATGGTACCTAATAATTCTGCTCACCAAAAAGGATGAGAACCTTATGTTCTGTTCTGTTCTTATGTTCTGTTCTTATGAATCTGATGCATAGAATTATCTGATGTTTATGAAATAAATACAACATTTATACCTACCTACTGGGCTATGGCATGCATAACGTGGACTCGTAGTTTCTGGTGTGATTGATAGCAAATAAAAATAGCCAAAGGAAACTAAAGTTGGTGGGTCAAGTTAAAATTAGGACCTATTTACCTTGCGGAAGAAGACACCTTGGACCCGGCCAAATACTTCGAAATCGACGGCCTTCAGTGCCATGGATCTAGTGGCTACTGTGCTACTTCCTCTGGCGAGATCACACAACAGTAAAATAACACCGTATTTAAACATTCAGTCGGCTTAAACAGTTCCTTATTTCCAAGTTTTACAATAATTTTGAAAACTCTATTTTTGTTGACAGACTGTGAATGACATTGTATTGAACGAATGACACAGATTACAAAAATGAATATGAATGAAAATGAATGACGAATGAAATGAACGATTGCATGAAAAAAATATATGTTCCGAAACGTTGATGGAAACCATAATATTTTGCAGAAACGAAATAAATAATATCAAAGGCTTACACGCCTTTTATATTTATTTGTAAACAGTTTTGTTACTTTATACTAATTTCATTATTTAGGTGCTCGACATTTTTTGGGAAATAATTATTCGCATGGAAAAAGTGATCCATTTTCGCGGAATCGGAATGCGATTTCGCAAATTTTGACAGTTCGTCAGACTCAGTGGTGAGAGACTGTTATTTTTTGCAAAAAATATTTTTATTTGCTTGTCTTTTCAATCAAAACTTACTTATAACACATTATTCCAGAAGGCTACGGCGGTTAATAACTTCAAACAACCGAAAAAACATGGCATTCTTTTGCTGCGGCAGGTAAATATGTCCCCATAAAATTATGTAATATCTACCTTATTATTTTCACGTCCTAATCAACCTTCCATTCACTTATTTCCTGAGAAAAACTCTACTTACTCCTTCTAACAGTTGTCGTAGATACAGCTTGCTTCTCTTCTCATCAACAATTACCGTTCTAACCTAGAAATTTTCTTTCAGGATTGGCAACAAGCAGATCCTAGCAAGTCTAGGAAGATTGCCGTCTGTTTTGAACAGTGTGAACTACGCGGCGGCGGCTGGAGTGCCCAAAGTGACGTATAAACGCTTTGAGGAGCCCAAGGCAGAGCACTACGATGATAAGAATGCTCGTCTGTCGAGACCTCTGTCTCCCCATTTAACTATCTACTCTCCGCAGTTGACTAGTATGCTGTCCATTACGCATCGTATCACTGGTAAGTTTCTTTCTGTAATCCATAACTGGGCAATCAGTTTGTAACAATGGCCTGTTCACTGCTCAGTTCAATGATTTTATACAAGAAAATGCATCGAGTAAGTCTTTCTTATGTCCTGTCAAATCATTGGTGTGTTGATTTCTTCTCACAAACTATTTTGTTCATGGAACACCTACCTGTCTCTATTCAAGTGTAGCTGCAGACTGTTTACCCTATCTATCTATGTATCCAGCCCATAAATAAAGCCCACTGCAGGGTGTAGGCCTCTTCCTTTTCATGCCAACCCCCTTGGTGTAATGTCAATCTCGTCCATTGTCCTCATGCTGTTTTCCCTATCTAGGCTCTAAAATGTCCTTCATAAATTTGAAACACTGCAATTGGCTCATTCCACGGTAATTGATACCAGATAGGACAAAAATTAATTTAAGAATATGTGCATTCAAACACTTGATTATAAAAGCTATTATATACATCTTTCACATACTTAAATAAAAAAAACTACTTTTATTCGATTATATCCAAAATATTATCATAACATCGATCATGCCTCTAACTTGCTCTAGGAATATTTTTTTATCCATATTTGCAACACTGGTTTCCGTTGTGTATGGTCTAGAGTGCGCCAATAGGACTGTCATTCGAGAGCATCATTCATCGGCTTTTTTTAACGCCAAATTTTGCATTTTTAATGTAAATACTTGGCTTTTTATTGATTATTATTCTTAAGCAGGCTTTAGTGTCACGCCCGTCACAAAATACAAGTAAATGTTTTACCCAGAGAGTCAAAGCAGCTTAAACATCGTAAATTTGCTTTTTAAAGTAAGGATATGTCACAGGGGAATGTGTGCAAATTGATTTTAAGTGCCATAACATTCTTGTTTAGCTATAGGAAGGTAATTATTTTGGTCACACCCGTCACATGTCACACCCATCACTGTTTTTGCTCATTAATTTTATGAAAATTTTATGAAACATTGGGCCACGTAACTTAGTACTAGGCCAAGACATGTTCAGTGAGGGTAAATTTATTTTATTAGGATTACTACAGTGTGTTTTCTGTGTGATGCTTGGTTATAGCATAGGTAGCTTTTCTTTTTTACTTAAAATGGACGCTGCTGCAAGGAAGAGGAAGAGTAGAGTGACCCTGAGAAATGCCGTTCGTTTTTGGAAAAAGAGAAAGTCAGGGTTAAGTGTAGTTTATTTAGCATCAAAATGATCTCGTCACACCCGTCACATAGGTCAGTCACACCCGTCACGACGTAATTCAGGATTTATAAGCTGATTATAGCATACATACTTTAAATAAATTGTTGCTAACATAAGGAAAAAAGGGTCAACTATATGAATGATTCTAATTATTCAAGTGAATCTGTCATAAAGAGCAGAAATATTGTGTTTCTTTCAAGCAGAACTAAATCTTGGCTGCGTACCCGTCACACCCGTCACGGAGACTAATAATACTATATCTTCTACAAATTAAGTTTAATTGGAAATTTTAGTTTTACATTCAATAAATGGCTTCAAAGCCTAATGGATTACATTCACACTTAAATCATCCCTTAACAATTATAGGAATAACAGCACAAAACATTAGTAGAAATGTCACACCCGTCACCGTGGAATGAGCCAATTGTAAATCCAGTTGTAATCCTAAAGGATAGTGATCAACCCAAATAAATAAATAAATAATGTTTTACATTATTGATAAAAATAAGGGATGTTGTTATCTGTTATAGGCCCGGTTTCTGAGTTGAGAATTTTACTAAGCACATACTTACGTATCGCTCTGTCACGCGCTTTTGTGAGAAATCTGCAGAGACAGGACGATACTTACCTATTTGCTTAGCTAAATTCTCAACTCAGAAACTGGGCCATAGAGACTTACTGTCGATTTCTGAATTGAGAAATTCGCTGAGCAAGCACTTAAGTATTGTTACGTTTCTGCAGATCTCTTACAAAAGAGCGTGACAGAACGACACTTAAGTATTTACTTAGTAAAATTCTTAGTTTAGAAACGGGCCCTAAAAAGGTTATTCCAGAATAGATGTTGATGGTGGTAAATATCCCGCAGGAATGATGCTGACGGGCTATGTAACCAGCCTTGGCGTTGGTGCCCTCGCCCTCCCCAACGACATTACACACTACATCACCATGATTGAGGGTCTCAATCTGTCTCCGGCCACCCTTCTTCTGGCAAAGGCAGTTGTCGCTGCTCCATTCAGCTACCATTTTGTTAACGGAGTAAGGCATTTGTACTGGGACACAGGTAAGGGACTCACCATCAAGGAGGTTTATGCTACCGGATACGCTATGTTGGCTGCGTCCGCAGTTCTTTCTCTCGGTCTCGCTGCCTTATAAATAAGTTGTACAATATCTCAGTTTTAAGGTACAAAATGTAAATTTCGACGGCGATATAGCTGATTTAAATTAGGTATTTAATTTATTTATTATATCATGGAATAAAATTGATGTTTTTGAAATTCAGACTTTAATAATTTATAATAAGACAGACACAGACAGACAGACAGACTTATTCAGACTTTAATGTTTTTATGTGCAGTCATTTGAAATGGCTATAAAGGCACTGCTACTTTCAAAATATTAAATGTTATCATAGTAACATTTAGTCATTCGAGACCAGTTTATTTTCTTCAGTAAATAAACAATGTTTTGGGAACATGACTTAGAAAATACAAAAAAAAACTTAATTAAAGTTTTCAAGCTACACCACATGTAGAAATAACATCATGAATTGCTTTGAATTTGTTAAAATCCAATGTTTCCGTTGTTTTTAAACCAGTTGCAGCATTCTGTAAAGAAAAAAAAATGGGTGTAAAATTAAAACCTGGACTGAAATGCGCTAAAAGCACAAAATCTTTTAAATATTCAGTATTATTTTAAATCGAAATGAAAAACCATAATTGTAATTAAAAGAAAAGGAAAATAAACGATAAACTTACATTAAAAATGACGTTGTTGTTCTTCAAAAACTCTCCATAGATATTGAACAAATATATTTCATCATCCAAAAGTTCGGCCAGACTCAGTGGTGTATGGGCTATAGAGACGTCAGATTGGAAGTCTTTAGCGGATAGCCAAGTTCTTGAGGGAGCCATGGCAATGTTGCAAGTTGGGTAATTTGTAAGGCTGTCTCGGCCCCCGCTTTCTCTATTCAAGCACAAGAGCTCATATTGGGACGAATCTAAGCCCGATAGGTCTACGCCTGAAAAAAAAAGACAAAACTTAATTAAACAGCCTGTTACAGAAAAATACTGTCAAACTGGTCAAACTTTAAAGGCTTAATTTTACTCCAACTCTGACAATTCTTTCAGCTGTTTCATACTAAAATATAGTTTATTTGGGACCGGGACGAGTGATAAATGTGTAACAATTTGTAAATTGTTTTGATACGTCTTCTTTATGAAGTGGGAGTTATTAATTAGATAGAAAGGTATAGAAAAAAGATCTATGACTTTTGCTGTGTTTGATTATTTTACTTACTTGACACAAATGCTATGTCTCCTCTGCCATCCTGCAAGCATTTCAAAGGGGCACTGTCACTGCCACATTGCTTCTTCAAATTACCGACGCTACTGCCTGAAACAGACAATTCAAATTGCATTACTTACAAGCTTTGATACAGTTTTCTTTGACCATTCATTTTTAGGACAGGGTTTACCTGTTGGGTTATTTTCCAATTTATCCACTCCTGGTAGACAGGAACCGCCAGAGAAGAAGCCTCCAAGGCCTTGGACACACTGAAACAAAGGACAAAAATTACCTTCAGACATTTTGAGGCAAGGTTTTGCTCGCCGTCCATAAATACGATCTTAGTATTAGCGAAGTTTTTTTACTGCGGGATCTATCTATCCAGCCCATAAATAAAGCCCACTGCTGGGCATAGGCCTCTTCCTTTTCACGCCAACTGCGTAATCTCTTTTGATTTTTTTTAGGCATTTAATAAAATCATCCTTGAATGTCTAGTAGAGGCTGTGAACCAAATTCGGCTCACGATAAATTATCTTGCCTGCGAACAAGCATGGAGTCGAGCAAGCAAAATAATAGGAGTATTTTTCTTACCTGCCCAGACGCAATCAACTTCTTATTGATGAGGTAGTACAGAGGTGCATCCAGACCGCTGAAGCTTCCATAGGGGTTGTGGCAGGATCTGAAATACAACGTTATTATTTGTTAGGGAGTCACGATGATGAAAATGAAACCAAGGTTTGACGACTCTAAGAAAAATGTTGGGGGACCCACTTTTGGAAAAAAATTGCCGGATTAAGTAGGTACCATTTCCCTCTGTAGTCATTCTTAGTATGCCACGTCCGCACGTCCGTCCTTGTTTGGACAGGTGACTGTCTGGTCTCCGCAACGCCTGTCTGATCCATCGCTGGAGCTAGAGGCTGCCGCGCAAGACCGCGAATGGAAAAATAGAAATCCCCTCTTCATGTCCCTGATACGGATATAATCATCATTACCGTTTCCCTCTGTAGTCTTCGATATTATTGAGCTGCGTGTTCTTCTTGACCACGGCCACGGCGTAGTTCGGAGTCTTCATTTCCCCGTACACCTCGTGGAAGACAGGGTGCAAGTTGTACCTACTTCCTGACGCTACTCGAAATGTCGTCCTCTGACGCCAGTCGAGCTTGAGTGGAGTCGAGGGAAACGTCTTGGAATACGGGTGTTTTATGCCGCGTTTTAACAGTTAGAGTGCGCGCGTCGTCAAAGTCGACTTAAAGCTTCTGATTGGTCGTTCTTATCCCAAAAGTGCATGAAATGAAATAAACTAAGCAGAAGACTGAGGGTGTAAAAGTCGCCTACAACACTTTCACATCCGAAGTCCCTAATAGTTAAACAAGCAGAAGAAAGTTGTAGCTCAGAAACATCAGGGAATGGACGGAAATAGCCAGCGTTGAACAACTGTTTCGCTTGGCAAGGAATAGAAAAGAATATAAGTAGCTGACGGCCAACCTCCATGTTGGAGAAAATGAGGGATGGGGGCCATCTTGCAGGATTACCTCTTCCCCCTGTAGTCTTCGATATTATTGAGCTGCGTGTTCTTCTTGACCACGGCCACGGCGTAGTTAGGAGTCTTCTTTTCCCCGTACACCTCGTGGAAGACAGGGTGCAAGTTGTACTTCTTCGCCGCTGACGCCACTCGCATATCGTCCACTGACGCCAGGTCTGATCCGTTGTCTTGCACCTGAATAAAAAATAATCAATCAAGATAGGTACACACGACAGCACGTCGACCCTTACATGCTAGCACTCTACTCGGTTACGTTACGGGCGACTTTACAACAAAAGTGTACGCTCTGACGAGCTGTCGTGTGACAAGCGTGGTGCGGTCCTAAGCGAGTTTTCTCACGATGTCTTTCTTTGATGTTTACGATTCTTGTCATAGCGCGGACATCGTCGCTTATGGTGGCGTCGCTTTTTCGAGCAATAATCGCTTTTTACTAGTCGGTATAGATTTTTTCAGAATTTAAGGGCGTCTGGTAGGCAAGTTCCTAAAATATAGTTTTTTTCAGAAGTTGTGAGGAAGGGCGATAGGTGGTACTTTATGGTGCGTGTACGAATGAAAAGCTTTCTAAAAATAAGTCGTCAATACCCTCTGGTGGTTATGCCTTTGATGGTTGACCCTCAGCCATCAAAGGGCATAACGAAGTAAGGAAAACATGCTTCAAAGGCTGCGTCATAGGCTGCGTGGCCTTGAAATCCACTCATGGGGATTGCAAAAAGAAATATTAGAAGGGAAAAAATCGACAAAGTGCGAGTTGGACCCGCATTGAGGGTTCTGTATCATGACTGATTTAGGTATCTCTTTCTCTCTCTCTCTCTCTCTCTCTCTATCTCTTGGAACACTGCGGGGCTAGCACGAGGGCCAGTTCGATATGGCCGATCTAGCAATATTATCAGCGCGATACAGTGCTTCTCTTTCGAACAGTCTGTTGCTCTACCCAAATCTGTGTGTGTGTGTGAGAATCATTAATAAATCGTAATTGAAGCCTACAACTTGGGAGCCTATCGAGGCACCATTGCGTAACAGATTCAGGCCCCTGGTGTCCATTAGAAATTGGCGGGTAGCTTTTGATACTTCGGCACACGCCCAACCAGAGTTTGATTGACCTTTGATATTTCCTGGGTTCGGGCCCTAAAGTGGAAGCACTTACGCTTTTCAGGCAGTCCGTTTCAGAAGCCTCCTGCACGCAATCGAGCCGCGGGCGGATGTCGCGGCTGAATGCGAACACCGACATCGCGCGGCACTTGGCAAGAGCCACGCTCGACGTCACACAGAGCCTAAAAGGGAATGGTTGAGTAGGGGATAAAGGCCATAATACTTATACAGAAGCGTTTCAGCATTTTTGCAGTGGACGCCCCTGTGTTTGTGTCTCTGAAATCGCGTTTAAAAAAACGCGAATCTGACGCTAAAGCACGCTAAAATCGCAAAAAAACATATACACGCATAGACGTATACCTAACAATACTGAGGGGGTGAGTTAAGTCTGACTTGACGTGAAATCGCAAAACCGCGCTAGTGTGTGATGCCTCACATCACGGACTTGGGGATGCCTTTATGTCTGGCTTGTGGTGAGGTTGCGTTGACGACTGTGGGTAGACTGCAAAGTTGGCTCAAGGACATAGCAACTATCGGAATGAGAGAGTCGTTTGATCAATCTAACTGAAAGGATGAGAAGTAGGTGCCTACGCTTGCATAGTTGGCACGCTTGCATAGACCACGAGTAGTCACTACGGGCAGTACCTAAGTGTGAAGGTGCCACTTGACGCTGAGACTTCTAGGTAGGTAGGTACAGTATTCAAACAGACAAGGTATTCAAGCCTTGCTCATGTTGTGGTCACCAAAAGTGTCAATTGAACCAAGGAAAGCACAGTTTACCTGACAACATGTTCCGGAGGCCCGTGACCCCTCTCGATGACCTCAGAGTAGTTGGCCTTCTTCAAATAGTCCGCCGGCTTTATGGGAATGTTATCCGCGACGTAGTGGATCTTCTCAGATAGGCCCAGGACCTTATCGAACCACTCCGGCTTCGAGGACTTGCCTGTGAAGAGTGGTGGAATCATCAGAAACCGAAAGTACCGAAAGTCAAGGAAAGTCACGGCTGAGTAATGGCTGAGCGAAAGAATATGTAAGCTTTGAATCTATACTCAGGACGGCTTCAAAAGAAAATTAGGCAACAAGGTAGATGTTCATCCTTTTTATCGGGTTTGAAGTCTAGGTCTAGACAGGGTCTAGTCACCTACGTTAGCATGAATAGCAAGACCAACAATTTCTAGCTCGATACAATGCTGTCCCCAACTCTTTTTTTGTCTACCTGGAGCGGTGCAAATTTCAATATGAACGGTCATGCTGAGCCAACTATTGCTAAAAATCCACTGAAAATAGTTTAGGTACTTTTAAAATCTGTCAAAATAAGATCGGACACGCACGGTGGATTGTCAGCGAAATCAGCGAATAGTTCAACTGTATGTAGGTCACTGTCAGTTTATGGGTACATAATATCTATGGTGACTCACCAACGGCAGCGAGCTGCTTGATCTTCTCCCTCAAGGGCGAGATCTTGGCCAGCACGTCCTGGTGACCCAGCAGCCCTTGCCAAGGTCTGGCTGCCCAGGAGCAGGCCTTCTGTCTCACCGGGACCTTGCTGCCGTCCACGCAGAGGTAGGCGAAGTCATCGGGGTTCTCTGAAGACGCACTGGCAGGGGACGTGCCGACTGGAAGCTGGAATGGAATGTATGGAACTTACTGGTCGAAAGATGCTGAATCGATGTTTTATGATTATGCAGAGCAGCACAGTCAAAATTATAACATCTACGGGTCTGGGTCTGTATGGAAGCGTCGCTCAGTGCTGTCTAAGAGGTAAGAAGATGCGGTCGACACGAGAAGAAGACATGCTGTCACAGACCTAGAACCGGAAGGCCAGGGACCCAATTCTCGGATATGAAGAACATGGAATTCCTGAAGGAAATCTCGAATGTCGAAACAGTTCTTTAGACAGTTGCGTGTTCTACGTTCCCCAGAATACACTTCCAAACGGCTAAAAAAAAAATAGGAGGAAGGTATGAGTCTGGCTGGCCGTCCCAAATATCGCTGGAGGGATGAAGTCAGTAAGGACCTGCGTGAACTACAGGCAGGCGACTGCAAGGAGACCGCGTAGGATTGAGACCAGTGGTGACTTCTTTGTGTCAGAGGCCAAGACCTACTTCGGGTCGCTGAGCCAGCGGAGTATGTGACTGGCTAGGTACCTCGAAGGGTAGCATCTATCTGGGGAAAAGGGTCTATTCCCAAAAGTGGGTACCTAGTGCTTTACGGCTGATGGTGATAAGGACGAATTGGATGGTTACCTACTTTAAAATTCAAGTTTCCATAAACTTACCCCAAAGAACTTCCGTACGTAGATCACCTTGGTGAAAGCCACTTGTCCGCCATTGTGTGCCAGGCACCTCAACGCGCCCTCATAGCCGCTGAAGTTGTCAGGATAGTCGCACTGGGCTGGCTTCTCGCACAAGGAGCACAGGTGACTGTATTGGGATTCTGGGAACGAGAAGGGGGGAGGGAATCATTCAGCGACTGATTCGACACTCAATCCTTTGAGTTATTGAATTTTAAGGACTGTTCCTGTACTTTTGATCAAAATTGAAATTATTGCAGAGGTAACGCTAAGATATCCTTTGCGGTTGAGAACTTTATTACTTCTTGAATGCCTCACTTTCTTTCTAACTTCACATCACAAGGTTTCCTGTTTAGTTTGTCGATAAAATAAAGGTACAAATGATTTTTTTATCGAATCGTATGTATATTAACATAATAAGTTAACAAAACATGTAAAACTGCTAAAATTTTTCATAAGTAAAAGGCTAAAAATAAAATTCACGCACAAAAAAACTAATTCTAAACGGCTCTATAAAATAAGTAGGTATCTGTCACGTGTCGAATGTCTGGAACCCAAGTACGTCAGAATGCGGCGGCGCTCTCAGCGTTGGATTCTGGCCAGGTACTACGGTGAGGCCGGTTTGATGGCGACTTCGACGCTCCGAATGCACATCAAAAGGCTCTGGCGGACGCGGTAACACACAGAACCGCCTCCCTGAAGGAACTGTCGACATGCGCTTGAAGAGAATTTGTTGCTCCACGCGCTGCGGATCCTGCATCGTCCTCAATATACTTAACTCCTGCTGCTTTATCATTTTGCCCTCGTTTTCCGGCAGCTCCACCTGCGTTACCTCCACGCATTTATCAAGAAATATCTTCACTTGCATCTTCATATGACTCGGCAACTTCGGCAGCCAGGTGGACGCCTCCTCTGCGATCGCTTTCACCCCGTTGCTGTTCCCTTGTTGCATGTCACTCCTCACTATCACCATACAACCGTTCATCCACCAGATTGAACTGTTCATCTTTTCAGCCTCCCGCTGACAGCTTTTGCCATAAAACTTGGCGAGAGCAAAGTTCTTTTGGGAGCACACCAGCCTGGCCAGTTCATAGTACAGCCAGCATCGCATATGGGCGTTTTCGCATAATTCTAAATCGCCTGTAAGTTTTTCGATTGTACGGTCGATATCGTAGTATTTGAAAGGGTAGTTTGCAATCACTGAATCGTAAGACCTCGGCCGCTTGGCTGACAAACCCATGATGAAGTGGATGCGGCGGCGGTTGCCTTCTTCGGTTTGACCGAAAGCCAGACGATATTGGGATAAGTAGCCTTCGCCTAAGTTGATGTATAGATGATCCGTGTACATTTCTTTTTTCGGTAATGTTCTCAGCGTTTTCTTGTCTAGGAATATTTGCATACGTTCGGCTTGAGATACTAAGTCTTGGATGCGTTTCTGTTTCTTGTATCTGGTTAATGAAGCCAACATACGTTCTGCGAGGTTAGATCCAATCTCACGTTCTTTGTCTAAGAGATGTTTATTGTACCTATCCATGTATTTTGACTCGGCTTTCTCAGACAGTTTAACCGTGTAGTATGGACGTTGAGCACGCAGTAACTCTTGCCTCGAGTTGAGGGCATTCAAAGCTTCCTTGACGGTTATTTTCAGCTCGCGGCTGCCAGCAGCATTTGCCGATTCCAATCGCGGATCGTCGAGCAGATTTTCAAGGAAGAATTTATCGAATGCCATCGGACCAAGGTACTTATTCGCCAAAACCCTGGACAATAGTTGGTGTTTGCGACGCTCTGATTGTGTGAACTTACGCTTCGTTTGCGGTTTCGGAATGCGTGAAACGCGTAGTGATTTTTCTGGAGCTGGTTTGTCTTCAATTTGGTTTATCAGTGCTACGTTATCCTGTAGCATTTGACCTGCGTTGAAGCCGACTGTGTCTTGTAATGTCTCTAGGCCTTGTTTGATGCCCTGTCTGAAGTAAGGTGGCTGCTTCCGTACCTGATATCCTCGGTGGTGCATAATCAGAGACCGCTCGAAGTTGGTCTTGGTAAAAAGTGCATGCGCTAACGTGCAGCGGGTGACTGGGTTTTTTGGCTCGATACTGAAGGCAAGATCTGCGTCTTCAAACGCCTGCTCTGGCCTCACGGCTAGGGAGCATGTTTGACTACGTCCAATTAGGGTGCGGATATCATTGGTGTCACTTTTATGTGCCTCGTTGAAGGAGTCTATCGCTTTGTCGTATTGTTCGTTCCTACGCAGGAACTCGCCCCGTGATCGGTACATGGAGTGTGCGTTAAACACTGGCTTTGGTCCTGTTGTTTCTCCCATGGTTTTAATCAGCTGTGATTTATTCATTGTGTCACGTAAAAAAATTAAACGAAGGTATTGTAGACAGGGACTTATAAAAAATCCGTGGTAGTAAAAATAATATAATAGTAAAAAAATTCACTAAAGTAAAATCAAAACACCAATGGAAAAAATGACAGATATTTTTTTACGACGAATTAAGAAATTACAGCCAAAGAGGAGTAGCAACGTAGGTCTGATCACTTCATTAACAAAGTCTTTTCAAAGTTTTCATATAACGTTAACAAACTGTCAATCAATATCATACAGAAAAAATATTTTTATCATCATACTTTTAGACACAATATAAAATATTTTCTAGAATAATATGATTGTTATGCAAGTTCGTTTGTACGAATGAATACAATGTTTCAAGAAAAAACGTTGTGTAGGTACGGTGGGCTCACCGCGTACCGGACTACGCTATAAAACCCTTATGCTATTGCTCTATCTGCGTGTTAACGCGTTAATTATCGCGCTAAATTGGATTAAAGTGGATATGACCGCTCATTTAGCGCATTAATTTGATTTTATGCCCGAATTAACGCGCTAATTAACGCTGGTGGATGTATAGGTAGGTACTCACTCCAAAAAGAGTTAGTCTTAGGATCCGGCGACCACTGCCCAACGATGCACTACTGGCTGAAGAAGGTGAAGAGAGCCCTCAACTCGTTCTCTCTGGGCGAGGTGCTGTGGTCATTCATCCTTGGGTGTGGTCCGAATTAACGCGCTAATTAACGCAGAATATAACCCTTACGCTATTGCTCTACCTGCTTGTTAACACGTTAATTAGCGCGCAAAATTGTGCTAGCGCAGATCTATCCAAGACTTTAGCGCATTAATTTTATGTGATGCTCGAATTAACGCGCTAATTAACGCTGGTGGACCATAATATAGGTACTCACTCCAAAAAGAGTTAGTCTTAGGATCCGGCGACCACTGCCCGACGATGCACGACTGGCTGAAGAAGTTGGAGAGAGCCCTCAACTCGTTCTCCTTGGGCGAGATGCTGTGGTCATTCATCTTTGGGAATACGGACCGCTTCATCAGCATCGTTAGGGGGATCTGGGGAACAATGTGATTCTTAGCGTAGATTCAAAGGTCTTATTACCAGTTGATTACAACTAGCTTTTGCCCGCCCAGACTTAGATTTTTTGGGTGGAACCCACTTCAAAAAAGGAGGAGGTAGGCGTTTTGGAAAATACATGAAATAAAAAAGCACTGACTAAGTGACGACCTTCCGGTATCGTTATAAATGGAAATACTCTGCTAACGAAGCTAACACACAAGATCCGGAGCAATTAAACGTTTGGTATTTTCCAACATTTTCCAAAGTATTAGAAGTACAAAAACTTCTTCAAAACCTGTACGTAGTGTAGAGTCTACCAGACCGACCATTCCTAACTTTTCATCCACAAAAAATACGCTAAGCGCTGCGGGTATAACCATATGTTTTATGTTGATAGGTTAAACATAATCATATCTTCCAAAGTATTTATAAGCAAAACACCTCGGTATAGGTACTCTACATATCCGAAGGCTGTTTACCCATTCTCCACCCGTCCACTTTATACAAGCTGAGCTCATGAAAAATGCAGACTAGCACCGGGCTAAAAAAAACCCTAGGCTTGGGCATAGGTAATGTCCTCGCAGATGGAATGCCAATGAGACTATAAACAGGGACATTTTACTCTTTTATCCAATCGCTTTTATGACGTGAAAAACAATAAAGAAAGCGAAATCGGAATCGCAAGTGCAAAGCCAACGTTAGCAACTGAATAAAACAGAAAGAAATATGTAGGTCCTAAGCTCCATTCATGCCGATAGGCGTGGATTGAATATAATATAAGCTCAGGATGCCGATAGGCGTGGATTGAACTTACCAACCTACCGCTTTGGTCAAAAAGGTCTAGCATTAATTAATGTCTCTACAACATTCTTCTACCTAGAGGTACAGTCGACAGCATGTCAGACTGTAGGTACAGCTTAGTTGTAAAGTCACTCTTAACTGAGAAGAGTTGCCACGTTTACATGTGTAAAGGGCGACATGTTATCTTTGTTGAACGAGCGAGCGAAGCGAGCGAAGTTCTCCGAGTCTACTGGAACAATCCGCCGTTTGTATGTATGTATGTATGTATGTATGTATGTATGAATGTTCGTTCGACGATAACTTGAGTAAATTTGGTCGGATCGTTATGAAATTTGGTAGGCGGGTAAATAAAATTAAAAGAATTTTTAAGTTCGAACATGAGCCAAATCGGTCGAGGGGTTGCCGAGATATGGAGTTGTTAAGTTTATATGGGGTCGCGAGTTCACAGTTCGGGGCGAACCACTAGTCTACTGTACAAGATCTTTACTTATAGCGGGAAAAAAAGACAGCAGTTCGTCGTGGAGAGGTGCTAGACGATGGGATTGATTTACTTATCTTCCGTATTACTCTCAAAGCAAGTGCTACGACGTAGCAGCTACGTCGGTGTGGTATCAGCTTTTGCTTTGAATAGAGATCGGCGCTCGAGTTTTGTTTTGTAATACGGTCCTAAGACAAAAGTGTTTTTCTGCTCACTCATTTGTTTGTGAGAGTGAGGCTTAAACCGTGATTTAGCAGGGAATGCCGCGCGATTTTTCGGATCTGGGTCAGGTAAGGCTACACATCAGACTTTCAAATATTTTCGTCGAATATTGATTCAGATTTAAGAGCTAGAGGCGTGCATTCCGGGTAGATTTGCAAAGTCTAGGATAGCTTATTTACTTACCGATGAGTTTATACAGGTTGGTCCAAAAAGGTCGTTCATACCCTACTCATTATACCAGAAACTTATTTCCATTTCAGCATTTATTTGGTTTGGTTGGTTTTAGGCACTTTCTAAGAAACAACATCGTGAAGAAACTGCCAGCTGCCAGACGCAATCACTGCTTTTCGGCTACTCGGGCTATTGCTACTTGGACTTGGGTTATTTTGTTACCTTTAGTGGAATACCTAAAGGTTTTACAAGCTTACCTTGTAACCAACATTTCTGTTGACACCGGTGTGGCACGACTTCAGCCCCTTCAGTTGATCCAGGTTGTTTACCGGCAGGTCCTTCTTCACCACTATTACGGCTTCGTACCGGAATTCCGCTGTAAAGATACAATAAGCCGTTTTCAGCACTAATTCATAAAGCATTACATAGTAGGCGCCTACAGGCGTGGCTATAGAAGAACCGGAATAGATACGGCTGTCAAAGGCTTCTTCTTCTTTAATCCCTTTACTCCTCCGTGGAGTCTGGGGCTGACACAAGGGCTTTCCATTTATCTCTGTTCGTGGCTAGGGACCGAAATTTCGCTTAGCACAGATTAATTTTCACAGCCGTATTCCGGTTTTTCTATGGCCACGCCTGTAGGCGCCGTCTATGAAATGCTTTGCGAATTTGTGCGGAAAACGGCTCATTACAGTCTAGATTTTACATTAAAATAGCATTACAGTCGATATCAAGGTATGTACTTATTTCTGAAAAGTTTGGTGATAAGAGAAACCTCGATAAATCCATACTTATAACGTGGAGCGAGAAATAAAAGTGACTATCCGAAGTAGAGCCCTAAAACACTTAGGATGGACTACCAAAGTGTACTGGAACGTCTTAGGGGCCAAACTTTCTACATTAGGACCGGACTAAAGTTGTAAAAGCTCCATAGAAGTGGGTTGATATCCTAAGTTTCCTAATCTTTATGATATAGCTTGGGAAAGGTGGAAAAACTGTTTATAGTTTTCTTTTGGGCGCCTTGTAACGAACTCTACACAGCGAAATCTACATGTGAAAAGTAAATTAACCGTAAAATACACAGGACAGCACGTAGATGCTTACACTTTCGTCGCGAAGTCGCCCGTAACGTAGGTAGGTAGTAAGTGAATAGAGTGCACGCGTGTAAAGCGTTGTGCACTACATAATTTAAAACGTAGAGAAGCATACCTAGGTACCTACATTTTAAATTGTACGTACCTTAAACGTATTGCTTATCTACGTGATTGATTACTTTGTATGTGATCATTTTCTTCAAGGTCACTCTTTTGTTACCTATTTAAAAGAAACTCTAAACTATTTCATGCGGTTTTTTCTAAAGTTCTTCGGGTACGCAGCGCTTGAATATTGGTCTGTAGGCCTATGCATGCAGGTAAGTCCAGTTTGTTGCAGAAACGGATGACGTCTTACAAAACAACTCTAAACAACGCTTACAAACAACAGATGACAATTTCCCGATTGAAACATCACGCCCGATCGGTCTTTGTTAACTAAACTCCGCCAAACAATTAGTCAACAATCGAGCACCCGATGCCTCGGGTGTACTTTGGAACTTTCACCAATGAAGCAATAACTAACTACGACCAGCCAATAATGACCCAAGTGGTCTCACTAAGCTTCTAAAAAGACAGCTCAAGACGTCAAGACTTCCATAACTATTTAGGTAAGACCTTTGCGGGGCGCATTGGGTGTATTAAACGGGAGATCAAGGGAGAGGACTTAAAGACAGAGTGACAGTAGATAGTTTAATCCCCGTGGGTGTTAGGTTTACGGTATTATAGTGTTGTGTAATCTTAGGGAGCTTAAATATTGGTATAGGGACTTTTGTAGAGTTGTACTGTGGCAGTTCAGTGCACAGCAAGTAGCCTTTAGCATTGTCGGTGCAAAGTACTGCAAAGTTGCCGGCAACGTAACTTAGATATAAAGGTCGAAGTGCGGCCAAGTCTATTTTGACGAAGCTTTTGTGAAGTTTATTATTATTAATTATATTTTCGACATTTGTTTGCATGAGTAAATAAATGAAGAAAAAATACATTTGAAAAGAGAGAGAGTAGACATTTAGACAAAAGTTAAGTCTGCGATGCATCACTTCTTGACATTGAATCATAAGTAGGTATTCCTAGATGTAGAGGCAACATGAAGAATGTGATACAGACAGAGCCAAATAAAAAGTATCTATCCTCAGCCGAAGAGCTTGAATGAACCGAAATAGGTGTTAGATTGTAGCAAATGGTGAACTGAACAATAAGTACCTAGCCCATGTATTTCAATTGAAACTAGAGTCAGTAGTACCTACCTACTAACACTACGAATGTGTTAAGTTTCAAAAGCTTTCAGAAACACTTTCAAAGGAGTTTTTGGTTGAACTCTACTGAATATGGAGTAGGCTTTGATGTACTTACCTAGGCTAGGGCTTTCAAATGTACGTAGTATTTGGTTAGGTTTGAGGCATTTATTTGCTGGATGTAGGCTAGATGTAGTTAAACGTTACAATTTTATTCATTCTGCTTTGAAAATTCAATGGCACGCTTTTGATATTTTCTTAAAAAACCTCAACAGAATATAATTTAGGTATAACTTCAGTAAAAAAAAATATATGACGATTGCTAGCTAAGCGCTCGTTCGCTCACCACATCACATTTTTTTTTCAAAAGGTTTTTTTTTACCAGCCGTTTACTTAACTGGCCAGTGTCAATAAATAAAAAAAAACATAAACGCATAGATAGAGGACCATACCAGAACCAATTTACGATCAACAATGTAGAGCGCATTCAGTACTTTTTTATAACTTATATTTAAAAAAACGTTAGTATTTTATAAGACCTTACCGTCTGGTTCTTCGTCGGTCCTGTACTCTTGGAACAGTACGAAGTCCTGGTTGGGTATCTTGGAGGCCACGTACATGTCTTCAGGGTCGACAGGTACCAGGTCGGCTTGCCTTTGTTGCACGAGGTTCAAACACTCCATCCTGCGAATTTTTGTTGTTGTTTAATTTTATTTTTCTTTTTCCTGTAGGCACATCTGGCCGCATCAGCCATAGTGTAAAAAAAAGGAAAAAAAAAAGTTTTCTTCTTTTTGAATGAAATGGCTTGAGTGGCCAGTGAAAAATCAGAATGTAATTGTAGTGTTTTCTCAAAATGACATTAACTGGCTGACACTGATTGTAAAATATAAGAAAACTATAAAAAAAAATGTATTGAGAATATACTTTTCAAATAAATATGATTTTCATTAACTAAGTAAACATTATAATTTTATTAGTTTCATCAAAAAGTTACATACTAACTGCCGGTTTCTGATTTGAGAAATTCGCTAAGCAAGCACTTAAATATCATTCTGCCTCTGCGGATTTCTCACAAAAGAACGTGACAGAACGATAGTTAAGTACTCATTTACTTAGTAGAATTCTCAGTTCAGAAACCGGGCCTGAGTCTTAGTTACCTGTCTCTAGCCGGTACACATTCCAATGCGGCTTTACTTTTCGTCTCAATCTCAAGCATTTCTTGGCAAGCCCTCAGATGTTGCGATGCTACGCAGATTTTATCTAAAAGCCGAAAAAAATATGATAAATTTTAATAATGATTGAGGTTTATGTCTCACAACTAGCAAAATTACAAAATTAATATAAGTAATTGCTTGCTAAGTAAACAGAAATACGAAAGAAACCGGCTAAAATAATCACAATCCCATAAAAATCAATAACAAACTCTATTTCAAGACACATACAGGCAGTTTTCGCCTCTACATAGTTGCCGGCTAAAAATGACAGCACTGTGGCCAAAGTGCCTATTTTCACTATCATGGTCACTGATTGTATGGTCAAGGACCGGCGGACCAATCGCGCACTAAAACAACACTAGGCTGAGTAGGTGAGACCAGTTTCTTTTATATTCGCTTGAGCCATCTTTGTAGCCAGATGTAGAGTTTAATATGCCCTAGAAATGTTTAGGTAGGTAATCGATTTATTTGTGAAAATTATTTTACTTATTAAATTTACAGATTGTTTAGTAAGGTAAATATACTACAGTAGGTTTCTTATGAGCTTGGATTTGTTAGGTGGACAATCAGTTAGCAGACTAAGGTCTCGCACTTATGTCTCTAAAGTAAATATACAATAGAATAAAAGATATTCCCTTGTAGGTAGACTCTTAATGGAACTACGAGTAGATTTGTGATTGTGAAGCGTAGAAAAAAAAAAAACGGTCAGCCCCTCTACCCTTGACGCATGTTTCCAATGCGGCCGCAATATGGCGCAATTTACAAAATTTAATATTTTACAAATTAAGACGCATTTAGTGTTTTTATTGAATAAAACCGCCTTACCTTTGAATAAACATTACAAAATATTTAAAATCAAAGCCTTACTATGCGAATTCAAAGAGAAATTAATTTTTAAACTTTTTCAATTGAATCGCAATAGCGTCAAGGGTAGAGGGGCTGGCTGGACTTAGAGGCAATAAGCGGTTCGTGAAACTGAAAATAAAAGTTTTGTTTGTGGCCAAAGAATGTTTTAATAGTAAAATTTTTGTAAGTATCTAGTTGTTTTCTTCTTGTAGTTGCATAATGCTATAGCGTTTCGAGTTGCGCGGGAGTCAGGAGGAGTCATTGTTCGCTTGAAGCGTCTTGAACTTGTTTGTTTGTTTGATTGAATAATATGGAGATTATAAAAATTAAATTAATCCGGACTTTCCAATTATTTATAGGGACATGTCTAGAGTAGACAAATAATAATATCAAGTGAAAACATAAAACTCTATAAAAAAAACAAAAGAGGCCACATACGTTGAGATGAGACGTCCAAAAAAAAAGATGCTGGCCACTATTCGCTAAAAAATAATAGCGCTAGCCATTAAAGTAAAAAAAAAACACTTGATTATTTTTCTTTCTTTTTGGCGTTCGAAGAAAACGGACTGTGTGAAAATTAAAAAGTAAGAGGATAAATTTTTAATTTTTGTGGCCGTGAACTATGATTGGCTTGGCTGGCTGTTTAGCTGTAAGCTGTCACAAAAAAAGTTATGGCGGGATATTTGCAATTATGCATTGTTTACATACTTTTTGTTTTTGTGAAAGTAATTAATTATTAACTTGCCGAATTATTAGTGTTGATTACTATGGATTGGATTCACTGTAACAAATGTTTTTCGCAGTTAGAAACAGGCATAACTTTACATTTGACATCATGCGGGCATATGTTTTGCAACAACTGTTTGGGAAATGGTAAGCACTCTCTACATACAAATGTTTAATTTTTGCATTTTGGACAATTTATAGAAGAAATTGTTGTTTTTAGGTTCAAAAGAAAGTACTTGTATAGTTTGCTGTGCACCATGCTCCGTAATGCCACTAGTTGCCGATGTGAGTACCTAAAACTTTCAAGAAATCATAAGTCAGTGCCTATAAAGTTCATAAAATAACGTGTTCGTTCATCCTTGAAGAGAAATAAAAATAAAACTCCGCGTCACTTACCTCAGCATGCCTATAGGAAGACCTTCGTTGGAGCGCGCAATACAATCTTCTTTCCTTATCATCTAGCAGATTCTAGCATCTACATAGTCATCTACCTAGGGCGGTCAGTCACAGGTATATCGATCTGTCAAAGCTAAATATGCCATTTTATATGTCAATGCTCTTGTAAATATTAGGTATATTTACGATGTCTAGTGTTTTTCTGTTTCTGATAGCTTAGAGATTTTTCAGATGAAATCGGATATCCAAGACTATTTCACGGATCCCGAGGAAATCATAAAGAAGTCTTGTGAAGTTCTACAGTTTCAAAGGCAACACAGAAGGAGACTCCTATCGTATTTACTGCAATCGGTAAAGAACGCTTTTCTTTCATAAAAGAGTATTTTTTATTCATAGAATCTCATTTCGGAGTTAAAGCAAGCTTTTCCATCTTATATTTTCGTTTCAAGACTCTTTTCAAATAGTACAATTTGAATTTCAACGCGTAACTTATGGATAGTTTCGCCTTCAGATGAGGGCTTATCACGAATCTGCCTCTGCAATGTCGTGACGAAAACTTTTGTGTAAGTAAGGATGAAGTACCTCTAAGGCCTTACGTTTTCACGGTCTTTGTAGGTACACTATGATGAATTGAGCCATACAAGTCAGGTACGGCTTGTGATTGGCCATTTTAGTGACGTGACGTAGCGCAGTATGTAATGAAAACAACCAATCAGAAGCCTACGCCTATTTTGACGACGCGATCCGTACCTAAAACCGTGAAAATGCGGCTTTAGTTAAACATTTTCATTGCCCAAGAACAACATACAATAGGAAAAAAAAACTATCTATTTTCTATGGACAAAAATAATAATAATAATAATAATGTAATAAAAATCGTTTATTTTCATAAAAAGGTTTACAATGACAAAATAGGAACTCCACATCATCTCAATCAAAAACAAAATGTTACCATGTGACGTCTAATCAAAGAGAAATCAATAAAATCAATACTTCCTCTGTATTGATTAATAGGTAGGTACACGGTACATCTGCAAAGATTCAGGCTTGCATAGTTCCACGCGACTTTTCTAATAAAATTCAACGAATAGCAACTTTATTTCATTGTATTACTCGTAGTTTGGGTATTGGTTCGTGAATCGTGAAAGGTTCTGCTGCGTAAAGTTTGAAAGTTTCTCCTATAGCTTTGTTTTAACTGTTTTGACGAGAAGTGAACTTTGCATTACTAGGTACTTAGAGCTCTACCACTCACAGATGAGTGGGAATCTGTATTGCTACTTCAATATATGGACCATGAAGGCAGGCACCATGAAAGTGGCCAATATCGTACATAGCTTTTAAGACGTTTTGTTCTCCAAGCGATTCATACGACTATTGCATAATTCTGTAGCACTCTATTACACAGTAACAAAGGCCATTTCTCGTCAAATAAACACTACCCTACCCAGGGGGGAAATTCTCGCATTCGACACATCTTGAAGGAAAAATCAAATTTTGCGGCAAATGTCACATCTCCTATTCTCACGAAGTCATTCTCGACATAAGGCACGAGATTTCTGCGAGGTGTTTCCCTTTTTCACTCGACATTACTCGAGTGGTCGAGGACAGTGAAGATTGAAAAGACATGAGATTTTTCCTTCGAGTTGTGTCGAATGCGAGATTCCCGAGAATTAACCGCCTGACTACCAAAGCAAAGTGAAATCCCTACAATAGACAAAGAAGTTTTACACGGCTCGCGCTGAACTGAAACGGATGACGGACCTCTGTCAGAAGCAGCACAAGCAGCTGAAAGAATATTCCAAAACAGTGAAGATTCTTGAAGCCCAGCTGTCGAATCAAGCGAATAGTGAGTCTGAAAATGAGTCTTGTATTTTAATTTCTAGTCAGAGATTGTCTCTTTATTTTACCTCATCCGTAGTTCTTTTTTTCCTCTATGTTCGTATTAAGCCACACACTAAGATACCCTTGTTGGTTCGATTAGCGCCCTTTGAAGTCGTATCTTTTATTAAATTTTGTTAGTTATGTATTATTTCTACAGCAAATTTCCTGTTACGTGTTGTAGAGCAAGTATCGCCGTTCAACATCCCGATCTCGCCGTCCGGAAGTAACTTGTCCCCAAGTTTCGTCCAGTGCACTCCGAGCTACAAGCGAACTGCCAAGTCCACGCCTTTCGGTGTAAGTTTGAAAGATCTTTACCCACTTTTTCACCAAGTTTTCTCCTAACACTTGCATATAATAAAGAGTACCTAAATCGTACTAGAAAACATTATAAGGACAGACAGTATTCATACATTTATGGTACAATTGACGTCGTTATTGCTAATAGCAATCTCTTCCAGGCAACTTTACTACTGACGGAGAAATTTAGGGTCACTGCATTGCTTATTTTGTACAACTCTTAGTTTTTTAGCAGTTTGCAATTTTTCCTGAATAGGTACTGTGTTTTTGTCCGATACTGTACGTGTGTCTATTAGCATATTCCCTGGGCACGTCAAGAGTTTCTTGCCTCGGCCAAGCGATATTAACATTATCTAGACGATATTATGTGTGACTCTATAGGTATTATTCGGAACGAATATACTTATCTATCATATTATAAGATTCACAATACAATCCGGTGTTATTTGAGAATGACAAGAACGCTTGCAACGAGTACTCATTGTTCTTGTTTCTGGAAATGTGTGACTCTACCTTTTAAAACTTTTATAAATGCATCCATCTATCGTAATAAGGTTTACAATACATATAATTCCGTGCTATTTAGATATTATGACATGATCGTGGGCCATCATGCAACGGGGAAAGACAAATCGTTGTAGTTTTTCATATTTCTGGGAAGACTCCAGGGTAAACCGCCGATTTATTTGACTGTGCAGTTTGAAAACGCTACGATTTATTATCGCGTGTATAGCAAGCATAAGCAAGGGCATCTGACTATTACTCAATATGTAAAGTAGCCAAGATAATGTTCCATCCGCATGTGGGTCAGGTAGGGCGATGCTTTATCTCCATGTCTTACAATAACATTAAGTATTTTCCCGCAAACTCGATTTAGGGGAATTCCGCCTATCAAAGCTCGTATCAAAATATTATGTCACTGTCTATTATTGTATTGTGATTATGCTCACGCTCGACTTAGATCTATTTATTATCGAGGCAGAGTTTTTGTACGCTACTATTATGCCATTTGCTCTACACGTCTACAGCTGGATTTAGGGAGTCTTTGTGTAAGTAATTCCTAACAAATATAATAGAAGGAAAGATAGAAGGAAAGAGAGAGGTAGAGGAAGGCTACGGAAAAGCTATATTGACCAAAGAGATGGTGGATGTGGTGACATACCAGGCTGCGAAGGAGCTGGCTTGTGACCGAACTTCATGGAGAATGCTGCACCAACAAGAGGATAACTCCTCGATAAAACTAGTGCTTCGCCCTGAATTCGGAAGGCAAAGTTTTTTGTTTCAAAGTCCGTTATTGGCTTAATCTTATCTTTAGACAATATTGAGAAACTAATTTAAATATTTTTATTTTGGTCCAGTAGTTTTGTTTTTATGCGCTAAAATGTTTTGTTCCTATGACCGCCAACAGTATGCAGACCGTCGCGTGACGTCATAAAACCGTATCTTTGAAACGTTGTAAAATCCAAACTATTGAAGCAAAATAAAAAATATCGAAATTAGTTTCTCAATATTGTCTAAAGATAAGATTAAGCCAATAACGGACTTTCGAACAAAAAACTTTGCCTTCCGAATTGTGTGCCTCCTTCATGACCTTAGTGGTCAGTATTGGGGCCGCTATAACAAAATCTCACAGTAGTCTTGGAGGGAGAGGTGTCACAAAACCCATGGTCCCTCTACCAAAGAAGCTACACCGAAGCTTTGCGGCGCGGCGTGACGCACTGTAAGTCGAAATCGCGGCATAGTTAGTAGCGCAGTTTTAGTACTCTACCGCTGCATTGCCATTTGCTTTACTAGTGTTCATTTTATGGCCAGATTTACAACCTATACCAATGTAAACAGCATTGGTAGAGTACAGTACGAAATAAAACTGGTAGAATACTCGGAAAAGGTTTACTTTACTCTACACTACACGTGTAAGGCTTAAGGCTGGAAGATAGCAGCGTAGCGGGAAATTAAAAATTTTTACAGTTTTTTACATTTTGTAGCTAAAGTGAGCTATTTTTGTTCAGCGATTTTTCGTTCGCGGCAATAAAACAGTATTCTTTTCATTATTGTAAACAACAGAACAACAATAATTCAGCCGATTATGTGTTCTGGTCTACGACAAGTTTTTTGGGCAGTGCCACTGCTTCGTGGTAGAGAGTGAAATGGTACAAATGCAAGCAAAAAAAACTGTTAAAATTTTGAATTTCCCGCCACGTTGCTATCGTCCACCCTTAAGGCGTAAGGGAGTATGAAAGTTAGTTCACTACCAAAGTAAAGTTGTGATAGTAACACTATAAAAAGCATGTTTGTTTGTGCGTCAACAGACTTATCAGTCCAACCTCGTGACCCCGACCCGAGTGACCAAGCCTCGGTCTGGCAGCGCCCACAGTCAGGTATGCTTTAATTTATTACTTACTTTATTACAGGAGTATACAACGTTTTTTTCTTTGTTATGTGATCTTTACAATATTAAAGACATAAGATATCAAGGTCACTATTAAAAGAGAGAGATTTGTATTCGTGAGCCGAGCCTTGGTATAAAGTTTACTAGACACGACATTTTCTCATCGATTTTTCCTTGTATATTTTTTTTCATTTTACGTGATGGTTTTTGTATCAATATATTATGATTGTAAGAAGATATTTAATAACAGTAATGAATTGCTCTTGATAGAGCAAATTTTATAAAGGTTTTTTTTTTTATCAGAGCGGTTAAGTCGTTAATGGTCATGTGACTGTACACATTTAAAAAACAGACGATTTATAAATATACCTTCTGCTTTTAATCTATTATAGATCATCTGATAGTTGGCCGTTTTGCTACATGTACGTTTTGAGAGTTGGACATCCTACGAATTGGACATTTTGCAATATTCACTTTTAATGATTCGCGATATTTAAACATTATTGTATTCGAAACGGGTCGGTAGATAAATAAGGTAATTAATTTGCCTAAAAACCAATCGCGATTCGACTCGTTTCGAATACAATAATGGACATTTTGCGCTGTTAGACGTTTAGCTACGTAGACTTTCTGATAGGGAGAGAGGGGAAATATTAGTACATCTACTACTTATGTTTTTAGATCAAACTCTATAATTTTCAACCACCACGCATTATTTATGAGAATCTTTGGAGAATTGACAAAAATATGATATTTTTTTGGGGCTTTCGAAGTTGTTTAGTCGCTTAATTTCATCGATGTGTTGGACGAACCCTCTCAAGGATTTCTTTCTTGAGAGGGTTCGTCCAATACATCTATAACACCCTGTATATATTACCCTGTATATGTACATTTTCAGCGGTCTAACACCTCAGGCAGGATATCGTCGACAGTGTTCACGCCACCCACGCCTGAATCCGCCGGGTACACCAACTTTTTAAAGAATCTCTAAGCGACACTAACGGTATTCCTTCAAAGCAAAAGCACTGCTCTGCGAATGCACTGCGAATGGTGGCTCTGAAATTATGTAGTGTGTGATTGTTATTCAAAGCCCTCTTGTCTGTTTTGCCGTAATACTTACAACTTACTTTAGAATACCAACTTGGTAAAGGTGCATTTTCTTTTTGCACAGTCTTTTTGCGCTGTAACATGAAATGTGGATGTTGGAATGACTTGTTGGCCATATTAAGTCTGGGGGTCTACCGGCTAAGACGAAGCCGATTACCATTGGCGAAAATCGAAGTTCGATTTATGAAAAATTAATGGGTGGCAGAAAAATAAACTGGGTGGCAGTACATATTTCAAAAATCGAACTTCGATTTTCGCCAATGGTAATCGGCTTCGCTTTAGCCGGTAGACCCCCAGATTTTATAATCTACTAGCTTTTCGCCCGCGACTTCGTCCGCGAAGACTTATAAGAAGTTGCCTGGGTACATCTTTCAGCATTATCAAATTAGCATGAATAGAGTCATGGGTGTGTATTTTTGTAAGCTATCTCTATTCCAAATGTCATCCAAATCCGTCGTGCAGTTTCAGCGTGGAAGTGTATGTGTTGTGTATGTGTGTGACAAAATTGGTAAAGATCAAATGAATCCAACAAAAAAAAAAAAACATACTTTGAACCTTTTTGGCCGTTTTAGGTTTATCATTATTATTGTTTTCTTCATGCTTAGTAGATTTGCTATAAAACGCAACTGTAGTTAAATGTTCATTGAATAGTTGTAGCTTTAATGGTTCCGGCATTATTGATACTAAATCAGGAAAACTCTTAAAATGTTTCCACCCTTTTTGATGCTGAAACATGTGTTTAATTATTATTTCTGATTCAATACACGACTACTTAGTTTCAAGTTAATCTAAATCCAATAAAATGATAATTTCATACAAATTTTGAACCCCGTTTTGGCCGTTTTAGAGTTAACATTATTACTTTTTTCTTCATGGTTGGTAGTTTTGCTATAAAACGCAACTGTAGTTTTTCAAAGTTGTAACTTGAATGGGTTGGGCCCAGCATTGCTACTACATCAGGGAAAAATATTCAACGTTTCCACCCATTTTAACCCTTCATTCGCTGAAATGAGAAAAATGCTGAAACACGTGTTTAATTATTTCTGATTTAGTATACAAATACTTAGTTTCAAGTAAATCGGACCAAAAAAAAATTTTATTTCATACAAACTTTGAACCCCGGTTTGGGCATTTGAAGGGTTAAAATTATATTTTTTTCTTGATGGTGGGTAGTAGTGCTATAAAATGCAACTGCACATTCAATTTAAAAGTTGTAGCTTCAATGGTTTGGGCCCAGCATTGCTACTACATCAGGAAAAAAACTTCAAGGTTTCCACCCATTTTAACCCTTCATTGGCTGAAATGAGAAAAACGCTGAAACACGTGTTTAATTTTTTCTGATTTAGTATACTAATACTTAATTTCAAGTAAATCGGACCAAAAAAAAATTTTATTTCATACAAACTTTGAACCCTGGTTTGGGCATTTGAAGGGTTAAAATTATATTTTTTTCTTGATGGTGGGTAGTAGTGCTATGAAATGCAACTGCACATTCAATTTAAAAGTTGTAGCTTCAATGGTTTGGGCCCAGCATTGCTACTACATCAGGAAAAAAACTTCAAGGTTTCCACCCATTTTAACCCTTCATTAGCTGAAGTGAGAAAAACGCTGAAACACGTGTTTATTTTTTTCTGATTTAGTATACTAATACTTAATTTCAAGTAAATCGGACCAAAAAAAAATTTTATTTCATACAAACTTTGAACCCTGGTTTGGGCATTTGAAGGGTTAAAATTATATTTTTTTCTTCATGGTAGGTAGTTTTGCCACAAAACACTACTGCAGTTTCAATTCCATAATTGTAGCTTTAATGATTTAGGCCTGGCATTGATACTAAATCAGGAAAAATCTTCAAACTTTTCTACCCCTTTTAACCCTTTAGTGGGCAGAATTTTGAAAAACGCTGAAACACGTGTTTAATTGTTTCTTATTTAATATACAAATACTAAGTTTCAACTTAATCGGACCAAAAAAATTTTTTATTTCATACAAACTTTGAACCCCGGTTTGGGCATTTGAAGGGTTAAAATTATTTTTTTTCTTCATGGTGGGTAGTTTTGCTACAAAACGCTACTGCAGTTTCAATTTCATAGTTGTATCTTAAACGGTTTGGGCCCGACGTTGACACTACATCACGAAAAATATTCATACATTTCAACCTCGTTTAACCCTTAAACTGCTAAAATTAGAAAAAAGCTAAAACAGGTGTTAAATTATTTTTGATTTAATATACGAATTCTTAGTTGCAAGTAAATACGGACAAAAACATTTTTTTTTTCATACAAACTTTGGACCCCATTTTTACCGCCTTAAGGGTTAAACTTGAAGTAAATCTGTCTTAACCCGTAGCGTGTCCACAAATTACAACTATTGTCAAATTTTCATTGTTTTGGCATTAGCGGTTTTGTTCCAGCATCGATCGTAACTGGTGAAAAAAATCGAAAAACTTTGGCACCCATTTTAACCCTTAAGAACATAGAAATGAGAAAAAATCTGAAATAGGTGTCAAGTCATTTTAAAAAAAAAGTACAAAAAATCAAGATTTAAGAACAAAAGACCAAAAAAAAATTTTTTCCCATACACACTTTCAGCCCTATTTTGACCCACTTAAGGGTTAAATAAAAAAAAATCGCTTCTTAAATGAACCCTCCACCATATAACGCAACTTATGTCCAAATTTCATACTTATAGGTTCAGCCGTTTGGGCTGTAGCGTGATGAGTCAGTCAACCTAAGCCTTTTATATACAGGGCGTCCCACGGCTATGCCACATGGAGGGAAAGTACCTTAAATATTGTAGATGGAACATTTTACTGAAAGAAGACATTATTTTAATTTAAAAAACAATTTAAACTGCATTCATAGATATTGAAATAATTACATGGTTGAACCGGGAATCGAACCCGTTACATGAGAAAAAATTATTACCCTGTAGTTTTATCATACCGATCGAAAGGCTTCATGATAAGGATAATTTTTTGCTAAATAACATAGTGTCAGAAATAAAAGGAAGACCATGAATTTTAACATTTACCTGGTTGTATGCAACAAATCGAGCCGTATCCTGAGCCGAAAGTCGCGTAAAATTTTGTCCATCGCAATGCGGCTGGCTGATTATAAAGAAATAATTCAAAAATATGTTTAATTTTCACACTTTTAATCTTTTGTTACTGTGATTTTCATTTATAAATTGATTAATGTTGTATTAAAAATGTTAAAATTCATGGTCTTCCTTTTATTTCTGACACTATGTTATTTAGCAAAAAATAATCCTCATGATGAAGCCTTTCGATCGGTATGATAAAACTACAGGGTAATATTTTTTCTCATGTAACGGGTTCGATTCCCGGTTCAACCATGTAATTATTTCAATATCTATGAATGCAGTTTAAATTGTTTTTGAAATTTAAATAATGTCTTCTTTCAGTAAAATGTTCCATCTACAATATTCAAGGTACTTTCCCTCCATGTGGCATAGCCGTGGGACGCCCTGTATATAGATTTATTACATAATCTATACTCTAATCACAACCTGTTAGTAGGTAATATAGTAGTTACTCTGTGCTATTAGGTATCCAACCTTGATCTCACTCATTTTCGCTTCACAAATGCAAGAATTCCATATTTATTCGGGTTGCTGTACATTCGCTACAAAGTAAATATGACGACATGTTTGAATAATATGAAATTAAAAATATTTTAATGTAAGTGGCGAATTTCCTTTCAATACAAAAATGTGAGGAATTTACATTGTGACGAATGTACGTACAACAACCTCTTTATTCTGCTTAAAAATTGCAACAAACCAATATTGCATGATTTGTTTTCTAGGTCCTTCCTAAGTTCAGACAGCAATGAGTCAGGCTATCTCTCGAACGCTGAACTGTTGCAGCCACAAAACTTGCAACTGTCTCCCAGTCTATTTTATTGCAACGGAAGTGGAACCAAGTGCAACTTGTCGAAACACAAAAGTGGCAACAAGATTATGCACTCTCCAAATTACTAGTTTAATTTTATTAATGCTCTATTCTGAGTGATTATTTTTATGTGTACGCATGCATGATGTTATTCAGATTCGATTAATTTCTTCAAACTTTACTTGTATGCATTTAATAAACTTAAAGTTTTGATTCTCTATTTATTTCTTTACTTCTATCCCCTGGTCAGCCTATAGATGTTTGTTCAGCTCTAGATTTTGACTACTTATATTTTGTATTTTCCTATGAGATACTAGTCTTCCTTAAATTATATTTAAATATTTAATTATTCGACTTATCCAGAACACAAATCACTCCATAAGAGTGACTTCTCGAAGGCTACAGCAGCAGCTGATTGCGTTGCTTCGCTGAACAAAAATAGCTCAGTTTAGCTACAAAATGTAAAAAACTGTAAAAAAAATTGAATTTCCCGCTACCCTGCTATCTTTCAGCCTTAAGAGCCCCCTTCAGGACCGTGGGGATTCAGTGACGGCCAAGCGCGTGAAAGCGCGCGTTTCACCCAGAGCGAGACGGGGCGCGGGAAAAGTGAGAGGCAATGCGGCTGTATGAGTCTACGTGTGTTCGTGTCCTTTCGCGAGTATCTAGTTGTAGTTGTAATGTAATAGATCTATTTTCCCAAAATTTTTGGTAGTGCAGTTGCCATTTCTACATTTTATTAGGTATTTCAAAAATCTTTTTTTTTTACAGTGTAATAATGTAAGTAAATAACAGCTGAAAGTAACCCCCTTTTCGGCGCGAAAATGCTTCGCTCTAATTTCTTTCAGGCTATTTTTTTATTATAAAAACTATTTGCAAACCCCCATATTGGTCATCTACTGATATAAAACAAGTTTCAGCAAAATCCAGCCTGTAGTTTAGAAATTAAACCGGAACTACGTTTGTATGGGAAAATGGTGCTCTATCGCCCTCTTAACGATTTAAAAGTAAGGATCCTCAGAAGTGGATCCTTACTTTTAAATCGAGTCCACGGAATGAAAGTTGCTAGTATGCAGATAAAGCCTTTGTTGCAACTGTCATTCCATGGACTCGAATTAAATTTTTGAGTTTAATGTTTTCTTTAACCTTTAAGTATGTATATTAGTTAGCGTTTTTTCACAGTGAAGACAAGATGCACCTTCAGTGGAAGGCGAAATAAAACGGCAGCAAATTTTATAAGAATCTCGTGTAAAACTCAAAAAAGCGTCGCTCAAAATTTCTCAGTCCATGTATCCCTAATGTTAGTGTATGGGCAGGATGCCTTTGCTCTGCTGGTAGCCGCCGCTGGCCTCCTGGTGCCCGTGGATGGAGTGAGCTCCGAGGTTGTTGAACTTCTCCAGCTGTTCAGCACCGCCCTTGTAGTCCTTTTGCAGAAATTCACCCTGTGGAAAAGAAATGTTTGTCAATCGAAAAATGCTGACTTAGGTAGCTATGGCCCGATTTCTGAATTGAGAAATTCGCTATGCAAGCACTTAAGTATCTATCTGTCTCTGCAGATTTCTAACAAAAGATAGGCCCGGTTTCTGAATTGAGAATTTCACTAACCAAATGCTTTTAAGTAGGTATCGTTCTGTCACATTCTTTTGAGTGACATCTGCAGAGACAGAATGATACTTAAGCATTTGGTTAGTGAAATTCTCAATTCAGAAATCGGAGGAAAGTGACAGAACTTTACTTACTTAGTAAAATTCTCAATTCAGAAACCGGGCCGGAAGCTCGTAGGGGTGTAGTAATGGATTTTAAAACAGGAAGCTCGGGACTGTTTGATACTGTGTGATTTTAATAATGTTGCTAGCCTCTTAGATTTTTTTCAATAGGCAGTTACGATTGATGAAGACGACAGGGGGGATCCATCCGGCACGCAACCCATGCCTATGACCGTGATAAGTGGAGAATCATTGCATAAAGTCACGATATACGAAAATATTGGCAGAGCTTAGGTAAAGTAAAATACCAACCTTATTAGCCTTGGAATCGTCGAACTTCTGCGCAGAGACATGGTGTCCTTCTTTCCCTTGCGCGTTGGCATCGAGAACCTTCTCTTCGTGCGCTCCCTTGAAAAGAAAGAAACATGTTTATTGCCAACATCACATAATTCTTCATCAATAAAGTGGTTTCTGCAGAAGGCTTCGCACGCGGGCCATTTTGCCTACTCTCAACTTACTCTCACACCTTAACCACTTAACACTACTGAGGTGACAGTGAACAGTGGCTAAGGTGACAGTTGAGAGTAGGCAAAATGGCCCGCGAGCTAAGCCTACAGGTATCTACCGTGAAGTGAAAAATATGACCCAAATACCTTGAACCCTTGCTGGGCCTGCTCACCGAAGGAGCCAGCGTTCTGTCCCAGGATCTTGTGGTCGCCCTCATCATGGGCCTCATCGTAGAAGGACTCTGACTTCTCCTCCTCATTCTTGCTGCTGGACGACTTGAACCCCTTGCTCACGTGGCCCTTCTTGTGGCTCTTGGCCTTCTTGTGCTGCTCTTCGTTGGCGCCTGATAGGGTTAAATACAATAAGGTTTGCAAATGTTTAGCAAAGATAATATACATAGGCCTTTGCACTAGTTGGGTGAGGT
Organism: Zelleria hepariella; assembly: GCA_949319315.1. NCBI lineage: Eukaryota > Metazoa > Arthropoda > Insecta > Lepidoptera > Yponomeutidae > Zelleria > Zelleria hepariella. Next base: position 3,419,897 of record OX439392.1, on the reverse strand, counting down.
GGAATGACTACTCGGACACGGCAGGATCTGGGATATGCAAACATCACAAAGCTAAGGGTGCACGGAAGCTGTTGGAGTTATTTTGGAGTCTGGTCGAGACGTTTTCATCAGCCACCGAATTTGTATCAAATATGTTTGTTATTGTATTACCTTTGATTGTGTTTTTTGTGTCAATAAATGAATTTCAATTTAATTTTTTTTCCTGTCAAAATTCAAGTAGGTACGGTCGGCCATAATCTCAGATACCCCATGGCAGCACTTATCGCGCGCGGCATAAGGGCGCCAATCGAACATAAAGGGGTATCTGAGACTGTGGTCGACTGTACCTAATTACCGTTGGTAGGTAGGTACTCATAATCTACTCTACTATGGTTATAGCACACTACCGTGCTACTATGCCATTAACTCAACCCGTGTACGTACAGACAGGGCTAATTTGAAAAACCCAAGGAGTCCTCTATCTCAGGACTTTCACTTGATTGTACTTATTGCAATCATTACTTTATTGTTGCTTTATTGCACACAGAACAGATTTAAGTGGCGCATATTGAGATCGTGGTATGGGGCACACGGCTAACTTCTATGGGACAACACATAGCGCCAGTTTGGTTTCGAGTTAAATAATTATAAGTTTAAACTAAACTAAGGCCTTTGCAACTACGTAATGAGATGATTTATACAGCGTCCAGTGGCACCTTCACTCACATTAGATGGGATGGAAGTTTGATCACACAAATAAACCTGTATCTCAGCATGTCTCCAATAAAATAGTCGATCGTTGAAATTGTAATAACTAGTGGTTCGCCCCGAACTGTGAACTCGTGACCTCATATAAACTTAACAACCCCATATCTCGGCAACCTCTCGACCGATTTGGCTCATGTTTGAACTTAAAAATTCTCTTTGTCTCATTTACCCGCCTAGTAGATTTCATGACGATCAGACTAAATTTACTCAAGTTATCGTCGAACGAACATTCATACATACATACATACATACATACAAACATACATACATACAAATATACAAAGGCCGGATTGTTCCAGTAGACTCGGAGAACTTCGCTCGCTTCGCTCGCTCGTTCAATAATTCAAATAAGTAGCAAAATTATTTCACTTACCATGCTTATCAAACTTCTGTCCTCCTTCATAAAACTTCTCATCCCCAGCAGCTTTCTTCTTCGCTTCCTCATCCTTGTAGAAGCTGGAGTCTCCCTTCTCACCCTTCGCCACAGCCGCCGCCTGCTGGTACCCTTGTTGGCCTTGCTTGATTTCCTCCTCAGCTTTCTTCTCGAATTTCTCTACATTTTCATCGGCTCCCTTCTTTTGGGCTGCGTCGTAGGCTTTCTTATCTACATAGCCACCTCCAGCTTGAGCAAGCAAAGGATGATACAGCAAACCGCCTCCATAGCCTCCCAGGCCACCAATGCCACCAATTCCTTGGTTGATGAGCCCGATGCCTCCATTGCCTAAACCACCAATGCCAATGCCTCCGTTGGCTATGCCACCAACGCCAATGCCTCCAATGCCAACACCACCAACACCGCCAACTCCAGCCACCTGACCGAGTCCAGCGCCGCCTAAGCCACCGTAGCCAATGCCCAACCCTTGGCCCAAACCACCGAGACCTCCATACCCTATGCCTTGACCTAAGCCAAGGCCGCCAACTCCCACACCGCCAACGCCAACTCCGGTGTTCAGAATAGTCGAAGCAGCTCCTTCGATTTGTTCCGGATAGTCTTCATTTTCCTCCACTTCATAGGAGTTCGAGAGGGGCAGTCCAGACCGCGCGTCTGTCCCGATCTCGTCCAAACGCTCTTTCACGTAATCGTAAGGTGTTTTTTCGTCCGATAACTCCACTTTTGAAAATGCACTTTTGATCTCCCCCGATACTGCTACCACGATGGCTAGGAACACAAGAGCTCGTCTCGACATTTTGCCGATTGACTTATCGCTGAACGACTGATGCCATGCTGTTGCAACAACGCTGTTTTATAGTAAGGTAAAATTTGGTGGAACGGGGTTGCTAGTGTTTGTGATAGTTCTCGAGTGTCCGGTCGTTTCCTTCCTGTGGTATTGTTTCGACTGGTTCTAATGAGAACGACACTGCTGTAATACAAAGGTGACCACCGATAGACCTTGCTTTCCAGTCCATTGGAGTCAGTTAGCGGCACTTACGCAACGCAAGCATTGGGTGGCACGTTTTCACGCGCCAAAGAAATTGGTTTGCGGCGGGTTTTCTGAAAACCGGGGAATTCGTAGGCGACAACATACCAAAGGGCTTTGTGTGTGTGATATTCTCACAGCTCCCAGCCGCAACGACGCATGACTAGGTAAAGCCTTTATTAAATTTACGACGCAATTCCACGTCGCTCTAGTCTAGTATTTTCTCATTATTTCGCCGTAATTTTAGGAATACATTACGGGGCATATGAAGGTCCCTTTAGTGCTAAATTGTGGGCTGGAAGCAACAATTTATCATTGGAACGGGGTGGTTTTTTTTGGTACCTAGGTAGTCGGTTTTTCGTTGGTCCGCCTGAAGCGTAATTAAAGTATGAATTTATAATGAAGTTGCTAACTCAGCAAGCCTGTGATAAATTTTAAAGCAAGCCTCTGGTTTGAGAGAGCGATTAATTTATTAGCGACATGATTAAATACTATGACCCTGAGTTACTTTGGACGATTTCACGTTATTGTTTTCTTCGAGACGAAATATGTGTCGAGGGCTCTACAAAGGTTACGCTGAGTCTCATTATTTACGGTACACAGGGTGTTCAAAGCGAAAACCTGGGTAAGTATTTCAGTCAGAAGGTTTTGCCCACGTTTTGCCTAAAGTATTTATTTTCTCGCGAAGTAAGTGGTCATTATTTTTCCGCTTCGCTGTCTATCTTCTGTCAGTTATTTTTCTCGAGACTGGCAGGTACGCTTACCTACGTACTTTTCACCAAAAAAATATAAGTACTTATACGAGGCCTTGATTAGTTTAGGTTTATGGAAAAAAATCTTTTGAGAAAAGAAAATAAGCAATAAGTACTATTTATCTCCAAGTTATCTTGAAGTTTAGTACCTAACTACTAAATTAAACATTTAAAAAACCCCCGACATTATAATTTCAAATTAGCATAAATTTCTTAAACAATTTTGATAAAACATGTTGATAAAACACTTGCTAGAAAACCTTCTTTCTAATAAAAAAAAACCAAATCGGTTCAGTCGTTTAGGAGCTAGGCTACGATGGTACCTACAGATTCACACACACAGACAGACACACCCTCACACAAAGCGGTCAAACATATTATAGCGACCCTCTTTTTCTGTCGGGGGTTTAAAAAAGATGTTCCTCAAATAAACCTCAAAACATTTTCATTTCAAAGCAACTTTGTTTTCTTGCGACATCAGCGAGCGCCTGTGAAAAATGTATCAGCAAAAGATACGTGACGTAAATCATTGCTAGATTTACACCGCAAGGATTTTCTTTCCATTATGAGCAGCTGCTTGCTAATAAAATCAGAATAAATTGCGAGTCATACGTTACACGAATTTGCATCATATACCAGACAAATCGCGACTATTTCTTACGACTACGTGAGTAACTTATCATTTGGACGGGTAGCATGAGCAGATTTCGTGAAGCTCTAAGCGTAAGGATGGGTTAGAGCGTATCTACGGGTTTATAACTACCTATCCCACTCTACGTCAAATAAAAGAAGACTTAACACTTTCTAGTCGCTAGAAATAGAAATAAAGAAGAACGTTTTTTTAGGTTTACAAAATGCAACAGTTGAAATCGATTTCTTAGACAATTAGGCTGGCGTCGAATAAATCTAATCTTGGTGGGTGTTATGCGGAACGTACTGAGCGTTAGTGTTTCGATTATAAAGGCAATTCCACATACATACTTTTTTATATACAGTAAGTAGGTAGTGTAGTATATTCTATGTACACAAGCTTCAAAGTTAGGCAAATTTTGTGAAACATGGCTTTGCAAACGCAACAAAGTAGCACAGCAGCCCCTCGATTGTTTAGCCGCCACCGGCAAGCGATATTTTTTTAAAATTCTACAACGTGTTACAAAACATCCTAACTCTTTTTACAGGGTGTAACCTACTGGTCAACAGGATGTCAATTCTGTAAAAAAAAGTTGAAAAAATCAATTTTTATTTTATAACCTCAAAATTTAAAATTTTTCATAACTTTTTTGTTTTTGGTATTAGATCAAATTTAAAAATATGTTTGTGTGTGTAGGTGCATTTGCAAAGCTTTGAGTTGTTAAAACATTGTGAAAGTCAATGAAAACAATATTAAAAAAATACTTTTCTCCTGCCACAGTGTTCACATTTTATTTATTTAAAATTCAACGGAACGTCATAGAGCAAAAAAAATATTTAGGTTGTGATCCCTATCACCGGGTGCTATTACCCTGTAAAAAGAGTTAGCATCTTTTGTAACACCTTGTATATAAAATAAATCTTATTTATAAGAAACAATTTCGACATACTGCAAAGCAGTTCGCATTTTGAAAAAGCGCATTTTGAAAAAGCTCACGTGAGATTATGGGGGGAGCGAGGGGGTCGAGCCAAATCCCACGACATCTCATCAAGGGAAGTTTCGAAAAATTTCAACCCAAATGCCCAATGCCCAACACTTGTACAGGCTAGATTAACTTACTAAACAGTAGATAGGTACTTCGGTGGCCCATCTAGGGGAGGACAACGTAACTATAAAAGTTTTATCCCACTTCGGCTAGCCCCATCTTGTTTTATTTCATTGAGTAAAGCGAGATGCCGCTACCCGATAGCGGGATAAAACTTTTATTGTGACACGCTCCCCTAGCAGGCAAGAGATGCGTGGAAAATCAGAGGGAAGGCATTTTTCCCCATGTCATAATAATACAGGGTGATCATGGTGAAGATTGAACTATCGAGTCCGAGAGGATTCATATTCGCGTATGAATGTAATTGGCTATCAATCTGAAATTACTTCACGAAACAATTGGGTACGCAAAGTTTTTTGTTCGAAAGTCCGTTATTGGCTTAAACTTATCTTTAGACAATATTGAGAAACTAATTTAATATTTTTTATTTTGGTCCAGTAGTTTTGTTTTTATGCGCTAAAATGTTTTGTTCCTATGACCGCCAACAGTATGCAGACCGTTGCGTGAAGGTCATAAAACCGTATCTTTGAAACGTTGTAAAATCCAAACTAATGAACCAAAATAAAAATTATTGTAATTAGTTTCTCAATATTGTCTAAAGATAAGATTAAGCCAATAACGGACTTTCGAACAAAAAACTTTGCGTAACGAATTCTGTAAAATAAGCATGTGATAATCGGAGCTTGAGGCAATAGCTTTACGCACGTAGCTCGCACGCTCGTAGTTACGAAATTGAAGAAAGTTATGATGTTTTCGCGTAAGTACGGTCAGCCACAGTCTAGGATACCCCAGGGTAGCTCTTACCGCGCGCGGCATAAGGACGCCAATCGAACAAAAAGGGTATCCTAGCTTGTGGCTGACTGTACCTGTATGAAAGCCAAGGGCCCTTCGATGTTTAGCTCTATCTCTAGGTAGGCACTTAAATATCCATTCACACGTCTGGAAGTGAAAAACTTATTACGAGTGTGAAAACATAGTAAAACCGATATACAGGGTGCTACAAAAAGTTCCTGTCATACTGAAGAGATCACTTAACTCAACAATAAGTACTTACAAGCAACTTCTACTGTCCCAAGTCCCAACTGCGAAATCTCGAAAAAATATCAGCTACTTGCTCCATACATTTGATACCTACAGTCGGGCTTTTTTAGTATGGAACAGTTGATACTTTTTTTCGATATTTTTTTACTCAAATAGTAGGGTTTTTTATTATTATTTTTTTAATTTAGTTTTATTTTTTATTTGTTTTCCGCCTATGGTCAAGGGTACGATTCGTCAAAATATCCCGTCCGTCAAAGTTGTCTTAAAAGTTGCTTTGTTTCCCTTTCTGTAAGACGTTGTACGTACAGGGTGTTTTAGAAAGGTCATCAATACAAAAATACAAGAAACCCATCAATACAAGCAACTTTAAGCGGCTGCTTCATACATTTGGTATAGATTTTTTGTATGGAACAGCTGATATTTTTTTCGAGATTTCGCACTTGGCCCCATAGTAAAAGTTGCTCGTATTGATGAGTTAAGCGCACCTTTCCGTGTCACAGGACCTTTTTTAAAACAGCCTGTATATTAATCGAAGTAAAACCCATAGTAATCACAACAAGCATCAGAAACGTATCTCGGCAAATCGTGAATAACAATTCAGCATTAGAATGAATACCTAAGTACCTATCTACCTTTCTCCCTAACTTGTTTCTGAATCTAGATTGTAGACCAAAGTATTTCTTGATTGCCTCCCATTATGTCTAAAGCCTTACACATAAGAGAAATGTAAGCCTCGAAACTTCATGTATATTACATGTAATATTAAGAGACAATAAATTTTGGAGTGGAAGTGGAGGAAGGAGGTGCGAAAGGTCCGTTTTAGGTAGTCAGCGACACTCTAGGATACCCCCTTTGGCTTGATTGACGCACTCATGACTTATGTTGCGGGCGGTAGGAGCTACCATCGGGTGTCCTAGCGTAGATAAGATAAGATAAATTTATTTAGCTCACTTAAGGTGTTAATTACTGAGTATCAAACAAGGACCCTGTTAGGGCACTGCTAACTTACGTAACTTAAATATCACTTCAAATGTACAGCAATTTAATAATTCAATGCAAGGCCATTTTTAAATAGTTGTTTAAAATCATATTCAGAAGTTGACGTGTTTCAGGAATAAAGCCAGGTCAACAGGATGTGAAATCTGTAAAAAAAAGTAAAAAAAAACAATTTTTATTTTTTAACCTCAAAATTGAAAAAAAATAAAATCATAACTTTTTTGTTTTTGTTATTAGCTCAAATTAAAAAATACGTTTGTGTGTGTAGGTGCATTTACATAGCTTTGAGTTGTTAAAACATTGTGAAAGTCAATGAAAATAATATTTAAAAAATACTTTTCTCCTGCCACATCGTTCACAATTAAATTTATTCATTTAAAAATTAACGGAACGTCATAGAGCAAAAAAAAAATTTAGGTTGTGATCCCTATCACCGGGTGCTATTACCCTGTAAAAAGAGTTAGGTACTTTTGTAACACCTTGTATACTACCGTCCCTATTTACTTATATCCGTATATGGATGTGGATGGCGAGGGACCGTAAGAGGTGGGAAAAGGCCTATAATACCCAGCAATGGGAAGAAGTGGTCTGATGATGATGATGTAGAGTTTTCACTACCGAGAATCGAACCTACTATCTTTTTCTTGCGAGTCCAGCGTTCTACCCACTGGGACACATTAAGTTAGGTACTACAGCTGTTGTGTTAAAGCAACCGGTTGTCATAACAGAAATCGCTCTTTATTATTAAAGCCTTTTGTGTACTACTATTTTGTAGAGCAAGTTTATTTTTGCTCACAAATGATTTTCATTGTCATGCCTATCATTTTGGCATCTCTTAAATCATCTTTTGGCTTTCATTGTAGGTGTAGGCTGAGTTGAGAAAGTACCTAATGGATGGCTGACGAAATGATGCGAACGAAAGTTAATTGAGGAAGATAAATGGTTTCGTGTCCACATTTGGTGTCACCTTTGATCTTGCGTTGCTTTGCAGGATATGTTTCGCCATCTATTATTATTTTAGAAGGCTGTACATTGTAAGTGGGTACATAAAAATGTTGATAGTTTAAAAAAAATACTTTTCATCTCCCATGCTCGGAAAGTTTGCTGTTACTAGTAACTTACGATCGTGTAAAGGCCGGATTTAAACTATCTGCATCTTAGTGCGCTTCGAAATTTGAACGCGACGCCGGGAAAGTCTTTCCCGCGCCCTATGGTGTTGAAAAAGAAAAAAACACTGGCCGTTTAAGTAGATGCCAGATCCCGACCGAAAAAAGATCCTCATTGATAGTTCGTTTACACGCGTACTTCAGCGAAAGTGATTGTTCGTACCCATTCTCTATACAAAACTGTGAATGTAAATGGGGCATAAGGATCTTTTAAAAAGGTAAAGTCACGGAATAGAACATTCAGAAACGCGGTTTCTTCTTATAGTCTTTTCAATATTTTGTACACTATATTTATTTTTAATACCAGTAAATTAAAAAAAAATGCTTCGCTTCTGTTTTATCAAATAGATAATTATGTTTTGGTTTGTTAAATACATTTTTTCAAACGATATTACTAATTTCATTTTTTATCTCCTACAAATTTTTATTTTATATGGTAAAAGTTCAGAATGTACCCGGAAAAAAAAACATTCTTTTATTTACATTATTTTTGTGTCTGGATAAATAAACTTCAGGAAATTATTAATAAAACGAATGGTTTTAATACCAACGAAGCTCAAAACTTTAGTGCGGCAGCCGTAACTACAGTAAAATATGCTTTTAAAAGGAACTTATTCGACTCACCTGTTTTGCCTGTAAGTAGTTGTCTATAGAGTTTTTCCCGCTTGGCTAACAAAATCATTTCCTCGCTTCTGTGAGATGAAAAGTTTTGTGTTTCGCACGAATGCAATATTATTTGCGTTTCGTGCTTCTGAATACCTCGCTACGCTCAGGTTTCTTTTTTTGAACCACTCGCTACGCTCGTGGCTCAATTTTAGAAACCTTCGCTAGCTCGGTTTTCAATACAAGCACTCGCCGCAAACAATAATTTTGCATTCTTGCATAACAAATAACTATTATTGCTGCAATGAAAGTCAAAGCAAAATCTAAAGAACACTACAGGTAGGTACCTAACTATTTTACAAAATAACTTAGCCAAAATATCAAAGTCTGCTATACTGCCCAGGTATATTTAGCTCAATTTTAAATTTTGTTTTTGTCAACATCAGTAGCAGTATCAACAGCAGTTGATACAAAAGATCACATGAAAAATATAGCCTTTTGTTGGTTTTCGTTGGTTTCAACTCGAAATTCAGCTCCCTAAAAGATAAATTATCCCGCAAATTACACGTCAAGTCAAAACCGAACTTCCACTTATGTTTTATGACTGGCCAATGTGTTACTAATACGTAACTTTCCTATTCGATCGACGGTGAAATGGAAACCTAGACGGACGGTTAACACTCAAGGTGCACACTCGAAAATTACAGGCTGAGTGAAGAAAGTGGCTCTATTCGGATGGCAACGAAACATTAGTGTTTTCTTACTTTAAGCGCGATTATTTTACACACGACAGCACGCACGTAGATAGGTGGCGGCGGGATTTATTCGTAGGTTAAGGACATAAGCCTAGATTCCAGATCCTAGAACCTACGAAGAAAACCCGCCCGCCACCAAAAGTTGCCATTTTTGGCGGCGGCGAGATTTATTCGTAGGTTCTAGTCCAAAGTGTCGTATCTGGAATCGAAAGTCCAAAGTGGCCGTTTTTTTTTTGTGATTTTACGGCTCTTGTGGACTGGGTATTCCTCTTAACGGGCCAATGGGTTAAAACCTGTTACAATGGGGATTTTTTGTTTCCAAGTATTAAAAATAGCACGAATAACTGTCAAAATCAGTCTATTAATCTGTGGTTTCCATATAAACCACTGATTTAGTTGCACGATTTAGTACGAATCGCTGTCAAATTTGACACTTTGAAAAATGGCAGAGATATACCTACCACATATTTTTATCCAGCAACTAAAATTCCACATTGCATGGGCAGCACAGTCTATGCTGTGCAATCAATCAGCGCAAAGTGGCCGGCTTGCTGACAGGGCAGGCTATTGATATAAACTGTCTATTACCTGTGTTGGTTGGTGTGCGAACTCGGACGTCCATTTACGTCCGCAAACAAGAAGAGGTCTCCAGCTGCTCTGTGACAGATCGTGGAACACTCGTCTCGTACAAAGTTGCGGTAAGAAAACTGTACCGATTTTCAATACCAACATTATCGGTGCAAGAACTAAAGCAAGATTAACCTCTTTACCTCTTTCGCTCGTCGATCATTATTACTCATTAGCAAACTTGGATAGTATACAAGGTGTTAAAATTTTTACAGGGTTATAGTATCCGATGATAGGGATCATAACCTAAACAACTCAACAACTCAAAGCTATCCAAACGCACCTTCACACACAAACATATTTCTAAATTTGAGCTACCTAATACCATAAACAAAAATGTTATCTAGATGTAGAGATATTTTAACCGCAAACATATCACAGATTTGTTTTGTTGCAAAACAAGGAATGAAAGTTTGGGTAGGAAGTTAGGTAAATGCGTTCTTCGAATCATACGGACCTATAGGGTCCAAACCTATATTTTCCAAGTGAAATTATGTAAGTTAGTCGCACCGTTAGCTTTATCTAATTACGATCAATATTACCTACAAGCAGCTTAGCTGCTCCAGTGACGTGCAAATCTAACATCTTAAACAGTTAAACAATGAAAGTTCAAGTTTCAAATAGCTAATTGGATACGGAGTGTCGGGGTGCGCGGTGGATAGATCGCCGGTACAGTTTATGGCGGGCTGCGAGTGCCACGGACGCGGCGGGGGATGCAAAAGCATAAAACCGCTGCACTGCTTATAACTTTTTTTAAGGTCAGTTCGTCACTTTTCTGAGCTTTAGGTAGACCTGCTGTATAAGCATGAACCGGCACATCAAGGTTTATCTGTAGATTCATACCGCTTTATGTCCATCCAAAGAGTGGGTTTGTTTTGTATATTATGTGGTACGCAAGACGCCATGTCAAAGCGTACACTTTTGTTTTTAACGTACCTAACCGAGTAGAGTGATAGCGTGTAAGCATCAACGTGCTGTTTTGTGTACCTAACCACAGCTATATCTCGATGCTACTTCCCCCGCTCCACCTGACGTTCCGCTCAGACCGTGGTAGTAACATAAACGGCGCTTTATATCGTGCAGAATATCGTTCGATCTCGTCGCTACTTCCTCCGCTCCGCCTGACGCTCCGCTCGGCCCGTAGCAGTAACATAAACGGCGCTGTTTATCTGTGCAGAATATCGTTTGGCGGTTCGCGCTTCGCGTCGCGCCCGCGACCGAGCAGGCGGCCCTATTCTGTGCTTAGCTGGCTGAGGCGCAGTGTTGTGACTGTTTTGCCATTGTTATGACTTTGCGAATATAAGTTTGAAACGGTTCAAATCGCAGTTATTTTTGTCAGCAAAATAATTAAGCATGTTTTTTTCAGTGACGGTTGGCTTATAATAACAGCGATTCGATCCATTTCAAACAAAATTAATTATTTACGAGTATTTACTGAGAATTTAGTGTCAGTGTTAGGTTTTTAAATATTCACGGTTTCAAGGTGGCCGGCGGGGTGCCAGTCGAGAGTCACTTTAGCAATGTGGTGATTGGATCGTCGCAGGTTGTCTCCTAAGTCCTAACCAGCGCTATAAGCGTTCCCTGATATCTTGGCCCAGTAAGTAAGATATAGACTGTACCATTGTTCGTGTCCCACTAACTGGGCAAAGGTTTTCCGAGAGAGAGTTCGAGCTTAATCACCACGCGTGCTCAATGCGAATTGGCCATTTCCGCGTTTAAGGGTATAATGCCTCATACCCTCAGGTTTCCCCACAATGTATTCCTCCTCAGTTAGCGAGTGGTATTGATTGGTACTAGAAATTCACAAATGCCCCAGTACTGTAACGTAATCATTGAAACAGAATAGGCCCTTTGGCGGGCGACAACCAGAGCGTGCGCGCGCCAGGCCCCGCTAATTAAACAACCGCAACACTATTCTTTTCATAAACGCAGTGCTTTCTCCAGCAGCAGACGCCACTCTATGGGCGCCGGAGTGACCAGCTCGCGTAGCATGAGGCGGTGTTAGAGAGTATCTATGGGTTTAAAACTATATGTATCTCACTCTTTCGTTTGACGTAGAGTTTGATGGACAGAGTTTTAAACCCACAGATACTCTCTAACTCCGCCTCATGCTACGCTAGCAAGCAGCTAGCAACAACATTGAAAGTTTCCTAGCTTTTGCCCGCGACTTCGTCGGTTTTCAAGACGCGTAGACTTAGTATTTTCCCGTTATCACAATAGAAAATAACCTATAGCACTCAGCGATAACGAGTAGGCGACATCTCGGACAAAATATTTTCGGACAATTTGTCCGAAATGTCGCTTTGAATTTTTATTATTTTTGAGGCGACATCTCGGACACTCTCAAAATATTGAACCTGTATCGTACAGTCAGATACTAAAGTATTCAAATATAATACACAGACAAAGAACGTTACCACAGCCGCCTATTTTAGGATAGCTAAAGTGTCTTAAATAAGCCGTTTTCCTTGACAGTTAAAGCCTGAATTTAAGCACTCAGATCGCGTTCGGCTCGTTTTTGATGAAAAAGTACGAGGCTTACATAAGGTGCTAGGAGGATCTTCATTCATCACCTCAGTTCATTTTGTTCCTAACCAACCCCGCGTAATGATGTGAGAACTGAGGTGGTGAATTGGTGATCCTCCTACCACCTTATGTAAGCCTAGTACTTTTTCATCAAAAAATATTTGATTTAACGCGACCCTACGCTACGTCTTGATAAAACTCTATAACTAGTGGGACTTATTGGCTGTGCTGAGCCTTTGTTACCTGCGCAGTGACATGAGACGCGGGGGCAGATTTCCAAACGTTGGTACGCGAGACAAAACATTCAAATATTGTCAACATAATATAGTTAAGATAAGCATAAAGTTATAAGCATAAGCATAATAACAAAAACATAATGAAATAAACTGTGTGGGAGAGCAAATATTGAAGACTGCATAAGTACACAAGATATTATTTTCATGTGTTTGTAAAATTTTTATTAGTCTCCTCATAAATAAGATCGATGGGAGTTTTTTATCCGACTGTACAAAACAGCTTTATTTGTAAGTGTCCGAGATGTCGCCTCAAAAATATTAAAATAATAAAGCGACATTTCGGACAAAGTGTCCGAAAATATTTTGTCCGAGATGTCGCCTACTCGCGATAACGTAGCTTCCCATTAGTGAAAGAATTTTTTAAATCGGATTAGTAGGTAGATTTGGAGATGACCCCCTACATACATACTTACAAACTTTTCCTCTTTATTGAACCAGCGAGCGAAGCGTTCGAAGTTCTCCGAGTCTACTTGAACAATCCGGCGTTTGTATGTTGGTATGTATGTATGTATGTTTGTATGTATGTATGTATGTATGAATGTTCGTTCGACGATAACTTGAGTAAATTTAGTTGGATCGTCATGAAATTTGGTAGGCGGGTAAATGAGGCCAAGAGAATTTTTAAGTTCGAACACGAGCCAAATCGGTTGAGGGGTTGCTGAGATATGGGGTCGCGAGTTCATCGTTCGGGGCGAACCACTAGTAATATTAGTGTAGATGTAGCGGTGGTGGATGCATAGTGGCCCAATGGGTAGAGCGGTGGTCTCGCAACCCAGAGGTTCTCGCAACCGAGAGGTTCTCGCAACCGAGAGGGTCTCGCAAGCGAGAGGGTCTCGCAACTATGATCGCGCGCGGCATAGTGCGTCAATCGATCAAAAAGGAGTATTCTAGCCTGTTGCTACCGGGCATCAAACCTAGGCACTCCCGCTTGCGAAAGCACCGTTCGACCCATTGGGCTAAGGCTTTTACTGAGATACTCCATGGTATGGAGGAAAATCAAAACCGGACAGAGGGAAGAAACTCCGGACAAATCTGGACGGATAATCGTACTATGTAATAGGTACTCTACTCGATGTCTAGTACGATAATAAGCTAGAAAGATCTCGATGCTCGATATAATTATAGTGCTCTTTCCCCTCTTTTGATTTTAGTTGAGTTTTGAGTTGGTAAAGTAAAGATTTTTATAAGGCTATAATAAAATATAATTTTAGAACCTCATTATTCTCGTCTTAAAATTCGCATCGACAGTTACTTGGCTCGATAGCTAGGCGCCTATGCAGCTGCATGGTTGCAAGAGATTGCGGGTTTAATTCCTGTCCCGAGCGAATTTTTAACCTTATAAAAAAGCATTATTTAGCACAGGTTAGTGCTTTAGAGAATACAAAAAGCGTATCAAGCTGTCAAAGCTCAACATGGCTTTTCAAGCTAGGCCGGAATCGCGCGTCAAACACAACACAAAACAAACTAAACAAACTGAAAGCTGTTATTAAATATCAACACATCATGACAACGACCAAAAAATTACCCGATAATAATGGGGTGAAAACAGCAAATAAGCATGTTTAAATCCAAAAATTAATACAAAAGCCAGCGGCCGTGCCAATTAAGAGTAGGGCTGCCTAACAATTCAAAAGCATCGATAACAATCACATCTTAAACATTTGTAATAAGTTGAAAAAGCAAGTTGGTTAGTGCTTTAGAAAAAACAAAAAGTGATTATTCACATCGTCTCGTAATAAAAGAATCGATATAATACTACCTATAGTATCGACTCTAAAACACTTCGCACCGAATACACTTTGCCGCTAACCTTTCGAAATATTTTAGACCGATTTGGACGGAAAAACGATTTGACCACCAATCATTTTATGCGCTGAAATTTCTGTAATTAATTAACTTTTATGATGCTTATGATCAAATTAAATTAGGCGGAAAGTGTGTTACCTACAACCTCTATCAGTAAAAAAGTTAGTTAAATCCTATAAACGTCCCACTTGGGCTCAGACCTTATCTCAGAGCGTGATTTCGTGCCTAATGCAGATTGGCGAATTTTCGTCGACGGCGATCCGCACCGTATGAAAAATATCGATGCTAGCACATTATCGATACATTTAGCCCATCTCTAATTTTGAGCCCACATGCCAATTACAGCGTTTGTGCGACTGACTGACTGACAAACGACTCGGCGGCTCGAAATAATAAAGACATCAGGCATAATTGGCATTTTCACATGCTTTCATCGGAAGGCCGCGGTGAAAGCACCGAGGAAATAGATCCAGAGGTTCACTTGCAGATCACATTGAAAGGCACATGGTTTACTTCAATGGCCCGTTTTTGACTTACAGTTAAAAGCTGAATTTAAAAGCACTTGATAGATGGCGCTCATAGGCGTGGCTATAGAAGAACCGAGACATGGCGGTCAAAGTTTGCTTACACAGACTAATAATATCTTTAGAAAAAGCTAAATTTGACAGCCGTGAAAACGACTGATATAATCACATAATAACAATGTTTTTTTATAGATCGATTACGGCTGTGACTAGCCAAGCTCTTCCATTGCTAGCAAGATAAGTCTGAGCCTCATGGCGGCCTTAGCCTCGGCAATGCATAATTATTATTGTAAATATGTCCACAGTCTACTGCTTCATTTTGGCCCGGCTGATATGTTGTTGCGCAGTGTAAGAAGATAGATAGACCGACAGTTTTATTATTAAAAATAAACACTACCGACTATGCCATCTATCGATCTGTCATTCTGGTAATATTTATTTTGTGGGGAAAGGTCTGCCCCTCTACCCTTGACGCAGTTTTCCAATACGGCCGCAATATGGCGCAATTTACTAAATTGAATATTTTACAAATTAAGACGCATTTTGTGTTTTTATTGAATAAAACAGCCTTACCTTTGAATAAACATTACAAAGTATTTAAAATCAAAGCAATACTATGCGAATTCAAAGAGAAATTAATTTTAAAACTTTTTCAATTGGTTCGCAATAGCGTCAAGGGTAACCCCACTGCATTGGCATATTTAGTTACGTAATTTCGTTATTGTACGCGCATGGTAGCGAAAGATATGAATGAGTTGAGTGAGTGTATACCTAGAGTAGCAGTTGCTATTGGGTCTTAGTACACTATATCGGAGCGTAGGCGTCAATGTAGGCTAAGGCTTCTGATTGGTTGTTTTCATTACATCGCTACGTCACGTCACTAAAATATCCAATCAGAAGCCTTAGCTGACTTTGATGGCTCATTTCATCAGATTGTAGGTACTAAGAGCGTGAAAATGTGGCTTTAGAACAAACATTGAAAAGTGCAATTTTATAGCACTTAAATTGTAGTAAATGCTGTGAAGCGAAAATTTAAAGGAAACACTTTTCATATCGTTCTTCAAAGTAAAGTCCATCACTAAAAATAGCACCTGTTTTGTTTTAATTAGATATAACTTTCGCATTTACAATCAGATTCAGAAAAAAATCAAATTAAAATATCGATTACTCACATACCTACCTATTGAACTATCTGCCACTTACTTTGTTAATAGATTCGGTAATCAAATTGTAATATCATACAACGAAGAGATAATAGTTGGTCGCCATAATGATTAACAATCGTAACGGGCTGAGGCGAACTGCTATAAAAGTAGAAATTAACGGGTTTGGACTACTTCGTACTTAGTTTTGACCCTACGGTGCCCAACAATATTGCATAGCTTATGGCAGATTGAGGAAACCCACCACGGGTAGGGTATGGCAGATTCGCACGAGTAAATCAATGAGTAGGAGAAAGATGTAGCCTATACGGTATACACAATCACTAGCTGAGTATAGGCCTTCTATTAGAGAGAGAGAGAGAGAGAGAGAGAGAGAGAGAGAGAGAGAGAGATATACAGGGCAATTTTCAAATAGCTTTTAACCTCAGACACCCCAACTTCTAAAAGTGATTTCCAACAACTTTTGTTCTACGACTTTGGTAAAAGCGCAATTTTTTTCTCCACATAAAAAAAATTTTTTTTGAAACATTTTTTTTAGCTCAGAGTAGAATAGAAGTTTGTAGGAGAGGCTAGAAAGGTGGTTGAGAGTGGAGGGGCAAGAAAGCGCGCCGCGCAGGGAGCGCTGGAATGATAGAAATGCACACTCTTAAGGAAATTATCGAGCTTTTCGAAAAGTCGTTGAACAAAAGTTGTTGGAAATCACATTTAGAAGTTGACGTGTCTGAGGTTAAAATGTAGAGAGATTTTGGACTTTATCATCACGCGTGCTCACTGCGGATTTGCGATGTTATTACGACTAATACGGCTCAGATTTCCTCACGATGTTTTCGTGAATCTAGGTATTTCAGAGGCTCAGATTTACTCACGATGTTTTCCTTCAGGCGAAAGATCTGTCTCTACGTTTTTTTTTAATATGTTAGATTTACGGGTAAATAGGTTCAAAAGTGATATAATTTATTTCTTTCTTCGAATTTGTCATGAATTTCAGAGGGAGCGGTGAGGCCAATGTTAAATCTTTGAAATATTGGGCCCAAAGAACGGTACCAGTGAGTTCGTGCCCAATTTGTAGGTATGACAGTTACACGGTGTGCACTTTCTTTCTTTTGGCTATAATGTGGACTTAGAAAGCGTAATCCTGAATTAACAGCCTGTAACGTATTAAGTTGCTAGCATAATACAAACATTGCCATGCGTTTTATTAGACAAACAGGCAAATTAAGCCTAATTTAGTAAGTAAGTGTGCAAATATGTATTCTCTAATAAATTGGCAACAATTTAGGAACTGTTTTTATGTATTCTGAAAAGCTTTTTCGATGTGATCAAGGAGTAAACTCGCGGCTTACGACGCTCGCGGCTTACGACGAGTATCAGGAATAAAGCTGTTTAAAATTACCCTATAAATCATCTAATTAAGTAGAAATGCCTTCTAGTTTAAATTAAAGTTGCGAACTCTAAGCTCTCTAATACAATTTATTTAAGTAACCAAAGGACTTTGCCCTTATTTTATTATTCAGTAAAGAAAAGTCGTTAACCGAAATAAACCTTAATCCAATCAAGAAGGATCAAAAGCTTTAATTCATGAACGGGCAGGATTCAAATTAATTACTTACTTGCTTGAGTGACTTTGTCAAAGGGAAATTCTGAAGGACTCGTCAAATGTAAACGTTGTGTTGTATGGTTCTGGTTACCTACGCTTCAGTAATGTTTTAGTAGCTCCGATTTGACACAATATCGACCCGTTTCGAATATAATAAGGTGAAAAATGTTACTTGACATCAGCAAATATTCGCTTCTTGATACTATAAAACATAAGATAGTTTCAGGAAAAAAACAGTTAGACAAGGCGTAAAATAATACCTACTACGTGAAGATGGCGCAAGAAGCCATACATAAAACAAAGACACTCAGAAAAGAAAACGAAAGCAAACAAGCACCTTTTGTTAAAATTTTGCTCGGCACCAAAGCATTCAGAGAGACTAAATAAATAATTCTACTCGGAAATTTTATAAGGCAGTATGTAGTAGTATTTTTGTATTTTCTAAAGCTTTTAATATTATAAACCATAAATTAAAAAATATTTACAGCATGAAGTAGGTTAAAAATATAAACAAATAAGGGGTCAGGGGCCTTAGCCTGTAACGCAATGGCGTATCGATGGCGTCCCATAGAAGGACAAAACAGGGATTTCCTCGTTTTTCTCCAGCGAACTAATCCTCTAGAATAAGAATCAGAATATATTTTCCGGCTTTTCGGGCTATCGTCGGACTGTCTGGCTGATGGTCTGCCTACGATCTCTTCTCCTCATGGAGTCAAACACCACTACTTGATTGATTTCTTCCATCCGTCGGCTTAAAACATCATATCCATTCAGAAAACAAAGTTTCACGAAAGGAATAATTTTAATAGTTGTTGGGGCTGACTTGTATGTAAACACTTCACAAAGGGGCATACAAACAAGGATCCGCAAAAGAGAAAGTCTAGACGACCTTGTCTCTTATGTATGTATGACTAATTGAAAAAACCACGCAAACAAAGGTTGCGTAAGCAGCGAAGTTATTTTGTACAATCTTCCCCGATGCGTAACATGGTGGTTCTGTGTTATAGATAAAACATGTATGTATAAATCTAATTTACTTTGATGCTATATAATGCTGTACAAAATTATGCTTCTTTTCTATTATCGCGATATGGATGATTGGTAAATATTTTGTTTTTGTATAATCATTGACTCTTACCATTTGATCTTTCGAGCTCGATGAGGATTTTTGTAATAAGATTTAAGCTAAAGAAATACTTACGTGAATTATTATTTTTCATGTGTTCAGAATAATATCAAGTTTTTATTATAATATGTAATTTTATCTTCGAGATTGTGGTAGCCTGACTAGCAGAGAAAAAAAGCACGTGTTTGACTCAAAGCTCTGAGCTCATCGTCTAGCTAGATCAAACTAGTTTCGAATCTAACCCGAGAGTGGTGTTCCGACCTCTTTGCAAAGTTGAACTGGGACAGAAGTGGCAGGAATGCCCAAGGACAGCTATGTCCCTCGCACATACCTGGAGGCGCATTTAGACCCGTAGAAAGCTTGATCCTTCTCATTTTGCTCTTCGTAAAAAGTCAGAAAGCGGGAAGGAATATTTTTGTTGATGTTATGCATATTCTTTCAGTCCGCTTACCCGCGGGATTCTGTCTAAAGGTCTTTTGTCATGTCCTTTCGCGAAACGCGACTCAAGTCTACAGTAGTTTGTCACTTATAGACTTGCTTTTGCCTTTAAAATCTTATCAGTCGCGGAGGATTTTAGCGTTTGCGAAATATTTTACGTCGAAATAAATCTTTTCGCACCGCAAACGAAGTCGCGGTACGCATCATAGACGGGCTGGTGGTATTTCTGCCTGCGCTAGGTTTGTGGTGCAGAATGATTCTATCATAATTCACCATAGTAGCAAAAATCTCGATAATAATCAGCAGTACTGCAAAATGGAAGGACTAATAAGAAGAAAGACTCCTTACGTTGCGCTAACCTTACCCTCGCATTAGCAATGCAATGAAAGAAACCAGCAATTGCCTTCTCCCTTAGAGTACGGTCGGCCACAATCTCAGATTCCCCGTGGCAGCTCTTATCGCGCGCGGCATAAGGGCGCCAATCGAACAAAAAGGGGTATCTGACACTGTGGCCGACTGTACCTACCTATTACCTAAGCATAGGTGAATGGTTATCTACTACGGAATTAAATTAACACGTTGACGGACACTGACTGCATTCGACGTCCTCAACATTTTATGAAAAAATACACAACGTCGAATGCAGTCCCTACTCTTGACCTAATTATTTCTACAACGCTCCATGCAGTCCTGTTTTATCTAGAGTTTGTATGAAGATCATCTTGTTGTGCTTTATTGGGTCAGATTTCAAAGTTCTATGTGCCCCACGAGGACCACTTTTCACACTTGTAAATGACTCGCACACAAACGCAAAAAGTGTGCACTCGCGCGCACAACGGTTTACGACGTCGTGTTTTCTTTACTGCGCCTAGGCAGTGTGCCGGCATGTGCGCCAGTGAGTAGTCACGTCACCCAAGATGCCCAAGAAGATCCTTATGGGGATGGAGATTATGCTTCCGACGGTAACTATGAGCCAGAATAGATATGAGTCTGATAGCTCCAACACGTGCGTTGATGAGGATGCATTCGGAGTGCTAGACTTAAGTCCACCTACACTATCTACCTCAACATCTGATAAAAAAAAGTCTTTACCAAGCTGTGCAATCACAAAAGTCTTTGGTCGAGCTACAAACTCGTCGCCTTCTACATCTGGCCAACAAAGACTCAATCTCCACGAAGAGCCCTGTATGGCGAGTTTACGAACATGCCTGACGACCAACTTGAACAGAATAAACTGTGTTTTGTTCTGTTTATAACAATTTAGGTACCCATTTGATTATAAATAAATGATAGAGGTTGAAACTTATTTTATTTTCTGAATATTTAGACGTCATAAGCACTGATTCCTTTCGACAACTGCTTACCACGTTAGACTGGGATTGCAGTTGTGTCGTTTATAAGATAGTTTTTTTGATCGAAAAAAATCACAACTGCATTTACATCGGACGTCAATGGCAGTTGTGCATCATAATCATATTTACAGTAGCAATGCTAGATCTCACAACGGCATTATACGTCGGACGTTTATGACAGTTGTGTCTTAGAATAATCCGGCTTCTCAATTATAATGATGCACAACTGCAATAACCGTCGCTTCAACTCCCATACAATATTTTAGTGCTTTTTTATGGGTTTCACCGTTTCTATAGTGTCCGTCAACGTGTTAACAAACAAGTGACGCTTCTAAAGGCGTTTGGTCTGAACGCGTCATCATAACATAGCAAAGAACTGGAATTATAATATCAACAAGAATCAGCTGTCCCCAATCTGGTGGATTCCTCAGATTCCTTCGCGGCCATTATTTTAGCACACATAACTCTTTTGTTTCAACACTCAGGGCTGTGTCTTTAAATATGACGATGGAGAAGGGCTACTCGTATGGCGAAAGAAAATCCACGTCACCATGATTTCTTTTTTAAAGGGGCTTAAAATAATTTTAAATATATTTTTTTAAAAAATCAATTTCAGTATGCTTTAACTAGTGGTTTGCCCCGAACTGTGAATTCGCGATCCCATATGAATTTAACAACCCCATATCTCGGCAACCCCTCGACCGATTAAGCTCATGTTCGAACTTAAAAAATCTTTTAATTTCATTTACTCGCCTACTAAATTTCATGACGATCCGACTAAATTTACTCAAGTTATCGTCGAACGAACATTCATACACACATACAAACATACAAATGCCGGATTGTTCCAGTAGACTCGGAGAACTTCGCTCGCTTCGCTAGCTCGTTCAACTAAGAAGCCTACTATAGGTTTTTGTAGTCTAGCTGCACTACGAGGCAACTACTACTGCAAAAAGTTTTTAAGGCGCTCTGGTCCTTAAATACGTTATCAATCAAACCACAGAAAGTAAGTGATACCGAAGTACTTTGATTGAAATTGAAAATTGGTGCTTCATACATTTAATTTACTCGCCAAAAAAAACTTTCGTAACGTGGTGCCTATCTCTACCCTATTTTATCTATCTTGTAAAAATTATACCTACAGATACCTATAACTCTGACCACTTTTACTGTTCTAGATGTGTGAAATAAATATGTTTTTGTGACCTTTTGGAAGCTTACATACGTAACGAATGCCTGATAGTTTTCCTTTTTTTTTCTGTCTCCAGCAAGTGTAGTTTCTGTTAGTCACTGTTTAGTGAGTCAGGGCTGCGGTAGTGTGCATCCTGCTTTCACTAATTATCTCGTTCGCCCTATTAAAATCTAAGCTCTGAATAGTTTTAACTTTGTGTTTGTTCTATCGTATCTCGCATCTATTCAAATTAAAGCGGCTCTAATTAGGCTTGTCTGGGCTTGTTCGTGCTCTTTCGGAAACTTAAAGGGTAACTAACCTAGGTAAACACTACTTATCGTCTTCGAGTCTTATTCACATTTCCACCAAGTCTCATAGTTTTAAAATTTTAGGGTCTTCCCTGTTATTTTGATTGTGTTTATGCCAATAAATGTTTATGAAGACCTTTGAAGTATGGAAGTATTGATGTTTAGCTATCCGGTATTTAGTGTAACCTAAATAGGAACTTTACTCCCCGCCTGAGTATGAAAACTGTATGAGTATGATTGTATGATAATTACGTCATCAATGTCTAAAATCCAATCCGTTGCACGTAGAAAGAGCCTAAAATATCAAAACTTCTCTGGGCCTCAGGCCCTAGATACTTTTTCGTGCTATATGTTTGATCTAGATATCGTAATTTGAGAACACTTTCTGTTATCAATTGATCATAACTGAAGCTCCACTGATCCTCCCCCCAGGAGAGGAGGTAGTGGAGTAAACCATGAGCCACTCTTCTTTGAGAGTACCTATGCGCAGGCGCAGGCGGCATGACCTAGGTACCGTTAATCGGTCCGGGGCACCCTGTTTTGGCAGGGTGTCGGGAATTGTGTGCCTCTTTCATGACCTCGGTTGTCGTTATCGGGAACAAAATCTCAAACGTACATTTCCTAATTTGTAGTAGCAATACCACTCGCTAACAAGGAAACAATGTGAAGGAAAACATCGTGAGGAAACCCGCGGATAAGATGGCTCCACACGTATTGACTTGTCTTTCCTGTGGGTTAGGCCGACTAATCTGTCAAGATGGTATAGGTTCTGGGCAAGCCTAATACATCTAAAACAATGTCCCAGGCACTGTAGCGCCGAGTGGTCTCCGTACCCATCCAGTGTGAATGAAGGTGCCACTGGACGCTGTATAAATCATCTCATTACGTAGATATAAAAGGCCTTAGTTAACTTGAAAGTAGTCTGAAGGAGCATGAAGATCCACTGACAGTTCTACAAATAACTTAGCCTAGCGAATCAGAGGGGTTACCCTTGACGCTAATGCGATCAAATTGAAAAAGTTTTGAAATTAATTTCTCTTTGAATTCGCATGGAAATGCTCTGATTTTAAATAATTTGTAATGTTTATTACAAAGGTAAGGCTGTTTTATTCAATAAAAAAACAAAATGCGTCTTAATTTGTAAAATATTAAATTTTGTAAATTTCGCAATATTGCGGCCGTATTGGAAAAATGCGTCAAGGGTAGAGGGGCTGGTCTGAGAAACTTTGCCTTCTAGGCCGAAATGCTCGAAACTCTATAAATCAACGGACACTCTCCACCATTTGTTTTAAGCGACAAACTGGTCACCTGATGACTAATGGAGCACATTAATCGGACTATCTACCAAGCTAACGAGTTTAAATATCCACAAATGGTACAGGATACGTAGAAGGTCCAAAGAAATCTGACGTAGAGTAATACAGTTACAAATGCGCGTTAGAAAAATCTTCGCGGGTTCAAAAAAATTACAAAATTATTTAATTTCTTTGAAGAATTCATCAGCCTTCATATTTTTACCTCATTTTTATTCATAAATGTATGTATATTGTCCTGCCTGGCACAAATGGTGAAAAAACCTCTAAAAATGCCAAAAGAAAATAAACATCTTAATTTTTTTAAATACCTCTATAATCTAAGAAGTAGGTTAGGATTTTTTTAAGACCAGAACGTTCAGGCAACCAGGAACAGAACTCGGACCTCAGATTCCGAGTTCTTGCCGATGACAAATGGAGGACATTAATCGGGCTATCTCGCTAACGAGTCCCGATACTATCGCCGCGATTTCGACTTACAGTGCGTCACGCCGCGCCGCAAAGCTTCGGTGTAGCTTCTTTGGTAGAGGGACCATGGGTTTTGTGACACCTCTCCCTCCAAGACTACTGTGAGATTTTGTTATATCGGCCCCAATACTGACCACTTAGGTCATGAAGGAGGCACACAATTCGCGACACCGTGCAGGGTGCTCCGGACCAATTAACGGTTTTGTTTTGTTTTTCAAAATTCTTTATTTCACAGAAAACACACATTAAAGCACACACACTATTACACTTACAGACAGGAAAACAAGACACTTTATCGGGCTGATACACCCTTCAAAGCTTAAGAATATGGCAATCTAATACTATTTAAAACGAGATAAGCTATTATTTTCTAAGAAACACTATAAATTTATAATTACTATGAGCTCATTAGGAAGTGTGTCTCACTTTTTGTACATTCAGTAGGTACTTAAAATAATAAGGCATTAATTACGAAAATGTATGTCCCGATCGCAATGCGATTTACGAAAAATGGGGTAGGGTAGTAGGCAAAAACACATCAGCACATCACCAATTAACGGTAGGTCTTGCCGCCTGCACTTGCGCTTAGATACTTTCAAAGAAGAGTGGCTCGTGGGTTGCTCCACAACCTCCTCTCCTGGGAGGTCCCGGAGCTGTTGTAGTGCCGCTCACCGCCCGCAATCCGAAGACTGCTAACGGTTCGATTCCCGCTTGAGACGTCCGAGAAGCAGACTCTGCTATGACTGGATAGGCAGTAGGCAGTAGTGTATCGAGCAGTTAAAGCTCTTTAGAGGCCAGACCAGGCCAGACACACAGACGAGTCATGGGACGAAGACGTAGCGTGGACGCCACGTCACTGTCATGTCAGTGTCATAGAAATGAGCCGTTTTCAACTGACAGTTAAAAGCTGATTTTAAAATGCTTCATAGATGGCGCAGAAAATACGGCAGTCAAATAAAGCTTTTACCCACAAATTCACAGATTGGAAAGTATTTATAATACACGTACACCACAGACAAGAATCAGGCTTGCCATGTCCAATCGGTAAAATTGCCGTGTCATATATTTGCAATTTTTATTTTTGAAAGCATAAACATAAATGGTTTTGGATAAAATATACAATAGTAGGTAGGATGCCGACCACAACTACGGGATGCGATAAAATTTGCAAGCAATGAATTGTGTTTCGGGTTATGATTATTACAGAATACGGAAGTTTGTCGTACCGTTGGCAACACTGGTGAAATTCCAAATGACTGCCTTATTATGAGCGCCATCAGTGGAGAAAAAAAGAACTACGTTTTTTTTTTCTGAAAACGGGCCATTGTATAGAAGCGACGCGACGCAAGACACACAGAAAGATGGGGCGCGGGCAAAGCAAAACGTCACGTCCGCGCCCCGTCTTCGTTCCACGTCTCTTCTGGATGACTGGGGCCTTATGGTCAACATTGTTTGGCATGCAGCTATGACGCTGTAGCGACAAACTCTGTGGCGAAAAACTTTCAGCTTGGTACGCTGGGGCGAAGAATTATTGAAGCGAAACTTTCAGAGCGTAGTACGCTGGGGAGAATAATTACTGAAGCAAAATCCACGAGAAGACACATTTTGTAGAGCAGTGAGAAGGCGGTGGTCTGCAAATAAATCGTGGTGGTCAGCAAATAAAAAATCAAGTTTTTCGTGACAACGTGTGTCGCTGAAGTGTTATTCGACCTCATGGATTAATTCTTCGCCCCAGCGTACCAAGCTGAAAGTTTTTCGCCACAGCGTTTGTCGCTACAGTGTCATTCGAAACTAGGTACCGGACCCCTCGAAAAGCACAGTCACCCTACTCTAAGATACTTGCGGGTTTAATTGCACCTAATAGAGAGCACTATCGCGATTCTTTCTCGGCTTGTTAGCGCTAGGGCAGCCGATAGCCATCGAGATTTATTTAATAACATAACAGCGGGCGGCGACAACAAAGGTAGCCAAACGTGCGTATAGACGCGCGTGAGGCGGGTGAAACGACTGGTTATTGTGTCCTTAGTTCGGAGAAAAGATATATTATTATGTGTGGTGTGAGTCGTGTAACGCTTATTCAATTTCGTGACGTAGGTGCGTAGGCCCCGAAAGTTGTAGTTATCAATAAGCTAATGGTGAAGTTACCACTCGAACGCTGCAGTGCCAGGGTCATGTTTAGACAGAGTAGTTTGTCCTTAGTCGGCCTAATCCACAGGAAAGATAAGCCAGAGATATCCTCACGACACGATGTTATCCAGAGTCTTAGGACTACTACAAATTCACAAAGGTATCTGATGCACCGCTAGACAAATTTTTTTGGCTTTCTTGCCCGAATGATGCGAAACGGGGCCATTTTACTAAGTGTACGCACTCAAACAAGTCATACTGTATTTTTACCCGACAGTCCAGACCAGGGTTATTGAAATCGTAAAATTATCTTGATAAAGACATGCTGGAGTGGTTAGAGGTTGCCCGGGACAGAAAAGCCTGGACTGAGATGGCCTTTGCCCAGTACATAGTGGGACCCGAAAACCGAGGCAACTTAAAAACATTGGTAGGCAGTTGGCCAATGAAAGTATCGTGGCAGGAAAGCCCAAATTTTCACAGTTAAAATAATGAAAATAATACTGTTTTAGTGCCGTGAAATAAAAATCGTCGAACAAAAATAGCTCAGTTTAGCTACAAATGAGAAAAAAAGTGTAAAAATTGAGGTCCCGATTATCCCAGAATATCGGCTGATAAAATGATAAATCACGTTTCGTCTCAATCGTCTGTGAAGAGCCAACTTTACTTTGAGCTACGAATTAACAGCGATCAATTAGGAAAATATGCCTTCTTCTGCCAGTCGTAAAGATTATTTTACCGCTAAGGATTTATTTCAGATAATATTGGCTTCTGTACCGAGATATTTCAGACTCTACCAAATAAAGGAGGATTAGAATGGGGAAGTACTTATCTAATCATTAAATGAGATCAGCTGCAGATGTGTTTCTCATCTTCTATTGAAAATAAATCACATAAAATATATTCATAGAGAAGACTAAATCACTAAATGCATTGAACAGCTGATTTATTTATTGCCCCATTTTTGGTCGGCCCTAGAGTAATAGTTATTTGTTATGCAAGAATGCAAAATTATTGTTTGCAGCGAGTGCTTGTATTGAATACCGAGCTAGCAAAGGTTTCTAAAATTGAGCCACGAGCGTAGCGAGTGGTTCAAAAAAAGAAACCTGAGCGTAGCGAGATATTCAGAAGCTCGAGACGCAAATAATATTGCATTCGTGCGAAACACAAATATTTTCATCTCACAGAAGCGAGGAAAACTTATTTGTATTTATGAGTTAAAATACCCCCAAACTTTTGGCTGACGAAGTCAAAACTTATTCTGTAGTTTCAGACTTCATTGAGACTTTAATGACGCTTAGAAAAAGTAGAGAAATAACAAGCTACTTGTTTAATGCTGCCAATCCGCCATGCTGTGTGTGTAGTGACATTTCACCGGAAGATAAAATGTTAGAGACGCTGTTAGAAGCTTAATTAGTGTAGAAACAGAGTACTCGCATGTCTACGATTTTCCCCTTGAAGTTTTTAGCGAGGGTTATTGCTACATTGCTACAATAAAGATGCCAAAGTTTTTCATCATTAGTCGTTCATTGTTTTGTTTTTGTGGTGGTTCGGCAATTATTGGTCTCTGTTTGCGTGTGACATTTTGGTATTTAAAAAGAGCGCCTGGAAATTACCACTAGCGCCGCCAATGAAAAATAATCATAGTTCTTTTCTGATGCGTTTTTTTGCCAAAAAACGAGCAGTCAAACGAGAATCCCTAGGCTTAACTAGTTCTAGGACGTAAGGTCCAAGATCCTAAAAACTATCAATAAAATTGTCACAAGTCATAATTGGCCGTTTTTTTCTAAAAAAAACACTGGTGTGGACAGTGAATGAGGTGTGGAGTACTTGGTAGAGTAGTATGCTACCTGACTCTATTGTTTACTCTACCCGTTGCTGTCTTAGTTTTGGAAGGAAATTGAAGATTCATAGAGAGCCAAACGAAACCGCTTAATTAATACTCGTATTTGGTCGCAAATCCAACACCTGACTTGACATCCATGTCATGTGACGCATTAGTACGTCACCTGACACGGGGACATGACATATTGCGGCTTCACAACAGCAATATGACTCGGGATTCAACATTCTCCTTACCGTTGGCTACCTATATTTTAGACCCTTTAGGTTCAATCCGCATGTCACCAAAGTACTACTAGGCAGTGATAGTGGGCCAAAGGACTGGTGGTCTGAAACTCAGTAGGTTTTGTCTGAATATAGAGGTCTCCAAAGATTGAGGTTGTAGTGGTACGCAATACGCGGTTTGCGGGTGTCTGCCGGCAATTAACCGCATGATATTCGGGTCAGTAGTGCTGCGGCCAGATTGTCGGCGAGGCGAAATTTTGGGACTTTAAGGGTAAACCATAGCAACGTGGCGGGAAATTCGAAATTTTCACAGTTTTTTTACATTTTGTAGCTAAACTGAGCTATTTTTGTTCAGCGATTTTTCGTTCGCGGCAATAAAACAGTATTCTTTTCATTATTGTAAACAACAGAACAACAATAATTCAGCCGTTTATGTGTTCTGGTCTACGAAGCACTGGCACTGCCCAAAAAACTTGTCATAGACCAGAACACATAATCGGCTGAATTATTGTTGTTCTGTTGTTTACAATAATGAAAAGAATACTATGTTATTGCCGCGAACGAAAGATCGCTGAACAAAAATAGCTCAGTTTAGCTACAAAATGTATAAAACTGTAAAAATTTTGAATTTCCCGCTACGCTGCTATCTTCCAGCCTTAAGCTTCGATCAAGGATAAAACTAGATACAACATAGAACTCTGAAATGTGTCTGGAAAAATTGATGCCCAAATTGCCTTTGGGAGCTTATTTGCTCGTAGTCCATGCAATTAAAGTAAAACTGTACACTAATGCAATAAGGTTGACATTCTAATACAGACGTATGGTCGAAATGATGTTTCGTATTGTTCTATTGCTGATATCTTTTGTTTCTGTGGGGACAAGTTTTTATTGTGAGTTTATACGTAATGCGGATTCTATGGGATTTAGTTCGGTGACTTTAAGCTATAATAGCGCCCCATCGTCCGTAAGACGAGTGTTAATGAGGTTGGGAAATTCGCTTTGACAGTAACTTGACTCGGTAGCTCAATTGGTAGAGCGCCTGCACGATATGCAAGAAGTTGCGGGTTCAAGTTCTGTCCCGAATTTTTAACCTTATAAAAAATATTTACAAGCTATAAGTTGTAATTTTCCTTCCAAGCCATGAATATAAATTATTTGTGTTGGGCCCAAACTCCACAGGGTACAAAGAAGTTGTTATTCTAAGAGAGAGATAATAGTGTAGGTGCTGGACAAGCCTACTGCATCTGAAAACTTGTTCCAGCCACTGGAGCGTCCGTGTGGATCACTTATCTACCTAATGTGAGTGACGGTGCCACTGGACGCTGCAGTATAAATCCTAAGTAAAAATTTACAAAAACCAAAATTAACAAAAGTTCTAAGCACTACAGGGCCTGTGTGGTGAATTTACACCTCTAAAAGTGCTGGAAGCTGCATAAAAATAATCTACCTGCAATAGTAAAGCGTTGGCTTTAGGCGTAGTCGTATCAACACGTCTAATTGTCTAAGCGTTTACAGTAATTAAAATTGTACATCTTCAACTCTAGTCTAATTAACAGCATGGCAGTTTTCTCATGTCATAGCTTCTGCAACCAAGCCTAGCAAAAACTAAACATTTGTATCATATTTGTACAAACATTCCTCAAACCATGGAACCAAAGCGCAGAACGATAGTTTCGTACAAAGAACTTTAATAACATGTTTGTGTTGAGGTTGAGGAAATGAGGATTTTAGGCAAGTTCCTCAGGCAGTTGTTGATGGAAACCAGGGGCCTTAGCCCGTAACGCAATTGTGCCAAAATGGGCTCCCGATTGACGGTTTCAATTACGATTTATTAATATGCTGTCGGTCCTTTTATGTTTTTGTAGTACAGCAGAGAACAATATTACACTGATTCTAATTCTAGAAGATTAGTTCGCTGGTTTTATGAGGAAAACGAGGAAATCCCGGTTTTGTCCTCCTACTGGGACGCCATCGATACGCCATTGCGTTACAAGCTAAAGGCCCTTGGATCTTAGGTGACACTCTCTGACCTTCAAAGTTTCGCTGTGTGGTTTTGCAGAGGTCTTTTAGTTGGGAAAAAGCTCCTTAGTTTTATATATTTCTATGCGTTCTTAATCTATATCCCTTGAGCCAACAATGTGGCTGTAGAACAGCTGTTTGCTGGTCCCTTTGTACCACTAGTGTTTGTCCTAATTGCGTGCATTATGCGGCATTAACGCGGCCTGAGTCGCGTTCAGTGCTCGCATTGTCTTAGTGCTCCAATGTGCACGGGCCCTTAGAACGAGAGGGTTGTTATGTCATGATGACGAGATAGATGACTTTTGGCGAGAATAGATTGCATTCTTAAGTTCTAGGATCTGGAATCCAAACCTTAGGTCCTAAAAATAGTTAAACCTTGCGTTGAGAAATCGCAGGAGCGTTTTTTGCTAAAAACGCATCCAAAAAGAAGATATGTTTTTTCTTTCATCGGCGGCGCTAGTTGTGAGACATTATAGAGAAACTAAGGCAAATGTTTGCTCTTACGAAAGACGATGTGTTAGTTGCATAGTATTGCCTCAAATACAGTATGTTTCACAGGTGGAGGTGACAGAAATAAAGTTACAGATTAGATATGTGGCAAAAATGTAGGCCTGCTAGTGGCAATAATATCTGAGCGTTTAAGTGCTTCAGAAGGCACGTTAAACCATTGGTCCCGGTTGTTGTTGATTAATAACAATCGTTAAGACATGTCAGAGGCCTTTACCTGATATGATAGACACCAGGGGTGGCCACTACCTGATATGATTACCAACCTAACTGAGCAGTCTTCGACGTGATGTCGACTGTACAGTCGCAATAACATTGTAGAAAGCAGGCACACCGAGAACAACCGAACAGTCGAGTCGAGACGACGACGTGAAAACGAGAACTAATTAACTTTTACGTTGCTAAAACAATAAACGCGTGCTTGCCGCCGATGATATAAAGTTATCGCCAGCGCATAAAATTAATAGTTTGTTTTGGCTGGCTTCATTTAGGGTGGTATTCTAGAACGCTACTTAAACTCAGTTCAAACTAGAACGCTACTTAAACTCTGTTTAAACTCAGTTCAAACTAGAAAGCTCCTTGAACTCTGTTTAAACTCAGTTTAGTAGTTTTGACTGTCGATAAAACAGTGCATGTTTTGATTTGAATATCCCTCCCTTCTTACAAAAACATGCACTGCTTTATCGACAGTCTAAACTCTGTTTAAACTGAGTTTAAGTAGCGTTCTAGAATACCACCCTTAGGCCCTAGCATGGCCACCGGAGACTTGGTTTTTGTCTACGCTTACTGTAGATATCTTCTTCGTCAATTCTCTTACTTAGTAGGGACCCCCAACCGCTAAGGTCCCTAAAGTTAAGAGTGTCTTGATGAAAAGGAGTCTTTTTAGCAGAACTTTCTTTCCAGGTGGACCGATTTTGATGATTCTTTCTTTGTTTTAAAGGGTACACTTCTCGTGTGGTCCCATAAAAACGGTAAAGATCTGATAAAGAACTTCGGAGATGGAGAACGGAACTCCTCAACGGACAGCGGAATCGGTGCTGTAGCTTAATAAAAGCTTACATTTTCACCTGTAGTCGGTTTATGTTTTTTTGTAAGTTTGCCCTATTATTGCTTATTTAATCAACTCCTTGGCCCGTCAAGATCACGAAAACAATCGCGATTCAACTCGGTAAGAATAAAACTATGTTAGTAATATCGCGAATCATTCATACCTACCGTATTAAATTTGCCACCCACATCACATACTAAATCCGCGAAATCCTTCGCAACCGCGGCGTCATGTCATGACTGTCAAGCACAGCAGCCTGACATGACGGGTGACTGACGGAGAGTGCTCTCTCCGAGGTGGTTGACTCCACGTTGACTCTTGATCAAAACATTCTCTGCAACTGTGGCCCTGGTCAAAAGTCAGCATATACAGGGCAATTTTTGAATAGCTTTATTCCTGAAACACGTCAACTTTAAAAATATGCGATATCCAACAATTTTAGTTCTACGACTTTGGTGAAAACGCAATTTCATTATTCCATACTTTTATTATTTTTACAGGTATCGCTGAAATGGTACAAATTCATACTTTTGAAGGATAAGAAAAGTGTGACATTTCAGCTATCTCATACGTCAGACCATAGACATTCTATGCGGCTGACGTAGTTCTAAACTCAAATTTTTAATTCGAGTCCACGGAATGACAGTTGCTACAAAGGCTTTATCTGACAGTAGCATACTAGCAACTGTCATTCCGTGGACTCGAATTAAAAATTAAAGTTTACCTTGGGTATATTTGTGTTCTGTGAGTTCTACACAAGCCTTGCGGTCAACACCATTAGAAGCATTACTCTTTTAAAATAAATACAGATTCCTCCATAATATCGTCGTCCGAAGAAGTCTTGGCTTAGAAAAATCAGGGAATGTTCATCGGAAGCCAGCGCTGAAGACCTATAATAGAACGAGCGAGCGAAGCGAGCGAAGGTCTCCGAGTCTACTTGAACAATCCGGCGTTTGTATGTATGTATGTATGTTTGTATGTTTGTATGTTTGTATGTTTGTATGTATGAATGTTCGTTCGACGATAACTTGAGTAAATTAAGTCGGATCGTCATGAAAATTGGTAGGCGGGTAAATGAGGCAAAGAGAATTTTTAAGTTCGAACATGAGCCAAATCGGTCGAGGGGTTGCTGAGATATGGGGTCGCGAGTTCGTCGTTCGGGGCGAACCACTAGCTTGGTGAGAAAAAAAGACGTTCATGGCGAGCTGAAGGCCAACTTCTATTAGTGGAGAGGCACACCAAGAAGAAGAAGCAGATCATCTTACTAAACGATACACAACCATGATCTTATCAGCGTTGTTTAGGATCATAGCTCGATCATAGCAGAAGTTAATGACAGGTTCAAAGGCAAAGCCGTCACGTTTGTAATAAGTTAATGACAACGATTACGCTGGGTTCGGCTAATAGGCGAACACTTTCACTGAATCTTACGCCAATTTGGCACAAACCAAATACAAATAGAGGCTCTTAGCCTTCGAAACGATTCCCTTATATTTCGTGATCATTATTGAACGAGCGAGCGAAGCGAGCGAAGTTCTCCGAGTCTTCTGGAACAATCCGGCGTTTGTATGTATGTATATATGTATGTATGAATGTTCGTTCGACGATAACTTGAGTAAATTAAGTCGGATCGTCATGAAATTTGGTAGGCGGCAAAATGAGGCAAAGAGAATTTTTAAGTTCGAACATGAGCCAAATCGGTTGAGGGGTTGCTGAGATATGGGGTCGCGAGTTCGTAGTTCGGGGCGAACCACTAGTTATCATCAGTTCATCAGCCTGTTGACACCCACTGCTGAGTGAAGGCCACTACATGCTCATGTCA
Organism: Zelleria hepariella; assembly: GCA_949319315.1. Classification (NCBI taxonomy): domain Eukaryota; kingdom Metazoa; phylum Arthropoda; class Insecta; order Lepidoptera; family Yponomeutidae; genus Zelleria; species Zelleria hepariella. Next base: position 3,386,381 of record OX439392.1, on the reverse strand, counting down.
CCGCTCACCTACCCGTGCCAGACGCAATCACTGCTTTCCGTGATCAAGCTTCACAAAATTCGAAAGGACGCTATACTAGTGGTTCGCCCCGAACTATGAACTCGCGACCCCATATCTCAGTAACCCCTCGACCGATTTGGCTCATTTTCGAACTTAAAAATTCTCTTGGCCTCATTTACCTGCAAATTTCATGACGATCCGACTAAATTTACTCAAGTTATTGTCGAACGAACATTCATAAATACATACATACATACATACAAACGCCGGATTGTTTCAGTAGACTCGGAGAACTTCGCTCGCTTCGCTCGCTCGTTCAACAATCTTTTCTCTCACTCTGTTGTTCTATCTACGTTGGTGGGATAAACATCTTACCGTCTTTGCTCGACGTCGCTCGTCATGCTAGGGCATCTCTAGCACGCATGTAGGGCCCTTAGCCTGTAACACAATGGTGCCAAAATGGGCTTCCGGTTGACGATTTTAATTACGATTTATTGATGCTGTCAGACCAGTGTCGGTCCTTTTAATGTTATTGTAGTACAGCAAAGAATATTATGAGTCTAATCCTAGAGGATTAGTTCGCTGGTTGTAGGAGAACAACGAAAAAATCCCGGTTTTGTCCTTCTACCTAGGACGCCATTGATACGCCATTGTGTTACAGGCTAAGGCCCCAGATCACAGTGCAGTGCAGTGATGCATTCGCACAGTTTTGCACACTCGTGATGATGATGACGATTATGATAACATCCTTTTATCCCTTATCAGGGAAATATGGCTGGAAGAAGAGATCTCCATTTTTCGCGGTCTTGCGCGGCAGCCTCTAGCTCTTTCCAGCCGAGTCCAGTCGATGCAGCCTCTTTGTCAACTGAGCGCCTCCAGGTACTACACACACATATTGCACACACTTAGCACGTGTTATCTGCTTAAACTGTTCTTATAGGGTGGCATTAATAGTCGTCGACTCAAGATCGAACTCAAGTAGGTGATCTCAGAAAAGTCAAATGCTAATGTCAAGCCTTACCTAAATGTCAATGCCAATCTCAAGATAGGGTCTATTCATATGCTGACAGCTACTCAAGTTTGACGTAAGCCAAGGCTTGACATTAGCGTTTGACTTTTCTGAGTTCACCTACTTGAGATCGATCTCAAGTAGGTGATCTCAGACGACTATTAATGCCACCCTGTATCGGTACACTATGTAGTTTAGGGTACACTACATAATCAGTTTTGTAACAAAGTTTGGATAAGTTATTTTTGAAATTACTTGCCTATTTGGTTCGGTTACTTATTTCTTTCAGGTGATATGATGAAAAGACACCGAATAATTCAACAGTTCTTCTGTCGTACTGATTAAGTTCGCGGACTTACTATCCGCTTTATTGCTTTGACTTTAGAGGAAATTCTCCGCCGCCTTTTGTTTCCAATTTCACGATTGTTTCCTTTTTGCTCTCTTGAAAGGCGCCGAATGGAAATAGAAACTGCTTTTTATTGAGTCGCCGTTCGGGCGAAATGAAAGCGAAGTTTATGATGGTCAACGCACACGGAAGATCTATCTTGATTTCAAAGAAAGGGCTGAAGTCTTGTTATCGATGGGAAGGAAAACATCCCCAGAAATGAACCATGATCCGCGCGGAACAATGGTGAAAGAAAAACTAGTCATTGATTCGTACGCAAAACAGATGTCAGGAATCTCTACTCTTCTTATAAATCGGTCACTAAATTCTGAGGATCGTGATCTTATATACAATGGTTCCCCAATCATCACTCCTGCCTTCTTTAGGGCATCGGACCAGCGCATTGGCGTTCTGCCTTCTACTACTTTTTTACTATGACGTGGGGGATCGCATAATATGTCCAAAAAAAGCTGAGGGTCCTCTGGCGACAGACTGTCGACAGTCGCTTCGTTATTTTGAACTCGTTTGCTTCTGAATCTTAAGTAATGATCATCATCATCATCATAATCAGTATACCTACCCAAAAAAAAAACTGAGGGTCCTCTGGCGACAGACTTGACAGTCGCTTCGTTATTTTGAGCTCGTTTGCTTCTGAATCTTAAGTAATGATCATCATCATCATCATCATCATCATCATCATCATCATCAATATACCCAAAAAAAAGCTGAGGGTCCTCTGGCGACAGACTGTTGACAGTCACTTCGTTATTTTGAGCTCGTTTGCTTCTGAATCTTAAGTAAACTAGTCTTTGCAATATTATAGTTCTACTTACCGGTATTTTATCAGTTAAGTAGATCTAAGTAGAGGAGCCGTAACAAGAAGTCATCGACTGTCATTACACGGAGGATTTCCTTTACCGCAAATCACGATGGGGTGATTATGGGATTATGTCACTTAGTGCCTGCGCTGATGGCGACAGGATCTATTAATTTTATTGAATAAAATTGGAATATAATAAAAATATAAAGGCTTAAGTGGAGCAGGGCTCCTACTCTATAAGACAGTAACTTAGGCCTTTAGATCTAGGCAATGAGATGATTCCAGTGGCACCTTCACTCACACTAGATGGCTGAAGTGACCACTCGGATGCCAAGTTTCCCCAAAAGCTATAACATCCTGTCAGCCCACAGAAAAGACAAGTCAAACATTGTGGGACCAAATATGCCGCGGGTCTCCTCACGATGTTTTCTTCTACAGTTATCGAGGTTCGCAGTAGGTTCACAGTCGTTAGGATAAAAGCGGTTTGTCTACTACAACGCTGAACCTACACAAACACGTCTGTAAGACTTCAGTCCTTGGTACTCAGGGCAGTGTGTAAAGATGCTACCGTTTCGGTCCCAACCCTAAGCAATAGTCATCGATGACACGACAGTAAAAGGCCCAAGATAAGTATAGTCGGTTGGTTTGAAGATCTATATCTTCATCTACCGCACGTGCTGTCTCCTATTGAAGGTTGGCAATTCATTCGGCTATATCGCCCTTTGACGATGGCAGGATGAAATACCTTATGTGCCACGGCGCCTTAATTTAATGACGTTATTGTTAATGAACTTGACTTACCTAATTGAGAAATCCTTTCCACTGTTAGCAGGAAGTACCGAATGGTCAATTTCTATCTTCGGGTTTCCTAAATAGCTGATTAAGATTTTAGTATAATGTCCAGTTTCATTTTGCATTATAATGTTAATTTCAGCCTCATCATTGCCATTAGTTAATCCTTCATTAGCCTTCTCTTTAACATAGAATTTGCATCATTAACGATAATCATTTCCTTTCTATTGAAACATTCATTCCCGTTACGGTGTGTAATGATACTCGTAGCTTCTTAGTGGATATTTTGGCCTAAGCTTATTGTTCTTGTTTTTTTCTCAACTTCGGTAAAAACTGGATCATTCTCATTGCCACTTATATGGAAGTTGATGGCAACATTCTGCGAAACAATCCTCGCCAAATGATCAGTCTTACTAGAACAATTCTCTTTCTTCATTTCCGCTACCATTGCGATTCTTTCTTCATCTCATTATTGCAGAACATTGTCATCTTCATACGCAGCCGCCGCGAGCGTTTCAATTGTTTCCACACGACATTGCAGCATTCCCCCAAATACGCTAGACTCGGACTACCGGCGTTTCTACCATTTCTTTCACCCGGTCGACGCACGCGCACCCAAGCAGTCAACTACAACGTCAGTCGCCTCCGCGCGTCCGTCCAGCTTGCGCGTATAGGTCGGTTGCTCACCAGTTGCCCTAGCAACCACAGCTGATTGCGCGAACTGTGTTCTTCGGTTTTCTTTAGAATTTTCTCCTCCCCTGTGCTTGTGATATGGTTTTGTGCTCGTGAGTTTTTCTTGGATAATTCTGACCACATCGTGTTGGGGCGTAAGTTGAAAAGTTTTTTTTGCTTTTTTATATTTTCGGTATGTTTCTGGTAGAATTTCTAAAGTTCTTCAAAGTTTTAATGATGTGGAGGAGGAGCCAAGTATGGGAAGTCCGTCATAATTGTTATTAGGGCTGAGTGGTTAGGTTAGATTTTATTGAAAACTCCCTTGGTGGAAACGGGTCGGTGTAAATAAATTACTAAACCAGTTGGCCGAGATGACAGGCCACTAGGTACCCTATTCTCGTGCAGTAATCCGAGCGCGATAAACATCCAACAAGAGTCGGGGTATTTAAATTATTTAGAGAAATCGCGTGCAAAAAAAGTGCACACGAAATCGCCGGAGCGCGCCGGAGACGAGATTATGTGAGTGTGTTAGTAGCTCGCCACTCAGTGAGAGTTAGAATGTGAATCGACCTGCAGGCAGACGCTCAGCACTGGCTAGCGATTAAAAATCGAGCTAAATTGCCACTTTATTCAGCTCGAAACGAAGGCGAAATGCGCTGGTTTTAAAAGCGTTGAAGACGCCGAGATTTTAATTATGAATTTTGGTTCAAAGATGGGGTTTTTGCGAAGAATTTCTATTAAGCAACATAAAAGAAACGTCTGAAAGTTGCATAGTAATTACAAAACTTGGTCCTTCCAGCCGGATAACGGACCACTCGTTTTCTCGGAACAGAAGTCATATTAAAATACGATTATCTCAAATCACAGTCTTTAGAGCCGGATGCGTATTGCTGCTAATAAATTGAGCAGGGTAGTCGGTTGTCCGATTGTATGTTTATCTTCAAATTAAAATCTTAACATGATGTTATGAGAAAACATAATCAATTAAATTGAATTGCGATTAAAATCAATTAAAAACCATAAAATATAATAGATCTTGAATATATTAACACCATAAAACGTAATACAATTGTACGTAACCCACAAGGCGTAACAAATGGTTATCACACAGTCGTTAAAGTGCAAAATCGTGCAAAAAAAGTTCAGGAGTAAAAATAGCTTGAATAGCTTAAAGAGAATACTGAACGTTAACCTTTGAAACAGGTGTGAGCTACTGTGGTGACCTTCCCATCAATAAGAAACCTTACAGATGGGGTTTCACTAGATTCCTTAGCTACTTCAGAAGCTATAGTAATTCTGGTAACCTCAGATTTTAATATAGCGATATTGAAGCTAGAGATCTCTAGTCAAAGTAGTCCGTTGAAACTATATCAGCATGAGGTAGTAGCAAATCACCGTACGATGATTACAAGCAATGAAATACGCCAACCAGATAGATCTGCCATAAAATAAATATGACACAAGGGCCAGCCTATTCCAGATTCGTTTCATTTGATGTCTTGAACTCGGAGCATGCTTGGAAAGTATGCAAACAGGGTAAAGAATCAATAAAACAAATTAGAAGAAATAAATTAAAATTACACGGTACCAAAATCCCATTTCATTATGAGGCAATTTTCAAATAATTTATATTGAATATGACACAAACATTATAAGAACTGTCACCTCAATCTAATGGTTGATCAGCGGTTGATCAGGAACTGGAACCTCTGCTCTGTTTGGTTTGTGGATCTCTTTTTATATTGAATGCAAAACACGGGAAGGGCCGATTTTATTAGTCGTAAAGATTGCGCTTCGGCCGTAGGGTTTAGTGTTTGTAAAATATAGTCTATAGATTAGATCAGTAATTTCAACAGGAATGAAGAAACTGATTGACAGAAGATTATGGATTCGTCCGGAACAAAAAAAAAGAATTTGAGTCAAAACTGTGAAAAACAATTTAAAACAAACATTTCAAGTTCTCAACTCTAATCCTAACAATTTTTAGGACCTAAAACCTAGGTCCCTTAACTTATGAATGAAACTTATGATTGAGGATTTTTTTTAAGGATCTTCCTAAAAAATATGACTAGTATTCATATTTCACCCTCGTGTAACGACGAATAAGACGTACTAAACACAGTAAATAACTAGATTTGCGAAAAGAGAAGACCTCACTTTCGTTTTCTAACTTCACTGTAAACTAGTTCCATTAAGGAGCTTGTTGTAAAAGCTAAAAAAAAGCCGACTACACTAGCTTTAGAAAAACAAAAGGAACAGGAATCGACACTTGATAAATGAATGCTGATGGCTTATCTAGCCTAAGTATAGTGCGAACGTAAGGTGGAAATAAAACAAGTTGTTGTTCGCATGGAGATTTTAGTCAGATTTTGTGCAAGTTTACTCTATGAAAACTTAAGGGTGGCATTAATAGACTTCATCTCAAGCTCGAACTCAAGCAGGTGATCTTAGAAAAGTCAAATGCCTAGCAAATGCTAATAATGTCAAGCCTTGATGTCAATCTCAAATTAATAGGTAACATGCTGACAGCTTGAGTAAGTTTGACATTAGCCAAGGCTTGACATTAGCATTTGACTTGTCTGAGTTCAATGACTTGAGATCGAGCTCAAGCAGGTGATCTCAGACGACTATTATTGCCATCCTTTGACCTTTGCATCTCAGTCAGACGATGATCCTCGTTTTTCTCCTAATACTAGCGAACTAATCCTACATAATAGCGAATTAGAATCTTCTTTACTGTAAGTACTAGAAAAACTGTCTGCCCTAACTTTAAACGGCTGTATCTTAGGAAACGTAATAGAATAGCCAGTTTTGAAATGATTACAGATTATGTGTTATTAAGTGTTATTCGGTTTTTAATGGTGAACACTCTCTGTTTCCCTCCTTTTACCCAATCCTTCTTATATCTGTCTCTCTCTCACTAACTTTTTCTTCAACACCGGCAGCCTTCGATCCGATCGCCCGTTTCCCCCAAGCCATTGTAATTGCCATAATTATTATCAATTTCCCATTACCCTTAATAGGTGTTGGTGAAATATTCATTAGATCATCCAGTTCCCGTTTATCTGTGAAACTAATTGCGCTATTAAAATCTCTCTTCGCTGAGCTTTAACTGGGGGCACTAACAGCCGCACTTGCGGTGGACCAGTTTCAAAACAGGGGTCTGATTGCCTAACCTTAACCTCTTTCGATAATTTGGTTGGAAACGGGTCGAATTGAGATTATTTTTGTCGTTAAGGCGCCGCGCAAAGAAAAATGCACAAAATCGTTTCCTGTATCAAATACACTAAACAAATCGAAAATGTTCACATATCAAACCCTAGAATTAGGTGAGACCTATCTAATACAGCCAGTTTTGTGTTGAGATTCGTAAAAAGTTTTGAAGATATTTTGGATGAAAAAAAATAGGCAGCGCACTTTTTTCAAACAAAATATCTTGCAATCTGTTGTGGATATCAACACAAAACTGCCTGTTTTAGATAGCTCCCTAATCACCTTTACTTTCACCTAGTTCTAGGGTTTGAAATGAGAAAATTTTCGATTTATTTAGTGTAGGAGTGTTTAGGAATCGATTTTGTGCATTTTTCTTTGCACGCGGGTAATTCACTATGCACCGCGCCTTAATAAATTACCTTTATTATCCCGACATTTCGGCTGCGTTACGTTGCAGTTTGTAAAAAGATACTCTAGAAGAAGAAGAAGAAGATATTGTAGCCTGTACAGTTGTACATGACCCTCTAGCTGTGAGGCTGTTCTCTCAGAGTGAGTTCGTTCTCCATGTGGATTGGCGATTTTTGCGTTGATGGTATAATGAAATAAAAAGACTCTATACGATATTTTTCAACTTGCCAATACAAATTCAGATATTTGACATGTCATTTAAATTCAAAATGTGATCGAGACTGCAACTATTACAAAAATTACCTATTACAAAAATTAACCAAATATTCACGCAATATCGTAAAATGGCCTTTTGACCCATTCATCTGTTAGCGATTGCAATTTAAAACTTTGTAAATTCTGAAGTCTCGATCACAAATCACGAATAACGATACCTTTAAAAATAATTTTGGTAGATGATGAACTTAGATATTCAAGCCCCAGTTTTCCTTCCTTACATGATTTGATCGTGTTAGCGCCCACTCATTAATAAGTTGTTCTTCTATAATTCAAGAATATTTTAGTTCTATGACTGTTGTAAATTTCGGTGCATAAAAGCTCACCTTAAATTCTGTGTGAATCTGATGAACGTTCTTTGAGAACCTTGCGGCAAAAAAGCCCGTCAAAGTTAGTATCACCAAAAATGGCAATTTCTCATTACAGGACAGTTTTCCAATAACAACCATCGCTGGCTGACTTAATTCAACATCACATTATGTCAACCGCAGGGTCTGAATATAGGTCCACGCGAACGAAGCCGCAGGCGGTCACTAGGAAATAAAATAAATAAATAAAATATCCTACTTGACACGCACTCCGCTGATAGGCTGCCTAGTCCTCACCATAATACTAATCTCCGTATCAACAATCGAAATTAATCTGTAACGCTAAAGAAGCAAGAGCGGTTTTTGCCCGAAGAGGCGATGGAATCATTTAACAGTAAATCTGACACTTCAGAAGGGCTAGACATTGTTGCGTAAATATACGGCTTTATAGTGAAAAGAAATGGAAATGTACCGGCACAACTTTGCTGTGGGAAAGGGGAGCATTTGTTCTGACCCACTTGGAATTATTAAAATTGATGATAAGGGTTGCGCAATAATGTAAAGAGAGCTTTTAGTGGGCCTATATTCATGGTCTAGGCATAGGTAGTAACTACTGTCTAATCTATGGCATAGGTATGTTCCAGGTATATGAGTGGCCACTTCACCGTTGTGAAGTAAAAGAAAAGAAAACAAAAGAAAGAAATATTTTTCACCATTTTATATGGAGTTCAAGGCTACTCCATCTAAACAATGTCCCAGGCACTGCAGCATCCGAGTGGTCACTTCACCCATCTAGTGTGAGTGAAGATGCTACTGGAGTGAAGATGCTACATGACCACTCAGATGCTGTAGTACCTGGGACATTATTTAGATGGAGTAGGCTTGAACTCCATATAAACTGGTGGAAATAAACACCAACTAGCCTAGTAGATAGCTGTGAGACCACTTCTTCTTTTCTTCTTCTTTCTCAACCTATAGCCATTAGCCACCCAATGCTGAGTGTAGGTCTTTTCCATTGCACTCCATTCTTTACGATCTTGGGCTTTTCTCATCCAGTCTTTTCCTGCCACTTTGACTAGGTCGTCGGTCCATCTCATCGGTTGCCTGCCCACATTTCTACGACCTGTTCTGGGTCTCCACACCAGTATCCTTTTACCCCATCAACCCACACCATAGTCAAGGACAAGCCCGACCTGAAAGGAAGTAAATTACTTGATTAATGAAGTCCCAGCACCAGCGAATGAAACTCTCATAAATTCGCAAATCAAATCGCGGAGTTAGACTCATAAACTGGCCAGAGACGTAATAAAGTCAAAAGGCAACGACAGGGGTATAAAATCGGTAAAATTCGAAAGCCACACACGTTGCTGTTGCTCTAGTCTCTCATCCCGCTATATTTTAGCGTAGAAACGCAAATATAACATGACTGTCGTTAGTCACAATACTCCACATGAATGCTTTAATTTGTAAAAAAAATATCTCTCGTGATGCGTTGAAACAGTACCATGTCACACGGACAGACAAAGCTTAGTCGAAAGTTCAAAACCAGGGAAAAGAAAGAAATGGGTGTTAGACCAGAGAACATAAAATGATCCTATTGCAATAAGAAATAATTTAAGATCTCTTAAGAGAGTGAAACTTGACCTACCAGGTCCAAAGGGCCAGTGGGTCCATTCAGTCGACAAAAAAGGCTGAAATAATCGACAAGATCTCAGTGAAGATGGACAAAAATAAAATAAGTGAACCGTAGGTTTCCATAACCTATCAATAAATTGCTAAATTCGATATTAAGGCGCTGGACATAGTGAATTAGCCCGCGCGCAAAGCAAAATGCACAAAAACGATTCCTGTATCAAATACACTAAAAAAATCGAAAATGTTCACATATCAAACCCTAGCATTTGTTGAGACCTATCTAACACAGCCAGTTTTGTGTTGATATCCATAACAGATTGCAAGATATTTTGTTTGAAAAAAAGTGCGCCGCCTATTTTTTTTCAAGCAAATTATCTTCAAAACGTTATGAATGTCAACACGAAACTGGCTGTTTTAGATAGGTCTCAACTAATTCTAGGGTTTGATATGTGAAAATTTTCGTGTATATTTTTTTAGTGTATTTGATACAGGAATCGATTTTGTGCATTTTTCGTTGCGCGCGGGCGATTCACTATGCACAGCGCCTTAATGACTTCTTGGGAACTTAGTTACAGGCGTCAAAACAAAATATTGTTTTGAGTGTCAGTTGGGCGCTAATTTGGACAACAGACAGAACTTGCAAGAAACCGCAGAGCGTGGCCGCATTGAATCGAACTTGAACTACCTGCCTGTGTAATAGCAACAATAAATCCCACACTTAGTCTGATACAGCCTCCAGGATACACAATGATGCACATTATACAGGAGGCATATACGGGAGTGGTCCAGCCAATGGCACTGATGCGATATTGATACATCGACTGGGCAACGGTACAGCTTGTGCCGTTGCCGGCAATGACTTAATTCGTGACGATCATAGTTGCACATGGTAATAGCAGAAGGACAACTTAAAACGCCGTGCATAATGAATTGGACTCCGCGCAAAAAAAAAATAAAAAAACTCAGATACGCTAAACGAATTGAAAAAGTACACATATGGAACCCTAGAATTATGTGAGAGCTTTCTAACATAGCCGGTTTCATTTTGATATCCATATCAGCTTGCAAGATATTTTCGCTGCAAAAAAGCACGTCGCCTTTTTTTTTCAGCGAAAATATCGTCAAAACGTTTATGAATTTCAACACTAAACTAAACACAGCAGTGTTAGATAGCTCTCACCTAATTCTAGTCTTCTAATGTGTATTTTTTCGATTCGTTTAGTGTAGGTATCTGATACACGAATCGATTTTGTACATTTTTCTTTGCGCGCGGGCTAAATCACTGTGTATGTTATTTGTCAAGCCTTGTGGTACTGAGTAACACTTCTGTTGTGTATATGAGTACTCGTATTTAGTAATACCACGGCTATTCAATTTGCATGGGCAATTTAGTTTAGTGTCGACGTAGAGTTCCGGTATCTGTATGGGTAATTTTTTTGGTTCTGTTATGAGTGTTTTTATTGTTATTGTATCGTAGTTTCTATGTGGTATTTTGGAGAATTACCGATAATCCTCAAAAAAACCGCTAACATTTTCACGACCTCATTCTGCTTTTCATCTTTTATCTAGAGATTTTGTTAAAAATTGTTGGGGTTCTAAAAAAATAACGCGAACTGTCTCGGTTCAGTGATTGATTAAATAATTTTACGAAAAATAATTTCTCAGCTCTCCACTTGAAATCAAATTAATAAAATAAAGCAGCGAAACTTTGCCGAAGAAAAGAAAATCAAAAGAAAATCTTTACAAAACTCTGGGTCGTAATTTGATAAGAATGTCGGTGAGATGTCAGACGAGAGACATCTTGAAAACTACTGAAATTATATTAGCTCCAACTTATGTTGCGGTTTCTTTTTTCTGTGGGGATAGTTTCAAACTTGTTCTTATAAGTACGTATAGACATCCTTTATTTGACACCTACGTGGACTTGTGATATTGATTTATAAATATGCTCATTATGCTATCTTTTCACTAGGTAGTGTGGATCTAAACCGATAGGCCATAATAATATTTATAGTTTTATAACTAGGTCTTTCTCACTGTTTTGTTTTTGAGTTGGATAAATTTATTTATACTTATAGATATGGCCTATCAGGTGATGAATTAGTTGACTAACCTTTAAGGTCCACTTGCGTCAACCAGGATTAGCCACATGACTTTGAGTTAACGTGAATAATTAAACAAGCGAGCGAAACGAGCGAATCAGAATCAGAATCAATTTGTTTTATTCAATATACCATAAATAAATTCAATAAATTCAATATGCGAAGTTCTCCGAGTCTACTTGAACAATCCGGCGTTTGTATGTATGTATGTTTGTATGTATGTTTGTATGTATGAATGTTATGAGTGATAACTTGAGTTAATTTATTCGGATCCTCATGAAATTTGGTAGGTGGTTATAATGAGGCAAAGAGAATTTTTAAGTTCGAACATTAGCCAAATCGGTCGAGGGGTTGCTGAGATATGGGGTCGCGAGTTCGTAGTTCGGGGCGAACATACAAACAAACATACATACATACAAACATACATCCATACAAACGCCGGATTGTTCCAGTAGACTCGGAGAACTTCGCTCGCTTCGCTCGCTCGTTCAATTAATGCCAATTGGATGGACCCAAAACACGAAAATAGTCGGATTAACTTAAGTGTACTATCTACCTAACATATCGCTTATTTATTTCATTCCAACAGAACAGTAACCAAATGTACCACATTTGCAATTGAATAGGTGACTTATCTCTCACAAAAAGTTCTCATTCATACTCAACGAACGTCTGCCAAGGCATGTAAAGGTCGTCTGAGATCTGACGTTACATCTTAGAAGTTCTTATTGCTATAGACATAAACGGGAGAGTCGGGCAAAAAGTGCACTTTATTGTACGTAAAGTCTTATTTAGACGAGGTAAGTTTCTCGAATGAACGAAGCGATGGTTGTCTTCTTCTTTCTGGCTATAGTCTCACAGTGGATTTCTGACTGAAAACCGGTCAAATCTTGGAAACGCCGCGTGCGTGATGCAAGAGTTTTTTGGATTTGTCTTCATTACTTACGTTATTGATGGGTCTCCAAACAGTCTTTACAGAACTGAAAACTGTTTAGAGAGCCCTATGTCCCGTATTAGGGATGACGGTCACAATGTTAGAGGAACCCTTCAGCAAGCGTAGCATAAGACTGGGTTATAGCGTATCCATGGGTTTATATTAGGTAGTAATATATTAGGTAATTTGATTTATATACTTCTTTTACTTTTGATAATACCTATTTTGACGTTCAATGTAAATAATTTATTTATGGCATATTGAATAAAACCTTTTGACTTTGACTTTGACTTTTATAATTCTAGCTATCTCACTCTTTTATTTGACGTAGAGTGGGATGACCAGAGTTATAAACGGGTCAGCGTTATAAATTGATACGCTCTAACCCAATCTTAAGCTACGCTTGCTGGACTATTCTTGTACAGGAGAAGTTTTCTTGGTTTAAAAGAGCCTTAAGCCTGTACCAGATATGTTTGACGTTTTGCGGTACATCTCCAAGCTAAGCTTTTTTGCGACTGTGTGTAACATGTGTTACTGTGAATTCGCGAATTCCGTTATATTGCATTGTGCTATTCGTCTCTCGTTGATCTTTTAATCAATTGTGCATGATTACTTTTTCTGGGTCGCGCTGTTATGTCCGTGATTATTTTATAGAATCGCTGGTATTGTATAAATTGTTATTTCTTTCTTTTTATTTCTGTGCTGGCCGGCTTTTTCATTTTTCTTCGCGTTGTTCGTTATTATTATCTTTTTTAACGTTTGAGGACATTTTCTTATTGATTCATTGACATAAAACCCACGCATTATGGACCGGTAGATGGATGTTTAATTCATACGTATGGAGTTACTCACATTATAAGTTTCCTTTGGAATCTTATTACCTTGGTTGTTTGATAGGGAGCTGTGGTTTCTCTTTCAAATAGAAAACCATCGGATAGGCAATATTATTGATAGGTGTGTAAGGTCAACGACTCGCAAGGATATCTGAAAGAGATCGCATGGTGTACCCCAAATATGGTGTCCAATAAAAGTTTATCCCTTCTCCCGCGTGAGAGGTGACCCCATCATCAGCCTGTTAACACCCACTGCTGAGTAAAGTCCTCTTCAAGCTCACGCCACCTCTCACGATCCCGTGCCAGGCGCAGCCGCTGTTTTCCGGCTACTTGGGCTATGTCAGTATAAGCCGTGCCAATAGAGAAACGATATGAAAATGGCGGCGGGTAGCTATGGTAAGGTCTGAAAAAGAGGTTACGAAAATACGATTTCGGTTCATACCTAAAACTTTCTTACTTTTTTGGTTAGGAAATATTGTTTTACGATGCTTTCTTTATTGATTAGGTAATTGTTCTACGTTGGGTTTGTGATTAAACAACAATCTTCATAAAAATAAGATCAAAAATATTAAAACGTAGTAAATAATACAAACTTCAACAAATAACAACACTTAACGTAAACTACAATATTGAAATAACTCCACAAACATTAAAAAATCAATAAGAGGCGAACGTATTTTGGCGTGTTTTATTAGCCAAGCGTAGGTGACTAATCAGGACTGCCTAAAATGATTATGCTAACGTTACGTGTGAGTATAGACGGAGATATGATTAAAGCGAGAGGGCGCGAGAGTGTCCGCCATTTATATATCGTTTCTTTAATGGCATGGGTTATAGTGAGCTAATCGTGCATTTGGTCTCTTGTCCCCGCAGGTCCCGCCGCAGCGTCTGGCAGGGTGCGGTGATGCGCGGACAGCGCGCGCGCACGACCCATGCATGCCGCCCGCGCACCCGGTAAGAACCCAATACCTATTCATATTCAAGGAATAGAAGTTCCGGAAAATCGACATTAAGAGGAGGGTAACCCAACCACCAAGGTCGCCAATGAAAAAAAAATCTTCTTTTTGGATGCATTTTTTGCTTTAGGATCTGGGACCTAGACCTTAGGTCCTAAAAATTGTTAAGCCTAGGGATTCTCATTTAACGGCTCGTTTTTAGAAGAAAAAAACGCATCCAAAAAGAAGATTAATATGTTTTTTTTTTTCATTGGCGGCGCTAGTGTGCCGTGTCCTATGCCTTAAGATACACTGGCCTTAACAGAACCTAACCAAGGAAAAGGCTATCTACCTTTTGACTTGACTCTGATGTCTAAAAGAAAGACGGGGTGGGATTTCTAAAAGAGTAATAAGTTTTCCACGAGTGATACCTTGACCCACATCAATCAACTGTCAAGTGAAAATGCGAAATAGTATAAAGTAAGTGAATAAAATGCTGTCAACGAATTCTCACATGTGACAAGTTCAGCAATGAGATACTTTCTAGGCCATGTTCTTTCAATATCTCATAGATGGCGGTAAACAACGGTACAGTGTAAAGAGTCTACTGATAGCATAGACATATTTTTTTTTATAGGCAATGATATGAACAGGGGCCTTAGCCTGTAAGACAATGGCGGGTCAATGGCTTCCCGGCAGAAGGACAAAACCGGGCTCTCCTCGTTTTTCTCCTACAACCAGAGAACTAATCCTCTAGAATTAGAATAAAAATATTCTTTGCTGTACTACAAAAACACTAAAAGGACAGACAGCGTTAGCAAATCGTAATTGAAGTCGTCACCTGACAGCCCATTTTGGCACCATTGTCTTACAGGCTAAGGGCCCAGATCGAGCCATTAAGGTTTACACAAAAAAGTTTACATTATAGACAACTGTATCGGCGTTGACAGCCTTGTTCGACCACAGAGGGAAAAAATGTTGGACTAACTATTTGATTGTTAACCGATTGGTTGAGGAGCTAGGTAACTAAAATCCAGCCAAAACTGTTGAAAAGCTATATTGTTTGTGAAATAATTTTGAACATAAAAGTAATATTTTGAAGGCATGAAAACGGATATGCACAAACATACCTACATTCACCATCGAAAAAATCAGCCCTATTGAAAAATACTTCAAACAACTTTTGTTCCTATTTGAAACCTATTGTGAGGGGATTATTAGGTATCAATGGATTGAGTGGATGGTAAAAGCGGAAACACTACATTTTGCTCCACCACTAATACCCTTAATGTGTTTGGACGTAAGGTACGAAGGCAACGAGCGCGAACTGCCATAAAAAAAAACACGTCTCGTCAGCGACATCTATAGTTACAAATTTGGAACTACAACTTATGAGCTGTCAAAAAATCACCCTTTGGTTTAATTTGAAGGAATGAAAGTTTTTCAGTCATTATTACAAAAGGTGCAATTTTTCTGATGCTGAGTGTAGCTTGTCAACACTTTTGGCTGGATTTTTTGTAACTTATAATAACCTAGCTATCTCAACTTTGCCAATCGGTTAACAATGGCTAGTCCAACCTTCTTCCCTCTGTGGTCCAACTAGGTTGTCAACGCCAATACAGTGGCTTACATTGTAAACTTTTTTGTGTAAACCTTAATGGCTCGATCTGTTCATATCCTTGCCTATAAAAAAAAATATGTCTATGCTATCAGTAGACTCTTTACACTGTACCGTTGTTTACCGCCATCTATGAGATATCGAAAGAACGTGGCCTAGAAAGTATCTTATTGAAAAATATCGCACCCATGGTGACATTAGGGATTAAACACAAGGATACAAGATGTCTGCTGTTGAAAGATACAGAAGAGATAATATCAGGGAGGAATGTACGACTAGTGTTTCAAAGCTCTATAGAAGACACAAGAGAAATAAAACACCCGCGCAACCTAATCCCCCTGACAGACAGTTTCATGCAATCAGTGAGGCAAATGGTGCCTCTTTCTAATCGGCTTATTAAGCCACTAAAAAGTACCTAATCAAAATTGCCTAAAGCGTCCGCAACGGACGAATACGGCCTAATAATGACGGTCCGTGAGATTTTCACCAATTCCACTCCAATCAATGTAACTCAATATAAAACAGAAATCAATCGTTAGTATAACGAACGACACCATCGACCAACATTCTAGGTAGGTTAGTGAAGCAGCTCCTGTAGATGATTAAAAAAAAACATCGCGACATCTACGCACGATCGATGTTCGATTCACACGATCCGATCACGCGGTGTGGCCACAGAACAAGTGGGATGGAAGACCGCTTTGACTTGATTTCTTTTTTAGATGACTTCAAAAAGGAGGAGGCACTCAATTCGACTAGTATTTTTTCTCTGTGTTACTTCAGAACTTGCGGTGCTAAGATCTTGCAGCATTTCTTGAAGTTCTGAAGCTGTAGATGCAAATAGAACAATGTCGTTGGCGAAGCTTTTTCTCGGTGAACCGATTTTGATGATCTTTTTTTGTTTGAAAGGGTATACTTGGGTACTTCCCATGTGATCCCATAAAAAATGTGAAGATGTGATGAAGAATTTCGGAGATGGAGAATGGAACTCCTCAACGGACAGTAGCAAATTACTCGGAATCAGTGCAATAGCTCTTTTCAGAAGTGAAGTAGTTTTATTTTAAATGTAATTATGTAATTATCCAGACTTGGGACTACTTAGCCACACTTTAAGGGGTCTTTCAACTCATCAATACAAAATATTTTCACTAAGGGACCAACAAAATCGAGGCAAAATAATAAATAATCTATTCCATGTTACAAAAGGTAAGGTTACCCTGTAGAAAAGTTAGGACCTTTTATAACACGTTGTTTAAGGAAATATAAAGTGCACTACCGCTGCATCGCACTGCAACAAAATTCAAAATAGAAATCAAATGCGATAATTGAAAGCATAACCTTTGACCACACGATGCTATGAAATGAGTGTCTGTGCAGTGTAGCCAAAACCAGAATAAATGCACAGTTTTCACATACTTAGGTATTTTTGCTAACATTAAAATTATTACTTATGTTTTCAAACGTTTCAACAAAGTTTTCAACGGTTTACACAAATTATTTGTTGACAGTGGTAAAACTGCGCATCTAAGTACTACAGAATGTGCAAATACTTCTGTCACTTCTGTCAATTCTGTTTTGTGGTGAGAGTCAGTTTCGTGGAATTCCAAGTGCGGTTTCACAATCTGATCTTATTATTGCAATGTGCGTGGTTAGATGCGTATGGCAGATTGGTGCCTAAACGCTGAATGGGCTAGTTTCAGAGATACGATCAACTTTTTAGAACTAGAAAGTGATATTGGTGTCAATGCCGCTGCTATCATTGCTCTACTTGTATTTTTCCATGGCGGGATATTGCCTTCTTTCAGAACTCGACAATTTTGTAGATCTCTTCGTCTCTTGCAGTGCAATTTCGGGGAAGTTAGTTTCAAAGCACTGCATACTTGATATTGTTTAAAGGATTTCATTCACTTGAACGGGTGGAAGCAAAACTTGTGATAATAGTTTAGTCATATTTAATTTTTTTCTGTTGTCTCGACAATCATCATCATCAGTTCCTATCATCCCTAATCAGAGACATAGGGCTAGCAAACAGTTTTCATTCGCCACGATTTCGTTCCTTTATCTCATCCAGAGACTGTTTGGTTCCGCGCTGATCGATGCCAGGTAGTTTTAGGGCTTCCTCTCTTCCGTGGTCCATTTGGACACAATTTCAGTGCTATTTTGGAGGGCACAAGCATTTCTTTATAGTTCGTATTCTTATCGGCTTAATACATATTTTCGTCATCCTACAACTGAAGAAAACCATGCCAACTATCTTTTAATTTTGCATTGTGTCGTGCCTATACAACTTGTATGCCAATCCCACAATAAATAAAACAAAAGTGTAAACCAGACCTAACTGTACCAGAAGCTATCCATTGAAACGGAGTCTGTTTCAAATTAACTGTGGGTTGACACTGGCACTTTCAAGATTTTCAACCATTTAATAAAACTATAATTTAATATGACAGTTCTACGTAAATACCTAAATTGCGTAGCCGGTTAGTATATGTATTATTATTTTAATAAAAGGTATTCGGCAAATAAAAGGCAAAAGGCATCTACCTTTTTATGCTAACCGACTCGGTCAGATAAATTATTATTGTAGAATCATTTTGATGGCGATGCTTTGTGCACCCGAAAGCACGTCAGAGTGTACACTTTTGTTGTAAAGTCGCCCGTAACGTAAAACAGTAGAGTGCTAGCGTGTAAGGGTAAACGTGATGTCGTATGACATACAACTTACTAGAGGTATGCACTACCCCTGCCCACAAAACTTTTATGAAAATGGAACTTGACTTTCTTTCTTCCTTCTGCAGTATAAGCAAATTAAACAGTCCCAAGTTTCTTTGTGTGAAACTCGATGCAACAAGTATAACAACCGATTGCATTTGCGTCACCTCGGATGGTCTTCATGCTAAACGTTAGCTAGGATAGGTCACCAGAATTATCTTCATATGGCCACTGACTGAGTTGAGCACGCTTTCCAGGCAAAATAATTACTTGCAATACAGAAGGACCGCTCTAAGTCGATTTCATTAGCAATAAGCCGTTTTCCTTGGCAGTAAAAAGCTGAATTTAAAGCACACCGCTGGTACCAGAGACTTGAAAATTTCAGGGTGTGTTATTTATGTAGATTAGATATCCACTAACAAAGGAATTTTCTAAATTCCACACCTAAGAGGGTGAAAGTTTGAATAGGGAAATATGATTTCGGCGATAGCTGTCAGATTCTAAATTAGTCAATTGGGGATCTGTGACAAAATCTTGATTGGTTAGATTCTGTATAATTTGGATTCGGAGTAGGTCAGAATCATATTTTCTTCAGAATATGGGTTAGTCTGAACAGTGATTACGTTAGATTATTGCTGAGTTGAAATATAACTACGTTTTATTTTGCTTACGTCAGGAATTTAGTACAGTTTTTATTTTTGTTGAACTGATTTGAAACTTGTTAAAATAATCTACAGCGAAATCAATTCGATACATATTTTTATTTTTTTCTAAATATCACCCCTAAGTGGGTAAACGGGCTACCAAACATTGTACAGAAAAAAAAAAGAAACGATTGCTGATTGACGTCGATAGCGGGGGGGAAATAGTGCTGCAACCTTTTAACTTAGCCAGCGCGGACGGTGTCGCGGGCGAAAAGTTAATTTCCCTATAAAGTGAGGAGCTTGATCGGCCGTTCTTCTGTTGTTCTTACGATGTGCGTCCGTCGTCCAATGCGACTATTGAATATTTCATGAGGGCGCTATGAAACGGGCGTCGGTTAACTTTGCAGCGTATAATTTGTTCATATTTCGTGTTATAGATGGCGCTGCCCAGATAGGTAGGTCGCGCCAGCATCGAGGTAGGTGCATGTTTTGCGCGTTTGTTGCTAGTTGGGTGAAATAATGCATTTTGTAGCTAGGATTTTTTTTTTTATGTACACACGACAGCACGTCAGACTGTACACTTTTGTTGTAAAGTCGCCCGTAACGTAACCGAGTAGTGTGCTAGCGTGTAAGGGTCGACGTGCTGTCGTGTGTACTCAAATTCAAGTATCACTTATAATTCATATTTTTCCATTTTGCAGACAGTAGCACACAGTAAAAGATGGTGGACTATCAAATATCATCCATTTATCACGCTGCGTATGATTACCAAATACAAAGTCCACGTTTGCTAGCGTGTAAACCAGTTAAAAAAAAAGATGTAGCCTGTACAAGATAACAATATGTCCTTTTGGGAAAAAGCCAGATTTTATATTGATTTAACGAGATATAACGACATATCTCAGAGAGAGAGAGAGAGAGAGTAAAATTATAAAGGGTACGTACGTGCCTACGAGGAATACGAAATATAAATTAGTTTTTCATGAGACCGTAGGTACTCACAAATAGATAAAGTAATTTTATTTGCAAACCTAACAGTACAATTCAATCGATTCCGCAGTAAGTAGGTCCCACCCAACGAAACAATAAAACGTGTCAGTTCAAACCCAAGATTGCCCCGCCCGATGACAAAGAATAACTAGGGTAATAGAAGACTTTACCAAACCTTACTGACATACTTGAAAGTCCACCATTTTGAAAACTAAATGAGTTTTGTAATTTTTTCTCATCATCATCCTCAGTTTATATCCTTAATCAGGGACATAGGCCTCTCAAAACAGTTTTCCAATCTGGCCGATTTTGCGCCTTTTTACCTTTACTCAAGCTCGGATATGCTTATCCCGAGACTATAAGTCTCCCCTAAAAACAGTTAGGATGTTTTTAAATACGTTGTATACTTCGTTTGTGTGAAAATGAGGCGCATCAAAAAAAACCTTCTGCTGTATTTATTTTGTGACCCAGTTCACTGGAGAATCTATTGACAAAACGCCCATTTCGCCGTCAAACGCGGCCATTATTCTCAGTTTATTTTCCTATCAGTTGATGTTATTAGGCAATTTTTCCGGTTGGCAATACAAAAGGAGATTGCTATAGAGTGGTCGGAACACTTTCTTTGGAGCCTCTTTTTGTCAGGGGACGTGCGGCCGGCGTTTGTTTTTGTGTGTGCCACGAAAAGACTACTGTTTGAACGGCGTGCTCCTAACTGATCCACGGTTTTGGGCTCTCGAATGGGGAAATAAAGGAAAGAACATAACTCTCAGTCAAAGGACAGCCGCGCGAGCTCCGTCTACCCTTTAAAATAAGGTCCCCGAAAGAGACCTGGAACTAGACACAAATTGAAACTAGAAATTATATGAAATGTGCAGGGTTTATATACGTAAAAGTTGCTAAACATAAAAAGAAAATCCTATGATTTGTACAATATGATTCTCCTTTTAATGGCGCCCTTACTTTTACCAACAAGGGACAAGTTTACATAGGGTTACTTGTCTTATCTTACCTTCTTCTCAGAATAGTTGGCCCTTGTTCATAGACAATCTTGGCTATCAGTGGAGTAGCTACCCTTGTAGGTTCGCCCCGAACTGTGAACTCGCGACCCCACATATATCTCGGCAACAGACTCTTTGACCGATTTGGCTTGATCATTAAAATTATCATGACGATCCGATCAACGATTCTCAAGTTATCTTTGAACAAACGCCAGATTGTTCAAGTAGGTAGGCTCGGAGAACCTCGCTCGCTTCGCTCGCTCATTCAATAATACAGTGAACGGGAATACCCCGTCAGCTCTTCCGAGTGTCCGTCTGTTTGTACACGTTTTAAGGTCGAACAGTTTTCACTTTCAACTGAATTGCAGACGGATTGTCCAAGTGCTTTGTGCCCAACTCGGTTAACCGAACCCCGGTTATCGGATGCCGGCTTAGGGTTATTTTATTGTCTAGTACAGTTTGCAGGACAATAGAATGCAGTACGTGCAGCATGGTAAGCCCGAGATAGGCCCTTCTCTATGCAAAACTGTCAACTTGTCGGTCGGGCTCTACAACATTTTTATTGTAATGGCAATAACTACTTTTTGCTCGACATGACCCTAATCTATTGCCATCTCGAGTCCCGCCTGCCATGCTCGCACAATAGACATGGCACGTCTGTCACTCGAGTTCGAGAAAGTGTCAAAACGACCATGCTAAGCATACAGAAGAGGAAAGATGCTAGGCCACTTGCTACGTCACTCACGACAAATTCATAACCAACATAATAGAAAGAAAGAGAGGTAGAGGAAGGCCACGGAGAAGCTACTTTGACCAAATTAAAGAGAAGGTGGATGTCATGACGTACCAGGCTGCAAAGGAACTGGCCTGTGATCGAAGTGCATGGAGAATGCTGCACCGACAAGAGGATAAGTCTTAAATTTAATGATGATGACAGTCGGCAGAAATATCACGAGTGAGATGAGTTTCGTGAGGAAACCTGCATGCATTCGGCCTCGCTACGCCTATCGGGCATTGGCCTATTGCAGGCTAAGCTTTGCTAGCCAGCTGCCCCGGTATTGCGTGAAAATAGCTCTTACCGAAATAAACAATCCTTTTTGTTTTGAAAAATAATACGTGTAGTCAGAAAAACCTTTATATTTATATTTTCCCGCAAAAAAAAAACGGTTTTGAGGACTAGCAAGTGAACGAATTTTTTCTACAGAATAAGCACACTGATCTAACTGAAAGAAAACTGCGGGTATGCTAGGAGTAAAATTATATTATGAAATAAAATTAGCCTCCAACTAAATAGACAGCGAACAGACATTCTTTTCACTCTAAATGATTTGAAGCGGTCTAGTAGGCAATCTAGATTTACAGGGTCAAACGAGGGTTTTATCCGCCATTTAGAATTTACAGCCGCACCTTTTACTTCGGATGGTATTCGTGATTGAATAAATCTCGGTTTACCCTAAAGTGGACCATGGACTCAATGTATAGCTTACGGTCGTTTTCAATAAACGATCTATCCGCGGATCATAGATAAACGTCTTATCTGTGCCGCGGATCAAAATGATGTACACAATACATTTTTGAAGTCTTTTAAGCTGAATGAAAATTTATTAGCAATAAGGTTTTTTCTGCATTATACTTTGTAAATAATATTGTAAATTTTTAAAGACCGGAAGGGTTTTTAGGGAACTGGAAGGGAACTTCATATTTTGATGTTTAACGCGCTGGTATAATCAGTATACCTACATTGTAATATACCTAATATTTTGATTTTTTTTCTCATTTTTGGTTCCATCATTTTACCCGTACAGTCAAATTCACCCGCTGATATAATTACATAGTGTTGTCATTTTCTTCGCGTAATCAGGTAAATACGGACAATACATTGGAAAATCTCTCCCAGACCCTTCTTTAAAATTAGCACCTTAAATAATTATTTCCATTACCTATACAATGTAAAAAAAAAAAGATTCTTCATTTCAATAAGAGCTATTTTCCCGAAAATAAATCGGTTTCGACGGTTGACGCGTCAGAGAACAGACGTGCTGGGCACCGTTCCTTGCCCATCTTATCTTATTAGTATGTGGCCAGGCTGAGAGCCCGGGACTCTTCGACCCAGTGGGATCTTTTGTGTCACCCCTGTCCTTATTCCTGCTCAGGACGTGCAAAGACCGAGGTCATAAGCTTGCATTGCCCTCGGCTTATGCCTACAGCGACTTCATAAACCGGAGTTAATTTTCGGCTCGAACAAAAGAGGCCCGATAACAATCGGTGATAGTTTCCCGGTAGCCATGTTGTTGTTGAACGGGCCTCACGAGCCGTGATAGCGATCGCGAGAGGTCGTGTCAATGTAATTTGTTGTTTGTTAGCTTCCATGTTACTCGGCGCGCTATTACCTACGTTCTTGGAGCGATCGGGCACTCAGTGGCCCATAGCGCTTTCAAAACGTTAAAAAAATTGAAGTTAAAAACTAAAACCCGACTACTAAAAGGCTTAAAACAAGACCTGCTTATCCTTATAATAGACTTATAGATAAAATTAATCGTAGTCGGAGGCCATCGGTTTATCAAACGCGAATGTGGTGTCCTCCGACTACGATAACTTTCTATGAGTCTATTATAAGGATAAGCAGGTCTTGTTTTAAGCCTTTTAGTAGTCGGGTTTTAGTTTTTTACTTTTATTTTTTTTCGAGCTTCGTCATTTTGGACGATCATCCAGAACAGAACCACGAAGGGCAAAAAAAAACACATTTTGGTATTTTTTGTTCTATTTGTTATATGGACGCTACATGTGTTATACATTTTTGAAAAGGTCTTTTAAAGCCCTTTCATTTGATACCCATGACGATGGTATCCGATAATTTATATTTTTAGGTCCACCACTTTAGAGCGCAGCAAAGCCGCCATCTTGTTTTTTTTTCAACATTAAACTATCCTATGTTACCTGGGTGATTAAGACAAATCCAACGACACCTCATTTGTTGAAATCGGCCGAGTAGTTTAGGCTCTGCGAGGGAACAGATGAACACACAAACATACACACATACATACATACATACACACTTACATACATACATACGCTGCTAAAATCATAACCCTCCTTTTTGCTTCGCGTAGTCGGGTAAAAAATGCTTAATTATTTTTCTTTTAAATCGGTTTCTCGATGAGCCGTTTTCAAAGAACGAATTCAAAGCAGTTCATAGATGGCGTTTACAGGCGTGGCCAAAGAAGAACCGGAATACGGCTGTCAAAATTAATCTGTGCTGAGCGAAATCTATGAAATGCTTTGTGAATTTGTGCTGAAAATGGCTTATTATTACGTTGACTTTCGTTTCGTTATTCTGAGCTCGTTCAATATGGAAATATTGGTTTTTAAGACAGTCCACGGGATTCATCCCTCACCACATCTCGAAAACATAGTTTTTGCTACAGTCGCGGTTTCTTGCGCACGCAAAAAACGCTTTTAATTTTGGCGAATGTGTCGGAGGAAAAATAAAATACACCTTTACACCTTTCCATCGAAATTTCTTACGACAATTTTAATGCGTGTTTGGGGTAGATTCTCGAGAACTGATCGGCTTAGTTCGACCTTTCTTTTGTAGGTAGGTACCTTAAAAATAAATACCTAATCGATCTCCAAACGAAGAAGAGCGACTGAAGACATTTTTCATTTGCCCGCTAACACCTTTTTGAAGCTGACATGACAACTTTATTGGCGCGCTAAATGCTATTTCAAGTTTAGCATACAAGAGAAGGTAAACACTGGCTAAATAAACTTACACCAATGGCACATCGTTGTATTTTGAAATTGAAAGTCTTCTTTTCACTTATCAAAGGGCCGTTACGTAAACAAACTCAGAAACCCGTCATAAAAAGTGAAATCGAAACTCATACGCCGTTGACAGTAAAATAATAAGAAGAAAAATAAATAAACTTCAAAGATACCATGCGTCCATGGGTACGCTAATCGTTGCATCTAACAAAACCTACCAATTATGCCTTTAAAGAGAAATAAGTGAAAGTGAAATTAAGAAAAGCCGTCGCTTTTTGTTCCAACGTTTTACGCAACGTTGGCTGATTGTTGTGCAACAGTTGCAACCGTAAGTTTTTGCGTGGACAACAATTAATTTGCAGTTACCGTGTCGCGAATTCCAGTGTTATTTTCGCGGATAGTTTTTTTTTTCTCTCTCAGCGGAGAGACGAGAAAGTCATTAGAGAAATTCCAATTTGCTGATAGGTAGGTAATGGCAGAGTACTTAATTTATGTCTAGTGTCGTTGTTATTTTCAAACAACAGTACTTATTACTAATAAGTACTGGTTACTTTCTTCATTCAACTTTCCAGAAATCGTAATTTTTCATGTAGGAACTTCCATAAAAGCGTATAATTTCACCACTTTGTCTAATTGCAACAAAGAGCAAAAAGGCGAATTAATAATCGTTTAAATCGAATGATTTAATCGCACTCGGTGTAATGAGTGGGTACCACAGAGTAAACAAGCCAATAGAAAGACCTCGCATTGTCATCTTCGCTCTCTACTTGGGTTGTTGGCCCAGGGTTAAATTAGGCCCAGGGTTGGGTTGAATGCCCATTGAGATTCAGAGAAATACAGTCATCTTCTTTTTCTTCTTCTCCAACTTATATACAGGGAAAATTACCCTGTACACACAATTTAGAGTCCATTGTACTCAATTATTTTCGGTCTTGGGCTTTTCTTATCCAGGCTTTTCCTGTCACTTTGCCTTTGATATTTTGAGCAAAACTTAGCTTGTTATACGCTACGCTTGAAATAACTAACAAAACAATAACATCCTGCTTTACAAAGGGACGGCCACCTAGGTAGGTTATGTAGTGTACAGCTTACCTTGTTCTCTTATGCCGTATCTATCAGATTCCGCGTCCTGTGCTGGGAACGGAACTAATGTAATGAAGTAGCAATCGATTTCGTCGATCATAATCGATCGATACGTAACTAACTGTTAATTTCGAATGGTACTGCCATTACTATTTGCTTTTTTATCTATACCTTTGTTGTGTAAAAGCCTTCGCTTGAATTGGCAAAAGGAAAAGAGATAAGGTAAGTATCTAACTACTGTTTTCTTGTAGAATACATCGGCGGTTGTGTAGCTATTACAAAACCTTTTTTTGTTGTGATGGGGTGATAGTGTTGCTTCATAAATCGGCGTAGTTTCTTGGAAAACTCGAAAGCGACTAGATAGAAAGGTTTTGTTCCAAGAATCTCGAATGCGACATATACCCGAGAGTTTTTATGTCTAAGATTTTTCATTACATCGTCAGTGTCAATCCTGAAATCAATCAAATAAGTGAAATCGAATTATAATCTCAAAATAATGGCGTCCATTTTAGCAACAATATTTTAAAGTTTCTTTAAACTTTCTACTTCAAATAAAGCGTCGTTCAAAAGCTCTATTTCTCATAAGCTCTTTTGACTCGAAGTATTGTTTAGAAGATTATAAGATTTATCTTAATAGCTAACACACATTCGTTTGTTCACTTCATTGTCTGGTGGATTATATTTTTTGTAAATTAAATCTACTGTCTCGTATGCTTTGTGTGTTTTTTTGCAAAGCAGTCAGTCATTTATCAAAATTAAAATCTTCTGAATAAGGAACGAACACTTACCTATGTAAAATTCTCTAAATTCACTTTTACAACAGAGTAGCATACTTGATGAATTGATGATTATTTGTTTATATCTTACAATCTATTTGGCAATCCTAACCTAATAACAATTTCGACGTTTTATTATCACACGATGACAAATTATTCACAGTCACAATGTCGTGTACCAGCATAGGATTTTGAAATTTTCATTGCTTTTGGACTTTATCTTAGAGCAGTAAGGTTATATTTCTGGTGGCAACTATTCGACCACTGCCAGACAAAGGGTTAAATGTCGAAATTGTTTATTTTTATTTTTTATTATGTGGCCTGTATTGTGTCCCACTGCTGGGCAAAGGCCTCCCCTTGTGTCCTCCACACTTTTCTATCTGGGGCCACTGAGGTAAAAAGGTTTCGAGATCGTCCCGTCATCTCCGCCTTGGCCTTGGTCGAAATTGTTAACCTATTAACATTATATCACTTTTCAAAAAAAAAAACAGCTACAAAAATTTTTGGTGCAAATAAATCTATTTCTTTAGTAAAACTTAGAAAATAGAAGAACCTAAACACCAAACGCCCGCCGCATCCATTATAACAAAGATCAGCACATCAGCAGCTCGGGCAGCATAAAATAATGGCGGCAATAATTCCATAGACAAATGGCCTCTATTTGTTATATCGGCAATACGAACGGAAGGCTACACCCACCCTCGTGTTGAAGAGATTCCTATCAAGGTACCTACAGACTTGGTTGGGGGGTCTACCGGCTAAGACGAAGCCGACTACCAATGCGCAAATCCTTTGATCAAGGATAAAACTAGATACAGCATAGAACTCTGAAATGTGTCTGGAAAAATATATGCCCAAATTGCCTTTGGGAGCTTATTTGCTCGTAGTCTATGCAATTAAAGTAAATCTGTACACTAATGAAATAAGGTTGACATTCGAATATTAGACGTATGGTCGAAATGATGTTTCGTATTGTTCTATTGCTGATATCATTTGTTTCTGTGGGGACAAGTTTTTATTGTGATTTTATACGTAATGCGGATTCTATGGGATTTAGTTCGGTGCGCAAATCAATTTTTGATAAATGTACTGCCAACCAGTTCATTTTACTGCCACCCAGTTCATTTTTCATAAATCGAACTTCGATTTTCGCCAATGGTAATCGGCTTCGTCTTAGCCGGTAGATCCCCTGGACAATGCTTGTAGTAGTTAATGTAGTAGCTAGTTCTCGAAATAAGTTATGTCTTCAGCTACTCTATCCTGAAATGTTTCCAGCACTGCAACGTCTAAGTGGTTTCTTTACTCATCTAGTATAATGATTAGCCCCCGTATAAATAAAAAGTTAAAATGCTCATAAACTTTTTGTCAGTTTGTAAGACCTCCGATAATAGAAAAGAATAGAAATACATTTATTATAACACCACAGCACACAAATAAAATTAATCTGCTGTATAGCACTGAGGTATAACTTTATAAATAAGAGACGGTAAAATTATGAATCATCCACACTACAACAATAGATGTAAAGGGATACCTAATCCTATTTGGATGTACGAAAAATGCCCTAGTTTTATTATACCAGCCTGAAAAATGTGATAAAATGTGTGTACTTTCATCCTAAGTTTTTCTTTTTCCGCTGAACCAATAAAATTGAATTGACAGGCAAGTAGCTTGGAACTTTGAATATATTATGGCATAGGATATGAGCAATGGCTCAGACTCAGTAGAGATACAGGCAAATCTCGTTTCTTTTGAACTGCACCGAAATGGAAAACGTTTTGCAAATGAAGACAAAGCAGAGCAGTTCAAAGCAATAAAATTACCATTCTCAAATGATTTTGTATACTTTCGCTTTGTAATAATGATGAAATTATAATTTGGCAGCTGTGTGACGGAATGCATGCAAAATTGTGGGGAAAAAAGAAAAGAAAAAATGGCTGACCCAATAGCCCGATTAATGAGACTAATTAGTGTCAGTAAGATATAACAACGTATAATGAAGTAATAAATTATACACGAGTCACAGAATAAATTTAAAGAGAAGTGCTGCTCAGCACGCATAGTTTACTAACGCATTAATAATAATCTTCATTAATAATTGTAATAAATAAGTCATAATCAATGCTGTCAAATGAATCTTTACGTGTGGGATAAGTCCCCAGTCCCCACGCAAGCTAAATAGTTGGGGGTACCAAATTTTGGGGACCTGAACGGTTTTTCAGGCCAGACTCCAAATAAATGAAACTTTTTAACTATTTCTAATCTATACCTACTGCATTTAATGTCATTGTATTTAGCATGCATTAATACTTTTGTATTCTACTTTGGATAAAGCCAACTAAGCTAAGATAAGGTGCTGAGTAAGTTCACTCCATCCATGTACGTAATGTCTCAGGCCAGTGGCCTCCGAAAACGATCATTTCACCCATCTGGGGCCTGAGTCTGTAACGCACGCAATGGTGTCAAAATGGACTTCCAGTTGACGGCTTCAAATACGATTTATTAAATGCTGTCGGTCCTTTTTTTTGTACGAAAAATAATATTCTGATTCTAATTCTAGAGGATTAGTTCGCTGGTTATAGGAGAAAAACGAGAAAACCCCGGTTTTATCCTTCTACTGGGACGCCATCGACACGCCATTGCGTTACAGACTTAAGCCCCTGGTGTGAGTAGAAATTATAAGCCAGCTCTTTTGGAAGTAGGTAAATAGTTTGTGCCCACGTCTTGTCACTCGGATGCAAGGTATGAATTATGCTAAGTTTGTTTCACTAAAGTTGGAAACTAAATTAATTATACTTTGTTGTAGTTAAAATTTCAATAGGTTATAATTTGTGGGAAATAACACGACGAAGAAGGTTATGAATTTATGAAGGTACCAGTTTGAATATTTTTGAGTTTTAGGAAGAAAACTACCAGGTGCAATAGCGGAACTTTAATAAGGCTTTAATGTTTGTTAGCCTGCTTAACTCAAAGTTTCACTATCGAATTGCACCCTTTAGTGTAAGAATATTAAGATAAAAGCAAACTTAAGTACCTATATCTTTTTATATTCACGTGATGGAGAGTTTTCACTGTTACACCTCAATATTAAAGGAGTTCCTTCGTAGTTGTGGCTAAAACGTAGTTGAAATCTCACAACTAAGCTCCAAGCTCGTATAAACTAATTAGTTTTCTTATCTGAACACGCTACACTTTTTTATTACGCCAAAAATCTAGATTTGGGCTGTCTAGAGTCTAGACATCGTCATTAACATTGAACGACCGAAAATTCTTAATTAATTAGCCTAATAAGCTTGTCTTAATGGATGGTAAATCTCTATCGATGTCAGAGTTCGATTTTAGATTTATTATTATGCTGTTGCTATAGATTGATTGATTTTGGCTCACAACTTCAAAAAATATATAATGTCATCAGATTTTTAGATACCTCAGGACTATTGTGCTTTATGTATAAGGATGTGATTATGATTCTGTCATTCGAGTATGTCAAGGGTGGTTTTTATTTTCAAGATGAGAATAGCAAAAAAATTGTATTCTCATGACGTCATTGCATTTTATTATGAATCGGAGTGCTAGCGTGGATTGACCGTTAATTAACCATTTTTTACCAAAAAATGTTAACAAATTCGTGATTAGTTATTTATTGCCGCTAAACATGTCAGTGTGAAGAGCGTTTATTGACCTCATGCTGTGACTCAAGTTATTTTATAACATCTAGCTATCTTCAACGAATATAATTTGAAAACTTTGAATATTGTCTCACAAAATTATCAAGAAGTCGTGGCTCAGGAACATCAATATAATGGACGGATATAGCATAGAATTATGATATGGTGTAATAAGTCTATGGAATATAGTATGTTTCGCTTTGAAAGAAATAGAGTAGGTACCTTATAGTGTATGGAATGGAGGCTTAGAGACTCCAGTAATGGGCAACCCCTATTGAGAGGCATAAAAAGAAGATGAAGTATATCGAGTTTAGCGATCACCTGTCAAATGAGACAAAACTCAACATAATTATGGTTCTTTTATCAACATATTTATGATTTTTATCAAATAAAGAGCAAATGAGATGTAAATCGTCTAAATTACGATGATGGCGGACCTATACCTATATTGTACCTATATTGTATGATGACTTTTGTGTTTGTTAATTGTGTGTTCTGTTGGTGTGCCAAATAAACTAAAATAAAATAAATAATAAAATGGCGGACCGTATCAGGCATATTGGTAAATAACAAAATTATTCACTCAATTTGATAGTGGAATTAAGTTGATTGGTGGAACCAATGAATTTTTATGCTGGAAGTTTTGCAATGGTCTTTAGTTCGATAATTTTATGAATAGCGGAAAACAGATGTTACTAACCTTATTAATTTTATGAAACGATCTTTGACTGAGAGGAATGGCGAGGCATTGTAAGGCTCGCAACATCAGCCATATACTCCAAGCAGACGAAAAATTAGAGACAACATCTTGACACAGCTTTTTGTCTGTGGCGCGTTATATTTCATACATTCCACTTGGTTCTTCATTTAAAAATGTACAATAACTGTCGAAAGTTTGTCTCTAATTCCTAAATGGAAATGACGACCGCTCTGATAATATCGAGACATAGAAGTAGAACATTGACTATACCGTGTGGTTCATCAACATCATCATCATCAGCCCACCTCTGCTCACTGTTGGGTGTACCTACGCCTTTTTCCCCTCGCGCCACCTCTCACGGTCCCTAGCCATCTGCATCTATGGACAGTTCGCCGCTGTACCGTATGGTTACAAGCATATTTTTACAGGATGGCCCAGTTTCAGTGGTCCACCCACACTGTATAAGAAAAATAACTAATGAGCTTCTGAGGTAAACGAAGATGGTAAGTCTCTAATTTTGAAACAAATTCACAATATTTAAGCCACCCAAACAAAATAACATTGCATATTATTACGGTTATTTATTATAATATGGGATACGCAAAATCTTACTACATTTTTCTCCATAACACGCAAAAGAGTAAGATTTTTTACCTGCGAATTGGAAGTTAGAAGATTTTATTTTGCATAATCGTATTCTATGCATGGTAATAAAGCGTGGAACGTGCAAAATGGATATGAAATTGAATTTCTTGAAAGATAAAAGCATGTCTTGAATGCTGAATATGTTGAATTATTGAATTACCTACTCACCAAACGATACGAGAGAACTTCACCTTGAAGATATGTCTGAAATAACCAGAATCAGAGTAATAAAAGACCAAAGCAGTTATGTTTTTATTTCTTACTCTGGCTTCATTTCCATTTGAAACTTGGCAAAAAGTGGGATGATGAAGCATGAAACTAGAAATTTCAATTTGCATCCATTCATTCATTAAGTGATTTCCTCTATTTCTCGTGACAATAGAGTGAGCACAGTTTTTGTGTCCGACCGCATTGTTTTCAGTTTACAAAAAAACGTTTTTACTTCAAATGGTATCGTGACTTTTTCGATGGGTTGAGTAATTTCTTCTTCTTTCTTTCGATCGATCGTCGCTTGTTTTTTTTTTCTATTAAAACATCACTTTCGTGTCTGGCAGCCACCAGCCAGTGTTCGCAGATCGGTCGTTTCATCAGAGAAAGTCCGCTGATTCTGTAACGGAATGTCACGAATGAAGATTATCTGCGAGAGCATCGGGGGAAAAATCCCGGAGATATTTCCAAATATTGGGCTGACGTGCGGACAAAAGGAATGGCGGACGTTGCGAGGTGAAATTAAATATTTCTTTTCTCTCGTACCGAGATTGTATCGAATACTATTCTCGTTTGGTCCGATTTCGATTCGATACATAGCTGGCGGTGCGGCGAGTCGGTCGGGCAGAAACATTGAGCCGCTTATTATGTGTGATTGCGCTTTGAAAAAGTGTAATTAAATTTTGTCAGTAGAATTACGGACACTTTTTTCTCTGAATTTCTGGCCATTTATTGACATTCTTTCAAGAAGCACGCATTTTAAGGGAACAGTAAATTTTATGGACGTGAAGATATCGCGCTTTTTTAACCCCCGATAAAAAAGAGTGGTTTTATAAGTTTGACCGCTATGTGTGTGTTTCTGTGTGTGTCTGTCTGTGGCACCGTAGCTCTTAAAGGAGTGAATAATTTGTATGTTTGTTAAGTATTGAAAACTATTTAACCGTTTTGGATGCAGTTTTTCTAGCAAGTGTTAATAGATATGTTTCATCTAAATCGGTTCAGCCGTTTATGAGATATGCCTATTTGAAGCTAACAGGTCGGTTGTACAGGGTGTCCGGTGGCAGATTTAGGATTTAAATTTCGAATTTCTCCGTAACCGTTGCACGGAGGAGCGGGGAGGGGGCCGCGTTGGTTTCGTCATTCGTGCGGGTTTTTTAGTCGCAATGTCGCAGTGGACGGGTGAACAACGTGCGTTCGCAATCGAAGCGTATTTTAAAGCCAATGATTCGTGTGCAATTTCTCGTCGAAGATTTTGTTCACGTTACAATATTCGACGGTTACGTGACGCCCCAAGTGAAGATTTGATTCGATCATGGGTGCGAAGGTTCCGGGCAACAAGTTCAGCAGAAAATAACCCACGACCGGGGCCCAGCCGGACGTCGAGAACAAATGAAAACATCGAACTCGTCGCGTCCAGTTTGAGCGATAACCCTATTTTTTTGAAAATGGTCAAGGGCACGCAATTTCTGTGACTGGTGTTGCTTATCGGCGAATGCTCAATGATTTTTTTTTTCCAACATTGAGAGACCATCCTTCCTACACTTCACGGACATGGTTTCAGCAAGATGGCGCCACCCCGCACACTGCTAGGGAGACCATGGCGCTACTGCGTGATTTCTTCCCCAACCAACTGATAAGTCGTTTCGGTGACATCCCCTGGCCACCCAGGTCACCGGATCTTACACCCATGGACTTTTTTTTGTGGGGATATCTCAAAAATAAAGTCTACGAAACAAACCCGGCGACTATCTCATCATTAAAAGAAAATATCGTTCGCGAAGTTCATGGCATCTCGGCGGCACTTCTCCAGCGAGTGGCAAGAAATACTGAAGCCAGATTCCATGAATGTATCCGACGTGACGGTCAACATTTAGACGACATAATTTTTAAGAAATAAAACCCGCATTTGTCTTCTTTATAATGATTAAAAATATAAATGTATATTTCACGTAGTTTTTATGTTATTTATATTTTAAATCCTGATTCTGCCACCGGACACCCTGTATTTAAAATGTTTAATTTAGTAGTTATCGCCCACCATTACAACTTTCACACATTTTGCGTCCTGCGAGGCGAGGATTTATATCTCGGGCGGCCATCCGTCTGGCTCGTTAAAAAAATCGATTTTTAGCATATCGGACGTTAAAAGTTTGCGGTTTCAGGAACGGTTACTTTAAAGGCAATAAAGTGGCGGGCGTATTCCGAGAAGCATTGATCTCGCGATGCGAAAACAATTGCCCCATAAAAATTAAACCTCCAGAGTCTGACCGCTTTAGTATCTGGGACAAAAAAGACAGAAAAGAAAGAAAAAAAATAAAAGTTTTAACACAATGCTGGGTTCCTACGGTGCGTTATTTTATTTGCATTGTCTTGTCGTCGCTTGTATTTGTAGCGCCATTTTGAAAACTCAGCGCTGTTTATTAGCCTACATTACTTACAATTTTATTACCTAGAAATCTTTCACTGTCTCAATACTTTTTTATGGATAGTGTATTCTTTCAATATCTCAAATAATAAGTTAGTTTACATAATGTTTTCTTAATCTAATAATACTTAATAACACAGTAAGTTCTTAGAGCCTTAAATATTTTTTCTTTACTGTGCCTCGTTGGCACCTTTCGTCAAAAATAAAATGCTTCTCAAGTAGGTATGATAAAACCTTTTTAATACAGTTGCTCAAAAAGTGGCGTATTGCAGGGACGTATAGCGTTCGGGATGTGGGCTATTACACACGCGTGCTTTTTTTTTACCTTTCCCGCACTCGTGCGTTTTCTTTCCCAACTGTCAAAATAATGTCTATTAAAAAGAAAAACCAACCATGAAGTTTTTACTAAAAAAGTTTTTATGATTCATGCAAATACGTATATTTCTAAAAAGAAGCTACTAATTTGTTTCAATATCAGATTTAATGATTTTATTGAATGAGTTTGGTTAGGTTTCATCATTAAATTTCATTTTCATTTCATATCAATAAAAAACTTCTACTGAAGACTTGGCTGTATGCATAGTTGCCTTTGCCTACCAGAATACGTGAAGAAAAAAAAAACTCTGCTTATATTCTACGGTTGGCGCCATTTTGATTTTTCAGAAATTTTCTTTGCTTTAGTTGTTTGTTGCACAAAATGAGTAATTTCGACCCTAGTTTTTTTTAATTAACAGCCACAGGAACTCAGTATAATTGCACAAAATGCTTCGGAGAACATTTTACCGGAAAAGTCAATAATGCTAGGTTAGTTGAGTTTATTGTGTTTTTATTATTTTATTAAATTGCTTCATTTTTTCGCAACTGTATTAAAAATAGTCGTTCAGTACACGTGCGGAACCGTCATTGCAACTTGTTCCGACTGTCAACCCTCGCCTTCGGCTGCGCCTCGGCTCGGGTAGCCATTTGTCGGAACTCGTTGCAATGACAGCCTTTCCACACTTGTAATGAAATATACTATTTTCCTACACTTTTTGAGTTCACCGGGAAAAAGGTTCTTTCCAAATGGGTTGGCGAACAAAAAGCCTTTCTCTGGGGTGCTTTAATGATAGGGCATCTGCGGTACCCTAAATAGGGAGGTATTTTTCACACGTAAGATAAGGGTAATATTACGTGAAGTTTATGCTCGGACGCGGCAAAGTAATGTCTTCGTAAAATTTGTAGTAGAAAGGGACTATATTTGCCGAATTGAGAAATTCACGAAGTTGATACAAACTTCAGTACCTAAGTTCTGTCACGTTCCTTTTTTGGGGTTGGTTGTTAAACAAACAAATTAATCTTTTGACTTTCAGTGTATATAATTTATTTATTGAACACTGAATAAAAATATTTGACTTTGACTTTAGTTAATGTTTGTATCCTCTGATCCCGGGAACGGTGGATACGAGTTTTGTGACATCAGAGACAGAAAGATATTAATTATTTATACAATAGGTAAATATTTGCTTAGTGAAATTCTCAATTCAGAAATCGGAGGTATGTCAAAGTTTTAGTTGTGCTTTCTTCTGGATACGACACAATATCTAATTATACTACTTTTACTACAGTCACAGAAACATTTGCATTTGACGCAAACCACTCGATTGATTTGTGAGTTGTGTTGTGAGCAGAAATGCATGGGCACATATGCGCCCAAAATTGGATAGATTACTGGATATTTATCCAGAAAGAAGGTATATACCCATTTATCAACCAATTTTTGGTGCATATGGGTATGTGCCCATCTCTGGTTGTGAGTAACTTCTCAGGCGCTGTTTGACCTTTAGCAAACTCTACTATATCCTCCATAGAAACATAATAAGGAAACAGAACTGAAACAATCTTAAAAGTGGTTTTATCTCTTTCATATTAAAATGAAACATCTGTATTGAACGGTAGGTCCCGGGTTTATTGACAATGTTTATGTAATGGTATCGCTGCGAGTCGTGGCTTAGAATAACAATCCACAGAACGACTACTCTACTGAAAAACTAAAGTTTGCATCTTCGTAATGAGATTTTGAAAGCGTCCAAGCTATCACTTTACCCACCTAGTATGAGATAACAAGATGGCTAGGCTAGGATCGAGTATTTACTCAGAACTCAGAACATTTACCATCCTCTCAGCTTAGTCGGCCTAGCTCACTGAGAAAGACATCTCAAAGGTAGATCAACGAATTGAAAGCCATGATTTCTCAGTCTAATCACTGAAAATGACTAGAAAATATTAATGTGCTTTGCTTGCATTGCACTGGGCTTAACTTCTGTATTAGCAAATATGTATTGTTCTGATGGTTGGCATAAATATTGCTTTAACAACTCGTTTTGACTTTCAAACTGTCTCCAGTTTATGTTCGAGGAAGTTTCCTATAAAATGTTTTTAAGAAGCGTATTATTCTTAACCGGGAATATAATGTTCTATAGTTTGATGACTTTAGTTTTATTACTTGGTATACGCTCCGAAAGGTTCTAGATTGATTCCGTTTATGAGTTCGGGAAGGGTTTCTGACAGTTTATTGGATTTTCTATTGCTTAAATCGTACCCTGATTTTGGCGCTGAGCTCGGGAAGGGTTTCCGGCAGTTATTTTACAAATTTCCAATTTTAAACCCTACCGCCAACTACATAATATTACACAGGTTTCCTCACAATAAAAGTGTCATGTGCTATGTAAATATGCGGGCCCTGAGAGAGGCCCTTCGTAGAACATGGACGGTCTAAAAAAACTCTGACACCAGCCCCCTTAATACGCGGGCCTTTTGCCTACTCTCAACTGTCACCTTAGCCACTTAACACTACTGAGGTGACAGTGAACAGTGGCTAAGGTGACAGTTGAGAGTGGGCAAAATGGTCCGCGTGCTATGGCAGGGTGGTGGCCGGCGATTAACCTGGGGCCTTAGCCTGTAACACAATGGCGTATCAATGGCGTCCCAGGTAGAAGTACAAAACCGGGATTTTTTCGTTGTTCTCCTAAAATCAGCGAAATAATCGTCTAGAATTAGACTCATAATATTCTTCGCTGTACTACAAAAACATTAAAAAGACCGACACTGGACCGACAGCATTAATAAATCGTAATTTAAACCGTCAACCGGGAGCCCATTTTGGCACCATTGCGTTACATGCTAAGACCCCTGTTCGCTCGTCCATATAGAGCCACTGAGCCTACCTTTCGTTCGGCTCGCTCGGAATAGAGACACATGTGTCCTTAGCGCGATACCAATAGGTGGCTCTAATTTTGTGGGCGATAATAAGCGAAAGCAACCGATCCGATCTAATTTTCCTAATTTTCCGAAAATAAAGGGGGGGAGGGGACTATTTAGTCCCGATTTCGAGCGAGCGAATCGGGTCACAATTATCAGCCTGTTGATAATGCCTGTTGAACCACTGCTGGAATAAAAGGCTCTTCATGTTCACGCCACCATTCAATTTAGCTTGGTGCCAAACGCAATCGATGCGCTTTTATTTCCGGCTACTTGCAGCTACTATGCGATACTCCATACGAATACCTATCTGTAAAGATGCAAAAGTCTAAGCAGCTGACTGAACAATTCGGAAGGCAAAGTTTTTTGTTCGAAAGACCGTTATTGGCTTAATCTTATCTTTAGACAATATTGAGAAACTCATTTCAATATTTTTTATTTTGGTTCAGTAGTTTGGATTTTACAACGTTTCAAAGATACGGTTTTATGACGTCACGCGACAGTCTGCATACTGTTGGCGGTCATAGGAACAAAACATTTTAGCGCATAAAAACAAAACTACTGGACCAAAATAAAAAATATTGAAATTAGTTTCTCAATATGTCTAAAGATAAGATTAAGCCAATAACGGACTTTCGAAAAAAAACTTTGCTTTCCGAATTATTAGCCTATTGAGACCCACTGCTGGCATAAAAGGCTCTTCATGTTCATGCCACCATTCAATATCGCGTGGTGCCAAACGCAATCGATGCGCTTTTGTTTCCGGCTACTTGCGCTATGCGATACGCCATACGAATACCTGTACTATGTAAAGATGCAAAAGTCTAAGCAGCTGACTGAACAATTATCCGAGCAGAATGCACCAGCCAACAAGGGCTTCTTAATGACTTAAGAGAGAGTGCGATCATAATCTGTTCGCAGATCGGCTGTTTCTAGAAATCACGATTTCACTGGAGCAGTTTGTATATCGTCATATTTCTTAATAATCAGTAAAAGCTATTGGCGATAGTGTATTGCAATGCAATGCCGCGAATCGAAAGCATGTTGCTTGGAGGCTTTATATCGACGGCTCACTTGTTGGTAGTGGGGGCGGGGGTAATTCTCGGCAATCTCGCATTCGACACGACATCTCGAAGGAAAAATCGCATGTCATTTCGATCTCGACTGCCCCCGACCACTCGAGTCATGTCGAGCGAAAAAGGCAAACATCTCGCAGAAATCTCGTGCATTATGTTGAGGATGACTTCGCGAGAAAGATGTGACATTTGCCGCAAAATAAGATTTTTCCGTCGAGATGTGTCGAATGCGATATTCCCGAGAATTTGCCTCCAGACTTGAATGGGGCGGTGCATTTTGATTAACTCGACCGTTACATTTATTTTAGATGATCAATGAATATTGAGACGAACCAGATTGATTTTTCAATCGATTCGCCCAACATTCACAAATAAATAAATAAAATGAGAAATTAATCATGTAAATAATTGCGCCATCTGTTTGTGAAATTGGGAACTACGTTGTCAATTATCAATTAATCAAATAAATATTAATAAGAAAATCATAACGCCATCTATAGGGCAAAGAAGGAACTAATCAATAGGCGACATCTTGCGGAAGGAGGAAGAACTACTTCCGCAGTATTAGGAATGATTTGAATTTATTAAGTTTAAAAAGCGAAGTACTAGGAATCATTGAGTTGAAAACGCGAAGTACCACTAAATTTCCTTTACTGGGTTCCTTACATTTAATTGAGAATTATCAAGGCAATATTATCAAGGCAGTGGCCGAGTGTAGGTAGATAATGGCGCGAGATTTGTCCAACAAACGGCCATCGCATATTCAAAATTCGAATGTAGTGATACGTTAATGGAGTTTTCGGGTTTTGGAAATAAAATTTGGTATTGACGGGCCGCCATCATGGAAATCCCTTGCACTTCATGCAGGTTGACGTTTACGGGGTTTTCATTGAAACCTAGGGATCCCTTGGAGAGTGAAGTGAAGTTGTTTCATGAGGAATATCTCTCACCCTTTCACGCTTGTGACATGTTTCATATATTCTAGCTCATTCTTTCAGTTCTATGTTTTACTTTAATGGAGGAAATGTCGTCATTTTCTCTCACTCTTTCACACCTATGTGATAATTGGTATAGGACTATCTTTATTTTCTTCTTCGAACTGAAGTAGTAGTTTTTCATAGGGAATTTTTGGAGCATGGGAGAAGCGGTATAAAACGTCCAGCGCGGTAGCGGGAGCGATTATTATTCGTCGGATTTTCCTAGTGAATTTAACTTTGGTGATTATTTCAAATAACTGAGAGTCTTGTTGTTCGCTTGAACCTTGCTGGTTGCATTTTTGAGTTGCCAAAGTGTGTCAGACTAAGAGCCAAGGTACCCCTTGGGTTAGTACGACATTTTTGATCTTGTGGTTGATTCCCTGGCGACAGATTTCTTGGGAAGCCTCTGCTTGATTATATTTGGTAATTTGATTATAGCGATTAGCTCGGAGAGATTCTAACGTGGTGTTTTCGTGGTTCTATGAATTGCGGAGGCATAGCGAAGGGATTTCTATCTGCGCAGAGGCAATTAGTTATCGCGGTCGAAATAATTGATTGTTTTTGAAGTTCGTGCTTTTGTAATTTAACTTAGTTGAGTGTTGCTGAAATAGTATTCTTGTGTCATGCTAAGGTGCGCCTTGGAGATGCAGGAATATTATGGAAGTGACTTTGTTTTATTTTACGCAAAGAACAATCAATTATATTTTAAAGTTTTGTTAGATTCACTAGTGAGGCAATAACAGAGACATGGTTCTTTGTTAGAGAATAGTGTGTAGCCGCTGTCTCCTCGTTTTTTATTATTACGAGTTGCTAGCTACTCGGGCATTGGTTTATTTAGAGCGAGCGCTTATTTGACAAAACTCTGGATACACCCTTGCGTCGCAGCCTTATTTATATATTTATCTATACACAAACATATAGGGAATTGTCAAGTTCATGGCGTGATCCCAATCCTATTGCTCGAACTTGACACTTTTGGGTTATAGGGACACACTTAGGTACACACCTAGCTGCGAACCCACAGCGCTTTCTCTTAATTTCACTCTGCTAGCAAATCTTCATTGCACAACCGAAGATTTGACATCACACACTACACGTTTAAAGTAAATGTGAAGCTGAATGCTTCTAGCTTGTCTCAACACAGTAGAAATTGCGGGGTTAGTGGGATAGGCTGGGCAATAGACACATTAGGCTAGGGATCGCGTTTTATTGGGAGTCAATAACTTAGTTAGGCAATTTAACCTTCCAAATAACTTCTTTATTGAATTTTGCATCAGTTTTAGCTTGGGGAATGGGTCAGTGTTTTGTATTGAAAATTATCCGAGGTCAAGCAAAGCAGTACCTTAGTCAATCTTCATACCATGTGGGTGAAATTGTCTAGCAAACAAGGATTGTTTTTGATATGATTCAGTGTCTCCGTTTCACGGGTTGAAATTTGGTGTAACATTCGATCCAAACCTTAAGATAACTTACCTTATGAATATTCAGCACGATGATGGTAGGAAATAAAATTATACCAATTTATAATTAAACTCAATAAATAGAGTTCTGTTCAGTCTAATAAAAAGAGACTAACCTGATATTATAAAATTATAAAGTGTTATAAAACATTTTCATAACCATTATAAATAAATATTCATCTTCGCATCCGAACTGCCTAACAAGGAGTTTGAGCTGTGAACCTTTTAGAAAAATCTAATGGGAAATATTTGAAGGTAGAAATCTAAAAACTACTTTTCCAAATAAATGGAAATATCTGTTAGGATCAGAGCTATTTAGTAAAGAATTAGTTCTATTGACTTTTGAATTTACCTAAGGGTATATTTTTTATTGAAACTAAATCCTTTTTATTCTAAAATTTATGGAATAATAATTTGCTTCTCAAGTTGTAAATTCTTGCATTGTGAAATGATAGAAAAAGGAAGTCTATTCATTCACAAAATAAAGTAAAATAAAGATTCATATTATAATAATGTAAAATTTGCAGAGACCTTGCCTGTATTTTATTATTGGATTTGAAACTTAAGTAAAATAAATACTTACTAATAATTCTTGTTCAGCACAAGAATGAAGTGCAAATGAACATAGAATTTACTCAATATTAAATGTAAATTTCAAAGAAGAAATCTATAACAATTTATGTCCAAAAGAGACGACATAACTTTGTTATATTATAAAATCTTGAAGCACACATGTGAAGTTTCTTGCTGGTTCTTTTCTTCATGATAAGTGCTTTACGAACCAGTGGTACTCATAAATTATTTCAATGAATAAAGTAAAGTTAAATGTAATAAAATTATTTTAGAGAAAAAAAGTTGGAGGGAAACCCAATTCCACAAGAGGTGAGGTTTACTAGGTTCAGCGGGTCGGAGCTGTCCTTTTACCAACAAACAAAAATGTTTGTATGATTTTTAGCATACAATTAATTCACTTTATCGAATTTCTAATATTTATCTTTTATTTCAATGGAAAAATGTCTGAGTAAAGTTCACAGTATTTAAATGAAGTCTCAGTATAATTTAACTACTACAAAATTGATAATGAGTTTCAATCTAGTAGTAAAAGAAGGCAAAATACTTTAATTTAGCTAATTAATTTCCTTTACTATCTTTTACACTGAATGAGTAGGGTACTTTTAACTTTGCGGCATACATACCTACGTTATTGTCCTAGTAAGCATCGCACTAATAGTTGTTATATTATGCATTATAAATTCACTTTAATCTATCTAAAAGCTTCCTTTAGCTAAGCATTAATATTCTAGCATTTAGGCAATTAAAACTAGAAATAAAGAAGGCAGGGAAGGTTTATTCATTTAATTACTTACGTTTGTTTGATCACTATTACTTTTCTTACAACTAATCACTTCAATATTCTATTATTTTCACTGATAGGGTTGTTATCACTATAGCCAGCTTTCCAAGAGATTACATACTTTCCCTAGTAAGAGTCTTGGTTAATTCGGGTTCATAATGTAGGTCCTACCACTAGAACGATCATGTCAAAGGCCATAATAATTAATTTTAAATTCTCGGATTAGCTAGTTACATTATTTCTATTTAGCTATTTATTTATGTGGTTCCCGCGTTTTGGATTTATCTATTTATTTATATTATTTTAGGTCTCTTGTAATGCTGTGGGTTACAATATGGGGTGCCGTGGCGTAGGATCTGTTTATTCTATTTATTTATGTGGTGCTCCATTTGAGCACACAATTTGTTGTCGTGTGGGTTGTGAGAGGTACGTGATTTCTTGGAAAGTTGACTTCAATTCACTAGGTTACTTATTTCACTAACACTTTTGCACATAGCGTCTTGTTTGTCTTCAGACGAGAGTTTCGAGGTTGTAGGCAAAGTCAGATTCTTCGTTTTTCATTTGCTAGATGACTCTTCTGAAAAGAAACAAAATTGGGAGTTTAGTTGGGTTGGTCAAGTCTTAAAACGATTAGCGAGCAGATTTTACGTGATGGGGGGGCGAAAGCCCATGTATTTGTTTCTATTTAGTTACCTGTTTAGCGTGGATAATAGATTTCCATGGGTTTCATGTCTGATTCGATTCTTGATTAGTTTCTCTTGATTTGCAGTTTTGCAGCATGTTTTCTTCGTTACTCGACGTGTTGAAGTTTATATTGGTCGTTAATTCGGGCTTCTAGGTTGAAAAATGGGAAAATCTAGTTATTTGCAGATTTTTGATGCCTTGAATTTGTTCATTTATTGCATTATCTTGTCATGCACGAGCGTTTCACAAAATGGCGGCCGTCGGGCGACACCGCGAGTACCGCGACACCGTGGCGCCGCGCTGGCTGCCGTGTGCTGCGATGTTCAGAGCGCTGCGCTGTGTTGTTTGGGCGAAAAGGGGCGATTCCGGAGTGCAACTGGTAGATGTTGTATTGTTGTGGGCGATATGGCTTGCGAGGAGAAAATCGGTAGGCTAGTTGTTGTTATTCATTTGTATTTTTATTATTATACTAGCTTTTGCCCGTGACTTCGTCCGCGTGAACTGTAAAAAACAGGGTGTGTTCTTTGCTTTGGTCTTTGGTGTGGAGGACAGATGGTTTATTGACTGTGTGTTTTACTGATAAGCTAGTGTCCCTATTCAAAATTTCATCCATATTTGTTGAGCCGTTTCTCTAAATTAGCTATATTTAAAATTTCATCCATATTTGTTGAGCCGTTCCTCTAAAATTAACTTTATTTAAAATTTCATCCATATTGGTTGAGCCGTTTCTTAAAAAATTACTTTATTTAGAATTTTTATCCATATTTCTTCAGCCGTTT
Organism: Zelleria hepariella; assembly: GCA_949319315.1. Lineage (NCBI taxonomy): Eukaryota > Metazoa > Arthropoda > Insecta > Lepidoptera > Yponomeutidae > Zelleria > Zelleria hepariella. The sequence continues at coordinate 3,342,261 of OX439392.1, read as the reverse complement.
CTCTAAATTAACTTTATTTAAAATTTTATCCATATTTGTACAGCCTTTTCTTTAAAATAGCTGTATTTAAAATTTCATACATATCTGTTCAGCCGTTTCTCTAACTACCTAACTGGATTTCAAATTTCATCCATATCTGTTCAGCCTTTTCTATAAACTAACTGGATTTCAAATTTCATCCATATCTGTTCAGCCTTTTCTATAAACTAACTGGATTTAAAATTTCATCCATATCTGTTCAGCCGTTTCTTTAAACTTAGTGTATTTCAAATTTCATCCATATCGGTTCAGCCGTTTCTTTAAGCTATCTCTATTTCAAGTTTCATCCATTTCCATTCAGCCATTTCAGCGTGAAGGAGTAACAATTGACTTTTATGAACTAACTATAAATAATTATTCCATTTAATGACGTTTAGCCAAATTGAGAAACAATAAAACAATTAAGATTAGATTGCGGTTTTATTGTAGGTAGATTACCGTAACGAGAATAGGCCCTATTTTATTTCGAAGGTCTATGTCATGCACACAGTCATAGGGTTAATTTGCATTCATTCAATCATTCACTCAAGTCAGGGCATTCACAGACAAACTTTTCATTTTTTTAGTTCTAGCTAGACACAGATTAAAAAAATAAATAAGTGAGAGCTGTCAATATTGTCAATAGATTATTGGGATGTTTTTGGAAAATAATTACCTTATTTTTCGGGTCCACTACCAGGTTTACTACGTCTTTCCGAGACATTTGGCCTCGTTACATTTTACCTATGACTACCTAAGGGACCTATGAGAATAATGTAAATATTTCACAGGGAAAATAGTTTTTGAAACATAATGAAACGGCAGGGTTTTCTATCATGTAATTAATTTACTATCATAATAAGCATTGTACTGAGTGCTGCGCTGAGTGGTCGCTTCATCCATCTGTGGGGGTGTCACTCACTGGACGCTGTATGAATCATCTCATTGCGAAGCGTAGACGAACATTATTTTCTCTAGTAGTATTGCGGACTCTTGAAGGTTCTCTTCATCTCTTCATGGCGGCACTATTTATCCTGCTAAGTTCAATTTTTCTCTTTCACTGGACTTAGGATCTTGTCGGAGTCTCGGTTTTTGTGGTAGAAGTTGTCGTGAACAATGTAGATTCATTTTCTTTCTTGTTGAGGGTATTCTGAAATAGAGAGTAATGCAGAAGTTAGAAAAAGCAAATTCATACGGACGGGGGGGCGGACTTCAGTTTTTCGAGCGGACTCTGGTATTTGTAAGTTTGGGGGGGCGATTTTGTTCTGATCTATGATGGCCTAGTGGTAGAGCGATGGACTTGGAGGCGAGAGACTCAGGTTTGGTTACCGCAGCGGGCATGTAGCTATAACTTTGGTTTATTTCAGGATTGCGTACCTACATTTGTGAATTTTTGTGGCAGTGCTACTCGTTAGTCATTGTGAGGGAACCTGAGCGTAAGGGAGATTATACTTTTAGCAATAGGCGCCAGTTTGAGTGGTGATTGTGCTCGAACTCACTCTCTGAAAGAGAAGGTCTTTGTCCAGCTAGTGGGACATGTACAGTTGTACGGGCTATTTCTTGCTTTCTTACCTTATCTTAGCCTTCTTTTGCTTGCGGTTGGTGAAAAAAACAGGCACGTAGAGATTTCGTTTGTAGCTCGTTGTCCAATTTCAGGTTGCTTTGTTGTCTTGAATTTGCTAAATACACCGTTCGCGCCGACGTATTTTTGCGTAGTAAAGACGAATGGAGATTAGGGGATGTTCCAGGGCACAACTATTGAGGAATATAATGAAGAATAAGCTAGTTAATCGCGTGAAAATAAACTTTGTTTTTGTTTTGTCGTTTGCTTGAACTTGACGTTTGGGTTGTTTGACACTTGCGTGAGGTTGCGTTCCGAAATCACAAAAAGTTGTCGCATGTTCTCTTTCACGAACTTTTGAATTTCTTTGTCATAAAGTTTCTTCTTTTCTTTTGTCGGGAGCAGACTGCAGATCCACGTTGTGTAAAGTATTCAAAGATTTCATTCGAACAAATTGGTCTACCTACTTTTAGATTAACTTTTCGCGGTGTTTTCTCTCACTCACTCTAAGTCTCATTTTAAATTATCTTGCCAGAGAATATTTGTGTACACGTGAACTTGTGACACCATAGCTTGGAAACCCCTCGACTGATTTGGCTTGTGTTCGAGTTTAGAGATTCTTTTGGTTTCTTTTGCCCGCTTACTAGATTTCATGACGATCGGACCAAGTTTGCTCAGGTTGTCGTCGAACGATCATACATACAAACATACAGACATACAAGCGCCGGATTGTTCCAGCAGACTCTGATAACTTCTATCACTTCGCCTCACTCGCTCGTTCATCAGACATTCAGACATACAGGTGCCGGATTGATCCAGTGAACTCGGAGAACTTCTCTTGCTCTTGCTTCTTAGCTCACTCGTTCAACAAACTTACAAACGTACAGACATTCAGACATACAGGTGCCGGATTGTTCGGGTAGACTCGGAGAACTTCTCTTGCTTCGCTCACTCGTTCTACAAGCTAGAAGATGACGGTGATAAGACGGTGCGCCTGCTACGAACGTGCTGGCAAACTTTCCCAAGCAGTGAGTTTACGTTAATCAGGCGCTTCGATGTTGGTACATGATGGTCAAATTTGACAGGGTAGAATCTCTCTCTCATGCTAGGCGTGCAGCACAATCGTTTGCAGGGTAATATCAAAGTTGTCAAACTCAAATTCAGTTTCTCAAGTTTCGTTATTTTGTTTTGCTTAGATTTTACCTACAGTGTAAACTTACTCGATTCTAAGTCGGTTAATACGAATATAAATCAAACACAATACATACTTACATGTTCCATATCTGCTTATTTGTTTAATCAAACGAATCTAAAGCTAGCATGCTATATTTTAGCAACTGAAACTTATTTACTTGTCTGTAATTAGTGCAATAAAAATTAGTGTACAGGACGTACGTAGGGAGTTTTGGAAAACGGGTTGTCTCAACATGTAATATCTTTTAGCATCTAGGATCGTGTAAAAATTACCGAATTCAGGCTTGTTACTAGATCCTTATTTACTTTTCTTTCACGCTAGCTTTTACCCGCGACTTTGTCCGCGCAGACTTGGTTTTTCCGTTATCACGAAAGAAAGAAATAGTCTAGATGTAGCACTCAGCGATAGATAAGCTTCCCATTAGTGCGGGAGTTTTTAAAGTCCGATCAGTGGTTTCGAAGATTACTCCTTACATACATAATTACGTACACACGACAGCACGTTAGAGTGTGCGCTTTTGTTATAAAAATAGCTTGTAACGTAACTGAGTAGAGTGCGGGCATGTAGGGATCGATGTGCTGTCGTGGTACGAACTTTTCTTCTTTATAATAGCGTAGTTAGACGGACAAAGCGGAATTATCAGACAATGGTCTAGATTTTAGATGTAACTTAGCACGGGCTGTGCTATATTTTGGCTAGTATTAGTAAGGAGGTACGATGAACTAGATGAAGGGCTTTCGGTTTTGAAAAATGGAGTCATTAAAATAATTTTATTTTATACATCAAAACTTTCCTATCGCGTGGTATAGAATGTTTCAGTACCTAAAGTATTTTATTATTTCAGTACCTAACGTAATTGAGAACTCTTACTATGAAAAGCTGTGATAGTCACTTTTCCAGCGTTACAAAATTAATATACACAGCCACTGTAGGTAGGTAGGTCGATTAAAACTTGTGATTGTCGCATTCCATTCCGTTTCGTCATTTGAAGACGCCATGCAATCGATTAATTCGCATAGACCGGTAGCTAAGTAGTTGGCGCAGTAGATAACGCACTGGACTGGCGATATGAAGGATGGCGGTTCGAAACCAGCCCCTGGAAATGAAATAGTTTTTTTTCTTGTTTCTATTTTTCTTTTGTGTGGATAAACTTTTATAATATTCAGAATTTATTAATTCTCTACAGATAAGTTGCATGTTAGTTAAAGGATAGCTATAGGGTTGCGGAATTATTGCATTAGTGTTACATTATAGATCTAGAGCTGTGTACACGTCATTTCAATAATCTCAAGAACCTTAATAAAATTGAAATTGAATGATTCAATTCGGTGTTGAATCACTACAGAAATTGAATGTTATTTGGGTCTATCTGTATGGTCATTAGGGTAAAAGATTCTAAAAGCTATTTGAGTAAAATACATTCTTGTATGTATGTAGGTACCTATGTTTTGAGCAAGCATTTTTTTTATTAAACTTTTGGGCAGGTGCAGATTATGCTAAGTACCTATGCATAATCTAGGTTGATTATAAAGTAGGAATATTAACTCTTCTGTCATAATCATCATCATTATGTTTCAAATAATATGTATCATCTGAGAGATTAATTAATTTATGAGCTTTTTATAAGGAAATGAGTTTGGGACATGTTATGTATTGCGATTTCAGGAATATTAACCTTTCTATCATAAACATCATCATTATGATTAAAATATTTATCATCTAGGAAATAATTAATTTACGAACTTTATTCATCCTGCACTTCATTCGGAAGATATGTTTGGACATGTTATGTGTTACAATTTCATTACAAAGTGTTGGTAGAATGAAATTAAAATTAAGCTTTGAAAGTAAATAGGGTTGGGTAGAAAATAACGGAGCGGTGACATATTAAATTATTTATTTATTATTGCGATATTTACGACTGGAAAATTATTGGTATAAATTGCACAATTGCATTGCCTAGCGCAGGATCGTGAGAGCTGGTGTGAGCATGGGGAGACTTTTGCTCAGCGGTGGGTGCTAGCAGGCTGATGATGATGATGATGAAATTGTAGGGTCAGGGTGTTTTATTATGGACCACTGAAATAACATTTTATTATTGATCTATCTAATTCACTAATATTTTTATATCGAAAACCGAAGGTTGACGGTTTGTAATATCTATAGGGTTAAATAGCATATAATGGACCACCAAAGTTTTTATTATTATTTTAACCTATGAATTACCTGGAAGACATTGTTATCAGCAATAGGGTCGCCAGGTATATTTTGATATTAATACTGTTTATCCTTACAGTGTGTTTTAGTGTAATAAAGAGTGTTCTATTCTATTCTAAATTACTAAAAGCTCGTTGAGAAAAATAACAAGTAAGAAGGTTGTACCTAGTATGGGGTCTGATTTTAGGAAATTGAACGTTGAATTTAATTATTGAATCATATTATTCAATTCACTTTGTTGACATTGTTGTGCCATTGAATTGTATAAATCACCTCGTTGCGTAGAAGCAAAGGTTCAATTTATTTAAGATGACTTATTTTATTAAAAATAATTTTATTTTATTAAATCAATTATTATTGGAGATAAACGTTTTGGAGTTTAAGATAGGAGTCCAGTGATGGATCATTGAAGTTAATTATATTATGTTTTGATATCTTTGCAATTGATTTTAGTAAAATGGAGTTATGAAAATAAATAATTAGTTTGTTTAAGAAAGATCTGGTATTCATAGATTTTTAGAGAAAAGGAAGACCGAGTGAGTTTGTTAAAGTTTACCCTGGGTTTTGTGCAATGTGAACTACATTATCTTTTTACTAAATGGAAAAACAGTTTGGGGTTTGTTGTTATAACAAATGAGCCAGTAATAAAAAAAAACGCTGATTCATTTGAATACATTACTGTAGTATAACTTTGGTTTACCGCTTCTTCTTTACGTGGGCTTGTGATTCAAATAAGTGGCGTAGAAGAAACGAAAGAGAGAGAATGAAAAGGTGAATGGTGATTCAAGAGATGTATGATTATTATCCTGACTAAAATGTATTTATTGACTTGACTGACTATTACTTTAATATTATATTATATGTATGTTAAAAAGGGCTTAATTGAATCAAAAGATTTCCATACGGGAAGAAGCCAAGTTTATGAACATAGAAACTTTGATACACACACACATTTACAATTACCTTCCTATAAGAGATGGGCATAGATTGTAGATCCGTCACTCAAGAGACACGCTCATGCAAAGCAGGCTTATATGGAGGTCTAACTCTACATGCAGCCATTTGATTTGGCAATCATTTTCCCCACACTAAGTCGTGCGAATGGAGAATTATCACAAATGTTTGAGTATTCTTGGTGTCAATATTAATAAGAATTTTATATTTAGCTTGGGACACGTTGATATTTTGAAACTTTACTATTGGAATAAAAAGTTTCTGGTTTTAGAAATGTTGAGATAACATTGCTAAAGAAGGAGGAGAAGAATATTAGTTAATTTTTCGAGATTTGACATCAGACTGATTCTCCTTTCACATACTTTAACACACACCAAATTTTATGATGCGATTTCGTTAAATGGATATCGGGATATGGGGCGGAAGAACTTGTATAGTAAATTATCAATCTTAAAGGATGGTCGGGAGAGGCTACTGTCTCTAGGTCTATAGAGGGGGAAGTTCATTTATCGAGCTGCGCAGTACAATGATGAAAACGGAGGCTCCATGAAAGAACCTTCTTTCCTTATGAAAGAGAAGAGATTCACAACCTTTTCTTCCCTCATAACAATGGACTCCGTAAATCTTGGGCGAGAAGTTGCTTTACATGATTCAGACGTCAGCTGTTCTGTTATTCATATTCTGAGGTGGTTGACTATTATTTGGTTTAAAATACACACCACACACAAAAAGAATACAGCAAAGGGGAAGTGTTCATAAACTTTGATAGAGTCATTTGTGAATGTAATTTAATTTCATTGGGTAGAAGTTTGCTTCAGTTCTTCACTTGCACAATCTTCGGGGGGCGCTGAGACGAACCAGATTGATTTTTCAATCGATTCGCCCAACATTCACAAATAAATAAATAAAATGAGAAATTAATCATGTAAATAATTGCGCCATCTGTTTGTGAAATTGGGAACTACGTTGTCAATTATCAATTAATCAAATAAATATTAATAAGAAAATCATAACGCCATCTATAGGGCAAAGAAGGAACTAATCAATAGGCGACATCTTGCGGAAGGAGGAAGAACTACTTCCGCAGTATTAGGAATGATTTGAATTTATTAAGTTTAAAAAGCGAAGTACTAGGAATCATTGAGTTGAAAACGCGAAGTACCACTAAATTTCCTTTACTGGGTTCCTTACATTTAATTGAGAATTATCAAGGCAATATTATCAAGGCAGTGGCCGAGTGTAGGTAGATAATGGCGCGAGATTTGTCCAACAAACGGCCATCGCATATTCAAAATTCGAATGTAGTGATACGTTAATGGAGTTTTCGGGTTTTGGAAATAAAATTTGGTATTGACGGGCCGCCATCATGGAAATCCCTTGCACTTCATGCAGGTTGACGTTTACGGGGTTTTCATTGAAACCTAGGGATCCCTTGGAGAGTGAAGTGAAGTTGTTTCATGAGGAATATCTCTCACCCTTTCACGCTTGTGACATGTTTCATATATTCTAGCTCATTCTTTCAGTTCTATGTTTTACTTTAATGGAGGAAATGTCGTCATTTTCTCTCACTCTTTCACACCTATGTGATAATTGGTATAGGACTATCTTTATTTTCTTCTTCGAACTGAAGTAGTAGTTTTTCATAGGGAATTTTTGGAGCATGGGAGAAGCGGTATAAAACGTCCAGCGCGGTAGCGGGAGCGATTATTATTCGTCGGATTTTCCTAGTGAATTTAACTTTGGTGATTATTTCAAATAACTGAGAGTCTTGTTGTTCGCTTGAACCTTGCTGGTTGCATTTTTGAGTTGCCAAAGTGTGTCAGACTAAGAGCCAAGGTACCCCTTGGGTTAGTACGACATTTTTGATCTTGTGGTTGATTCCCTGGCGACAGATTTCTTGGGAAGCCTCTGCTTGATTATATTTGGTAATTTGATTATAGCGATTAGCTCGGAGAGATTCTAACGTGGTGTTTTCGTGGTTCTATGAATTGCGGAGGCATAGCGAAGGGATTTCTATCTGCGCAGAGGCAATTAGTTATCGCGGTCGAAATAATTGATTGTTTTTGAAGTTCGTGCTTTTGTAATTTAACTTAGTTGAGTGTTGCTGAAATAGTATTCTTGTGTCATGCTAAGGTGCGCCTTGGAGATGCAGGAATATTATGGAAGTGACTTTGTTTTATTTTACGCAAAGAACAATCAATTATATTTTAAAGTTTTGTTAGATTCACTAGTGAGGCAATAACAGAGACATGGTTCTTTGTTAGAGAATAGTGTGTAGCCGCTGTCTCCTCGTTTTTTATTATTACGAGTTGCTAGCTACTCGGGCATTGGTTTATTTAGAGCGAGCGCTTATTTGACAAAACTCTGGATACACCCTTGCGTCGCAGCCTTATTTATATATTTATCTATACACAAACATATAGGGAATTGTCAAGTTCATGGCGTGATCCCAATCCTATTGCTCGAACTTGACACTTTTGGGTTATAGGGACACACTTAGGTACACACCTAGCTGCGAACCCACAGCGCTTTCTCTTAATTTCACTCTGCTAGCAAATCTTCATTGCACAACCGAAGATTTGACATCACACACTACACGTTTAAAGTAAATGTGAAGCTGAATGCTTCTAGCTTGTCTCAACACAGTAGAAATTGCGGGGTTAGTGGGATAGGCTGGGCAATAGACACATTAGGCTAGGGATCGCGTTTTATTGGGAGTCAATAACTTAGTTAGGCAATTTAACCTTCCAAATAACTTCTTTATTGAATTTTGCATCAGTTTTAGCTTGGGGAATGGGTCAGTGTTTTGTATTGAAAATTATCCGAGGTCAAGCAAAGCAGTACCTTAGTCAATCTTCATACCATGTGGGTGAAATTGTCTAGCAAACAAGGATTGTTTTTGATATGATTCAGTGTCTCCGTTTCACGGGTTGAAATTTGGTGTAACATTCGATCCAAACCTTAAGATAACTTACCTTATGAATATTCAGCACGATGATGGTAGGAAATAAAATTATACCAATTTATAATTAAACTCAATAAATAGAGTTCTGTTCAGTCTAATAAAAAGAGACTAACCTGATATTATAAAATTATAAAGTGTTATAAAACATTTTCATAACCATTATAAATAAATATTCATCTTCGCATCCGAACTGCCTAACAAGGAGTTTGAGCTGTGAACCTTTTAGAAAAATCTAATGGGAAATATTTGAAGGTAGAAATCTAAAAACTACTTTTCCAAATAAATGGAAATATCTGTTAGGATCAGAGCTATTTAGTAAAGAATTAGTTCTATTGACTTTTGAATTTACCTAAGGGTATATTTTTTATTGAAACTAAATCCTTTTTATTCTAAAATTTATGGAATAATAATTTGCTTCTCAAGTTGTAAATTCTTGCATTGTGAAATGATAGAAAAAGGAAGTCTATTCATTCACAAAATAAAGTAAAATAAAGATTCATATTATAATAATGTAAAATTTGCAGAGACCTTGCCTGTATTTTATTATTGGATTTGAAACTTAAGTAAAATAAATACTTACTAATAATTCTTGTTCAGCACAAGAATGAAGTGCAAATGAACATAGAATTTACTCAATATTAAATGTAAATTTCAAAGAAGAAATCTATAACAATTTATGTCCAAAAGAGACGACATAACTTTGTTATATTATAAAATCTTGAAGCACACATGTGAAGTTTCTTGCTGGTTCTTTTCTTCATGATAAGTGCTTTACGAACCAGTGGTACTCATAAATTATTTCAATGAATAAAGTAAAGTTAAATGTAATAAAATTATTTTAGAGAAAAAAAGTTGGAGGGAAACCCAATTCCACAAGAGGTGAGGTTTACTAGGTTCAGCGGGTCGGAGCTGTCCTTTTACCAACAAACAAAAATGTTTGTATGATTTTTAGCATACAATTAATTCACTTTATCGAATTTCTAATATTTATCTTTTATTTCAATGGAAAAATGTCTGAGTAAAGTTCACAGTATTTAAATGAAGTCTCAGTATAATTTAACTACTACAAAATTGATAATGAGTTTCAATCTAGTAGTAAAAGAAGGCAAAATACTTTAATTTAGCTAATTAATTTCCTTTACTATCTTTTACACTGAATGAGTAGGGTACTTTTAACTTTGCGGCATACATACCTACGTTATTGTCCTAGTAAGCATCGCACTAATAGTTGTTATATTATGCATTATAAATTCACTTTAATCTATCTAAAAGCTTCCTTTAGCTAAGCATTAATATTCTAGCATTTAGGCAATTAAAACTAGAAATAAAGAAGGCAGGGAAGGTTTATTCATTTAATTACTTACGTTTGTTTGATCACTATTACTTTTCTTACAACTAATCACTTCAATATTCTATTATTTTCACTGATAGGGTTGTTATCACTATAGCCAGCTTTCCAAGAGATTACATACTTTCCCTAGTAAGAGTCTTGGTTAATTCGGGTTCATAATGTAGGTCCTACCACTAGAACGATCATGTCAAAGGCCATAATAATTAATTTTAAATTCTCGGATTAGCTAGTTACATTATTTCTATTTATTTATGTTCTGTTAGGTTTAGTAATGTAGGTCTAAGGAGGGGGTGGTTACAATGTGGGGCCGCGATTTCTATTTATCTATTTATTTATATTATTTTAGGTCTCTTGTAAAGGGGGGAGTTACAATATTAAGCGGTTCTGTTGAGTTGGGTGGCTGGCTGACTCACTGATTAACAGGTAACCGGATGATTGAAGAGACTTGTAATAAGTATTTTCCTTGCGGTTTAGTTATATTAGAGCATTTGACAGGTAAAGACGATTTTTTCGGAATAGAGAGAAAGAGTAAATAGAGTGAAAATAACATGTAGGATAGAAGGACGGAGACAGTAGGGTCTTGTTTAGCACCCTTCGGTTACTGAACACAAAAAAAATTGGAGTATGAGTCATACAGTACTATAATGTCTTTGTGGTGAAGTGACCACCCAGACATTGAAGTACTATCTCGTGTTAGTGAATTGGCAAGCATTACATCACGCTGTGCAATAATGTTTTATACGCTTTATTGCACCAGCAAACCTAAAGAAAATCTTATCTTGTACAAAGGCTGAATTATTTCTGTACAAAATTACTTTAGCCAACCAGCCCTGATTATTATTATAAATCGGTTTAAATATTTTTTGGATAAGTCTACGATATTGCAATTAATCTACATGGTATTGCCTACCGTTTAGAAAGAAAATTGGGCGTTCGTGAGGGTACAAAAAATCAAAATATCCGATTGGAAAGCAACAATCCCTCCCATCTCTGAGATCAGATACTCGGCGATAAGCGTTTAACTCTTTATTGATCAGCCACTGAGCATTATATTCCTGCGATGGAAATAAATAATATCTCACTTAGACCACTTTACCTTCGGCTGTGCCGCGATGAGCTTAAGTACAGAAGGACGACCTTTGATACACTAACTGCCGGTTTCTGAATTGAGAAATTCGCTAAGAAAATGGGTAAGTATCGTCCTGTCTCTGCAGATTTCTCACAAAAGAGCGTGACAGAACGATAGTTAAGTGCCAAATGCTTAAGTATCGTTCTGTCACATTCTCTTGTGTGACATCTGCAGTGACAGAACGATACTTAAGCATTTGGTTAGTGAAATTCTCAATTCAGAAACCGGGCCTAAGGTTCACTTGCGTCAACCAGGGTTAGCCAATTAACTAACGTCAATTGTATGGAAATGTCAAATTAACTCAGAGTTAGTTGGCTAATCCTGTCTGACGCAAGACCGCCTAAGGAGTTATTGATATTATTATACTCGCAAGCTGAAACGTAGAATTCGAGATAGAAAAGTTAATAACTACTAAATATAAGCTTCAAATAAGCATATCAGCTCATAAAAGGCTGGACCGATTTTGATAATACATTGTATGCAAGGTGATGTTTTGTAAAGTTACACCCACTCAGGGGTAATTATTTAAACGATACTGAAGCCAAAAAAATATTAGAAAGACTGAAAAATACCCAAATATTATTAAATGGTTCCATTGCGCCCATTAAAATAAATTAAGCCTTTTAAACACTTTCATGCTGCATCCTTTTATACTTGCGCTATTTCTTGAACAGTCCTTCTGTAGTCTTCCCTATCAACAGCAGTACCGCCTCGGGCGTTTTAAAGAAGCAACCAAAGTGAACTTGCACCGTGGCATTACAGTAACTATGGGAACTTGCCAATATGGCCGGTGGAAATTACGTAGAAGTGCGTCGGTAGGCTTTCCCAGAGTTGTAAAATTTTATCGTTGCAAGAAGAGAAGAAATCACTTTTGTGAAATATTGTTCCAGTATGGGGAGTGAATGTTGTAATGTTAACTGACTTCGACTCGGAAGCGAGAGATCCTGGTTCAATTCCCGGTGCGGGCATATACCTATGACTTTAATTTATTAAAAAGTTACGCATATTTGTGAATTTTTAGTAGCAATACCACTCGCTGACGGTAAAGGAAAACATCGTGAGGAAACCTGAGCGTATGAGGCATTATACCCTCAACGCAAAAATCGCCAACCCGCATTGAGCACGCGTGGTGATTTTAAGCTCTCTCTCTCTCTCTGAGGGAAGGCTTTGCCCAGCTAGTGGGACATGTACAATTGTACAGGCTTCATCATACCGACATCAAAAAAAGAAGGAGGTACTTAAAACTTAAACTTTCGTAAGCACTGCACATTTTATATAGCTTTTTTATTCGGCTATTCCGACAAAATAAAAGTAAGTGAAACCGTTAAAGAGATATAAAAAGGAGGTACTTAATTGGACCCTAATGTTTTTAATTTTTTTTTTACTTTTGTACCTCAGAACTTTTTCTAGGTGAACAGATTTCGATGATTATTTTTTTGTTTGAAAGGGTATACTTCCCATGTGGTGAAAATCTGATGAAGAACTTCGGAGATGGAGAACGTAACTCCTCAACGGACAGTACCAGGTCACCCGGAATCAGTGCAGTAGCTTAATATAATCCGTGAGAGATCAGAATGGGATAATACCTTTTGGAACTGAGAAGCTCGCGGTCCTGTAGCGTCAGCATTTCGGCAAACTCTAGTTGTCTATGGCGAACTCGCGTCGAAATTTGCTTGTGTTTTCTGTGCGCGTGGGTGTCTGCTCGAGTTTTATCACGTTTTATTCAATTAATGCAATATCATTGAATCCTTTTAGATTACAACCATTAAACATGTTTGTGTATTTCCAATCTCCTAACGCTATGATAGAACTTAGAACTAACATTTTTTTTACTGACTCTACTCGAGAACTGTCATTTTCGATTCAGTTCCAAAAGGTCTTATCCCATTCTGATTCCGCACGGATTATAACAGTGTTCATTTTCAACAGTTTCCTTGTCGATGTTAAATTACCAAAAAAATAACCGGCCAAGTAAAGTCGAGATTTTGCACTTGGCCCCATAGTAAAAGTTGCTGGTATTGATGAGTTAGTCTACCCTTTTCAGTGTCACAGGACCACTCTGAAACACCCTGTATTATTAACCATGTTCCTATGTATGTTTTCCTTTTTTTCTTATTTTAATAAAATGTATTTAAATAATTAAAATAAGAAAAAAAGGAAAACATAGGGACATGGCAGAGGTACATATGAATTGAATGGCATAAACATATTTTTTCTAAAATAATTATCCAGGGAGGAAACAGGCTCCCTTTTTGTATGGAGCAGCGGCTACCCGCGTTTCCTCTTAATACATTCATGGACACTCACATGTGGTCTACTTTCGGTAGTGTTCATGAATGTGATATTTAACTCCGTGTCCTGAACTCCAGACAATACGCGGCATTTTCTCACGATGTTTTTATACACAATAACCGATGCTAAATATAGTTCTAAACACCGAGAAACACAACATCCAGCCTACAATAAGTTAACAATAAATCACTTTCGTTTCTCTCAACATATCGTGATGTAAATAAACGGCCTGTAGTGTTAGGGTGCGTGCTGACTTGCGCATTTATAGCAATGAACAAGCATTCGGTAAATAAAGCGAATGGTTTGATTGTTTGAACTGAATCATGCAATTGGATTAAACGAATACCTATTAGTTGTCTTAAAATTAAAATCTAAATAAAATTATAACAGTAAATTTATCTCTTTTAGTATCACTATCAAATATTATCCTTATCTTAAGTTAGGTAGGTACATTATTTTCAAAAAATCTAAAAAGATTTTATAGATTTTCAGAAACACAAGAAACTTTAAAACCAAACTGCAGCAAATAGAGCGTTGGAGTCGTGCGGTTTGAATACTCTGCAACAGTCGCAAGTGAGTCGGCACCTTAACGTTTCAAAGGCTTCATAACTACGATTTATTGCTCTCAATGCGTTAGCGCGGTACTAAAATTTGTTTCGTATTGTAATACGAAATCGATCAAACGAAGGAGAAATTAAGGGCGAGCTGTTTTTCCCTACCTTAGTACGGCTTTCTTCAGTTCATACAAATACAAGCTATGAATTTAACTGAATCCCAACATAATGTTTAAATAAAATAAATAACTTGCTATCTGGCCGAAACACCTGGCTCGCGCGAGAGGCAGTACTATCTACTTCTTGCCAAATATCATAATTCGGAACGCAAAGTTTTTTGTTCGAAAGTCCTTTATTGGCTTATTCAAAACTTTTGGCTATTATAAGAAACTAATTTCAATATTTTTTATTTTGGTTCAGTAGTTTGGATTTTACAACGCTTCAAAGATATAGTTTTATGACGTCACGCGACGGTTTGCATACTGTTGGCGGTCATAGGAACAAAACATTTTAGCGCATAGAAACAAAACTACTGGACCAAAATTAAAAATATTTAAATTAGTTTCACAATATTGTCTAAAGATAAGATTAAGCCAATAACGGACTTTCGAACAAACTTTGGGTTCCGAATTCGAAGAACGGCAAATATAGGTTTTGATTCCCTTGTGATTGTTGAAATAAACGACAATTTGCTGCATAATATGGCCGTATCTTTTGATTACCTAGTAAGGTTTTCTTCAGTACATACAAGCTATGAATTTTGTTGAATCCCAATAAAAAAAAAAATTATAATAACAAACTCTACAAATTCACAAATGTACGTAACTTTGAAATTAAACAAAGTCATAGATACATGCCCGCACCGGGAATCGAACCTAGGACCTTTCACTTCAGAGTCCACTGTTCTACCCACTAGACCACTACCGCTTCTCGCTCGCTGACGGTGAAGGAAAACATCGTGAGGAAACCTGAGCGTGTGAGAAAAATCGCCAACCCGCATTGAGCACGCGTGGTGATTAAGCTCGAACTCTATCTCTGAGAGAAGGCCTTTGCCCAGCTAGTGGGACATGTACAATGGGCATCGTCAAATCAAATAACAAACTATCTGGCCAAACAACAACAATATGCTGCCTATACGGCCGTATCTTTTGATTACGTAATAATGGTTAGCAAACCTGCGGGGGGAGCATGACTTTTATCGAGGCTGGTTTATCCAACAAAATGGCGGTTTATCAGCATTTTGTTGGATAAATCCGCCTCGATAAAAGTCATGCTACGGGGACAAATTATATTATGTTATGAATTTCAACTTCAGGTGGAATGATAGAACCTGGCGGGAAATTCAAAATTTTTACAGATTTTGTAGCTAAACTGAGCTATTTTTGTTCAGCGATTTTTCTGTCGCGGAAATAACAAAGTATTATTTTCATTATTGTAAACAACAGAACAACAATAATTCAGCCGATTATGTGTTCTGGTCTAAGACAAGTTTTTTAGGCAGTGCCACTGCTTCTCAGAAAAAGAGTCTTGACAGACGGACAGACAGACAACTAAGTGAGAGGTACGGAACCCTAAAAAAGTGTATTCTATTTCTAGCGTATCGCTGACTGCACGTCATGAAAATAGCCCTTTTAGTAGAACTTTCATCAATATAGAAAGAAAAGCTTTCGGCAGGAAAGCACCCACTACACCTGTGTAAAAGTTCACAACCCAAGTCATCACTTTCCTTCTACTCACAAGTCGGTGTATCAAAGAGGCCTGGGGTCTGATTGACTAACTTCAACATTAATCACGATCCCTTTTAATTTGACGTTTGACAGAGGTTGGCAAACTTTAGACAGCTTGATTTGACACGAGCTGTGATATTTAATCGTTTGTCTTCTTTCTGTATGTCCCATTCATGCTGTAAGCGAGGTGATTCGAAACTGACAATTATTATTCCATTATAAAGACTCGATCATATTTGTAACTTATCGAACACATGTTATAACACATTCTTGTCGTTTTTATTTTTTGATTTATGCTGTTTTAATGCGCTGTCAGTCTCCTGTACCTACTCGTAGTAAACATCTACATAACCAGTTTAATTTTCTAGTAATTAATTTTAGGAGTTCAATAAAGTTTTCCTTTTTATCATTATTACTTTAAAAGGGATGTTGATGCATAATTGTATTCGGAACGTGACGACTCGCGGTAATTTTCTGGGAAAAACTATTAACCTTATTTACTTAATCTCTAGCTGGGCAAAGGCGTGGGACATGTACAATTGTACAGGCTACATCTTACCCCTTACTTATCCCTAGTTTCAGCGGCGTCGGCGTTGCAGCTGCATGTGTGAATATCGTGCCAATAGATGTTGAAGTTAGACAATCGTCCCCGATCGTCAGCCCGTCATTAGTTGGAAAGTCGACTGGACCTTACCATATCCACCTCGATATGGGTTTATCTGCGGCAACCTAGTGAGCTGAAAGAGCTGCCACTTAAGACGGTTAAGGCGGAGACTTACTGATTGAGCTGGTCTTTTGGCTCGAGCGGGGTAAAGTTGAACTTTTGTATGCGTATCGTGTAGTAAAGTATAGAGGTAAAGAGGCTACATTAGTGAGAGAGGTGATCTGCGATACGTAAGCGGGTTTTTACAGGTACACAGCCTAGAAAACTTTCGTTCACATAATTATTTATTTCGATCTCTTAAGACGCCATACGTCTCACAACTAGCGCCGCCAATGGAAAAAAAATCATATCTTTTTTTTGGATTCGTTTTTAGCAAAAAACGCTCCTGCGATTTCTTAACGCGAGGCTTAACTATTTGTAGGACCTAAGGTTTAGATTCCAGATCCTAGAACTTAAGAATGCAATCGATTTTCGCCAAAAGTGGCCACTTTTGGCGAGAATCGATTGCATTCGTAGGAAATCCAATCCTGGAATCCAAACCTTAGGTTCTAAAAATAGTTAAGCCTCGCGTTGAGAAATCGCAGGAGCGTTTTTTGCTATTTTTTTTCCATTGTGTGAATGTTGTGAGACGTATTTCATCTTAAGTAACTACAGGGTGTTAAAAGACCGCCAACAAAGCGGGAAACCACGTATTGTCCTCATCATACTGAACATTTTTGCCCAAGGAACTATGCCTGGGAAATCAACGGTTTCCGAGATAATGAGGTTCAAAGTCGGACTTTTCAAAACTTTTTTTTTGTAGAAATGTATTCAGTTTCTAGTTCTTAACATATCTCCTCAAGAAGCCATATAAAAATTATGACTATTTCTTACAAAAAACGCCGTTAGAATTGCAACCCGCAATGTATTCTAAACATCAGCACTTCAAGCTTAAGTAACATAAACTTATACCTATGCTTGCGCAATATGACTTCTGTGCGTTACACGTCCATTGCGTCATAAAATATTTTTCAAAATTATAACCTCAAAAACCAAAATCTTTTCCCAGCAATAATTTATCGAAAAAGTACTTTGTTTTGGTGTCTAGTATTCGTGGCTTTCGGGTCTGTTGGCGGTCTTTTAACACCCTGTATATTCGAATCTGCTCGCCGTTGTCAAGTCAGCCTCAACCTGTGCAGCAGTGATATCAGTGATAGTAGTAGTATTTTTTTTTAAACAGCCGGCGGGGTACCTACCGTGGCGTGGTAGCGGGCTAAGTCTTGTGAGATTGTTTAAATCCTACAATTTATCCCATGTTTGAATCCCACATCATCATACCTAGTAAGGTCATGTCAGCGATACCTCATAGTAGTTCTTATCGGGCGCCGCAAAAGTGGGGGATATCCTAGCGTGTCGCTTTCCGTACCATAACCCATATTTGGCATTACTAAAATCCTTTTTAAATCGGCTTTTTAGTCTGCAGGTTCTTTATTCTAAGTCTCCATCAAACAACTAAGTATATGTAACTCTTTTTACAGGGTAATAGCACCCGGTGATAGGGATCACAACCTAAATATTTTTTTTGCTCTATGACGTTCCGTTGATTTTTAAATTAATAAAATGTGAACGTTGTGGCGGGAGAAAAGTATTTTTTAAATATTGTTTTCATTGACTTTCACAATGTTTTAACAACTCAAAGCTATACTATAAATGCACCTACATACACAAACATATTTTTAAATTTGAGCTAATAACAAAAACAAAAAAGTTAAGTTTTTTTTTTAATTTTGAGCTTATAAAATAAAAATGTTTTTTTTTTTCAACTTTTTTTTACAGATTTGACATCCTGTTGACCACTAGGTTACACCCTGTAAAAAGAGTTAGGATGTTTTGTTACACGTTTTATAACTATAGACTTTAGAACCAAGACTATAAATTGAATCCAGAGGCGAAACCTGTCAATTGGCCAGGAAATAACGCGGTACTAGTACGGCGTTATTACCGTCGTGCCATCGCCTTAAGCGTGCCTCTGATTGGCTAATTTGTGCCCTTTTCGTGCCTTAATAAGAAAAGACATTCCCCTACTAAACCGTATCACTATTGGATTACCCACCGTGTAATTAGCTTTATAATCTTGTTTAGAAAAGGTCTCGGCAAATACATATAACGTAATTGTAAATCGCATGAAACGGTCTGTACAAAATGGGTTAAATTAATAAAAAAAAAAAACTCCTCTAAAACATGGCAAAAATCTACATAATATTATTTATCGCGGCTATGCGAATGCCTCAAAGTAGCACAGTAGCCCCTCCATTGATTAGCCGCCACTGGCCAGTAAACGCGCGTGTTTTAAAAAATCTCAAGTGAGATGAGGGAGGGGACATCTCACCAAGGTTAAAGCGTGGGGGAGTCGAAAAATCGCCAAAATTGGCTCAAGTAATAATGGACGCCCCCTAAGATGTGCTCTCCAGGTCTAAAAACAACACCGGTTCTTACTTTGTAATGTGTGTGCAATACGGATTAATTAAGAAATCTTGCTTCTTTCATCTTCAATTATGGCTTAAGTCTCTAATGGCGAAGATTCACAAAAGGACATCAATGGAAAACCGGCCAAGTTTGAGGCAGACTCGCAAACAGATGCCAAAAGCTTTAGAATTATAACAGGCAATACAACTGACGATAATTATTACTTTTGGTGTATAATAAAGATTTTGTCTATCTTTCTGTGATCTATCTTACCAAATATGATTTGATTTATAATGAATACCCTTTTATACGACCGTGTAATACACCTTCTAAGTATTATGCTTGATTTTATGAGCTTTATCCGTATAAGTACAAGATTTTAGGTTACAAGATAATAAAGCCTAATAAATCTTATCAAATCACCCAATGAATCATTTTACTACCGCGCCATATCCCAATCTTAACACGGACCAACTAAAGCATATTAATGTTTTCTGCTTCCATTTTGCAAACGTTTTCCCTCTTAAATAAAGCCGGTACTAAACGTCTTTTTAACGAGAAAATAAAACTCTTCATTGATAAGGCCCTTTAGGCGCGACGCACACAAGGTGTTTTTTTTATTTTAATTTTTTTTTTCTTAAGGCACGCTATGCAGCGAATTTTAGAATATGACTATGTGCCATCGATCCACTCCGCCATTTGGTGTTATTAGTGCTCCATGCCCGCGCGCAAAGAAAAATGTACAAAATCGAATTCCTATTTAAGATACACTAAACGAATCGAAAATGTGCTCATGTAGATCCCTAGAACTAGATGAGAGCTATAAATAGCTAATTTCGCGTTGACATCCATAAACGTTTTGAAAATACTATAGTTTAAAAAATCTAGTGCGACTTTGCAACAAAGTGTACACTCTGACGTGCTGTCGTGTGAACAAAAAGCGCGCCGCCTATATTTTTACCCGATTGAAAGGAGGGTTATGTTTTTAAGTAGTTGGATCACAGACATAATGTCTCTCTATGGAGTCTGCGGCATGTCTAGACCGTCTCCTCGGTGTGCGTCGCCCCCAACCAGTCCCAGGCAGGACAGGTTTGCGGAATCGATCTATCGGATTTTCCCTTAGACGGGCGTGTGTTGACGCTTGTCCACGCGTTTTCACTCAATACGGCAACTGGTAACGTTCGTACGCGAAGATAAATTGAAGTCAGCTAAAGATGCGTCTGCACTGTGTGAATTTTTACTGTACCTCTATCACATTGAACTATAATATCGGGTTTTGACAGCTCTACAAAGCGCTCACAGCCTAGTTGTACTAGCCGTTCTTAATCGATTGGCAAAGTTAAGCAACAACGGCCGCGGTCAGTCCATGGATGGGTGACCGCTAGTGGCAATAATATCTGAGCGCTTCCGTGCTTCGGAAGGCACGTTAAACCGTTGGTCTCGGTTGATGTTGATTAATAACAATCGTTAAGCCATGTCAGAGACCCTTTGGGTGGCCTAAAAACTCTGACACCAGGGGTGGCCACTACCTCATACGATTACCTACCTACCTAATCGATTGGCAACATCGGGCGCGGTCAGCCCATGGATGGGTGACCGCTAGTGGCAAAAATATTTGAGCGCTTCCGTGATTCAGAAGGCACGTTAAACCGTTGGTCCCGCTTCTTGTTGATTAATAACAATCGTTAAGCCATGTCAGAGGCCATTTGGCGGCCTAAAAACATTGACACCAAGGGTGGCCACTGCCACCACCTCATACGATTACCTACCTAGCTCTACAAATTTGACTGCCTATCCCACTCTAGGCTCTGACTGTCTGTCTATTCCAATTTATATACAGCAACGAATAACGTGATTTGAGCGCTATTCTACCCGAAATAGCTTTTGTTAAAAATCGTGGTGCGTATAGATAAATATTACCAAAGTAATCCCAGATTATTCATTTCCCAGATACCGCTCGGCGTCAACATAATAAAATTGGAGTTGCTCGCGTGAAATCACACTATTATGATGTACCTACGTAATCAAATCAGTTATTTTTCTTCAGTATTCAATAAATAAATTATATACGCTGAAAGACAAAACTAAAAAAAGTCTTAAATATTAGTTACTATCTACTACTAAGTATCTAAAGTCAAGTTTTTTATTCAGGATAGTAAACTGACAGATGCTAACTGTCACTTTGCAAAATAATGTTGCCATATTTATTGTAATAGTGATGCATTCCAGTCGTTGTGCGATTCAGCTCAGTCACAAAAAAAAGCGAAATACGAAATTCCGCATGGTAGCCCGTGCGTCAGGAATTCCGGACGAAAAAAAAACGTTCGGAACGCAATATTTCCATAGGTCATTTAAAAAATACAATTTTTAACGCATTTAATACTCCTCCAAAAACTGGACCAAAACACACTTTCTCATTACTAATTAATGCATTGTTATTTAATTTCATATAATAAGCTTTTATAAAGTTATCATCAATCGGCCTATAAATCGATTATATCGATTACGCAATTCGATTCATGTCAAACTTTTTGTCACCACACTATTTAATTTTCACCAGAGACTGGTCACACCGTAAACGTCAGTGTACTATCTTGAATGAAAATTAGACTTTTAGCTACTATTATTTTAGTATGTGGTATAAGGCATAGGTGTTAGGTGTTAAAGCCAGCAGCAAATCGATTCATAATATTATGACCGCACCTCTAGGCAATACTAGTGGAAATTCACCTTATCGTGCGTTGTGCCACTGACACATTTTTGTGCGGCCAACCGTTTTCGCCGACGTTATGGCCATTTTGCTTTATGGGTTAACGGCTCTTGTTAATTATTAAAAAGAAAAAATAAAGCGTTGATGAATTCCGAATTCGAAAATTAATTTCTTTTTAATTGGCGAGGGTGACTTATCTTTCTGCGGAGGCAGTAAAATTACGCTTTGACGACCGACAAATTAGGTAGTTGACTAATTAATCAATAAAATGGGTAATAAAACATTTTAAAGTGGAATTAACGGTTTTCTCGACCAAAACAGAAAATATAGTCCGAATATTTTTACGAAATCAACACTCTACTTTATTTTAACAAATGTATGAGTGTCGTCTGTTTTTTATGAGAAAAATACATGAAAAACGTATTTGCGTTAATAATATAGCCACCAGATAAGAAAAGCCACAAAAAATACCATGAAATAACGCCGACAAAACGAAAACTGCTACCGAATGTCAAACATCATGTTTTGACAACAAAACAGCTTCCGTAAACACCACCATGGGCCATTGTGCGACTATTGTACGACCATTATACGACCAAAATGCATTGGTTTAAGCAATCAAGGCCGACAATGGCTATTCAACACTTTGTCGCAGTTCGTCTTAGTGAAAGTGAGGAGCGTATACAAACCGTAAACCTTCTCGGCGAAGGAAGGTGGAAGACGAAACATTCTCCTGCGATCGTGACACTACAGTTCAATAAGAATCTAACAAAGAACAACAAATTATTATAATAAAATTCATGCATTCAAATGTCATAAATACATACAAATTCAATTTGCTTTGTAAAAAAAAATAAGTACCTAACTAAGGTGAATATTACTACGATATTATGATAATTTACATTCATCATCAGCCTGTTAACACCCACTGCTGAGTAAATACCTCTTCATACTCACGCCACCTCTCACGATCTTGTGCCAGACGCAACCACTGATTACCGGCTACTTGGGCCGGAACCAGCCGGTAATTTACCTTATTATAAATTACCTTATTTACCTTATTATAATTTGATTGAAGCGTGATCTTACCTTACTTACCTCTATGGGAGCTTTACTACAGATTAGGTTGTCTGGTAGAGATGGCTTTTAGAAGTAAGACCGCCCATTGTATAATTATCTGTTATAAGAAAATTCTCTGTATATAATTCATTTGCTGGATGTAGTATAATAAAGAATATTCTATCTATTAGATATAATTCTCTACTCTTGACGCATTTTTTTAAATATTGGACCATATTTTTTGATATTTTAAGAATTTTTTTGCTTATGCCACTAGACTCCAGGAATAACCTGCCTGCTCCAGAAACCCTTCCACTTTAACTCCAAGGATTATTAAATTATTGGAATACCTAAAATTCCTTCGAGCTAAATGTGCGACCAATATAAGAAAGAGTTTTTTGCTAAAACAATTTTCTTGGAGTAAAGTGGCATAAACAGTATGTAAAATCGAATCAAAATTATTGCAAATTCCTAGATTTAATAAACTTCGACGATCATGCTTGCGTCGTCGAGTGGCTGGATATTGGACCACACCAAATAATGTGAGTGCCTATCAGTTGACAGTACCTCTAAACTTTAGACTCTAAGTCTAAAGTGTTACTTCCGGGAAGAAGAGTTCCTCTACGGCCTACCGCGGCTTGCTGCGTTGATATAATGTTGCTGTCAATCATTTCGCAGACGAGGGCTTGAGAAAGTGCGAGATGTTGGGTGGTGTGACCATGCACTGGTATTTTTCGAAACAAAGGTTAGTATTTACTAACCAAACCGTGAATACATGGCATAAACTGGGTTCTAATTCCACAGCCCCATAAAATGGTAAATCACAAAAAATATACCAAAGATTTATTTGAGAAAACGCACAAAATGCTCGCCCCGAAAATATGCGATAAATAAAAATAAAAGAAAATTCTTATTTAATACATGCGTGCGGCAGATGTGGCTGAGATAGTAAGTTGATATCTCCAGCAAGAATAAGCGAAAGTGCTGCGTTTATTTTGTGAATAACCGAAAAGATACTGTTGATAAGTATAAAATGAAAATGTGTATTTTTTTGCAATCTTAATCAATGTATCCCTCTCTTGATGATTTTATTGCAACACAGAAGAGTCACTTTTTTTAAAGTTTATCAGGCCCATCTTCGCTCACTGGGATATGAATACTTTTCTGGTCGATACAAATGAATAAACTGAATCTCAACGACAAAAACTCAGTATTCCACTTTGAACAAAAGCCATGGTGACCCTACACAACAAAAGATGGGCGCGAAAATTCGCAATTCGCATGTCAAACAAACCCATTAGGCCGTGGCCGATGACAAATACATGGAAAGCCGCCAGTTAGGGACGCCCCTTTGTCTTTATGGTGCGTGTACATTTGCGCATTTCACAGTGAAAACTTATTACGTACTTATAAGCGGCTATAAAGAAACAATCTCAGATGAATTGAAAAATGGGCGTTTTCTAGCTTTGTCATAAAAATGTATAGAATGAAATATTGAATGTTAACTATGTTATAAGTGGCAGCATCATGATATTTACCGTACATTGTTACCATTACCTCGTCAGCGAGATCTCATTTTCATTACATTGTACAATAAACTTAAGGCTCGGTATAAGGCTAACTAGCGCCACCAATGTTGAAAAAATCATATGTCCCTTCAGAAGAAGTTTCTGACAAAATCCTAAGATGAGCTCATGCGCCATGCTTTTCTAGATTTTTAAGTGTAGGTACCCAACTCAATTTCTAATCTTAAGCTAAAAAATTTTCGATAACCGCCAAAAGCGGCCGTTTTTGGCGGTTATCGATATTTTTTTAGCTTAAAAGTAAATTTCGAAGAGGATAAAAATCTAGAAAAGCATGGCGCATAGGCTCATCTTAGGATTTTTTCAGAAACTTCTTCTAAAGGAAGATATGTTTTTTTTAACATTGGTGGCGCTAGTTAGCCTTATACCGAGCCTTAATGTGCCATGGCGCCTATCTGTAAGTACCTTTATCACTGCGTGACCTTAATGGTAAGGCACGTCTTTAGCATTTGTTTGTTCCAGAACTGTGTGAAGGTCAAGAAAAACTATTTGTTTGTGTCGTCGCGTTAATTGCTAAGGGCTTTAACGCGCTTTTGTACAAGATAAATGAGAGTAAATAAGTGTATGTTCAAGGTAAGCATGTAGAGAAGAGTCTCTATTTATTAAGTAATTGTTAAAGGGTCAGACCTTGGCCTGAAATAAAAAATGGGTCAAAAGGTAGCTTAACTTGGTCTCTTAACTTCCCAACAAATTAAGCACAATTAAACTTTTTGAATTTCGACTATCCCTCTCTATCACGCGACCAAATTCAATTTACAATTCCTTAGAAAACCTACAAGCGTAGCATAAGTTAGGGTTAAAGCGTATCTATGGGATAGATAATATCTATGGGTTTATAACTTTACCTATCCCACTCTACATCAAATAAAAGAGATGCGATGCGATGCATATAATCATAATCATAGTGCTTTATTGTACCTAGTCAACAACAGAATATAATACATTACAGTGATATAATGGCTATGGCTTAATATAATAAATTGATCAACATTAAGGAATAGTTATAACACCCTTCTGCTACGCCTGCCTAACCCATCCTTATGCTACGCTTGCAGGGCCTAAATTATAGCCCCACTTACAAACCAGCATTATTCCGTTCAAATGGAAACTGCACTACCCAGTTTGAGAGCGCAAAGTGTGTAGGTACGCTAGGATACCCCATGGTAGGTCTTATCGCACGCGTGCATAAGTGCGTCAATCTAACAAAAAAGGGTATCTTAGCGTATCGCTGACTGTTCCTAAACTTTCGTTGTCGAAACCACACCAATAGCGTTCCAGTTTTAACCGCGCTAAATTGCACGTATCTGGTAACGTATTATGGAATTAGCGGAGCAAACATTAGTGGACAGTAATGACACCCCACAGTGAAGGGGCGTACACAATTTCGCTTTACAACCGCTAAATATATCGTGCGATGTGGTCATAATGGTACTCTTGAATCGCTTCCGATTTTCCTTTACCGATTCTCGGACGGTCGGTTTCGGTATCGACCGGTCCTGTATTTTGGGAAATGGTTCGTTGAGTTCTTTTGCTAGCTACTTCGCCAAAAGTTAAACTATTGAGTATGTAAAAATGGGTCCAAGGTAGAAAACATATAGGGCTGGATGTCATTCGGTGGATTGATAGGCTCTATCAAACGGATACAATTGAAAATGGTACTAGTAACTTTTAATGATTTTGCCGAAACGTCGCACAGTGGTCGATTTGTACGATTTAGGCGGCCAAAAGTCCATTTCTCAAAGTTAACTTATAACAAAACTAATTGATTCCCGGAAAAATAGACACCCCGACTGCCCAAACCCCACCCCTCCCCAGTTCCTAGAACTGCGTGCGCGCCCCCACAGGTAGTCGGAACTTGATCGTCGCGCAAGCTGTACGCGTTCGTTCTCGACACTCTTAGCGCAACCGATATTCTAAAGTGAATATTTCATTGGATATTATTCAGTTACAAGTGAAAGTGATGGAAGTCGAAAATTCAGGTAAGCTCCTTCAAATATAATTTAAATTAAGATAAGGAATATCAATATTTAGTGCAGTTACAACGTATCAAAGATCGCCCTTTTTCATAGAAAATATTATCATTTTTTTATTTTCTATAGTAAAAATGTTGTACTTCCGAGACCGTCCGAGTTAAATTCCTTATGGTTTCTAATAGTATAGCTCTTTGAGCAGATAACCACAAAAAAAATAGCCACCACCTTTGACCATTTCGCGAGAAAAATAATAATTCATTAACTTAGGCAGAAAGTGAGAAAAATTCCTTTTTTGTTTCTTTTGCGTTAAAATTCCTTTTCGTTGTTCTAGGTTCATCAAGTTACTCGGGCATGGAGGTAGTAACTCGCAGATATCTTTTTGATAAGATGATTGAGGAAAACTCTCCATCAATAAACGACAAATTGGAATACTTACAAAATTATTTGTTAGTGTCTTACGGGGACTCCGACGAAGACAAAAAGTATATAAATCATAAATTTTCATATTTTAAAACAGAAATAAAAAAGAGATGGTCCAAAGCACGCAACACGCTAGAAAATTTTCTTATAAGCAATGATGCATGGTTAGCAGGAACGTTCGAGATGCCCATAAAACGCATAATAAGTCAGGACGACCTAGCAAAACATTCAGTGAATGTAGTGAAAGAACTAAAAGGAGGAAAACAGAAGAAGTTCGCTCCTCTGTGGGCAAAGAAGTGATAGTTCACGCAGCACAAGTAATTTTACAAAAAGAAGGAAAAAGAAACGCCTCGCAAGTCCTAAAAGATATTACAAATTCGCCTGCAGCCGCAAACGAATGTAAAAAAAGACATTCCAAATCAAAGGCACAAGATCCCCTTACGCCTCGGGAGGCACTGCGAATGTGCGTGGACGCTGATTTGACACGAAGTCAATATGAAATTGTGCGAGCAACCAACAGAAGCTTTTACCCGTGCTACGAATTAGTGTTGAAGGCTAAACAGGAATGTTACCCACCCAAAGAGACGCTACGAGTGACCGCTTCCTGTGCTGAAAGTGATCTACAATCTTTGTTAGATCACACCGTCACGCGATTATCAATTTTCCTCGAAGAAGTACTAATGACTCTTACAGAAACTGAGAGAAATTCCTTGCAGATTATCTGCAAATGGGGTTGTGATGGTTCACAACAAGCTCAATACAAACAAAAGTTAATGAATGACGCCGACTCGGATGCAAATATATTTTTGAGCTCATTCGTGCCTCTACAAATTGTTTGCGGCGACGACAAAACAAAAATGGTTTGGCAAAACCCGACTCCTTCTTCACCACGATATTGCCGCCCGATACGATTCAGATTTATAAAAGAGTCTACAGACATTACAAAAGATGAAATAAATTACGTTCGGGACAGTGTGAAGTCCCTAAAAGCCACGGAATTGGAACTGAATGGGCAAAAATTCTCGGTTAGCCACAGTCTTAAAATGACCATGGTGGACGGCAAAGTTTGCAATGCGGCGACTGACACCAAATCAACGAGTAGATGCTACATATGCGGAGCCACTTCAAAAAACTTTAATGACTTAAGTAAAAAAAACGAAATTCACCCAGAATCGCTTGAATTTGGCCTATCAACTTTACATGCCAGAATTCGATTATTCGAGAGTATTTTACATTTAGCTTATAAATTGCCCGTTGGGAAATACCGTGAAAAAAGAACCAAAGCAGAAAAGATGCTAGAACAACAAAAAAAAAAGAGATTCAGCAAAGATTCAGAGAAGAAGTAGGTATCTTGGTAGATATGCCAAAATGTAATTTTGGTAACACAAATGACGGCAATACTAGTAGAAGATTTTTTGAAAACCCACATCTGGCTGCTGAAATAACGGGAATAGACTTTAATTTTATTTATAGAATTAAAGTTATTTTGGAAGCCATATCAAGCGGTCACAAAATAGATGTCCCGAAATTTGATGAATACGCCATGGAGACAGCAAAACTGTATGTAGAGTTATATGGTTGGCATTCTATGACTCCTACCATGCATACAATTTTGGTACATGGTGGAAGAGTTATAGAAAATTCTCTAGTGCCTATTGGTCAACTTTCGGAGGAAGCTGCAGAAGCTCGTAATAAGCACTTTCGCTCATACCGTCTAAACTTTGCTCGAAAGTTTTCACGCGAAGACTGTAACCTTGATATTTATCACAGGTTACTCTTGACATCAGATCCACTCATCAGTTCAATGAGAAAAAAAAAGAAGATCCGATCAAAACCATTTTTGCAGGAAACTTTGGAGCTTTTGCTTCCTGCAGAGCCAAATACAAAAGGCACTTGTGATAAATGCATGGAAAGTGACGGTGAGGAAGAATTGTCTTTTAAAGAGTAACATAACAATTTGTATGTTAAACTTTCATAAAATATTGTCTTATTGTTTATGATTCGGTACCTAACATTGTAAGTAACATTTAGTATAATAATGTGGTAATAACTGTTGACCATTTAATTTTAGTGTATACTGTATTTTTTTGTCATCCATATTTTATTTTCAATTTAAATAGGCATGCAGACTGTAGAGAATAAACATTTTTTTTTATGTACGGCCGTCTTTTACTTAACAAATTGTGATAATTCTTAACCCAAATATCAAAAACTACTAAGCCGATTTCGATAATTCAAATGAACTCAAAATATATATTTTACACCAAAGGGAGATTTAAAGAAAATGTAAAAACATTGGCGCTATTTACAAAAATATTTTCACAGAAATGTTTTTTTGTATAGAAAAATACGCTTTCAATGAAACGAATAGGGATAAACATATATATTCACTCTAAAATACCAGATTAGCATTTGTTGTCGTATTTATTACTGAAATAAAGCATAAAATAGTTTTGGCCGCCTAAATCGTACAAATCGACCACTGTGCGTCGGCATAATAAAGGTAATTCATTTACCTACTAAAATAACCACGATTCGACCCGATTCAAACCAAGGAAAATGGTTCGGAAATCTGTCAAATTCAGAATTTGAAAATCCGTCAAATTCTTAACTTTCTGTTAAAAGATCAACTTTTTATATAAGCAGTTGAGAGCTCGTAAACTTTCGCATTATACTCGTAAAGCAGCCGGTGATTAAACCGTTACGGGCGACTGTATACTCTTTCAAACAAACAATGAATCATCCAAATCGGTCTATTTAGAAAAAAACATCTGAGGGAACACATTAAAAAAACCGGCCAAGTGCGGAACGGACTCGCGCATGAAGGGTTCCGTAATAACTGCGTAGAGTGCACGCGTGTATTTCGTGACTACATTGTCTATTGTATTGGTTTGTAACCTTTGTTTTTTCAGCCTATCGTACGTAGTAAATATCGAGTGTGCCAGAATCGGGTAAAGCGGCGGTTTTCCAAAGAACGAAAGTATTTCAAGTTTCACTTCGTTTTGCAGATATGTAATTATTTTCACGTCCCCCGATTGTTACACGAATTGACCACCATTTATAAAATTCTTTGAGCAAAGAAAAATGGGCTTTCTGGTCATTGTATCACGGTGGTAAATGGGATGTGAGTTGGATGCATGCGTTACGTTCCATTGAACAAATGGACAATGCCAACAGCGCCTTATATCTGGGGCCTTAGCCTGTAACACAATGGCGTCTCAATGGCGTCCTAGGTAGAAGGACAAAACCGGGATTTTTTCGTTGTTCTCCTACAACCAGCGAACTAATCCTTTAGGATTAGACTCTTAATATTCTTTGCTGTACTACACTAACATTAAAAGGACCGACACTGGACCGACATAAAATTTTTTTTTGCCTCATTTACCTGCTTACCAAATTTCATGATGATCCGACTAAATTTACTCAAGTTATCGTCTAACATACATGATGAAGGAAGGGAAACTTCCGGTTTACTTATAATTTCAACTTTATTCGCTTTTTCTAGTCTTTACATCTTCAACTTCACAACTGACACCAACTGACTCCTCGACCTTCTCTTTTTTTCCTCAATTCTAAATTGAAATCCATCTTCTTTCTCCCTCTCGCCCACACTTCATTTCACGCATCATCTTATATTATATTACGCCAACTATGAAAGTAAAGCTCCATATTACAAAACCATATTCAAGCTCCATATTAAACTATATGAGGGCTGAATAGAAATAAATGTTTTCTTAAACTTGACTAAATGTACAAATCTTTCGTTCATTTATTCACGTCACGCATAAGTAACGTGGCGGGAAGTGCACAATTTTCACAGGTTTTTATAAATTTTGTAGCTGAACTGACCTTTTTCTGATGGCAATAGGTTCATTATTCTAAACAACAATAATTCAGCTGATTATGAGATTTGCTCGAACTTCTATTTTTTTGGCAGGATTTTTCTGGTTGTTCGACCAGAAAAACAAATCAGATTAATTATATTATTGTTCTGTTGTTTAGAATAATGAAAAGAGTAAGTACTATTTTATTATCATAAAACAAAAATTGCTCAACAAAAATATCTAAGTTTAGCTACCAAATTGAAGAAACTGTTAAAATTTGAGCTTTCCCACCACACTTCTTGCATTGACCCTTCAGTAGTATTTATTTAGATACGAAGTTGAAAAGTTGTATAAAGATCCACCATAACTTATTGATGACTGTAAACAAACTATGATTTGCAGATCGGTAGATTTGTCAAAGCTAAGCTTTGAAGTTTATCATTAAAAGTTCCAAATCCAAAGCAGGGCCCTTAGCCTGTAACACAATGGTGCCAAAATGGGCTGTCAGGTGACGACTTCAATTACGATTTGCTAACGCTGTCTGTCCTTTTAATGTTTTTGTAGTACAGCAAAGAATATTTTGATTCTAATTCTAGAGGAAATAGTTCTCTGGTTGTAGGAGAAAAACGAGGAGAGCCCGGTTTTGTCCTTCTGCCGGGACGCCATTGACCCGCCATTGCGTTACAGGCTAAGCTAACTACAACAAGATCAAACAAATCTCGTAAGACACAATGATACCAGTATTCCCAAATCGTCTCGAAACTTAATAAAACGCTTTCCAATACAAGTGACATTGGATCCGCCAAGCGCTCGCGCCTTTTGAGAACCAATAAAAATACCGAACATCAGTCTTATTGAAAACACGCGATATTTATCTGTTAGTCTGGTACAGCCAGACACACAACGCCACATTCCCCTGGACTCCAAAGAATCCAAAGAAGTAATAGTACATGCAAAATGTTAGAATAAAATTTCAGACTTTTTAAATGGTTTTCCTAATAAAGTATTTCAAACAAACCAAGAACACAAAAAAAAAAAAAAAATTTGGTCGAGCTGTCCTCAAGTGACGAGGTTGCATGTAATTAGGCAATGTTTTTTTTTTAAATAGATTTTTAGAGCCAAGAGGAATACGCCCTTCAGAAAGTTCAGATATTAAATTATCTTATTGTTTAATCGGATTGTAGTTTTCAAAGTTGCTTCCTTTCGACACTGCCAATGCACACCACAATGCACTTTGTCATCCCATCAAAGTAGCTATACCCGCATGTAGGTATTCACAGATTTATTGATTGAATCTGGCCCTTCGTTGTTTACACGCACTTTTGTGACCAACTATCCTTGGCCATACGTATTTTTACGGGGTACTTGGAAACAAATGGTACCAAGCATTATCAAGAACAATAAACTGAGATTTATATGAAAATAGCAATATGGTCCGGAGCGTTTTACGATTGGAAATGAATTTAACTATCTGTCTTCGTTAGACTTCGAGGTTCACCGAAAACCAACCAATCTGATTTGACCTTAGACTTTAAAGGAACGCATGCAAATTCAAAATAACAGATTACACTAGGTACATCTTTTACAACATTTTTTTTCATCATTTGTTTTAGATTTTTTACAACCTTAATTACGTATTTTTTTTACATTCATGAAAACCCTGTCCAAAACGGTCCAGCTTATTCTCACAACATATCTATCTACGTGAATAAACGTTTTTTTTATTTACCAGAGATAACGTAAACCTAGTGAGCGAGTCTGAAATTATAGGATATTCATTGATTTTGGACCGAGCCCTATAAAAAGTTCGTTCTAAAGCTGCCTTCATAGAACTGTGTAATGCCACACCACGCTATGGTAGGTAACAACTACAAGCACCTATAAAATCGGGAAGAGCTCGGAATCGATCTCGAATCGTAAAACTCACTCGTATTATCGTATTGGGAGACGAAGCGAGGAAAGCGAACTACCATAAGTTACTTTCACCTTTATGGGGCTGCCATAAACTCGAGCAAAAAGCGAATCGTTTGTAGATACAAATTGTGCACATAAAGTATCACGATGTCGCTCGTATACAAATATGTGTGAAGCAATAAGAGTGGCACTAGTAGTTGTCGCCTCAAGAGCGAACTCAAGTAGGTGATCTCAGAAAAGCCAAATGCTAATGTCAAGCCTTGGCTAATGTCAATGTCAATCTCAAGATAGCATTGCAATATGCTGACAGCTACTCAAGTTTGACATTAGCCAAGGCTTGACATTAGTATTTGACTTTTCTGTGTTTACCTACTATAGATCGATCTCAAGTAGGTGATCTCAGACGACTATTAATACCACCCTTAGAAATGGAGGCATATCGTTATAGGGTAGGTACTCACAAAAGCGAATAACAGAAAATTATAAAAAAAATGCATATTGATTGAGTGTAATAAGGACGCCAATCGAACAGCGAAGTATCTTAACGTGTGGCCGACTTTACCATGAAGTGCAATAAAAATGGGGAAACTGCGAGTCTTAGATTGAATCAATAAAAGCTTAATGAATTGTAATCGAAAATGTTACACTAGGTACTTACTAAAATTAAGTTGCAAAGTTGTTGTTGATGTAAGTTGAAGCACTTTACCTACCAACCTACCATGAATACTATACAACGTCAAATGGTTAAAAATCCTAGCCACTTTTAGAGAACCACAGCGTTGTTCGGTTACTGAACTAATTAAAATAATCAAAAGTTCACAAAAACAACAATTAGGAACATTGAAACATTCGAAAAAACTGCACATTTTATATTTTGTAAGCGGTTACACCTACTTTTATTCACTTACACATATGTCAAGATAGCCAACTAATTTCGGTTATCATTCGGAGACCTTAATCATGGAGCAGAAACGGCCCTCGTTGCGTTGCCCAATAGCCGGGTCCACACCGGGCGATCAGCGCGCTCCGATCGCGCTCGGCAGGAGCGAAATGTATTTATTTATTTATTTTTGGAAGGCTAGTGGGACATGTACAATTGTACACATCTTGCCCTTTTTTTGCAAGGCTAAAAAAATACATTATACACCGTGGAATTTTAGTGGTTTTAAAGCCGAAGGTATTTAGTTGCACTCGTGATTCTGAGCCAAATTCCAAAATTTTACTTTAAAACGAGCGAAAAAAAAAACACTTCCCAATACAAACGGCTATCGCCAATCGACACCATTTGTATGGAAATGTGAATTTTTTTTTCGCGCGTTTTCGATTGAAATTTTGTAATTTGGCTCAGAATCACCAGTGCAACAAAATACCTTCGGCTTTAAAACCACTAAAATTGCACGGAGTAGATACAAAGATATTAGAAACAGAGAACCAATTGGAAGCTTTCAAAAGTCTGGTTAAATGTGGAATGCAGTCAAAAATACAAATATAAGTGTTCTTGATTACAAAAAAAAAATAGGTAAGATCTTACTTAAAATAAATTATTGATGGCTCTTACACACACATCTTAAAAATATAAAATATGTTAAGCATTAAAAAACTAACTTACTTGACGCGTCTCGATGGATGGATTTCGACCCAGCTAAGCGCGAGAGCGCACTGGATCGCCCGGTGACAAAACAATTCTATCCAGACATAAATAAAAGTAAGTGAATCCGTTTACGACAGCCATACTCAAAGTGTGTTCCGCGGAACCCTAGGGTTCTGCGATACCTCTGTAGGGGTTCCGCAAGAAATTAGAAAAAATATTCAAAACACCTCACCTCACAATCTCTCACAATCAAGACGAATCAAATGACACCTCGCAAGTGAAACTCCAACAAGCCGTTTAGGCTACAGCGCATGCCAAAGAAATGTACATACACCCTAACATACATACATACATACACTCGAAAAATATAACCCTCCCTCTGGGTCAGTCGGGTAAAAACATTTTTTTTTATTTTAGGGTTCCGTCAAGTATTTCGTTTTCCAAAAGGTTTCCGTCACCAAAAAAGATTGAGAACCGCTGGACTTTATAAAAAACGGAATTCCATTGATACGCTACCGCCTAAGCTAATGCTCTACAAATCGCCTATTCCGTAGCAGGGGCATTTATCCTCCACACGACCCATATTTTGCTTATCGCCTTCCTCGTTACAGTTAAGTGCTTGCCTTTTAGTAACAAATAAAAAAGTTACTAAATAATCAGTAACTTTTCCAAGTTGTCATGGTATGGATTAAGAAATATATTTTTTTGTCGATATGCAGGAGCTTAGATACAATAAATGCATAGAGCAATAGTTTTTTAACAGTCAGTGACACTCCAGGATAGGATGTTACCCCATTGTACAGTCGGCCACAGTCTCAGATACCCCTTTTTGTTCGATTGGCGCCCTTATGCCGCGCGCGATAAGAGCTGCCATGGGGTATCTGAGATTGTGGCCGACCTTACTCGTATCTCATAGGATAGGAGTGCTAAATTAGTGCAAACAAAGGTATGGTACTATGATTTTACAAAAATGTGACAAAAAAACTAGGGTATTTGAAATAGCTTAATTTTTTCTCGTTTTTATACCGCATTTGCGAACTTTCTGGGCCCGTAAAGGTTGCATTTTAACTTCTTCGGGCCAAAATAGAACCTTCGGTTAACCCGTACCACATTTTTGTGGACGATAAGATCCCCTCAAAAGGTTCCCTTTAATCGAAAGGTATTAAACTTTTTACGACCTTTGATTACTGGCTTGGTTTTAAGAACGCTGTATCTTAACGCTTGACATTTTTCTTCGTAAATTATCTTAAAAGTACTTTAACTAAAGTACTTTTGTTGAACTTTCTTTTGGTAATTTGACCGTTGTTTTTAGTAGCTGTATTTAAAGAATTTTCGATAATTTTGGTGAATGACTCCGTGGGAATGTTGCGTAGTTGACAAACAAAGTTGTTTTATTTAACCTACAAATAGTTATGCATTTCTCGTAGCAACCATGCTTATTCTGCCTTTCAATCGGCATGTTCCAAAATGCAAGAAATGTGCTGAATGCATCCATATAAGTAAGTTCATAAGTAAGTTATAATTATAAGTAAGGTAAGTTCTTGTCCACTTAGAGCGCCGGCAAAGAAAAAAAAATCATAATATTCTTTTTAGATGCGTTTTTTGCTAAAAAACGGGCTATCAAATGAAAATCCCTAGGCTTAACTATTTGTTAGGACCTAAGTCCTGGGTTGCTTCTTGGATCTGGAATCTGGGCCTTAGGTTAAACCTAGGGATTCTCATTTGAAGGCCCGTTTTTAGCAAAAGTGTTAGCGCTAGTGCCGTAATATCAAATATCAATCACAATGGATCTCGGACCATACATTAAACCTCGCATTTTATATGAAAATTAAGGGAAATCTAGCCTATTTGGTTTAAACCTTGATTGATATTACATTGAGAACACGACTAGTGCCGCCAATGAAAAAAATTACCTTTATTTTATTTTAGGTCGTAAAAATTGTTAAAACTACGTATACGTAAAGGTCCATTTTTTTAATGCATCCAATAGGTATGATTGTTTTGCATTGGCAGCACTAGTGTGCGTATATATACCTCCCGCTAAATTAACATTCAGCTTTAGCGGTAGTCGTCTTAACACTTAAGATTAAATTGTATTTTATTTGCTTAGCGAATAGCGATCATCATTGCGTCGTCGTGTTGTATAATTAAATATAATTATTATTGAACGCCGCCGCCGTGTATTTGCAACGCGATTATTATATTTTATGTATTTTCTCCAAGATTACATGGTATTAGTTGTGCGCTATCATTATTTGATCTAGAATTGTGTAATTTGCCACGCGTGTATCGAGAATGAAAGTGCAATTATGAAATATCTGCATACCTATGCAATGTACGGTCGGCCACAATCTCAGATACCCCATGGCAGCTCTTACCGCGCGCGGCATAAGGGCGCCAATCGAACAAAAAGGGGTATCTGAGACTGTGGCCGACTGTACATAATATTTTAGCCTTATGTTTTGTTTTATACAGTTTTTTTTCTTGTTTAATGTAGTATACTTTATTTGTCCGCTTGATCGATTAGATCGCTTTTTTGTATTTTTGTTTATTTTCTCCCGAGTTCAATGTGGTTTTTTAACGAAAATCATGTTTCTGCTTTTCAACAAGTTTTGGAAAGTATTCACTTTTAATTGATAATTAGATATTAATTTTGCCTCAAACCAACCAAGACTCAACCCTATTCGAATACAGTAAAGTATGCAAAGCTCTTTCTCCTATACGAAGATAGAATTTTCTGGATGGCAGACTCTTGAAACCAAAAATACACATTTCACACCCCACAAATACAAAATATTAGAATTTCCTGGATTGCAGACTCTTGAAACCAAAAATACACATTTCACACCCCACAAATAGAAAATATTCAAGTCTGCGCTCACACTGCCTGCCTACATATTCATGGTTAACTAACATTGCCCAGCATTGCTGGCGTAAAGTCGCGTAGCAAAAAGTAACTTTTTCGCCTCCAGCGTATCAGAGCATCAGTGAAAACTCTCACCGGCGACGCGTTTCTAGATTCGAGCCTTTAAAGGCAGCGGTGGGTCGTAAAGGCCCTGAAAATGGAGCCTTAAATTTTATTACGCACGCTAGACATTTGTCTCGGTTTTATAGTTGACACGGTCTTGGACCGAGATTAGACGTGAAGATCGTCTTCCATCTGTGACTTTGATCGTTAACTTTAACTTTAGGGGTATTTTACATAGCCACAAATATATTGACTTACTAACTGATAGACCAACGTTGAAAATTGAGAGGGATTACTTACTTAAATTAACAACAGCTAGAGTCACTATAACTATAAATTAGAAAAGATTAGGTATTACGTTGTAAAAATATTTAAGTTCATCCGATATCGACACGTTGGTACGTGGTACACGTTTGTAGTAACATCTTGTAAATAGAACTGTGATACTGTTGTTATATTTTTATTATGCATGTTCATGTATATCGATGGCTCCTACGTAAACTACCGTATCCCACAAAATGGCGATTTTCATGTTTTTCGTTTTTTGTCATTAGATGATTATTTCGCATGTATCCCAAAAACAAAAACTTAATAATATTCAAAAATGAAGATTTTTTCAGACGTAAACTATCGTATGTTGATCACGGGCGCGCCGTAAACTATCGTATCGACCTCTTGCGGTAGTTTACGTGGGACACATTGCATGCTACGCCTATCGTAAGTATATCTTACCATTCTCTACGTGGGAAGTATATACATCTGAGCTTGTGTTTTGTGATGAAGCATGTTCTTACTGAACATGTTAAGTATTCAGTTTTGTTAGTTTTACTGCGTATTCTATCAATCTTGTTCAAAACTATAGTATGTAACACATACGATTACGTACGTGGATTTTTCGAGGGGGTATGCTACGGTATGTTACACATACCATTTTGTATGACGTCGATAAAAAGTGATGTTGTATCGTATGTAACACGTACGATTATTTACTTGGTTTATATGAACCTGTTAACTATTGTATGTGTCACTTAGACTTATTTACGTTGAAATATTAGGCTTAGCTTATGACAATATCTTACAGATACGATAGTTTGCATGGAGGTTGAACAAAAAAAAATAGATTTTTTATTCAAATATTCAAACAATTCAAATCGTTTATACCACTTAAAGCAGATTTGATTAATAATAACATCTTTTTTATCATAGAAAAATATTTTCAATACAAAACCATCACTGAAATCGACTACTTATTAAACGGTCCATCCAAACTAAAAATCAAAACAAAACCATAACATAAAAGTTTCCGCTTTGTGTATCGTATGGTGGAAAACAAATATACTTACTTCATGATGGTAAATTACACACTACTGTTTGGGACCTTCACTTTCACTAGAGTTATTTTTAACAAGGATTTGAAATGAAACACGGATGTGGTTTCTTATAGACTGACCAACCGTTTTTGTATGCATCCTTGAGATACGCTTTGGTTGACGATGAAATTTCAGTTACCCGGGTTCTAAATTTCCGAGACTCGACTTGGCGTAGGCAAATCAATACCAATAGAAGCTGAACACCAAACACATGAAGGTAACAAGAAATTCATTTATAAAATATATTTTTTACTGAAGATACAAACACTCCACAAAGAAGCTTCAAAACAAAGATTAAGAGATCTTCATTTGGTTCATCAAATACTCACAAACTTAGATCCTAAGGATTTAAAAAGGCCCAATTTTGGGGTAGTTTGCAGCAGACTTTTAAACTGCAAATCTGTTCATAGCCAATAAGTTAATAAATTCAATTATTAAAATCATAGATTAATATGTATTTATTTTAAATTAATTCTTTTGGCCAGTTGGATGGACTCGAGACTTGTTGAGAACTGTGTCTGTATGCTTGACAAGCTCAGCCGTCACCATTAATTTCATTTGGTCTAATTCCTAGACACGCGGTGTTCATGTGCATGGCAACGAGAAGATGTTAATGGATCAGTGGCCTTTATATAGACAGTATATGAACGCTTCTAAGTATGAACACAATAGTAAGCCAAACTGAAACTCCGATCTGCGAGATGTATTGTATATTCCAAAACTTTCATTGGTGCCTAAGGTACACTTTGTTTGGCTTGGCTTCTTTGACTAAGTCTGTATACTAATAGGTGAAATGTCTGACTCATCTTTGGATCACAAAGTAACCAACAACCACCACAACCAAAGAGTATTCTATCTGTCAATCTACGCCAGAGAAAATACACGTCTGAGTCTGAGTGACTGCTGCAGTCTTCTTGGGATAACTATCATGGGCTCCTAAGCTTGAAAGTTTAGGTAAAGTTTAGCTCCTGAAATGCTCCTGTTTTGCATGTCCTGAGTAAGAATAGGAAAATGGCTGATACAAGTTATCCCGAAACCCGGCACTAAAGAATAACTATGTGAAAACATCATCCTAAATTTCCAAATACGAATTTCCAATACAGATTCGTTAAAATTTACAGGAATTCTTAATATTGTTCATATCTTACTAATTTACAGTCTTTATTTCCAACTGTTCTCTTCAAAACTGTAACCGGATGGTGTTTGAGAAAAAAATTGCTGTGTTTACCACCTCAGTGGCAAATATGAATTTTATTTC
Source organism: Zelleria hepariella (assembly GCA_949319315.1). NCBI lineage: Eukaryota > Metazoa > Arthropoda > Insecta > Lepidoptera > Yponomeutidae > Zelleria > Zelleria hepariella. The sequence goes on along the minus strand of OX439392.1, from coordinate 3,302,519 downwards.
CCAACCGTCCTTTTCGAGCTCGGGGTTGGTAAGCCTAAAGTAGGCCTCTTTAGAGTTTATGCAAGCCTTTAAAAAAAAACCAAGTAATGAGAAAAGCACTGAGGCAGAGAGAATGGGTTACTCCTACTTTATTTAAGTCTAGTACTTTTTCATTAAATATCTTGAAGTCGGAAAGAATAAATAGTTGATTCGGTCGTGAGCTTCAAGGAAACTGTTGAAAATAAAATTACCATTTGCCAGGGTGGTAAACGCCACTAATTTTACCCAAGTCCCCACCCCAGTGGCAGTTTCGAAGGGGACAGTTGGGGAAATAGGAAATATACAAATTGATTAGTGGAATGGAAACATAAGGAAGTATAAAAAGTTATTTCATATAAATGTTTATTTATAATTTGGGTTTAGGTTCTACTAAATGTAATGAATGAAGTAAATATTAATTATCACTTAGATAAACCTCTGGTCCCATTTAAAATTTTAATATTTCCCCATGTATTTACTAAATTAATGTTACATACCATACTATTTTTCATGTGATTTACAAAGTAAAAAACTGTAAGTGCCACATACATGTCATTTTACCTGCGATTTATCCATGTAAAACATGGTATGTGAAACATACGATATTTTCAGTCACCTCATCCACGCCGTAAAAAATGGTAAGATTAACATACGATATTTTCTTACTTCGTTACCCCGTCGTAAAGAATCGTAACAACAATATCTCCAAAAGTATTCAAAATACAGCTTTTACTTTAGCACATAAAAATCGAGCCCAAAATAACCTAATTATGGTAAAAATTTCAAACCAAAAGCTTTAAAATCAAAAGAACGGTTAAAGAAAACATCTTTAAATGGCTCTCCTGGAAAGTTAGCTTTTTGAACATACGGTAGTTTACGTAGGAGCCATCGATATGTTATAATGTATTTATGTACTTCTTATTGTATATATAATATTAGATATATATTTTAGTCACTTATATAAGTAAACCTATTCGGATTTATCTATTAATGAATTATGTATTACTCGTAAGTACTTTATCTACGTTAATATACGTAATTGAAATTAAATTGTTTTCTTATCCTATCATATATTTCTTATTGTGCATCTGCTGCTACTGTGTTTTCGCTCTCAGTCCTGTCCATCGAAAGGTTGTCTGGAAGAAATCACTTTTAGCGATAAGACCGCCATTTGTACTGTTATTTTTAAATGTTTATTTGTAAAATGTTTTCGTTTGTGCAATAAAGAGTTACTTACTTACTTACTTACTTATAGTACTCTATTTTCATGTGCTAAAAAGCCTCTTTTCTCTTGCCCTCAGGATCGGTTGTGATGACATGGTGGTGGGCGGTAGCCCTGCTCGCGTGGGCCGCGCCCGTCCGCCCGGCGCCTCGGGCGGGCAATGGTGAGCTCTATTACAGTAAGCATTAAGGCATACTTTTGCACGCTTCCGTTCCGTTGGTAGGGCCCCTTTTCACACACTTTTTATGGGTTGTTGCAAAAAATCCTTAAAAGTTACTGGTAAATAAAAGTAATTTTAAGGATTTGTGCTAAAATTACGTGACAGCATCTGCTGCGTTTTTTCGAGTAGATAGAGTTCTGTATTTAGTAACATCCTGTATTACCTGTATAACCTTTATGAACGTTGAAAGTTTATATTAAGTATAGATAAGCTATATCAATATGCAGACATACTCTTCGACCACTTTTTCAAAAATAAGTTAGGGGATGTCCTATAAGGGTTAATAATCTGCTATGCCCGACTAGGCATCATGTATGATCCTACTACATCTATAGTACATTACTGCCGAGGTCTGTAATGGGTGCGTTTCTGGCGCGCTTTCGAACGCCGATAGAGCGCAGCTCAAGGCCATCGCAGCGCGGTCAGCATTGCAGCCCATGCTTGAGGGCCGAGAGCGTAGCTAAGCGTAGCTCGTGGCCATCATAGCATGGCCAGCAGCGCACTCATTGCAGACCAATGTCTGAATGTATAGTGCTTTACTCAAACAATGCGAGTAATTTAAATAGAACGGGCTTACCTTTTGTCGTAGATTACCATTCTGCAAACTTTTCGATTTTCCATTCTGCAAACTTTTCGTAGGAAAGCTTGTAATTTTACTTTGACTTCGGTGGCAATAAATTTGAAATAACTAATTTTGCTTCCTTTTGAATGTTTTGAATGCGGTGTTAAACACATGAATCGAAGGATTCGTCTAACATAGGTAAAATGTACCTATGTCAGATATATTTTTTACCCAACTCATGAGAAATCTTCTCCATCAATGCATTGTCTGAATTTGTCTGACAAATAATCTCGTCCATCATGATTAAAACATCATGTAGGTATTTAATATAGTTTGTCCGGGACAGGCCGATGTAATGGATTGCTCTATCGGACGAGTCCGGTGATCCGTCTTAGTAAACCTAATAAAGGACGAAACCCTTCTTGGCTATTGAAAGATAATCCTTCGGAAACACAACTAACTTTATAGTTCCGGTAAGAAAAATAACTGTCCTGTGGAGATATGCCTACTCTCGCTGATACTGGGCTGGCTGGAAGAAATTTCTATAGAAATAAGTCCTCCCTAATGTCTCACATTTCAGTAAAGTTATTTTTTTTGTGCAATAATGTGTAACAAACCCTTCACCGTATTATTTTCAAAATATTTTTTTTACGCCATCATACTTTCTTATTTTATTAATTGAGGGGGCGTCAACAAACGTGATTTTTTTGGTCGGAGGTGGCTCAGGCAGGTTCGAAAAATCTGGGTTTTGCCCCGCAGTGCGACATCACACAGGCTACATAAAAAAACTTCTTGTTTACACTTTTGTTGGGACTTTTAAGTATAAGATACCTGTGCCAGAGGGCCCCGCTCTTCCATAACTTAAACTAAGTATTTTGCATCGATATTAATTTTTAATAGAACAGCGGTTATGGCCCAGTGTACCTACAAGAAAAAGGGTTATTTTTTATCAAACACTGGGGTTTGCTAGCAGAGTCTCGGCTTGTTAGGTTTTACTTAGTTTTCTGGAATCCAATTTATTGTTGTTGGGTTAGATTAAGCTACTACCTATCTCTTTAGATTTACTGAACTGAATTCAGTTCTAGAAAAAGGGCAATTTCAGTTCAGTAAGTAGATCCTTCGTGATATTCGGAATAACGCGGCGGTTATTTATTTTACTCAAAAACGCTCGTAATGTGGTTGTCACCGGAAAATAACAAGAACCGTAAGTTAATAAATTTTCTAGTTAGTTGGCCGCGCTATAAAGGCTCATTTTAGCTTGTCCATCAAGGGCTGCACTGCTGACCGCGCTGTGAAGGCCTTGAGCTGCGCTCTATCGGCCATCAAAAGCGCGCCAGAAACGCACCCATTACAGATCGCGGCAGTAATGTACTATTTTTACGTTAATTTTGATTCTACGCGAGCGAATGTAAGCCTTTTCACCATCAGTTTTTCCTGCCACTCGGACCAGGTTGCCTGGCCATAGTTCCAACGACCACTTTACGATCAAACTAACAATGAAAGAGAGAGTGCTAATACTACCAATGTCATTACCTACATCAACAAATACTCCTCTGCCGCTTACAGAATGTACACAAACAAACCACTCAACTGGTGAATGCTTAATTACCATGCAAATAGAGGCGAGACACCGACTGGGCCCTGTCTTAATGGACCCTGTCTGTCATGTAAAGTTCCCTACACACTTTGATGCGTGTCGTTTTTGCGTGCGGCATGGCAGTGCGACTCTTGGGGTGGTATTACAGAACGCTCCAATATAACAGTTTAAGGCGCTGGGCATAGTGAATTAGCCCGCTCGCAAAAAAAATTGACAAAAACGATTCCTGTATCAAATACACTAAAAAAATCGAAAATGTTCACATAACAAACCCTAGAATTAGGTGAGAGCTATCTAAAACAGCCAGTTTTGTGTTGACACCCATAACAGATTTCAAGATATTTTGTTTGAAAAAAAGTGTGCCGCCTATTTTTTTTCATCAAAAATATCTTCAAAACGTTTATGAATGTCAACACGAAACTGGCTGTTTTAGCAGGGTCTCACCTAATTCTAAGGTTTGATAAGTATGTGAACATTTTCGATATTTTTAGTGTATTTGATACATGACTCGATTTTGTGCATTTTTGTTGGCGCGCGGGCTATTCACTATGTACAGCGCCTTAAGAGGACCGTGGGAACTCAGTGACGACCAAGCGCGTGAAACACTGTTTTCTATAGCTGACACCCAGAGCGAGACGGGGCGCGGGAAAAGTGAGAGGCAATGCGGCTGTATGAGTCTACGTGTGTTCGTGTCCTTTCGCGAGTTGTAGTTGTAATGTAATAGATCTATTTTCCCAATATTTTTCGTAGTTCAGCTGCCATTTCTACATTTAATTAGGTATTTCAAAAATCTTTTTTTTTTCTGACCAGTACAACACATTATTGATGATCCCAAGGTAGTAAGACTCCAATAGACAGTGTAATGATGTAAGTAAATAACAGCTGAAAGTAACCCCTTTTTCGGCGCGAAAAACGCATCGCTCTAATTTCTATCAGGCAATTTTTTTTATTTTAAAAACTATTTGCTAACCTCCATATTGGTCATCTACTGATGTAAACCAAGTTTCAGCAAAATCCAGCCTGTAGTTTAGAAATTAAACCAGAACTACGTTTGTATGGGAAAATGGTGCTCTAACACCCTTTTAAACTCTTCCCGCCCAGTCGGAGTGTAAATATCGTTTAGTAGTGTCGATGATAAAACAGTGCATGTTTTGATTTAAATGTTCCTAACCTGTTGCTGTACTACCCGACCAAGCCATTGAACCGTATATTATTATGTATACCGAAATCGGGATGAGGATAATAATTCATTCCGATTTCGGCATACCTACATCGACTGTACTTGATAGCATTTGGCTCTACATTGAAACTACGAAACTAATATGGCTTGTACCACATTGTGGTAGTAAAATAACAAGATTTTAATGAGACGGCGAGCGGGTTTTCATTCATCCGCATGGAAAAGGCTAGCTTTTGATGAGCCGAACGGTGGTTTTACGTGTTATATTTGATTGAAAATGGTTCAACTGGCGCATTAAACCACTTGGCTACGGTATGGCCACGTCTTAAGCCCAGCTAAGAGTAAAGGGCCACTAAAGAGCTTCTAAAGGGCCAGTTAGAGCCAAGGAAAGTGAGTGACGAGTCAATTGGGCGGCTGAACGGGAATGTCCGAGCCAACTACGCGTGGTGCATGGCGATAGTAAACTGGGAGGGTGGCCACACGGGGACAACGACAAACAAAGGAAAACTAACAGACATAGAATATACAGTTTTTTTTATTTTCTTTTAAATTTGCGACGAGTAGTAACCAATATGACCAGGAGATGCTGGAGAGGTGGTAGAGAATAGTGGGGCAAATGCAAACAACGTTCAGTAAATAAAAAGTATCGAGCTATGAGAAAAGTCGTAGAACAAAAGTTGTTGGAAATCACGTTTAAAAGATGACGTGTTTCAGGAATAAAGCTATCCCACCAAAAACATTCTGTAAAAACTAGCCAGGTCTCGATGGATCTGCTTGTTTATCTCTAAAAAAGTAATGAAATCTAGACAAAGTCGTGCCAAGTCTTAGGTTCCTTACTGCGATTTCTTTATTATTATAGTTAATGTTGTGAGACTTGGCCGTTGAAGGGTACACAAGCGGTTCTGGCGACAGATTGGTGCAATGGTGTCATGGAGCACCTGGTTTTGTACCCTTGTGTACCCTTCAACAGCCAAGTCTCACAACATTAACTATAATAATAAAGAAATCGCAGTAAGGAACCTAAGACTTGGCACGACTTTGTCTAGATTTCATTACTTTTTTAGAGATAAACAAGCAGATCCATCGAGACCTGGCTAGTTTTTACAGAATGTTTTTGGTGGGATTTCACTTCTTTTTGTAGAAACGAGGGCATATTGATCAATTTTATTAGATTTTCTTATTTGACACAATTTTTAAATTTGTGTAATGTTCGAGTAGAATAAAGTTTATCGTCCGACTATTTCTTTTTGAACGAGCGAGCGAAGCGAGCGAAGTCCTCCGAGTCTGCTGGAACAATCCGGCGTTTGTATGTATGTATGTTTGTATGTATGAATGTTTGTTCGACGATAACTTGAGTAAATTTGGTCGGATCGTTATGAAATTTGATAGGCGGGTAAACTAAATTAAAAGAATTTTTAAATTCGAACATAAGCCAAACCGGTCGATGGGTTGCCGAGATATGAGGTTGTATAGTTTAAATGCAAAGCGCGCGCGCGCCTGCACGAATGGCGTAAGCAAAATTATACATCTGTAACTGAGGTCGCGAGTTCATAGTTCGGAGCGAACCACTAGTGGGGCGCTATAGGCTAGATTAAATGAAGATTTGTCCCACTACGCTGGATTTTTGCAATGACTGTCGATTTTTTTATGTACCAATAGTAGAAGGGGCATTACCATAATATCTCTAATAAAGCTGATACCAGCTGAGGGTTCTTCATCAGATACTTCAGACCTTAGATTTTTGACATCAAATGAAGCGGCCCACCAAGTTGAATATTTTTTGTAAGGGCGGTATATGTCGATCTATAACAGTTTGGTTGGGCTCTTGTGTTTTCTAATCAGGGTCACCAGGTACTCCAGATCTTCGATTATCATAGTTTTTATAGTTTTCCCTTTATGTGGCCATTAAACCCTAACTCTGTACCAAATTTCAGCTCTCTGAGTTTATGGGAAGTACTAGTTCTATTAGGGCTCTTGTGTTTTCTAATCAGGGTCACCAGGTACTCCAGATCTTCGATTATCCTAGTTTTTATAGTTTTCCCTTTATGTGCCCATTAAACCCTAACTCTGTATCAAATTTCAGCTCTCTGAGTTTATGGGAAGTACTAGTTCTATTAGGGCTCTTGTGTTTTCTAATCAGGGTCACCAGGTACTCCAGATCTTCGATTATCCTAGTTTTTATAGTTTTCCCGTTATGTGCCCATTAAACCCTAACTCTGTACCAAATTTCAGCTCTCTGAGTTTATGGGAAGTACTAGTTCTATTAGGGCTCTTGTGTTTTCTAATCAGGGTCACCAGGTACTCCAGATCTTCGATTATCCTAGTTTTTATAGTTTTGCCTTTATGTGGCCATTCAACCCTAGCTCTGTACCAAATTTCAGCTCTCTGAGTTTATGGAAAGTACTAGTTCTATTATGATGATCATGAGTGAGTGAGTGAGTGAGTGAGTGAGTGAGTGTGTGTCATAAATGCGAAACTTTGCTTTCGCTTAACTTCGGAACTAAATGACCTACAGACTTGACATTTTGGATTTTAAGTATGTGATTATAACTTACTAGATGACGAAAATTTCTGCGTTCTGGTCTTATCCAGAGGTTCTCAAATAGGGGCCTGAAAATGCGGCGAAATGGTTCCAGTAAAGGATGGTACGGCAGTGTTTGCTTCGCGCTCGACCTGGCGGGGGCACTGCCGTGCCCCCAGATTTAAAAAAATGCCCTGTAGTCTGCAGAAACGATTGACACCAAAATCATGTTAATTTCTGCATCCTAGCCTAATTTTATAATTGATCGGCATAAATAAAACTGGATAAAACTTAAATAAAACTAGTTGCAGGATTAGAGTTAGACTGGCTGTTTAACATGCAGAAATAAACATGATTTTGGTTTCAATCGTTTCACTCTTACCGGTGGGAGAAAATTGATTTTTTTTGTGCCATTCTATTTGTCCCCACCAGTGGGGGAACTCTGGTGGGGGAAAATGGAATGACCCCCAATTTCCATGAGTAGATTTTGTTTTGAAGAAAACAACAGCACATGGTGTCCCTACCTCCGCACGATATAGGGCCGGGCCACACGTCTCTATAAACACCGCTCCTCGACCTCTGGCGCGATGGGGCGATGGGGCGACGGCAAGGCCCGACGAAAGCGAAACCAGTTCGGTTTCATTCAACCAACACCTGACAAAACACCGGCCCGCTTTGAGAGCTCCCCGTTTGATCAGAAATCCTGGAATCCTCGTGGATAAGTTTCCTTGCCTATACTCGTACCATCACACCACTTAAACTAGTGGTTCGCCTCGAACTATGAACTCGCGACCCCATCTCAGCAACCCCTCGACCGATTTCGTTCATGTTCGAACTTAAATATTCTCTTTGCCTCCTTTTATTTACCTGCCTATCAAATTTCATGACGATCCGACTAAATTTAATCAAGTTATCGTCAAACGAAAATTCATACATACTACAAACATACATACATAAAAACGCCGGATTGTTCAAGTAGACTCGGAGAACTTCTCTCGCTTCGGTCGTTCGTTCAATTATTTCTGCGTTTTTACGATGTTCATTTTTACAGATGTTTTTGGTATCTATCCTTTTTTAACATTCCGGCTTATAGGACATTTTGCACGGGTTTAGTTCAGAAAAAAAGCACGCGACCCTTTTGTGAAAAATTATCTAACTGGGACGCTGAAAACCGCATCAAGATCCGTTGCGTGGTTTAGCAGAGATAGAGATTTTTTTTAATACTTTTAGCGTGATTTCGACTTTTCTTTCTAAACAATGAGGGATGAGTCTCTTCTGTTGTTACCTAGTTCATCTCAGCAAGTCGTCTTAGGAAACGGAGATGGGCGAGTAAAACGATCGTTTACTCGCTGTTTATAGTGCTCATTAAGTTTTTAAAGTGCGTTTTCACTGAGTTCCTGGGTCGGTACTTATTTTGTCTCCCATGGTTTCTCTTTCGAGGTGAAATGCCGGCTTCCCACTTTGTTTTATTGAGGAAATCTTCGGATTTTCTACAGAGAGAGGATTCTCTTTTATTAGAGACGGATTTCACCGCATGCCTGCAGTGGAATTCCCGTTTTCTTTGACCTCTTTCGAGACATTAATAATAATCACCGTACGCAACGCAATGCATCCTACGGAGGTATTTCTTCATCAATATATTTTTTTGCTGTCTAAGATCTGTTTGTTGCCTTTGTGTACAGACCAAGTTCTTTGAAGTACATATTTCATTTCAGATACTAAGTAATTGGTGGTTTGTGTTTTAAGACAACACTATATCGATGTGGTATTTATTACTCAAAACGCAAAATTTTGATGCTCAAAGTAATTGGTCCATTTTTTTATAAAGTGTAAGCCAAAAAATAGTAAAAAAAAAATCCGCTAAAGAAAATAACAATAAGTTAACACTTTTTGTATGTTTATTTTATAACGTACTAGCTCGAGCTAGGGGATATTATAAAGATACTATTATAAAAGTTTACAATCATTATAAAGATTGAAAAATCAAATTCCAATGAGCATTTCGTCTGTAAAGATGAACGCATTGCGTGGTGTAGATTAGTGCAAACTAGATTGCGCCCGCCGTCCGCAAGATGAGTAACAATGAGATTGGGAAATTCGCATCGACAGCTCGGTAGCTCAATTGGTAGAGCGCCTGCACGGTAAGCAAGAGGGTTGCGGGTTCAAGACCTGTGCCGAACGAATTTTCTATCGAATAAAAATCTTTATAATAAGTAAACAGTTAAGTATGTTATGTAATATTTTACCAACAGTATTAGCTAAGTAAGTATATGTATTGTATCTACAGCCTCCGCACCGCAAAAGACGATTATCATATTATTGCTTTCTTCCATTTCGATGGATAATTTAATGTTAATACTCGGCAGGTTATTTATGTGTCGCTTAACACACATGTCGGGGTGGAAAACTTATGTCCTATGTAAATCAAGTAACGGGCCACCGTTCCCCGAAGATGGTTTATAATTTCCTCTCCGATCATATTATTTTCTTGTTAATAATTACGGCAGAAGTACAACTTCATAACAGCATCCGCAGGATAAGCCTTAAAAACAGTATAAATAGCGCTTAGGCACTTAATGCCCAAGCGTAAAATTTTTACTCCCTTAGATATAAAAACCGGCAAGTGCGAGTCGGACTCGCGCACGAAGGGTTCGGTACCATTATCTATAAAAACATCTATAAAAAAATGACGTTTGCTGTATGGGAGCCCCCTTAAATATTTAATTTTATTCTTAAATGTATTATAGACGCAATAGAAATACATCATCTGTGAAAATTTCAACTGTCTAACTATCACGGTTCATGAAATACAGCCTGGTGAGAGACGGACAGACAGACGGACGGACATACAGACGGACAGCAGAGTCTTAGTAATAGGGTCCCGTTTTGGCACCATTCTGGTACAGAACCTTAAAAATTTTGGCTACAAAATACGCCCAAATGCAATGCTTGAGCATGAAATACAAAGTTTTTTTTTCCAAGGTGTATTCTCTGTCGATTAGATGGACATTGCGCGAAAAAAGTTATAATTTTTATTGCGTAAAATTTGCACTTGGACTACCATGATTGCTCTGGACAAAAAAAAATACTTAGCTGCAATGAAAACGACTTTTTAGCCCCGAGATTCAAGGCCTCATTTTTTTTTTTGTGGCAAATACTCCGTTTTAGGCGAAAAATCATTAAAGCAATAGCCTCTAACTACCTAGGTTCTAAACGAACTTGTCCTTCTGTATCCAACAGTGACATTTTCCCTTGACATCGATGTAAAATGACTGCTTTGACAAATAGTAGCTTTCTTTAGCCCGTTAAATTATGCTCGTGGACAGTGAACGAACCGCTGCAGTTGGCAAGTTTGACGTAAATGATGTAAATGGTCCTATTTGATGTACTAAATGTCCGTTAGATTTGACACTTCTATAACTTAGGTCGACTTACTGAACGCTGTTTAATGTCGTTCTTATTACAAATAGTCGTTTAAACACTGTCAAATTAATTATTCGTTGAGTGAACTTGAGTGGCGATATCTTGCGGAAACTGAGGATACAAAAGGGGCAGTGCTCTGAGAGAGCCCTATTTTCTGATAAAGGAATATTAACAAAATCAGTTCATAACTGCTCTACAAACCTTGGTAACAGAAAGACGCATTTAAAGGCCGGATTTCAAAAAAATCTACATTATAAAAGTCTACGGTCTAAACGTCTAAAATTTAAATGCTTAATGGTTCATAACGCTGAAAGTCACAAAGCCGAAAAATCATTTGGTAGAATCATTGAAACGCCGCAGTTCTAAAGTTTCTAAAGATTCTATTTGAATGATCTTTCGGCTTTGTGACTTTCGGCGTTTTGAACGATTAGGCATTTTAATTTTAGACGTGTAGACCTTAGACTTTTTGAATGTAGACTTTTTTATATTCAGCCCTTAAATGCGTGAGGTATATTTGCTGATAATTCTTTTGCATAGCTATTCTTGCTAAAGACTTTTACTTTTTTATTTATTAAATTAGGAAAGCCAACAGAATCCTTAATAAACATTAAAATTATAATTAGGTACATGGTTTTTGGTCTGATAAGATTACTTGGCTAACCAGGTAAACGTAAAGTTACCTCCTAACATTTACTACGCCTTGCCTAGCCCTAAGGGGAGATAGCGTAATGATAAGCATTATTTAAGCGTGTGCCCTAAATTACTGCATTGTTAAGTTTTACGAGTACGCTTAGTAAGAGTTTACTCAATATTAACCCAAGCGGTAGAGTCGTACAGTACAGTACGTCTAGCATGTGTGTGTATTGTGCATTAGGGTGGGCCGATGAAGTATGGCGAAAAAAAAAATTTCGAATTCACTAACCCAAGAGGTGTCAAAAGTTGCAAATTTATAAGTAGATTTTAAAGGTATAATCAGGTTTTTAAAATTAAACTGTCTTGAGCCCTCTACCAGCTGTCAAAAAATCAAGTTTTTTTGAAATTTCAGTAAATAATCAGACAGCTGTTACTATTAATTATTTGAATTATATATTACTTTTATAGTGTAGGAATAATTATAAAACAATAAAAAAAGTAATCATGCAAAGTTTTGTTCAAATTATAAATGAAAGTTACAATAATATCAACAAAAAAAATATGTTTTCTTACGAATTTTTAACTGATTTTTGTGGTCAAACTCGGGCATTTCGCCGCGAGATTTTAATGTGTTTTGTATCAGCACGTCCCTCGCCGATTCTCCTATGACCCTCTGGGTAGCCTCTGTCACCAACTTCACATACCTCTCTACACTTTTTGTATCGCAAGGGTAGTCAAGTCATGTGGTGGCAGTCCGTTTGTTGTAGCCATTTCTTTCAATTCGTCAATGTGGTATTTCGAGGGAATTGGCGGCGGTGTGATGTTAATATCTTGCTAATTTAGCAGATTTGTATAATCTGCAGCAAAAAAAATCAATTGTGGCCTCTGTGGGGGCTTAAAAATTCGGATTTTACTGCTAGAAGCCGTTAACCTGGCGTTTTCAATTCGTTCTACAGCGAGCTGTCTCACATGTTCTCTCTCGTCATAGAGCATTGCTATAAGCAAATTTTCGGATGGTTTTGTGGGTTCTATCACAGGGTCAGTTATGGCTTTCGCATTTTCCGGCAAATCCATTGAAAATTTAATCAATTTATGAATGTTATGGGCTCCGTCCTTTAATAGTGGTTGCGCCTATATGTAGAACCAAACTGGTGCATAAACTTTTATAATATACCTACTCCACGATGCTCTGTTACTGTTCTGAAGGCTCGCATGTGCTTATGTGTAGTCTCAAAATGTGATTCGAAAAGGTAAGCCACCTCGAATGAGCCATCTTTCCAGGCTGCCGATTAGCCAACTCTGGTGAGTAAATGCCAGAAGTAAACTCCTGGCAAAACTCATACAGGTATTTTTGGTCGGTACTAAGGTCTTTGATAGCATCATCTTCAATCTGTGGCACGTTTCCAGCTACTGGCATGTAATTCACCACAAAATACAAACTGCGAGTTTCATACAGCGAATTTAAGACGGAAATCATGTCAAAACTCGTATTGTTTGATTTTGCAGTCACTTCGGAACTAGTTTAAATAGGTAAATTACACAAATATAAGGCATAATATAGTGTGTAGTGCAATAAAACAGTAAAATAATCGTTGGAAAGTACATGAAACAAATTACACAAATTGAGTGAAAAATTACAATTTAATAAATATTAAATTGCTAGTAGAGGGCTAAAAGTAGTATGCTGGATTTTTATTATTATTTTTCCTAAAATCTACATATCCTAATGCACGTTTTAAGTGGTCTTGTCATGCCAAATTCCAAAAAAGTAAAATCGGCCCACCCTATTGTGCATGTTGTTTAAGCCTTGGACTAGCCTGGATTATGGTTTCCTACTGCAGGACAAAATTAAATACCTACCCTTTTGTCTTCCACACATCTTTTATTTTCCGATTTACTGGTATGGTGCAGATAGGTGCTCACCCTATAACTACGAGTGCCTCTGATTCAAGATTCAAGATTCAAGATTCAAATGTTTTTATTCAATATGCCATAAATAAATTATTTACATTGAACGTCAAAATATTATCTAAAGTAAAAAAATGTATATAAATCAGATACTTATTATTTCTGATTTATATCAAGCGGACTGAGTGGACACTTCGTCTAATATCAACTAGAATGCGTGGAGGTACCACTGGGCGCAGGTGCCTCGGATAGACACATCTCTATCCCGGGCCAACTCCGGCAATCAGGGCAAGAACTTATTTAGGTCATCTCGCCAAGTATGGTTTATATCTTGTCAAGATCTATTCTTTAGTGACAAAATCATAAGGGGCACTTCCGTGCATCAGAGAGCATAATTAATTATGTAATGCAAAGCTTTCAGAAACACGTTGGTCCATTACTGATTACTAACACGTTGGCGGACACACCGCATGAAGCCTGCGGTGTGTCCGCCAGCGGTGGTGCGGTGTGAAGAATACGTAAAAGAATAGGCCAAGCTACTCGTATAATTAAGTCAGAGTTCCTTGATAAGGGATACACTAAAACCTCTGATACGTAACATAAAAATATATTTTTCCAAGATCTAAAAATATCGTATTTGACCCACATCACCCACATTCATAAGTCGCTACTGGCACAGACTATAGAGCTTTACTCTACATTTATTTCTGTTGCGAGTTGTTTTGTGATACGAAGGTATTATATGAATGCTAATAAAATGTACCTAAGCAAGTGAAGGTAGATTTTACATTCAAGAGATTGTGTTAAAGTCAGTAAAGTTCTGGAATGGTGCACTTAAACTCAGTCGCAGGTCGTAAAACATCTTCAAGTTTTAGTCGTAACGTCGCAGTTTTGCTGGAAAATTACTTTCTTCCGGAGAGAAGGTCCTTTTATCATAATAATATCATCATTTGTGCTAAGTTTTTCGCAGAAAAATGGTCTCGATATAGCTACCATAGCTGATTTTTAGGACTTCGCTAATTCCATTAAACGAACCGTTTACAAAGTGTTTACTTACAAATTAACCTACAGGTACAGTTAGTGACATACCTACCTCTTATTTTAGCTCTTATCACATACGGCCTAAGTGCGTCAATCAAATAAACAGGATTATTAGGAATATTATACACGTCGTCCATGCTATAAAAAATAGTAGAGATCCTTGCCATAAGGTTTGGTTGACGCTGCATATTTAAATTGCAGCATTAAAGGGCATTTCGGTATCAGTATATCAGAAAATATATATTTTTTTAATTGACTTCCCTGTTAGTTAAGTTATCGTATGAGGTATAATCCGTGCGGAATCAGAATGGGATGATACCTTTTGGAATTGAGACGCTCGCGGTCCGCCTGTCAGCTGTAGCGTCAGCATTTCGGCAAACTCTAGTTGTCTATGGCAAACTCGCGTCGAAACTTGCTTGTGTTTTCTGTGCGCGTGGGTGTCTGGTCACGTTTTATTCAATTAATGCATTTAATCCTTTTAGAGTACAACCATTAAACATTTTTGTGTATTTTCAATTCCGTAACCCTATGATAGAACGTAGAACTAAGAAATTTTTTAGTGACGCTACTCGAGAACTGTCATTTTCGATTCAGTTCCAAAAGGTATTATCCCATTCTGATCCCGCACGGATTATAGTGGCCACCATTTTTTTTTTTTTTCAAGATATTCAATTTGGACCTAAGCAAAAGCGGTATTTCACCCAAAGATTGGGAAAAGATTGCCCTTATGCGGCCTGAATGGCGAAAAGCAGTCCAAGAAGGCGCTAAAAACTTTGAAGAAGCTCGGCTAAAAGATCTCGAAGCCAAACGTCAACATCGAAAGACCCGCCCTAAGCCCACGTACAACTACACGTACAACTCTATTGGGCAACTGTATTGTGACACCTGCGACCGAGTCTTCAAGACAAAACTCGGCTTCTCCAGCCAGGGGGGTTACCCTTGACGCTATTGCGATTCTATTGAAAAAGTTTTAAAATTAATTTCTCTTTGAATTCGCATAGTAATGCTTTGTTTTTAAATACTTTGTGATGTTTATTCAAAGGTAAGGCTGTTTTATTCAATAAAAACACAAAATGCGTCTTAATTTGTAAAATATTAAATTTTGTAAATTGCGCCATATTGCGGCCGTATTGGAAAAACGCGTCAAGGGTAGAAGGGCATATCAGAGCTCACGCAAGAAATCTTTGAGGGTCGCCGTCGACGGATACGTCGTGGAGGACATCATCATCATCATGTTAACCTGTACCACGCATGCTCTTATTCGCTTACCTTACGGGCGATTATGCATCAATGTGAAGGTGGATCTGAGGGCTTATTATGTAAACAAATCCTCATAGTCGTGAACCATCACAATCGGTTTGTTTACTGGAAAATAGCTCTTATTGAAATAAACAGTTTTTGTTCCACGACAGAAATATAGTATTGTTTTCGTTATTCAAAACAACAATAATTCAGCTGATTTGATTTTCATTTTGGCTTTTCCATCACGCTATTTTTGTTGAAACTTAAGGTGCCTTTATTTTAGAGAATAAAGGGTCTGTTCTTCTGTGTCGTCCGTGTATTCTGTGTTAGAACTAGGCTATAGTGTTATCTTTATGACTTATATCAGAGGCATCATTTTGCACGGAATCAGCGCGAATTTGTAGGCTTTCACCGTTCGTGAGCTTGTAATGCGCTGTTTTATGTGTTTTACTAAACTGCTCTATGCTTTGATCTGAAGGCAGTATTTACAGAAGTAGCTTAGGTTGTATACGTGAAACGGATGCGTTTGAGACGATCTGTCAGTTAAAGCAAATAATATGTTTAGGACTGTTAGTGTTCGGTAATGCGACCTCACTGCATTGCCGGGTACTGGCCACTTTTCTTCTTACTTAAAAATTTCGGAACGTTTCTCTTTTATTTTTTTATGCCCCGCGCTCTTTTCGAATATTTTGACACATTTATTTTTCTCGCCCCATTATTCGCCTTTTGCCCACTTATTTTAATTTGTTTCTCGCACCATCTCTCTGTATTTATTGATATTTGACCCACTATCGCCCATTTCGTATTGTTATTATTGTAATCTGTAGAATCTGGAGAAGCCGCGGGGCCCGTACAGAAGGAGCAAACCACATTTCACCCGCCTTCAATCGCGGCCGCTCGGTCACCCCGATCGAGTGGCTCTTGTGTTCGAGGGTGGACACAATAGCGAACAGTTAGGTTATGAGGTATGAGGTAGTAGTGTCCACCCCTGGTGTCAGAGTTTTTAGGCCGCCCAAGGGCCTCTGACATGGCTTTGTTTTTGTAGTACACCAAAGAATATTCTTTGGTGTACGAGTACTACAAAAACATTAAAAGGCCCGACAACATTAATAAATCGTAATTGAAGCTGTTAACTGGCAGCCCATTATGGCACCATTGCGTTACAGACTCAGCAGGTTTAAGGTAGCGAATATAATTTCTTCACCTTTCTTCCATATCAGTTTTATCTTCAGGGCCGGTTCAGGAGTCTGATTGTCTAACTTCGACATCAATCGCAATGACATTCAATTTGACGTTTGAAATCTATAATCAGTTCACTTGACACCTTTTACATTCTACAGAGGTTTTACTCATTTTGTGAGCGATTTTGATTTATAAATTAAATCTTTGTTGTGTTTGAATTTGGGTTCACATAACTGAGCCAACGTACAGTCGCCCACACGCTAGGATACCCCGTTTTGTACGATTGGCGCCCTTATTCCGCGCGCGGTAAGAGCTGCCATGGGGTATCTGTGACTGTGGCCGACCGTACATAATAAGATGAAGAGCTGACGGCCAACTTTCATTAGTCTTCGCACACCAAGAAGAAGAAGAAGAGTTTACGATTCCGAAAAGGTAAAATTGCCACTTTAACATTTTCTAACTTAGACAATCCAATTTTTAACTCTCGATCACTATCAAAGGGAAATTGATCGTGATAGATCTTGAAGTTAGACTATCAAGCCCAACTCAGCAGGTATAATTTCATCACCCTCTCCTACAGCCTTCTTCCATATCAGTTCCATCTCCAGGGCCGGCCTAGGACCTGTTTCAGTTAGAAATCGAAACGGCCATTGAAAGCCTGACGCGGTTTATCTAATCTCATTTGGCACAATGGACCCGATTTCAATTGCGCACCTACAAATGGTGGATAGACTTAAATGATGGGTGTGCGCCCGTTGGACCCTTTAGCTTTGACCCACAAAAGGTTTTTTCATGATTGTTTGGGTCAACTTAGGTATAAAAAAACATAGGCCTTACTTTATTATTTATACCTCTAGTAGGAGTCATCTAGTATTAGTGGAGACACCTGCGTCCAGTGGTACAGTCAGACACCATAGGATACCCTTTTTTGTCCGATTGGCGCTCTTATGCTGTGCACGGTAAGAGCTAGAGTGTGGCCGACCGTACCTCCACTCATACTAGATGGATGAAGTGTCCACTTGATATAAATCAAAGGAAGTTAGTTATAGGGTCCACCTATCTGCACCAATCATCTTCATCGATTCCTCATGGATGAGGATCGCGACCATATCTACTTTACATTGGAAACTTTCTTGTATAATGGAGTGCCTTGTAAATTATTCTTCTAGCCGTTGCCTTTATCATATCAGACCATCTGCATGGTTCTCTATCTCTGGTGCGTTTGCCATTCACCTGACCCAAGATTATGAGCTTTTCTATGCCTTTGGAACAGTCAATTGCTGCACCCACATTTTAGATCTTAAAAGTTCTGTTAATATTTAAAACTACCAGTTCATATAGGAACATGCATAAATTCACGACCGTATCCCGAAAGAATAAGCAGAGACGATATAATACTTTCAATCATGCCTTGATCCTATCATTCTATTGACACACTATGCATTTTCTCAATTATTGGGCCCAACACCAAGTCCTAAGCCGACCTAACCACCAAAGCGCCACCCATTTTCTCCATTTCACCTAATGAACAAAACAATTGGTATAGAAACGCGCTACTGGGTGAATGAAAAAAAAACCGGTCGGCTACTAAACTGGATCTATAGCCGAGTGGTTGAGTGTAGACGCAGTGGTGACCTTAGCTCCTCGGCTGCACAAACTTAAAACACTGAATACGCCATTTTTCAAAAAAATTTTTTTTTGCATTTTCGGATATTCCTTGTTATTTTGCACCTAAATCAAAGACTCTTTTTTACTTATGACCGCTCATTCTACTTACTTTAGGTGCAATAAACACTGAATATCCAAACAAAATAATAAAAAATCAAAAAAGCAAGCTTAGATCACTGAATATCACAATGACCAATTAAGAACACAGAATATCCTTGGATATTCTGGGTTTTATGCTAGTTAATTGGATATTCTGTGTTATTTGTCAGTTCTTCTTATACCACACATGCCTAAAATTAAAGATGCGTTTTTCATCAGAGTAGCATTTAACGAGAAATTCGCCTCTTTAAAGAAAAAATCTATGGCCTACTGCATTTTGTGGCACGAGGGCATGGCTGGGAGAGACGCGCCCCAAATAATTGACGCTATAACGACTTTTTTGAGAGAGGAAAGGGATGTTCAAAACTTCGTTATTTGGATCGACAATTGCTGTGCTCAGAACAATGGTTTTTGTTCACTGCTATGGTAAATATTTTAAATTCCAGTATAGTAGGCCATAATCTGCAATCGGTCAGTTTCAAATATTTAACCAAAGGCCACACTCATATGAGTGCAGACGGGGTACATGGTAATATAGAAAAACAGATAAGAAAAACGAATTTGTACAATTTCCGTGTAAACGTGTACGATTTTCGTGACCTGATAGAGACAATGAAAAAGGCCAGAAGTAATATCCACCGACTACTAAAAGGCTTAAAACAAGACCTGCTTATCCTTATAATAAACTCATCATAAAATTAATCGTAGTCGGAGGCCATCGGTTTATCAAACGCGAAAGTGGTGTCCTCCGACTACGATTAATTTTATGATGAGTCTATTATAAGGATAAGCAGGTCTTGTTTTAAGCCTTTTAGTAATCGGGTTTTAGTTTTTAACTTCTATTTTTTTTTTAGCTGTTTAGTAAGTCATTTTGGACGATCATCCAGAATAGAACCACGGAGGGCAAAAAAAAAACTCTTTTTGGTATTTTTTGTTCTATTTGTTATGTTGACGCTACATGTGTTAGGTATACATTTTTGAAAAGGTCTTTTATAGCCCTTTCATTTGATACCCATGAAGATGGTATCCAATAATTTTTATATTTAGGTCCGCCACTTTAGGGCGCAGCACAGCCGCCATCTTGTTTTTTTTTTCAACATTTAACTATCCTATGTTACCTGGGTGATTAAGACAAATCCAACGACACCTCATTTGTTGAAATCGGCGAAATTGAAAAAGTAGTTTAGGCTCTGCGAGGGAACAGATGAACACACAAACATACACACATACATACATACACACACACACATACATACATACGCTGCTAAAATCATAACCCTACTTTTTGCTTCGCGTAGTCGGGTAAAAAACAATAATAGACAAACTCGTCAAATTAATGCCAACAACCAGAACTTCTTTCTGGAAAAATATAGCTGAAACACAAAATGCAGTTGATTTAGTTGAAGGCGGAGAATACATTTGTGAAAACGGTGAATAAACATTAAAATATACCTATTAAATTACGTCTTTTATTTTACTCAAAGTAGATAGGTAAGTAGTGGATTTTTCTTGTAGTTCGCTAGATCCTTTGAAGGTCATGTAGAACAAAAACCATTTAAAAACACAGAATAGTACGATTCAGTGTTTTAAGAAGGTTTTTTGTTCTAAGGAGTTACTAAATACCTATAGTTTTTATTAAAATACGTTTTTTTTTAGATTACCTTTTATTTTTCTATATATTACCTTCATGGAAAAATAAAGTCGACCATTTCTCATCTACTATTCAATAGCTAAACGATATATATTTTCGCAAACCTTTTATATTAACAACTACACTAAAAACGTTCTACTGTAAAATTTTATAAATGGTTGATTCAGTGTTTTAAATAAGTGCAGCCGTCCTATGCGATTAGTTTGACAGGTGAGATATTTACGTGTCGAAAATACTACCTTAAGGGTGGACGATAGCAACGTGGCGGGAACTTCAAAATGTTCACAGTTTTTTACATTTTGTAGCTAAACTGAGCTATTTTTACTTTTTGTTTTTTTTCTAAAGCACTAACCCGTGCTAGGGAATAATTTAAACATTTATAATAAGTTGAAAAAATTCACTCGGGACAGGACTTGAACCCGCAACCTCTCGCATACCGTGCACGCTGATATCTTCCAGCCTTAATGGGGCTTCTAAACGGACAATATTTTTCGGCAATATGCGGCTGCAATTTTGGCAATCATGACCCGGCTACTGTAAAAATAAATGTAATGGTTGGCAATGTGTATCTCGGCAATATTGTTTGCAACACTTGCCCATATTGAGTGTCATTTTCATTATGTCAACCTGTCAAAATAACAACAAGGCACAGAAGATTTTTAGGAGAGGATTTTCAGGAAATCCTTACAGTGCACCTCTACACCTAAGAACATCTTATAAATAGGTAGGAGAAATCTTTATTGTACACTAGAAAATATTTACATATAAATTCTTACATTCAATGTACGGATGGAGGTCTCGGTTAAAAGCTATTTCTTTCAGACAAATTTTTGACTTTTGGAAATACACGTCTACAGCGGAAGTAAAGTAATATTTTGGCACCGCGCTGTATTGTAGACTGTTGATGTATTTATAGGAGGAGCGGGTGATCGTGCTCCTCAACTATAAAGGGAAATTTCCCGCCAAGCAGATCTTATGCTTGGGGACCGGCCGGGTCCAACTGAACATAGTTGGACGTTCTATATATACTCAGCTACGAAAGATATTTTGCTGGCGCGATGCAGGATTGTAGCGAGTAGCGATTGACAGCTCGAGTATGTAGCAGTTTCCTGTGCGCTCGACAGGGGTCGCTACATATTAAAACAACAAAGCACCATGGAAGGGCAGTAAAATTGGAATAACTAATGCCTAGAGTAATATCGCATAGAATGATGGTTCCCTATGAAGTTTCCTATGAGCAGTTATCTGACTTACTATGTCTGGAATTTAAAATAATTCGGCACAGACAAGAATGAACGATTCGTTCGCGAGATGAATTTTCGTTGACTTATTTTCTAACGATCATTATTTTTAATTAGCTAATCGGCGTCCACGTTGATTAACTAAAAAGTTTTCGCATTTTAAATGTTATGGTGATTGCGAATTAAGAAACATGGACATTTTAATAACGTGAGATTAAAATTTTAAGTAACACTTAAAGTTACTAATGAACTGGGTAATTAATCTGGTATTCGAAAATAAAAGTTCGTTAGACTAATAATATAGAGCAAGATCTTCTTCCACTAAGTGAAAGATACGTAACTACTAAATTTAAAAAAAAATTTATTTACCCCCGATATTTTACCTTTAAATAAGCATAAATCTCATAAACGGTTGAACCGGTCAAACTTATAACTTCCCAAACCCTTTTTTGTTCGGGGGTTAAAAACAGAGTATTTTTCTTCTATACAATGACTAACCCGGTTTCCCATTACAAGCTGTTAATTAACAGTTAACGGTTGTCACTAGCTTTTTTTGGATGTCAAACTGACAAATGTCAAGTTATTGTACGAAAGACCGAATATAACTAACATCAGCACATTTTACTACGACTTTTCTCATAAAGCAGGTACCTAGGCAGTAACTGAACATTTTTTTCGGAAATAAAAACAGGCCGATAGAAATTTCGTTACTAGCTTCAGAAGTTGAAATTGATATAAAGACCCAGGGGGTCTACCGGCTAAAACGAAGCCGATTACCATTGGTGAAAATCGAAGTACGATTTACTAAAAAAAATATTCTTTATACTTTATTGCACACGAGAAAAAATACAACATAAAATATACAGAAAAGTAGTGGTGTTTTTATTTATTTTTGGCAATAAATCACTATTCACTTTCACTTTCAATAGGTTTTTATGGATGAGTGAAGGAAGCTTGCTTCTCTCGGAAGAGATTGCCCTAAGTCACTATACCAGGCTTTTATTACAAAACCAGTTAATCATGTTTTCTAATAATAAAAATCGACACCTGATCAAAAGTGTAGTCTTAGAAAGTGACTAATAACTTGACTCTATCTACTACAGTTGACTATCTATCTTCTATATCTACTGCACTACAGTTGACAACAAACCTATGTAGTAATATTAATTAATTGGATCTTTAGTTTGGTAAAATTTCAACGTTTCTGTTTTACCGTCCATTATTTTCGATGACGTCGTATTCCCTTTTAACATCAGCGTAGCTCAATTTTTTAAATACATCCACCTGTGAAGCCTCTAGTTTAGGTGGTCATCCAGACAAATACATGGAAGCATACAATACGCTGCTGCTGAAATCTTAACTTTTTTACCAACGCATGGTAAGCCAGCCAACTAATAAACTTGGTTGAAAACTGGTCGAATCGGGGTCATATTTGTAGGAAAATCACCTTACCTTTTGTATTTTCTAAAGCACTAATCCGTGCTGGGAACATTACTCGTTTAAATATTTTTATAAGGTTAAAAAATTCTCGGTAGCTTCGGTCTCGGATCTCGGTTAAATGACTAGGTAGCTCCATTGGCACGTTATGTAAGAAGTTGCGGGTTCAAGTCCTGTCCCGAGTCCTGAGCGAATTTTGTAACCTTATAAAAATCTTTATAAAACCCCCAAAACTAAACTAAGGCCTTTGCGTCTACGTAATGAGATGATTTATGCAGCGTCCAGTGGCACCTTCACTCACACTAGATGGGTGAAGAGACCACTCGGCGCTGCAGTGCCTGGGACATTGCCTACTCCATCTAAAACCCCCAAGGGTGAAAATAAATAAATATATGTATACCGACGTATTAAACAAAATGATATGTAAATGTCTTAAATTATATTTCTCATACTATAACGTTTCTATAGAGCAACTAGCTTTTGCCTGCGACTTCGTCCGCGTGGACTACAGAAAAAGGATATGTGCTTTACTTTGCTCCTAAGTGTAAAAGTGTAATTATATGTAGCCTATGTGTTATTCTGATGTCTAAGCTATCTTTATTCCAAATTTCATCCAAATCTGTTCAGCCATTTTAGCGTGAAAGAGTAACAAACACACTCACTCACAAACTTTCGCATTTATAATATAAGTGGGAAGTGGGATGGGATTATAAGTTTTTATCACCGACTGTACCTAAACTAATGATCGAGTGTCAGTAGACATCGGGTCGCCACTCGCCGCTCAGATGAAATCATCGCGCCCGACTCCCGACCAATGTTATGCTGATCTTGACCAACTTTGAGCGAGTTTGAGCGGTTAGAATCATTCAAGAATAAGGTTCGGCTTTAGTTATGGTGAACTGAATCGGGTGTATAACCCGTGCCATTAAAGAAACGATATATAAATGGCGGACACTCTCGCGCGCTCTCGCTTTAATCATATATCCGTCTATACTCACACGTAACGTTAGCAAAGTCGTTTTAGGCAGTCCTGATTAGTCACCTACGCTTGGCTAATAAAACACGCCAAATACGTTCGCCTCTTATTGATTTTTTTTAATGTTTGTCGAGTTATTTCAATATTGTAGTTTACGTTAAGTGTTGTTATTTGTTGAGGTTTGTATTATTTACTACGTTTTAATATTTTTGATCTTATTTTCATAAATATTGTTGTTTAATCACAAACCCAACGTGGAACAATTACCTAAACAATAAAGAAAGCACCGTAAAACAATATTTCATAACAAAAAATGTAAGAAAGTTTTAGGTATGAACCGAAATCGTATTTTGGTAACCTCTTTTTCAGACCTTACCATAGGTACCCGCCGCCATTTTCATATCGTTTCTCTATTGGCATGGCCATCTGTTTCTCTCTTCGGCATCTGTTTGTCTTAGGCCCGGTTTCTGAATTGAGAATTTTGCTAAGCAAATACTTAACTATCGTTCTGTCACGCTTTTTTGTGAAAAATCTGCAGAGACAGGACGATACTTACGATACCCATTTGCTTAGCGAATTTCTCAATTCAGAAATCGGTAGTTAGGCTTAGGAAACATCGTCTGTGTAGTTATACAAGCATGCTCTCTATACATATAAACATGTCCCAAGCACTGTCTGCCGGTTTCTGATTTGAGAAATTCGCTAAGCAAGTACTTAAATATCGTTCTGCCTCTACGGATTTCTCACAAAAGAACGTGACAGTACAATAGTTAAGTAGGTATTTACTTAGTAAAATTCTCAGTTCAGAAACCGGGCCTGTAGCTTCCTATCTAGGGATCCTAAATCGTATCGACTCGTGCCACTGGACGCTGTATAAATAGTAATCTAACATGTAAAGGTTACTTTTTTGAATACTTACTTGAGTAAAATTGCGATATAATTGGTAGGTATCTACGATCACGATAGACATATTATAATAATATTAAATTCGGTGTCAAATCTAAGGTGCCACTCTCACTACATTAAAAAATGTGATTGGTTTATTACATTTACGACTCCATTACAATTGCATTCCAAAAGTTAACACCTGTTCACAACGACGTCATAAATACACCATAACCGTTTAATGGCTGGAACAGTTAAAAATCTACATTTGTAGTCCCCAAAAAGTCCCCATAAACTTAAGCCTATCGTGTAATTTCGTAACTTAATTTATTAACATTTCAAAATAACAAAGACTTATGGATAAGTTACAAATTACGATCGCTGGGAACGGAAGTTATGAAATCGAAACTACAATCGGTCCACTAAATGACGACACTTTTGGTCATAGTAATCGTAAGAAAAGAAAGCTCACCTGAAGGTTACAATTTTACGATGCTTGGAGTTCTTATTGGACCTATAAATTACAAAATTTCGACGCACTCACTTTCACTGGCGGCGTTCGTCTATTATCTTAAAACTTAATTTAAATGGTTTTATTGATTGAAATATCTAAATGTTTTTGATCGGCATTAACAAAGATTAAAACTGTAAAAAGTTGATGTCAAAAGATATTGCGTAATCTTGATGATTTGTCTTTCTTACGGTGGGTATATGTAGAGTCTTCGTAAAAGCTTCGATCCATCAGTGTTACAGATTAACCTTTTTCTTTATCTTGCTGCGGTAATTATTTACGTAAATGTAAAACTAGCAGCGTGTGTTATACCTACAGTACCGTAATAATGACAATGTCACGCCCACAAAAAACCATCTGTAGAGTTTATTAATTGTTTTACACCTTACACGGAGCGCTACGCTTTAAACGTTCTGAAGAAAATTAAATGCCGTGGCGTTTTTCACGATAACATAATCAACGAGATTAGATTTTTGTCCGAGGACGTAGGAAAAAGCTTGTGGATATTACGATAATATAAACTAAAATATTTTTAAACATTTATAATAAGTTGAAAAAAATCACTCGGGACAGGACTTGAACCCGCAACCTCTCGCATACCGTGCAGGCGCTCTACCAACTCAACTTATTATAAATGTTTAAAATTATTCCCTAGCACGGGTTAGTGCTTTAGAAAAAACAAAAAGTGATAAACTAAAATATACAAAAAAAAAAAAAACACTGGTGAGAAGCTACACAATTTTTAAGCTATTGCACTGATTTCGAGTGATCTGCTGTTGTCCTTTGAGGAGTTCCGTTCTCCAACTTCGAATTCTTCATCAGATCTTCACCATTTTTATAGGACCACACAGAAAGTATACGCTTTAAAAAAAAACATCAAAATCGGTTCACCTAACCTGACGTTTTTCGACGAAAATATTGTTTTCTTCCTTTTTTCTTCTCATAAAAAAAAACATACCGGTCGAATTGAGTATCTACTCCCTTTTGAAGTCGGTTAAAAAAGGTCATCAACTATAACTAAATATTTGGCTGAAACACTCTCGGCAAGCCCAACAATTTAAGTCCACTTGTCCGTCCACTTAAAGCGAAACAAGCCACGTATTAGAAAAGCAAGAAGCAGTGTTAAGCCACAAAGCATGACGTGAGAAAATGTTAGACGAATGATAGAAACAGTTGATAATGCCTTCGGGAACCGCAATAATACGGCAAGCAGGGGCGCAATTGTCTAACTTTTGAATCTATCTCGAATTGTGATTAGCAATCCCTTTCAAAGGTTTCGGGATTATACTCGTAGTTCCCGGCGTATAACTTGAAAAATGACCTTGACCGCGCAGTAGACGAGTTTTTGGTCTCTTTGGCGGGGTACAAGGGGCGCGACGGAATTGCTATTGCTTCGAAAGGCCCCGATTGGTTAACTTTTGTTTGTCATGCGCGAACTCATCCCCACTACGCAGACTTTTGCTCAAGTTATGCGCCGGGAACTGTAACTTTTAATTAATTTATTTATTCTTATGGCCACAAAATTATATTAATATAACAAATAAAATAAGACACATTAAAAACTAAAACACATCACACGCGAACATCCAGCTCTCTTAGCCATGATACTTACTTTTAATGATTCGCGAGATTAACATATAAATTATATGGTTCGAAAAAAATTCATTTACCTACTAAACTAACCGCGACTCGACCGGTTTTGAACCAAAATTATATCGGGATTATGATCGTGATTGCGACTTTAGAATGGAATTGTCTAAGTTTTAAATCACAATCTCTAACGGAACGGATGAGTCAAAACGCCTTATAAATTGAATGATGTTGAGTGAACAATTTTGCTATTTTATTCAATCAATATTCTTCAAAATCGCAATCCTTATCCTTATCGCTGTTTTTGTCAAATAAATGCAGTTTGAAGTTCATCAGCACCCGTCAAACGTCAATTTGAAAGGGATCGCGCTAGATTCAAAAGTTACAAAATTACCCCCCAGGGCCTCAATTACTCTTTAGCAGTTTGTAAGCAGAAGTCTGAATAAAATCTCTATCTTACTATCCAAAAAAAGAAGATAAGCTGGTAAGGGCATACCTACTGTACGTATTATTTGTCGAAAAATTTTTTTTGAGGACTGTGCGGATTTTTTTTTACAGAAAAGCACACAGATGGCACTTTATAATTATGTCATGAAAGTTGACTAGAAAGGGCAAACTTTGCATAATCTTTATATGGGTTTTGACGCATTGCAAGCGGTGGCATAGTGTCGGCGCCATCACTGCAGACTACGTAATCAGGGTGTCCCGTTTCTACAACCGAAGTGTTCGACTGGCGAGCCATGAGTTGACCTTCTGCTAGATTTGTTTTTGTAGGAAACTGTGTTAATTAATAATAATTTATTTCTTTATTCAGATAATTAGGATCCAATTGGGTACTAATCTGCTATCACAGTTTAAAAATATAGTTAATTATTAGAAAGTTACAATTTAGAACGATTACGGTCGATAAACTAAGAGTAAGCTAAGTATTTACAAACTTTTAGTTTTTCTAAAGCACGTGCTAGGTAAACATTTAAAACGATTTTTTTAATCTTATAATAAATCTTTAGACGTAAAATCCATTAAACTTTAATATCAACCAATTTTACTTTTATTATTTGTCAAACATAATTGTTAAATTCTTACTTACCTAGTACACCTATTTATGTACACTTACCTTCCATGTATTTTATTATATCCTCTATCTCCATCCAAAGGTTGTCTGGCAGAGATTGCTTTTAGCAATAAGACCGCCCATTGTATACTAATTAGTTTAAGAAAATTCTCTGTAAATAATTCGTTTTTGTGTACAATAAAGAATATTAGATAATGCAAGTCCGAAGCGAATGAGAGAAACCTACATTGTGTGTCGCAAAATTGCTCTGCGTACTTATAGTTGTTTTTTTTTAGCGGAATGTCAGTGACAACATTACACTTACATTACACATTATACTTTTTGCTTTAGCACCGCTTCAAAACATATACAAGGTATCACGTCAATAAAAATATATTTCAGCAAAAAAAAATGCAATGCACCAGCGGACCACCCTGTGGGTAGTGCTATATCGCAACCACAAGGTTTGTAAACGTTCTGACAGAAAGCTTGCTAGTTGTGCAGATACCTAGTAGTTTTAAATAGACATGCGCGAAACAGTGCACTTCGAAGTCATGATATATTTCATGGCATTTCATACCGCGTGATATTACCTTATATCATGGCACCAAACATGTCACATGACATCATGGTATTTCTTCATTGCAGACATGAAACATGACATCATGGTATTTCTTTATTGCAGACATGAAACATGACATCATGGTATTTCTTCATTGCAGACATGAAACATGACATCATGGTATTTCAGCACACTTTCATTGCAGTACGTACAGTGTGCTGAAATGACATGTGTCATGTTTCATGTCATCAAGTGTAATGAAATGCTATGTGCCATGATTTATTCTCTCGTGTAATGTGTAATATTTCATGACACCGTTGTGTAATATGTCTTTTGTAATATTACAAGCATTACCTACACATGTCTAGTTTTAAACTCCACCCTCTAATTTCTTATTTCTTTCACTCATTTCCCGTGTGGAGATACTCATACCTAATGTATTTTGTATTTCCAGCATTTGAGTGCTTTCTTTTAATTATGGTGCTTTTTAGCTTAGTTGTTTGTTGAATGTATATTAATTTTATCATTCTGTGTACACAAATTTTTTGCACGCTAGTGTGGATTCTTAACAATAAGTAACTTATTTATTTAAGTAACTGAATATTTCTAGCAACTGTAATGTTATGGCTATCGTCTGTTTTGTATACCTAGATACCTATAAATAAAAAGGCTGGGCTTCTCTTGGTAACCCCCCTGTATGTTGACATGAAGCGATGCATTGCAAAAACATAACGCATGCCACCATTCTCTCCCGTTTGTTTTTTTTCGCGCTGGCGTCTTTTTTAGGGTTCTGTACCCAAAAGGTAACCAAACGGGACCCTATTACTAATAATCTGCTGTCCGTCCGTTTGTCTGTCCGTAACTAGGCTGTATCTCATGAACCGTGATAGACAGTTGAAATTTTCACACATGATGTATTTCGGTTGCCGCTAAAAATACTTCTCTAGTACACGTGTTTTTTTGCCTATTTTATATAGATCATGGTACCGAACCCTTCGTGCGCGAGTCCGAATCGCACTTGGCCGGTTTTTTCTTTTCTTATTTGGGCCAGTGGTTTCCATTTCTGCTCTTGCTTTGTGCCTGTTACAAGTAGTTTTCTGGGTCAGTTTTTTTTAGGTGTCAACTTTGATATCGCAGATGTTTAGGTCCTAAGGTGGAGTAGGTTTGCCCAGCACCTTTACCATCCTAATATATTAGTCGGCCTAGCTCACAGGAAAGACAATACAAGAAAAAGTAAATAAGTGCGGAACAAGGCACTGCAGCGTCCGAGTGGTCTGTTCACCCATCTAGTGTGAGTGAAGGTGCCACTGGACGCTGTACAATCATAACATTACGGAGATGCAAAGGCCTTAGTAGGTCCTAAGGTCAATAGGATTTTTAAGTAAGAATCGAAAGTCAAGAAATTCCTTCTCGATCGTCAGAATTATAATAATTACGCTATTGACTTTGTCACTTCTAAAAGGAAAGTTTATGTAATACGATATGACACTAAAATTTAATGGATTTAAAATAACAGGGCCGTTTGCATGTGTAAACAGAGGGGTTTCTGTGATCATCCTAGTCACGAAACCGACTTTTGCTTGCTTAAAATAGTGATATTGTATGACTCGGTTATGAAAATGATGTTTTAATGCTCGTACAAAAGAAAAAAAAACTTTAGCAAAAATACGACTAAATCATATCAGCGTGGACGGAGTCGCGGGAAAAAGCTAGTGATTTATAGGTGATGTGTTATTATGGTATCTAAGTTATCTCTATACCAAATTTCATTCAAATCTGTTCAGTAGTTCTAATATGAAATAGTAACTAACATCCATCGAAACATTCAAACTTTCACGTTTATTGAACTAGCGAGAGAAGTTCTCCGAGTCTACTGGAACAATCCGGAACTTTTATGTATGTATGTACGTATGTATGAATGTTCGTTCTACGATAACTAGAGTAAATTCGGATCATCATGAAATTTGGTAGGAGGATAAATGAAAAAAAAAAAAAAAAAAAAAAAAAAACTGCAACATTAGCCAAATCGGTTGAGGAGTTTACGAGATATGGTGTTGTAAAGTTTATATGCAATGCGCGCACGTCCGCACGAATGATGTTAGCAAAAAGTTACACATCGCGAGTTCACAGTTCGGGGCGAACTACTAGTTGAACGAGCGAGCGAAGCGAGCGAAGTTCTCCGAGTCTACTGGAACAATCCGGCGTTTGTATGTATGTATGTATGTATGTATGTATGTATGTATGTATGTATGTATGTATGTATGTATGTATGTATGTATGTATGAATGTTCGTTCGACGATAACTTGAGTAAATTTGGTCGGATCGTTATGAAATTTGATAGACGGGTAAATGAAATTAAAAGAATTTTTAAGTTCGAACATGAGCCAAATCGGTCCAGGGGTTGCCGAGATATGGGGTTGTTAAGTTTATATGGGGTCGCGAGTTCACAGTTCGGGGCGAACCACTAGTAATATTGAGTGTGATGTGATGTCAGCATCAACAGAGTTTTAAAATCTTCATTGCGTACACAATTACATTACCTCGGCTGAGTGCCCCATGGCAGTCATCTAGGTTGTTTTATGGGTACACACGGCCATAACTTGGCTTCGTTAACCAAGGTAGAACAATGTGTGGTTATTAAAGGACCTATTAACCTATATCAGCGGTAAGCCAGTAACTGGGGTTTTGAATAAGTAGCGTACTTACTGGTCAGCAGCTTCGATATAAGGATTACTCCAAGTAAAGCCTCTTAATTTTGAAAGGAGGTTGTTTTGAAGTATTGTATCCTTCTTCGAGTCTTTTTTTATCATGATTTTTGGTTTTAAAACACAATTTACAACCCGGCATCGGCAGCTGATGAGATTTATGAGAAAAAAAAACGTATCCGTTTCCTTTTAGTTTGACTTTTTATCACATTATTATCTGCGAAACGAAAGGACACGTTCAAAATGTCTCGAAACGTTGGGAAAATGTTTTTTTTTTTTTTTTTTTACGTAGCCTGTTGGGTGTCCCACTGCTGGGCAAAGGCCTCCCCCCTTTCAGACCAGGTCTTTCGGTCCTGAGCAACCTCTAACCACTCCGGCAGATATTGGTCGAGTTCGTCCCGCCATCGTCTTTTTGGGCGACCTCGGCTGCGGCGACCGCCACGTGGTATCCACTCGGTGGCGAGTTTCGCCCACCTATCCGGTTGCATGCGGCGGACATGTCCGGCCCAGCTCCATTTAAGCTTTGCCGTCTGAGCACCTACGTCGGCTATGCGCGTTTTTGAGCGCAAGGTGGTGTTTCGGACACGGTCGATCCTGCGGACACCCAATATGCTGCGCTCCTATTGGGAAAATGTAAAAAGTGAATAAAACGAGTGTTAATAAACCGTGAAAAATGTTGTTTAATTATTCAGAATCAGCGAATAAAAAAAATATTTTTTTAAAATCTTTAAATATTCTAACAGTGAAAAGGGATCTAAGCTCAAAACGCTTTTGGGTCATTTTCATCAGAGAAATTATTATTACCGAATTTTGCTGGCACTTTTCATCTATGGTTTTTAGCTAAGTTGATGTTGTTACAGTGTACAACTGTACAGGTTATGTAGTGGAGTTATCAATACGTAACTGTACTGTATTAAGAAAATAATTTTCTTTGAAAACCACAAATAAAAAATGACACCATTTGGTAACAAAATCTCTGATCTCTTTTCGAGGTATCCCTTTTTATTGACTTTGTTCTTTTCTATCACTTTTCGCGTGTCTGCGGTCAGTTTACATTTCAGTTTCGTGATTCGGCTTCTTTAAAGGTTCAAGATTGATGGTAATGGACATGTTCCCCAGCCAGATAACTGATAAGCTACATGGGTTTTAATGGAAAATCGTTAGTGTTTAATGAAATGATTACAACATTCGCTTTCGAGTAAACATTTTATGGAATAGACCTAGTTAGGGGGAAGGCTGTGTTCACATTGCGCCGTGGTTTAACAGATCAAGGTGAATTTCAATTTGGTTTGCACAACTACACTCAGGTTTTACTCTTCCAACCAAAATATTATTAAGGATTTAGTTAGCACGACATACACAGTATTTATAACGTATTATTTGCACACAGTGTCTATTTATCATCATCATCAGCCCATCTCTGCCTTTTTCCCCTCGAGCCACCTCTCGCGGTCCCTCGCCATCCGCATCCATGGACCCTCTGCCGCATGTGGTCCGACCATCGAGCTGCAGGTCTTCCTACCGACCGCCGTCCAACTCTTGGCCGCCACTCTTTCAATGCCCTTGTCCACCGGCCATCCTCCCTCCTCGCCAGGTGTCCTGCCCATTTCCACTATTGATGTATACATTTTACAATGTTTAGGGTTTAGTTTAAAGGGTTTAGTGGTTTTTCTCATAATTTTGATGATATCGAACAACTATTATCGAATGTAACAGGAGAATAGAGGTTGAATTTAAGATGCAGTTACTTTTAAATACTTTACACGTATTGACTTGTCTTTCCGGTTGGGCTAGACCGACTAAGCTGTCAGGATGGTATAGGTGCTGGGCAAACCCACAACATCTAAACACTACAGCGCCTAGTGGTCTCTTCAACCATCTAGTGTCAGTGAAAGTGCCACTGGACGCAGTATAAATAATCTCATTACGTAGATGCAAAGGCCTTAGTTTTTTTTCAAGACTTTATTTCACCATGATCACGGCCTTACCAGTCGAGTACCGGACTTGCAAATCATTTAACCCAGTACTCGAGTTTTCCTGCGATTTCCTAGTAATAAAACGTTAATTTATTAGACACAACATGACCTGTTATTATGTGTGACACGTTTTGATAGACATGTTCGACTAAGAAAGGTTTAACTCAATAGTTATGATTTCTACAGAACTGAACTCAAAAATAAAGACTTGATACATATTATTATTATGGCAATAAACATTTAATTTTACATTATGATCTAGAGGTAATAGTCCAAGAACTCTACTTTACCTTTTCCGAATACTCTACCAGTTTTCTGCTCCAACTCCACTATGCCAATACATTGCATTAATCAAAAAAATGTGTAAGGGCTCCATTACTTTTATTCTAGGAGGTATCGTTAATTAATTTTCATTTGGATTTACTTTACTTAATAGCAAAACCACGAAATTCCCACGCATATTTTATTCAAATCTTTACGCTCACCTAGAGATTTACGATAATGTTTTCGCCCGCCAAAATACGAACGCAATAACCATAAACAAAACCATATATCAAGAAGACACCGTGATACAAAACTGTTGTTAACAGAGATTAATCCGCAGTAAAAACGGCATAAGCTTATGGTTATAATACAATGCTTATAATTTACGGTCGGCGGTTACCATGGCAACGGTTGGCTTACTGTTATGTGGTCGAAAGTGAAACGTCGGCCATTTACTTAGCTGTGTGCAGTTCACTCACCTCCACAGACAGCCTGTGACGATCGGGTTAGCATACTGTTTCAGCTGGCTTAGCATGAGCAGCTATAACTCCTAGTTGTACCACTCGGACCAAAAATAATTCTAATTTATTGCCGTAAAACAAAAATCGCTGAACGAAAATAGCTCAGTTTAGATAACAATTGAAAAAATCGGCCAAGTGTGAGTCGGAGTACGAAGGGTTCCGTAACACTATCAATGAAATCGGCATAAAAATCACGTCTGTTGTGAATGGGAGCCCCCTTACTATTTATTTTCTTCTGTTTTTTAGTACCTTTTTGTTGTTATAGCGGCAACAGAATTGTTCATGAGATACAGCCTTGACAGACGGACGGACTTCGGGGTCTTAGTAATAGGGTATTTTACCCTTTGGGTATAGAACTCAAAAAAACTGAAAATTCGGCTTTTCCGCCACGCTACTTCAGTTGAACCTTCAGCTCAGCACAGCAGACGGGGGGTTGGGGGGGCGGAGCCCCACCCCTAATATTTATTGATACTCGTTATTGAGTTATTGATACTCGTAGTTTCATTCAAACGCTGTTATGCAAAAAAATATTAGGGGCGCCATCTCTTAGCATTCGAGCGAAACTCGGTCGCCCAGGTACTTACATTTATACTCGTAATACAATTTCGGGGGCTAAAATAGGAAATACCTAGCTATCTCTATATCGGTACCTCACCAAGCTACCATCCTCGCCTTGCATGATGAATCGTCACTAGTTAGTTAGATGTGAAAGAACTTGACGTTTCCACGATCAATCAAAGTGATCACTGATCAGACACCCGTGTCCTCCATCTAACTCCGTAAAAAGCCTTCTAGTCGGACATTATTGATGGATGAGCTCGAAGAAACTCTCCAAAAAGGAATCTAATAAGGAGATAATAACGTTATTACTTCGGGTTGGTTCACTAGAAATACTGTGACAGGAGAAGCATTCGGAATCAGAGGATTTTGAATTATTGTACAATATTTTGATGTTTGGCTGTCGAACCTCTTACTTTAGTTACCAGGACTATAAGTGAGAGATGTAGCCTGTACAATAATTGTACATGTCCGACTAGCTGGGCAAAGGCCTTCTCTCAGCGTGCTCAATGCGGTTTGGCGATTTTCGCGTTGAGGGTATAATGCCTCCTACGCTCAGGTTTCCCCACAATGTTTTCCTTCACTATCAGCAAGTGGTATTGCTACTACAAATTCACAAATACAAACTTTGAAATAAGTACCTATTCAAGACACTTGTTTTTTTCAGATATAGTTTTATCTCTTCATATGCATTCTCATCAACTTGATCAACTGAAGTTTTAAAAGAATAAACGGAAGGAACAAACGATTTTGGTCGTATACTCCTCCATAAGACACTGATTTCATTTGATACTTGACTATTTTTGTGTTGTCTATAACAAACGACATTTAAGTATTCGAGTGTCGAAAAAAAATGCTACGAAACCGAACAACGTTGTCTGTATTTTCATCATCACGATGGAAGTGGGCAGGACACCTGGCGAGACGTACCGATGGCAGATGGACAAAGTCCATTGCGGAATGGCGACCCCGAGAGGGGAAGAGATCCGTTGACAGACCACCAGCCAGATGGTCGGACGACATAGCCAAAGTAGCCGGAAAACAGTGGTTGCGTCTGGCGCAGGATCGTGAGAGGTGGCGTGAGCATGAAGAGGCCTTTACTCAGCAGTGGGTGCTAACAGGTTGATGATGTGTGTGATGATGATGTGATGGCAAATGGCCCGTTTTCAACTGACAGTTAAAATCTGAATTCAAAGCTCTTGGTAGATGGCGCTCATAGGCTTGGTCATACAAGAACCGGGTTGTGGCTGGTCTACGACAAGTTTTTTGGGCAATACCACTGCTTCGTAGACCAGAACACATAATCGGCTGATTTATTGTTGTTCTGTTGTTTACAATAATGAAAATAATACGGTTTTATTCTCGCGAACGAAAAATGTAAAAATCTGTGAAAATTTTGAATTTCCCGCCACCTTGCTATCGTCCACCCTTAAACAGATGAATAATATCTTCAGAAAAAGCGAAATTTGACAGCCGTGAAAACGGCTCATTACTTTAAAAAGCAAAGCCCAGATACGTTGTCAAAAGCTTCGTTTCTCGATCGCACAATATTCACGCATGAGAGTCGAAAATTGAAATGCATTGCACGTTCGTCTTAACGACAGCCAATTTGCCAACTTACATGGAAGGCTTTAGCGGTCCCTTATTGTAACGCAAATTACTTTGCCATTCAACCGGTACACGCCGAGCGGTTATTCTCTTTATAAAAGAGAAGAGAATTACGTATTTTCCGCTAAGTACACACGACAGCACCTCAGACTGTACAATATTGTTGTAAAGTCGCCCGTAACGTAACCGAGTAGAGTGCTAGCGTGTAAAGGTCGACGTGCTGTCGTGTGTACAATAATACCTACAGATCTCGAAGCGCTCACAGCCTAGTTGGACTAGCCATTCTTAATCGATTGGCGATGTTAAGGCGCTGTACATAGTGAATAGCCCGCGCGCCAAGAAAAATGCACAAAATCGAGTACTGTATTAAATACACTAAAAAAATCGAAAATTTTCACATATCAAACCCTAGAGTTAGGTGAGAACTATCTAAAACAGCCAGTTTCGTGTTGACATTCATAAACGTTTTGAAGATATTATTGATGAAAAAAAATAGGCGGCGCTCTTTTTTTCAAACAAAATATCTTGCAATCTGTTATGGGTATCAACATAAAACTGGCGGTTTTAGACAGCTCTCACCTAATTCTAGGGTTTGATATGTGAACATTTTCGATTTTTTTAGTGTATTTGATACTGGAATCGTTTTTGTGCATTTTTTTTGCGTACGGGCTAATTCACTATGCCCAGCGCCTTAAGCAACTGACATCGGGCGCGGTCAGTCCATGGATGGGTGACAGCTAGAGCATTCGATCCCGGACCCTTTCGCCAATCCCGGGATTTCGGGATTTTTTAAACAGAATCCCGGGATCCCGGGATTATCCCGGGATTGAGAATGATTTTTAAAAGCTAGAAAAAAAAAATTTTTTTTATAGGAATTCAGTTTTTTTCTGATTAGTAATCAAATGAACTACCAAATAAATGTCTTAGGCCCGGTTTCTGGGTTGAGAATTTTACTAAACACATACGTATCGCTCTGTCACGCTCTTTTGTGAGAAATCTGCAGAGACAGGACGATACTTACCCATTTGCTTAGCAAAATTCTCAACTCAGAAATCGGGCCCTAGGCAAACTAAAAACACTTTCTTAAACTAAATAAATCAACTGTATTAAAGAAAACAGACGATGGAGATCAAGGATTATAAAATAATTAATCTCACACAAACTTGAGCACTTATTGAATCAGCTGATAAAGTAAGATGGCTGACATATTCTTTTTTTTTTTACCTGTTCACGCTCCGTTTCAGCCAAATGATTGCGTTTTGTTTCTTCATTTAATGTTTAAAAAATCTTTACGACATTATCAAGAGAAGCGAGTGCGTTTCGTTGTTATTTAAAATAATTTCATCCCTACTTACTAATCCCGAAAATCCCGGGATTTGACGATTTCAACCCCGAAATTTTCGGGACTGAAAAAGGGCCGGGATCCCGGGATCCCGGGGTCCGGGATCCCGGGATCGAATGCTCTAGTGACAGCAGAGCTAGTGGCAATAATTGGACGAGCGAGCGAAGCGAGCGAAGTTCTCCGAGTCTACTTGAACAATCCGGCGTTTGTATGTTTGTATGTATGTTTGTATGTATGTATGAATGTTCGTTCGACGATAACTTGAGTAAATTTAGTCGGATCGTCATGAAATTTGGTAGGCGGGTAAATGACGTAAAGAGAATTTTTAAGTTCGAACATGAGCCAAATCGGTCGAGGGGTTGCTGAGATATGGGGTCGCGAGTTCATAGTTCTGGGCGAACCACTAGTATCTGAACGCTTCCGTGCATCGGAAGGCACGTTAAACCGTTGGTCCCGGTTGTTGTTGATTAATAACAATCGTTAAGCCATGTCAGAGGCCCTTTGGGCGGCCTAAAAACTATGACACCAGAGGTGCCACTACCTCACACGATTACCTAACAGATCTCGATTATACGTGAGTAATGATAAGCAGCATCTACGTGTACTGACAATTAATAGATGTCCTAGGCAATTCATTGGGATTCCTGTGTCAAAAGAGCTGAGCCTCGCGCATTTCCTCGTTGGCTTTTCTGGGTTGGGGATCCAATTTAGGTCGCTGAGCCAGTGAGAATGAATTGATTAATTGTTTTTTTCTTTGTACGGTCGGCCACAATCTCAGAGATCCCATGGCAGCTCTCATCGCGCGCGCCATAAGGGCGCCATTCGAACAAAAAGGGGTATCTGAGACCGTGGCCGACTGTACCTAGGTAATTTTAAATTTAAGGTTGTGACCGTAATGCACGCTGCTAGCAAAATAGCCTCTTTGCAACGTGTTTGCGTCTCAGTGTTTGCTGATGTGTAAAGAAAATCCTGGCTAAGATATTCAGAGCTGACCGCCAACCTTCGCTGAGTCGGAGAGGCACCCTAAGAAGAAGAAGAAAGCCAGCATAATTACAAGTACGAGTATGTTATAATGATGACCGTACCAAGTGACACTTTTTCACTGGAATACCGACTTTGTTGTCATGGTGCTACATCTGACAAACTTTTCATGCTATTGATTGCCTATAATACTTATGGTTTCCTCCTACTGAAATGCATACCTTTATGTAGAGGCTGTCATTCTTATATAGGTGCACGAACAATACGATTTTTTGGGTTCCGTACCTCAAAAAGACAAAATGGAACACTAAAATATTTTGTTGAAGTGGATTTATTAGGTAGGGTCGTAATCGTGTGAGGTAGTGGCCGTATCTGTGTGTTTATTCTATGAAAAAAATAACCGCACAGTTGCTAGTCCTCAAAACCTTTTTATTTGCAGAAAAAATATAAATATTTATTTGTAAAAAAAAAAGAATGATTATTTCGAGTAGAGCTATTTTTCGGCATATAAACCGGTTTTGAAGACTAGCAACTGTGCGTTTTTTTTTTAAGAATAAGGACACTCGCGTATATCAAAGTTTTAAGGTCGCCAAAAGGGCCTCTGACGCAACCTAATTTGGTAACGTTCCACTTTAAACTGCGTGAATTAGTAAAACAGTAGCTGATAAATATTTCTGCCCGTCTATTCTCTAAAAAATCCACTCAACCGTTAAGCGCCAAAACACTCGAAATGTCACCCTTATTGAAATGAACAATCTCTATTTTGACATTTAAAAACGGTAATTTTTACGGTGGATATTTTAGACAATACAGGGCTGATATGTACTCGTAGGTACAGTCGACAGTCCCTCAAACTGTACAGTCTAGTTGTAAAGACACCCCGTAAGTTCGAAATCTCGACACTTTTATCGCTACGGAACTTCTAGGACGCGAGTCAACCTCGCCCTTGGCCCGTTTTTTACTTTTTTCGACGGTGTTAATTCAACCTGGCCATAAAGCAGGGAGTTCGCACTAAAGGAATGCAATAAAAGTTTATTAATGTTGCGAACATTTTTCTCAGCAATTTTCCTTTTGAACGGCACACAAAGAGGTACTTTGCACTTTTAAGATGGTAATGAAAACATTGTGCCTAGGAAGGATTACGCTGTATTCTCTCGTATGTTTTTAACTCTATCTTTTGTTTTTATAGTAACACGTGTATCTATGGTGTTTTTATTTTTCGTTTTGTTTCGTCCGACTAAGCTCTGTCAGGGTTGTTCCTTATTTACCACAGTTTTGTTTTACCACAATTTTTGCGTTCATTCAAAGTTTCGTTATTTATCTACACGTGTGAAAAATAAATAACGAAACCTATCCACGCTTCTTAGAAGGAAGGTTTCACGATTCAGGTTTTAGGATTTCCTTAAAAGCTTGTTTTAGTTTTCACGAGATGAAGTCGCGGGAAAGGGCCAGCTAGTACAGTAAGCCAAACGCTAGGATACCGCGCGCGGTAAGAGCTACCATGATGGGGTGTCCTAGACTGTGGCTGACCGTAGTTACCAAAATTATTAAACAATTGTAATTGAAAATTTTCATTTCGACCCGGCAGTTTCCGGATACCGGTTGTCCGGATGTCCGGATGACAATCCGATATTCGGTGTGCGGTTTGTAAAT
Organism: Zelleria hepariella; assembly: GCA_949319315.1. Lineage (NCBI taxonomy): Eukaryota > Metazoa > Arthropoda > Insecta > Lepidoptera > Yponomeutidae > Zelleria > Zelleria hepariella. The sequence goes on along the minus strand of OX439392.1, from coordinate 3,262,487 downwards.
GAAAACTGAACTACGTCACGTAAATGAAAAGTAAATTAAATTACACAGTGTGTAAGTAATGAAAAATTATAAATTAAAGCTATACCTGTGAAATTTTAACAGCATTTGCGGTTTATGACTAAAACATCGACAATAGAGGTTTTTTTTTTAAATTCAACCCTTAATTGGTGAATAGCTTGTAGAAAAAACAAATTTTTTTTCTTAAAAAACTTGACACACTTAGTTTTTTCTAGACTTTTAGTATATTGGAAAAGGGCCGCAATGAGTAAAAAAAAAACACACACCGTCTTTTTGGGAATTAGTTTTAACCCAAAACTTAGATCGCTCCTACTAGATGGCGAGATGACCTGAATAGGTTCTGGATGGCCAGAGGTGGCACAGGATAGAGATGTGTGGAAGACAGGACGGGAGGCCTTTGCCCAGAAGTACCTAAACATTTAATTTTATAAGGTTGAAAAATTCACTTGGGAAGTTATTTATTCAAGCAAAAAAAAACAATAACAAATCTCAAACATTCACAAAAGCTTCGTCAAAATATAAAACAAAGTCTATAAAAAAAAGAAGACGAAGAAGAAGGGAAGTTGGGAGAGGACTTGAACCCGCTATCTCAGGCAAACCGTGCCGTACCGGCACCAAGCAAAGTAACTGACAGTCGATGCAATTTTTTTACCTTTATATTTCCCTAGCACGGATTTAGAGAAAAACAACAAGTGGTTTGTACGTAAGTTTGTAATGAATGTGGAAAAAAGCTAAGGTTGAACTTTTAAACATGCAAGAAATTCAAATAAAATAATAAAGGCATCTCTTATCTCACTACTGTTTGTGTAACTGTAAACTTACAGTTGTCTCGTCACCGAGTGTAATACCGACAATCGTACAAGAGCTTTATTTTAGCTGCCAGTTCGCAAGTCATCATAATTAATTTGAAAAAAGAAGTTGAAATTCGCAATGTTACGTTTAAGCTAGTTGGGACCCATGTTTTGATCTCTACAAATTGTTTTTCTGTTCCCTCTATGACTAAACTCTATGTCCGTCTTGACTCGCCCAAGAGAAAGATTTGTCGGTTACTGATATTGACAATGGCAGCTAAATTAACTTCAGACTATATTTTCAGCAGAACTAGCTTTTATAGTTTCTAGATCAACTTCAATTTCAAAACTATAATCCTGAAATGGCATCAGAATCTTAAGTGTAACTGGAACAACACTTGCAATGTTGACTTTGCGCGCAAAAAAAGAACACCAAAAAACCCCACCTCAGATTGATTACGCAATTTTCTTTCAACGAATTGAATGCCGTTAATCTCTTTCCATTCAGCCCAAAATGGGCCGTGATTGGAGTAAAAAGCGGTAAAATCGATCTTTTATTGAGTCACGGCATTTCCGTGGTACAGTCGGCAGCACGTCGACCTTTACTCGCCGACGCCTTACTCGGGTACGTTACGGGATACTTTAGAACAAAACGGAATAAGTTGACTGTACTAGCTTGTCAACGTTCTCACCATACCTACTGCTGAATATGATCAGAACATTATTTTCATCTCGCAAATATTGCTGTGCAAAATCTCCTAATCTGGTAGAAACGCTTTAGTTCTGTCATTCTGATAAAAATCTGTCTTTATAACTCAATTACTTTAAATACCCATAAAAGTGCATATTACAAAGATACCTGCGATGGCTGGCTCGAGCAAAAAGTTTAATCCCTTGATTATTTTTTAGGTACAACTTTCGTAAGGAATGTACCTAACTCGTATTTTTTTTGCATGAGTAAGCACTAAAAAAGTCTAAGACCTTAGTAAAACTCCTACTACCTCATAAGGTTACACGACACACGTAGAAGCCCTCTCTACAAATCCTAACTAGCGGTTCTTTGAAACAATCTCTACGCTAACACCTCTGTCTCCTTAGTTCTGCTTAGGGCAGCTAAGTCGGGATTATCTCGAGTCGTTTTTCCTCAGCAAACGGTCGCTCTCGTGTAATGGCGGGTTTATTTACACTACGCTTGAGAATGCCAGGAGTGAGGTAGGAAGTACAAGTACGTGAGAACATTGTTTCACTTTTTTTTTCAACAAATTTCACCTGGATTCAAAGATTTTCTTCTTGTCGTGCATCATCGGAGGTTGGCAATCATCTTGGCTATTTCTTCTTTAGAGGCTGCCAAACGGAACAAGGAGCTCGTGGATTGTTGGAACCAATGACGTAAGTTCTCATCTTGGGTCTTCCAGTTCTCTTCCTGCCTTTTAAAGATACGACCTTTTAAAGGTCGGACAGACGGACATACAGACATACAGAGAGGGTAGGGCTCCGTTAGGAACCCTAGCAAGATTTATGTCGAGGTAACCATTCCACCGTATAGGTCAACTAGATTGGAGGTAGAATTTGTAATTTTTACCATTGACTTTCATGTCAAGGGCAAGACCCTTTGTCAGACCGCAGAATTGGGCTGCCTCCTGTCAATTTTACCAGTCTAGACGGGTTTCTTTAGATTTTCAGAGCATTCATAAATAAATTACTCTGGTACTTTTCTAGATAAGCTCTGGATCATTTGATACTTTAAAAACTTTAGTACGTTTAGGATTCGTTTGCTCACGACCTTGTCAAAGACATTGAAGCAGCTTTTTGCTGCAGAAGTTAGGAACGTATGTGTCTAAACGGGGCTGAAATCTGCCCGTACGCTAACGATAGTTGTCGAGAAAACTATGTAAAGTCATTGTAAGGGGGCAAGGTAGCGAGAAGCTAGGACTGCATGTGTGTAAATGGGGCGGGAGCTGGCCGTGTACGCCGATTGTTGTTGGGACTAAGGAGTAAGGTCGTCCACCGCACGCTTCGCGCGTAATTGTGTGCTACTGGTGCTTAGGGGTGTGGAGATGGCTTCTTGTTCTTAACCGATTGCAAAAGTTAAGCAGCATCAGGCGCGGTCAGTCTATGGAGTGCTTCGGAAGGCACGTTAAACCGTTGGCCCGCCTGTTGTGTATAAATAACAATTGGGGTCCCTATACAAAAAATGGAGGGTCAAAATTTTAAAGTGGGGTGACCGCATCATGTGAAGGCCGTAACTTAAAGTGAAGCATTATGTGAAGTTACTTACTCAAAATACTTACAAGAAATGTACCTAAAATGCGCAATTATTGTCGTAAGGAAAAAACGATTTCCTACGATAAAATTGGGTGTTAAACAATCGTAGAATTGGCCCAAAACTTAGCTCGATTAATTTAATTTTCAATGGCGCTTAGATTGGCAAAGTTAAGCGAAATCGGGCGCGGTCACTCTATGGATGGTTGACCGTTTGCAATATCAAGATGAGCACTTCCGTACTTCGGAAGGCACGTTGAACCGTTAGACCCGGTTATTGTTGATAGTTAAGCCATGACAGGTGTTTAGGCCATTTGGGTGACCTAAACACGCTCTTATACCTGGGTTGGCCTCGGGCTTAAGTATGTAAGTCAATGGTTCTTGTCGTCTGTCCTGTTAATTTAGTACAGCAAATGATATTCTGATTCAAATTCTAGGAGGATTAGTTCGCTGGTTGTAGAAGAAAACTGAGGATTTACCGATACAGACTACAGACTTAAACCAGACAGACCAGTATGCTTAGCATGGTCGTTTTGACACTCTCTCGAACTCGAGTGACAGACGTGCCATGTCTATTGTGCGAGCATGGCAGGCGGGATTCGAGATGGCAATAGATTAGGGTCATGTCGAGCAGAAAGTAGATATTGCAATTCTTAATAAAAATGTTGTATTTATGTCTCCATCGCCATGTTGGCGTAGAGCCAACTCGAGCCCGACCGACAAGTTGACAGTTTTGCATAGAGAAGGGCCTATCTCGGGCTTACCATGCTGCACGTACAGTTACAGACTTAAGGGTAGACGATAGCAAGGTGGCGGGAAATTCAAAATTTTCACAGACTTTTACATTTTGTAGCTAAACTGAACTATTTTTGTTCAGCGATTTTTCGTTCGCGAGAATAAAACCGTATTCTTTTCATTATTGTAAACAACAGAACAACAATAATTCAGCCGATTATGTGTTCTGGTCTACGAAGCAGTGGTAGTGCCCAAAAAACTTGTCGTAGACCAGAACACATAATCGGCTGAATTATTGTTGTTCTGTTGTTTAAAATAATGAAAAGAATACGGTTTTATTCTCGCGAACGAAAAATCGCTGAACAAAAATAGCTCAGTTTAGCTACAAAATGTAAAAATCTGTGAAAATTTTGAATTTCCCGCCACCTTGCTATCGTCCACCCTTAAACCCCAGGCCACCTACCTCTTGAATGTTAACCTACGTGATGGAACAAAAGCCATCTCCACCCTAGCTAACCACGTAGAGTCATTGCATTCTACACAGTTTTATTATTTGTATGACAGCGACTAATATTGCTCAGATTAAGTCGTTACTATGGTTACGCGGTACGGTAGAGTTATTCAACTCTGCTAATGCAATACTGTCATCACGCCAATTGCTGTGATAGAAGGTTCGCCTCAGTTGAAGTATTTGAAACTCGGGATCAATAAGGTATACACGACAGCACGTCGGCCCTAACATGCTAGCAGTCTACTTGGTTAAGTTACGGGCAACTTTACAACAAAAGTGTACAGTCTGACGTGCTGTCGTGTGTACATAATTGTTTCATCACTTTGGCCCCACTAGACGCGAAGAAGGCTCATGGAGAATCTGTAAGAACGCTGAACTCGAAAACTTTATTTAATTATGTAGGGAATAAACCTTATACAGGGTGTTAAAAAACCGCTAACAAGCGGGAACCCACAGATTGCCTGCATCATAACGAACATTTTTGCCCAAGGAACCATGCCTGGGAAATTAACGGTTTCTGAGATAATGAGGATAATGTTTAAAGTTGGAAACTTTTTTATTTCTTGTTTTGCATGAATAGAACCAGAATCTTATAACAAATATAGTATAAGTACTGATTATATACAGGGTGTCTTAACGGCAGGTGTTAACGGTACTGGAAAAAAATATAATAAATTCCTGGTAGTTTCGTTCACAAATTGTAAACATTTCTTTGAAATTACTAATTGAAATTTGAGGTACTGGGGTCAAATATTTTCTAATTTTGACTTGTATTTTTTCTTCACATAATCGTTAATATCGATGAACACGCTATCAAATTGCGTTGATAAATAAAAAAAGCCTCACAATACATAAATGGGATATTACTAAAGTATTTCTGTATTTCCACATGATCGCTGACGTCATACCGAAACCGCAAACTGATGATGGAAAAAACACCTAATGGACGGGAGTGTAGAGTTGATTACGGGAAAAAGTCGCCATATTGCTTTGAGGTCGGTATAATAATACGAGTATGTTGTGGTAGTAGAAGATACCTACTTTAATTAGATCCACTCCATATTAGGGAGTTGAGAGGGAGCATGGATGCGGATGGCGAGGGACCGTGAGAGGTGGCGTGAGCGAAAGGCCTACAACAGTGGGCAGAGGTGGACTGATGGTTGGGTACAACAGTGGGCAGAGGTGGACTGATGGTTGGGTACAACAGTGGGCAGAGGTGGACTGATGGTTGGGTACAACAGTGGGCAGAGGTGGACTGATGGTTGGGTACAACAGTGGGCAGAGGTGGACTGATGATGATGATACAGGAAGTTACGTGACGCTATGCCTGCAATGTTCAGCCCTTTGGGAGATAATGGCGTCGGTCGTTTTCTATTAATAATTCAGAAAAATAACAATTAACGAATACCACTTAAAACTCCAAAAGCCTTCAATGTTTGTTTCGGGAACCTTCAAAGTTCGGAACAACATAACTTTTAATGGATATGTCAGAAGTTAACGAAACATTTGAGACATAATCGATGCAAATTAAGCTATGTAGCCTTTTTTTTCTTGAAACGAGCATTTCGAAAATCTTAACAAGGCCCAATATTAATAAAAATAAAATTTACTTTTGTGAAAAATACGAATAAGTAATTTTGGCAATCTCCTTGCTAATCTAAACCTGACTGAACTCGACTGTCAAAATATGTTTATAAGACAAAAATTTAAGACTCCAAAACTTTTCTCAAAACGCCTGTTTTGAGCACAGATTAGGTAATTAAGTAGTTCTTCATCAAGTCTTTCTTATGGACCCGAGACTCGTTTTAAGAAATTCCGGGCACTGCCACCTATAATTCGATGTTTTAACTACAGGGTGCAATGGTATTCGATAGTGCAATTTTAAGTAGGCTGCCTACTGATCACTACAAACAACTTGTACTAGTCTGCATAAACGTAATCAGAAGACAGCCTACTTAAAGTCCCGCTATCGAATTCGATTGCACCCCTGTATTAGGTAAAATATCCACCATAAAAATAACCGATTTTAAATGTCAAATAAAAGATTGTTAATTTCAATAAGGGCTATTTTCGAGTGTTTTGACGCTCGACGGTTCGGTGTTTTTTTTACATAATAGAGGCACTGTAGAATAGTGTAGTATCCGTGAAGGTGTTATGCATGAGTATGATTTACAGGCCCTATTGAGGTGGCCGCGAACGCAATAATATAAAAATCCTTCTCTAAGCAACAAAAAAAAAAAAACTTTCTCTAACATTTATCTTGTTCTGATTTCGAGAAGAGATAATACGAACCAACACGTTTCGTAACTTACGTTTTTTTGCAAACGTCCTGAAACAAGCGTCGTCAATTTCATTATTATAACAGTACCTACGGAAGTACCTTTAACGTATCTAATGGTGATCTTGCTACTCTAACGATTTGGTCAAAACAGTAGTTCACCAGAATCACTTAAACTCGTAGAGTCTTAAAAACAGGGATCGTTCATCATACGGGTAGAGATTACACAATAAAAATTACCATAGCGAGTAGGTACCTTTTACTACCAATTTCGAACTTATTCCAAGAACTACAAGAGCTACACGAATGTACTTTATTGTTAAGAATGTGCTATGAGAATGATAATGGGTATTTTTTGTGCAGATTTCTTTATGTTCTTGTTTCCACCCACCCATCGCTCATCCGACAATGGATTGCCTTAATTGATACTTCTTTTTTGGCGTAATCAAGACGTTGGGTGGGCCTGGGGTGTAGATTACATTTGCGATAAGTGGGGCAGGTTGTCAAGTTCAGAATCACTTCCATGTATAATAAAGTTCATAAAAAGTTAGTCCATAAGGGTGCACAATAGTTTTTAGTTGATAGAGACATATCATACACAAGAAAATACAAATGAAAAATTTGATATTTAGGCCTCTTAAAACATGAGCCACTATATCCCTCATCTCATCAAAATATGCAAACTCATCTATTATAGTGGCACCTAAGGACATTTATAGTGAAATTATGTTGCTAGTCCCTTGTGTTGGACTTGTTTTAGATAGACCAAGCAAAGTTAAGCAACATCAGGCGCGGTCAGTCCATGGATGGGTGACCGCTGATCGCTAGTGGCAATAATATCTGAGCGCTTCGAAAGACACGTTAAACCGTTGGTCCTGGTTTAAGTCATGTCAGAGGCACTTTGGACGCTCTAAAAACTCTGACACCAGGGGTGCCCACTACCTCATACGATTAACTAACTTAGCATAGACAAGGTTTATGCGGAGCCAACTATATAAAGGGTTTCTTCACGATGTTATCCTTTATCGTTAGAGAGTGGTATTGCTGGTACAAGTTTACGAAATTAAATGAACTTTTTTGTTAGGATCGAACCGGTATGAGCTTGAGTAAACTTTTCTACCTACACTGTGCTAACACAGAGTAAATAAATAATGCGAACTTTCGATGATTGAATTCCAATTTCCAATTTCCAGAGCTTCGTTGCAATTCAGAAAAATTGCTTCAGCTACTAAAATGTGAAGGAAAATTTAAAATTTCTCTCCCGTACGAAATTGCGGATTTTTCTGAGCGCTTTTGTTTACTTCAGCGCAGTCCTAGACGAAAATAAGGAGTCTAGACGAAAATAAATCACACCCGAAGTAAATTTTATGTTACATAAACGGAGCTTCTCTTTTACGAGTAGGTATCTAACGAGAAGAGTTTTGGAAAAAACGAGGTAACCATTAAGTTAAGAATAAAAAAATAAAAAAATTAGAATTATACAGGGTATTAGGGAAAAGTCCTGTCATACTTTTAGAAGGTTGCTAAACTAACCAATACAAGAAAATTTTACTAAGGGCTCAACTGCGAAATCAAAGAAATCAGGCTCATGCAAATCAGCCTTTAAATACAAACGACGCTGCATAATCCTCTTACTCCTATATCAGCTTGATAACCAAGTCAGATAATAAACCAAGGCTATAAAACAAGTGGAATAAAAGCTATAATACTGCAAGAATGTATACAACGTGTTACAAAAGATTCTAACTCTTTTTACAGGGTGTAACCTGCTGGTCAACATAATGACAAATCTGCAAAAAAAAGTTGAAAAACACAACTTTTTTTTTATAACCTCAAAATTGTAAAATTTTCAAAATTTTTTTGTTTTTGGTTTTAACTCCAATTAAATAATTTGGTTGTTTGCTTAGCTGTATTTTAATAGCTTCAGGCTGTTAAAACACAGCGAAAGTCTATGGAAACAGTATTTTAAAAATACTTTTCTCCCGTCACAGCGCTTACATTTTAATTATTTAAAAATCAACGGAACGTCATAGAGCTAAAAAAATATTTTGGTTGTGATCATCAGGTACCATGACCCTTTACATCTTTTGTAACACCTTGTATAGCTTACAAAGAAAACATCTATTTTCCAAAACAATTACAAAGATAACTTTTTCGTGACGTAACAGACTTATTGATGGTTTTCTAGGAACGTTTTCCTGTAACTATATAATAACGGCTATAGCTTTTAACCCGTCTCAAAAATCCACCCTGTATATTGGACTTTCGATCGAATTGAACTACCAAACTATAGGCTACGTAAATTCCTATACATACAAGTTTCACAACGGAATAAATAACACGTAACAATGCAACAATTCCTTCCTCAAGTAACTACCTAGTAGATGTGTCAATAATTTGTATCGAACACATTAATTCGAGACTAGTCGCAACCCCGCCCACATTTGAAATATACCACAGGTTCCTGCCACAAAACAGAAAGATCCAAATGGTTGCCTTTAGGCAGGGCAATTTTTAAATACATTCCTGAAACACGTGCACTTTAAAATATGATTTCCAACAACTTTTTTTTCTACGACTTTAGTAAAAGCGCAATTTTTTTGTCCATACAAAAACTTAGTTCTCCTAAGTTGACACTTTGACATCCTCGTTAAAAACGCAAAAACCTTATCGCTCAGGTAGGGAAATTTATGCATACTTTGATTATCTACATTCTTTATGAAAAGTGGATTACTTTACTCTTTGTCGCATAGAGAGATTACGAGTATACAACGTGTTACAAAACATCCTAACTCTTTTTACAGGGTGTAACCTACTGGTCAACAGGATGTCAATTCTGTAAAAAAAAGTTGAAAAAATCAATTTTATTTTATAACCTCAAAATTGACAATTTTTCATACCTTTTTTGTTTTTGGTAGTAGCTCAAATTTAAAAATATGTTTGTGGGGTGAATTTGCATAGTTTTGAGTTGTTGTTTGTTTTTCAAAATTCTTTATTTAACTGAAAACACATACATTAAAGCATAACAATAGCACACTATTATACTCTCAGACAGGACAGCAAAACACTTTATCGGGCTGAAACACCCTTCAAAGCTTATAAATATGGCAATCTAGAACTATTTAAATTATGATTCATATTTGTATTCTCTAAGAAACACTATACATTTTATAATACTGTGAGCTCATTAGAAGTGAGTCTCACTTTTTTGTACATTTAGTAGGTATTTATAAAAATGAATGCCTCATTCGCAATGCGATTTTCGAAAGTTTGAGTTGTTAAAACATTGTGAAAGTCAATGAAAACAATATTTAAAAATACTTTTCTCCCGCCACAGCGTTCACATTTTATTAATTTAAAAATCAAAGGAGAGTAATAGAGCAAAAAAAAATTTAGGTTGTGATCCCTATCACCGGGTGCTATTACCCTGTAAAAAGAGTTAGCATCTTTTGTAACACCTGGTAAACGTACCTACTTACGACAGGGCTAATTCATATTTCATTTCTCAACTTTAAGCACTGTCTGTCATTGTGGACCATGTAGAGCTCGAAAGCGCGAGATGAAATAGATTACTCTACATATTATCTTTAATTTTGTAAACCAAACCAATTATTTATACAGGATTTTATTTAAATGAATCAACAACGGTTGCTGTTTATTGAACGAGCGAGCGAAGCGAGCGAAGTTCTCCGAGTCTACTTGAACAATCCGGCGTTTGTATGTATGTATGTATGTATGTATGTATGTATGTATGTATGTATGTATGAATGTTCGTTCGACGATAACTTGAGTAAATTAAGTCGGATCGTCATAAAAATCGGTAGGCAGGTAAATGAGGCAAAGAGAATTTTTAAGTTCGAACATGAGCCAAATCGGTCGAGGGGTTGCCGAGATATGGGGTTGTTAAGGTTATATGGGATGAGAGAGGGCGCCACTGCTGCCTCTCAGTAACATTAAAATAGTGCTAAAAAGTGATTTTAACAGTGATAAAACGTAAATCTAATCAGTAAACAGTGAAACCAGTGATAAAAACTAACAAAAGTGAACTTTAAATACAAATTCTGTTTGGAAACAATATTGTGGATATCGGACGTAAAACTCAGTGGAAACAATAAAAATAAACTTTTACCGGTCGCGAAATAATCCGTAACAAGAACTCTATTTTAATCCAATAAATCCAAAAATAACCAAAAATTTTGCTAATTGCTAAGGTCCAAAGTACACCAGATTAGAAAATTCAAAACAGCGCCATCTATTTAAAAAATATATAAATATATTGTTATTCTACTTCCTAACAGAGGGCGTGACTAAAGTTTGTTTATCAGAGCCATCTAGTGTTCAAAATTATAAACCATAAAGTCCTTCTATGCTACAATAGAGGTCGCTTTACTTCAAAACTACAAGAGAGTCCTATAAATATCCTATATTAAAATGGAAGAAATACTAGATAAACTACAAAAATATCCAAAATGATCTAGAGGCACAAAAACTTGAAATAAGATAAAGCGGCGAACAAGTTACAGAAAACATTCAATGTGAAATGAAACAAAATGAAAAAATAATTTAATATCACATTAATTGGATTGTAGACTTCGGCGCGCGTGGGGACGTATCCAACACGTAGAGGCCAGTTTGACAACTTTGATCTGATGTAAGGTGGTGCACCTGTTGGGTACCCCAGAGTGCAACCAAACACACAAAAATACACCTGAGAATCCCCATCAGGTTCATCACCTACATTGACCTGGTGCGACGTGACCATGCGCATCCTCAAGGTCCACTCTGCAAGGGCACCATACACCAAAATACATTCGCAGTACTTTCCCGTCAAGTGTACAGGTCACGCCGACCTGATGCAATGTGGGTACACAAATTGGGTCTACCACCTGAGCACACCACAACACAAAATGCACTCTGGTGGCTTTCCCGCAATGAACATAGGCTATTGTAGAGTCGGATGGGAGCAAAGAATTGGGTTATGGGGATGCATAATGGATGGACTGGGTAACTGGGCTATGGGGTTGAGACAATGGTCGTCTGCCATTAAAATGTGTCAAGTAATTAAATTGGCAGACGGTGACTTGCTGTTCACTAAATGAGCCACCTACAGCACTGGTTTCTATAAATCCTCCTTCACCTTTCAAGCAGTCCATCTCTGGAATGCTCTACCAAAACAAGTGCGGAAGGCCAAGTCACTACCGATTTTTAAGGCTTTGGTTAAAAAATTCTACCTTACTGGTAAAGTGTAAAGTGGTTGCATTTATAAAAATAGTATAGTATGTATCTATTTTAGTTATATATATATAACTATTTTGGTATAGTATGTATGGTATTTGTATTTATTTATTGATAAAATTATATTTATTTAAACTACCTAGGTACTTGTTTATTTTATTTTACTTATTCATAAGTTGTATGCACAAATAAGTATTACATTATTTTATGTCCTGTGTTTATGTAATTTAATTATTGTTGTTTATGTACATCTACTACCTTCTCTATTTTTACTTTTCCAGTCCATCCGAAGGTTGTCTGGAAGAGATCGCTCTTAGCGATAAGACCGCCGTCTGTACTATTAGGTTAAGAAAATTCTTGTAAATAATTAATTTCTTGTGTACAATAAAGTGTTCTCTATCTATCTATCTAAATAAGCCGCCGCTTATGGGTCTAACCCTGGACAGCAAGGTGGCAACATCGTTGTGAACATCTCAGGGTGTCGAGAGGTGTGCGCCGCTTTCTACCCAGTGACTGTAGTGATAGCCACAGTCACAGTACCAACTCGCGTCTTATGCATCTTTCACTTCCATCCTGCGAGCATATAGCTCTTGCGCTCCACTCTGGACTCTGGACGGCCGATAAAGCAAACCAGAGGTGAGGGTCCCGGTCCTCTTGGATTCCAATCCACTCTTGTACAAAGACGTGGATTCGAGGACCAGTTTTAGACCTTCGGAAGACTCGGGTCCGTGGTACCGCCACATACCAACAGCTCGCCACAAGCTGCCCTGCGGTGGAGGAACCATAATGGTCCCTCCATTCCCTTAGTCGCCTGTAACGACACCCACGGGAAGAAATGGGTTGGTCCAATTCTGTACCTCCCGGGAACCACACGGGGGTTATTATTTAAGTTTATATGGGGTCGCGAGTTCATAGTTCGGGGCGAACCACTAGTTATAATGAGCGGTCTTTTAGCTAAAAGCGATCTCTACCAGACAACCTTTAGATTGAGATACGGTGCTTTATCTCACTCTATTGATTGAACGAGCGAAGCGAGCGAAGTTCTCCGAGTCTACTGGAACAATCCGGCGTTTGTATGTATGTATGTATGTATGTATGTATGTATGTATGTATGTATGTATGTATGTATATATGTATGTATGTATGTATGTATGTATGTATGTATGTATGTTCGATCGACGATAATTTGAGTAAATGTAGTCGGATCGTCATGAAATTTGGTAGGCGGGTAAATGAGGCAAAAATAATTTTTAATTTCAAACATGAGCCAAATCGGTCGAGGGTTTACTGAAATACGGGGACGCGAGTTCGGGGGGAACCACCAGTACTTCTGTTTTTCCTATTTCATCCCATCGAGCTGCCTCCGCTCTCGATTTATATCCGACTGCTTCTGATAACGAATAATAATCGAATGTAAATCCCGATTACATTTTGTAGACTCGAGAAACTCTGTGGGTGCCTTCGACTGACTCTGCTCTGAATTACTTCTTGGATATGCGGCGATAACGACAGGTAAGGTGGAAGGAAAACCGGCCAGGTGCGAGACGGAATCGAGCACTGAAGGTTCCGTTCCGCCATAAAATTGAAAAAAAAAAAACTGGTTGTACAGACTCTAGGTACGTGAGGACGACTCGCACTTAGCCGGTCTTTATTGTTTGTTGTTATACAATGACATTCCAATACATTGTTATACTATAAAGTAATATGCTTTATAAAACTTTCGTGGTTTTTAGACATAATTATTGTAAGAAAACGGGATTCTTACCACGATTTATTTTCTTTTGAGTTCCCGATATTTCGGCACCGTTGCAGGCATCGGGGACTCAAAAGAAAATAAATAATTATGACTATAAAGTAAGTTCTTTAATCATTCCTATAATCATTTTACGATAGAGCAAGACACCAGTTTTCCCTGTCCTGCGCTAACTTCCTCCATTTCTCCATTTCTACCGCGTCTTCGCTACGATATTTGGGAAATGTCTTAATTTATCAAGAATACGATTAAGATTAAAACTTCTAAATAGCCCTGCTGATTTATTAACCGTCTACAGATATTTCAACGTCCTTGTTTATTAAGCATAGATTACAGGAAACCGGTTTAGGACGGTGCCCGTCCTTGGAATTTAACGGTAGTCAACACTTCATTCTCCATACTTTTCTGCGGAAAACGTGTCGATTTATGGGTGCGTCTCTTTCAATGGGCAGGGGAAGGAAAGGGCCAGCGATAGTTGCAGGGAACTGGAAAGATGATTAAAGGTCTTAAAAGGCACACTAGTGTTTTGCCAACCACGACGAGGCGGACGAAAATCTGTAGTCGGCAGTTGCCATTTGCCATTAGAACCGTTGAAGTATAAACTCTATAACGCTTTTTGAAACTAATTTGGTTCACATCACAATATCTGCTCCTCCATCGCCCATAAACTGATTTGGTTCATGTTCGAACTTAAAAAATAAAAAAAATTACCCGCCTAGCAAATTTCATGACCTACCGACCAAAATTTGCTTAAGTTATTGTCGAACGAACATTCATATAGTCATACAGACAAACATATAAACACAAATATATAAACATACACACATACATACAAACGATAGCTGGATTGTTTCAGTGGACTCGGAGAACTTAGCTCGCTCGTTAAAAAACGCCCCGGGCGACTTTTCAGCAGTCGTTGTGTAGTTTGCCAACCGTTTGTGTGGCGCGTCACTAAAGAGTTACAGGTTTTGATGCGAAGCTAAAATTATGGCTCAAAGCTGTGCGAGTCATAGCCGGGTAAATTATGGTTGGTAAATGAACAATCCAGCGTTAACAAGAGAGCGGGAAATCTCTATTTATCGTGTGGAATGATGGATAGAGTGCCTAGGCAAGGAACTGTATGGGAATACTAATTAGTAATTAGTTTTGCGCCGTGATGCATTTGCTTGAACTGCGCATCTGACTGTCTTGTAGGTCTGACACTAGCGGATTTAGGGGGGGGGGGGGCTAAGGGGCTCAAGCCCCCCCCTAAAAGCATCTGAGACCCTCTATAAAAATTAATTTTGTATACTTTGTAATCTTGAAAACCTACGCTCATTGGGTTCAAGCCCCCTCAAACCAAAATCCTGGATCCACCACTGGGTCTGGCCAGCTAGAGGAAAGTCGCTTAATTACTGACTTTGAACTACCGGCCCAGGGTCAGTACAATGTACACTCGGCAACAGAAAAAATGCACCTTTTGAAATAATGACTTCGTGTGCGTGTCTGTGTATATTATGTGTGTCTGTCTGTGGCATCGTAGCTCTTAATCGGGTGAACCGATTTCGATGCGGTTTTTTTAATTTGAAAGCAGATTTTCTAGCAACTGTTCTTAGATATGTTTTATCAAATTCGGTTCTCCCGTTTATGAGATATGCTTATTTGAAGCTAAAATTTCGGGAATTATTTTTTAAAAGAAGTAGTTATTGCTATGGACTATGCCGAGTTATCTGAGCTGATCTGTTATCGTTGCACAAAACGTTGCTCGCAAATTCATAAAATGATACAACGTGTTACGAAACATCCTAACTCTTTTTACAGGGTGTAACCTACTGGTCAACAGGATGTCAATTCTGTAAAAAAAGTTGAAAAAAACAAATTTTATTTATTTTATAACCTCAAAATTTTAAATTTTTCACAACTTGTTTGTTTTTGGTAGTAGCTCAAATTTAAAAATATGTATGTGGGTGTAGGTGCATTTGCATAGCTTTGAGTTGTTAAAACATTGTGAAAGCCAATGAAATCAATATTTAAAAAATAGTATTCTGCCGCCACAGCATTCACATTTTATTAATTTAAAAATCAACGGAACGTCATAGAGCAAAACAAATATTTAGGTTGTGATCCCTATCACCGGGTGCTATTACCCTGTAAAAAGAGTAAGCATCTTTTGTAACACCTTGTATACTTGTGCGGGACTGTACGTGCAGTATAATGGCAAATGAATGCGCTATGTCCCGGGGTTTAAGTCTGTAACGCAATGATGTGTTAATGGCGTCCCAGTAGAAGGACAACATCGGGGTTTCATCAAGCGAACTAAACCATTAGAATTACAATCAGAATATTCTTTGCTGTACACACGACAGCACGTCAGACTGTACACTTTTGTTGTGAAGTCGCCTGTAACGTAACCGAGTAGAGTGCTAGCGTGTAAGGGTCGACGTCGTGTGTACAGTCACAATCTCAGATACCCCTTTTTGTTCGATTGGCGCCCTTATGCCGCGCGCGATAAGAGCTGCCATGGGGTATCTGAGATTGTGGCCGACCGTACTACAAAAGCATTAAAAAGACCGACAGCATTAATAATTCGTAATTGAAGCCGTCAACTGGGAGCCTATTTTGGCACCATTGCGTTACAAACTCAGGCCCCAGCTACATTAAATACAAGGCTCTATGTCGACGCATCTTTAAATAGTAATGTAGTTGTGAATAGGAGAAAAGAGAGAGTTACTAGGAAGGCCAAGGTAATGAAGTAAGATAAACAACAATAAGGATGGATGTTTTAGCATTTTAATTTCTCTTGTGTCAAGACGTTTAACCTTTTTAACGACTCAGGAAATGAGTTTCTTACCAAAGTACGAGTAATACAAGACTCGCAGCAACTTCTTGCCATTCTGTCTTATGATCATGAATCTATTAAGAATCTTGCTTTATACAGGGCGTCCCACGGCTATGCCACATGGAGGGAAAGTACCTTGAATATTGTAGATGGAACATTTTACTGAAAGAAGACATTATTTTAATTTAAAAAACAATTTAAACTGCATTCATAGATATTGAAATAATTACATGGTTGAACCGGGAATCGAACCCGTTTCATGAGAAAAATAATTACCCTGTAGTTTTATCATACTGATCGAAAGACTTCATCATAAGGATTATTTTTTGCTAAATAACATAGTGTCAGAAATAAAAGGAAGACCATGAATTTTAACATTTTTAATACCACATACATCAATTTATCAATGAAAATCACAGTAACAAAAGAATAAAAGTATGAAAATTAAACACATTTTTGAATTATTTCTTTATAATCAGCCAGCCGCATTGCGATGGACAAAATTTTACGCGTCTTTCGGCTCAGGATACGGCCCGATTTGTTGCATACTACCAGGTAAATGTTAAAATTCATGGTCTTCCTTTTATTTCTGATACTATGTTATTTAGCAAAAAATAATCCTTATCATGAAACCTTTCGATCGATATGATAAAACTACGGGGTCATTATTTTTCTCATGAAACGGGTTCGATTCCCGGTTCAACCATGTAATTATTTCAATATCTATGAATGCAGTTTAAATTGTTTTTTAAATTAAAATAATGTCTTCTTTCAGTAAAATGTTCCATCTACAATATTTAAGGTACTTTCCCTCCATGTGGCATAGCCGTGGGACGCCCTGTAGAGTTACTTAAAACTTGAGCCTTTGAATCTATCTACCTAGAGGGTGCAATCAAATTCGATAGCGGAACTTTAATGGGTGAACCTATTTGGATGCAATTTTTTTATTTGAAAGCAGCTCTTCTAGCAAGTGTTTTTAGATATGCTTTATCAAAATCGGTTTAGCAATTTATGAGATAATGCTAATTTGAAGCTAAGATGTCGTGGATATTTTTTAAATTTTTATTTAGTAGTAATTTTATTACGATTAATGATTACTGTCATGTATTTATAAGTAGTTGTTCCCTGTTCACTGGAAAAATACTTTGCCGTGGGTTATTCTAAGTCAATTTCCGAATTTTCTGACAAAAGTTACTTCAACACTCGTAACATAAACCACTTCTAATTCGCAGTTAGATAACAAGTTACACACACCAATCCAAATTACATCTATCTGTTAAGGGCCTCTACTCAGTACCTATTCGCTAAAAATCCACACCCGTTAACCCGTTCACTGTCAAAACATGTTTTTTTGCTGAAAGATAATTATGTATTATTGACATCAATACAGGAGCTGGACTACTTATTGACTTAAAAATTGACAGTGTTTGTACATTGTACTGTACAGTCGGCCACACGCTAGGATACCCGTTTTTGTTCGATTGGCGCCCTTATGCCGCGCGCGGTAAGAGCTGCCATGGGGTATCTGTGACTGAGGGCGACCGTACATACAACATAAATGATCAAATGTAAAAACTTGCAGTCGTATCAAATGAAGAGCGTCATGTCAAAACGCAAGTTGTCATATCGCTGAAGATTTTCAATGCGCTGCGAATTCGTTCTCCTTAGATATAGTACTTTACAACAGCGAAATGCTTTTTGCTTCAAAACGCTCTTATTGCTTAGAAAATATCATTTCAAAAACGAAGTTTGTTTCAAAACAATAGTAATACAGCAACTGTGTTGTATCAAAACGCAACCAAAAAATATTTTGCTTGTAGGACAAGTTCCCATTTTGAAAATATACCCTTTTCATTAAATTGGGTCTATTTACCTGGGAACTCCACAGTTCCACAGGGCAACTTAGTTTGGTAGTCAGAGTAATAAGTTTATGGGTCCGGAGTCCGGACAGTTGTTTGCTACCTCTTGATTGTGAATGCACTTACAAACAATTTTTATGTAATTTGATAGCTGTCTGTGACATAATTCTTAGTATGAATAAATATCTTTCATTTTCATTTTTCATTTTTACAGTTCGGGCGTTAACAGCTGTTACACAATATTAAACTTTTTGACACCGATTACCGTAATCCTAAGTAGGCCCCTTGGATCCAAACAAAGACGTAGGAAGAGTGTAGTGCCTTTGCAAAACGCTTCCATCAACATTACCAATTACCTGACAAAAGAATGGTTCGCTTCCTCAAGCGCTGCTTGTTAGTTTAATTTAGCGAAGCGTAAGTATACGCACAAGTTGAGGGGTAATTTCTGCTACGGTATTTCAATACTCAGATCTCCATACTCGGAGAACTCGGCATCAAGCAGCGTTTGTCAAGTACTGTACAAAGTGGCAACTTGAGGTTTTTGGCCATGTATCCCGACAAGCTAAAACTCCATTAAGCGCATTGCGATGTAGGGAAGAGTAGACACTGGAACTCGGGGAAAACCACCGATGCGATGGACCGACCAAATCAAGACCACTGTGGGCAGAGCACTGTATGAATGCACCCGAGCATCCTCTAACCAAGAGAAATTCACCTATAAACAACGTTTTGCAAAACATCCTTACTCTTTTTACATGGTATAACCTACTGGTTAACATGATGTCAATACTGTAAAAAAAATTGAAAAAAACATATTTTATTTTAAAACCTCAAAATTGAAAATTTTTCATAACATTTTTGTTCTTGGTATTAGCTCAAATTTAAAAATATGTTTGTGGGTGCAGGTGCATTTGCATAGGTTTGAGTTGTTAAAACATTGTGAAAGTCAATGAAAACAATATTTAAAAAATACTTTTCTCCCGTCGCACCGTTCACATTTTGTCCGTTCACAACGGAATGCTACAGAGCAAAAAAAAATTAGATTGTGATCCCTATCACCGGGTGCTATTACCCTGTAAAAAGAGTTAGCATCTTTTGTAACACCTTGTAGAATCAAAAAGTAATTATTCAAATAATTACAAGCATAGAGACCGGACACCAATAAAATCCTTATAAATCTATGATATTAATATCACCTATCTATAGGAATCGCGCGCGCTAAATGTGTTCCAGGTAGGTAGGTAGTTTCTATCAAAATCTTTTTTTTTTAAATCTTTTTACGTTCCTTGTAAAACGATTGATCTACCTATTTTCAAGGGAATGGTAAAAAGCTTATATCTCACTGGTAATTTCCAATAATTATCTTCTGTTGTTATCGTATGTGTATGAATCTATGTACGATTGTACATGTACAATATGGTGTATATAAGTATGTTTATTATATCTGTAGGTATAAGTACCTATATGGCTATAATAATATATATTACTTTGTGTATTGATATAATATGTACGTATATAATATTGTATCTATTTAATGGGTATTATTATGTATTTGTAACTGGTAAATATATTTACATCCCACATTTGTAACTTTCTTAGGTATATTTAATTATTTTCCTATGTTGTATTTATGTACACTAATCTACCGAATATTATATTATCTCTGTCCTGTCCATCCAATGGTTGCCTGGCAGAGATCGCTTTTAGCGATAAGGCCGCCAATTGTATGCATACTGATTAGTTTAAGAATTCCTTTGTAAATTATTTTCGTGTACAATAAAGAGTTTTCTATCTATCTATCTATAAACATCGATTTCGTATAGAAACAGTCAAAGTTTGTAATCTCAGAGGCAGTCTAATGATTAATTTCACTTCAAAGAAGTTTTCCTGAGGTAATTACAATTTCAAATACCTTAATAGAACCAGAAGATTAATCAACTGAAAGAAAAATCTTTAGCTCTACCAATCAAGATAAATTTTCCTCTAAATGAAATAAAATTTTCTTCGTTGATTAAAAGTAAGTTTGAGTTTAGCAAGTCTCTTGCACGCAAAATTTGCCCACACTTTGTTCTCTGAAAAATAATCAAAATATTGGTACACTAGCTTTTGCCTGCGACTTCGTCCGCGCAGACTTAGATAAAAAGTTGCCTTTTCTCCACGATTTTTTTAATGGAGGCGGCGGGCTACGTTTTTATATCAAGAATTACGAACTTTATAACATATCAAAAGGGGAGCCGGTAACCTTTGACGTGAATTAAACCGTATTAATACAAAAAAAAAGTGTTTGTAGTTGCCAGTCAGTAAGACAAAATGTAGAGACTTTATTTCGACTCTTCAGTGTTGACATAAAATAATGTTAAAACAAAAGTTTTCCAATCTCAAATTCCAAAACATTTCTCGACCACAATTACTTATTCACAAAAACACCTGTGTTTACTCATTTCGCTTGAACTTTCTCGAATAGTTTCGGTTTTCTTAAAGCCTGGCGTCCACTAGGCGGATTTATTTATTATTATTTATTATTTATTATTTATTATTTATTTATTATTATTTATTATTATTATTATTTATTATTTATATGATACAGCGTCCACTAGTGGCGGATCGGGGCGGGGCGGGCCGCAGCGCAATAGTCCGCCGCGCAATATTCCGCCGCGCAATAGTCCGCCACGCAATAGTCCGCCGTTAGTGGACGCTGTTTCATATAAATACAGGCAGGCGGATTTTTATTTTGCGGCCCGCCCCGCCCCAACCTGACCCGACCCGGCCCGATCCGCCGCTTATGGACGTCTAGCTTAACAACTGCTGCGTTCGGCTTAAATAAATACATTTGGTGTAAAGTTACTCGGGCTACTTATTTACTTTTCTTTTCACTTGAGGTGAATGTACAAAGACTTAATGCAGCTTTATTTATATTCGTTTGAAAAATGTGGTAAAATTAAGACGTGGACTATACATATCTCACTAGCTGGATACATGCCTTTTCTTAGAGATTTTGAGCATAATAATTATATTTGTAATCACCACGCGTGCCGGTTTGACGATTTTCACGACTTTTTCCTTAAAAAGTGTATGTATTTCTCTTATTGAACGAGCGAGCGAAGCGAGCGAAGTTCTCCGAGTCTACTTGAACAATCCGGCGTTTGTATGTATGTATGTATGTATGTTTGTATGTATGTATGAATGTTCGTTCGACGATAACTTGAGTAAATTTAGTCGGATCGTCATGAAATTTGGTAGGCAGGTAAATGAGGCCAAGAGAATTTTTAAGTTTACACATGAGCCAAATCGGTCGAGGGGTTCCTGAGATATGGGGTCGCGAGTTTAGAGTTCGGGGCGAACCACTAGTTCGTAAGTTTTCATGCCTGAGGTAGTGTATTTACTTCCATTGAGTACGGTCTTTGTTCATAATATCGGGATTTTCGCATATAATAATGACTTATGGGTTTGTAATGAACATTTATAACTGAAGCCGTAACATTATTTTTTAAAAACGTAGTATGACTCTATATAATGACACTAATACTCTTTTACATAACTCCGTGTTACCTACGTTACAACATTATAGAACTGACTCTATAGAACTTACTAATATAATAAATAACCCTATGAATGAACGTCCATTCACATCGAGTATCAAAACATCCGATATGTCTCGCGGGACACTTTCACCTTCAAAGGAGGTGTTGTAATGTACTCGTGTGAAGAATGATTAAGTGTTAGGCAGTTAGGTCACAATACAGAAGAGTTAGGTTGTAATAATAGCGACTAATTACTGTTTTGAACAACCTACTTATGTAGTTAGGCGCTATGCTTGTGTGGAAGTAGGTTCTACTCGTATTTTTGTTGTCAACTCATAAAAAAACATACATAACTAGTGGTTCGCCCCGAACTATGAACTCGCGACCCCATATCTCAGCAAACCCTCGACCGATTTGGCTCATGTTCGAACTTAATAATTCTCTTGGCCTCATTTACCTGCCTACCAAATTTCATGACGATCCGACTAAATTTACTCAAGTTATCGTCGAACGAACATTCATTCATACATACATACAAACGCCGGATTGTTCCAGTAGACTCGGAGAACTTCGCTCGCTTCGCTCGCTCGTTCAAAAAACTCCCGGAAACATCTTTCCATAACATAATTTCAATATCTATGATTATGAGCCTCACTCATATATCCTGATATCCTCGATCAACGTTACTAGAATAGAGCTGATGATATTTTAATGGCCAAAGAGATCTTCTTGAAAGAGCTAAGAACACTCTCGATCAAGTCACCCTTCGAACAAAAGACACTGAGGGTGGTATTAATAGTGGTCTGAGATCACCTGCTTGAGCTCCAACTCAAGTAGGTGATCTCAGAAAAGTCAAATACTAATGCCAAGCCTTGGCTAATGTCAAACTTGAGTAGCTGTCAGCATATTAATAGACAGTATCTTGAGATTGACATTGACATTAGCCAAGGCTTGGCATTAGCATTTGACTTTTCTGAGATCATCTACTTGAGTTCGATCTTGAGTCGACGACTATTAATGCCACCCTAAATCAAAATCGGTTCATGCGTTTGGGATCTACGACGCCCCAGACAGATAGGTACACACGACAGCACGTCGACCTTTACTCGCTAGCACTCTACTCGGTTACGTTACGGACGACTTTGCAACAAAAGTGTACAGTCTGACGTGCTGTCGTGTGTACACAAGTTAAACTTTTAACACCTGTCTGTTGGGTCCGGAGTTAAAACAGAGACTGCATTAGTATACTAATGTTAATAGTATCAATGAGGTTGGGAAATTCGCATCGACAGTTACTTGGTAGCTAAATTGGTAGAGCGCCTGCACGGTATGCAAAAGGTTGCGGGTTGTCCTGTCCTGAGCGAATTTTAAATATCTTCATAGTGCAATAATGTTATAAAAATGTGTGCACTTCCGCTCAGAAAAACCGCAACTGCGAAGTGACGACACAATAATAATAATGTCCCTATCATCCATTGCGCAACCGCCATTGTTTCTAACTGTAACGTAGCGTAAAACCACTAAAGTTACTCCTGTGACATCCGAAACATTGCGTTTCTGAATTCATCCTCTTGTCATTGAAATATGGCTCTGTATCCCTTGTATTTCGCTGCAGTTGTGTAAGAATAAAAGTTTTACTTCTACCGTAGCGTAGGTCCTTTTGTCTATTCGTGGCCATCTCTCTTTTATATTACGTGCGGTATCCGAAGAATATTGGGCCAGTATTTTAGAAGATTGTTTGTTTAAAATTTTCAGTCCGTGACGGTCGTGGTGGCCTTAATGAAAAGGTTTTACTCTGTTTTGCCTTACGTTATACGATTGTTGTTATATTATTTTGGTGACATAAAGGTCATCGTGAAGTCTTAGTGTTGTTACAATTTTGTTTCTCGATGTTTCCTCTTTGACTGATCGATGCCAGAAGGTCTATTTGCTACATGAGTCCACTCGCGTTGTCAACGTTTCGAAAATGTTTCGTTTGGTAAGACACAGATTTTGAGACTAAAGGTCCAACGATAGCAGCGTGGCGGGAAATGAAATATTTTCACAGTAACTGGTGATTTTGGGCAGTAACTGGTTTTCAGAGCAAAACAAAGCTTAATTATTGCGGCTCTGTTGTTTGGAATATTCAAAAGAAAACAATTTCATTGTCGTGATACAAAATGTGCTGAATAAAAAAAAAAAACTATTTAAACAATTTCCTGCCATGCTACTTTCATTGAACTTAAATAAACCCCGATTCTGTTGGATAGTTAAGGCTGTGTCAACACAGCTTTAGTTTGCGTCACCGCAATGAAATGAAATGCAACACAAATTAACTGCTTATGTGCAGGTTCATTAATATTTAAACTTTAACAAACCGTTGGTTGCGACTACTGTTTAATCTGGGGACATTCGTAGCTACGTTACGTTTATATTTGACGTAAAATGACGTGGCATATTGGCCAGAGGGCACGTTAATTTTGGTTTTAGTTACCAGTTAGGTATTCTAATTCTAGGGCATATTATCAGAAGTACAATTGGAAGCGCCAACTGTGTCAAATGTATGGAGCAGCAGATTTTAGAAACTTCAGAGTTGACTCTACAATAAAATTTGCTTGTATCGAACTGGAAACAATCTCACCGTATCTTGCTTGATTGCTAATTATTAGTAATCGGCAAGATACGGATAGCTGGTGACCATTTGACTTATTTTATCGTACGGTCGGCCACAGATACCCCATGGCAGCTCTTACCGCGCGCGGCATAAGGGCGCCAATCGAACAGAAAGGGGTATCCTAACGTGTGGCCGACTGTACAAGGCTGGGAGTTGGTGGGCTGATATAGTAGACTTCGCTTACTACCGTACTCAGAGTCGTTTAATTGTCCATTAAGGACGACTTAAGCAAAGGATTTTTATTGAATTATTTCGTTAAGTGGTTCGATTAAACGACTCTGAGTACGGCAGTTAGTCTGAGAGATCTAAAAGGTTTCTGAATTGAGAAATTTGCTAAGCAAATGGGTAAGTATCGTCCTGTCTCTGCAGATTTCTCACAAAAGAGCGTGACAGAGCGATACGTAAGTATGTGCTTAGTAAAATTCTCAACTCAGAAACCGGGCCATATTGTTTTTGCCGGTCGCAGTTGAAAGTTCGTTTTGTCAACTATCTATTCTCGGTTAGCGTAGCTTCTGCCCCATCCGTCCACCCAGTTACGTCCCGTCCTGTCACTCCGTTCACACGGTGCTGCATATTCAACCGAGGTCGGTACGCATCCCTCGGCGAATTAACTAAAGCCTTCCACTGACATTTCGCTGGTCCCTTGCCTGGTTTGAATATTCTCGTGTCAGCCAGGGAATGCGGTTTGCCTCAAATATTATTTTGAATATTTCTTGACTACTTATTGTATGAGCGATGGTATGTGGGATGGAGCGCAGCATATTAGGCGTAAAGCGGATTGACCGGGTCCGGAACACCATGCTGCGCGCAAAAACGCGAGGATGTTGGAGCTGCAACCGCCAAATTGAAGTGGAACTGGGCCGGCCACGTTTGCCGCATGGGTCCAGATAGGTGGGCGAAGATCGCCACCGACTGGACCCCACAAGATGGGTACCGGCGCCGCGGCAGACCGAGACGGAGATGGCGGGACGACCTCACAACCTTTCTGCCGGGGTGGCAAGACGCAGCCGAGGATAGAGAGGAGTGGAAGAAAAAAGGGGAGGCCTTTGCCCAGCAGTGGGACACTATAGAGGCTACATAAAAAAAAAAAACTTATGTATGGTCTAAAGCACTAACCCGTGCTAGGGAATTTTATAAAGATTTTTATAAGGTTAAAAAATTACCCATTGGGTAGTGTAGATAAGTGCAAACTAGATGGCGCCCCATCGTCCGTAAGACGAGTTTCAATGAGGTTATAAAATTCGCAAAGACGGTACTTGACTCGGTAGCTCAATTTGTAGAGCGCCTGCACGGAATGCATGAGGTTGCGGGTTCAAATCCTGTCCCGAGCAAACTTTTTAACCTCATAAAAATATTTATTTATTGACTGTTCTATTAAATTCATGGAAGAGAGGAAAAACTAAACTAGACTTAAGTCTGTAACGTAATGGCGTGTCGATGGCGTCCAAGTTGAAGGACCAAACCGGGACTTCCTCATTTTCACCTACAACCAGCGAATTAATTCTCTAGAATTAGAATCAGAATATACTTTGCGGTTTTTAAAAAAAAAAAAAAAAGACCTAAAAAAAGCATTCATAAATCGTAATTGAAACCGTCAACTGGGAGCCCATTTTGGAACTTTGCCTTACAGAGTCATGCCCCTGCTGGTATATTCGCAAAAAATCTATTTGCAGAGCAACAGCGAACTGGATAACATCCGCTCGCTGCAGTGCAATTTTTGCGTTAGCAACTGTACTAAGAATTTGGTTGATTTCATCTTGTACACACTACAGGGTGCACTCTAAGTCGATAGCGAAACTTTAAGTAGGCTATTTACTGATCAATATAAACAACTTTTACCAGGTGGCGAAAAAAATGGAGTGAAAAAAATATCTGCTGTTCCATACAAAAGGTCGACTCAGTACTGCGCCAAATGTATGAAACAGCTGATATTTTTTTCGCTCCATTTTTGTCGCCAACTAGTACAAATTGTTTGTAGTGATCAGTGGACAGCCTACTTAAAGTTCCGCTATCGACTTAGAGTGCACCCTGTAGTGGTTCGCCCCGAACTATGAACTCGCGACCCCATATCTCAGTAACCCCTCGACCGATTTGGCTCATGTTCGAACTTAAAAATTCTCTTTACCTCCTTTAGCCGCCTACCAAATTTCATGGAGATCCGACTAAATTTACTCAAGTTATCGTCGAACGAACATTCATACATACATACATACATACAAACGCCGGATTGTTCCAGTAGACTCGGAGAACTTCGCTCGCTTCGCTCGCTCGTTCAAATACTAGTGGTTCGCCCCGAACTATGAACTCGCGACCCCATATCTCAGTAACCCCTCGACCGGTTTGGCCCATGTTCGAACTTAAAAATTCTCTTGGCCTCATTTACCTGCCTACCAAATTTCATGACGATCCGATTAAATTTACTCAAGTTATCGGCGAACGAACATTCATACATACATACATACATACATATATACATACATACATACATACATACATACATACATACATACGCCGGATTGTTCCAGTAGACTCGGAGAACTTCGCTCGCTTCGCTCGCTCGTTCAATTATAAATTTCCTATGGATAATAATACTGTTTAAAAAGCGGTGGTGGTCTTGTGGGTAGAAAAGTGGACTCTGAAGTGAAAGGTCCTAGGTTCGATTCCCGGTGCGGGCATATATCTATGACTTTGATTAATTTCAAAGTTACTTACATTTGTGAATTGTAGTAGCAATACCAATAGCTGACGGTGAAGGAAAACATCGTGAGGAAACCTGAGCGTATGAGGCATTATACCATCAACGCAAAAATCGCCAACCCGCATTGAGCACGCGTGGTGATTAAGCTCGAACTCTCTCTCAGAGAAGGCCTTTGCCCAGCTAGTGGGACATGTACAGGCTACATCTTTCTTTTAATAATACTGTTCAATAATGTTTTTTTCCGACAATATTTAATTACCTCTTTTTATCAAACGATTTTCAGTGCCATGCCTTTGAGCACGTTCCCTTTTTATCTCGAGTACCTTAGGGAAATGCTTTTCTTTAAATTATTTTTTGCTGGTAATGTAAAGAGAACCTTGAACCATGATTACAGAGACGCAAATTAGACTTTGCCAATCCTACCACATCGTGTGAGCCAGCCTATAATCATTTGAACCAATAAAGACGGATAGGTCTTTATTGGTTCAAATAATTTGTAGGCTGGCTCATACTATTTCGGGGCTAAAACTCTACCGAACGGCTCCCACTCAGCCAGGTTTCATTTAGAATTAATTAAGTAGTCCATGGGATAGGGCTGCTTTTAATTTGACTTTCGTAATTGTCATTGCTGTCTGGAACAAAACCTATTCTGGCTTCGTAATTACTAAACCTCAGGCCTAGGGACTCTACTCTGTAATCGTTTGAATATCTGACGAACTATAGTTAAGAAAACCAAATATGATGTTTTTTTTCGAGTCAGTAGTCACTCACTATCTACCTACTGACTCGAAAAAAAAACATCAGATAGAAAAAAAAATCACGCACGGAGACGCTTACACGGTTACGTTACGGGCAACTTTACCACCATAAAAGTATACACTCTGACGTGCTGTCGTGTGTACTAAGTATTAAGTATGATTTTAACGTAATTAAACTTTTTTACGTAGACTAAATCTAAGAAATATGTAACTCACGACAGTGGCGCTAACTAGTGAGAAACGCATCCAAAAAGAAGATATGATTTTCTTTCCATTGGCGGCGCTATTTGTGCCTAAGTTTTCACCTTAAGATTGGACGTTAGCAATATGGCGGGAAATTCAACAATTTCACAGTTTTTTACATTTTGTAGCTAAACTGAGCTAATTTTGTTCAGCGATTTTTCGTTCGCGGCAATAACATAGTATTCTTTTCATTATTGTAAACAACAGAACAACAAATAATTCAGCCGATTATGTGTTCTGG
Source organism: Zelleria hepariella (assembly GCA_949319315.1). Taxonomy (NCBI): domain Eukaryota; kingdom Metazoa; phylum Arthropoda; class Insecta; order Lepidoptera; family Yponomeutidae; genus Zelleria; species Zelleria hepariella. Next base: position 3,234,113 of record OX439392.1, on the reverse strand, counting down.
TCTACGACAAGTTTTTCGGACAGTGCCACTGCTTCGTAGACCAGAACACATAATCGGCTGAATTATTGTTGTTCTGTTGTTTACAATAATGAAAAGAATACGGTTTTATTCTCGCGAACGAAAAATCGCTGAACAAAAATAGTTCAGTTTAGCTACAAAATGTTTACGTACATTTGTGAATTTGTAGTAGCAATACCACGCGCTGACGGTGAAGGAAAACATCGTGAGGAAACCTGAGCGTATGAGGAATTATAACCTCAACGCAAAATCGCCAACCCGCATTGAGCATGCGTGGTGACGGCCTTTGCCCAGCTAGTGGGACATGTACAATTGTACAGGCTACATCTTACTTTTTTTTTCTTACTTTTCCATTTTGTAGCTAAACTGAGCTATTTTTGTTTAGCGATTTTTCGTTCGCGGCAATAAAACAGTATTCTTTTCAATATTGTAAACAACAGAACAACAATAATTCAGCCGATTATGTGTTCTGGTCTACGACAAGTTTTTCGGACAGTGCCACTGCTTCGTAGACCAGAACACATAATCGGCTGAATTATTGTTTTTCTGTTGTTTACAATAATGAAAAGAATGTTATTGCCGTGAACGAAAAATCGCTGAACAAAAATAGCTCAATTTAGCTACAAGATGTAAAAAACTGTAAAAAATTTGAATTTCTCGCCACGTTGCTATCTTTCCACCGTAAACTAAGTAGACACCTACATGTCCAATATCCCGTTTTACCATTTAAAAGGGATGCTTAATTTCCTACCGCGAAGCTTCTACACCTACAATAACTACATTGAGGCTTTCCCACAATGCCTGTGCATTTCTAGACCAAGTTGATAGCCTTCAAACTTCCTTCAAGGTATTGGAAAAGGAATAAGGAATTCCTTGAGGATATGGGATATTGATTGAGGAAGCGTTTCATAGCTACTGACACTAACTTTAACAGTTAAGGCGCCGTGCATAGTGAATCGCCCGCGCGCAAAGACAAATGCACAAAATCGATTCCTGTATCAAATACACTAAAAAAAATCGAAAATGTTCACATATCAAACCCTAGAATTAGTTGAGACCTATCTAACACAGCCAGTTTCATGTTGATATCCATAACAGATTGCAAGATGTTTTGCTTGAAAAAAAGTGCGCTGCCTATTTTTTTCAAGCAAAATATCTTCAAAACGTTTATGAATGTCAACACGCAACTGGCTATTTTAGATAAGTCTCACCTAATTCTGGTCTCACCTAATATTAGGGTTTGATATGTGAACATTTTCAATTTATTTAGTGTATTTGAAACAGGAATCGATTCTGAGCATTTTTCTTTGCGCGCCGGCGATTCACTATGCACGACGCCTTAAGTTATGAAAGAAATCAAGTTATTTTTGCCTTTTTAGTGCGTATATGAAGGCCGTTTTTTTATGTAAGCGACACACAATGTCGATTTCGCACTTGACAAACTAGGGGTATACCTGAAAATCAGCTCATTTATAGGAGCGATTGCAAAAAATTACGGTTACATCTAAATATCTTTACATTTTTATTTAGCTGCCGCAGTCACTGGTAGTAAGGATTATCTTCTTATTAATTTTGTTACGCAGTAACATTTGGAGACGAAACGTTTTATCTAGTCAGGACTAGAACTCCTGACCACTGGTTTAAGATGATTTAGGCTCGTTATATCATTCACAGTTTAAACTCAGACCATCGATTAAACCTCGCATTTAGCATGAAAATTAATCGACAATTAATGAAAAGATTAATCTTTTCATTTAAGGCTGGAAGATAGCAGCGTAGCGGGAAATTCAAAATTTTTACAGTTTTTTACTACAAAATGTCAGTTTAGCTACAAAATGTAAAAAACTGTGAGAATTTTGAATTTCCCGCCACGATGCTATCGTCCACCCTTAAACTAACTTTTTTGGTTTAAACTGTGATTGATATTACGGGCCTTAGTAGGTTGTCTTTTTGACCAAATTCTAATGTAACAGCAAAAAAATACAATTTATGTAATATAGTCATAGATAGCTCCCTAATGTGACACTCTAATCAAATGGTCGACTTTAGTACGGTCGGCCACAATCTCAGATACCCCATGGCAGCTCTTATCGCGCGCGGCATAAGGGCGCCAATCGAACAAAAAGGGGTATCTGAGTCTGTGGTCGACTGTACCTACCTACCCACTGAACATTTTACACTATTTGAATAGCACTAAAAACTGAGTATCCGTTAGTGGTTTTATTTCATTATCAGCTCTAATTAAGCTCGCGTAGTTAATTAATACGAGTACGTCGGACTGATTTTTGACTTTAATTCCATCTCGAATTAATTGATCTCTACGAGATTAATCGAGAGCTAAAATTCTCCCTACGCAACGTGACCCAGAAAAGTACAGAAGTAGACCCGACTGCACGTCAGATTGTACACTTTTATTGTAAATTCGCCCGTAATGTAGGCGAGTTGAGTGCTAGCGTGTAAGGGTCGACGTGATGTCGTGTGTACCAATATAGGGTTCTATAGATGTGGTCGTCTAAACGACTCCACACTGTTCGCGTTTACACAATTTTACAGCGTCCAGTCAGTAGCAACTTCAATGCGTGAAGTGACCAATCGGACGCTGCTGGTACGGTCGGCCACAGTCACAGATACCCCCTGGCAGCTCTTACCGCGCGCGGCATAAGGGCGCCAATCGAACAAAAAGGGGTATCCTAGCGTGTGGCCGACTGTACCTATTCTGTAATGTGCACACGCTAAAAGCTTTCTTTTCTTTTTCTTTTTGTCTGTTTTTTAGAGGGTTTGTTTGTCAGTTTAGCGGGTTATTTTTTTATTAGTTCACCAGCTATTGAATGAACGAAATCGCAAAAAGGCCATTTCATCCATTTAATTGACTTCTCATTATATTTTCCTTAACTTAAACTTTGCCGTCTTTGTCCATTTGCGGAAACTAGAAAATGGGCGACGTGTATTTAAACTATTTACGCTTCTACCTCACAAAATATGAGCACCAAATCCGTAAAGATTAGGCAGTTTATTTATGACGTGCAAAATTTACTACCGCTCGGGCCAAAACGCTAACTGAATTTTATCTGCACTCACGGCACAGGCGTTCATTCTAAACTCTTCGATGGCAGGCCTTACTGCAGCAAATTTGGTGCCGAGTGCTCGGGGATTATTAAAATTTGTCATGAAGAGACAAATATAACCGAAAACCAGACTGCAGTGGCGTCCAAAATGAGGGTTATTCTCTTATGTAGAGTCGATAATTTCACCGAGTTTCAGTATTCCTATTTTCCACAATGCTTAATTATTTCCGATAGAAGATAATTTGAACTCAAATAAAAAGAAAACCTCATGAACATCAACGAAACTTTTCTCTTCTTAACAGTATTAGTAATAACATTTGAACTAGAAAGGCTTGAACGGCCAGAAGATGAATAAAAAGAAAAATTTAATTAAACACTGCTTAGGATTTTCTTTTATTTATACCGAAGTACCCTATTATTACATACAGGTAAGAAATAAAATTATGACAATAAAATACGAGAGCTGGAAGTGGAATGAGTCATAAAAGAATGGAATTTGAGCGATGTCGTAAATTTTGAATTTAAAAATTATAAAGACCCGAAAGTAGAAATTAAGAAGTAAAATGAAAGAAGAAGGATGGTTAGGAAAAGGTGAAGTAATGGTTACACCGTTACAACCTGAGGCACGCAAGCCTACACCGTAACCCAGGTACCTATTCGCGTTCGAGTAGTCGCGTCACCTATTAGTGTGAGTGGAGATGCCACTGGACGCTGTAGATATAAATGATCTATATTCTCGATGCAAACGTCTAAGTTTTTGCATGACTCTACGTAGAGCTTGGCCGTCTGCAATCATCATTTTTCTAGCAAAAAAACATGTGAAGCAAACAATGTTCGCCGCAAAATTCGCCGCAGTAAACCCGGGCCTTCAATTGGAAAATCTTTGCGCCTTTTATGCGCATTACGGTACCGAGATGTATCGGGAGTTTGCGCCTTTGGCAATGACTGAATCTTGCCTCCGCGCAGAATTTATTGAGCGTTTATACCTTGTTATTTATGAGCGACGCTGGATAGGGGCTTCAGAAGGCTGCGCCAGGTTTTAATTAGCTCTGTTGACACTTCGTGCGACCAAATGGGATGCAAAAAGCTCAGTTCGATGGTTTCTCTTCTAAAGCGCATTACAGATGTACCTTTCTTATTAGGGTGGTATTCTAGAACGCTACTTAAACTCAGTTCAAACTAGAACGCTACTTAAACTCTGTTTAAACTCGGTTCAAACTAGAAAGCTCCTTGAACTCTGTTTAAACTCAGTTTAAGTAGAGTTTAGTAGTGTCGACTGTCGATAAAACAGTGCATGTTTTGATTTGACTATCCTAACATGCATTGCTTTATCGACAGTCTGAACTCTGTTTAAACTGAGTTTAAGTAGCGTTCTAGAATACCACCCTTAGGGTTTCACAAATAGCTAAGGCGCCGGACACACTGCCCCGGAGTTCCGCGTTCCGAGTTCAGAGTTCTCAGATTTGCTTCGCGAGAACTCCGAATTCTGAACGCTTCAGTGTGAACGGATCAAAGGAGCCGCATAGATAACAGTGAACTCGGAACTCCGAATTCTGACCGCTTCAGTGTGAACGGATCAAAGGAGGCGCATAGGTTACAGTGAACTCGGAACTCAGAATTCTGAACACGGAACGCAGAACACCGGGCAGTGTGTGGCCTAAGGGTTGCTAGTCTTTTATGTTATGTTTTTCAAATTAAAGTAAGATTTTGAGAATTCTGAGATGTGGCCTTTAATTTTTAGGCAACGAAACAATGTTCATCGATAATTGGTAAGGAAAGAAGAAATACATTTTATTTATTAAACATCACAATAACAAAATGTGATGAAAGGCTTGATCGTCAATTCCCTAGAAGTATTGTATTGTATTGTATAATTTATTTCAGAAATTAAATTCCATAGAAAAGATAAAATTCTTATCACTAATAAATTAATATATGAGATCACCCACTATAAATTAAAATTAAGATTAAAATTTTTGAAATTAAAAATTAGTATTAAAATATAATATTAAAATTAAAAATTATCAGAAGTGGGCCCTAGAGTGAAGCTTTCGCATCTCCCTAGGATATGGCCATGTGACTTGCAGATTAGATCGTTAGAGTGGAGCTAATCGGTGTGGGTTGCTTTGTTGTTGTCTGTGCCTGTTATTGTCTGGTTTGCTATATTAATTTATCGTATTTGGCAAAGACTCAATTTGGATTTTTGACGAAATTAAATTACCTAGGTGCCTACGTCCATACCCTTTTAAGCTTAGATATTAATCCAATAATATTTAAGGTATCAGCAAACTTACATCATTGCAATATACCTATCTTCCATCTATTGATATATTATGCGGTGCGGACACTATTTTCTACAACACCTCTGAAATTATTTGTGCATTCTTCCTTCCTCAAATTATTGACGTTTCAGTCACCCACAAACTGCTGATTCAGGCGGAAAGCTATTAGTAATAGTCCTAGATGCTTGACTAGTTCCTAAGTTCCTAACCATAAATATTTCATGCAAAATACGGTAGTCTTTGTTGTCCCATTAAGGCGCTGGGCATAGTGATTTAGCCCGCGCGCAAAGAGAAATGCACAAAATCGATTCCTGTATCAAATACACTAAACAAATTGAAAATGTTCACATATCAAACCCTAGAATTAGTTGAGATTTATCTAACACAGCCAGTTTCATGTTGATATCCATAACAGATTGCAAGATATTTTGGTTGAAAAAAAGTGCGCCGCCTATTTTTTTTTCAAGCAAAATATCTTCAATACGTTTATGAATGTCAACACGAAACTGGCTGTTTTAGATGGGTCTCTCCTAATTCTAGGGTTTGATATTTGAAAATTTTCAATTTGTTTAGTGTATTTGATACCGGAATCGATTTTGTGCATTTTTCTTTGCGCGCGGGCGATTCACTATGCACGGCGCCTTAAACAACCGATAGCCTTTTTTTACCTAACATTTGTCTTTGCCCTTCCTCGTCGACTTCTTGCCTCCTCTGATTTTCTATGGGTTATGATTTCCCTCAACTTCCGACATAAAAAATCCTAACAGTCCTCTTCTCCATCTTTCCAGGTTACCAAATGTCGCGCAAGTCGTGCACTGCGGGCGGCGCCCGCGGCGCCTGCATGTGGGTGCAGGAGTGCAACAGGGCGGGTGGTGTTCACACGGGTGTCTGCGTCGACGGGTTCATGTTCGGAAGCTGCTGCAGACTGCCCCCTGTCACAGGTAACTACGGGTGTCACAAAGTGACTGCTAGTGGGTGCAGGAGTGCAACAGGGCGGGTGGTGTTCACACGGGCGTCTGCGTCGACGGGTTCATGTTCGGAAGCTGCTGCAGACTGCCCCCTGTCACAGGTAACTACGGGTGTCACAAAGTGACTGCATGTGGGTGCAGGAGTGCAACAGGGCGGGTGGTGTTCACACGGGCGTCTGCGTCGACGGGTTCATGTTCGGAAGATGCTGCAAGCTGCCCCCTGTCACAGGTAACTACGGGTGTCACTAAGAGACTGCTAGTGGGTGCAGGAGTGCAACACGGGTTCATGTTCGGAAGATGCTGCCGGCTACCCCCTATCACACGTAACTACGCCTGTCACAGATACTGCGGGTGTCACAAAGTGACTGCATGTGGGTGCAGGAGTGCAATCGGGCGGGCGGTGTTCACACGGGTGTCTGCGTCGACGGGTTCATGTTCGGAAGTTGCTGCAGACTGCCCCCTGTCACAGGTAACTACGGGTGTCACTAAGAGACTGCTAGTGGGTGCAGGAGTGCAATCGGGCGGGCGGTGTTCACACGGGCGTCTGCGTCGACGGGTTCATGTTCGGAAGCTGCTGCCGGCTGCCCCCTGTCACAGGTAACTACGCATGTCACAGAGTCTACGGATGTCACAAAGTGACTGCAAGTGGGTGCAGAAGTGAAATCGGGCGGGCGGTGTTCACACGGGCATCTGCGTCAAAGGGTTCATGTTCGGAAGATGCTGCCGGCTACTTCCTGTCACACGTAACTACGCGTGTCACAGATACTGCGGGTGTCACAAAGTGACTGCTAGTGGGTGCAGGAGTGCAATCGGGCGGGCGGTGTTCACACGGGCGTCTGCGTCGACGGGTTCATGTTCGGAAGATGCTGCCGGCTGCCCCCTATTACAGGTAACTTCGCGTGTCACACAACTGTGGGTGTCACAGAGAGACTGCATGTGTATAGGGGTAAAAATACGGTATAGGTATTTGTAATCGTATGAGGTCGTGGCCCCTTGGCCAGCCTTCGTGTCAGTTTTGCTTAGGCCACCTAAGTTTAATAACGTCACAGGAGGATATAAGTGTGCAGGCAGTGTAAAAGGCCCTAAAACCAGAATCAGAATCAGTATCAATTTGTTTTATTCAATAGGCCATAAATAAATTATTTACATTGAACGTCAAAATATTATCTAAAGTAAAAAAAAGGTATATAAATCAGATACTTATTACTATCTAATACTAAGTATCTAGCTACTTTTTCCGGCCTTCAGGAACATTGAAAATGTGTAGGTACCACCTCAATTCGTAATATCCGCCTACCCAATATATACTTTTATACCTCAGGTACCTACCTATAACAAAAAGGGCGGCGTTACCTATGTAGTTGGATGTTCCCTCTTAGTGAGTATGATATTTTTTGGCTTATACTATTTTTCACACGCATTTTCTCCTATTATTTCAGAAACGCCGAGCCCAGTCACGGTTACAGAGAAACCCTACTCAGCGCCATCTAGCGTACCGAGCACGACAGTCCACACCGTCGAGGTCTCCACGCAGACGATATCGCGGCCGGGCTTTCAAACCCAAAGACCGTCGTTCATGACGAAGCCAATAGATGGCGCCCCATCCTACAGCTACAGGCCGCCAGAGCTAAACCTGCCTTCGCTAGGAAACGAACAAAATAGTGATATAGTTAATAAAATAATGCATAACAGTGTAAATAAGTACCAAAATAATGTAAATAACGCCCAGGATGCTAGTCCACACAACAAGATTTCTTCTAGTCTGAACGTAGGGGGGGCGCGGCCGAACGCGGTGCCTGAACAGCACGCAGATAATAGCATAGCTTCAGGTGAGTTAGTTCCCGCACTTTTATATAGATGGCGCTGTTTTTAATTATCTAGCGTAAATATATTATTTTAAAGTAATTTTTTGCCCACCTTTTCAGCGCAGCGATTTTCATATTTTTTTTCATAAGAATTTATTAAGATGATAGACAATGACTAGCTCACCTTTATAATTTTATTTATGTAGCCACCTGCAGTTTACTTTCACTGCAAACATTTTCATTGAAAGTTCATAGAAAAAAAAACTTGAATTTATGAAACACAATTGCAAAACCTAACAGAACCTAACATCAAACCCCACTAATTCCAGCCCAATGGATGTCGCGCCCGAGCAACATGAATACGCTTCATTGGCAAGCCACAACAGAGCCTACCTTCATCACAAAGCCTCGACCCTCGGCCTGGGAGAAGCCGGCCAGCAAGCCGAAGCCGACAAAGAAGTTCACCACAACGACGAACAAGCCACATAAGAACTACATGAAGCCGAAGGACCCAGCGTACAATATGATCAACAAAACGGAGGAGGTGACGACAACGGCGCCGATGCAAATGACGTCGGCTACTAGCAGTGTTGGTGAGTGTACCTTTTCCTGCGGGTTTTGGCTGTAGTAAAGGTTTCGTTTCTTTCTGGGCCATTTTTTTTATTATTTTGCAATCGATTTAAAGTTTTCTATGACCCGACAATATCAAAGCGAAAAATCCCCTGAACAGTATCTGCTGCCTAAAAGATTTTATTTCAGTGTTATTTTCATGTACGAACAGTTTTTGTTTTCACGATACTGGTTTACACGAGCGAGGTAAATGCTTCAGATTTTAAAACAATATGTTTTACCCAGAATACAAACATAAGAATATTCAAATATAGCTTAAAACTTGCCATTCGAGACATAGACCCTCATTATTTATTTTCAAGCTTTACGCGTAAGTTATTGACAGAAGTTTATTTTTTAACTAACGCGCCACCTTTATGTTCTGGTTTTGGAACGTTTCCCTTCGTTGCGAATTTTATCTGTGGTGTTTCGTTCGTGGCGTGGCGTGCATGTGGGTGTGTGTTGATGAGTCTGTGACTTTGACAGCTGACAGCTCCACTATTCTGTGCACACGGCTCACTACTGAGTTCACCATTTTGTCAGTGTGGAGTGTGTGTTGCATTGCAATCAAATAAAAACATTTTATACATGGAACCAGTTGTAGATATTGAGGAGTAGTTGTTAAAATATGGTTTAGCATTAAATTAATAGTCTGTCTTTTCTGGTCCTCATTTAGTTTCAGTTTTAGCCTGAGCTCCATACTATCGAGAAACAACACCTTTATGACTTTACATTGGCGCTCCGATGACGATGTCCATTGCGGAATGGTGACCTCGAGAGGGGAAGAGATCGATTAGCAGACCACTAGCAAGATGGTCCGATGATATAGCCCAATTAGCCGGAAAACAGTGGTTACGTCTGGCACAGGATCGTGAGAGGTTGCGTGAGCATGAAGAGGCCTTTACTCAGCAGTGGGTGTTAACAGACTGATTATGATGATGATGATGATGATCATATTGGCAGAGGCGACAAGACCTACCGCACTTTAATCCTGGCACTCGGTTTCGATCGTTTGCTGACCGTAGTGTGCCCATTTTATGACCATAGGTATCTAAAGCCAAAAGCATAAAAGGGTCACTTATAATAAATCAATCAAGAACCGGAGGGGTATATCACATAGGTTCTACAGAAGAGCTGGCTTAGCATGAGTGCCATAAACCACATTGATACGATATTTTAATCCACGATATCGACATAGGTTTATCGAGCTATAGGTATCGAAACATCGATTAATAAGCCAGCAGAAAGTAAGACTGCGTTCACGGTCTATGACAGGTTATTGTGATTAGGTACCTACCAACTCAGGCGTAATTTTTAGGACTTTGGCTGACTTATGGAAGACTAGCTGTTGCCCGCGACTTCGTCCGCGTGAACTACAGAAAAAAGATATGTGGTTTACATTGCCCCTAAGTCCCAAATTCTGATGTCTAAGCTATCTCCATTCCAAATTTCATCCAAATCCGTCAAGCCGTTTCAGCGTGAAAGAGTAACAAACATCCATCCATCCATAGTTACAAACTTTCGCGTTTATAATACCTGGTAGGATTTAAGTAAAATTTACACAAGATACTCTCTCTGAGAGAAGGCCTTTGCCCAGCAAGTGGGACATGTACAATTCGTACGTCAGTACGTTTTCTTAGTTTAATTGTATCTTATTCTTTAAGTAATTTCAATTCATGTTTACTAGATGCAACCATTAATTTTGTTAATCAGTCACGGACGTGTGGGAGCGGGGTCTTCTGATACAGGTTCTTTGTACTTAATAGGAGGCCCCAGCAGAAACTTATGTAATGAAAATCTGGTTCTTGAAATAAACATTTATTATTACATTTATTATTATTATTACAATTTTACAGGCTACATATCTCATATCTTACACAAGATATTTCTTTATTTGGTGGCGCTATTTCATCGTGGCAAACGGAAAAATTGGTTCAATAGACTATGATTACAGAATACATAAACCCCACTAATTAATGAAATTATCTGTCGTAATTACACGGCACAACTTATTTACCAAAGGCTTACGGGTTTTTGTTGTCAAACGCCTGATTGAGGAAAAAATCATCCTTTTCTTTCAGACCTTCCTGTTCTCTTATTATATACCGACTGACAAAAAATACACACCTATATCACACCTAGATGTATTTTATACTGTGCTCAATGTAAATTCATTCCATTGTTGTATTTTTGATAATAACGTAACTAACCTACCTAAGGCTAGCAAACGATGTGCTTTCAAGACTGTTGGTTAATTCAATGACAAGATAATTATCATAAAACAGTTTGTGAGAGGCACGGGTTTCATTCAAACTGTAAGACGCTCTAATTTTTAGGAACTTTCGTAGTGTTTCTCTTGCATGCGTTTGTAAGAAAAATGGTCACGGATTCCTCTGAGGTGAGGTACCTACTTAGTTGCGTTGAAATTCTAACCTGTACAAGCTAAAATCGTCATGCGTCATGTGGCAATCAATAATGACGCAAAGAAAAATGGAAGTTGAAGACAAACAACGAACTCATAAGCGCTCTGATGTAATTTTGTAAACGTCGAATCTGTTTGCGATTTACCAACCTTTCAAAACCATGTTTCCAGAATGCGGCGTGACATCCATGTGGCCGCGGCCAGAGACACGCATAATGGGCGGGAAGGACTCCAGCTTCGGGCGGTGGCCGTGGCAGGTGTCCGTCAGACGGAACTCGTTCTTCGGGTTCTCTTCCACACACCGGTGTGGCGGCGCCATCGTCAACGAGGGCTGGATCGCCACCGCGGGGCACTGCGTTGACGAGTAAGTTCATCTTTAGTCTTAATATGGTATTTTGCTCATCAATCAATTACGGTATCATGCAGCTGGGGCTGGGCGTAGGGCGTCTTCTTTCAAACTATCTACAATCTTTATTAGTTTGTATAGCACTGCACCCTAGGCAAAAGGTGACGCATCAGTAAAACCATGCAAGATTCGAAGGAGTCAACTATTTTCGTGCACAAGAATGTGTTTTCTATCTATAATCTAACAACGTATAAACTCACGCTGGAAGAAAAAGTATTGCTCTCATTTTCTCTCTTGTAACGCGAGAAAAAAATATACACTCGTTGTAGACACAGACCTTTTTTTCTTTTATAAATAATTTGTTTTTGGCAAATTTTGCGCCGCGGATTATCAATTAGGAGCAGGAGAAGCTGGAGACTGGTAGACAGTGGAGGGGCACAAAAGCGCTCCGTGCCTGCAGCGCTGAAATGGTACAAATGCAAACGTTTAAAGGATAAGAATTAAAGTTTAATAAATAAAAAGTATCGAGCTATTTGAAAAGTCCTAGAATAAAAGTTGTTGGAAATAACATTTAGTAGTTGACGTGTTTCAAGAATAAAGCTATTTAAAATTTACCTTGTATATCTGGACCAAGAGACTATCTAACGTGTAAAAGGAAGTTTAAAAATAAACTGAGTTAGTAACAAAAAGTGGAGATTCCAAGGCAACGTTTAAAACACTCTCCCGGTCGTGCTCAGAATAAAACAAACAAGTAGTTGCTGGGTAAATGTAAAGACTTTAACAATGTCGTTGGGGAGGCAGGTAGGTTTAGTCAGTAAGTTTCAAGCAAAGTTGTAAGTAAAACTTACCCCGGCAGAAGTTGCTCACGTTGGTTGGTACTTAAAAATTGATATTCTGTTGGAGCTCTGCTTACTCTTTTTATTTCAGTGTTTCGACTCTATCACTGAGCCTTTTCTGTCCGTCTGTCTTACCCAGAGATGGGCACGTACCCGGGTATATACCCACCTGTGGGTATTTACCCGATATGTACCCGGTAAATACCCGTATGCACCCATTTGCTGGGTACATTCAATTTGTGATTTCAAGTCTAATGAAAATTATTAAAATGAAAAACCAAGTATGCCAATCAGTTCTAAACCATGTTCCCTACGCAAAGTACGTCTTAGTGATTTTTCGTTGAACGCATATTTACAAAGTTATGCATGTTTTTGTAATTTCTTTGTATGAAAACGAATATTCATAAGGACATTTGTCTTATATTTTTATAGAATTAACAACCGGTATGTTTAAAAAGTACTTTGTCATACTTTATATGACTAATATAATAGTTTTTAATATGAATTTAACAATAATTATTATTGATTAGGAACCAAGTGTCAAAAATTGATACTTACATTGAAACGTTAGATAATACACTGATGAAGTCAGGTCATTTCGGTCTAATTAAAATGCGAACACAGGTTAAGTGTTGCAAATAACAAAAAATTATAATCATAAAGTATGGTTTTATGTTTGTTCTCCCCGAACAAAGAATAACTAAAACTTATTAAATTCGTTTATTTTATTTTGCAAATGGCATTGTGCTCAAAATGCTATACGGTGAAATGTAAGCCGTCCAGCCACCTCATTACGTCCGAGTCGGCCTCATCTACACCGCCGCCTTGGATGGCGAACAGCAGGTAGTCTTAGTTGATGTGGAACATCGTCTGAACCCGCCCGCACACGCAACTCGGGTCCGACCCACAGTTACATTTTGTGTATTTAGCTCCGCACACCTTCCCCGTAAGACCCGGAATCTATTTATTTGAGTCCAGTGCTTTCTGGGAAGATGGAAACCTGGCACACGGATATCTGGCTCGGACTCGAGATGCTTGTTAGGCAGGTCCACAGATGTCCACCGATCCCGCCATTTCTCCATCAGCGTTCTGTCGTCCTGCAAGAGTTCATGGGCCTGCATGGCATGGCAAATTATCTCTCTGATGGTAGGCGAAGATCACTAAGGGTTACCTGAAGATAAGGTACTAGTGACAGCCGCACAGATATGCCGCACCTGTCCAAGGCGGCGGTGTAGATGAGGCCGACTCGGACGTAATGAGGTGGCTGGACGGCTTACATTTCACCGTATAGCATTTTGAGCACAATGCCATTTGCAAAATAAAATAAACGAATTCCTAAGTTTTAGTTATTCTTTGTTCGGGGAGAACAAACATAAAACCATACTTTATGATTATAAATTTTTGTTATTTGCAACACTTAACCTGTGTTCGCATTTTAATTAGACCGAAATGACCTGACTTCATCAGTGTATTGTCTAACGTTTCAATGTAAGCATCAATTTTTGACACTTTGTTCCTAATCAATAATAATTATTGTTAAATTCGTATTAAAAACTATTATATTAGTCATACAAAGTATGACAAAGTACTTTTTAAACATACCGGTTGTTAATTCTATAAAAATATAAGACAAATGTTCTTATGAATATTCGTTTTCATACAAAGAAATCACAAAAACATGCATAACTTTGTAAATATGCGTTCAACGAAAAATCACTAAGACGTACTTTGCGTAGGGAACATGGTTTAGAACTGATTGGCATACTTTGTTGTTAATTTTAAGTCACAAATTGTATATACCCAGCAAATGGGTGCATACGGGTATTTACCGGGTATATACCCAATGTACCCGGTAAATACCCGAATGGGTAGATTGGGTATATACCCACCGCCCATCTCTGGTCTTACCTCCTTTACCTTTGTAGGTTAGATAGTAGGTAATAAGAAATAAAAATAGTAGGTACACACAACTAACAGGCGTCCAACTTTGTGTCATTATAGTAGGTACTTAGTTAGATATCTAATAAGTAAACCGCAATGGGAGAATATTTTTCTTAAAATATTTTTTATTATAAGAATCTACGTAATTGGCCTCACATATGTATATTAATATTTGACGCTTGCTTCATTCAGAATTCAGCCCACATTGTAAACCATTCCCACCAAAGTCACAAAAACTCAGCCCACTGTTGATTTTTTATGGCTTCACTTGACCTTTGTTTGATGAGATGAGACCTACAGCTTTGTGAAAGTTTTTTGGAAATATCATATTCATGTTTTTAGTTTCGGACCAATAAACATTGAAATATATTTTCGTTTAGCAAAAATGAACAGATTTTCTGCGAAAAGACCGTCGTAACAAGTCAAAGTTGCTTTCTTGGAAAAATACGATGTATTTTCTTGTGAGTTTTAATGTAAACAGCAATATCTACCCTCAGGGCTTGTCCACAGTAAAGTAGCTAGAAAAACGGAATCAAGGTTTGAGTAGGGGCAACCCTTTGATAGACATACAAATGTTTTGATATTTTATTTTTTTCTCTAGCCCTCTCTCTATCAAATTCACTCAAGTAGATTTGTGAGGGATGAAAATGTATTTCAGCCGTCTATGATACGTATTTTTCTTTCTTGATCTTTCTGAACTTCATGATACTGACGTCTTAAGAGGGTTACACATTGTGTACGATATGGACATCCTTTACGAATTCGAGGTATTATGTCGACACGAAGAAACCGAAGTGCTATGTATATGAGGGGTTGCGCACTAGCTGATATAGTTCGACCTAAGCCAGGCGATAGAAGGAGTCATTGGTAGCCTCTGTTTGTCCATTTCTAAACATATGCTTCTCCCAAAAAATTCCACTGTTGGCGGTTTGCTGCCTCATCTAGTCGTAACCCACTGTTTATTTCTTTCCTTTCCAGTCTCCTAACCTCTCAAATCCGGATACGCGTCGGCGAGTATGACTTCTCATCCGTCTCGGAGCAGTACCCTTTCGTGGAGCGAGGCGTCGCCAGGAAGGCTGTCCATCCGAAGTACAACTTCTTCACGTACGAGTACGATCTAGCGTTAGTGAAGCTGGAGGCACCCGTCCAGTTCGCGCCGCATATAGGTTAGTGGAGATGGAATTTAGTGAATTTACGAAATATAGTGAAATAATATGCCATGATTCGCCGATGCCACGTTTCGCCGACGACGCCACGTTTCGTCGGCACCACAATAATAACATAAAATAAAATAAAATAAAATAAAATAGCAAAGCAAAGCAAAGCGAAGCGAAACAAAGCAAAGCAAAGCAAAGCAAAGCAAAGCAAAGCAAAGCAAAGCAAAGCAAAGCAAAGCAAAACAAAACAATTAAAACAAAACAAAATAAAATAAAATAAAATAAAACCAGAATGATATTAAGGGTCAATTCAAAGTCAAACAGTTATTTTTTTTTATTTGTAGCTAAACTGAGATATACAATTTTATGTTCAGCAATTTTTGTTTCATGGCAAGAAAATTGTTTTCTTTTCATTATTCTAAACAACAGAACAACCATAATTAAGTTGATTTTCTAGTCGACAAATCAGTGGTACCTACCTTCTGCCCAAAAAACTAGAAGTTTGAGATAATCTGCCGAATTATTTTTGTTTAGTATATCGAAAACAATACTATTTTATTCACTTGAAATAAAAATCGTTGAGATTCAGCAAAAATTGCTGAACCAAAAATGGAAAAAAAAAATTGTGCATTACCGGCAACGCTTTTTCATTGAACCTTAAATGAAAAATAAAGTTATTGCATTCCGGAATAATTATTTATTTGGTACAGTCGGCCACACGCTAGGATACCCCTTTTTGTTCGATTGGCGCCCTTATGCCGCGCGCGTTAAGAGCTGCCATTGGATATCTGTGAATGTGGCCGACCGTACTAGTTTCGTTCTTTGCCCGCGACTTCGTCCTATGACTTGGCGTGGATCTCAGAACGCAAAACGGGCAATACCTAAGTTTAGTATCCTTATAGCTTAGCAATCTTAGAATAATTAGTAACTTAGTAATCTTAGTAACTTAGACATCGTAGTAATTCTAGTGACTCATTAGGCTGTAGGGAAGCACAACTTCAAGATAAAAGTTTTATCCCACTATCGGGTAGCGGCATCTCGCTTCACGCGGTGAAATAAAGCAAGATGGCGATAGCCGATAATGGGATAAAACTTTTATCGTGACATTGTGTTCCACTAGCTGGCGTTATGGACATGGGGAGAGCAAAAACTAAGGCATAGTGTTAAAAACGTGTAAATGTTGTGTAAACTACCTCCATTCCAAATTTCATCCAAATCCATCCAGCCGTTTGAGCGTGAACCCTTAAAGTGCTTGTCTTTGCCCCTAAGTTTGAAAGCGTGATAATATGTACCCTAAGCATTATTCTGAAGTATAAACTGCCTCGATTCCTATTTTCATCTGAATCTGTCCAGCCGTTTCAGCGTAAAAGAGTAACAATACGCGTAGGTACTATACGCATTATAATATAAAGTAGGGAAAAACAATCCTTATAACATAGGTACGTATATAGCATACGAATGAAAAAAATAATTATAATTACGAAATAAAATTTTAAAATACCCCCGACATTTTTGCTTCAAATTAGCATGTCATAAATGGCTAAACCGATTTTGATAAAACGAATCTAAGAACACTCGCTAGAAAACCTGCTTTAAAATTGTAAAAAACCGCATCCAAATCGGTTCATCCGTTTAAGAGCTACGGTGACACAGACAGACACACAGACAGTCGCACAAACAGACTGACAGCCACATAGACAGACGGACACGCACACCCCCCTTGTTGGGTCGGGCGTTATTATATTTATGAATTGGGTACCCACTTTCTATGGTTTATCGGCGAATAGTAGCTGTCGGCGAAACGTGATTCGGACAATCGTGCGCCGGCGAACCGTGGTAGAATCGTCCCAGGATTCTACCACGGTTCGCCGGCGCACTATTGTCCGAATCACGTTTCGCCGACAGCACTTTTCTCCGATGAACGTTTCGTCGACCCTTCGCCGACTCACGTTTCGCCGACACCACGATTCGCCGATGCCACGTTTCGCCGACACCACGATTCGCCGATGGCACGTTTCGCCGACACCATGATTCGCCGATGCCACGTTTCGCCGACGACGCCACGTTTCGTCGGCACCACAATAATAACATAAAATAAAATAAAATAAAATAAAATAGCAAAGCAAAGCAAAGCGAAGCGAAACAAAGCAAAGCAAAGCAAAGCAAAGCAAAGCAAAGCAAAGCAAAGCAAAGCAAAGCAAAGCAAAGCAAAACAAAACAATTAAAACAAAACAAAATAAAATAAAATAAAATAAAACCAGAATGATATTAAGGGTCAATTCAAAGTCAAACAGTTATTTTTTTTTATTTGTAGCTAAACTGAGATATACAATTTTATGTTCAGCAATTTTTGTTTCATGGCAAGAAAATTGTTTTCTTTTCATTATTCTAAACAACAGAACAACCATAATTAAGTTGATTTTCTAGTCGACAAATCAGTGGTACCTACCTTCTGCCCAAAAAACTAGAAGTTTGAGATAATCTGCCGAATTATTTTTGTTTAGTATATCGAAAACAATACTATTTTATTCACTTGAAATAAAAATCGTTGAGATTCAGCAAAAATTGCTGAACCAAAAATGGAAAAAAAAAATTGTGCATTACCGGCAACGCTTTTTCATTGAACCTTAAATGAAAAATAAAGTTATTGCATTCCGGAATAATTATTTATTTGGTACAGTCGGCCACACGCTAGGATACCCCTTTTTGTTCGATTGGCGCCCTTATGCCGCGCGCGTTAAGAGCTGCCATTGGATATCTGTGAATGTGGCCGACCGTACTAGTTTCGTTCTTTGCCCGCGACTTCGTCCTATGACTTGGCGTGGATCTCAGAACGCAAAACGGGCAATACCTAAGTTTAGTATCCTTATAGCTTAGCAATCTTAGAATAATTAGTAACTTAGTAATCTTAGTAACTTAGACATCGTAGTAATTCTAGTGACTCATTAGGCTGTAGGGAAGCACAACTTCAAGATAAAAGTTTTATCCCACTATCGGGTAGCGGCATCTCGCTTCACGCGGTGAAATAAAGCAAGATGGCGATAGCCGATAATGGGATAAAACTTTTATCGTGACATTGTGTTCCACTAGCTGGCGTTATGGACATGGGGAGAGCAAAAACTAAGGCATAGTGTTAAAAACGTGTAAATGTTGTGTAAACTACCTCCATTCCAAATTTCATCCAAATCCATCCAGCCGTTTGAGCGTGAACCCTTAAAGTGCTTGTCTTTGCCCCTAAGTTTGAAAGCGTGATAATATGTACCCTAAGCATTATTCTGAAGTATAAACTGCCTCGATTCCTATTTTCATCTGAATCTGTCCAGCCGTTTCAGCGTAAAAGAGTAACAATACGCGTAGGTACTATACGCATTATAATATAAAGTAGGGAAAAACAATCCTTATAACATAGGTACGTATATAGCATACGAATGAAAAAAATAATTATAATTACGAAATAAAATTTTAAAATACCCCCGACATTTTTGCTTCAAATTAGCATGTCATAAATGGCTAAACCGATTTTGATAAAACGAATCTAAGAACACTCGCTAGAAAACCTGCTTTAAAATTGTAAAAAACCGCATCCAAATCGGTTCATCCGTTTAAGAGCTACGGTGACACAGACAGACACACAGACAGTCGCACAAACAGACTGACAGCCACATAGACAGACGGACACGCACACCCCCCTTGTTGGGTCGGGCGTTATTATATTTATGAATTGGGTACCCACTTTCTATGGTTTATCGGCGAATAGTAGCTGTCGGCGAAACGTGATTCGGACAATCGTGCGCCGGCGAACCGTGGTAGAATCGTCCCAGGCACGTCATTGTCGCGCCGAGTGGTCTCTTCACCCATCTAGTGTGAGTGAAGGTGCCACTGGATGCTGCATAAATCATCTCTTTAGATGCAATTCGTATCCGTGGTTCTTGAATTTTCGACCAGTGTGTAGCCAAAAGCCACTTCGACGACACTTCTGATTATTTATATATATTTTTTTAATTGTGCTGTTTTTCTTATAAATAGAACTTTTAATCAGGGATCATTTTATTCAGTCTTCACTCTAGTGTCTAAAGTAAATTTTGGCTAGTGTTAAGTTGAAAACTGTATGAAAACCTAACCACCATCTGAGGCATAATAACCTCAACTTATAAATCCACAATGGACATCTGAACTGCCTCATCTCTTTCTGAGAAAGCCTGTGCATATGTATGACTGTATGGGCTATATCTAATTTATCTTCACTTATTTTATCTTACAGCACCGATCTGCTTGCCGGCGTCTGACGACTTGCTGGTGGGGGAGAACGCCACGGTCACGGGATGGGGACGCCTGTCTGAGGGTGGGGTTCTGCCATCCATTTTGCAAGAGGTGAGCTGCTTCTGTTACTTCTACAATAACGGGTGGACATGTGCCGAGCGGCAGAAGTTTGGTTACCTAACTAGCACTATTTCTGCACAGGAGACTGTTATAACTTGCTCACAAAAACACATAAGGGGAGACAGTCACCGGAAATTGTGGAAAAAACTAGTAACACCATTCGCTTCGACGATGGATAATAATTTGAGGAAATTTTAAATTTGATAATTAATTGCTGGTGCATGAGAAGGCTCTTCTTTCTGTGGTTGCCCTAGTGCCAAAGTGGTTTGGAGTAATAATTTCAGGGCTGGTCTTGTCTGTACCAAACAACGTACCTACGTGCATGGAGCGCCACATTGCAATTTTGATACAGATGAGATAAAGATAAAGATAAAATATTCTTTATTGTACACCAACATAAATGCAGGCTAGGAAAAAAACTTAACTAAACAAGGTACAATTGGCGGCCTTATTGCTAACAGCAATTTCCCCCAGCAATTTTGAGACCCCTATACCGGCTGAAAAGATCCTTATCCAATGTCTTACGGACGCCTTGACCTAACGATAGCTGGTGATCACCAAAACCCTTCCAATTCCAGGTGCAAGTGCCAATAGTGTCGAACGAGCGTTGCAAGTCAATGTTCCTGCGGGCGGGGCGTCACGAGTTCATCCCGGACATATTCCTGTGCGCAGGACACGAGCGAGGCGGCCACGACTCCTGCCAGGGCGACTCCGGGGGGCCTTTGCAGGTGAGGACACCCTAAAATACCCCCAAATTTCAAATTAGAATAGCGCATAAATAAATGGTTAAACCAATATTGAGAGAATCTAGCTAAGAAGAATCTTGGTCAAGTCAACTTTCAAACTCAGAAAACTAATGCCATTTGGGAGCTGCAATGCCACAGACAAGGACAGAAGCTGCCAAACGAAACGGGAGCTGGTGGCTTGTTTGATGTTTGGAACCACTGGCGTAGGTTTTCAAGCCATGATATTTTGTCTTCGATTTCTCCTTCTGCCGGATCTTTCCTTGGATGATTAGTTGAATGACGCCATAGGTACTTGATGTTTTGTGTTTCCACCAAGTTTTCAAGTTTCCGTTGCTTGATGGTCTTCATTATATCTACGTTTTTTCATATCCTCTGGAGCATTGCGGACTTTTTAGACCTAGGAGATTTTAAGCATTTGTCTGTACACCCACATCTTCAAAAATATCGAAGACGTCATACATCACGCTCCTACAAGGGAGCTCCCTCCCTAGAAGGGAGGTTACCGTGATCGCGCCGTATTGTATGCCATGACAAATACATTCATTATCATTATAATCAGCCTGTTGACACTCATTGTTGAGTAAAGGCCTATTCATGCTCACGCATGAACTCACGATGGCCAGGCGCCACCACTGTTTTCCGGCTACGGTTACCCACTGTTTGAATACCTTGGTCTAAAGGCATTGTGGCAAATACGTGTGACCCCAAACTAAACTTTCAGAACCAATCGATCGGATTACAGCTTGGCGCCAGTGCGTCGACCGGCTTAAACAAATGACGCTCACCGCAAACTAATTATTAGAGATCGAGCCAATATAAATCTATATCAGAGCGTCGCTGTATTGAAAGCTCATTGGGGTATTAACTAAGTGAATTAGGTTAATTAAAATGGCTTGGCATAATATGTGGCTTTCGAAGAAAACTATAATACGTCCATGTGTACAACGTACAATAAATGACACTATTAAACTAATATTCATGTTATCTGCTTCTCAAATAATTGGCCGAAGGTTTTTTATAGTCCTTTTTGATAGTTTTGATGCAGCTCAGAGCTATGCAGGTATTACTTAAATGTTAATGTCATAAGTAACCGATTTTTTCGGATAACTCTACACACATTTTTTCCAAGCAATAGTTCAATTATGTTCTTCTTTTAGGAATTTTATTAGGTATCCACTTATCAAAGTTATATTTGTATTGTAATATCACAAACTAAGGAATGTAGTTCATATAAATACTTTCGTATATAAAAATGGCGAACCGCTCTGAAAGCTCTAAAGTCTCTCTTGACATTTCGTTGTGCATTTAAAACCGAATTGTAGTCTCAGACTACATATTTTCAGCACTTACAACGTTTCGTTTGAATGCTGGAAAACCAGAATGATTAAAATAATTCTGCTTGCGGTCTCTTGTAGTTATTTTGTTATTATTTGTTGCTTTTATTATTATACGTTTTTGGCCCGAATATTTACGATTCTATAGAACCAAAATATGGTGCGGCGGCGAATGGGATTTAGGTGGAATGTATTGCGAGCGGACTAGGTGATTAATGAAAATTTATAATTTGCAATTTTACCCCTGGTACCTATCCCGTATTAAACACATTGTTGATTGTTAACTGATATTTTGGCTTACCATTAAAACATTACTAACAACAGTTTGATAACATAATTATTATAAATTAAGGATAAATATCTGAAATATACGTGCGCGAAACCGGTTGTTAAAAAGATTTTTAGGATTCATAAATGATTAAGGCACGGAAATAAGTACTGGCTTAATAATTTAGGTGGCATAATTATTTTATTTTGGTTTTTCAGGGAATAGCCAAGTATTTCTCTGCTGATTAGGATCCATAAAATTTCAGGGCTGAAAAAAAAAACAAAATAAAATTGTGTCTCTCTTCTGTTCCAGGTGAAAGGCAAAGACTCCCGGTACTTCCTGGCGGGGATCATCAGTTGGGGCATCGGCTGTGGTGAAGCCAACTTGCCTGGCGTCTGTACGCGGATATCCAAGTTCGTTCCCTGGATCTTGCAGACCGTCACTACGTAAAAAAGCCGGAATAGGTGTATTGTTTTTTACATCAGTTATAAGATAAAGGAACCTCTCAATAGAGGCCGAAGTCAGTCTCTGACCAAATAGACGGTAAGTTACAAGTGACTCGTAAAGAATGAAACGAAAAAAATCGAACAATAATGAAAAAGAAGTGACACAAAAACTGTGAAACTCTCAAAAATGTTGATTAGACTTCAACATTTTCTGAGGCGGTTTTTTATTTTTATTTCTAACTAACTGAAACACCGTCATGCGGTTTCATTTACGTCGTTGTTCTAAGCACAACACACGAAGTGTTGGCAGTGTTAAATGTTCTGTGAAATACATTCTGTGTTTGTTAAGTTTACAGCTGCTGTTGGCATAAGAGCCGCTTCCTTGTACTTGCGGCGTCTCGTGTTCTAATTTCAATTTGTAATTATTGCGTTCCATATTTAAAATAACATAGAGGAAAAGCTGCCAGGAACGAAGCAAGCTATTGATTGCTTTCGTTCTAAAATAAATTACAGTGCGACATAAAAGAGTAGAAATTAAATGGCAACAATTTTTCATAGAAAATCCGAAAAGTGGTCGGCTTTACTATGAAAAATTGTTGCCATTTAATTTCTACTCTTTTATGTCGCACTGTATGTCTTTTTTTGGAAGCCAAGCTGCCAGAATGCGCGACTACCTTACTATTGTGAAATTCTTTATTAAAGTTTTTCCAAAGCTTCAATGCTCTGTGAAAATGCTTCGACTAAACGCTTATGCCCCAAGGGACTTTTATGTCAAAGTGTACTTAAGTTCCAAGGACTTAGGACAGTTGTTTTCCCAGAAAAAAGGCTGTCCATATTTACATTATTCTCCTTTTGACAAAGGGCTTTTGATATGTAAAGAAATACATAGACTTTAAAGGCAAAATGATGATTCTCGACGCGGATAGACTTGAAAATATGTTTATGTAAATAGACAGAGTAGGTTTCGACATATGTCAAATTGTATATTTTTGCATTTATATGTAAGCGTTTATATTGATTGTTTACGTAATGTGAATTTTTATTATAAATAGTTTTTCGTTTTGTAAATACTCAGTAGTTTCTTGCCCTTAATTTATGCTTTTTGTAAATTTGTTACAGTATTATTTTTAAAATCTTTGTTTCATTTACGTGATATACAAAAAACGTAAACATTTGTAAATAAATAAGTACGCTTTTTTCTACTTTAACACTTTTATATTCAGCATTTTTAGTTTTAACGTAAGTAATTAAGGAAAATTTGGCAAAGCTAAATGAGTAAATAGTGCTGTAAAAAAGTTCGTTTTATATTATTTCATTGTACTTAATACTTAATTGTGAAATAATTACCAAATCACACAATTTATAAATAATAAAGTAAGTAAGGGCTTATGAAAATAATATTTTGTTTGAATGATATTTTATGATGATGTTGACTTCGTTTTGCACAATGTTTTTTTTTGTTAATGATTAAAATAATGAAATTATTGACTTATTGCATTGTGTTTCATTGCCTTATATCTCTAAAGCTACTTGACCCATGACGGCATGACAGAATGTCTTATTCTGTATGGTACAAGCACCGAACTTAATCTATATCTTCTATACTTATAATAAAACTCTAGCGAAGTCAATTCTGTACATTGAATATTTTTAGAAAAAAACTAGCAGGGGTTACTAAGTAAACTATACTGAACACAAAAATGCAAAAAAATTGGTCTATGTCTGTCTGTCTGTCTGTCTGTCTGTCTGTCTGTCTGTCTGTGTGTTACCTCATCACGCGAATACCGCTGAATAGTTTTCAGTCAAATTTAGTACCGTGATAAGTCCTGGTTCTGGGCACAATCTAGGCTATCCGATGTACAGAATACATTGCGGGTTGCAATTTTAACTTCGTTTTTTGTAAGAAATATTCATAATTTTGATATAGCTTCTTGAGAAGATATGTTAATAACGTGATACTGAACACAAATCTAAAAAAAAATACGAAAAAAAATTAAAAAAGTCCGATTTGGAACCTCATTATCTCGGAAACCGTTGATTTCCTAGGCATAGTTCCTTGGGCAAAAATGTTCGTTATGATGAGGACTATATTATGTGGTCTCCCACTTTGTTGGCGGTCTTTTAACACCGCTCGGTATTCAATACAAGCACTCGCCGCAAACAATAATTTTGCATTCTCGCATAACAAATAACTATTGTTTACCGTTGAGCGGTATAGACAGAGTTATTAGCCGTATGCTTTTCTTGCTGGCTTAGCATGAGAATGAGTAAGACCTTATCTATGGGCTTATAACTTTAACTATCCCACTCTACGTCGAGGGACATACATATCAACCCCTTTACTTCCTAAGCAATTCTTATGCTAAGCTTCCTGGTATCTTATCACGGGCGATACCTTAAGAGTCCCCTTCAGGACCGTGGGAACTCAGTAACGGCCAAGCGCGTGAATCGCTGTTTTCTATAGCTGTTTCACCCAGAGCGAGACGGGGCGCGGGAAAAGTGAGAGGCAATGCGGCTGTATGAGTCTTCGTGTGTTCGTGTCCTTTCGCGAGTATGTCGTTGTAGTTGTAATGTAATAGATCTATTTTCCCAAATGTTTTCGTAGTTCCGCTGCCATTTCTACATTATATTAGGTATTTCAAAAATATTTTTTTTCTGACAAGTACAACACATTATTGATGTTCCCAAGGTAGTTAGATTCCAATAGACAGTGTAATAATGTAAGTAAATAACAGCTGAAAGTAACCCCTTTTTCGGCGCGAAAAACGCATCGCTCTAATTTCTTTCAGGCAATTTTTTTAATTATAAAAACTATTTGCAAACCTCCATATTGGTCATCTACTGATATAAACCAAGTTTCAGCAATATCCAGCCTGTAGTTTAGAAATTAAACCGGACCTACATTTGTATGGGAAAATGGTGCTCTAGCACCCTCTTAATGTAAACAATACATATTTATTATTAAATTTATAAATGTATTGTTTAGATTAGGGTTTTTATTCTATTTTAACTATTGCTTTCTTTTGAGCCCTGCTACCGCAAGTTAAGAAATAATAACTATTAAATTAAAATACCCCCGACATTTTAGCTTCAAATAAGCATATTCAATAAATAGCTGAACCAATTTTGACAAAACATAACTAAGAACATTCGCTAGAAAACCTGCTTTCATTTAAAAAAAAAACCTAAAGCTTCCAAATCGTTCACCCATTTAAGAGCTACGGTGCCACATACAGACCCACATAAACACATACCTATACAGACACACTCACAAAGCTGTCAAACTTATAACACCCCTCTTTTTTGGTCGGGGGTTAAAAAAAAACTTCCTTTTGAGTTTTCCTCCACAGTCGAATTTAAATTAAATGTCAAATGTGTAAAAACGCATACGAAGTCGCGGGCACAACTAGTCCCATATAAAATCACAATAAAAACTTGTCCCCACAGAAACAAATGATATCAGCAATAGAACAATACGAAACATCATTTCGACTATACGTTCAATATTCGAATGTCAACCTATTGCATTAGCATACAGTTTTACTTTAATTGCATAGACTACGAGCAAATAAGCTCCCAAAGGGAATTTGGGCATCTATTTTTCCGGACACATTTCAGAGTTCTATGTTGTATCTAGTTTTATCATTGATCGAAGGGTACAAGGTTCAACTTAAAACCAAGTTCGGACCTAGGTGTATAAAACCCCGAGCTCATACTAACTGCCGATGACGATGGTGTCCCAGCAGAAGGACAAAACCGGGGTTTCCTCGTTTTTCTCCTACAACCAGAGAATTAAATCCTTTATAATTAGAATCAGAATATTCTTTTCTGTACTACAAAACCATTAAAAAGACCGACAGCATTAATAAAACTTAATTGAAGCGGTCAACTGGGAGCCCATTTTGGAACCATTGCGTTACATACGTAATGCCTTAGGCTGTAAGTACGCATTTACAGTGCTGAAGATACTAAAAAAAAACCGGCCACGTGCGAGTCGGACTCGCGCTCGAAGGGTTCCGTACCATTCCAAAATAGCAAAAAAAACACGTTTGTTGTATGAAAGCCCGCTTCAATATAAATTTATTTAATTCTGTTTTTTTTTTAAATATTTGTTGTTATAGCGGCAAAAGAAATACATCATCTGTGAAAATGTCAACTGTCTAACTATCAGGGTTCATGAGTTACAGCCTAGTGACAGACGGACAGACAGACGGACAGATAGACAGAAACAGACGGACGTACAGCGGAGTCTTAGTAATAGGGTCCCGTTTGGCACCCTTAGGGTGCCTAAAAATTGACTTCACCGATGAAAAGATACACTGTTATTAAACTACTGCACTGATTCCAAGTGATCTGCCTGCTGTCCTTTAAGGAGTTCCGTTCTCTATCTCCGAAGTTTATCATCCGATCTTCACTTTTTTTTATGGGACCACACGGGAAGTAAGTATGTATGTACCCTTTCAAACAAAAAAGAATCCTCAAAATCGGTCCATCTAGAAAAAAAGTTATGAGGGAACGAAATATTAAAAAAAACACACTGGTCGAATCGAAAACCTCTTCTTTTTTTGGAAAAATGCCTAAAATCTGCTTTTAAATAAGAAAACCGCATCTAAATCGGGTTACCCGTTTAATAGCTACGGTGCCACAGACAGACACACATACATACACCCTCTTACACACACCCTGACCACACGGACAGACACACACGTAGCGGTCAAACTTATAACATTCCTCCTTTTTGGTCGGGGGTTAAAAAATAGCGTAATGTACGGACGAGTACGTTAAAATAATTATTAACAGAATAGGGCCCCCGTCTAGCTGAAACCACAAATTACGGGCGGGCCATTAGAGACCCACCATTAGGTCGTTTAGGTCAGATAGTAGGAATATGTAGTAGGAAATTATAGTGCTAATCCCACCCAAGGAAGCCAATTTAGGGGTAAAACTCTGCTTTAAAATCCACTTATACTATTTATTTATAAAAATCTAGTTGCTAAAACACAAGGAGGCTAAATCAATAAAACATATTACATTACAGGCCGCAAAGTGAAAAAAAATAACAAGATAATTAATATTTGATTATAAAATACATGCCATTAAAAATAAATGTTGTTATTTTTTTAAAAACCTAAACGTGCTAAGATCATGCTTACATTATTACAATCAAGGGCGTCGCCAGCCGATGGCGCAGGGGGGGGCAAGTTGACTTTACCTACTACAATTCATACTTTTCTCATTCTCTATGAATGAGAAAAGTAGGTATGAATTTTAGGTTAAGTCGACAGCACGTGAAGCTTTTCACTTGTACTACGAGCCTTACATCTACAGCCAGAGCGTAGTTTAGCGTACGGAATATTAGGAGTGGAATGGGTGAATTCATTCGAGTTTCGACGTACGGGAATGATTGTTCAAGGCTTGAACTTCAAGCAAATTAACTCAAAGACTTAGGACTTTGGTTGCATTATATTTGGCAACTTTTTTAGAATCTCTAGGGGGGGGGCAGCTGCCCCTCCCTGCCCCCCCTTGGCGACGCCCTTGATTACAATAACTTACCGGACTTTGTATTATACATAGATTTGACAAGTATCACATGCTGAAATCAACGCCAACTCATCCCGTAGGCATCCATAACTCTCGTCAACCATGCCTGAAAACGACTGACTGAATAGTCTCCATAGTAAGTGACGAAACCTAAATACCACGAAGAAATAATCGTGTCATAATAGAAAAGTAAGGTCTTCCTTAACTCTTCATTACATTGGGCGAAGCCAGGATGCATTGCACATGTAGGCGACTCTTTCGACGTTATCATGTTGTTTTGCACATCATACGAGGCAAACGGCTTATTCGTCGCCTTTTTAGGGTGGCCTAGTTCCAAATCTAAAAGCCACATCATATCTTGACTGGAAATATCAGCTGAACATATCTGATCTATGATTTCATTAGGGTCTATGATGTTAAGTTTCCTCGGACCATAGAACAAATCTGAAGGCAGTTTGAAGTACGCATTCAAAGGATCTGAGTCGTCGTCTTTCCTTGCGTTTTCTATTTGTTTTTCTTCCGTGATCGTATTAAGTGCAAGGTTATTCAACTCAATGTCATCTAACAGTGTTGCGTTAAGACATTCTTCTCGGTGCATGGTTTCCGTGCAAGATTGGCTAAGTTCAGACTCGATCAAGCCACCATTGCTTTGATTTGCGTGCTGGTATAGGCAGGGCCTTTTATAAAGTCTGCGTCGCTTGCATATTCTTGTTAAATAATGCGGACACATCGGCTTATACCCCTGCCTTGGTACAAGGACTTGTTGTGGTGACAGTACGTTGTAAACTTGTGGCACAATCACTGTTGAATCTATAACCGATATTGGCTGCAACGCGGTCATCATAGGCGGACTTGAGGAAGTCGACCAAGCTCTATATTGCTCGGTTACCTCTACAGTATTATAGGGGTTGTAGTCTAGGGCGTAAGGGCGATATTGCATAGATTGGGAGTAAATGGGGCTCGATGAGGTTGGCGGGTAAGCCTCTTCAATAGCGTATGTCGCAGATGGTGGGAGGACGCTCCTTGCAGATTTCATTAGTTGATATCTCCTATGTTTGCATGCTAGCTGGCTCTGGTAAGAACTTCTCTGTTGAATAGCGAGTGCCATCGAAGTGGATGGGTAGGTTTGATGCTTGCAAGTGGTGTGTGGCTTTTTAGTTTGCGAGTTGTGATCCATTGTTTTGTATCTGGAACAAATTCAAACTTTTGCTGCAGGAAAAGTGACGGTTGCTGTCTTGAAGTTTGAATATTATGTTGAAAGAATGTTGACTGAAAATTCGCGATCACAAGTGGATTTCAGCCGGCAAGTATTGTTTTTAAACTAGGAATTGGGTCTATTGTTTACAATGATCCACAGTTTTTTACTTACCAAATAAAGAGTAGACGAAGACGCAACACTGTTTGCACTCACAATAACAATACAATCATAACAAAGTTTTAACGGTTTTTTGCTTATACTTGTCTGCTCTTTGAGTTTTCGTAAATATTTATGAAACGTCAAACCGTTTTTGTATGAATTGATTGAAGGTAGTTGAAAAAACCAAAACAGTTTGTTACTTCAAACCCAAATGTAGGGTCAGTGTAATGATTATGGTCACACGAGTAGGTAATCCTCGTTAGATCGCTGTGTTCGGTAATTGTAAATTGTAATGCACAAAACTTTAGGGAGTTTGTTTATCCACCACTGCTGCACTGGTGTAGGTATTTATATTTTTAACTCGGACAAAAAAAGAGGGGTGCTATAAGTTTTACCGCTGCTTGTGTGTGTCCGTCTGTCTGTGACACCGAACCGATACGGTATTTTTTAAAGCAGATTTTCTAGCGAGTGTTCTTAGACATGGTCAATTAAAATTGGATCAGCCGTTTATTAGATATGCTAATTAGAATGCCAACACTTTGGGCATATTTTAAATTGTTTTAGTAGTCATACATTTTTACCTTGATTCCTTTTGTGACAAATTATTACTAGTGGTTCGCCCCGAACTGTGAACTCGCGACCCCATATAAACTTAACAACCCGATATCTCGGCAACCCCTCGACCGATTTAGCTCATGTTCGAACTTAAAAATTCTTTTAATTTCATTTACCCGCCTACCAAATTTCATAACGATCCGACCAAATTTACTCAAGTTATCGTCGAACGAACATTCATACATACAAACATACAAACATACAAACATACAAACATACAAACATACATACATACATACATACATACATACAAACGCCGGATTGTTCCAGTAGACTCGGAGAACTTCGCTCGCTTCGCTCGCTCGTTCAATTACTTGACACTAAGCTAAACAACCCAACAGGTAATTAAGGCCCGGTTTCTGAGTTGAGAAATTCACTAAGCAAATCGTTCTGTCACGCTCTTTTGTGAGAAATCTGCTGAGACAGGACGATACTTACCCATTTGCTTAGTGAATTTCTCAACTCAGAAACCGGGCCTATGTGCTTGACATCCCCTTGAATTCTGCATTCTGAATCGATATAAGTCTTTATTATTGCAGTTTTTCCATTACAAATTGTATCTATTTCCCGTCCATATCCCTCGGTCGCAACACCCCAGGGGCCTTAGCCTGTAACGCAATGGTGTCAAAATGGGCTCCCAGTTGTCGGCTTCAATTACGATTTATTTTAGCTGTCGGTCCTTTTAATGTTTTTGTAGCATAGCAAAGAATATTCTGATTCTAATTGGGTACGCAAAGTTTTTTGTTCGAAAGTCCGTTATTGGCTTAAACTTATCTCTAGACAATATTGAGAAACTAATTTAAATATTTTTTATTTTGTTCCAGTAGTTTTGTTTTTATGCGCTAAAATGTTTTGTTCCTATGACCGCCAACAGTATGCAGACCGTCGCGTGAAGGTCATAAAACCGTATCTTTGAAACGTTGTAAAATCCAAAGTACTGAACCAAAATAAAACATATTGAAATTAGTTTCTCAATATTGTCTAAAGATAAGATTAAGCCAATAACGGACTTTCGAACAAAAAACTTTGCCTTCCGAATTCTAGAGGATTTTAGTTTTCTGGTTGTAGGAGAAAAACGAACCCCGGTTTTGTCCTTCTGCTGGGACGCTATCAACACGCCATCGCGTTACAGGCTAAGGCCCCTCTCACACCAAACATTGTACTGCTTGTCACGTAGCATCCAGTGCAAGATCGGTCTAACGAGCGGCCATTGTACTGCAGCCATTTTCATTCTCGTTACTGCACTCTTGGAGGTATCGGTATTTCTCTCAGCGAAGAAGAGGGATGGAAGTCGCGCTCGACCTGTACGGGCAGCATGGTAAGCCCGAGATAGGCCCTTCTCTATGCAAAACTGTCAACTTGTCGGTCGGGCTCGAGTTGGCTCTACGCCAACATGGCGATGGAGAAAAAAATACAACATTTTTATTAAAATGGCAATACTTTTTGCTCGACATGACCCTAATCTATTGCCATCTCGAGTCCCGCCTGCCATGCTCGCACAATAGACATGGCACGTCTGTCACTCGAGTTCGAGAGAGTGTCAATACGACCATGCTAAGCATACTGGTTTTGAACGGAGGTGATAATAACATGCGCCCTGACCCTAATTGGTACCACGCTAGTTTGGGTGTTCCTTTAGTCATATTTGTAACTTGATTCCACATTTTTAAAAGCCAAAAGTGTATCTTTAATTCTGCCTGTTGGAGTATCTCCACTGATAGATACCTATTTTAAAAAAAGCTTCTATGTTTTGATTGTACCTTTATTTTCTCCATTAAATTTTCAAATTAAAGCTGCTCGTATTGTTAAGTTTAAGGCGCTGGGCATAGTGAATTAGCCCGCGCGCAAAAAAATGCACAAAATCGATTACTGTATCAAACACACTGAAAAAATCGAAAATGTTCACATATCAAAGCCTACAATTAGGTGAGAGCTATCTAAAACAGCCAGTTTTGTGTTGATAACCATAACAGATTGCGAGATATTTTGATGAAAAAAAGTGCGCCGCCTATTTTTTTTCATCAAAAATATCTTCAAAACGTTTACGAATCTCAACACAAAACTGGCTGTGTTAGATAGGTCTCACCTAATTCTAGGGTTTGATATGTGAAAAGTTTCGATTTGTTTAGTGTATTTGATACAGGACTCGATTTTGTGCATTTTTCTTGGCGCGCGGGCTATTCACTATGCACCGCGCCTTAACTAACTTCTCAAGTATGATAGGGTTTTTTGTAACACCTACAAAAATTGGCAAGGAACTCTGGAAATGTAAAGTAGATGTCGTGGGTTCAGAAAAACGCTAGGATAGCCCATGATAACTCTTATCACGCCGTAATAAGTGTGTCAATCGAACTAAAACGGGTATCCTGACATGTCGTTGACCTCCTACACCAGACATCGTATAAGACTCTTTATACGGTCCACCGCAGGTTTTTTTTTAGTGTAACAGTTATTTGGGTGTGGCTTAAAACTTAAGTCCGCTTCTGAAGCTCGAGAGATGGAAGCTCGAAAACCTCAAGCTCGAATGAAATGAAGCTCGAAACACGCAATCTCGAATGGACTGAAGTGAGGGAGCAATGATGATCTTCCCTATCGCTAAAAACGCTCACATACTATTTAGAAGTAATTGCATAAAAAACGGAGGTTCTTCGGTACAACACAGCAAAGTGGTAGTTCCTGAACACGAAGGTTGTTTGAAAAGATGGAGGTTGTGGACATGACATAGTAATGCATAGAACGATAGTTTCATACAAAATGTTCTGTCAACAGTGGGGCACGAAGAAAAGGAATTTAAGAAAATAACAACCGGAAATTGAGCAGTTGAGCACTGCACATATTTTTACCCGACCGAACCGTGATTTAATAGAAAAAAAATCAAAGGTCTATATTAAAAAATAATAATGATATGATTAAATAATTAAAAACTTATAAGCTAGGGGGACCTATTAGAGTATCTTTTTCTGTATCCCTTTTTGAGAGATTATTTTGCAAGAGGACCTGGGTTTTAGTGCCATGATTACTCTAGGTTGCGGAGCAATATTGAAGAAAGCACATAGGAACAGCAAAGGTGGATCACGCAAAGGTGTATTTTATCCTCATGCAACGGTTTAATGCAACTAGGTAATTTAGAAATTGTGATATCGTTTGCGTGAAGGATTGCCCATGAAATGAAAGCTCATTTGAATGTCATTATTGCACGCGGTTTTGCTCACGTATTCAGGAAATGTTTGTTAAGGCAGCACATTTTTTTTATATGTTTGTTACTAGAATTCACAATTGACTGAAAACGTTTGACAGGTCGATCTGTTATTTTCCTATATAATGTGGCTAGATTTATTCTAAAATGACAGATCGACCTGTCAAACGTTTCCAGTCATTTGTGAATTCTAGATAGTCACTTTTGTCACTGTGTTCCGTTATGATGTGAACACAACAAAAACACGATAATTTCCTGTAACATAAGTAGCAGTTAATAAATAAGATGAAAGTATGTTTTGCCTTTCTATTGGCATACAATTATTATTTGTCTTTTGAAGTAAAACGGATAAAATATTGGTTACATTTTCAATTTATCTCGGTATTCTAAATCAATTCAATTAAAGTTGTCTGGGCATTCTAAAGAGTTTCATTTAGAAACAAACTGCACACTGCAGTATTCCATTTGATACCTATAGCCGCTAGAATCCGGTCAAAGACAATGTTACATGGCTGTTTTCTAAGATAATAAAGATTATTCTCGTCCCCTCCGGTGCCATTTTGGTTTCTACGTGAAACAGAATAAAGACCACGGAAAATGCGAATTTGAACGTGAATCTAGCTCAAACGACTGTGCGACTACCAGTGCCCACGTTTTGGCGGAATCCTTTTGTTTTTAAGCCACATTGAATGCGGAATTTTGAAAAAGGAACGAAGCTCGCTTTAGCACGTTTTCGGACATTTCCGAAAAAGATGTCCATGGTTTTCAGACATTTCTGCGAACGTTAAGAGGCATAGTTTTTTAATAGAAATATTTACCTCCGCACTTATGTCATTTTATATTATTATGAATACATACCTATAGTAAAGTTATTTGATATAACCCGAACTAATAAAGTAGGCATTTAGGATGAACCTACGCATTAATAATTATTGTCACAATTGAGAACCTCCAACTTGTATTGAAGTTGGAAGCTTATTAGCTTGTTATCTAAACTAGAAGCTAATGAAAACGTATCTCTGATACATCATTGACGGTATCAAAATTGTAAACAACCCGAGGTACACACGACAGCACGTCGACCTTTACACGCTAGCACTCTACTCGGTTACGTTACGGGCGACTTTACAACAAAAGTGTACACTCTATAGTGCTGTCGTGTGTACATCGATACATTGCGTACATAATTTGCTTCAAATATTACTCGCAGAAGAGAGCGAAATGAGGTAGGGTCCTAGGAGACTTGGAGTACACTCGACAGCTTAAGACGATACGCGGGTAGCCGCTGCTCCATACAAAAAATACAAAAAGGGAGACCTGTTTCCTCCCTGGATAATTATATTAGAAAAAATCTATTATGTTTATGCCATTCAATTTATTTAAACCTCTGCCTCTGCCTTGTCCCTATGTTTTCCTTTTTTTTAATTATAATAATTATTTTAATAAAATTTATTTAGGCTTAATATCGCCTATCAGAATGGCCTGCATTCGAAATTCACGGAAATATAAAAAAAAATCTTCATTTAATTTTCGTTTCTTTTTCTTTTTCTAATTTTAATTTTTTTATTATTTTTTGTAAGTTAATACGGTAATAAAATAATTTAAAATTCAAATAATGAAAAAAAAAAGCACTAAAAAAAAAAATTTTTTTATCGTTATTTTTTTTTCCGTGAATTTCGAATGTAGGCCATGCTGACAGGCAATATTAAGCCTACCTGCGATGATTTTTGTCCGAATAAACTAAACTAAATTAAAATCTATTGAAATAAAATTTCTTCCAACTCCAATTTTTCCACTTTGATCGTGAATTACTTGAATATAAGTCCCATTAAGGTACAGGTTTTTTGTACTATTCTAAGCACTAAGACTTTGGGGAAGTTTTTTAAATTAAAAAAAGTCCTTCAGGTCTCTACTTAATTTTTTCTCCATACTAACAATTTCAGTGACGATTTCTCGAAAACAACACTTTTGGACTTTGGACCAAAATTGCGATAATTTCTAGAAGTCCATAGCTGATCATTATTTTTTTGGTAATAGATAAATTATTTGAGACCCAAAAGAATAAAAAATATCACTGAAAAGACAAAAGAAAAAAAAGTTACAAAATAAAATCCAATACTAGGTATTTTTTTTCAAAAAAACCTTAAAGGCCTCCTATCTTCTAAACGACAAAAAATGGCTGAACATACTCGTACATGGGGTGATTCGGGTAGCCCGCGGTGTCAGCTATCTAGATTTTCTCGCTTGACGTCTATGTTTGGGCCACCCTGTAGATCTAAAGGTATAAACATATTTTTTCTAAAATAATTATCCAGGGAGGAAACAGGCCTCCCTTTTTGTATGGAGCAGCGGCTACCCGCGTTTCCTCTTAAGATAGAGAAGGAACTTATTTTTTCGTCGAATTATAATTACTGAACATTGAGCTCTTACAAAATGCTTTAGATACAAAATTTTGACAATTGAAACTAAAAGATCTAATCAAGTATTGTTGTGAAGGTAAACAGGATTCATAGAAGTTTTCTTGATGAATAAAATGTTTGAAGTCACCTCTAGAAAACTTATTTTGTTCGTATTTGAAAATCAAGTCAAACACGGTTTTTGTGCCTTCCCCATTTGACCATGATTTCTTATAGAAAAACAAAAAAAGACTATTTTATTTTAATTTTTGCTTAGTTTAGCTTTGGTTTTTACTTATATAAACAAAAACAAGGTTTATACAAAAACGTAAGAAGAAGATACCTATGATTTTCGTGTTACTTTTGCATAGGTTAAGCTTAGGTTTCTTAAATTGTCACACCTAGCATTGATTAAATCTAAATAACAATACTTTTTGACGTTTAGATGAATGCTAAAATAAATAATGACTTTTGTGTGCGAGTGTACGTTGTTAATACAAACAAATCTTACGCGTCATCTGGCCCAGTATGGGCTATTTGTCGATGTAATCTTGTCATATTGTCGGCGCAGGCGGAGAGGCCGAAATTATGTGGTTTTTCATTGCGAGGAATAGGGATGTAACAAAATTAAATGGAATAGGGTCAAGAAAAAATTGGTTTTTACAACAGGTTGTATACTACTAGTTAATAATATGGTGTCTAACAAATCGATCTGATGCAGAAATAAGAACAAACCGTATAAGAAGATAGGTACTCATTATCTTATACCTATAGAAGATTGCAGTTTGGACCAAACAATAAAGTAAAGCCTCGCGTTGATATTAACATAATGAAGAGTTTTTAGCAAAAAAACTCATTCAAAAAGAAGATTTTTTTTTCCATTGGCTGCGCTAGCTAGTTGTGCCTAGGTTTGGGCCTTATGGATGACATTAATATTCGTCAGCTCAAGCTCAAACTCGAGCTTGATGACGACTAATAATGCCACCCTAAACCTACGTAGGTAGTGAATACAAAGACACGATATACTTTCACGTTAGAGATAAAAAGTAACGACTTTTTCTGCTACATTTGATTTTGGTTTGATTTCTAGAGCAAGTATGCAAGGCAGAAATCAACAAACTTACATAAAATATGGGTTAATAATACTGCCCATATGTAAGTACCTACAATGTGTGGTGGATAGTCTTTTCCTAAGTAAAAAGTTCACACTAAATATTCACGCTAGAACTATGTCAAAAAAGAGAGAACAAAGGCTCTTACGCTCTGTTTACAGAAAAGCACGATGTTGGTAAAAAATAGGTTTTTTTTTTTCATCGGCAAAGAGCATATCAGGCACGCATCATAAAGGGTTTCGTTCGTTTACCCTTTGGTTGAAAAGTCCGCCTTTGTACACAAACTCAGGAGTCTGATGCCTCACTCTGAGTTATTATGCCTGACTATGTTTTTTTTTTTGACGACGGGATACCAGTCGATTTCGGTTTTCACTCAGAGGCCTAATTCATGTAAGTAAGAAGTTTTTTATTTCCATTGCCAACTCATTCAGCCGATGAACGCTCAGAGGTAGAAAAAAACAGTCGCCCGTAACTGTATTTCAGTGGGGTTTTGTTACTCTCGATAAGGATTAGCCCGTACAGATGTTTTTGGGTAGTTTTGACCAATTAGACCATATTGGTCCTAATTATCTCGTAAACCACCTTTACCGTCGCAATGAGTTTAAAAAAGCAACTTGGCCAGAGCTTTCCTAACTAACCATGGAAGGAAACAGAAGGATAACCTTCGTGTTGGCCCATACACCACGGAGGAATGGGAACAATAAAGAAAAATACCTGACAATGGAACCCTAAAAAGGAAACTGGTCAACAATTTAACACAATGAAATTGCAGCCGCAGAACCGTATGGGAAGCGTTTCATGCGTTAAATTGCTGAAACGAGCCATTAGTTTGGGCTGAAATATTATATGCTATTATTTTCAGGGCGCTTTAATTGGTTTATTTACATTTTGTTTCATTTGGTAATCTCAACTTTAATATTGATATTTAGCCCACTAACCTTTAATTTCAGCAAACCAGCGGTATTGAAATTAAGTCATAATAATTCCATCAATAATTCCAATATGATTTATTTAACGTTTTCCATTAGAACGAGCGAGCGAAGCGAGACTGCAGGAAGTCAAACATACAAACGCCGGATTGTTGCAGTAGACTCGGAGAACTTCTCTCGCTTCGCTAGCTCGTTCAATAATTTCGTTGGTTATTGTGTACTTATAGTTTTCATTTTAGTATAGCGAAGTTATCGAGCTTTGACAGTGCAATAAGTACAAGTAAAATAAAGTCCCGAATTCATCCATAACAATGCCTCAGATTGTTTTTGACTGTGCCTACAATGTGTATCCTTACAGCAAATGGTCCGTGAAACACAAGAATATCCACAATACAAACTTAGCAAACTATGTATGTTAACAAAAATAGTCTCTGTCCCCCAAGAATAAGGGCTTACGGATTAGAATACGTAAGTTGGCTTTTCGATAGGCAACGTTGAAAACTTGAAGGTTGGGATTTAGCTGCGACATAGCCTTTACGAAGTTTCTACTCTTTTCAATGCGCAGATTTGGTTCAGCGACTGTTCTTACGCTTGGTTTGAGCTGGAATACAAGGTGTTACAAAAGATCCTAACTCTTTTTACAGGGTGATAGCACCCGATTATAGGGATCACATCCTATATTTTTTTATGCTGAACAACCTTCAACAGCTTATTAAAATCTTATTAACACATCTAACTTCGGGAAACCTGGGTCAGTCATCTGAACGAAAATAACTACTTTGGAGAAGCGTGGCGGGAGAATCAAAACTCTGACAGTTTTTTTTCTGTTGTTTAGAATAATGAAAAGAATACCGTTTTACAGTTACTGTCGTGAATACCTACTTTGTAACTACACAAAAAAACTACAAAACAGATTGATTTTTCCGTCACGCTACTTCTTCTTCAGTATTTTATGTGTCCACTGCTAGGCGTATGCCTCTTCATTATTTTTCCATTTTAGCCGGACTACAGCTGTTGTGATCCGTTGCCGTCGGACCATCGTGCAGCTGGCCTGCCCAAACTTCTCGTTCCTATACGTTTTCTGCTCCACCTGCCATCCTCTCTGCGACATACGTATCCTGCCCACGTCACGCTACTATCCCGTCAAAAGAAGAACAATATATTAATAATGGCGTAAAGGATGGCAGGGCAACAGGCGAGGCGAGAGGCTGGCAGGTGGACCAGGGCAGTGACGGAGTGGCGGCCAAGAACGGGACGAAGGTCAGTGGGCAGACCAGCAGCCCGGTGGACAGACGACATCTCTAAGGCGACAGAGGGTCCGTGGATGCGTGCCGCTAGAGACCGAGGAGGATGGCGTGAAGGGGAAAAGGGCTATACCCAGCTGAGTGGGCAAGTGTGGGCTGAAAATAATGATGATTAAAGGATCAATCTGTCAATCAAGCCAACGTCATGAAGCCCTTTTGTAGGAGGTCATGTGACTAAATTAAATTTACAGCCTGCATACATACGCACGCT
Source organism: Zelleria hepariella (assembly GCA_949319315.1). Taxonomy (NCBI): domain Eukaryota; kingdom Metazoa; phylum Arthropoda; class Insecta; order Lepidoptera; family Yponomeutidae; genus Zelleria; species Zelleria hepariella. Next base: position 3,194,829 of record OX439392.1, on the reverse strand, counting down.
CTGTCGTGGAGTAACAAAGGATGATAATATTATTTTCTTGCGAAACAAAGTTTTGTACACACACACACACTACATACACATAACAGTCGCGTTTGTTGGAAGTATTTTTGTATAAACATTCGCAATGAAAGTTACTGTTATCGTTAGCAACAGAGCTGCGGGGCGCTAGGAAATATACAACTTCGGTTCCTTTATTCCGTGGATAACTTTGCGTCTTTGTTTTAGGTAGGTTAATCTAGACATAGAGGTTGTTATATAAAGGTCCTGTAACACGGAATGGGTAGCTTTGCTCATCAATACAAGCAGTAATCAATATAGGTGCGATATCTCGAAAATAATATCAGCTGTTCCTTAATAAAATTCGATGCCTAATGTCCACGACAGCACGTCAGAGTGTACACGTTTGTTGTAAAGTCACCCGTAACGTAACCGAGTAGAGTGCTAGCGTGTAAGGGTCGACGTGCTGTTGTGTGTACCGAATGTATGGAGCTGATATTCTTATCGGGATTTCGCACTTGGCCCTATAGTAAAAGTTGCTTGTATTGATTTAACTCACCTACCAATTTCATAACGAACCGACCAAGTTTACTCAAATTATGGTCGGACGAACATTCTTACAAACGCCGGATGGTTCCAGTAGAATCGGAGAACTTCTCTCGCTTCGCTCGCTCGTTCAATGAAACAGCAGATTTATTTTGCAAACCGATCTTTCTTACATCAAAACTTACTTTCGGAATCGGTTAGGTATCTACATGCCCAAAAACGTTGAGGAAGGCCGCCATTATTTATTTGTCAGTATGATTCATTTTTACGGACAGCTACCCTTTTCGACCTCCCCTTTCATGGGCCAAATATTTACATTTTGCCGCGACCGTTCCGACTCCGACCTTGCATATTTTTCCTGGAAAAGCTTGCAAGCTATCAGTCATTTTCAAAGACCATTTTTTTGGATATGAGACACTACGAGTATGGTATTGCGATGACAATTATTTGAAAACCAAAGTTTTGTGATATTTGTAGAAAACTTTAAGATACTTTATTCCTTTAATCAAAGAATGTATTAGGTTGATGTTAACCACAAGTGCTAAAGCACTTAGGTGACTACTTATTTCATTTTGTGGTGTGATATGGCAGACGTCTCTACTATATATTTATTCCTATTAAACCTAAATGCATAAAATTTCTACACTTATAAAATACTGTAAACAGCTAACAAAAGACTGAAAAAAATTATGCAGTTATTCAAAAATAGTATCTTGAGTTATTACTTTTCGTTCAATGACATCAAAACATTATACACACAGATTATAAGTAATAGCAATGTTTTTTCTACAGGGTGTACTCTAAGTCGATAGCGGAACTTTAAGTAGGCTGTCTACTGATCAATACAAACAACTTGTACTAGGTGGCGAAAAAAATGGGGCGAAAAAAATATCAGCTGTTCCATACAAAAGGTCGACTCAGTATTGCGCCAAATGTAAGAAACAGCTGATATTTTTTTCGCTTTATTTTTTGCGCCACCTAGTACAAGTTGTTTGTAGTGATCAGTAGAAAGCCTACTTAAAGTTCCGCTATCGACTTAGAGTGCACCCTGTAGTATTAATCATTAGAAAATCAATTCCTTTAATTTCACAAATCGGTGATAAGCTCAAATTTCTAATTCAGTCTGCAATATTAACTTTGACCTGCTCCAATAATTTGGATTTGGTGCGACTAATTTTCTTATACTTAGGGTTGGCCTTCACTGATCTCCTGACGCTGCTTCTTGTCATCACTCTGTCGAATACTTCCTCCGTTGTATCATCACTGCCATCATCAGAGAAGTGGTTGTTCATACTATCGTTCATCTTCTTGGGCCTCAAGACGAATGGTTCCATCGAACTATCCGAAAACACTTCTACAGAGATATGTCTGTCATCATCACTCGTGTGTCTATTCCGCATCGGATGCCTTTCTAGAACTTTCGTTTCAGTGAACGGCACGTCTAGACTACTTTTCCTTAGCGAATCCTCTTTTTTGGCAGTTTTGGTCGCGACATCGCGGGTACTGGGTTTATATTTCATTGGCGAGAAATCGACGCGGCGTAGAAAGCTGATGGAATCGGCGAAACGTCTGCATTTCCTAGTTTTGGCTTCCGGTTTTGGTTCCGAATCGTTTTTCGTGAGGCTCTCGTCGTTTTCCATGGCTATGCCTGAATCAGAATTGGAATCTACATTCAAGATCGTTATTTCGGGCACAGAGTAGTTTTCTCTTAGTTTTGCAATGTTTTCTTCCGCTTCCTTAAGTTTTGCATTCAATTCTTCAATCATTTCTATCTGGCCTTGAATTGTTTCATCTTTTTCAACTAGTATACTCGCGACAGATTCTGTTCTTTCAGCCAAGTTCACTTCGTATTTATGTAGTTCATTAGATAGGTATTCTAGTTCTTTCTTTCTGTTTGCTTCCAATTTTTTTATCACTACAGCTTGTTTTTGGTTAGAGTCTCTCAGTTTGGCTATTTCGAACTTGTGGGTTGTGGTTAAAAATTTAATGATGTTGATGGCCTCTTGCAACGTTGCCGGCTGCTCATTTGCTCCGCTTTTCACATTAGGCGACATTTCGGTTCCTCGATCTGTAAAGAAGATAAAATAAATCATTAGATTTTTTGCTCACAATTAGATACCTACTTCTTACGCAAGTTATTGGACAAGGCTAGGACTCTGTTAACTATACCAATACAACAAACAATGTAAAAATAATTAACAAGAATATTACACAACTAATTGCAACAGCTAAAGATGGTGACATTTTTATTAATTAGAGACCGTTGTGACATTAAAATTGCATTAAATAAATACCGTTTTAAGTTCTTTTTATTTCATTACATAAACTAATTGAGAATAAAGTCGTTAAAAAGTTTGTAATTAGATAACAATAAATAGCAATCCTTTCGATGGAGCGATGAAAGTTTGTAATTAGTTAACAAATATAAATCCTTTCGATGGAGCGACCTCATTATTTTATGGACATGATAATAATATGATTAGAGTAACTACATGTCTTTCTCATGTTTGTGGATCATGGTTAGTATTTGGGAAAATGACAAAATATTAATGCATGAAAGTTATGATGTTTGTAATTTTATTTTCGTTTGTTTATGCATCTCGCAACGAAACAACCAATCCGTAAATTTTGTATGGAAGAGAGCCGAAAAGTGACATTTTCTTTTTTATCGCCCGATAAACCGAAGAAATTTTTGGGCGATAAAAAAGTAATAAAAAGTAACGTTCCGTTATGCTCTGAACAATTTTTTCTTTAGTTACTAACATTAGTTAACTCTTCGCAAGACCAAGAGTGATACGGTCGTATTCTGATATTTTGAAACATTATTTATGAAACTAATCCACGGTACAGTATTCATAACAAAGTCTTTTGTTCTGCTTGCCTCATGTTATAGAAGGCATCATATAATTTACTGTTTAAAATTGTACAGCGTCAATTTAAAACATTGAGTCACTGACTTATTTGCCCTTTAAGTACAGTCGGCCACACACCGGGATACCCCTTTTTGTTCGATTGGCGCCCTTATGCGCCCACCCGCGCGCGGTAAGAGCTGCCATGGGGTATCTGTGACTGTGGCCGACCGTACCTACATACCCAGCTTTTATGTAGCTCATTTTAATCTTTTTATTAAGACAGTTTTTTTTAATTTTTTATTTATTATGACTATGACAGACGATAATAAGACTATTTTCCGGTATTTATAGGCGTTGTTACTTTTGTACGGTCGGCCACAGTCTAAGGGTTGTATTCTAGAACGCTACTTAAATTCAGTTTAAACAGAGTTTAGACTGTCGATAAAACAGTGCATGTTTTGATATGAAGGGAGGGATATTCACATCAAAACATGCACTGTTTTACCGACAGTCGACACTACTAAACTCTACGGGTAGACGATAGCAACAAGGCGGGAAATTCAAAATTTTCACAATTTTTTACATTTTGCTACAAAATGTAAAAAAAACTGTGAAAATTTTGAATTTCCCGCCTAGTTGCTATCTTTCAGCCTTATACTGAGTTTAAACAGAGTTCAAGGAGCCTTCTAGTTTGAACTGAGTTTAAACAGAGTTTAAGTAGCGTTCTAGTTTGAACTGAGTTTAAGTAGCGTACTAGAATACCACCCTAAATACCCTATGGTAGCTTTTACCGTGCGCAGCATAAGGGGGCCAATATAACAAAAGGGTGTATCCTAGACTGTAAAACAAATTAATAAGAGCAACCTCTTTGAACAATGATCCAAACTGAGTTAGGAAACGAAATGAAAAATGATGCTTCGCGAATTCTGCCTCAAAAGAACTGAGAATCTGTGTCCAAAACAGCCCCTCTACCCTTGACGCATTTTTTAAAAATATGGCGCAATTTACAAAATCCATCGTTTTACGAATTATGGCGCATTTTATATTTTTATTGCACAAAATGGCCTTACTATTGAATAAACATTACAAAGTATTATAAAATCAAAGCATGACTGCGAATTCAAAGAGAAAAAAAAAAACACTTTGTCAATATGAACTCAATAGCGTCAAGAGTAACCGCCCTGATCTGCTTTCCCAGCATTATTGGAGTTAAATTGTATTATTAATACAAAACATGCAGTGCAAGTTTTAGTTCAAAAACACGTTACTCAAATCCGAATCAGACATTAGAAATTCACGTTGCAAATTATATAATCGGAGAGCTTTTGACTCCAGGACTGCCCCTGCCTGTGACAACCCTCATGATGTTATAATCTGGCAAAGCATCGGGGTATGGAATGAAAACACAAGGTAATCTTTTCCCATTCCAGAAATAGCTAGCTAATTTGACATTAGTTATTTGTGTCATGTAAAATCTGAAGTCAGTTACATTAATTACAAAAAACGTATAACTTGCTTACTTGCTTTCTTGCATTTTTTACTCTATTTCATACCAATATGTTACATAAATACGGGTCAGTGTGGACACTATTTCAGAAACTACTTAGTGTAATCTCCTTATAAATTAATCCATGTGTTTAGTATCAAATTTTGTTTGACTATGTAAGATGATTCTGCCCGATTTATAAGTACTACAGGATGCATCCTGTAGAGTGCAATATTGACAGTTTTATTGACAACATACATGTGAAACTTTGACTAAGTACAAGTTTTATCCATTATTTATTTAAAACATAATACCTGACTAATAAAGTATTCTCGAATCTATAAGTACGCAAATTTTAAGTGAATCTACACTCGAAACAAAAAACAGTGCACACCACTGCACAATTATTGCAAAAGAGTTTGACAGTGATGACTGTAAAGTACCTACTCGTTCAAAGGTTGACATTCCAGAGGTTTTTGCTAGCAGTGGGTATGGGGAAAGGAACTAAAAGGCAAGTGTCACCTATAAAGAGAGCACCTTATGTTATTGCACCACGCATCAAGTAATCTCACTAAGTCTGGTGCAGGCTTGCAATGGGGTTTATCCTATGCTTTTAGTATTTGCTAGTCCTCTCTGGATACGTTAAGGATCGCCGTCACATGCACAACCTTAAGATACTGGCCCATACTTGTACGAACTATTCAAGCTGCCAATGCCTCTCGCTGACCAAAGTAAGTCAGACCAAATACCTTGGAGTCATCATTGATGAAAAATTAAATTGGACCGCTCATATAAAAACTCTGGCAGGCAGGGTTAGGAAGGTTATGGCAGTATTCAAGAGAATTCGGGGTTCTGCTGACACGGACGTACTCCTAATGGTTTACAGGGCATTGGCGGAATCACTTCTCACATACTGCAATACCGTCTGGGGTGGAGCAGGAAAGACCGAATTCTTATCCTTAGAAAGAGCACAAAGAGCCGTTTTAAAGGTTATGCTGAATAAACCTTTCAGATACCGTACTCACCTACTCTATGCAGATTGTAAACTCCTAACTGTCAGACAGCTGTATATCCTGCGTTGCATACTAAGACGACATGTAAATATGCCTGCACAAAAATCCCCCAGCACAAGACGACAGTGTAGGGCTGTTTGCTCCACTGAAAATCGCAATACTGACTTTGCAAGCCAGAACTATAATATCATGAGCCGTAAGCTGTACAATGACATCAATAAGATCCTTAAGATATATAACAAAAACCTATTCGACTGCAAATCAACTGTACGTAATTACCTCTTAAAACTTAACTATGACGAAACTGAAGGATTGTTACTCACAGACTCTTGATATTGATAAATACACCTTGACCAAGATTTCCACATATCACACACAATCTCTCCCTTACACACACACACACACACACACACACACACACACTCACACACCATCTCCCTACCACACACATATATACATAATACACCCTCACACACACACATCAACACATTTATATTGGAACAAGTGCCTCAGTATTAATACTTCCAAATTTATTTAACATACGTACTTAGAGATAAAACATTTCGTATATAAACCTCTTATTATATCAAGCACAAACCTGTCATAATTTCAATGTAAGGCGCTGGTACCTGTGATACAGTTTATACTAGTACAGGTACCATTGTCCCTCCTATGCAATGTTATCTAAAACTGTGCACAACCCGCAATGTAAAATGTAACATTTCTTTTGGTCCAATAAACATTATTATATTATTATTATTATTATAGTAACTTTGTTCTGGGCGGAAAATCGTTTATGAATAGGGGTAAATTGTGGTACACACGACAGCACGTCTGACTGTACACTTTTGTTGCAAAGTCGCCCGTAACGTAAGTGAATAGAGTGCACGCGTGTAAAGGTCGACGTGCTGTCGTGTGTACAATCGGCCACATGCTAGGATACCCCTTTTTGTTAGATTGGCGCCCATATGCCCCGCGCGTTAAGAGCTGCCATGGGGTATCTATGACTGTGGCCGACCGTACCTATCACACTAATACTACAAACGTGAAAGTTATGGATCGATGTTTGTATGGATAGGTATTTGTTAAACTTTCACGCTAAAACAGCTCAACGGATTTGGATTAAATTTTGAATGGAGATAGCTTATACATCAGAACACTTAGGTTATGGTTTACTAGCTTTTCTTAACTTTGTCTTCTATCTAAGTCAGAGTGGATGAAATCGTTTGCAAAATGTAATAAAATAATTTAACCATAACTATAGTCATGTCGTCTTAGTCGGCCTCTCAACAGCGCCAGTAAAATAAGGAAACAAGACACAAACTCACCAAAATATTCACTATCACTGCAAACAAAACACTAAGTTGACACCGCGCGCTAGTGCGAAAGTTCACCGAAGGCACTCGATCACTTCATGAAGAAACACTGACATTAATTCTCATGTATCTAGACATAATAATCTTCACTCCATGACGGTTGGACACTGACTGGCTGGCAAGACGGTCTACCCACAATGTGGTTAGTAAAAAAAACAATTGAGACCTAACCGTAAGTACCCAACTGAAATGCCTTTTTGCAGACACAAGCCATATCACAATGAATTAGGGGCTATTTTCGTTAAATGCACTCAAAGGTGATTAACGGTGTACCTGATCGGTTACTCATTCGGACACCTCTTTTCAGTACTAATTAGTATAAGCCAGGTAGCTCACCTATTGTTTCGTTACCTGGGGCTTAATTGTCTAACTTTCATTGGTATCGCGATCCCTTTCATTGGTATCGGGATCATGATCGTCATTGCGACTTGAGAATGATATTGTCTAGGTACCTAAGTTTTAAATCACAATCGCTAACAGAACGAATCAGTCAAAACGCCATATAAATTGAATGATATTGAGTGAACGATTTTGCTATTTTCTTCACTCAATACCCTTCAAAATAGAGTCGCAATCCCTATCCCTATCTCAATCGCTTTCAATGACTGTTTGTGTCAAATAAATGCAGTTTAAAGTTCGTCAGCTCCCTTCAAACGTCAAATTGAAAGGGATTGCGAGATTTAAAATTTACTGCCGATTTCTGAATTGAGAAATTTTAAGGTATCGTCCTACCTCTGCAGATTTCTCACAAAAGAACGCGCCAGAACGATATAATTATTTACTTAAATTCTCAATAATTCAGAAACGGGCCTTAGACAATTAAGCCCCGGACCAATAACACTCTTTGAGCAATTATTACTTTTACCTGGAGATCCCTCTTCAGGTAATAATTTCTCAGAAAGGCGGATCACCCAATGGATTACCAATGGTATTGTACAAAGTGTTACAAAAGATCCTAACTCTTTTACAGGGAAATAGCACCCGGTGATAGGGATCACAACCTAAATATGTTCTTTGCTCTATGACGTTCCGCTGATTTTTAAATAGGTACCCCTTAATAAAATGTGAATGCTGTGGCGGAAGAAAAGTATTTTTTAAATATTGTTTACATTGACTTTCTCAATGTTTTAACAACTCAAGACTATGCAAATACACCTACACAGACAATCACATTTTCAAATTTAAGCTAATACCAAAAACTAAAAAGTTATTAAAATTTTTCAATTTTGAGTTTTTAAAATAAAATTTGTTTTTTTCCACATTTTTTTACAGAATTGACATCCTGTTGACCAGTAGGTTACACCCTGGAAAAGAGTTAGGATGTTTTGTAACACGTTGTATATGTTACCGGTAAAACCCGATTTCAGGAACTTTTTTCGCCTAGGCCAAACCAGTCTAACCTAAGCTCGTATGGATAAACCGGTATAGCCTAGTCTAGCCTATTGGAGCAAATTGGGTGTGTGTGTGAAAGACTCACAGACAGACACACGAGTGAGCCTATATCTGACGGTTCCGTTGTTTCCTCTTAATGTACTCAACCCTAAAAAGAGGTATCCTAGGGCGTGGCTGACTGTGCCTATAGGTGTTGGACAAGCCTAATCCATCTAAAACAATGTCCCAGGCACTGCAACGTTCGAGAGGCCTCTTCAACCATCTAGCTAGTGTGAGTGAAAGTGCCACTTGACACTGCATAAATTATCTCACTACGTAGATGAAAGAGCCTTAGTCCTTAGTGCTTGTGTCAGTGCGCTTGCATGTGTCTACTAAAATGACGAACAAGTGCTTCTGATTGGACGTTTTCATCCCAGCGCACTAAAATGGCCGGTGTAACACGCATCTTATTACATCTATCTACAGGGTGTTAAAAGACCGCCAACGAAGCGGGAAACCAAGGGAAATCAAATCCAAGGAACTGTGCCTGTAAATCAACGGTTTCCGAGATAATGAGGTTCAAAAAATATATTTTACAGAAAACTGTTCAGTATCGAGTTTTTAACATTTCTTTTCAAGAAGCCAATCCAAAATTTTCAATAATCTTGCAAAAAATGACGTCAAAATTGCAACCTGCAATGTTTTCTTAAAATCGGCACCTCGAGCGTAAGTAGCATTATTAAGTTAAAATTTCGATGCTGGCGCAATATGACTTCATAAACCAAAGCTAAAGCTAATAAACCAAAATAATTTCCCAGCAATAATTTATGGAAAAAGTACCAAAACATTGTTTTGGTGTCTAGTACACGTGCCTTTTCCTGTCTGTCGGCGGTCTTTTATCACCCTGTATATCGATCCAGCCTTGAGTATGCAACGCAGAGCTCACATGCAGTGAACTTGTAACAATACCCGCTTATAAACATACCTACACAGCCTATCGCCTGCCTCCGTATGCCGGGTTCATTGTTTTACGCAAACAGTTTGGCGCTACTGGCTGAAAAGCCTAGGCTTCCGAGCTCATGGAGCCATTAAACAGCTTCCATCCAGTAATTACACTCACTCACTGGGATCCATTTTCATTTAACAATTGACCTAGCTACCGCGGGTGTTCACTGTACACGGAGACACAGACATGCCGTGCTGTGTCTTGTCGTGGATAATACAAAATTATCATATTTTTTTAAATTAGATACATCATAGAACTCTGAAATGTGTCTGGAAAAATAGATGCCCAAATTGCCTTTGGGAGCTTATTTGCTCGTCGCAATTAAAGTATCCAGAGTGATTTGCTGCTGTCCGTTGGAGAGTTCCGTTCTCCATCTCCGAAGTTCGTCATCAGATCTTCACCATTTTTTATGGGACTACATGTAAAGTATACATACACTTTAAAATAAAAATTGAGAATCTTTCTAAAGTTCCCTAGCACGGGTTGCTTTAGAAAATAAAAAAAAAATAATCAAAATCGGTTCACGCAGATAAAAGTTCTGAGGCAACAAGCGTAAAAGAATCACGGGTCGATGTGAGTATCTCCTCCTGTTTTGAAGTCTGTTAAAATTTCATCGTTCTCCTTTGTCTCTTTCAGTCTCCTCTCATATCACATTTAAAGAAGATTCCTCACGGCTCTTTTTGTTCTGTGCCGTAGAAATTGCCATAATATGCAAACCTACTCAGTCCATAACCAAGGCATTGCCCCGTCCATTTAGGTCATAGGGTTATGTCACCGACTACCTATAACGTTTCCAGTTTATTGAACGAGTGAGCGAAGCGAGCGAAGTTCTCCGAGTCTACTGGAACAATCCGGCGTTTGTATGTTTGTATGTATGAATGTTCGTTCGACAATAACTTGAGTAACTTTGGTCGGATCGTTATGAAATTTGGTAGGCGGGTAAATGAAATTAATAGAATTTTTAAGTTCGAACATGAGCCAAATCGGTCGAGGGGTTACCGAGATATGAAGTTTATATGGGGTCGCGAGTTCACAGTTCGGGGCGAACCACTAGTAACTATATCGACTGTGGACTGTGGAGAATACAGTAGTATCCATTTCAAACATTGACCGTTGTGTTTACACGTTTGCACTCAGCGTATTTGCGAAACAACGACCAACGTAGCAGAAACTATATTAGGTTGTTATCACACTTGGGTACCTCCGATTTCTGAATTGAGAATTTCGCTAATCAAATACTTAAGTAGGTATCGTGTAGATGTCACTAAAAGAACGTGACAGAACGATCCAAGTATTAACTTGGTGAATTTCTCAATTCCGAAACGAGCCCTTACGCTAATATTACCAACCTAATGTTTGTGTGTTTGGATGGATGTATGGTTTTGTCTCTTTTAAGCCAAAACGGCTCGACGGATTTGGATGTGGTATAGATATAGCTTGTATACCAAAATAACAGATGGGGTATAAATCACTAGCCTTTTCACGTGACTTCATAGCGGTGTGTGACACAATGTAATTAACCTAAAGGCGCACCTGGGGGTGTACCGGCTAAGATGAAGCCGATTACCATTGACGAAAACGGAAGTTCGATTTAAGAAAAATGTACTGCCACCAAGTTCATTTTACTGCCACCCAGTTAAATTTTTCATAAATCGAACTTCGATTTTTGCCAATAGTAATCGGCTTCATTTTAGCCGGTAGACCCCCTGGTGTAATCAGTCTAGTAAAACCCAGTGTCATGGTATCAGAATAGAGTATCCACCTCTTTATACCCTAGATCCAGCCTGTTGGAAAGTTAGTCCATTATAAAACTTTTGTGTGTTGTGCGTTTCCTACAAAACCACAATACGAATTAAGAGGAGTAGGTTTCAAGTATATAGCGTTTATTGCTTTGCAGTAAATTGCCAAATGGATGAAATAAAGCACTCATTATATTGCTTCAGAAGTTTTTAGAGGAATCTATCTATTTATCCAGCCCATGAATGTCGCCCACTGTTGGACACAGGCATCTTCTTTGTCACACCAACCTCTCCGGTCCCCAGTGGAGATTTCCAGTGGAATGATACATTTGAAGTTTCAATGTTGTTATGTTCTGTTTCATTGACGCACTTATGCCGCGTAATTGGGGTACTTAGGGTTGTATTCTAGAACTCTATTTAAACTCAGTTCAAATTATAACGCTACTTAAACTCTGTTTCAACTCAGTTCAAATTAGAACGGTACTTAAACTCTGTTTGAGTAGAGTTTAGTAGTGTCGACTGTCGATAAAACAGTGCATGTTTTGATTTGAATTTCCCTCCCTTCATATCAAAACATGCACTGCTTTATCGATAGTCTAAACTCTGCTTAAACTGAGTTTAAGTAGCGTTCTAGAATACCACCCAAAGGCCCGGTTTCTGAGTTGAAAATTTTGCTAAGTAAATGGGTAAGTACCGTCCTGTTTCTTCAGATTTCTCACAAAAGAGCGTGACAGAGCGATACGTAAGTATGTGCTTAGTAAATATCTCAACTCAGAAACCGGGCCTAAGTGTGTCGGTGACCGAACCTCTAGCTCTTTCAAGTTAGGTTAGGTTATCGTATGAGATAGTGGCCTGGCTATCCCTGGTGTCAGAGTTTTTAGGCCGCCCAAGGGCCTCTGACATGGCTTAACAATTGTTATCAATCAACAACAATCGGGACCAACTGTTTAACGTGACTTCCGAAGCACGGAATCGCTCAGTCTAATGCCACTAGCGGTCACCCATCCATAGACAGACCGCGTCCGATGTTGCTTAACTTCACCAATTGATTAAGGCCCGGTTTCTGAATTAAGAATTTTGCTAATCAAATACTTAACTATCGTTCTGTCTTGCTCTTTTGTGAGAAATCTGCAGAGACAGGACGATACTTACCCATTTGCTTATCGAATTTCTCAATTCAGAAACCGGTCCTAAGAATGGCTAGTCCAACTTAGGCTGTGAGCGCTTCTTCAAGCTTTTTCAAGTGCGAAAGTTACCAAACCACTCCTAATTTAACCACCTTAATTAGGTAAGTACGTCATCTACGTAACATCTTAACGACAACTTCGCTAAAGTGTGCAATTATCAAAAGACCGCCCCCTAATCCTGTCTTTAATACAACAAAACAAGTCAATTAGGTAACAGACAACCTCCATAGAGATACTCGTACTTTATGTCTCAGGTATTATTTGAATAAGTTGATTAATTATTATTATCGTCCTGAACTAGGTGATCCTACACTCATTAAAAGTGTTTTTATCACATCTATTCGAAAAGACCTAGTTCGTTCCCCGCAAACAGGGACTAAAATAGCATTTTACTCCCGGAGGGACAAAAAGTGATTTGGATTTGGAATATGGATACCTACCGTAAGTAAAAGTTCAAATGACTAAAGAGTTTACAGACAACATTGAAAGAGATCAATCACGAACAATGTATGGACAAGAAACTGGCAATATGAAAAAATATAACGCGCGCGTGCCAAATAAAAAAAAAGTTTTTAGAAAAATAAAAACGTCAGAAATGCATTCCGTCTTCGTTCGTAATTGTTTATTTGTGTACCAAAATTAGGATTTTACTAACTTTCATAAAATAAAAGTGTTTCTTTCTCAAGTAGTGAGTTCTTTCTGAAGCGCTCACAGCCTAGTTGTACTAGCCGTTCTTAATCGATTGGCAAAGTTAAGCAACAACGGCCGCGGTCAGTCCATGGATGGGTGACCGTTAGTGGCAATAATATCTGAGCGCTTCCGTGCTTCGGAAGGCACGTTAAACCGTTGGTCCCGGTTGTTGTTGATTAATAACAATCGTTAAGCCATGTCAGAGACCCTTTGGGTGGCCTAAAAACTCTGACACCAGGGGTGGCCACTACCTCATACGATTACCCTAAGTAGTGAGAATTAAAGTTTTGTAATATTAACTCCAGAGAACATTATATATTATTGGACGCCGACGCTAATTATTCGTAAGTTCCAGTCACTTATTTTCTCATAGAGGCTGATAAAAAGTAGAGTGTTCACCTCGGGAACAACACTTTTGGACCGAGGGACTAAAAAACAATTTTTAAGGTGAGAATGTTTCCTTGAATCCCTTGCTGCGCTAAGGATTCTACTTTAGAATCCCTGGCTACGCTCGGGATTCTACTCTAGAATCCTTCGCTCCGCTCTGGAATGTGTTTTAGTCCCTCGGGTAACAATCTACTATTAGGGAACATTTTCCCTCTATTTTTCCCACCCATAACTATGCTGTGTAGCAGCTGGTTACATTTATTTCTTAAAACGTGTCCTAAAGTAGGCAACCTTTCACTGCTTCTTATTTTATTATGCTTTGTTTCTGTTGAGCATCTACGACGAGTGCTCACTGTCACTGTCACTGAAAGTGACAAGTTGGATAAACAACCTTATAATCCGTGCGGAATCAGAATGGGATAATACCTTTTGGAACTGAATCGAAAATGACAGTTCTCGAGTAGCGTCAATAAAAAAATTTTTAGTTCTACGTTCTACCGTAGGGTTATGAAATTGGAAATACACAAACATTTTCAATGGTTTTAATCTAAAATGATTCAATGTTATTGCATTAATTGAATAAAACGTGATAAAACTCGAGCAGACACCCACGCGCACAGAAAACACAAGCAAGTTTCGACGCGAGTTTGCCATAGACAACTAGAGTTTGCCGAAATGCTGACGCTACAGGACCGCGAGTGTCTCAGTTCCAAAAGGTATTATCCCATTCTGATACCGCACGGATTATACAAGGTGTTACAAAAGTACCTAACTCTTTTTACAGGGTGTAACCTACTGGTCAACAGGATGTCAAATCTATAAAAGAAGTTGAAAAACAAACAATTTTTATTTTATAACCTCAAAATTGAAAAATTTTCATAACTTTTTTGTTTTTGTTATTAGCTTAATTTTAAAAATATGTTTGTACGTGTAGGTGCATTTACATAGCTTTGAGTTGTTAAAACATTGTGAAAGTCAATGAAAACAATATTTAAAAAATACTTTTCTCCCGCCACATCGTTCACATTTTATTAATTTAAAAATTAACGGAACGTCATAGATAAAAAAAAAATATTTAGTGTGTGATCCCTATCACCGGGTGCTATAACCCTGAAAAAGAGTTAGGTACTTTTGTAACACCTTGTAGTATTAGGATACATGACAGACGTCCGGCATAGGGTCCGGCACAGCTTTTTCGCACTCATGGTAGCTACTCTGTATCGGGTGGCTTGATTCAGGTAAATAACAATTACCAATACCGGGCACGGTACCAGAGTAACAGTGATTACGCGTACAAAAGGTACTCTACCCTTTTCGAGGATACAGTTGTTATCTCGAGGACTCGCTTTGAGGGACCGATAGGGATGTCACAATATTCGCAATCACAAGAAAAGCTATTTAAGGCTTTATTTTATTTTAAGGCTGGAAGATAGCAGCGTGGCGGGAAATTCAAAATTTTCACAGTTTTTTACATTTTGTAGCCAAACTGTTCAGCGATTTTTCGTTCGCGGCAATAAAACAGTATTCTTTTCATTATTGTAAACAACAGCACAACAATAATTCAGCAGATTATGTGTTCTGGTCTACGACAAGTTTTTTGGGCAGTGCCACTGCTTTGTAGACCAGAACACATAATCGGCTGAATTATTGTTGTTCTGTTGTTTACAATAATGAAAAGAATACTGTTTTATTGCCGCGAACGAAAAATCGCTGAACAAAAATAGCTCAGTTTAGCTACAAAATGTAACAAACTGTGAAAATTTTGAATTTCCCGCCACGTTGCTATCGTCCACCCTTAAGCACTTCACTTTCACCTGATCATGACGATTTCGACTGTTATAATTTTTGAAAATCAGTAGGTATCCGTCCCATCACTAGGAGCTGGCAATAATTCCGGACCACTAACGGGACGGGTAGGGCGATAATTGTTTTAGGTTGACGTCAAGGCAGCTTTTGTCTCTAAATTATTAAGTGTCTGCTGGACTATTAATGATTTAATTACCAAGGGATTAGTTACTTTGAATTTGAGCCCTGTTTCCTGGAAGCAACGCTGGAGTTGGAACGCTACAAATTGCTTCACATTACGCTACATTTGTTCATGATATTACATCACATAAGGAGCAAGCCGCCAGCAATGGAAGGTAAGTAATTTGGTAATTCGTAGTGTTTATTAGATACTTAAATTTTAAATAGAAATCTTTTAGTTTTCTTCGTGTGTTAGTTCTCCAATTGTGAACCGAAACTAGTGGACTATCCTGACAATAAGAGACCTAGTTAGTAATCCTTTCATTCTATAGGGTGTTACAAAAAGGTCCTGTGATACTGAAGGGGGTCGCTTCTCTCGAAAAAAAAAATCAGCTGCTCCATACACTTGATACAGGGCATCGAATTTTGGTATGGAACAGCTGATATTTTTTTCGATATTTCGCATTTGGTCCCATAGTAAATATTGCTTGTCTTGAAATACCCTATAGATTAGACTGAAGGGGTGAAACGGTCGATCACGAAATACTTCAGTGGGTGTAACAAGTACTTAACATTTCTTCTCAAGAAGCCATATTATTATCAAAATTTTTAATATTTTTTACAAAAAATGACGTTAAAATTGCAACCCGCAACGTATTCTAAAAATCGACACCTCGAGCGTATGTAGCATTTAAGTCTATGTCAACAATTTGTGCAAAATGACTCGTCTGCGTTACACGTCCATTGCAAATATTTTCCAAAATTTACCTAAAAAAACAAAATTATTACCCGGCAATGATTTCTGGAAAAAGTACTTTGGCGGTCTTTTAACACCCTGGTATGCCGAAACGAAGTTTGTTCTAAAAGTTTTCGTTCCAGCTCGTCGCGTAATAGGGATTCAAAAAGGCAATCTCATACCGATATAGCCATTGGAGTCGGAAGTAAGTTGGGCAATAGACATCGGCACGTGTGCGCGGTCACGTCCGAAGTTGGGCCGCAACTCGCGCAAACTTGGCCCCATAGTCAAATGTAAAGCGGGCTGCTGACTTTGCCTGATTATACCTGCAAAATAAGCTTTCAGAGACTGTATTGATATCGCCATAGGAGCCGAAAGTAAGTTGGGCAATAGACAGCGGCCCGTGTGCACGGTCACGTCCGAAGTTGGGCCGCAACTCGCGCAAACTTGGCCCCATAGTCAAATGTAAAGCGGGCTGCTGACTTTGCCTGATTATACCTGCAAATTGAGCTTTCAGAGACTGTACTGAGATCTTGGTTCTCTGTTGTCAAAAGGACTTTTGTCCTCCGTAGCCATCGGGACGTCACCAAAAAAGAGATGACGACTCCGAATTAGCGATTCATTTACTGTACATTTACAATGATATTAAATTTTACATTTACATTTACCCAAAAAACTAGGATATCTTGGAAAAAAATAAAAAAGCAAATAATATTTTTTCCGCATCCTAAGGAGCAATGATTCTCTGAAAACTTTTCTACCTACTCATGTAAAACCATTGTCTAATTTTGCAATAATAAATTATAACGAAGCAAGTCTGTTGTCGTCTTTACAACTCGCCTGAAAGGCCCCGGAGTTCTTAGAAGAAATTATGGGAGCAATATTCTCACTCTATTACAATGGCGTGGCAATTGAAGCCAAGCGTCTCAGTGTCTGAAGTTTCGTAGAATTCTATGATATAACTTTTCGCCGTCTTAATCTGGGAGGTAATTCTCGGGCATCTCGCATTCGACACATCTTGAAGGAAAAATCTCATGTCATTTCGGTGTCGACTGCTCCCGACCACTCGCTGACTCGAATCGAGCCAAAAAGGCAAACATCTCGCAGAAATCTCGTCTTTGTGAGAATAGGAGATGTGACATTTTCCGCAAAATGAGATTTTTGCTTCGAAATGTGTCGAATGCGAGATTCCTGTGAATTAACCCCTGATCTTCCTTCTACAGGCTAAAGGTACTGTAAGAGACTATTTTTAACTCCCGACCAAAAAGAGTTTTGAGCTACCAAGTTTAAGAATGTGTGTGTGTGTGTGTCTGTCTCTCTGGGGCAACGTAGCTATTAAACAGGTGAACTAATATTTAACTTTTTTTTTCATTTCAAAGCAGGTGTTGTAGCTAGTGTTCTTAGATATGTTTTTTAGATATGTTCTATGAGATATTATTATGCTAATTATGAGATATTTTATTTTTTATTTAGTAGTCCTTATAACGATATAACGGGTGCATAATGCTGTTTGTAAGGATTTAGTTCAAGACACACTGCAAACTAGGAATATCATTCGATACCTGGGACAATGGATGGACATGACAAAGACTGAGAGAGAGCGAGGGAAATAAATGTACCTAGTAAGAAATGGGAAATTATAAGTCAAGCCACAAAGTTTTTTTTTGGCCACGTGATCAAACTTCTCATTTTATAAGTAAGCCACGGGAAAATAAGATAGCTTCTAATAAACTAATTCGTCTTTTTTACATCGCCAACTAAATATTCCAAAGAAAGCGTCAAGTAAAGTTCAACAATTATTTTAACTTGTCCACTGATTTATCTATTGCAACCTGATTTACTAACTCAGCCACGGATTTTACAACTCATCACCATTATACGTTTTACAGCTTCAACATAAGCTCCTCAAAAAAATATAATTCAAGCTTCAATAGACTACCTCATATATTATAACTTGGCATGTAAATTAATACATCATATTCTTTTATTGTGAAAAAAAGCCACTATACGATTTGGGACTCGACAGCGACCAGCTATTTGCACCAATCAGAGAGCGCCATTCGATTCACGTACTGACGAGTAGTCACTATGTTTGTGACTACGTATCAGTTGCGTTTTTTTTACTCGTTTTACTTTCAGAAAAATGCTCCTATCGAAATTAAAAAAATACAGGCAGGTTCGCCTTTTTTTCCTCGTTCCGAATATGTATGTAACTTAATTTTGGAAAAAATGTCAGTTGCGTCTTTTTTTCTTATGACGGCAGTATATCTTTATTTTAATTACTTTACATAAAATGATGGTATTTCAAAGTACAAGAATTGATTTAAAAAAAAAAAGTATTTCATTTTGTTTCCCTTCAATAGTTCCAGGGTATTTTAGTGGCCATAATTTACTATTTGATGAAATTTTAGGTAAATTTTAGTTTTACAAGTATCTAGTGGCTTAGATAGTATTATTTAGATGCGCGTTGATTGTGGCTGACTTAGTAATTTAGAAGGCAATTTAGATTTTTAGAGGCGTATAATGCTATTAAAAAGAAGTCTGGTTAATTACAACCCGTAAGAAATGTGCTGTCTTGTCTACCTGTCCAGTTAGTGAGTCGTTTTTTCAAAGCACAAATACAAAGCAGTTCATAGATGGCGCTTACAGACGCCATAGAAGAACCGGAGCGCGACTGTCAAAATTAATCTGTACTAAGCTAAGTTTGACAGTCGTGGGTGTCCCGCCCGGTTCTTGTATGGGCAAGCCGATAGGTATTATCCGTGCGGGATCAGAATGGGATAATACCTTTTGGAACTGAGAATTCAATTAATTCAATAATGTTGAATCCTTTTAGATTACAAACATTAAAAACATTTTTGTGTATTTCCAATTTCATAACCCTATGATAGAACGTAGAACAAAAATTTTGTTTACTGATGCTACTCGAGAACTGTCATTTTCGATTCAGTTCCAAAAGGTATTATCCCATTCTGATTCCGCGCGGATTATAAAGTGTTTTGAATTTGTTCTTTGAAAACGGGCCATTCTACATTGTTTCACACTTCGCTTTGTCTTCGTTCACTTTGTTCACGTTAGCGTGACCACGTCAGAAGCTTGTCGCAATAAATATGTTCATATTAGTTCGCACAATATTGCCATAGAACAGCGTGGTACAAAAAGTCCACATTTCCAACTGGCTTTTCGAAGTCAATACTATCAAGTCAATGTTGTCTTTCCTGTGGGCTAGGCCGACAAAGCTGATAGGATAGTACTGTTGCTGGGGAAGCCTACTTTGTAGGCACTAACATTATGTACAGTCGGCCACACGCTAGGATACCCCTTTTTGTTCTAATGGCGCCCCTATGCCATGGGGTATCTGTGACTGTGGCCCATCGTACGTAGATATGCAGAAGCCTCTAATCATTTTTTAAAATATTTTGAAAGGTTGAGAACCTACCTTTAAATAAAATGGACCTAGTTCTGCAGAAAACAGCCATCTCGCATTTTTTCCAAAAATGAGTTATGAATGCAGCCATACTATTTTTGACATGGCGAATTTTTTGCAAAGACAGCCATGTCGATATCTCACTTAACGGAGGAGGTACAAGTTGCAAAATCACGCCAAAGATAGCCATTCGCACTAAAAAAATATGTAAAAAACAGCCATCATGGTGTAAAATGCAGCCAATTTCGACATTATGCGAAAAACCTATTTTGCTGAACTCAGCCATCTTACATGGCTGACTTTTACAAAATTCAGAATGATCGGAGGTTGGAAGCTCGAATTACGTAAAAAGCAGCCAGCTTAGGATGGCTGTTTCTTACGAACTTAATTATGTGTTTTCAATTATATTTAACTGTTTTCGGAAAAAAAAAATGTAATCCCAAAATTTTACATTTTGTTATTCAACCGGATTCATACTACCTATGTTTAAAATAGCATCATCAAAATCCTTATAAATAAATAGTATTTTTTTTACTTTTGACCCTATATTAATGAG
The DNA here is from genome assembly GCA_949319315.1 of Zelleria hepariella. NCBI lineage: Eukaryota > Metazoa > Arthropoda > Insecta > Lepidoptera > Yponomeutidae > Zelleria > Zelleria hepariella. Next base: position 3,174,495 of record OX439392.1, on the reverse strand, counting down.
GGTGAATAGCATAAATTTACTTCAAATACCTAAACAAACAGTCGAAGATGGCTAGCCATCAAAATAGAACCGCAGAATGCCATTTTCTAAATTACTCACCATCTATATTTTTTATATATTTTTTTATTTTTTTATTAAAATTCTAACAAAACTTATTATGTTCTTCACACCCTTAAACTGTGTTTGGGTGTCGCAAATTCCTCCTTAACGCCTAAATAAACTTACATCGAGTAGTCATAGTCTGGAATCTTTATTCCCTATGTCCTATTCGTCCGTGTCCTACAGTAATTTTTGGTCGTATTTCTGTATTCTTATTGGTTATAAAAGTTTAGTTCTAGAGGTTGCCGCTAACAGTTGCGGTTATTAAGCCTGTCTGCGGGAAAATTGCCGGAGATAAGTTGTCTTGTTGGAAAAGAAAGGAAAAAATGTCTACGAAACTTGTCCAGACCAACTACGGTCTACGAGAGAACTTATGGCACCTAGGCATTTAAGATTAATCTAGCTTGTTCGCTAACTCGCTAACTACCGGCCCCTTGTGAGAGTTTTCGTTGAGATGAAAACGTTTGTGTGATTGTGTGTGACGCAAGTGACGAAAGAAAGTGACAGATAGCACGGGTTAGTGCTTTATAAAATACAAAAGTCACAGATAATTCGCAACCCATAGTTTTTGGTTCGAAAGTCCGTTATTGGCTTATTCAAAACTTTTGGCTATTATAAGAAACCAATTTCAATATTTTTTATTTTGGTTCAGTAGTTTGGATTTTACAACGTCTGCATACTGTTGGCGGTCATAGGAACAAAACATTTTAGCGCATAAAAACAAAACTACTGGACCAAAATAAAAACATATTTAAATTAGTTTCTCAATTTTGCCTAAAAAACTTTGGGTTCCGAATTGCTATGTAATGGCCTGATAAATTTTTTAACAGATCTATAATTTCAAAATTTAATGCTGCATTAAAAATGTATTAAACTATTTATCTTACTTACTTTGATCGTTGTACATACAAAGGTCAAATTAATTTAAAATAAAAACACTTGATTAGTTAAACCTTGTGAAAAATGAATATAATAAAAATGGAATTTTAAATTATATATAAAAAAAAATGCTACAACAAAATTAAAATGAACGTATCGTCGTAGACACTTACCAAGTTATCGGCCGCAACGAACAAGTTCCGAGTCAGTGTAGAGTTCGCAAAACATTTCCCAGGTAATTTGGCGACAAAACGCTACGGTCCCATCGATAGGTAAGAGCTGCGGCCAAGTTCAGGAATACTGAACTTTGATTTATCCCTCGGGAGGGAACTTTACTTACAAAAGACGCGAACTTCTTCTATTGCACTGAGGAGGTACAGTAACTATACATCTATTCCACTGAGGAGTTACTGGGACCCGCGATACAGGCACAACCTAGTGCGGGAACCACTAGAAATACACGTAAGAATCCGAATCTGCTTAACTACAATAAAACTGTAACTTGTTCAAACTTTTTCATTAATAAACACTTTTTTACTTTTACTTTATTTTACAGTCCAATCTTTTTCACGAGTTCTGTATACGCCTGGTAGTCCAGAGATAGCAACCGTAGACTTGGATTTTGTCTATAATTACGTAAAATAATGTAGTTAAGAAAAGTCGAGTTCCATCACTTCAGAATTCAGAATACTACAGACCAATTTTTAAATAGACTAAATCTGCAATACTCCGCTGGCTCGGTCACGTAGAAAGAATGGGAGAGGATCGGGCAGCTAAAACAGCATACGAAGGGCAACCTTCCGGACGTCAACCATTTGGACGTCCCAAGTATCGCTGGATTGACGAAGTCTCAAAGGACTTGCACGAACTCCAGGTGGAAGATTGGAGAGAAGAGGCGCAGAGCAGAGAGAGATGGCGTCTTTTGGTTGCGGAGGCCTATTTCCAAAATTTTTTTTTTCAAAATATTTTTATGCCATACTTGTGACGCGGAGTAACATGGAGGGGCAAGAAAGCGCGCCGCGCAGGTGACGGCGGTGAAATGGTACAAATGCAAACTTTTCAAGAATAAGAAACGTTCGTCAAATAAAAAGTATCGAGTTATTGGAAAAGTCGGAAAATATACATTTAGAAGTTGACGTATTTCAGGAATAAAGCCAATTAAGTCCCGCACCGTGTATTTTTCCGAATTGTGGATGTTGGGTAACTGTAGCCCCAAACAACACCATAGTTCCCGCACACAGTCATTTACTACGCGACCACGGCCGCTCACGCGCGCAGTCACATAAAGAAGAAAATTTACTTGCAAACTAAACTTGTCCAAAATGCCTCGCCGGGAATTAGATTTGCACTTTACGCCGCCGGCTGAGAGCAAAAACTATTTATAGGTTGGTTTTGTTTGCGAGTTGAGAAGTTAGAGACGAGTTCTCTATTCATTCGTCAGCCAAGCTGCTTCTAGATATTCAGCATTGCTTTTAGCTATTCAGCGAATTATTTTATCGTAGGTAGTGTCCCTGTTGTCAGAGCTTTTAGCCCACCTAAGTTACCCTTGCCTTGGGTTGTTCCGACCTCTTCTCTTCTTCTTCAACCTATAGCCACCCAATGCTGAGTGTAGGTCTCTTCCATTGCACTCCGACCTCTAATGATTATTAATTATCATCAACAATCAGAAACAATGGCTTTTTGAACCTTCTGAAGCTGAGAAGCACGTCACGACATAGCGCTCACCCAATCCATAGATTAACCTAGGAGAGACTCAATTCGAGAACGCTGATTAAAAATAATCCACGATTGCTCTGAAATCCGAAAGTGAAAAACTTGTTGTGCCAAATAAAATGTGGTTCCAAAAGTTTTTTAGGGTTCCGCACCCGAAGGGTGCCAAACGGGACCCTATTATACTGCATGCTCTTCTGTCCGGTTGCCCATATGATTCTTCAGATTTAGAAAATAATTTCGCGGCACTTTCGTCTTTCAGATATTCAGCACATAAAATATTGTGATTGCTTTTACCACACAGCGGCTAGCCTTGGCGAGGCGTGGTGTGTCAAACATATTGTGATTTCTGTGTTTGACAACCCCTCCACCCTATGAGCAAACACTTGAAATTCGCTTTGAAACCCAATATATTGAACAAAAAGATACGAAAAAGCCTTGCTGAACTGAAAAAGCTTTGTTCGACGTTCGCACAAAGCCATTTTGCGCGCACTATGAAATGCACACTGATTTAAATTAAAAAAGAAGCCCCAAAAATACAAACAAAGAACATTTTTAAGGCTGTACTACTGCCAATTTTTCATATAGGCTTTTAACTAGTGCTGTTCGCGGCTTTGCTCATCTAGACTACGAACTTTTATGACAAAAAATTTTCTTGGCATTTTCACTTGCCGATCATAAAAAAACACGTCAATCAGTTTCTCAGTTTTTACTGAACAATCTAATTCCGCATACAATAATCGAAGCTCAAATAATATTTTGAACAGATCTTACCAGTCCAAGCAAAGTCAGGCTTAAATTGAAATAATTTTTAAAATCAAATGTCGCGGGGCCTTTGCCTCATACACGATAACATCATACTAAAATGCTTAAAAAATACCTGATTAAATGTTTTCGCTATCTACGTGCTAATTTATGAAAAGTCTTCATCATCATTACATTTAAGAGTTATCCTCTTGTCGGTGCAGCATTCTCCATGCACTTCGATCACAGGCCAGTTCCTTTGCAGCCTGGTACGTCACGACATCCACCTTCTCTTTAATTTGGTCAAAGTAGCTTCTCCGTGGCCTTCCTCTACCTCTCTTTCCTTCTATCTTTCCTTCTATTATGTTGGTTATGAATTTGTCGTGACGTAGCAAGTGGCCTAGCATCTTTCCTCTTCTGCATTCTATTGTCTTCATCAACGTTCTCCTCTCCCCTACTCTTTCCAGGACTTGCTCATTTGACACTCTTTCCGTCCAAGATATCCTCTCCATTCTCCTCCAACACCACATCTCGAAAGCTTCCAGCCTTTCCCGTTCCCTCTGTGTCATTGTCCATGTTTCGCACCCATAAAGTGCCATGGGCCATACATAGGAAAGAATAAGTCTCTTTCTGATGGTCTTTGATATATTTTTAGATTTTAATATATATCCTTTTTTGTGGAAAGCTTGTTTCGCCATTGCAATTCTAGCTTTGATATCTGCGGTGCATCTGGAGTCTTCGGTTATTATACTGCCTAGGTATTTAAAAGATTTAACTTGCTGTATAGGAGTGTCGTTAATTTTGATGTTAGCTATGGGAGGGGTCGGTTTCTTAGATGTAATTAGAACTTTTGTTTTATTTATATTTATTTTCAGACTGTGTTCCTTGAATATGGTATCCATAGTATTAAGTAGTGTTTCTAGATCACTGGTGTTATCGGCAACAGCTGCAATGTCATCCGCAAATCTGATAAAGACCACTCTTTCTCCATTAAATACGACTCCCTCAGCTGTTTCTTCCAGTATTTTATTAATAGCTGTTTCTATAAATATATTGAAAAGTAGTGGTGACAGTGAGCATCCCTGGCGAACTCCTTGTCTGATCTTGGCTTTTCCTTTTTCTTCTCCAATTTCTATTATTGTTTCTTGGTTCTTGTAGAGCTCGTATATTATCTTCCTATCTCTGTAGTCCAGATCAGCGTCTTTTAAGCTCTTCATCATCATTTTCCAATCAACTTTGTCAAACGCTTTCTCTAAATCTATAAAAGCTATGTTTGTGTCTAGTCCTAGGTCCATTCTTCGGTCTATCAATAGTCTTAAGGCTAGGACGGCTTCTCTTGTTCCTCTCTTTTGTCTGAATCCGTATTGGTCGTCTCCTAGGCAGAATTCAGTTTTGCTTCTTATTCTGTTTTGAATTATTTTAAGTACTATTTTAGAGGCCTGAGAAATGAGGCTTAGGGTCCTATGCTCTTCACATTTTAAAGTGTTAGGTTTCTTGGGCAGGGCTATTATTTTAGTGATGTTGAAGTCTGTTGGTGTTGTTCCAGCTTCGTAGATGGATTTCACAATTTGAAATATTTCGTCAATAATAGGTTTATTAGCGTGTTTAATTAACTCTATTAAGATTCTATCTTCTCCTCCTGCCTTCCCATTTTGAATGCCCTGTAGCGCATAATCGAATTCTTCTCTGATTATGTCTGGTCCTAGTTTGTCTGGATCTACGTCTTGTTCGTACTCTATATCGTCTTCAGATAGTCCATCTCCTTCATAGAGTGTTTCAATATATCTCGTCCATCTTTCTAGTATATCTTTGTTGTTTATTAGGATACGTCCTTGTTCATTTAGGATCGCAGTGCTTCTAGTACATTTAGGTTTTTCCATATTTCTTATTATGTTATAAGCTTTATCAATTTTACCTCTCTTCATGTATTCTTCTATACCTTTACAGCATTTCTCAATGTCTTGTTCTTTACATTTTCTGCATTCCAGTGTTATTTTATTTGTCAAAATTTTGTATTCAGTCATGCTTTCGTCGTCTGTTTTCGTGCGGAGTTTCCTTCTCTTAAGCATTAACTCTATTATGTCTTCACTAAGCCATTTCTTGCGTGGTACTATTTTTTCTTTCTCCAGATTTTCTTCAGCACTAGTTCGTATAATATCTCTCATATTCGTCCACCTCTCTTCAATACTATATTTATTATTATCTAGGTTCTTGTTTTTATACTCTTCTAACTTATATCCTAGATTATTACTATATTGCACTCGTTGCTTACTTGAGACATCTTTTAACTTAGTGAGATCAATTTTCTTTGGCTTTGCGATTCTTTTACCTCTTTTTGGTTCTATATTAAATTTGCCCAGTAGTAGATTGTGATCTGTGTTAAGGTCAGCCCCTGGGTATGTTTTACATTGTGTAATCAGATTCTTGTATTTTGTATTTTCTTCAGAGGCTCAAATCTGAAATCTTGAAAAGTCTTCAGAGGCTCAAATTTCCTCAAATTTATATGACATACAGACGTGAAAACGAAACAAACAAACGTCCAAGCATTCAAGGTCTGACAGTCATATTTATGAGGCACCCTTGCCTTTAATAGAAAAAAATATGTAAAAACTAAAACCCGATGGCCAAAAGATGAATAGCTCTTGTACCCTTCGCGCTATCTTGTCAATATTGACGAAGTAAATTGTCATACTACCGTCATTGGCGTAAAGTGAAAATTTTATTAAGGGTAGACGATAGCAACGAGGAGGGAAATTAAAAATTTTCACAGTTTTTTACATTTTGTAGCTAAACTGAGCTATTTTTGTTCAGCGATTTTTCGTTCGCGGAAATAACATAGTATTCTTTTCATTATTGTAAACAACAGAACAACAATAATTCAGCCGATTATGTGTTCTGGTCTACGACAAGTTTTTTGGGCAGTGCCACTGCTTTGTAGACCACTAGTCGGCTACACCGACAAATTACTAGTGAGTAAAACCGTGATTTAATAGAAAAAAAGAGATCTGATAGCTTTTTGACAGTGCGAGGTGTATGGTGGGATTAGTCCTGACTGGGTCAGCCTGACCCCCTGTATGTAAATTGATTTGAAGTCAGTACATCGCTGTCACGCTTCATACTGTCAGTAATTGGGTCAGTCAGTAATGAGTTGCCTCGAATTCTGTGCCAGCCGCTTACTCTGCGTAAAACAGCATTTACACTTTTACATACACCCTTACACAGCTGAAGTCATAACCCTTATTTTACTCGTGTTGTTGGGCAAAAAGGGCATAACATAAATCGCGCGGAATGTGCGAGGCCATTCTCGGACAATATAAATATTTGGTTAGGGCCCGGGCCGAGAGCCCAAATCGAGGTGGGTCATAAAAATGACACATCACACCGTTCGACTTGGTGAATTGTTACTGTATGTCTGATGACTTTTGGTCGGTGAAACCTGAATTCTTTATTCTTCATAGTCGAAAACAGCTAAAAATACAAACTATACTCACGCCTGTATATCAAAAGGGTAAGTTACCTAATACAGGGTGCACTCTAAGTCAATAGCGGAACTTTAAGTAGGCTGTCTACTGATCAATACAAACACCTTGTACTAGGTGGCGACAAAAATGGAGCGAAAAAAATATCAGCTGTTTCATACATTTCGCGCAGTACTGAGTCGACCTTTTGTATGGAACAGATGATATTTTTTTCACTCCATTTTTTTCGCCACCTAGTACAAGTTTTTTGTATTGATCAGTAGATAGCCCTCTTATAGTTCCGCTATCGACTTAGAGTGCACCCTGTAGTGTATCCCTATTCCATCCTATCTTATCTTATTGGTAAGCGGCCAGGCTGAGAGCCCGGGACACTTCTACCCAGTTATTTCATCCTAGATCTCGCGTATTTGATTTAAAATTTCTTTCACGATTACCTACATTGACTTGGCAATAACCAATTGGTATTACTTCGGCTCATAGACGCCCTGAGGGTACTGGAATTTTTTTTACGCCAATCAAGCGGTTAAAATGGTACAAAAATCTTAGCTCCACTTAACTCTGATAATTTGAGTTAATTAATACTAATGACTTGAGAAATGAAAAAGAAAATAAGAAAAACCAATTATTGCCTCTTTTAAAGATCGTGTATTTCAACTTTCTTCTTGTAGTAACTTCAAAGAAAAAAGAAAATAAAAATGTCGTGAAAACACCTGCGGTTTAGTTGGCTATGCAAGTCTGCAGGGAAAAGATGACAGTACAAGTAGATTTATTGTAAAGGCTTACATCGTAGCAGAAAACAGCTTTTCCACAAAAAGGCACCCAAACACTTTTACTTTCCAACCCCGGCGGTAAACAAAATAAGAAATACATTTCTCGCAACGTTGTTACACAGACGTTGAGAAATTGATATGTAAAACTATCTAGATATACGCTCTCTGAGCCAATGTGGGATTATTGAATACCATAAATCTATTTGGCATTCGGCCAATCGCCTTCGCGGGTTGAAATAAGCAACTGTCCATAATCCTTCCCCGAGCTATTTCTTCGGAAAATTGTACCCAATTTATTTGGTGAAATGAAAAACTTTGCCGGCGGCGGCTAGAAACTCCGTATCTCATATTGCAGACTCGTGATCTATAGTTTAATAGGAACGTAAGCTATCCTGCCAGTCACTGTTTCCAAGTCAGCTTAAAAACTGTGACTCAAGGGTTACCCCTACCTCATATGTTGGTACCTCAAACGATCTAAACTGAATGCTGGAATTGTTGGAGCATTTCGAGCTTTGAAAGCTCTGCTGTGTGCTTTCTAGGAAGATCATCAGAATGAGAGAGAAATTTGTGTCGCATTCGCGCTCTATGAGTTTTCATGCTAGAGTAGCTGCCAAGCTATGAAAAAGCACCTGGGTTTAATGTTTATGACACGAGATGATCCCCATTTCAAGTGACAGAACTCAGTCGAGATAATACGATTGGATAAATCCTTAGTGCGCCAATATAATGAGCCCCTTTCAACAATAGATTAGAGAAACAAACAATGTACCTAAGCTTACACGAATTAAACGCAGTTTATACACAATTATTAGCGGTTAGGTTGCCTACGCTTTACTACGCAAATTAGGGCTATGTATTGTTTTAAATAGACGACTACAATCACCAACAATGAGCCATGTGTAATGACCCGTGAACCGAATGATATCGTTGGGATACATAGAACAGCCGAATTTGTGAATGTTAGAACTTGTCTATAATTTGAAGATTTATTGCGGGTTTAAGTCCTGTCTCGCTCGAATGGTTTTTAACCCTATAAATTATCTAAATGACTGTCGTGATCCTACGCATCATTAGACCTACTTTATAACGATCTATCGAGCTCAAAATAACTGCCATTTGAAAGCGTTTGGTAAGCGACTGCTTGTGTGATCTTGTTTGTGTGTTAACCATTTGACCCGTAAATAGGAAGGACAGATTTGTCCATCTCCCGAGCCAGCGTGTGAGATGCAAATAAAATCTATCACACTTTAATACCAACTATGCCCCGGGTTAAATTCTGCTGTGCATGTGCAAGCCTATTTTATCCACAAACGTCCCAGACATTACAGCATCTGTGATCACTTCAACAATCTTGTGTAAGAAGAGATGGCATTCTAGACGCAGTTGTAAAATATTGTGATTACCTACTTACAATGATAATAATTATGCAAAAGATCCACGAGGCTGATACAGAGATGGCAGAGTGGATTGAAGGCCTTACTTTCATATTTTTATGATGTTCGCTGTACGCAAAATGAATTATTAAACTTGTCTAATTTTTTGTTTTTACCAAGTCCGCACTTTTAGGTACATTTTGTTTTATGGATGAGAGGTTTTGCTAATATTTGCTCAATTTAATTTGGGCACATTTTCAGCGTGTTAAAGGTTTTTATTTAGCTACCTAATTGTTACGAATACCGGTAAGTATTTACTAAGCTTGTGGATTTGTAACAATTCCCCCTAACAAAATACCTGCCGTCAAATACCGCGTATTTGAGGCCTAGCGGATTACGTTGTATTTTCCGTTTTACACGGAGAAGCTTTCTAATATTCCACATGCCGGCCTTCCACTCTTTTCAACAACTGGGACCAACGGTTTAACGTGTTTTCCGAAGAATGGAAACGCTCAGATATTATTGCCACTACAGGGGGACTACCGGCTAAGTCGAAGCCGATTACCATTGGCGAAAATCGAAATTCGATTTTTGAAAAATGTACTGCCACAGTTAATATACAGGGTGTTAAAAGACCGCCAACAAAGCGGGAAACCACGTATTGTCCTCATCATAAAGAACATTTTTGCCCAAGGAACTATGCCTGGGAAATCAACGGTTTCCGAGATAATGAGGTTCAAAGTCGGACTTTTCAAAACTTTTTTTTTGCAGACATGTATTCAGTATCTAGTTCTTAACATATCTTCTCAAGAAGCCATATCAAAATAATGAATATTTCTTACAAAAAACGACGTTAAAATTTCAACCCGTAATGTATTCTAAACATCGGCACTTCAAGCTTAAGTATCATAAACTTATACCTACGCTTGCGCAATATGACATCTGTGCGTTACGCGTCCATTGAGTTATAAAATATTTTTCAAAATTATAACCTAAAAAACCAAAATCATTTCCCAGCAATAATTTATCAAAAAAGTACTTTGTTTTGGTGTCTAGTATGCGTGGCTTTCGGGTCTGTTGGCGGTCTTTTAACACCCTGTATATAAAAAAAATTAATCGCCGTGCATTAGTCTCGCTAAAACTAAGAAACGGCTTGACCGATTTGCATATTTACTGTTTTATTTAGTTCACCATAGTTCAGGGTAGGTTTAAAAGCAAAGAAATATGGGAAAAGTAAAAAGGATTAGCTGAAAAAACGGAAGAAATAAAAATTGGTCATTTTGTATTGGAATCGCCATTTTTGACGCGGAGAGTCTATTTCAGGTGATACGAAGTTCACCGGGTCAGCTAGTTTTTCATAAATCGAACTTCGACCCTCAGGTCACCCTTCCATACCTAGACTGACCGCGCCCGATGTTGATCAACTTTGCCAATCGGTCTTCTCCTCTCCTGTTGAAAGGGAGTTGTATCCACCGATCCCGGGATCAGATGGATGTGTCCACGGATCCCGCCGAGTTGTCTCCACCGATCCCGGTATCAGTGGAAACAAAAGCGTCACACGTCGTGCTCCCAGAAACGAGCCAATTCGGAACCCAAAGTTTTTTATTCGAAATATTCTATTCTTTAGACAATATTGAGAAACTAATTTAAATATTTTTTATTTTGGTCCAGTAGTTTTGTTTTTGTTTTGTTCCTATGACCGCCAACAGTATGCAGACCGTCGCGTGACGTCATAAAACTGTATCTTTGAAACGTTGTAAAATCCAAACTACTGAACCAAAATAAAAAATATTGAAATTATTCTCAATATTGTCTAAAGATAAGATTAAGCCAATAACGGACTTTCGAACAAAAAACTTTGGGTTCCGAATTTGATCGCGATGGGGGTCGCCTCCAGGCGATCCTGCCAGCTGCATGTGGAGCAGCAGGGCAGGTATGAAGATGCGACGTGGTCTGCGCGGCTCCACATCGGCACGAAACATCTGCATCTGCCGGCAGTATCCACCTCTCTCTCTCTCTCTTCCGAGCTTTAGTCCCACATGGTGGTGGGGTCAGCTTTCCTTGTTTTCTCTCCACCACCACCACCACAGTATCCACCACTTTCTCATAATATTATCCTACGTGCGGGCAACACCGCCACGGAGGCGATTGAATAATATAATGTCAATCGGTTACGAATAGCTAGTGCAACAAGGCTGTGATCTATTCAACAAAGATAGTGTAATGTTGTACCTTATCCTACTTATACTGCAATTCAGCAAAATCCACTCCAATTCCGCAGCATTATCATAAATGGTTATGTCTGGCTGTTTTTCGGGGATTTTGCCTTAAAAGGGAAAACAAAACGGGAAAGTTTCCCGGTCCCCGAGACAATCCGGGGAAATAAAGGTGGGCTCCCACGAGGGCACTGTTAACTTCTTATCACTGCGACTTTTTCCATCAAATTGTTGCCTTTTTGCGCGGGACGCTTTTTGCTTTGACACAATCTTGGGTAGCAAGCAACAGCTATAGTGCGTCAAGACAACCTCTGTTGAGTAAAAAGCTTCTTCTTTGCCTCTAAAATCTTGCTACTTCATAGCGTTGGGTGTTGCTTCTATGAGGTCCTGCCAGCTAAAAAGATGTGATGTTCAGCGGAAGTTGCTGATGTTTCGTGCGGTTTTGGAGCTGCACAAACAACATCGCTTCTTTAGAGCGCAGACAAACGAGACGGACATTTTCCTACGATTAATTGCGTCTTGAAGCGTTATGAAATCAACCACCCGTTTACAAAAATAATCAAAATATTCAAAAACCACACACAAAAAGAATAAAGTATTTTGAACCAACATTCTATAAACGCTTCAGCAAATGAAAAAAAAAACAGTGTCCCTAAATAAACCGGCAAAAATTTATAAAATTAACCACCCCGGGACACAATGACATACCGACCATTTTATGTAAGTAAGTAAGTTAGTAACTCTTTATTGCACAAACGAAAACATTTTACAAATAAACATTTAAAAATAACAGTACAAATGGCGGTCTTTACCACTGTACGAAAACGCGAGACTCGCAAATAGACTCTGCTGCTTGTACTGAAAATTTGTACTTACCTCCTGGAACTTCTAGTGTTCCGGAAATATAGGAGATGACCTAGTTTGATAGTTAGCCTCAGTACCAATTATGTATCGGTCACCAAGGGCGTCGCCAGCCGATGGCGCAGGGGGGGGCAAGTTGACTGTACCTACTACAATTCATACTTTTCTCATTCTCTATGAATGAGAAAAGTAGGTATGAATTGTAGGTAAAGTCGACAGCACATGAAGCTTTTCACTTGTACTACGAGCCTTACATCTACAGCCAGAGCGTTGTTGAGCGTACGGAATATTAGGAGTGGAATTGGTGAATTCATTCGAGTTTCGACGTACGGGAATGATTGTTCAAGGCTTGAACTTCAAGCAAATTAACTAAAAGACTTAGGACTTTGGTTGCATTATATTTGGCAACTTTTTTAGAATCTCTAGTGGGGGGCAGCTGCCCCTCCCTGCCCCCCCTTGGCGACGCCCTTGTCGGTCACCAAATACTTCTTCGGGCGCCAGGGATTTACTTCTCAAATGACCAACTTCTCATCATATCTACTTCTCTGTTTGACTATCAAACGGTCTACTTATCAAACAGCCTATTTTGCATTCAGCCTACTTCTCAAAGTTCAAAGTTCAAAATATTTATTTCCGAAAACATTACAGATTACATGTAGCAAGGGTCTTAATAGCGAAAACGTTAAATGTAATCAACTGCTTTATTGAACGAGCGAGCGAAGCGAGCGAAGTTCTCCGAGTCTACTTGAACAATCCGGCGTTTGTATGTATGTATGTATGTATGTATGTATGTATGTATGTATGTATGTTTGTATGTATGTATGTATGTATGTATGAATGTTCGTTCGACGATAACTTGAATAAATTAAGTCCGATCGTCATAAAATTCAGTAGGCAGGTAAATGAGGCAAAGAGAATTTTTAAGTTCGAACATGAGCCAAATCGGTCGAGGGGTTGCCGAGATATGGGGTTGTTAAGGTTATATGGGATGAGAGAGGGCGCCACTGCTGCCTCTCAGTAACATTAAAATAGTGCTAAAAAGTGATTTTAAAAGTGATAAAAACGTAAATCTAATCAGTAAACATTGAAACCAGTGATAAAAACTAACAAAAGTGAACTATAAATACAAATTCTGTTTGGAAACAATATTGTGGATATCGGACGTAAAACTCAGTGGAAACAATAAAAATAAACTTTTACGGGTCGCGAAATAATCGGTAACAAGAACTCTATTTTAATCCAATAAATCCAAAAATGACCAAAAATTTTGCTAATTATAATTGCTAGGGTCCAAAGTACACCAGATTAGAAAATTCAAAACAGCGCCATCTATTTAAAAAAAATATAAATATATTGTTATTCTACTTTATAACAGAGGGCGTGACTAAAGTTTGTTTATCAGAGCCATCTAGTGTTCAAAATTATAAACCAAAAAGTCCTTCTATGCTACAATAGAGGTCGCTTTACTTCAAAACTACAAGAGAGTCCTATAAATATCCTATAATTAAAATGGAAGAAATACTAGATAAACTACAAAAATATCCAAAATGATCTAGAGGCACAAAAACTTGAAATAAGATAAAGCGGCGAACAAGTTACAGAAAACATATGAGGCCAAGAGAATTTTTAAGTTCTAACATGAGCCAAATCGGTCGAGGGGTTGCAGAGATATGGGGTCGCGAGTTCATAGTTCGGGGCGAACCACTAGTTATTGGTGTGCAAATTGTAACTTACCTATATCTAAAAACATGCTCAAAGTGCTCAAAGTGAATACTTCGCATACTGTGTCCACATAGCTGTACTATTCCAAGCTATGACCGTAAGGTCGATTTACCCAAGATTCGTATGCGCCTTATCCCAAGGAATATTTCTGGAAAATAAAATTGTGATAAACTTTTATTGATGCCAGTCGGAGTGCCTTGGCATCTATTCGCGGCAATGGAGTTTTATTCGCACCAAAAGAACTTGTGTTGTTTAACCGACTTAAAAAATGGAGGAGGTGTTTTTAAATGTTTTATGTTTGTTACCTTTTCTAGGTGGGCAGATTTTGATGATTTTTTTTCTATTAAATCACGGTTTTACTCACTAGTAATTTGTCGGTGTAGCCGACTAGTTTCGGTTCTCATTCGGAGACCTTCTTCATGGAGAACGAGACGGCTCTCGCGACGCCGCGGCTAGTCTCGAAGTTCGAGACTAGCCCGTGTCTCGAAGTTTACAACTCATTCGGCTCTAAAAGTGGCAAAATTTCACGCAGCATAATACTCGTACTTACATGTGTTACTTTGCAGTACAAAATGCGATGGAGCCAACCTATGCATTTGGTGCCATATCGAACAAAATCAAATTGTAAGTGTAGTGATAACTCAGGGACATAGAAATTTAAAATACTGCGATGATTTTAGAGCTGTTACTTAGTCCTGTATAATAATTTTTTATCTTAAACGAACTTAACTAAAATGCAATCATAGTGGTTGATTGGCGACGCAGTGCGAGCAAGTATAAAGCTGGGGGTCTTATACCGTCTAAGACGAAGCAGATTACCATTGGCGAAAATCGAAATTCGATTTTTGAAAAATGTACGGCCACCCAGTTCATTTTACTGCCACTCAGTTAATTTTTCATAAATCGAACTTCGATTTTTGCCAATGGTAATCGGCTTCGTCTTAGCCGGTAGACCCCCTGTAGTATAATTCCAACTACCAAATTAATGATTCTTGTTGCCGGGTTTTTTAATTATCATGATTTTTTCAGTGAAAAATGAATGAGTGAACTGCGGTGGGTGGAACAAAAGGTCTTTGTCGTAGCGATGAGTCGCGTTTCTTTTTGAAGATGCAATTTTATTACTGTCAAACCGAGAAGCTTGCTGAAAATATTTTCAAAGAAATTGGACTTTTACCGACGAGAGAGGAAAATATATAATTCGCTCAAATGAATTTGTGAAATCACTAGAGCATTAATTAAAGAAATAACGAGACCACAATACAGTCATGTCTAGACAATATAGATATAATTAATAGAATGTTTACATTAAACACACTTTGTATTAGCAATACTGCGCTAACTGTGAAGGAAAACATCGTGAGGAAACCTGAGCGTATGAGGCATTATATCCCGCGAAAATCGCCAATCCGCAGGCCTTTGCCCAGCTAGTGGGACATGTACAATTGTACAGGCTACATCTTACTTTTTACATAAAAACATTCGTTAGCACTGTACATTTTGTATTTAGTAAACGGTTTCACTTATTCTTGTTTATGTCGGTGTAGCCGTCTAGTTTCGGTTCTCATTTGGAGACCTTAAGAGCCTGGTATTCTGTCCACAAGCACCGCTTTTTTTATGCGGGCGCGTAGTGTTGGTAGGGTTTTCCCCATACAAACGTAGTCTTTGATTTTCTCCCTGGATAATGGCATTGGAGCAAATTTTTTTGGTATGCTGGGACATCTCCACCCCCAGCATGTCGGACTGTTTAGATTTTTTCGATAAAATTATTGTTTAACAGGAGAAAATAATGCGTTTTAAAAGCGGCGCCAAAAGATGTCTGGAACCTCGATTTTTTTAATTTTCTTCAGCGTGTTCGATTTCTGAATTGAGAAATTCGCTAATCAAGCCCTTAAATATCGTTCTGTCGCTGCAGATTTCTCACAAAAGAACGTGACAGAACGATACTTACGTATTTTCTTAGTCAAATTCTCAATTCAGAAACCGGGCCTTAATCATAGAGCAAAGACGGCATAGACTGGCGCCCGAAGGAGAAGAAGATATGGAAATGCACAAATATTTTATTGTTTGTAGCTGTCAAATTGCTTTTTGCGCTCCCAAATTATCTTATAGACGCACTAAAATATTTTTACGAAGTTTTATTCCGAGAGGTGCGGAAAATCAATAGAAAGACGGTGTAGTGAAGGTATTCTAAATCAGTTTTTTTAAATATATTTTTTTGACTTAGGTACTGATTAGTTGATTAACCTAACTAGGGGGTAAGCCGACTTTGTTGAGAAATGTCTAGATCTTTAGGAAGTAGAAGTAAAAAAAAACTGAACAGTCCGTATAGGTATCATAGTGGCTTTGAAGTAGACCCCATATTTCTTTATCATTGGACGAAAAGTTGGAACTTTATAATTGGTGTTTGAAAATTAAATCATTGGATGCCTTCGGGAATATTAAAATCTAATTAGATATTCCATCAAGGGGTCATGAAAACTGATTCCTACTTATAAAGGCTTTTTCATACAGTGGAAAAACGATTGTGCTCAATTTTAAATATACAGGGCGTCCCACGGCTATGCCACATGGAGAATGAGAATGGAGACATTACATGAGAAAAATAATTACCCTGTAGTTTTATCATACCGATCGAAAGGCTTCATCACAAGGATTATTTTTTGCTAAATAACATAGTGTCAGAAATAAAAGGAAGACCATGAATTTTAACATTTTTAATACAACATTAATCAATTTATCAATGAAAATCACAGTAACAAAAGATTAAAAGTATGAAAATGAAACACATTTTTGAATTATTTCTTTATAATCAGCCAGCCGCATTGCGATGGACAAAATTTTACGCGTCTTTCGGCTCAGGATACGGCTCGACTTGTTGCATACTAGCAGATAAATGTTAAAATTCATGGTCTTCCTTTTATTTATGACACTATTTTATTAAGCAAAAAACAATCCTTATCATTAAGCCTTTCGATCGGTATGATAAAACTACAGGGTAATAATTTTTCTTATGTAACGGGTTCGATTCCCGGTTCAACCATGTAATTATTTCAATATCTATGAATGCAGTTTAAATTGTTTTTTAAATTAAAATAATGTCTTCTTTCAGTAAAATGATCCATCTACAATATTTAAGGTACTTTCCCTCCATGTGGCATAGCCGTGGGGCGCCCTGTACATATAATGGTGTCACATGGTCTTTCCTGTGTGATAGGCCGACTAAGATGAGAGGACGGTATAGGTGCTGGGCAAGCCATCTAAACATGTCCCTGGCAGAGCGTCTAAGTGGTCACTTTGCCCATCTAGTACTAGACGGAAAGGCCCAAGTTTTTTTTATTTGGAAGACTTATTTACTAAAGCTTTTCGATTCCATGAATAATACTATTTATACAGAATATTCAATAATTATACCTATAGACTTTCAGTAACAGGGCTGAAATGGTACAAAAACTTTTAAAGAATATAAGGTTCAATGTATGTTAAGTAAGATCTTGCATTTATATTTATATATTTTGTAATTTACTACACTTATAGGTATTTGTGTTTTTGACTATATTCCACATTTAACCAGTCTGTATCTACTTGTGAAGGCTTCTAATTGGCTCTCTGTTTCTAAACTTCGTATCTACAATGTGTTTCTTAAGCTGTTAGCCTTCCAAAAATAAATAAATGAATAAATAAACAAAAAGTATCGAGCTATTCGAAAAGTCATAGAATAAAATTTGTTGGAAATCACATGTAGAAGTTGACGTGTTTCAGGAATAAAGCTATTTATAAATGACCCTGTATAATTTTATTATGCCTGATAACTATAAATCTCAACAAATAATAATAATATGATTTCATGCAAAAGGTAGGTAATCTACCCTACCACCATGCAAAAGATCTCCCTTGCTGTGAAGCGCGTCAACGCGGCCAGCGTATTGGGGACCTTTGGATCGGACGTGGCCCGGGGCGGGTTAAAAAAATATCAGCTTTTTCATACATTTGGCGCAGTACTGAGTCGACCTTTTGTATGAAACAGCTGTTATTTTTTTCGCTCCATTTTTTTCGCCACCTGGTACAAGTTGTTTGTAGTGATCAGTAGACAGCCTACTTAAAGTTTCGCTATCGACTTAGAGTGCACCCTGTAGTTAGGTATTTTGTGCATTTGTCTTTTCTATTTTGTTGTTGTTTTAATACCCTATTGTGTGTGTGTGTAGTTTGACAAAGCTTGCGGTGGATATATTATGTTTTATAGTTTGACATGTAAAAATATGTTTTTCATGTAATAAAAGCCTTTATCTACATTGTAACGCTGTGTAACTCAGCCTTTAGCACAAGAAAGCCTTTCATAACTCCGTAAAAGTTCTAATTATTTTCATACTCTTTCGTTACTTTTATTAGGCTATTGAAAGTGGAGGCTCTCTGAAAACTGAACGTAATTGGAGCAAAGAAAGTTGAAAGAAACTTAAAGTTTCATGGCTAATTAATTAAAGGTTTCAAATGAAGTCTTTATTCTCAGAAAATGTATTGTTTTAATTTTACTATAATTTATCCGAGACTTCTCTGCTAAATTGCTTTAGGGTCTGTCTACGGAAGAGATGTTAACTGTTTATTTAAAACAAAGGAGCCTTAGAATATCTTTAATATAGAGGGCATTATTTCCTAGCAATTATAACGAGTAAATTATGCCCTACATATTGCCAATATTAGAGATATAGAGACAGAACAACTTTATACAACTCTACGCTAAAACCCCAAAAAAGTTGGAATGTAAAAAGTAATCACCAGAATACATTTTGCGTCGCTAATATTCCCTATATTAACTGCCTTAATTTATAAATACTGCTTACCTTTCTCGATAGCAAATTAAAGTCAAACTTCACCAATAAGTCCTACTTCTACCCCCGGCAAAACAATTTAAGTTATTTATTAACCTCCAATTTCACAAAACAAAATAAACGATCAATGGAAACAGCATACGGTTAGCACAAACTAAGCAGTAATACAAGAAAAACACTACGTACGTCCGTGTATTTTTTGATACAGTTTTTTAATTACAGTAGGTACTTATAGTAATTTCACTTACTTTCTTTGATGTCAGGAAAGCCGAACAGATTATTTATTTGTAAAACTTATTCTTTCTTGGAGTAGTTTCGGGGAAAATCTATTAAAAAAAAAACCCTGTATAGGTATGCGTAACTCGATGTGACACCTAGTGTATTTTTGCACTTACAGACTAAAATTCAATAGGTGCATTGCATCAGAGCTATTCTTCTATTGCATTGCTTAGCAAAGCAAGCGTCTGCTGAATTTATTAGTTCAATACTCGTGTTTTTCTCACAAATTGGAAAAGTTTAAGCCGTTTTATGCGCCGACTTTGTTTTACGTTCTAGACGGGTGTAACATTGGGTGTAGGGGGTGATTTGCTTATTGGCTCAAAGTGGAGATTTAGCATACCCTACTACAGGGGGTCGACCGGCTAAGACGAAGCCGATTACCATTGGCGAAAATCGAAGTTCGATTTATGAAAAATGAACTGGATGGCAGTAAAATGAACTAGGTGGCAGTACATTTTTCAAAAATCGAACTTCGAATTTCGCCAACGGCTTCATCTTAGCCGGTAGACCCCCAGGCTGCAATCGATCTGATTAAGAACTTAGGAGATGGAGAACGGAACTCCTCAATGGATAGCAGTAGATCCCTCGGAATCAATGCAGTAGCTTGAGTCTTGATAACAGTGTACCGTTTCACCAATGAAGTCGATGTTTTTCAATTTGATTAATTGTATAGTTATACTACTTTTACCAAAAAATGGGACACATAGGCCCGGTTTCTGAGTTGAGAATCTTACTAAGCACATACTTAAGTATCGCTCTGTCACGCTCTTTTGTGAGAAATCTCAGAGACAGGACGATACTTACCCATTTGCTTAGCAAAATTCTCAACTCGGAAACCGGGCCTTTAGTTGTTCCATACATTTCGTTCGTAATGCCAGTGTATGGAACAGCAGATTTCGATCCGATTTTTTTTTTTGGCGCCACGAAGGCCCGCCTTATAGCAGAACGGAAATCCAATTTATCTGTCCTATTTTCCAAATTATTTTTTTCAAAGCTCAACAAGTTTTAGCATGAAGGGGACATTCCTGCTACCTTCGTTTCAAAGCAGATTTTCGAAATTAAATTCCTAAAATCCCGTCCGCCTAAAAATGAAAATTGTGTTTAAAGTACTATTGCACCCTGTACAAAGGAACTATTTAAATTAGATTTCACTGGCTCAATGCCGATTTTAAAGTTGAGAAATTCGCTAAGCAAAAGGACGTAACAGAACGATATACTATAAGTATTTACATAATAAAATTCTCAATCCAGAAACCGGGCCACAGTAAGGTACACCAAAAATAAGACATTAACCTCGAGCTAAATCCTACTTCCTACTTATTTATATTATAAAAGCGAAAGTTTGTGAGTGAGTGAGTGAGTGAGTGTGTTTGTTACCTTATAACGCTGAATCCGCTGGACGGATTTGGATGAAATTTGGAATGTAGATAGCTGAGACATCAGAATAACATATAGACTACATATTATCACGCTTTGGTGCTTAGGAGCAAAATAAACACACAAAGATTATCATATAGTGGCTATTTGTATAAAAGTGAACGACACAACCATTTACCAAAGACCCTCTGTCATCACGTAGCGTTGAGCTATTTACTTTCGTAAATCCATCGAAAACTGAACAACGGTGAATTTTAGTGCACCAAACAGGCCCAAAGGTGCCGCAAAACTCAAACGATGAAGAACCGTGAAGAAGTGGTTTTTAATTATCGCTGTCATCCGTCACTGTCACAAAAATGGTATATCAACAAAGCAATAAAGGAAAAATCTACAAGTTTAATTACTCAAAACAGGCAAAAAACATAAGTTCAGTGATAGCTACTTACAATCTGAAAGAGCCAATAAATCCTTACTTAAAAAACTCTGCATCCAGCAGTTTTATCAAAGCTCTTTACAAAGTTGCGGTTGCATCCTGAGATCTTTTGGCCAGACGAGATGGGACGTCCGTTGAGTGCATTGCTGATTGTTGGTTATTCAGGGAAGAATAGGATGCACCAGATCTCGAAGATGGACGGTGAAAAACACCTGCATGAACTGATCCACATTGCGAGTCATAGAGCGCTATGAAGAACTCTACTCTCTGCCACCTTCAATGATGGTCACGATCCTCAGCATTGAGGGCACGACTGAATGGAATGGAGACCTCGAAGGAAAGTTAAGATACGATGTTCTGACCAAAAAAATCCGCTGTGTGTAGCTGTACTGTGCAAATGTGCAAAACATTGTAGAGTCTTGAGAGACCATAGGCGCATAACATCAGTCATTGATGGTGTAACATGAGCACCATGACCGTTTCATTTCCATTAAGTACTTATTGAGTACCTAGAAGGACTGGACAGGTGAACTTTTACATAATTTCATTGTCGCCTATATATTCATTCTGGCATGTGAAAATCCCCGAACCGCCTGCGTGGATTGCCGGCATGAAAGATATGTGAGGAATACATCCAGAAGAGGCAGAGGCCGATGTTTCGTGCCAATCTTAACTGTACTGACTGACCTGATCATACCTGTCCTGATGCTCCACAGTGCAGCTGATAGGATCTCTCTAGAGGCGACCTCAGCGCGATCAAGTTAACGAGTTTCTGGGACAACAAAGTGTGATGGTTTCAACACGAAAGAAGAATAAGACTGACGATTTAAAACCGTTGTTTCAGACTATTGGTATCGTAGACGCTAAGAATACGCGTTTGGTGTTACAGAAGGGCCGCTCATAGAAAAAAAACTACTCAATGTGATAGACATAATATTTTAAGTATCTCCTGATATTATCACATATTTTCTGGTGTCAGAACCCAATTATTATGATCGGTCTCTTTGATATAATATGATGCAAAATAAAAAATTAAAAAAACATACGGATTTTCAAATAGTTTTCTCTTTGTGCCTATAATACGAGTAGGTAACGCTAACTAGCTCTGTTGGAGATCTTTTACAGTTTTATAGAATTCCAGACAGATGTTGAAACCTGTAACGTACTGCAGCGAATGCTGATTATTCATTCACCCAACTGCGCAAGCTAACGAGATGTATGTACTTGGGTTTCAAACTACCCATTAGGGCTCTCTAACATCGGGAGAGGCAGTGTCCACAAAGGCCACAGAGGCACGTAGTTTTTGCATAATCATACTTAGAAGACTTGGAGCGAGACCAACTGAACAGAGAGAGAACCCAGCCTGAAAGTTTGCAGTAAGCAGCAGCAGATTAGCGGACTCTAAATTATGGGATAAGGCTAAAAAGAGAAGATAATCTTCAAGTGTGTCTTGAAATGCAGGTAACCCACATTCAATCAGTTAGTCGCCGATAACAGTAGGTATCTGCATCTTTACTCAGTTGAGGTTGAAAGAAGCAGATAACAACTCGTGGTCCATGGAAACAAAGTCTTGGGCCAACGCTTTGATAGCGCTGGGTGTAGGGTGGGGTTCATACTAGGTGGTCAAAAATATGCTAGGTACCATTGCTAATATCCTTTTTCTTTTATCCACGTAAATGAAGTCGCCGCCACAAGCTATAAACTATAAACTGCTATCTTTTCCCCTGACTGACGCCGATGGCGGGGGGAAAATAGAACTTTTTATCTTAGTCAGCGCGGACGAAGTCGCGGGCAAAAGCTATAATATTATATTCGCGAAAGTTTTTAAGTATGGATGGATGGATGTTTGTTATTCTTTCACGCTGAAACGGCTGAATGGATTTGGGTGAAATTTGTAATAAATATAGCTTAGACATCAGAATAACACATAGGCTACATATTATCACGCTTTTACACTTAGGAGCAAAGTAAAGCATATTATCCTTTTTCTGTAGTCCACGCGGACGAAGTCGCGGGCAAAAGCTAGTATTGTAATGTTTTTAATAGGTAGCAGAGCTTCTCTGCGATAAATAACGTTTTCTCCATTTGTATGGGGCGTTAGCGCGGTAAACTATGCTCTTAAGTATTCTGTGCCCTAGACGACAATCTAGACCCTAGATTCGTTTTCCAGAAACGAAAGCCGAAGCCGTTCCATCCAAAAAGCCAAGCCCGTCAGGCCGGCTTTAGGCAGTCGACTTCAGAGAGTATTATGTACACCCAACTTGTCACAAAGAAGATAGCGGAAATGTGAACTCTTAGGAAAGAAACAGAAGGTCAGTTTTCACCAGAATGCCTATCTTTACTAGGCTAAAGCTAGGCTGACTAAGCTAGGTAGGTAATCGTATGAGGTAGTGGCCGCCCCTGGTGTCAGAGTTTTTAGGCCACCCAAAAGGGTCTCTGACATGGTTTAACGATTGTTATTGTTATTAATCAACAACAACCGGGACCAACGGTTTAACGTGCCTTCCGAAGCACGGAAGCGCTCAGATATTATTGCCACTAGCGGCCACCCATCAATGAACTGACCGCGGCCGTGTGAACGCTTTTAAGCTGTGAGAATAGTATAATGCTGGTCAATCAAGCACTGCAGCGTCCGGTCACTTCGCTTCCGACAAGCAAAAAGCTCTCTCTATTTCAAATAAGGCGTCCGGATGATATTCGAAAGTATTTGGCTACCTTGACATCGATAAAAGGATGTGAAATGGGATAATTACAAGTAAAGGTATAAAATATGCAATGCTTAGGATAAATACTAAATGAAAAATTTAAAATACCCCCGACATTTTAGCTTTAAACCAGCATATCTCATCAAGGGCTGAACCAATTTTAATAAAACATATCTACAAATGCGAGTGTTCTTAGATATGTTTTAACAAAATTTCAAATAAAAAAACCGCATCTAAATCGGTTTACCCGTTTTAGTGCTACGTATGGTGCCAGTTGCCACAGACACACACACGTAGCGGTCAAACTTATAACACCCCTCTTTTTTGGTCGGGGGTTAAAAAATGATGTAAAAAATTACTGAAACCCTTATTTAGCTGAGATATTGTTTTTAGAACAATGTCCCAGCACTGCAGCGCCGAGTGGTCTCTTCACCCATCTAGTGTGATCGAAGGTGGCACTGGACGCTGCTGTATAAATCATCTCATTACGTAGATGCAAAGGCGTTTATTAAGGTGTAGTTTTTTTATTTAGCTGAATCTCGAATTAGTCCTTTTCCGCCTTTTCTTCTGTTTCAAGCCAGGAAGGGTTAAGCCACTGCTAACCGTGTGCCAGCTCGGTAGATAACCCTCTAACGTATGAGACGAGTTCCTAATCATTTTAAGTGCCCGTTTCTTTAGTTTTGGATACTTTATACAAGGTGTCACAAAAGTACCTAACTCTTTTTACTGGGTAATAGCACCCGGTGATAGGGATCACAACCTAATATTTTTTTTGCTTTATGACGTTCCGTTAATTTTTAAATTATAGTCTATAAAATATAGCTTGAGCTCTGTGACAGATGTCAAAGTGGTATAGGTAGTGATGGGACAATGTTGAGAATGATTATGGTAACAATTATTGATTATCAAGAATATTATTGCTAATAGGATTATTTTAAACACAGTATAAATGTATAGTGGAAACAAACATGGAATATTGATCAGACTCTGTTGCATACTTACGCTAATGGCAAAAGCGGTCCACCATTTTGGTTCTCGCGCTTGAAATATTCACGTAAGCGAATAATAAACTCACGGCATTCACTATTTAGAACAGTTTTCTTCGTTCTTCGCATTCTGCAATGAATAACAATAACAAACGATCAACAAAACTCAACAATAAACAAAGCAATGAGAACTGAAAACACGTAGCGTAAAATAGACAAGTACTAACTCACTCAACACAACTATCAAATCAAGCTATCCTGCTGTTTGTGATCGTCAATTTTTTTATGTGCAAGATAAGCATAGTTTCTAGTCTATGGTTATGATAACTCATCGTACGTCACTAATTCTGCACCAATGAAGTATGAGATTATCGTAGAGTAAATTTACCGTTAAAAAATTCGGAACTTGATGGGTATGATTTCGATGACAGCTGTCACAGAGCTCAAGCTATATTTTACAGACTATAATAAAATGTGAACGATGTGGCGGGAGAATATTGTTTTAATTGACTTTCACAATGTTTTAACAACTCAAAGCTATGTAAATGCACCTACACGCACAAATATATTTTTAAATTTGAGCTAATAACAAAAACAAAAAGTTATAAAAAAATATCAATTTTAAGGTTATAAAAAAAAAAGTTTTTTTAAACTTTTTTTTACAGATTTGACATCCTGTTGACCAGTAGGTTACACCCTGTAAAAAGAGTTAGGTACTTTTGTAACACCTTGTATTACGGTTGGTTGGTATATTCGTGAACGGCTGCTTTTCGTTCGGTCGGCCACAGTCTAGAATAGGTCTTACCGCGCGGGGTATAAGGGCGCCAATTGAACAAAAGGGATACCCCTGGCAATTAGCGTACGGCCGACTGTCTCATGAAAAACTTGTCGAGTTTCAGTGTGGTACAAATAGAGGGGTGTTTTTACTCACATAAGTTTTAAGTAAGTACATAATTATTTTGAGTCTGACATGGTTATTATTTTGAGTATGAATTTTAAAAGCTTCGTCTAATTTAAATGGATACTTAAAAAAATAACAAAATAATAAAATGAATTGAATAATGTTTGAATATCGTCCAATGTACGCAAATTTTTTTTTAAAATAAACTTTAATATGGAATTTTTACTAAAATTTGTATTGCGATATACTAAAATCACGTCAGCGGAACCACAGAGCGGCACAAAAGCAATTTGCGTCAAAAAACAGGGACTAAAAATTCAATCAATTGCCCGATATTGCGCTCGCCGGACGAAACAAACTTCAAAGCAAATATTTGCCCTAATCAGTGACAAAAACTTTTAGCGGGAACTTTGGTCAGTGTCTCTTTACCCCGAAATGCGATCCCTATTGACAAAAAAACTATAAACTTTTTACATAAAAACAGAAACTTTATACTTAGGGTGGCATTAATAGTAGTCGACTCAAGATCGAACTCAAGTTAGTGATCTCAGAAAAATGAAATGCTAATGTCAAGCCTTGGCTAACTGTCAATCTCAAGATAGTGTATTTATATTCATATGCCGACAGCTACTCAAGTTTGACATAAGCCAAGGCTTGACATTATGATTTGCCTTTTTTGAGTTCACCTACTTGAGATCGAGCTCAAGTAGGTGATCTCAGACGACTATTAATACCACCCTTAGTTTCGCAATGTCTGTACAAATCACAGACTGTGGTACAAATCTTACAGGCAGTTTCTTTACTCGATCGGGCGGGGTCGAGAGAAAGGATGTTTTTCACCGTCATTTAATGTATGTACCTATTTTCCCACCAACAGCTTGAACGCCTAAAGCGACTTAAGGCTGGAAGATAGTAGTGTGGCGGGAAATTCAAAATTTTCACAGTTTTTTACATTTTGTAGCTAAACTGAGCTATTTTTGTTCAGCGATTTTTCGTTCGCGAGAATAAAACCGTATTCTTTTCATTATTGTAAACAACAGAACAACAATAATTCAGCCGATTATGCGTTCTGGTCTACGAAAAGTTTTTTGGGCAGTACCACTGCTTCGTAGACCAGAACACATAATTGGCTGAATTATTGTTGTTCTGTTGTTTACAAAAATGAAAAGAATACGGTTTTATTCTCGCGAACGAAAATTCGCTGCACAAAAATAGTTCAGTTTAGCTACAAAATGTAAAAGAATGTGAAATTTTTGAATTTTCCGCCACGTTGCTATCGTCTACCCTTAAAGAAAAATGAGGTTATTATATTTGATTATGGTTACCTATTTCCGTTGTGTATCTTGGAACTTGGACTTTTTATTTACCTTTTTTAATATTTTTACCTATTAGGATCTAACCATAGGATTCAAAAGCAACACTTCAAAAATGTTCTCTTTGTTTCATGCCTACGTGTTGTAAATAAAAGGCTAGGAATTTGTTTTGCATTGTTTAATTTATTGGTTCACAATCAACGAACCGCGCTAGATAAATAAAAGCTTTTGTTATGGTAAACGTTACAATGGACAATTTGTTCCTAAAAAGATGTTGTAGTTAAAATATGTTTTTATGTTGAGACTCTACAACCTGTTGATTTACAATTTTCACTCAACTTAGCCATACTAAGGGTGGCATTAATAGTCATCAGCTCAAGCTCGAGCTCAAGTATCTAGTTGATCTCAGAAAACAAAATTGGCTAATGTCAAGCTTGAGTAGCTGTCAGCATATTAACCTGTTGAGCTTGACATTGACGTTAAGCAAGGTCTCAAGTCGGTGATTTTGTTTTCAGATTTCACCTACTTGAGCTCGAGCTTGAGATGACGACAATTAATGCCACCCTTAAAAGTTTTTTTTTTTTCAAAATAATACGCCTGTGCAGCCTGTGGGTCAGATATACGCGGAGAGCCTACAGAGCCCTGCGGGTCCAGTATAATAATGCCTTCAGGGTACTGCTGGGGCTGCCCCGTTACTGCAGTGCATCAGGGATGTTTGCAGCAGCACACACTGACGGGTTCCACGCAATAATGCGTAACAGAGTGGCTTCCCTGATGCACAGGCTGAGGAGCAGCACCAGCGGTCCCCTGAAAATTATAGCTGACAGGGTAGAGGGTCCCATCCTGCGGCACTGGGTGGCTAAACACGTGTCAATCAGAGCCGTGACATTTTAAAAATTATGGACTAAAATGATTGATTGATTTGCCTAAATAAATAAATTCAATAATAAATAACTTCTGTACCTACTAACATAGAATAAGAAATAATGTTACTAACCCTATGGTCATTGTCTGAAATAAATATTTTGAATTTGAATTTGAATTTGAATACTGCTACAAATCTAAATAACTGATCGTTTGGGTACAATCCCGAAAGACAAGTGCGACGTTACTTCGCGGATATCGCTTTAAAACTTTACTTGTCCCATTTCGGATTACTTTGTGAAACGAATTTTATTTTCGCCTAAAAAGAAACGGTTAACAGCGTAATAAAAAGCCCCGGTGGGTTCCGACTGTGCATTATTTTTTATTAGACGACTTTATAAGAGCTGGTTATAAATAAATTGCACGGAAAGAAATTACTCATAATTTTGTTTGCTTCTTTTTACAGTATCAGTATACACTACTACAGGGTGTGCTAAAAAGTATAGTCAAGTGGAAGGTCTGGAGACAGAGGATGTCTTGGGAAAAAAGGTGATATCACCAAAATTTTAAAAATATTGCAGAAGATAGGTAGGTACTTGGTGATTCGGGTGGTCCAAACCACTTCCCATTTGCCTGTAATCTGTGAGAGATCATCCAAACCTTTATACTTCTAAAGATAAATATAAATTTATCTATTCCCTATAAATGCGTGTTTAATGAAGTCATCTCATTGTATTCCTTCCTACGAGCCAGAGCTCCCTTTCGAAAAAGTTGTAACCTTCTTATTCCGTCCATTCCCGTAGTGAGAAAATACACTCAGCGTACCTATGCGTATTACGTGATGCAAAATACGCACCCAGTGGCAAAACACACTTAGAGTATCTTTTGCGACTCATTTAACGTAGCATTACGCGTATGCATACAAATTTCTGTGCGTGACCTCACCACAAGTATTACATCTGCAACACGCTACACGCCACACAAGTTCACACAACCCACGCACCCACCACGAGAATCTATGGGCGACACTGGAGAAAAATAGTGGCAACACTGGAGATCGCCATTCGCTTTTCGACATCTTTTGGGGGTTTTAAAACTTAAACTTTCGTAAGCACTGTACATTGTTTTTTTCATTTTTCATCTTTTGGGGGCGTCACAGTGAGCTATTTGACCACCCCAAAGTATCAATGTAGCCCCTCGATTTTTTAGCCGTCACCGGCCAGCTAAACCAGCGTAAGTTTGAAAATCTTACGTTAGATTAGGGGGGAAGAGCCAAATCTAACGACATCTCAGAAGGGAGGAGTAGGGGTCGAAAAATAGCCAAAATCGGCTCACTTAATTATAGTCCCCTTTTAAGATAGCTCAGTTAAATAAAATTCAAATATAATTTATAAATTGTTACTCATTTTAATAAACCTTTTATACAGTCCACTCGCTCCATCCAGGGCCAAAATTCTTGGCACACTTTGGCGTATTTTGCGTCGCATATCTCACGCATAGCGCGACGCAAGATACGCTCAGTGCGTCTTGGCCCTTAGAATCCTGTCAAACTCCGGAGGAACTCCGCACTTTTACGCGCGGCGAACGGTCACTAAAACATTCTGCGATGAGGCGTCAAAACAAGATTTGGCCCAGATGACGGGATATATCATCCTAAACGAGAAAAGTTTGATTGGAAGGAAAAGCTTCAGAAATTCATTAGCGGGGAGGCTCGTGCGAGACGGAGTTGCGTCGAAGGAAACCTTGCGGTACTGTTCCAAGATGGAGGCTAATGTGGGTTTAGGGAAACGGGGTTTGGTCCTTATTATTTGTTGAGAAAACTTACCTCTCGAGTGAGAAAGAGTAAGTAACATATTTCAATATCTTGACAGATTCATCAACATTATCTCCCTACATTCACCCGCTTCTGGGTACAGGTAGGTTTTTTGTTATTTCACGCCACCATCTTATTCAGTTTCAAG
The DNA here is from genome assembly GCA_949319315.1 of Zelleria hepariella. Taxonomy (NCBI): domain Eukaryota; kingdom Metazoa; phylum Arthropoda; class Insecta; order Lepidoptera; family Yponomeutidae; genus Zelleria; species Zelleria hepariella. The sequence continues at coordinate 3,145,000 of OX439392.1, read as the reverse complement.
TTGCACGTATACTTCCGTCGACTTAGAGATGTCGTTATAACATCAGGCTGCTGTCTGCCCACTGACCATCATCGTAAATAATAAGTTTTTGACCAGGTCTACTAGCCTAGCGCCTCTATTATGTAAAAATTCCACTTAATAGTCCCCTTCAGGATCGTGGCAACTCAGTGACGGCCAAGCGAGTGAAACACTGTTTTCTATAGCTGTTTCACTCAGAGCGAGACGGGGCGTGGGAAAAGTGAGAGGCAATGCGGCTGTATGAGTCTACGTGTGTTCGTGGCCTTTCCTTTAGTTGTAGTTGTAATGTAATAGATCTATTTTCCCAAAAAAATTCGTAGTTCAGCTGCCATTTCTACATATTATTAGGTATTTCAAAAATCTTTTTTTTCTTATAAGTATAACATATTATGATAAAAACTATTTGCAAACCTCCGTATTGGTCATCTACTGATATAAACCAAGTTTCAGCAAAATCCAGCCTATAGTTTAGAAATTAAACCGGAAATACGTTCGTATGGGAAAATGGTGCTCTAACGCCCTCTTAACCTCCGAGCGTCAAAACACTCTAAAATAGCCGTTATTCAAATGAACAATCTATTTTTTGACATTTAAAAATCGTTATATTTACGGTGGCTATTTTAGATAATACAGGGGCTGGTCTGAGAAGAGGAAAGCCCATTTCCCAGCAGTGGTACACTTTAGAGACCAAGCAAAGATATTTTTTTTGCCGGTTGGTCTTAAAGTTTTCTGTAATTGGCTTCCAGGTGAAAGTTTCAGACAGGCTGTAAGCCTCGCAGCACCATTATAAAAGATACGTGAAACCTAGTTACATTACATGCTCTAACTAACGTAATGTAACAAAATGATTGTTTGGTCGGCTCTTTGAAAATCAACCCAAAAGAGTATGAGGCGAAAATGATCTACTTTTCCAATTTTTTCCGGGAAATCCGTACGAAAGTATGTTGCAGTTTGCCGAGTTTATTGGCCCATTTTCCTATCAAAGGGGTTTTCTTCACAAAATGTGCTGTTCATTATACAGTCAGCCTAGAATACAGCTTATCCACATTTTTGTGGATGATAAAATTATGCTGCATAATATATCACAGCGTGACGATGACCGAAGCTTAAATATTTTCACTTAATAATGTTTTTTTCCGACAGTTTCCTTTGCAATAAACCACAAATGATTCAGGAAAACTAGGGTTAGCCAGTTAACTCTGAGTTAACGTCAAAAATTGTATGAAAATGTCAAATTAACTCGGAGTTAGTGGCTAACCCTGACTGACGCAGGTCCGCCTAAAGCGGCTACTTTTCTTCTCACAGGGTCATCAAAGCAGAATCATAGTCTCCTTCAACGCGAAGCCCTGTAAGTAATCTCACCCTATCCACTTACCGCAAATATGTTTTAGGAATTGTGACCAGTACACTTACAAAGGCAAGCGAATTACCTCAGGGAGTGTGGAACTCGATTTACGCTACCATGCGCGCTTGTGAGAAATGCCAGGAATCCACACTGACAGCCAAGTAGACTCTACACAGGTACAATTGACGGGAAAAGTCAATCTTCACTGGTACTCAAATACTTCTCCAGTAGGTTTAAGGCCAACGTTCTAGCCAGTAGGCTACCAATCGCTTGTGGTGAAGGAAAACATCGTGAGAAACCCCACGTCTCAACTGGGTCCGCACGTGTTGTCACATTGTCTTTCCTGTGTGCTAAGCCGAGTAAGATGGGAGGACGGTGTCGGTGCTGGGCAAGCCGACTCCATGCAATTATATTTTACGAAATTTAAAACAAAATTAAAATCACAAATTAAAAATATTACAAATGCCTTCAACAGGGTTGAGGGTTGAAGAAACATTTTCAGTTAAAAAAGTCACACATTAAAATTAAGAATGGATTCAACGTGGTAGAGGGGTTGGGAAGTATTCTTCGAAATTATAGTAACATTTATTTATTTAAAATATTCGTAGTTTATCAGTAAACGAATTAATATTAGCGTCATGTTTTATATAATCTGGTAGATTATTATATATTTTTATGAATGTGACATAGGGACTGTTTAGGTAAAGTTTCATTGTTGTAAAGGGCACTACTAATTTATTTTTACGGCGATGATCTGGGAGGCGATTTGTTTCTTGAAACATGGTTTTATTTTTCCTAACAAATAGTGCTGCTTCTAAGATATACATAGATGGTAGTGTAAGTAAATTATATTCCTACTCCAAACAATGTCATAGTCACTGCAGCGTCCTAGAATGCTCAATTCACCCTTTAGGTAAAGGTGCCACTGGGCCACTTGACTGGACGCTGCATAAATCTTCTCATTGAACGAGCGAGCGAAGCGAGCGAAGTTCTCCGAGTCTACTGGAACAATCCGGCGTTTGTATGTATGTATGTATGTATGAATGTTCGTTCGACGAATGTAAATGAGGCCAAGATAATGTTTAAGTTCGAACATGAGCCAAATCGGTCGAGGGGTTGCTGAGATATGGGTTCGCGAGTTCATAGTTTGGGGCGAACCACTAGTTACGTAGATGTAAATGCCTATGGTTTGATGGAATTTTAATGTGGGTTTCGTTCTATTTTAAACAATGTACTGTTTGCGTTTTCGGGTAAATTTTCTGCAAACACCATGATTATTATTAATTCCTGTTGTCTAGGAACAACAGGAACATACCTTTTCCATTCTGGCCGATTTTTTACTTTCATCTCAAGCTCGGATATACTCAATTGCTGGTCCCTAGACGGTTTGCTTCTTGGTGCAACGATCGACGCCAGATAATTTTAGGGCGTCCTCTCATCCATGATCGAATTGGACACCAATTCAGTGTTATTTTAGAGGGGTGGTTTTCGGGTCTTCGCATAGTATCCTATCCAAAAGTTCTAAAAGTTCGCGGAATAAAAGGGTTGCAAGTGAGATAAAAAAATAATTTTATTTTTCCTTTTCAATATAGTCCTTCTGAAGCTCAATACACTTTTTTAATTTTAGAATTAGCTTTTCTATAACCTGAAAAAAAAAAAATCTTTCTTGTTCTGAAAATGGGTGAAAATTACTTCTTTGACTTCTGTTTCGTCGGAAAATTTTCTTCCTCGAAGGTTTTTATTTTATTTTCAGAGACAAATAATAATTGCTGGAGGTCAGGTCTAGACTGTAAAGAAAAAAAGCTATTGCCTCAAACCCACATCTGTGTAAGGCAGCCATCGCAGTGTGACACTTCTAAACGGGCGAATTTTCTTTGCAAAAGGACAATACCCCGAGACCATTTTTGTCTTCTAGTTTCTTTGATAGCTTCCTTTATTTTTTCCAATAGTGTAGCGTAACATTTTCTGGTTATATTGACACCTTTTTTTTGTTTTTTTTTTTTTAATTTTTTATACCACCGTATCGACTCTTGTTTGGACTCTGATTCATAATGATGAACCAAATTTTCACTTTCTGTCACCATTCGTACCAAAACGACCTTTGGTTCTCCACCACAGACCTCCAAAGAGTGCTTTGACCCGCAACTCGTTGCTCTCGTTGAAGTGGCTTGAGCATTCTCGGCGCCCATGTTACAGTGACTTTTTTTACACCAAGATGTTCATGAAGTATCCTCGAAATTATAGTTTCTGATACTCCAATTAATGCAGATACCTGCTTGTTTTTTAACCGGGCGTCTTCCAATACAACTTATCGATTTTTTCTACGGTATTCGATGTAGTGGTGGTCAAAAAGGTGTCCCGAGCGGGGGCCATCTTCAATCGACTCTCTTCCTTGTTTGAAAAGTCTATGCCACTATTAAATCATTGTTTTGGAAGGATAATGGACCCCATAAATGGCACCCATCTTTTAAATTTAGATTTTTGGAGCTTATTCCTCAGTGGTAAGGAACTTTATAACGGCAAAATCTTCAATTTGCAGGTAACTTCCGGATTTACTTATTCTCAAGGCGATAACTTATGAAACTAGGGGGCTGAAATTATACTCGTAATTAGTTGCTAATTACAATGATACCTCACAAGAAAACCTACCCCCTCTCCTTCCTTTTCATTCCGCGAACTTTTGGACCTCCCCTAGTACTGCGAATTTCGACAAAAACTTAGTACGTTTTCTCACCTGATTGTACGTATGTGAAAGTATTCTCAACAAATAATAAAGAAGGACGTCGAACGATATTAACCATTATAGATGTCGTATTTCATTCAAAACATGTTTCATATCTTCTCTCTAAGTAAATATACTCTCAGGGGTTTGTACTGCAATCTTAGATCATATTCTAAGAATATTTTCAATCATAAGAAAAATCAGGGCGATCTCAAGGGATGGACTGAGCTATCCATATTTATATTTATTTATTTAGAATAGTCAGGTAGAATCGGTTTCAGATAAGATAGGAAAAGATAATATTTGAACACCCAAAAATATGACAGAGTAACTGCCGGTTTCTGAATTGAGAAATTCGCTAAGCAAATGGGTAAGTATCGTCCTGTCTCTGCAGATTTCTCACAAAAGAGTGCGACAGAGTGATACGTAAGTATTTGCTTAGTAAAATTCTCAACTCGCATACTAACTTCAAACAGTAATTAGAGACTTTCACAGCATTTTTTATCTTTGTTCCACTTTTATCGAAATAATGTTGTAGTTATTTTATTGGGTAAAAGGAATTATTGGGTAAAAATACTATGTACTAGACTAGATATACAGGATGTTTTAAAAAGGTCTTCCGACACTGAAAGGGGTCGCTTAACTCATCAATACAAGCATCATTTACCATGGAGCCAAGTGCAAAATTTCGAAAATAATATCAGTCGCTCCATACATGGTACATATCAAATTTTTGTATGTAACAACAGATTATTTTCTATTAATACCCTTCTATTAAGGACCTTTCTATTAATACCCTGTACATTTAATTAATGTATTGCCCCAGGTCGCACGGCAATGGGCCGAGAACGCTGGCGACGTTGCCTCTTTGGATGGCCATGGCCAGACTTATCCTCTGGCCGAGGTACGCGCTTGGTCTCTGATGCGTCGATTAGGCACACCGCTATACTCCGAGCAATTTTAGTGGTTTTAAAGCCGAAGGTATTTGGTTTCACTGGCTATTCTGAGCCAAATTACAAAATTTCATTCCAAAACTCCATACAAATGGTGTCGATTGCCGATAGCCGTTGGTATTGGGAAGTGTTTTTTTTTTCGCTTGTTTTGAAGTAAAATTTTTGAATTTTGCTCAGAATCACGAGTGCAACTAAATACCTTCGGCTTTAAAACCACTAAAATTCCACGGTGTATTAGTTTTTTTTTATTCCTTTTAAACATCTCTCTTTACTATTTGTAGTAGGTGTAGGTAATTCAGATTTAACATTATTCGATAATATATTTTTAGATTTACAGTCTGTGAACCGGCCTCGGTCAAACATCGTAATAATTTTACGTAGTGTATAAGTACTTATAGGTTATCTACACGTTTGATACAATCTCTTTTATCCCACATTCGTGTTTAGACATCATTAACGTACTGGAACTTATGGAACTCTCCCTTGTTTGATGTTATGACGAGACTAATTTACTAATTAGGGAGTATCTTTGTATTCTTTGAGCGTACTGAGTGTGTGTGGGCTTGTTCGTATTGTTGGTTGGTTGGTTGGTAGTGGCAAGACAAGGTGGTTAGGTTATTTCTTGCTTGGTCCCAGGTTCAAGGATTTTTTTTTTCATTATACGAGTATTTGAGTTGACGATCATTTACGCCAGCGAACGTTCGCTGGTTGACGAAGTGAAACAAGCATTCTATGTTACCAAAACTATACAGATGAATAGTATAGCAAAACTAACATGATAGGCTGAGTAATGCAATCAAGAACTTTCCTTTCCTATTTATCAAAGGCTTCTATTAGGTAAGTATCTACTACCTACTTCAGAGGTTAATAATTTCAACGAAATCCTAATTTTCTAACAAGAGATAGTTAGAAGGAACGGCAAGCACAGCTGCAATGACTATAATTACGTATCACATTTATAAAAAAAAAATCATTTTTTCCTCTATTTGGTCGAGTTCAATTTATGTAGCAGACAAATATAGTAAACAAAACAATCTGAAAGAGATAAACGGTCTCCAATTTCCACAATAAACTATCAACACATCAAGCGTTTTACGCCTCCCGAAATGTATTTTAAAACCGCCATCGAAATTCCAGTACAAAGGGACTATTAGAGGCTAGATCCTAAACCGGGCTCAGCTTTCCTTTTGAGAAACTTAACCCCATCTTGAAATGTGATAAGGTAGTTTCTCCCTATAGTTAGAGAGCTGGTGACCAATCGAGATATTTTTTCGTACAAGGCTAGGAGTTGGTAGGCTGATAGAGTAGACTTCGCTGAGTCTGGGAAAAATATTTTTTTGGCACGGTCGCGGTTGAAAGTTAGATTTTTTTGACTTTGAAAGTTTAAATGTATGGGTTCAGTATATTTTTTTTGTCGTACAAGGCTAGAAACTTTTAGGTTAGTTGTTGAGACTCCGTTGAACAAGAAAATATTTGTTTTTTTGGCCGAGCGTGGTTGGAAGTTTTATTTTTATAACCCAAAAGTTCACACTTTCTAGGATATAAAAAACAATATTTCTACCGCGTTCGGCTAGTAATAAATAGCGATTTCGTGATCGGAGGAGACTAAAAAGGCAGCCTAAAAACTTCCAGCCTTGTAGACAAAAAAGAAATGACTCAACCCATACATTTAAACTTTCAAAGTCGAAAAAATCTAACTTTCAACCGCGACCGGACCAAAAAAATATTTTTCCCTGACTCAGCGAAGTCTACTCTATCAGCCTACCAACTCCCAGCCTTGTACGAAAAAATATCTCGATTGGTCACCAGCTCTCCAACTACTATGATAAGTTTGTGTTGGAAAAAGGCAATTGAAACTTAGCTATAGATCAGTGGTTCCTAACCTTTTCAGTCTCGCCACCCCTTTGACTTCCAAGGAAAGCTGATCTTACCTCCTTCAAAATGTTACCCAAGTAAACAATAGTAGTTAATTATTTTCTTACATTTACGCAACACATTTTTTTTTTTCAATAATGTGATTATGATTGATTGATTTGAAGGCTGGTTTCTATTGCTTTGTATTCTAAAGTTTTCTTCTTTATGTTCGCTCTGAAACGACAATACATTTCCTTGTTGTTTGTCAAATAAAATAGTGCTACTTTGCGAAATACCCCGGCAGAAAAGCTCTTTTATCTACGGGGGTAATTACCCACAGGTTGGGAACCACTGCTTTAGATCTATAAGAGGAGTGCGTAAATTTCCCAATAAGCAGCTGTTGTGCTTGGGGATCGGCTGGGTCTAGTACTCGCTACCATGGAAACTTTGCTGGCACATGGGTAGCGTTGAAAGCTAGATTATGTAGCAGTTTCCTGAACACTCGACTGGTCAATACCTTTTGTATAAACTAAGGCCTTTACATCTACAGAATGAGATGATTTGTACAGCGTCCAGTGTTGGTGCAGTGTTGGGTGTGGTGGACCAACGACTTTACTTCCCTGTGGCAATGTTGGACGGGAATCTGTTTGAAACGCAATTTCTATGAATTTTCGTTCGCTGAAAATACCCCTTTTGTTAGTACCGTGCTAAAGATTTCAGGCCTGAAGGCATGGAATTTGTTTACCAGCTCAGCCTGCGTGCCGGCTGCCTTTCTAACGGTGTTCACTGAATTTAATTTGGCGGAATTCTGACCGCGCACTGAGCTTGCTCAATTTGGCTTTGAATAACAGAGGTGGTGGACCAAAACTTGCAGTCTCGTATCTAGTGGTTCACCCCGAACTGTGAACTCGCGACCCCATATCTCAGCAACCCCTTGACCAATTCGGCTCATATTCGAACTTAAAAAATATCTTTGCCTCATTTACCCGCTTACCAAATCTCATGACCATCCCACTAAATTTACTCAAGTTATCGTCGAACGAATATTCATACATACATACATACATACATACATTCAAAGATAGAATACATACAAACGCCGGCTTGTTTCAGTAGACTCGGAGAACTTCTCTCGCTTCGCTCATTCGTTCAATGAATTATACAGCGTACATTGGTACCTAAACTCTCACTAGATAGGTGAAGTGACCCCACGGCCACGGACGCTGCAGTGCCTGGGGCATGTTTAGATGGTTGTGAAATTTTGCCAGTTATTTCACATTTTTATCTTATCTGTGAAATCAAGAGTATGAAATATGACGGGCCTAAATAAAATAAAAAATCTCTATTCCTGCTTGGAGTATAGTCTCGTAAAGGTTCGGGTTTAACTAGTGGTTCGCCCCAAACTGTGAACTCGCGACTCCATATCTCAGCAACCCCTCAACTGACTTGTCTCATGTTCGAACTTTAAAATTATCTTTGCCTCATTTACCCACCTATAAATTTTCACGACGATCCGACTTTTACTCAAGTTATCGTCGAACGAACATTCATACATACATACATACAAACGCCGGATTGTTCAAGTAGACTCGGAGAACTTCGCTCGCTTCGCTCGCTCGTTCAATCACTAGTTACGCTTTATCAGTTTTGCAATCAGAATTATTTTTTGGTTCAGTAAACTCAAATTAAGACTGCAGCAAAAGCATTTACAGAAACCTTTACAAGTTGTGAAACTAAGCTGAAAACTGCAGTTCCATTTCAGTCGACGAAAACGTCTCATATTGCGAACTTTCAAGTAGGAGCACCTTCTAGGAATGCACAGAAATTTCGGCTCGTCTTTAAATTTCAGCAGTTTAAAATAGTCTTTTTAGCTTCAAATTAGCATGTCTCATAAATGGCTGAAACGATTTTAATTAAAAAAATCTAACTAGTTGTTCGCCCCGAACTATGAACTCGCGACCCCATATCTCAGCAACCCCTCGACCGATTTGGCTCATGTTCGAACTTAAAAAATATTTTTGCCTCATTTACCCGCCTACCAAATTTCATGATGATCCGACTAAATTTACTCAAGTTATCGTCGAACAAACATTCATACATGCAAACGCCGGATTGTTCAAGTAGACTCGGAGAACTTCGTTCGCTTCGCTCGCTCGTTCAATAAAACCGCATCCAAATCGGTTCACGTGTTTAAGAGCTACGGTGTCACAGACAGACACAAGCTCACACTCACACACACAGCATTGAAACTTATAAGACCCCTCTTTTTTGGTCGGGGGTGAAGAACTGACCGCCAACCACCGATTAGGAGAGACGGCAACCAAGGAATAACTAGTGGTTCGCCCCGAACTACGAACTCGCGACCCCATATCTCAGCAACCCCTCGACCGATTTGCCTCATTTACCCACCTACCAAATTTCATGACGATCCGATAAAATTTACTCAAGTTATCGTCGAACGAACATTCATTCATACAAACATACAAACATTCAAACATATATACAAACATACATACATACATACAAACGCCGGATTGTTCAAGTAGACTCGGAGAACTTCGCTCGCTTCGCTGGCTTGTTCAAAAAAGTAAAACTTGTAACGAACGATACTTCTGCCTTTCCGCTTCGTTTACAGCGTAGACTTGGTTTTATACCAGGGGCCTTAGCCTGTAACACAATGGCGTGTCGATGACGTCCCAGCAGAAGGACAAAACCGGGGTTTCCTCTATTTTCTCCTACAACCAGTGGACTAATCCTCTAGAATTAGAATCAGAATATTCTTTGCTGTACTACAAAAATATTAGAAGGACCGACAGCATTAATAAATCGTAACTGAAGTTGACAACTTGGAGCCCATTTTCGCACCATTGCGTTACAGGCTAAGGCCCCAGTATACGTTTCATTAACACGAAAGGGTAACTTTTTGACGCTCGACAAGTCTTCAGGTCTACTTACAATAAAAAAAAGTTGCAGCGCTGTCGAGAGGCAGTGCTTTTTGCTTTTCGGTTCAATTTATTTCGAGTATGTCGTTACCACAGGGTTAAAAGTAAAGTAAGTAAACGTAGCCTACCTAACACTAACTGAGAACAGCAAGCGATTGGGTTAGAGCGAATCCATGGGTTTATAAATCTAGCTATCTCACTCTTTTGTTTGACGTAGAGTGGGATGGCTAGAGTTATAAACCCATGGATACGCTCTAACCCCGTCCTAAGGTACGCTTGCCTGCTGGCCTTCTCTCAGAGGGTTAAAAGTAACTAATAAAATAACGGCCAATGAGGGCTGACGAGTAAGATATTTCGGACGTTAAAAAAAGTTTACTTACATTAAAATCATATTTAATACCTACCTTAAAACTGTACGAATAAAACTCATCGAGCAAGCTCCGCGTTGTTAAAAAAAAATAACACAAGTTTTGCGAAAGAAAGCAGTGGTTAGTAGCGGGACAACAACTATTTGCCATGAATTAATCTCAGCTGTATTGCAAATATTCCCAATATTATTCTAGTTAGAAATAAACCCGCGTATCCCATACAATACAAAAGTGACATCTTCTGTCTGTCTTCGCAACACTACCGCCCCTAACGGAGCTTCTATGACCGTCTACAGAGTAATGACACACTGGCACACGCAATCCACTCGCGAAATCCCGCGCTCAAAACAAAAACAAATCACACCCGCATATGCAGAAAGCAAAAAAAAAAAAAAAAACTCCACACAAAGTAGAGGCTCAAGCCCCGGAACAAAGTTCTTGCAGAGCCGACGTCAAGTCTCGTAATGCCATTAACAGTAATGACGTCATTATACACGCGGACCCCTTCGCGTTTTGCCTGCTTGCTGCAACCAACGGGTCTGGCCGGTCTCTGCGAAAAAATAAACAGAAAAAAAGTATTCAGCGTTTTTCAAAAAAAGTTCTCTCATACCTAAGGAGGTCGTTAAACACATTAACACAAGCAACTTTTCTATGGGGTCAACTCTATGTAAAAAAAAAGTAAGATGTAGCCTGTACTTAAGGTGTCCCAAAAAAATCAAAGTGTTTTTTTTAAAACGCATACCCTCTTATTTTTTTCGAATCATGTCAAAACAAACGTAAATAAAGTTTGGTGAACTTAGAATCATGGCAACCCGTGCCGACTTGAAGCCAAAGTTTAGAACTTAAAATTTGTACTGAGCTTGTATGGGCGGATACTTGACTTCGATATTTATCTCGAAATAAGAATTTAATAATGTCTGTTAACGTATATTTAGTGAGTACCTAACATAAAACAAATAGTATTATATAAACGTCAATCAATTTGTAGTAGTTTTTAGTACTTTTAAGATCAATGATTGCAGTTTTTCTCTATGGCACTGAATTTTATCAGGATCGATATTTTTCTGGTTTTTCCAAAACTTTTTTAAGAGTGAAACATTATTATATTATCCAATCAAGTTAATATTTTGTATTTGAGTTATTAGGGTCAAATAGAAAAAATATAGAGGGTATGCGTATCTGATTTCGCGAAAAAAAAAAACTCCCTTATAGCCTGGGACACCCTTACGTGTACAATTGTACATGTCCCACTAGCTGGGCAAAGGCCTTCTCTCAGAGAGAGAGTTCGAGCTTAATCACCACGCGTGCTCAATGCGGGTTGGCGATTTTTGCGTTGAGCGTATGAGGCAACTCTATGATTTATTTAAAAATATATATATATTCAGCAGTTTCATACCGCAGCCTGTCTCTGTCTCATATTGAAAAGCCTGCTGCATTTCGCATGACCCAATGATAAACTATGACATGACCTCTCTGTAAGGCCCTGTATTTAAAGGTCCTCGAAAGTAGCGTGACTGAATTTTCTTCTTCTTCTTCTTCAGCATTTATGTGTCCACTGCTGGACGTATGCCTCTTCATTCTTTTTCCATTTCAGCCGGTCTGCAGCTATTGTGGTCCAGGTTGAGCCTGCTGCGGCCTTGATGTCGTCGGACCATCGTGCAGCTGGTCTACCCACACTTCTCGTTCCTGTACGCGGCCTCCATGACAGGACTTTTCGGCTCCACCTGCCATCCTCTCGGCGACATACGTGTCCTGCCCACTGCCATTTAAGGCGCGCTATCCGTTTGCCGATGTCGGCGACTTTGGTGCGTTGGCGTATTACTGTATTTCGTATTCTGTCGCGGAGGGATATTCTGAGCATCGACCTTTCCATGGCTCTTTGTGTAACCTTGAGCCTGTTCATGGTTTCGTCAGTTAACGTCCATGTTTCGCAAGCATAGGTCATGACTGGCAGAACACACTGGTTGTAGACCCTAGTCTTAAGTGTTTGAGGGATCTTTGAGTGGAAGACGTCTTTTAGCTTTCCGAAGGCTGCCCATCCAAGCTGGATTCTTCGGTCGAATTCGCGTGCTAGAGGGTTCTTTCCGAGCTTGATGATCTGCCCCAGGTATGGGTATTCCGATACTTGCTCTATCGCGTTGCCGAATTTTCTTACTTTAAAAAAAATGTAGGGGTGGGTGGGTGTTAACTTATTGCTATAGACATTTTTGGACTCAAAGAAACATGACAATTGACAATGTTTCAGATGATCGTATTTCCTAGTAGGTAGATTCACCTATAACAATTTTGTACCTATTACTAGTAGTTCGCCCCGAACTTAAACTCGCGACCCCAGATTTTGGCAACCCCTAGACCGATTTGGCTCATGTTCGAACTTGAAAAAATCTACCAAATTTCACAACGATCCGACCAAATTATCGTCGAACGAACATACATACAAACATACAAACGCCGGATTGTTCCAGTAGATTCGGAGAACTTCTCTCGGTTCGCTCGCTCATTCAATAAGCTCTATCTACGGCCTTTTGGCGACTTAGGTCTATCAGGAAAAATGACCGGATAGAAATACATTGTGTGAGGCATTGAAACACACCATACATCCAAGGTTTCAGCACAATTTTTTTTACCAAGCTTTATGATTTATGATTTTTTTCATCTTACTGTAAATTTCAGGGAGGCATTGTCAGGACCCGTTACTTTGCACTGGAAAGGCTCCGTTTGCAATTAAATTTAATATGATACTCCATTTGCTTCGCACACCCGACGCAAATGCGTTTGCTTGCAAATGACCTTTTTTTTCACCCGACTGTTGCAGTCCAAGGGAGGTGAATGTTTTTTATTAGTCAAGGACCTAGACTCTACGGTATTTATATGAGTAATAGTACAGTTGCAGTACAGTTATGTTTTATTTATTTCGTAACGATGTGGAGCCACCCAGACAGTGTTGCATTACGAGTATAATAATAATTATAGTGTTTTGTCTGAGGCGTTTCCTGCCTGCCCTAAAATAATAACTGCAAACTTGGATTTGGTCTATTCAAGTCAAATATTTTGATTCAATATGGAATAAATAAAATACATTGAAAGTCAAATCTAAATTAGTATTATGGTTTAATATGTAGCTAAATATTTGCACCAGCTTCAATAGCTACGTTTACTTGGAGAAGAAGCATGTTTGCTACCTGGATGTAAATCTAGATAAAAGCCGCCAACGGCTAGCATCTTAGCTTAGCAGATCTTCTACTGTGCGACCTCCAGTGCAATCAAGTTGGCTTTTTGGAGAGACAGAGCGATTTAATGCAATATAAGGGTGGTTACCAAATAACCTTTGAGTTACTTACGACAAAAATAAACAGCCTAGGTACTTACAAAATACTTTGCTAACCGATCAATCGCCAAACCGTTAAAGGAAGTCTCAAATCTAAGCAGCAAAAAGCCATTCCCGACGCTTTGTGAGGCAAGCATGATGTTGCGAATTCCCACATTTATGAGTCGAAGCAGCAAGCAGCTTGACAATAGAACGGTGCCGGCAATGCTTGCGTTTGCCACTTGAGCTAACGCTGAAGCGATTTGGACGCTAGGTAAGCGTTTCTTTATGCTGATAGTATGAAGCTTTCGACTCTGTCGACATCGGTTTTTTATCACCCTGTATGCGGCTATCACTGATTCTTTCATCCTGTGTAGCAACTTTAGATACCTACATTTTCTTAGCGTGTCGATGGCAAAAGATACAGTCTACACTACCTAATTCTTTGCTCTCCTTTGCTTTTTTTGTACAAAAAATCCCGAGAAAATTGCAATGTATTTACCAGTCTTTATTACACTGTGACACCAACATTTGTTTACTGAACTCAGGTATTTCTAAATGCTATTTGATAGCTGAACCCTTTAGAACCTTTCTATCTTACAAAAAAGGAAACACTTCACATCAACGCCTAAAAAAATACATCGTAGAGCTGACGCTACAAAAAAACTGAAAGTAATGTTACTGTAATGTTGAAGCGCTAGAAACTCACGCAGTCGTGGTGAGCCAACTCAATAAGTATAGGTCGATCACAAAGGTTTTCGACCAGGTTTGGCGAGACCCGCCCTGCCGCCTGTGTTTCTAGGAAAAATATTAGGGAAGCGGTAAACGGCGGGCGGAAACGGGTCTCAACGTTACCTGGTTTCCCCAGTTCGTAGAGAAATAATGGCTTCTACTCAATTTCATACAAAGTTGATTTGAGAGCCCTTGTGTATGACTATAATGATCGGTTTTTATTAGATGGCATTTATATCGATCAAAGGTGCTCAATTTGTATGTAGGTGGGTATTGTAATACGATTTTATTGTTATGGGACTATTCCATCTGCGTGTGCGACTTGACTTGAATAATGCGTTGACTAGCGCGTTAGGTCAGGCACATAACGCAGATGTGGTCAGGAGTAAGCGTTGGTTTAGCGCAATAAAATTATTCAACTATTCGCCACATCTGCACGATCTCCGACTCAGCGCTATGTAAGTAAGGTACAGTCGGCCACAAGCTAGGATATCCCTTTATGTTCGATTGGCGCCCCTATGCCGAGCGCGGAAAGAGCTGCTATGGGGTATCTGTCACTGGCCGACCGTACCTACAGGCAAGTATCTTTGGATTTTAATATTCTGGATTGATTCCGGCGGGATTTTTGAAGGCATAGTGAATTAAAAAAAAAATGCACAAAATCGATTCCTGTATCAAATACACTAGAAAAATCGAAAATTTTCACATATCAAACCCAAGAATTAGTTGAGACCTATCTAACACAGCCGGTTCCATGTTGATATCCATAACAGATTGCAAGATATTTTGCTTGAAATAAAGTGCGCCGCCTATTTTTTGTCACCAAAATCTTCAAAACGTTTATGAATGTCAACACGAAACTGGCTTTTTTAGATAGGTCTCACCTAACTCTAGGGTTTGATATGTGAACATTTGTTTAGTGTACTATTTAATACAGGAATCTATTTTGTGCATTTTTTTTTTGTGCGCGGGCGATTTACTATGCACGGTGCCTTAATTTCTCTCTGTTTCCTTATTTCCTAAGTTGCCAAAATTTTGCCTTAGAATTGATTAAATAAACTACATAGATAAAGGCTTTCATTGCCACAACCTAACATGTGAATTGCCGACGAAATATCAAGGGATCTAAAAGCTATTTGACATTGCAAATATTCGGGCCATTAAGGGTAAGTAAGTTTCAGCAGGCAATTTCTTTCTTTGGGGTTCTTTTGCGTTGTACCTGCGAACCACGCCACTTTAAATAACATTATCTTGTAACTTAGAACTCCATAGCAAACTTAGGTAGGAGTTTGCATCTGCCCTCTAATCCTACCTGGGGGTCTACCTGCTAAACGAAGCCGATTACCATTGGCGAAAATCGAAGTTCGATTTATGAAAAATTGACTGGGTGGGAGTAAAATGAACTGGGTGGCAGTACATTTTAAAAAAATCAAACTTCTATTCTCGCCAATGGTAATCGGCTTCGTCTTAGCCGGTAGACCCCCTGTTCTGTTGAGTAGTTCTGTCGGCAGAACTACTGGGTTTTTTTTTATTATTAGTTCTGTTATTAATAAGACTATGCTTTACACCCTGCTTCAATCTTAGATATTCCAACTGTTCTGTTATGTAGTTCTGTCGGCAGAACTACTGGGTTTTTTTACCATTCTGCGTATAATTTTAATTTTTTTTTAGCTTCTGCCGGCATTTTTCTGACTGGGACATTTACCGGACAGTTTAGCTACAAAATTGAAAAATCTGTGATTGCATTTCACGCCACGATACTTTAGTTGAACCAGGCTTGCCCAGCACCTATACTTTATTCCTGAAACATGTGAACAGGCAGGGACTTGATATAGAAAGCACATTGGCCGCTTTGTACAGTGGGCCACACGCTAGGATACCCCGTTTTATTTAATTGGCGGCCTTATTCCGTGCGCGGTAAGTGCTGCCACGGGGTATCTGTGACTCTGGCCGACCGTACTTATATGTGGTTTTATTTCTAACAACAACTTGACGAAGGTTTTGTGAATATTTGTGATTTTTTATTGATTATCTTTTTCTTTTCTTATTATTTATGTTACATGCAAACAGTACATTAGTATAAAATTAAATTATGAAACAAGCAAAAAAAAAGCAAGTAACATCTGTACTTTATAAATATTGTTATACAGCTATCCAGAAAACACAAAAAGAAAAGTAATAGCGGAAAAATGCAGAACCCTTCGCAAATCAAATGGACCACCTTTACTTAGCCGCGCTTTATATTCAAGCCAAATATCATTGTGGCAAATGGTCGTATAAATTGGTCCTGGCAGTCTATAATAAAAAGGGACTGACTGGGATATTTTCGTGGCTACCTGCTTGGTCATAGCCTTCTAAGGTATGTTTCAATTCAACGTTACTTTAAAAAAAATACGCGAATCACGTACATTTGTTACATTATCATTTATCATAAGACTTAAGGCGCCGTGCATAGTGAATAGCCCGCGCGCCAAAAATACACACAAATACACTAAAAAAATCGAATCACTAATCAAAGCCTAGAATTAGGTCGGACCTACCTAAAACAGCCAGTTTCGTGTTGACATTCTTAAACGTTTTGAAGATATTTTGCTTGAAAAAAAATTGGCGGCACACTTTTTTTCAAGCAAAATATCTACAAGATAGGTCCGACCTAATTCTAGGGTTTGATATGTGAAAATTTTCGTTTTTATTGTGTTTTTTTTACAGGAATCGATTTTGTGCATTTTTCTTTGCGCGCGGGCTAATTCACTATGCCCAGCGCCTTAAAGTAATTTGACATTATTCATTCATTAGGTCAAATAAAATTAGGCCAAACGTCCAATAGGTTAAATAGAGTTGTTCCTGTTTTGGTACAGTTTTCTTTCGGCACATTTTTTTTACTAATAAGATACTTTCTAGGCCACGTTCTTTCGATATCTCATAGATGGCGGTAAACAACGGTACAGTGTAAAGAGTCTACTGATAGCATAGACATATTTTTTTTTTATAGGCAAGGATATGAACAGATCGAGCCACTAAGGTTTACACAAAAAAGTTTACAATGTAAGCCACTGTATTGGCGTTGACAACCTAGTTGGACCACAGAGGGAAGAAGGTTGGACTAGCCATTGTTAACCGATTGGCAAAGTTGAGATAGCTAGGTTATTATAAGTTACAAAAAATCCAGCCAAAAGTGTTGACAAGCTACACTCGGCATCAGAAAAATTGCACCTTTTGAAATAATGACTGAAAAACTTTCATTCCTTCAAATTAAACCAAAGGGTAATTTTTTGACAGCTCATAAGTTGTAGTTCCAAATTTGCCGCGAATAGATGTCGCTGACGAGACGTGTTTTTTTTATGGCAGTTCGCGCTCGTTGCCTTCGTACCTTACGTCCAAACACATTAAGGGTATTAGTGGCATAATGTAGTGTTTCCGCTTTTACCATCCACTCAATCCATTGATACCTAATAATCCCCTCACAATAGGTTTCAAATAGGAACAAAAGTTGTTTGAAGTATTTTTCAATAGGGCTAATTTTTTCGATGGTGAATGTAGGTATGTTTGTGCATATCCATTTTCACGCCTTCAAAATATTACTTTTATGTTCAAAATTATTTCACAAACAATATAGCTTTTCAACAGTTTTGGCTGGATTTTAGTTACCTAGCTCCTCAACCAATCGGTTAACAATCAAATAGTTAGTCCAACATTTTTTCCCTCTGTGGTCGAACAAGGCTGTCAACGCCGATACAGTGGTCTATATTGTAAACTTTTTTGTGTAAACCTTATTGGCTCGATCTGTTCATATCCTTGCCTATAAAAAAAAAAATATGTCTATGCTATCAGTAGACTCTTTACACTGTACCGTTGTTTACCGCCATCTATGAGATATCGAAAGAACGTGGCCTAGAAAGTATCTCATTGTAGCACACAGTCATGTGTACGTTGAACAATTGGAGGCGTCACAACTCCGAGCGGAGACAATAATTTTAGTTTAGATTCAATTTATCAAGCTAGTACTAGTAAAAAAATTAAAAGGACACAGCATTAGTGAATAGTAATCGAAACCTCCAACTGGGAACCTATCGAGGCACCATTGCGTTACAGACTTGAGGCCCTGTTTAATTTCAGACAAAGAATCATTATTCTTTGTCTTCATGTCGCCATTGGTTTCGATAAAATTGTGAAATAAAGTAAAACAGATCTATCTTTCTTTTCTTCGAAAGATAATTTTGTGAACACTGGACAGAAAATTCATAACTGAGAAGTGTGCAAAGAGGACTAAAATCGTCATAAGCAATTTTTTAAAGAACAGCATACTCGTAAACTTGTAATTTTGTCTGTGTGTTTTTTCTCATTAAAATAAAGAATACAACTAATATTTAAAGCTTTGAATAATTAGATATTGTTAATGTCCAACGATAGCAGCGTGGCAGGAAATTCATTTTTTTTACGGTTTTTAATATTTTTAAGCTTAATTGAGCTATTTTTGTTCAGCGTTTTTATTTCACGGCAATATTAATACTTTATTTTCATTATTTTTAACAACAAAACAACAACAATTCAGCCGATTATGTATTATGGTCATAAAACTAGTTTTTTGGGCAGTGCCATGGTTCGACGACCACAAAACAAAATCAGCAAAATTTCTAAATATTCAAAATTTAAAAAACTGCAATAATTGAATTTTCCGCCACGCTGCTATTCTTGGACCAAAACTGAAATTGTATCCTTTGTTCAGGTACTGAATTTAATAGTTCTATTAAAGGCCATCGTTGACCAACCCGGTAGAGATCTCCAAAAGCTGACGCAACTCCGAACCTCCCAACACTGTGTGAGGTTTTCGCGACCAAATCTCCAAAAAGAATCTGCCCGGAGTGACGTCACGCACTGCGAGGCGGTTTTCCTACATTTTTAATGCTGTCAGGGGGCTTGGGTCTCTTTTGTAGGGGCTCTACTCGCTACAAGTAACTGTAGGTACCTATTATGATAAAAAATTATAAAATTTAAAAAAATACCGGCTTTACTGTTGAAAAGGTACATTGTTATTAAGCTAAATTATTACACTGCGCTGAAATCATATATTTTTGATTTTTTTTTCACTGGCGTCGCTAGTGTCTTTCCCATCGCCTTAAGGCGCTGGGCATAGTGAATCGCCCGCGCGCCAAGAAAAATGCACAAAATCGAGTCCTGTATCAAATACACAAAACAAATCGAAAATGTTCACATATCAAACCCTAGAATTAGTTGAGACCTATCTAACACAGGCAGATTTGTGTTAAGATTCATAAAGGTTTTGAAGATATTTTTGATGAAAAAAAATAGGCGGCGCACTTTTTTTCAAACAAAATGTCTTGCAATCTGTTATGGATATCAACACAAAACTGACTTTTAGATAGGTCTCATCTAATTCTAGGGTTTGATATATGAACATTTTCGATTTTTTTAGTGTATTTGATACAGGAATCGATTTTGTGCAGTTTTCTTTGCGCGCAGGCGATTCACTATGCCCAGCGCCTTAAGAATTTATTTAAAGAGTACAGGCTCGGAGTACTTTCGTGTTTTCCCGGTTGGGAAAGATTCATTATTCACCAACTAGTGGTTTTTGGTGAGCCCATAAACCTACATTTGAGATGTGAGTGCATATTAAATCTAGCATAAGTGACGGTTTACTGGTCTGCTGATCCATTCAGTATCCCTACTTTAAGGGTGGACGATAGCAAAGTGGCGGGAAATTCAAAATTTTCACAGTTTTTTACATTTTGTAGCTAAACTGAGCTATTTTTGTTCAGCGATTTTTCGGGTTGTTCCGTATTCATGACACGACTTTTCATGCTATAGGTATATTTTTCCGGATTCATGGTACGAGTTATTATTATTCCTACTCATGATTATTTTCTATTTAAGTTTCCGTTTTCATTTTACATGTGTTCCGTATTCATGCTGCCAATAAAATACCATTTAATATTGGCACGTTAGTATGGTCAGCATAACAATTTCAATTATAAGATTGGTAAGTCAGACTAGGTACAGTCGGCCACACGCTAGGATACCCCTTTTTGTTCTATTAGCGCCCTTATGCCGCGCGCTGTAAGAGCTGCCATGGGGTATCTGTGACTGTGGCCGACCGTACCTACCTGAGTCTCTCCACTAAGGAACCAAATCATAAAACTAAAACTGCACACGCACGCACCTTTTGATACGCTCGCAGGCACTTTTGGTTATTGAAATAAAAAAAACCGTGGGACTCGCGCACCGAAGATTCCGTTCCACCATTCTATGCATTTATTTGGAAGAAAAATAAAAACTAGGCAGGCTGCACACAGCGCCATCTAGTGTTGAGGTTTGGAACTAATATAGAGATATAGAGGGCGCTAGTTTCTATGTCGTATTACAACCCTCACCAGCATCATCAGGTATATTCTTTTTTGTTCTTCTAGCATTAGTTCCTCAACTCAGCCAACAGATGGCACTCTACAGTCCTACATCGTGGATGGCTGTATGGCTTGGACTTTCGACTAAAGTATCTTAGTAGACTTCGTATGAAAGTCTTCCTATTGCACTGTACGGAACCCTCTCAACGCGAGTTAAACTCGCACTTGTCCGGTTTTTAGGGTTCCGTTACCCTCAAAGGGTAAAAGGACCCTATTACTAAGACCCCACTGTCCGTTTGTCTATCTGTCTGCGCGTCTGTCACCCGGCTGTATCTCATGAGACGTGATAGTTAGACGGTTGAAATTTTCACAGATAATGTATTTCTGTCACCGCTATAATAAAAAATCCAAAAAAACAGAATAAAATAAATATTTAAAGGAGTTTTTTGAACGAGCGAGCGAAGCGAGCGAAGTTCTCCGAGTCTACTGGAACAATCCGGCGTTTGTATGTATGAAAGTTCGTTCGACGATAACTTGAGTAAATTTAGTCGGATCGTTATGGTAGGTGGGTAAACGAAATTAAAAGATTTTTTAAGTGCGAACATGAGCCAAAAACATGTTGATTATATTTCTTTATTTTTAAGAACGTTGGTTATTTACATAATTTTTATACAATATACAAGATGATTATTTCTTACTTAATTTGTATGATTTCAATCCTATGATGTCCTATGTCACTTAAAACCTGAGTAACTGATCATCAATTTGCAAGGTACTATTGACCTACTTGTTTGCAGTGCTGACGTATAACGCATACGTGATTATCCCATTACTCATGACAATACAAATAACAATTAATATACCTCGTGCCAGTGTCCGTGGATGTCTTAACAAAATCCCTTAAGTTTCTCTGCCTGTTATTTATTTCTTCCAATATTTTAGCTGATCGCTGATTTGCTGATCGTACTTAAAAGCAAAGTATTTTTATTATAATGTATGGCAGCATGAATCCGGAAAGGCTGGCGAGACGAAATGTAAAAATTATTAAAATAATTTCCATAGCATGAATACGGCAGTCAAGTAAAATGAATCCGGAAAAAATATTCGTGACATGAAAACTCGAGTCATGAATACGGAACAACCCGATTTTTCGTTCGCGGCAATAAAACAATATTATTTTCATTATTGTAAACAACAGAACAACAATAATTCAGCCGATTATGTGTTCTGGTCTACGAAGCAGTGGCACTGCCCAAAAAACTTGTCGAAGACCAGAACACATAATCGGCTGAATTATTGTGGTTCTGTTGTTTACAATAATGAAAAGAATACTATGTTATTGCCGCGAACGAAAAATCGCTAAACAAAAATAGCTCAGTTTAGCTACAAAATGCAACAAACTGTGAAAATTTTGAATTTCCCGCCACGCTGCTATCTTCCAGCCTTAAGTGCTTGCTTAGCGAATTTCTCAATTCAGAAATCGGCAGTTTATTAGTCATCTTACTATCATATATTTTTTATGACTCGGGGATTATGATAAATGTATTAGCATTTATACAATCGTTGTTCATTGCGATTAGATAACTTTATTGTCACGATTCATTGGATTTATAAAATGTTTTCCAACAAATAAACACCGAAGATGCGAAAGACGATGAAAGAAAGTGGAAAAAGCAATGGAAATAATTATTTAAATAATTATAGACTAGGTAGTAAGTACCTAGCTTTATTTTGTGAGCTTAAATTCCCCCTGCTAAATGCACTTTTTGTATTATTTTCCAATTTACCCCTCAAATGTGGCGCCCATAATTAAAATTCCTCTATTCACGATAGTACACATACGTATTTGGGTCACCAACTTACATAAAAAAAAATTAAGATGTAGCCTGTACAATAATTTTACATGTCCCACTAGCTGGGCAAAGGCCTTCTCTCATATTTGCACCAAATTTCAACTCAACCGGTTCAGTAGTTTCAGAGCAAATTGGGTGTGATAGACAGAATAGATACACGAGTGATCCTTGGTGCCGTTTTTTTTCTTTTTGTGGTACGGAACCCTAAAAGTCACAAATATCTGCCGCTATATTAATGACTCATCCATCACTGAAGCTACAAATTCAATGACATTTGCCATTGAATCTTTTGTATGTACGGTCGGCCACAGTCACAGATACCCCATGCCAGCTCTTATCGCGCGCAGTATAAGGGCGTTAATCGAACAAAAAGGGGTATCGTAGCGTGCAGTACATACCAAAATAGAAACGAACGTGTGGCAGAGAAGTGACGAAACCGGCGATTCGGGAAAATCCATAGGGACTGTTACATCATCCTTATATTTCGTCATTTTCCGCAGCATGTAGAGTCTGAAATACCCTTTCATGTTATTTCTGTGTAGCCGTGTAGCACATGGGTGGACGATAGCAACGTGGCGGGAAATTCAATGTTTCACGGTTTTTACATTTTTTAGATAAACTATTTTTGTTCAGCGATTTTAAACAACGAACAACAATGTTCTGGTCTAAGAGGCAGTGGCACTGCCCAAAAAACTTGTCGTAGACCAGAACACATAATCGGCTGAATTATTGTTGTTTACAATAATGAAAAGAATACTATGCTATTGCCGCGAACGAAAAATCGCTGAACAAAAATAGCTCAGTTTAGCTACAAAATGTAAAAAACTATGAAAATTTTGAATTTCCCGCCACGCTGCTATCTTCCAGCCTTAAACCAATCTAGCTGCCTTTGCTTAGCCTCTCTATGCTATTTTTAAACCCACGACAAATCACAATCACAGGTACACAGTCAGCCACATGCTAGACACCCCTTTTTATTCGATTGGCGCCCTTATGCCGCGCGCGGTAAGAGCTACCATGGGGTATCCTAGACTGCCTGTGGCCGACCGTACAACAAAATGACAATTACCAACCGGTAATTGTAGTCAAGCCAATCATTCCATTTAATCATGCTGCAAAAATCGATTTTAGAACAGTCTGCCTAGACGTAAAGTTGCAGCATTCACGTCTTATAAACTGGATATAAGAGCGAGAATAAAATGAGAATTTAAATGTTTTAGGGATCGATTGTACTCAGTCACGCATGCCAAGATGCAAAAGTAATTTTATTCACAATTTCATCTTTAGGCTAAAACAGTGTTCATAACGAAATCGCAAAGTTAATGAAAACGAAACCTTGTTGAACGAGCGAGCGAAGCGAGCGAAGTTCTCCGAGTCTACTGGAACAATCCGGCGTTTGTATGTATGTATGTATGTATGTATGTATGTATGTATGTATGTATGTATGTATGTATGTATGTATGTATGTATGTATGAATGTTCGTTCGACGATAACTTGAGTAAATTTGGTTGGAACGTTATGAAATTTGGTAGGCGGGTAAATGAAATTAAAAGAATTTTTAAGTTCGAACATGAGCCAAATCGGTCGAGGGGTTGCCGAGACATGGGGTTTTTAAGTTTATATGGGGTCGCGAGTTCACAGTTCGGGGCGAACCACTAGTTACTACGTGCCTAAGATTAATTAATGTGTTGGCACAGTATCCTTCCGGGTGATAGGTGATGGTGTGATAAAAATTAACACCAAGGTCGTCGTCATGGTGACGAGTCGCGTTTCCGATCGATACCCCGGCCATTGTTTTCGCTTGCATTCGCTGCGTTTACACCGATTGTACGAACTAAGAAAATGCTATTTTATTTTTATAACGATAGCTGGCACTGGCCATAATCGCCATACATCTCATAGCATGTTAAAAAAATACTGACCACTCAATAAAAACAATTCATTAAATTAAACAATTAAGATTTTAAAATATCACTTTGACCTCTTAAGTTTTTTTTTATCACTGGCCAATAATAAAGCTGCCTATAAAAATAAATACACAACAAAAGACAAGATCATAATGGCAGTTCGTTTAGAAAAATTTACAGTCTGAAAATATACTTAATTCGATATAATATAAATCGATCCATTATTCGGCCAGTGTGAAGCGTTGCCAGACACTATATCGACGCGTGTTGTGACGCTCGCGCAGTAGCACACGTATTTAGGTTAGGAGCACACGTGTTTCACCCAACAACATACGGAAATATAGTGTTTAATAATAATCCACACGTGAATGAACTAAACTATCACTTAAACTCGATTTGGGAAAGTGAAATCCACATAAAAATGGCGTCAGGACCTGTGGATTTGAACAACGCTTCGGAAGAAGAGTTCAAAAAGTTTTTGGATTCGTTCGATCATGTGTTTTCGGATTGTGACGGTGAGTTCGCCGGAATATTAACCTTAATTCCTTCGTGACTAGGGTTATAATTACGCGAAAAGCATGTTTTTAGTCACTGAAATTATGTGAACAGATTTGATGTAATTTTAATGTCAAGGGCAGACGCTGAGTGTTATCTAGAGGTAGTTATCTATAAATCTCACATAATACAATAAACGTCGTTGTTTAATACTTTAGTATATCCAAATGCAGTCAGAACTTTGTGACAGCGGCATCACAGCGATAAAATAAATATACAAGGTGTTACAAAAGTACCTAACTCTTTTTACAGGGTAATAGCACCCGGTGATAGGGATTACAACCTAATTATTTTTTTTGCTCTATGACGTTCCGTTGATTTTTAAATTAATAAAACGTGAACCCTGTGGAGGGAGAAAAGTATTTTTTAAATATTGTTTTCATTGACTTTAACAATGTTTTAACAACTCAAAGCTATGTCAATGCACCTACGCACACAAACATATTTTAAAATTTGAGCTAATACCAAAAACAAAAAAGTTGTAAATTTTTTTCAATTTTGAGGTTATAAAATAAACATTGTTTTTTTCAACTTTTTTTTACAGTTTTGACATCCTGTTGACCACTAGGTTACATCCTGTAAAAAGAGTTAGGATGTTTTGTAACACGTTGTATAATACCTCGTTAAAATATTTCCTGAGATAAGGTTTCATAGTTACATGAATTTGTTCCCAAAGGCGTACCTTTGACTGAATCCTATCCTACTTCCTACTAATATTATAAACGCGAAAGTTTGTAAGAATGGATGGATAGATAGATGGTCTTACACTACTATTATAAACGCGAAAGTTTGTAAGAATGGATGGATGGAGGGATGGATGGATCAATGTTTGTTACTCTTTCACGCTGAAACGGCTTGACAGATTTGGATTAAATTTGGAATGCAGATAGCTTAGACATCAAAATAACACAAAGGCTACATATTATCACGCTTTTATACTTAGGAGTAAAGTAAAGCATATATCCTTTTTCTGTAGTCCACGCGGACGAAGTCGCGGGCAAAAGCTAGTATCATTATAAATAAGCACCCTGTAATATTATGATATTTATGGTGACTCTTATCAGAAAAAAACAAGTGCGATAATCGAACGATTTTGTTACTTCCGGTACCTATCATAGTTTTACTGTTAGCACACGAGTTAATTATTTTCATAGCGTCCTTACGTCACCTGGAGGTTACATCATAATATTTACATTCAGCTGTTAATGATACTCTGTTGACGTCATACAGAGTTTTCACAACAGCTGATGGCTACAATAGACGGAATCGCCTTCGCGTACAATGAAGTTAAAGGTCACGATTCGTACAAGTTCAATGTGCATTATGCTTATTCTGTAAAGACAAACCGCACAGTTGTTACTCCTAAAAACCGGTTTATTTGCCGGAAATTTTAAATACTTACAGTAATATTTACGAGCTGTTTTCCCGCATTGTGTGTGAGGGTGTATGAGGGTGTCGAGGGTGTGTGAGGGTGTGTGAGAGGATGTGAGAGGGTGTGTGTGTATGTGAGGGTATGTGTGTGTGGGAGGGTGTGTATGTGTGAGGGTGTCTGTGTGTCTGTCTGTGACACTTAAACGTGGATTTGGATACAGCACTTTTTATTTGAAGGCAGGTTTTCTAGCTAATCTTCTTAGGTATTTTTAATAAAAATCGGTTTAGCCGTTTATAAGATATGCTAATTTGAATCTAAAATGTCGGTCGGGTGTATTTTATTTCTTTTATTTTGTAGTTATTACGTAACTGCTGAAACGCGCGAAACTATTCAGACCAAAATGCTCTCTATTGCAGGTGTAATATGGATGAAAACCCCGCTACCCGGCTCGGGAGAGTTCTTCCAACTGATGAAACGTCTCGGGAAGTCCCTGCATTTCGTATCCAACAACAGTATTAGGACTAGAGAGAATTACAAAAAGCTGTTCGACGCATGCGGCATCGAGAATGGAGTGGTGAGTTAGTTGTGATAGTAGTACCTAGTAGCATAGTGGGTAGAACAATGGACACAGAGACCCAGGCCGGGCATGTACGGTCGGCCAAAATCTCAGATACCCCATGGCAGCTCTTATCGCGCGCGGCATAAGGGCGCCAATCGAACAAAAAGGGCTATCTGAGACTGTGGCCGACTGTACGTACACAAGACACACTCACGTACGCTAGCACTCTCTACTCTGTTACGTTACGGGCGACTTTACAACAAAAGTGTATCGTGTGTACGTTGTATAATAAACTTATCTGGAGCTAAGTTCTGTCATAATTTATGCTACCAGTATAATTAACGATGATTTGCATCTCACGAAAGTTAAAGTTTTAATAGAAGAGATAGGTAGTTCTTTTAGATAGATATACAAGGTGTTACAAAAGTACCTAACTCTTTTTACAGGGTTATAGCACCCGGTGATAGGGATCACAACCTAAATATGTTTTTTTGCTCTATGACGTTCCGTTAATTTTTAAATTAATAAAATGTGAACGATGTGGCGGGAGAAAAGTATTTTTTAAATATTGTTTTCATTGACTTTCACAATGTTTTAACAACTCAAAGCTATGAAAATGCCTCTACACGCACAAACATATTTTTAAATTTGAGCTAATAATAAAAACAAAAAAGTTATGATTTTTTGAGTAGGCGACATCTCGGACAAAATATTTTCGGACTCTTTGTCCGAAATGTCGCTTTATTATTTTAATATTTTTGAGGCGACATCTCGGACACTAACAAATAAAGCTGTTTTGTACAGTCGGATAAAAAACTCTCTAAGATCTTATTTATGAGGAGACTAATAAAAATGTTACAAACCCACATGCAAATAATATCTTGTGTACTCATGCAGTCTTCAACTCACCGCACCGCAACACATATTTTGCTCTCACCGCAAGTGGGTCACCCGCGACACATATTTTATTTCATAAATTTTATGTAAGCATATCTTTACTTTTTATTATGTTGACAATATTTGAATGTTTTGCCTCTTTGGCAATCTGCCCCCGCGTCTCATGTCACTGCGCAGGTAACAAAGGCTCAGCACAGCCAATAAGTCCCACTATCAAGACGTAGCGTAGGGTAGCGTTAAATCAAATCATTTTTGATGAAAAAGTACTAGGCTTACATAAGGTGGTTGGAGGATCACCACCTCAGTTCTCACATCATTACGCTGGGTTAGATAGGAACAAAATGATGTGATAACTGAGGTGATGATCCTCCTAGTACCTTATGTAAGCCTAGTACTTTTTCATCAAAAATGATTTGATTTAACGCTACCCTACGTCTTGATAGTGGGACTTATTGGCTGTGCTGAGCCTTTGTTACCTGAACGCGATCTGACTGCTTTAATTCAGGCTTTAAATGTCAAGGAAAACGGCTCATTTAGGCGCTTTAGCTATCCTAAAATAGGCCTCTGTGGTAACGCTCTTTCTCTGTGTATTATATTTAAATACTTAAGTATCTGACTGTACGATACATGTTCAATATTTTGAGAGTGTCCGAGATGTCGCCTCAAAAATATTAAAAATACAAAGCGACATTTCGGACAAAGTGTCCGAAAATATTTTGTCCGAGATGTCGCCTACTCGATTTTTTTTCAATTTTGAAATTATAAAATAAAATTTGTTTTTTTCAACTTTTTTTACAGATTTGACATCCTGTTAACCAGTAGGTTACACCCTGTAAAAAGAGTTAGGAACTTTTGTAACACCTTGTAGTTAGTTGTAAAACCCTTCCTTGTTTCAGGACAACCTCACAATACCTTCGACAGCTATAGCGTCGTATCTGCAGTCGATCAACTTCACAAAGCAAGCGTATTGCATAACTTGCACTGAAACTATACGAGTACTCGAGGAGAGCGGAATTAGGTGTAAATATGGGGTAAGTTCGCGTTGTATTTTACTTTTTGCGCTGACGTGGCACGCCTCGTCATATTTTGACAGTAGAACCTCTAGGATGAACTTCAAAACTAGCGTTGTCTCGCTTTGATTGTATTTAATTCAGTGAGAGGGCGCGTGTTTTGAAGTTCATCCTAAATGTCTTCTACGGGTTATAAAGTCATCTTTTGACAGTAAAGTTGATAACGGGTGTAACTACTCAGTATTTTTTTATCGAATACAAAAGCTAAACGTGGAGATTCATGCTTATAAATATGGTAACTTTTGTTAAAAAAAAAATAGGATATTTTTATGATTTATTTATATGGGGAGGTGCCTTATGCCTACTTTTATGTCAAAGAGAATATCTTAACGATATTATTTCTTATTCTCTTAATTAATAACTGGCCTTAGACTCAATCCTCAATTAAAACGCTATTAAAAAAATAAGTTTATAAAAAAAAATGTGTTCCCTAGAATACATTCTATAAAAATTATAATTTCCAAACGAAGAGAGAAGAAATTCTCCGAATTATACTGTGTAGCAAAAATTCCGGACACTGGTTTGCCTTTTTTTGGTATATTTTTTTAATGAAGTACGTCGTAGTAATGAAGTACCTCGTAGTAATGAAGTGCTTGTATTGAACACTGAGCTAGCAAAGGTTTCTAAAATGAGCCGTTGAAAAAAAGAAACTTAAGCGTAGCGAGGTATTCAGAAGCACGAGACGCAAATAATATTGCATCGGTGCGAAACACACAACTTTTCATCTCACAGAGCGAGGAAATGGTAACGTATGTTAGACGCAAAAAAAAACAATAGAAAACTAGGTATATAAGGTTAGTGAAATGAGTTTCCTTCGTCTTTGCTTTGATAGATGAGTCAAAAGAGTTTCTTTATTTATTTTTAAACACCGTAGAGCATCGAATTTAGAAAAATTACAAAATTTGTTTCGGATAGCAGCAAATCACTTGGAATTTGTGTACCTTTTCACCAGTGAAGTTGGTATTAATGATAAGGTTAATAAGTATTCAGCTTTAATGGTATATTTTATTGATAAGGAATAACTATAACTAATTTTATTGCTCCAAAGCGTATACATCCTGCTGAAAGTAAAGTTTTCACGAAACCTTTTCATGCTAGCTACAAAGAGAGCGCGAGAATAATAACTACCTGTAATTTAATATAACTTAACACGAACAACTTTAATAAAATCCTTGGAAGCGAGATAGGTTGATGAAGTCATTTCAGTTCAAACTAGTTGTCGTCAACTCAAAGAAATACTACTTACTTTATGTTCCATGCTTTGTACACCAAAGCACTTTGACAACAAGTTTTGTGCGTACATGGAGTGTTAGAATTCCCGAGACAACTTTACTGTATACCTATATCGCCCGTATTACTTTGGCATTTGGAGACCTGTGTGCTTATTCTGTAAAAAAAAACCGCACAGTTGCTAGTCCTCAATACCGAGTCCGCTACTGAAGCTCGAAAGACGGATGCTCGAATAACGGAAGCTCGAATTAACTGAAGCTCGAATAACGGAAGCTCGAACGAACTGAAGCTCGAATAACGGAATCTTGAATGAGCCGAAGCTCGAATAACGCTAGCTCGAATGAACTGAAGTCGGTATATTTGCTATCTTAGTAAATAATCCGAATAAAATCTATTATCGCTACAAGTGGCCACTTTTGGCGATAATAGATTTTATTCGTAGGTTCTAGGATCTGGAATCTAAAGTTAAGCCTTGCGTTGAGTATCTGACGTTTTGTTTTAGCAAAATACGCATCCAAAAAGAAGATATGATTTTTTTTTCATTGGCAGCTCTAGTTGTGCCTACGCCTTTCTCTCTTCTGCCTGTTTTGGTATTAAATAGGTCTAAATCTAAGCTAAGGTTAAAATCACCATCTTTATCTCAACCCTACCCTTGTTACAGCCGGACGACTGCTTCGACTCTTACCACGACTACATCAAATACCTAGAGGGGGACCCCGAAATCGGTGCCGTGATTTTCGACAGCGACTTCAAAGTGAACCTGCCTAAACTGTACAAGGCCTCAGCGTACCTCAAGAGGCCCGACGTGGTTCTTATCAGTGGTGCTTCGGACAGATATGTGCCTTTGAAACCTGGATGCTTGGCTCTCGGTCAGTGATTTTTGAGCGGGCGCTTTGATGTTTTATTGGCGAGGTTGACTGTGCCTAAAGGGCATATTAGACGGATCAGTTTGCGTTCAATATTGCTGGCAATGGTAATACATTGACACGTGTAAACACCTTTCCAATGCATTGGCATTGGAGGAACCCGACGTGGTTCTTATCAGCGGTGCCTCGGACAGATATGTGCCTTTGAAACCTGGATGCTTGGCTCTCGGTCAGTGATTTTTGAGCGGGCGCTTTGATGTTTTAAGGCGCCGTGCATAGTGAATGGCCCGCGCGCAAAGAAAAATGCACAAAATCGATTCCTGTATCAAATACAATAAACAAATCGAAAATGTTCACACAACAAACCCTAGAATTAGGTAAAACCTATCTAACACAGCCAGTTTATTGTTGAGATTCATGAACGTTTTGAACACATTTTGGATGAAAAAAAAAAGGCGGCGCACTTTTTTTCAAACAAAATATCTTGCAATCTGTTATGGATATCAACAAAACTGGCTATTTTAGATAGGTTTTACCTAATTCTAGGGTTTGATTTGTGAACATTTTCGATTTGTTTAGTGTTATTTGATACAGGTATCGATTTTGTGCATTTTTCTTTGCGCGCGGGCTAATTTACGCCTAGCGCCTTAATAGCGAGGTTGACTGTGCCTAAAGGCCATATTAGACGTTTCAATTTGCGTTCAATATTGCTGGCAATGGCAATGCATTGACAGTGTAAACACTACTAAACACCTTTCCAATAATTCCAATGCATTGGCAATGGCAATATTGAACGCAAATTGATCCGTCTAATATCCCCTTTAGGCGATGCCGCCGGACGTTAGGTGCCCCAATTTTTTTTTAAGTATAAACTTTTTTGCTTTTTCTAAAACACTTACCCGAGCTAGGGAAAGATTTTAAAAAATGTATGGTTCTTACAAACCTTATGGTTGTTTTCACAGGTGTAGGAGCATTTACGGACCTAGTGGTGAAAGAAAGCAAACGTGAGCCAGTGCTTCTGGGAAAGCCGGGGAAACCGTTCGGAGAGTTTGCCATGAAAAGGGCAAATGTTACGAAACCGGAACGAGTGCTATTCATAGGAGATATGTAAGTTAAAACATGTTTTTTAAAATGTAATTTTATTGATTAAACTTACTTTGATTTTACTGATTGAACTTACGTTATAAGTCGATTGTCTACTAATAAAAATGTTCACATACATATAGAAAGATTGCAAAAGAATGCAATCTAGACAATTGGATTTGTCCATTGTTTTAGAGTAAATAAAGTAGGATACAAAGAATTGAATTTTGTTTGTGACATACACCGAACAGACGCAAGAGAATTATTATTTAAAAAAAACATAAGGCTCCATTAATTTATGTAGCCTACTTTCTTGTTTCTTATCACTAGTAAAAATGCTGGTGGTTATGTAGAAAAACCTATATAAAATACCTACTCTAAAAGTCTTTTGCATCTACGTAATGAGATGACTTATACAGCATCTAGTGGCACCTTCACTCACACTAGATGGGTGAAGAGACCACTCAGCGCTGCAGTGCCTGGGACATTGTTTTAGATGGAGTAGAAATCGTGAGGAAACCCTCGGCTTAGTTGGCCTCACACGTATTGACTTGTCATTCCTGTGGGCTAGGCCGACTAAGCTGTCAGGATGGTATAGGTGAACATACTCTAATCCTACAAGAATAACGGGTTGAAGAGGCAGCCATAACCAACATTTTTTACTGACCAATGGGCATTGTCAAATCCTGTTTTTTATTCTATAAATCGAAAATGTAGACAAATATAAGAAACTAATTTGAATATTTTCTTATTTTTTTTTATTAATTATTTAAAATTTCTAATAGTTTTGTGTATGACGTCACCACTAGCAATATGTACTAAGTTCATTCATGCTTTTAAAAAATAAAAATATGTTGACGTTTGAGAAATGTCAGTGTCAAGTCAACAAGAAGGTTATTTTCTCAGTTATTTGACACTTTTGACAGTTGTTGTTAACGAATGTATTTTTTTAAATATTTGAAGGCAATGGAACTGTCGCATTAGAGGCTATGATGACGTCATCGAAAGAAAAATGAAGTAAACATTTTTGGCGATAAATATTAATAATCCGTTTTAATCTTACTTATTTAAACCCCTAATAGTAATCAGTATCCATATTCCTCGAAATGGTTTTCAATTTACGACAATCGATGCCTCACTGATCAATGCCCATTCAATCCCTTTGTTTCAGGATCGAGCAAGACATCGGTCTTGGTAAAGCCACGGGATTCAAGACGATGTTGGTGCTTACAACTTGGAACTCTGAAGACATGAAGGCGCAAAGCATGCAGCCCGACTATTACGCTTCTAACCTCGGCAGTTTAGTGTCCAGGATCTTAGGCTATGTTTGAGCTCTATTAGCAAGGCACTAAAGCTCGATTTAATCAAAAGTGCCTGGGATGACGATGTTTCTAAAGGCGTAACTGCAACCGTCATCTAGATAATAAACCAGTCAGAATAGGGAAATCAAAGGAACAATACTATGAAGCCACAGGTCCACCCACAATATTATGTTGATCAACAAACCTAGCTTTGTAAGGTTTATTGTAAGAAAAAATTATTTGTTTTAAATTATTGTTTTATAAACGCATTAATAAAATTTGTCTTATTGTTTTAAGTGCTAAGTTGTTTCTTTTACTTTGATTCATCCAACAAACAAATTAATTATACAAAAACTGGCAAATAGATTGAAAATTAAAACAGTAATGAAATATTTTTTGCTTCTGCAGATTTTAATTAAAATCTAAATAGTTCTGAAAATTTATGAAACCATTTATAACTTTGTTTGCTACAAAATGCTAAAATAGTAATAAAATTGTACTTAAAACTGCGAATGGAAAAACCAAGGCGTTTCAACTATTATGTTATTTTCAAGCTATTCTCGGTTTTTAAGACGCAATAAGTCTCACAACTACCGCCGCCGATGAAAAAAAAATCATATTATCTTCTTTTTGGATGCATTTTTAGCAAAAAACGCTCCCGCGATTTTTCAACGCGAGGCTTAACTATTTTTAGGACCTAAGGTTTGGATTCCAGATCCTAGAACTTAAGAATGCAATCGATTCACGCCAAAAGTGGCCAAAAGTGCATTCTTAAGTTCTAGGATCTGGAATCCAAACTTTAGGTCCTAAAAATAGTTACCTAAGCCTCGCGTTGAGAAATCGCGGGAGCGTTTTTTGCTAAAAACGCATCCAAAAAGAAGATATGATTTTTTTTTCATTGGTGGCGCTAGTTGTGCGTCGTATTTCGTCTTAAACGTATTTTATTCTTACTTCGATAACAAAATAAATTCACAAACTTCGCGCACAGGCACAGAGTGATTTAGAAACCGAATAAAGCAGAGGAAAAAACCAGCCAAAAGCGAGTGAAATACTCACACAAGTGGGTTCTGTAGGGATACCGATACATACTAAAACCAGTAAATTATTCGAATTTAAACTTTCTTATACATAAATACAAACATACCTACATACATACATATAAATCACAGTTTTAACTAGACGATATTTTAGACCTTACCTACATGTCTTGTGAAAATTAATCGTCTTATCGGACGGAGAAACAGTGAGACCTCGAAAGGGTTGTATATTGTATCGTAGGATGATTTGATAAATCGATTTTTTGCAAAAAATACTAAAGATTTTGTAAAAAAACTAGCGTCAGCCTCAGCATTGTCTAATTTTAATCTTACTGAAAAAATATAGGGTTTCTGCAAAAAAACTGGTCGTCTTCGTAATATTGCGAAAATAATTTGTTAGCTATTATGAAAGAAGAACACTGTTTAACCGGTCGGAGCGCCCAAAACAACATATTCTCTGATTGGTGGACGACATGACGTTTTAAATGTCAATCCATCGTATAGCATGCACTTACAAAGTAGCAGAAATACTATTATTATTCTGAAAAAAGCTTGTAGAGAAAAAAAAATAAACATGAACGCTATTGAACGCACCGTTTTTGAAGTCCCTGTGCTTGCAGGAACAAAAAAACTAAAGTTATTTGTCAAAGCCAATGCAGAGTTCTTTATTTGACTACGGAATTCTAAAAAGAGCTATAAATAAAATACCTTCCGCTTCAAATAGCCAATTTGGCCTTTTCACGAATGACTGGATGAGTTCTGAGACCAATGTAATGTGTATTTTTCGTTCGACCTTTTTTGCAAAGATAATACCTACAAGTTCAAAGGAGATTTGCATATCCGGTACCCAATTTTGGGTCACAGATTTGCCGGGTCAAAAGGCGGGAAAATACGAACACTGTTGTCATCAAGGTGGTAGCAGCTTTAATATGTGTTTTTTTTTGTTGTTTGCCAATCTCTGTGAAAAACACTGTTGAAAGACTACAAACGTCGATTAAATAGGACAAAAACATCCAATTGTAGTCAAAATATTCATTAAATAGTAACTTAACTTTTTTCACGATATTAATACTGCAGTTGGTTACATTTGCATACTTCAGAAAGTTTTAATTACATAAGCACTATGCTGGCTCTATTCGCGGAATTTACCCTCAGATGGAATACAGCTTTTATTAATATAAATACCTAGTATGGAAATATAATTTGATGCTTTCGTACCGTATTACTTTTGTAAGGTTCTGTATCCGAAGGGTGCCAAACGGGACCCTCTTACTCTGCCTATACCGTCTGTCAGTCTGTCTGTCTGTCCTTACTTTAAAGGGCTGTATCTTTGGAACCGTAATAGGTAGCCAGTTGAAATTATCACAGATGTGTTATTATGGCGGATTACCCAACAAACAATAAAAAAAAGGGGGGTCCCCATACCACAAACGTGTTTTAATACTTTTTGCTCGATCGCAAAAACGGTAATACATACAAACATAAAACTTGGAATGAATATAGGGCTTCTTTTATAGCAAAACAAATAATAATAAAAACGGTCAAGCGCGAGTCCGACTCACGTACAGAAGGCCCGTATAACCAGACCAAAAAAATGGCGGTACGGAACCCTCAGTGCGCGAGTCCGAGTCGCACTTGGCCGGTTTTTTGCACACAGACCAAACGTCTACCACTCTAAAAAGAGAGCATTAGTATAATGTCTCCTAATTTGGTAGGTACCTCCCAAATTACCCTT
Organism: Zelleria hepariella; assembly: GCA_949319315.1. NCBI lineage: Eukaryota > Metazoa > Arthropoda > Insecta > Lepidoptera > Yponomeutidae > Zelleria > Zelleria hepariella. Next base: position 3,108,934 of record OX439392.1, on the reverse strand, counting down.
ACCCGATCAAATTATCCCCATTTATAGCTTGAACCAGCATTCATTTACACAGACAATCTCTAATTAGAGTCAATATACACGATTGCCTGAATACACAGACTATACAGAGTTACCTCAAAGGGTCTACTCAGAAGGTCCTTGTAATAGGGGTGAAAAAATATTCGCAAAATGGATTTATCAACGCTTGATTTTTCAATTGAATGGACATTTTATTATCAAAACAATATCAAAATATTTAGAAAATTGGAAATTAGAAAAAAAATTAAAAAAAGCCTTTACCGCGGCTCTACAGCGTGCTACACCGTTGCCCTCAGCCTTTGCAAAAAAAAAGTGAAATGTAAAAAAAAAGACGCTTGGCAGCTGGGGAACAATATTCTAGTAAAATAATGTCCCAGCATACCAAAAAATGTATGCTCTTGTGCCATTATCCAGGGAGTAAATCGTATATGTTTTTTATAGAGAAAACAATACAACAGTTTAAAGGGTGTTGTTTTGGTTAGTGGCACCCAGGGACGATAGTTTTAGTAACGGTTGAAACTAAAAATAAGTTTTTTTTAATTTAGAAATTAGCGTGTTCAATTTGTCCTAAAATAACAGCGACGGGTGGGCGCCCCCGGCCTTCTCAAAGCGCGATGCAGCGACCTATATTGCGAGTGCAGCCGCAAGCGATAGTATAATTAGGTAGCAAGGAAGGCCCCAATTTAAGGATTTGGGGTATTTTGCACTGCATTATTTTTATTTTTTTCTATATTTTTCTTGTTTTCAGTATTATGTAAATAATTGCTCTTGAATTGGGTGTCACTTTACAAAACATAAACTCAAAAACTTCAACTCAGAAACTCAAACTCAAATGCAAAAAAAATATTCAGTATACAATTTTGGAGTTTGAGTTTAAGTTTGAGAGTTTGAGTTTTGTAAAGTGACACCCAATTCAGGGGCGATTATTGACATAATACTGAAATAAAGAAAAATTGAAAAAATAAAGCCACACCTTGTAAGTATATCCTCATAGATAGGTAAGTTTCCCGTCAGAACACCAGAGATCCTGAGTAGACCCAACCACGAGCCTCCTTTGTGCTCCCTCGCCGACGCTTTGATTGCGTAAACAAAATAACTAATTTGGCACAAGGACACTTAAAGGCAAAGAATGCCTTCATTCTCGCTAATTAATTATGCATCAACTCGAGGTTCGGACGAGACTTGTTAGTTTGAGCAACAAACGGGAAAGATCCCGAAAAAAGTGAAGTTTTTTTTTCTTACAATTTTTAATTTTATCGAGGGTTTGGCACAGTTGAGTTGAGTTGAGTTGGGTTTGATGTTTAAACTTTTTTAGTTACGTTTCAAGCTAGTTTGCGACGAAAATGAAAAGGTACGTGCTGTCTACTTTAATATTTGTTACATACTTATGTGAAAACCAAGCCATTATTTAATGTTATTATTGTTGGCTTACATTTTACAAAACAACCGCTATAGAGATTTCATCATGGATCCAAACGTGTGGGTTTAAATGTGAAGTACTGAATGTTAGTTGGGAATAGGCGAACAGAATCGGATGGAAAGATGATAAAAGATGTGTGGTATGCCTTTGAGCTAGCTACCCTATATGTAATAAATGGAAAATAAAAATAAACTCCGTCATTTTAATTGAAAATTAGCATAATCTCATAAACGGCCAAACCAATTTTGATAAAACATGTCTAAGAACACTCGTTAGAACACCTGCTTTAAAAAAAAACACATTCAAATTGATTCACCCGTTTGAGAGCTACGGAGCCACAGACAGACACACACACACACACCCATAGTGGTCAAACTTAAACACATCTTTTTTTGGATTGGCGATTAAAAGGTCTTCTTTTAAAAACTGTTTGTCGACTTTTTAAAGAGTTAAATTGTGAGAGTAAAGCTAAAGAGTTTGATATTGCTGGCAGTTATCGTAAAATCCTCAGGTGTGCCCATTTTCATCCGAGCACTGAAGTGGCCATCCAATACAAAAGTGCACTGAACGAACACTGGTACTGTGAATAGTTCTAGAAATACATAAAACGCTCTCTCAGTAAAACATCCACTTATCCAAATAACACCTAACATTTTCATTCATTCCTTGCAAAACTTCTTCTCGGCAATATGGTATACCTAGGTTGAGAGCTGGTGACCAATCGAGATATTTTTTCGTACAAGGCTGGGAGTTGGTAGGCTGATAGAGTAGACTTCGCTAAGTCTGGGAAAAATATTTTTTTGGCCCGGTCGCGGTTGAAAGTTAGATTTTTTCGACTTTTTTTTAAAATAAAATATAATAAAAAATAATAAAATAAATAAAAGTGTTTATTGCCAACTTTGAAAGTGAGAATGTATGGGTTCAGTTTTTTTTTTTTGTCGTACAAGGCTAGGAAGTTCTAAGTTAGTTGTTGAGACTCCGTTGATCAAGAAAAAAATTCCCAGACTTAGCGAAGTCTACTCTATCAGCCTACCAACTCCCAGCCTTGTACGAAAAAATATCTCGATTGGTCACCAGCCCCCTTAGCACGCTACCATTTTGCTTACTCTCAACTGTCACCTTAGCCACTGTTAACTGTCACCTCCGTAGTGTTAAGTGGCTAATGTGACAGTTGAGAGTAGGCAAAATGGTAGCGTGCTAAGGGGGCAGCTCTCAACCTATTCAGTGTTGAGCCTTCATTAGGTTACCGCAAAGTGTAAGCCAACGCAGACCATCTGTGTTTTCAACTTCGGGGCTGGACATAAGAGACCAAAGTCTTCAGCAAACTATTTTGGTGACCTGTCTTTCCGTACAAGAAGTTCAAAGGCCAGATCTACACGTTGTATCATCGGTGACATGGCTTTAAAACGTCTCTACGTCTGCTGTAGTGCACAAGTAGATTTCACGCCAGTTGACGCCTGCTGTCTTTGCATTGTGAAATACTATCAATATCGTGAAAAAGAAGGCTTTAAAATGTTGTCGTTTATTTATTGGCATAGATTTTATAAAGAAAAAGGCTTTAAAATGTTGTCGTTTATTTATTGGTATAGTATAGTATAGTATGTATAGTATAGTTTAGTATATTTATTAATGGACCAGAGCACACAGTTTACAATTTACAATAGATTTTACACCCTTCATATAATGCGGACTTGCGTCAGTCAGGGTTAGCCACCTAACTCTGAGTTAATTTGACATTTTCATACAATTATTGACGTTAACTCAATTAAATGGCTAATCCTGGTTGATGCAAGTGGACCTAATTGGTTTACCTGGTAGGTGATCGTACCGTATATTTTTTATGTTTTTATGTGTTACCTCAGAGCTTTTTTCAAGGTGAACCGATTTTGATGATTCTTCTTTTTGTTTGAAAGGGTATACTTCCCATGAGGTCCCATAAAAATGGTGAAGATCTGATGAAGAACTTCGGAGATGGAGAACGGAACTCCTCAACGGAGAGCAGTTAATCATACGGAATCAGTGCAATGGCTTCATAGCAGTGTACCTTTTCACCAGTAAAGTCAGTTTTTTTTTATCTTGCTACTTTTCTAACGTTTAGAAAGAAAGGACATCCAGAATCGACCTGGTATACTTTTTTTATTTTATTCAAAATTCCATCCTTTTTTTTTATCATTACAGGTTACAGTGCTACAAGGATCTTTTGGCACTTGACCTTGACGGGAAATTACGCCGCAATTATGTTAGACGCTATAGTATAGCAGATCGCTGCGTTTACTGTTCCCTGTGAACTTAATACGTCTTTGCAGTGAACTGTCGTACAGTGGGGCTTAACGAAATTGCAGTAATTCGTTATTTTCGATCAAGGTCAAGTGCCAAAAGATCCTTGTCGCACTGTACCCTATTTCGACAGACAAGCACACACTTACTTGTTACTTACATTGAAACATTTTGAAACAGAACATACTTATTAAGATTACCTACAGGTAATTTAATTATTATTGTTGTAGCAAAGCACAAAAAGACTTATCCTTGAACCACCCTTGTACTCTCACTCGTATTTTTATACGCCGACAGATGTTGTCGAGCCAATCGTAAACCGTTCGAATGGCATGATAAGGCGGGTCCTAAGCTTTACAATCTGGCAGTAAACTAGTCGGTCTTGGAGCCTTTGTCTCGATTATTAGGACTTGGACGGAGTACTACAGGGTGCACTCTAGGTCGATAGCGAAACTTTAAGTAGGCTGTCTACTGATCAATACAAACAACTTGTACTAGGTGGCGACAAAAATGGAGCGAAAAAAATATCTGCTGTTTCATACATTTGGCGCAGTACTGACTCGACGTTTTGTATGGAACAGCTGATATTTTTTTCACTCCATTTTTTTCGCCACCTAGTACAAGATTATTTTTTTTATAGGGGGGGGGGGGGGTTTGGACCATTGACCATTGTGTGTGTCCTGCCCGTCCTTACCTACGGCTCACAGACTTGGTCATTGACAAACCAGCAAAAGACCAAACTCAAGGTTTGCCAGAGAGCGATGGAGCGCAGCATATTGGGTGTCCGCAGGATCGACCGTGTCCGAAACACCACCTTGCGCTCAAAAACGCGCATAGCCGACGTAGGTGCTCTTACGGCAAAGCTTAAATGGAGCTGGGCCGGACATGTCCGCCGCATGCAACCGGATAGGTGGGCGAAACTCGCCACCGAGTGGATACCATGTGGCGGTCGCCGCAGCCGAGGTCGCCAAAAAAGACGATGGCGGGACGAACTCGACCAATATCTGCCGGAGTGGTTAGAGGTCGCTCAGGACCGAAAGACCTGGTCTGAAAGGGGGGAGGCCTTTGCCCAGCAGTGGGACACCCAACCAAGCCTTTGCAACAGGCTACGTAAAAAAAAAAAAAAAAGTACAAGATGTTTGTATTGATCAGTAGAATGCCAACTTAAAGTTCCGCTATCGACTTAGAATGCACCCTGTAGTGTTGGCTAGATGTAGGTAGCTGTTGTTTGGAACCATATTGCGCACCATAAAGCCGCTGTAACAAGCGGAGGCGGCGTGTGCACGCTGCCGTAGAAAGTCTTGTATTGTGATGTCTGTAGTAGCATTTTCAGCGTTTGAAGCGTTTCAATGCGGACTTATTTCTAAAGAAATTTAATAAGTCCGCCCTCGTACACGTTTTCTCAATCATGTTATTTAAGCCTATGTATTTATTTAAGCCTATGTATTTTCGGTGTGCAATAAAGTGTATCAAATGCACGTACTCACGACAGCACGTCAGACTGTACACTTTTGTTGTAAAGTCGCCCATAACGTAACCAAGTAGTATTGTATGGATATGTCAAATTTACTCAGAGTTAGTTGGCTAACCCTGTCTGACGCAAGTCCGCCTTAGTATTACATAAAGTACGTTAAACCCAACCTGACCCCTCTGAACCGGGTGTAAACCCGGCGCAAACTTCCCCAAACGAGGAAAAGCCGAGCACAGCAATAAGTGTTTTCTCACAAAACTTTTCTGCAAAAAAAGAACTCAAACCGACTTTAAAACTGTTAACGAGGAAGCGAAAAGTCGCCAGTAAAGTTGTAAATTCTAATCAGAGCTGGAAACCAATTTCCAGAACTTTTTGTCGCCGCAAATATATTAAGCTGCTCATAGACTAAGTCGACATAGCGACTTTTGCAAGAGTACTAATTCATATTCAACGCCATTTTGTAGGAAACTTAGCAATTTTTAGAAGAGTATGGTTGGTGTTGAGGAATCCAAACCATAATTTAAAAAAATACAAAAAATCAACATAGCGCTGTTTGCAGGTGGACTACTTTTAAGCATTCTCTTGCAATGAGCATTCAAGCGAATGTTATATTACAGGTAAAATCTCACAAAATAAGCCGCGTCCAGACGCTTGTAATGTGTAAAACATCGTGTGGGCGGCACACGAACTTGACCTGGGGCCTTAGCCTGTAACACAATGATCGTCCCAGGTAGAAGGACAAAACCGGGATTTTTTCGTTGCTCTCCTACAACCAACGAACTAATCCTCTAGAATTAGACGTTCTTTGCTGTACATCAAAAACATTAAAAGGACTGACACTGGACCGACAGCATTAATAAATCGTAATTGACACCGTCAACAGGGAGCCCATTTTGGCACCATTGCTTTTGTGTTCGCGCAAAAACCGACCGCCGATGGATCAGCCCGAGCACGGGGCAAGTGTTACATGTAATGCTCGTAGTGCCGTCCACACGTAGAATTCGTGTTACATTATACGGTGGATTACATTACACGTGACACTCGTCTGGACCCGGCTTAAACGGGAGCGTTTCGGCGAGCATTTTGGCGAGCGTTCTAGCGAACATTCCAACGAAAAGAAAGTTGCGTCGGGCTTTATGCTGAGACGAGCAATATTGTCATTGTTCCGCCGCCGTCAAGTCTGAGATAAAGAAGAATAATAATTAAGATTATAAGATTAATTTAATAAGAATTTTAGTTTAGCAAAATGGTATGGCGCGCATTTACTAGAGCGTTCGCTTAAATGATCGTGAAAATGTTCGTAGCGATGTTTAAATTGGCTCTATGATTAGCTCTGTTCGTTGTTCAGTTCGACAAATTTTGAAACGGCGAATGCTCGATGTTCCGTAACAAATGAATGCTCAGGTCTATAAGCGGCTTTAAGTTACATTATTCACGACAGTTACTGGTTTCGCTATGTTCGACCACCTTGTAGCCAAATGAGTTAAGTTTTTACTATGGTACCTTTGTTTTTAAGTGCTTATTATTAAAATTCTTGGACTGGAGATGGTGTCCTATTTGGTGCGAATTCCCAACTTACTCTCTGAATTAGTGCAAGTTATGATTCTGAAAGAAAATGGTACCTTAACTATTTGTAATTTATTTAAAAGAAAATTGTAAAAGAAGTTCTTAAAAAAAACTGAAAATAAAATTGGCGGAAGCAAACTTTTACATATTTCCATAGTTCTGAAAGCTTATTCATTTCGATCAAGTATTTGGAGCTAATACAACTAAATTGTTAGCTACGCTGCGGGAAAAAGCTGTAAATTTCTAAAACCATCTTTAGATTATTAAATGTGCATTAAATAGTCGTCAGCTCAAGTAGATGATCTCAGAAAACAAAATCACCGACTTGAGTTTGACATTGACATTAGCCAAGGGGTCATTTTGTTTTCTGAGATCACCTACTTGAGCTGACAACTATTAATGCCACCCTAAGTATGCAGCAAAAGTGAAAAGATGGCCGTCAATCCACTCAAATTAACTAACAGCTCTTAATTAGTGGAACAGCGTTTATGTGATCAATATTATGTGCAAACAAAATCTAAGGCTAAAACCACCGAACTAAATCCCATAGAAACCGCATTACGTATAAAATCACAATAAAAACTTGTCCCCACGGAAACAAATGATATCAGCAATAGAACAATACGAAACATAATTTCGACCATACGTCTAATATTCTAATGTCAACCTTATTGCATTAGTGTACAGTTTTACTTTAATTGCATAGACTACGAGCAAATAAGCTTCCAAAGGCAGTTTGGACATCTATTTTTCCAGACACATTTCAGAGTTCTATGTTGTATCTAGTTTTATCCTTGATCGAAGGCTAATACTCACAATGTAAAGCACAACACAAAAGTGTATCATATAAGACTAGCTCTAGACTCAACCTGAGCATCTAACCATTAGAGCGACTCGCAACACCCTTGTTGTGTTGCATTTTAACTACAGGGTGACTTTGAATTATTTAATCTTTTGAGGCATATTTCAGTAGCTTCGAGATTTAAACTTATGTTTAAAACAATGTATACTTTGCTTTGTTTGTAAGCAATGTTTCACTTTACGTTTGGGTCGGGTGACACTTTTTCACCCATAACTATTATTTCATAACTTTTTTTTTTGTTTTTTAGTTTTATAGGTGCTTTTGGTACAAATCCTACTCAATTCTGCAATGCTTTCTAGTTCAAAGTCACCCTGTAGTTTAGCTAACAAGCGCTCGCACCGATCGCGTTTCTCGTGCGATCTATTGCCAATTAGGAGGACGGCAAACAGTCTGAAACTGGAATAGTTCAGCTTACGGCGGGTTTTTTAGGGCTTCGTGAAAAGCTTGGGTATTTTTGAACGAGCGAGCGAAGTTCTCCGAGTCTACTGGAACAATCCGGCATTTGTATGTTTGTATGTATGTATGTAGTAAACCAGGCATACGTGCCCCATTTGATAACGTGCCCCAGCAGCAGAATTCACTCAAGTCATTCAAATTTGGCGCTAATTTCCACCGAACTAGTCAGTGCCACAGATATTACGGACATGTAAATAGACCTGTGCCGGTTTTATTGTGATTTGAGTAAGAAAAAAGAATAAATAGGTATTTCACACCACTTGAATTGGTTTTGCATGTAATTAAACTGACAGTTAAATTAACTAGTGATTCAGATCCAACTTTTTTCAAGTTTTTATCTAAAACTAACCTTTTCTAACTATCGAATGCCGCTTATGCGTGTTGATAGTGCAAACCCAACACCTCATGGTCAAGTGGGGCACATTACACTGATCATTTGCTAATGTGCCCTGTTTTTTGTTCGGTAATATGCCTTATATATAAAATATATTAGACTGAGTAACGTTGATGTATTCTGATTTATTTTAGAAAATGGGGAAGATTGCTACTTTAGACACAAGAAAATTAACAGGAAAATTAAAATATTGTAGAAATGCGGTAACAACTAAGATAGAGGCTAGTAAAAAATTTAAAACTACACTTTTTTCTTGCGTAGATTATATTCATAAACTCTAGTATCTGGGATATAGGTCTTGGGTCCTAAAAGTAATTAAGACTAGAGTTGAGACCTTGCCAGTACGTTTTTTTTATTTCAAAAAGGCATCCTTATGGAAGATATTATTTATTTTTCATTTGCTGCTCTAGTGTAACTTCCCTTTCGTGTGTAACGCTTAACGTAAGAAACATAAGAAGAAAAATCTTTCTACTTCACCGGAAAGCGAAGAAGGTACATCTTCCATGAAGCAGTGAATAATGTTCTGACAAAGTGGAAAATATTTGTGCTAAGTGTCGGGAATCATATATCAATCAAAATAAAAAAGTGACTGTATTCAGTGTGTACAATGCTCGAAATTGTTACGCGAGGACTGCACAACTCTTTCGCTGAACTGAAAAACCTGCGGAGCAATGAATAAAGGCAAAGGATAGGGGGAAAAAAGCTGCAAAGTGAGAGGCTACACTGGGGCACATTAAACGGACACATCAGGGTAATGTGCCCTTTCTGTTTTTTTTTAAATTGGTGATCTCAGTTGTTTTAAGTTAGAAATTAGAAGATTTTTTTAGTTTTTCTCGTGCATATTAAGCCAAAATAAAGGACTGAGCACTAAATAAACATTATTTGATTACATAGCAATTTTTATTTCAATTCCTAACATGGTGGGGCACGTATGCCTGGTTTACTATATGTAATGTATGTATATTTGTATGTATGCTCGATAATTTCGTTTAATCAATTTTATTTTGATTAGTTTTTATTCTATTTCGAAGCGATCAATGAGTATCAACAACAATCTAAAATACTTTAACTTAAAACAGCTTTTTCCAGCCAAGCATTCTTTATTTCGCTGAGGAATTTTGTATTTACGAGACTTTCTTGATTAATGAACTTTCCAATTTCTTTTATCTCACAAAGGAGTAACTACTTACATAGTTGTTAAGCTAAAAAAAGTTCAAGGATCTTGAAGTTTTTAATGAAGTGAATTTTTTCTTCCGGATACTTAGCAAATACATTTTGCAAGGAGTAAAACAAAAAAAAATGGATGGTCGTCGTGGACCTATAAAAATACCTAATTGAGAAATTATTAAGCGTTCAATACAGGGTCTCGGTCATTCTATTGATGGGTGACCGCTAGTGGCAATATCACGCTTCCGTGTTTTGGGAGGCACGTTAAATTGTTGATCCCTGTTGTTGTTCGTACGACTGAAATTCGCGCGAACTTGCGATGTTCGCGTGGTCGCGTTCTATTACAACAACCCCACAGAGTAAAGAGAAGAGGCCATTGTCACCATGTCACCCTAATATTCACACTCTTGTATGGTCGGCCACAGTCTAGGATACCCCATGGGAGATCTTACCGCGCACCGCATAAAGGCGCCAATCGAACAAAAAGGGGTATCTTTGGGTGAGGCCGGCTGTACATACTCCGTGCAATTTTAGTGGTTTTAAAGGGTATTTTGTTGCACTGGTGATTCTGAGCCAAAATACAAAAAATTATTCCAAAAAGCGCAAAAAAAAAATTCACTTCTCCATACAAATGGTGTCGATTGACGATAGCCGTTTGTATTGGGAAGTGTTTTTTTTTTCGCTCGTTTTGAAGTAAAATTTTGGAATTTGGCTCAGAATCACGAGTGCAACTAAATACCTTCGGCTTTAAAACCACTAAAATTTCACGGTGTATTTAAAAAAGGATTTAGGTGCCGAGCATGATGAAAATAATTCCTCAGTTATGATAGATAAACTAAGTACGAAGCGTCTAAACATACGACATTAGATCCCTACAGACCAATTCGTCCCACAGTTTGAACCCTGTTTAAAATAGGAAACAGGATAAGATGCTATTTTATTTAGAGGTGCTACAGATAAGTTAGGTATTTTTGTCATGAAACATCAAGGTTTAATTTAAGGGCCAGCATTGAATGCGCAAAAAAAAACTTGCAATAGAAGTTTAATAGTTTAACATCGTTTTTGCAAGATAAATAAAAAAAAAAGTATTTCTACTTGAGAAGAAATTTTAAGTACTCGATATTTCTGTAAAAAAAAGTCCTAATTTTAATCTCATTACCTCGGAAACCGCTGATTTCCGAGGCATAATTCCTTGGGCCAAAACTTTTGTTATAACGAGGACAATTCGTGTTTTCCCGCTTTGTTGGCGGTCTTTTAACACTCTGTATAAAAAGATCGAATGTGTCTAAACTCTCCCTGACCAAGCGACCAGTGTGCTGCGAACGAACATAATCGTATTTCCCCATAAAGCGGAAAGTTTCCCGACAGAATGGGCTAAGTACAGAGGGAGAGCACTTATGCAGATATGTTTTATGGACGGGCAGAATATTGAAGTTTGTTTAGTTTCGACGGTGGCCGTTGTGTGTGCAAAACATGGATGGTTAAAGATACTTTCGTATGCTAACTATCCATTAAATAAGGAATATAAATTGACCGAGGGAAGGAAGTGAGCGAGCGCCTCCGTTTCAGCTTAGACAAAAATAAATGTTTTCGTGTCCGGCTGATGTCCGGTTGTTGTCTGTTTTCCTCTACAGGTCGCATTTCTCTACAGATTTTTGTGTTTCGTGAGCAGATTATTTTGATAAATGTTTTTTTTTTTTGTCAATTCAGTTTTTCAAAATTTTACTCGCAACTGTCGAAGGTAATGTTGTACTTTGTGGTTTACGGTAAGTCCGATTTCGTTCAAAATCTAGAACGGACATAGATAATTGCTTCTTTTAGAAAATTAAATTAAATTAAGGGTAGACGATAGCAAGGTGGCGGGAAATTCAAAATTTTCACAGACTTACATTTTGAAGCTAAACTGAACTATGTAAAAAACTGTGAAAATTTTGAATTTCCCGCCACTATCTTCCAGCCTTAAACTTGAAAATTTCCTATTTGTATGGAAAGCACATTTTTGGAAAAAAGCTTGGGACCGATGAGGAAAATAGATTGCCCTACCAATAGAGCTTCGATGAGGACATGAGATACCGTAGTACACCTACCAGAAAATTAACGCCTATTTCTGTTTTGCTCTATGTAGATGAAAATGAAATAGAGATAAAATAATATCATAAAATAGATATGGCGCTCATGCTACGCTAGCTGGATCGATTTGGACGAGATTTTAAAAGGCCGAAGTCTCAGCCAAATGACTAAGGCCCGGTTTCTGAGTTGAGAATTTTGCTAAGCAAATGGGTAAGTATCGTCCTGTCTCTGCAGATTTCTCACAAAAGAGCGTGACAGAGCGATACGTAAGTATGTGCTTAGTAAAATTCTCAACTCAGAAACCGGGCCCGGTATTAATATTCGTCTGAGATCACCTAATTGAGCTCGATCTCAAGTAGGTGAACTCAGAAAAGTCAAACGCTAATGTCAAACTTGAGTAGCTGCCAGAATATTAATAGACACTATCTTGAGATTGACATTGACATTAGCCAAGGCTTGACATTAGCATTTGACTTTTCTGAGATCGCCTACTTGAGTTCGATCTTGAGTCGACGACTATTAATGTCACCCTAAGTACGGTCGGCCACAGTAACAGATACCCCATGGCAGCTCTTACCGCGCGCTATATAAGGGCGCCAATCGGACAAAAAGGGGTATCCTAGCGTGTGGCCGACTGTACCTAGTCTTATTAAGTCGTTACATAAATCAAAATCACAAACTAAATCAACAAACCCTTAGAATTCAGCCCATTTTAAAGCAGTTAGACTTTCAAACCTAAAGCGGCTAAGTACTAAAGCGTAATTAATTTAAACCAGGGTTAATATAACGTGATTAACCGCCCAACTAATGGTAAACCAAGGGACCGTGCCAGGGTGATTAAGTCTAATCTAAATAAGATTTTATGGGTCAACCTTATCGTGCTTCATATCCCTACTTAGTACCTATACATAAAACGGTACCGTGACATACAGACTAAGGGTGGTATTCTAGAACGCTACTTAAACTCAGTTTAAACTGAGTTCAGACTGTCGATAAAGCAGTGCATGTCTTGATATGAAGGGAGGGATATTCAAATCAAAACATGCACTGTTTTATCGACAGTCGATACTACTAAACTCTACTTAAACTGAGTTTAAACAGAGTTCAAGGAGCTTTCTAAGGGTGGTATTCTAGAACGCTACTTAAACTCAGTTCAAACTAGAATGCTACTTAAACTCTGTTCAAACTCAGTTCAAACTAGAAAGCTCCTTGAACTCTGTTTAAACTCAGTTTAAGTAGAGTTTAGTAGTATCGACTGTCGATAAAACAGTGCATGTTTTGATTTGAATATCCCTAAACTATTCAAATCAAAACATGCTCTGTTTTATCGACAGTCGACACTTCTAAACTCTACTTAAACTGAGTTTAAACAGAGTTCAAGGAGCTTTCTAGTTTGAACAGAGTTTAAGTAGCGTTCTAGTTTAAACTCAGTTCAAACTAGAATGCTACTTAAACTCTGTTTAAACTCAGTTCAAACTAGAAAGCTCCTTGAACTCTGTTTAAACTCAGTTTAAGTAGAGTTTAGAAGTGTCGACTGTCGATAAAACGGAGCATGTTTTGATTTGAATATCCCTCCCTTCATATCAAAACATGCTCTGCTTTATCGACAGTCTGAACTCAGTTTAAACTGAGTTTAAGTAGAGTTCTAGAATACCACCCTAAGTATAAAGTTGCGAAGATGGCGTTGGATAGGTCATACTATGTGAAGACCCGAAAACCACCCCTCCAAGATAGCACTGAAATGGTGTCCAACTGGAACACGGAAGAGAGGGCGCCCTAATACTACCTGGCGTCGATCAGTGCAACAGGAGGCTAACAGTCTTGGAATGAGCATACCTGAGCTTGAGATGAAGGCGCTAAATCGGTCAGACTGGAAAACTGTTTTGAGACCCCTATGTCCCCGATTAGGGATAAAAGGAACTGATGATGATGATGACATACAGATTGCCTATGACTTTAATTTAATTTGAGAGGTGGTGCAGGACGGCCTTAGCCTTAGTCTTAGTCTTAGTTTTAGTTACAGTTTTAGTTTTAGTTTTACTTTAAAATTGGGAGAGGTTGTGGCAGAATAACAGCGCTACGGGCAACCGTAGCATTATGCTGAGCCACAACCTTTTTACGGCCATTGCCTTCTGTAGGTACATAAGCTATTATCTGTGTGTTGTGGTACGTAAATAAAACTTTTTCTATTTCTATTTCTAGATTGACGGACAATGCACAGCCGAAAACTGACTGTTTTAACTACATCATCATCATCATCATCACCTCACCTCTGCCCACTGTTGGGTATAGACCTTTTTCCCCTCGCGCCACCTCTCAAGTCCCTTGTCATCCGCATCCATGGACCCTCCGCCGACACCACGATGTCGTCCAACCTGACACGTGGTCTGCCAACAGAATATCTCTTCGCCTCTCACGATAACTATACAATCGACAATCGACCTCGTTCAACTTTCATCCAGTTAACCTGATTAGAAGTCTTGACTGAACATGAAATTCGGGAAATGATTTCATGAACCTGAAAATAATCCTCAAAGAGGGTGAAACCGGGACCGCAAGCTTTTTTAAATGTTTACGGAGACCAAGTCACGGGAGAAGGGTAGTATAGAGTATGAATGAAATTACTAGGTAGGTAGGTACCCACGGCTGTAATTATGAACGGGCTGCCCCGATTCACAAAAGAAATATAAAATTTGTAAAGAATTTTGGGGTGGTAGCTACTGGCAAAATAAAAATAAACTGTGCCAGCTAAAATGTTTTAAAATATCCAATAGGCTCTAATTTAATTACAGGAGTTTTGTGTCTGCTTTAATCATTGCTTGAAATGGAGACAATTCAACCAAAACAAACAATATGTGACCCAAAATATTTTTCACTTTGCTCCCACCAACATTACAACGACGTGGTAGAGGCGCAAACCCTAAAAATACAATGACTACGAAAATATTAATCTACTAAAGTGTCAAGGTGGAAAAATTTATGTTCCCTATACGGCCAGGAAATAAAAATGAAAAGTATGGAAGGTCCGCCCTTGAAATTGCGTTAAAACGTTTATTGAAAAAAACCTTTAAAAATATATGAACACTACAAATAGTAAGATGTAGCCTGTACAATTGTACATGTCCCTCTAGCTGGACAAAGGCCTTCTCTCAGAGAGAGAGTCACCACGCGTGCTCAATGCGGATTGGCGATTTTCACGTTGAGGGTATAATGCGTCATACGCTCAGGTTTCCTCACGATGAGTAGTATTGCTACTACAAATTCACAAATGTACGTAACTTTGAAATAAATTAAAGTCACGTACATGCCCGCACCGGGAATTGAACCTGGGTCTCTCGCTTCCAAGTCCATCGTTCTTACCACTAGGCCACCACCGCTCTTACACTACAAATAATGGGCATTGATCAGTGAGGCATCGATTGTCGTAAATTGAAAACCATTTCGAGGAATAGGGATACTGATTACTATTAGGGGTTTAAATAAGTAAAATTAAAACGGATTATTAATATTTATCGCCAAAAATGTTTACTTCATTTTTCTTTCGATGACGTCATCATAGCCTCTAATGCGGTAGTTCTATTGCCTACAAATATTTAAAAAAATACATTCGTCAGCAACAACTGTCAAAAGTGTCAAATAACTGAGAAAATAACCTTCTTGTTGACTTGACACTGACATTTAATTTTGTCAAACGTCAACATATTTTTATTTTTTAAAAGCATGATAGAATGCAATGAACTTAGTACATAATGCCAGTGGTGACGTCATACACAAAACTTTTAGAAATTTTAAATAATTAATAAAAAAAATATTTACATAAAAAATTAAGAAAATATTGAAACTAATTTCTTATATTTGTCTATATTTTCGATTTATAGAATAAAAAATAGGATTTGACGATGCCCATTGGTTCTTATTTTCAATTCAGTTTGTAACAGACCAAGCCTCTGTACCCTGTGCAGTACAGAATAGGGGCCCACTCTCTATGCATGGTCCTGTCTACGGTACAGGTGTGGAGTGACTTACGATCACTGTGGGTCCAGAAACTTAGACCAATATAGGTGTGTTCGATCGTATTTTGGGGTTTGCAAAAAAGTATTGCACAATACCTGCGTGGAGGTTTTAAATTTACGGATTTTTATTATGATACCTAACTAACAAAAATAAGAAAACAGACTTCACTGATAAAAAAGGTACTCTATTATTATGCTACTGCACTGATTCCGATGATCTGAGTTCCGCTCTCCATCTCCAAATTTATCTATCAGATCTTCACCATTTTTTTTATGGGAGAAACATGGGAAGTAGGCATAACCTTTCAAACAAAACAGAATGATCAAAATCGATTTACGAAGATATACATGTATATTATGTTATGTTACCGGCCAAACCCGATTTAAGGATAAACTAGTTTCGCCTAGGCCAAACCAGTCTAACCTAAGCTCGTATGGACAAACCGGTATAGCCTAGGCCAAACTAATTTACCCGCAGGTCGTATGGATAAACCGGTATGTCCTGGGCCAAACTAGTCTAGCCGAAGCACGTATGGAGAAACCAGTTTAGCCTAGGCCAAACTAGTCTAGCCCTATGCTCGTATGGAGAAACCAGTTTAGCCTTGGCCAAACTAGTCTAGCCCTATTTGAGTAGGGGTAATACAGAACTACTTACTGAACAAGCGAGCGAAGCGAGCGAACTTCTCCGAGTCTACTGGAACAATCCGGCGTTTGTATGTATGTATGTATGTTTGTATGTATGAATGTTCGTTCGACGATAACTTGAGTAAATTTGGTCGGATCATTATAAAGTTTGGAAGCGGGTAAACGAAATTAAAATAATTTTTAAGTTCGAACATGAGCCAAATCGGTCGAGGGGTTGCCGAGATATGGGGTTGTATAGTTTATATGCAAAGCGCGCGCGCGCCTGCGCGAATGGCGTAAGCAAAGTTACACATCTATAACTGGGGTCGCGAGTTCATAGTTCGGAGCGAACCACTAGTTTATGAGGACTCGATGATGAAGAAAATAATTTATTAGGATCACAACACGAGCTCGAAAGGGAAGACAGTCGGGCACAACGGTGTTTCTTTTAAAAACTACGGCTCTGATTAAAACCACGGCGGGGGCAAATGAAACTCTTTGTTCCGAGGTGTGGATTGGATGGCCGTTTTCAATCTGCGGGCGTAAATGAAACCCAGTCATTACGTGTCCTGGAGGGAAAGGTTTTATGATTTTGTACCGGCAAAGAAAGTAAAGGTACAATGTACATTGTCCTACTAGCTGGGTGCAGACGTTTTCTCAGAGAGAAGGTTTGTGCTCTATAAACTAGTGGTTAGCTCCGAACTGGGAACTTGAGAGTGTAACTTTTTGCTTATTGCAAAGGTGTTACTTAGAAAAACATTGATAATATACTTTTTGGATTTAGTACCTAAACGGTTTCACTTACTTTGCAGTGCTTATGAAAGTTTAAGAGGCAGAAGTAATTTTTTCGTCAATTTCTAACTGAACTTCTTAACCTTTCTCAGCTCATACGAAATGCTACAAATACTATAAAATTATGACAATGGAAACAAGGTAAGGAGGTACTTTTCAAAAGTTGTTCCACTTTTCTTATTTTTCCAGAAAATGGTATTCAATAGATTTTTGGTATCAAAACTATACCACTTTTAATTAAGACAACATACCTACATATTATTCTAATTAATTCCTTTTGTCCAATATCTAACAGTTTCTGGAAGCGTTTAGAAGCCGTCTATGAAAAGCAAATTTCTAAAAGCCGATCACCAATACATCATTAATTTCTATTATCAAAATCAATAATTTTATCTTCTTCAGGGGAGTACCTACGCGTTAGGGGAAATACGCTCGCTGTAAATTTAAACTCGTAGGTAACTTGTGCCTCCTCCCTTGTCGCCTGATGCCAGTTGGTAAAATATTGCCTTCAAAATCCGGATACAGGGTGTATTCTTTCCGCATTTGTTACCCTCGGTCGTTATTGAGAAAGTTGTGAAGTCGGCACTCGTAGTTATTTTTGCCTTATACCTAGTTTTTATTCTTGGCAAAAAGGCAATTCTTACATCCGCTTGCGCAACCTACAAGCATTATTAAATTTATAGAGGTTAGTGGAAGGCACGTAGGCTTTCAGTATTAAAATTTATCATAAATCGTTAATAGCAATACCTTTATTATATTAATTGAAAGATGTTGATAAAGTTGATGTCGATAAAGCTATTATTCGCGATTTCAATATGTCCTAATTGACATATTCTAGAGTATGAGTGAAATTGCCTCTCGATAAATCACCTCACTTAGTAGATGCAAAGGTTTAAGCAGGACCAAAAAGCAATTTTTAAGCTACGACACGCCAATCTTGTTAACCTCCCGGAAGATTTCAGGCGGGCGGGAATTCGTTACGCGCGCGTGGTAAGCAGCATTCATTAAACTTAGAAACCCTTCCGAAGTACCTACTCAGCAACTAAGTTTTAGGGCGAACTTGGGCGGGAGTTATTTGGAAATTATAATCTTACTAGCGACCGGCCCTGGTTTTGCTTCGATTTGAGTTATTTTTTAAGGAATGGGAGGTAAAGGATACAGGAACGATATAAAATTTTATGCCATGGGTAGGCAAGCGTAGCAAGCCACTAGTTTTATCCAACCGGTGGTTCAAATAGCTGTTAGGTACTAAATAAGTAAAAAATATTTAAAAAAGCAAGACCTTAATTTATTAGAACCTCGACAGTTTGCTCAAACGCTCTACGAGTAGATACTACGAAGCCACTATCTCTTACTGCTACATTTTCGCGGTACACGACAGTATCTCGACTCAAAATGTTTAACTACCTTATGTATGCTCCGTGTACCAACAAAC
The DNA here is from genome assembly GCA_949319315.1 of Zelleria hepariella. Classification (NCBI taxonomy): domain Eukaryota; kingdom Metazoa; phylum Arthropoda; class Insecta; order Lepidoptera; family Yponomeutidae; genus Zelleria; species Zelleria hepariella. The sequence continues at coordinate 3,090,369 of OX439392.1, read as the reverse complement.
CTACGTACCGTTTTTCCGTCTTCGTGACTCTTGATAAGTTAAGAAGACACGGTGGTTAGGGGGTGTATTCTCGCATCCTATAAGGTAGATAATGCCAAGATTACGATACGTGATTGATCCTCCCGTCTTGAAAGTCTGGCGTACGTAGGCAGGCAACTTCGGCGCAGAGCTTTATAATAATTGTTAACCTGAAGGGTGGTGGGAAACCCCCACCTGTTATTGTTTATAATTAAACCGAGAATGCAGAATAATTTACGCGCGAGATTGTTGCGGAATTTACAGGAAACTTGACTAGTATTCGATCAACTAGATTACTAGATCTTGCAACATTAGCATTAATTTAATCTAGCTAACTTAGATTTGGCCAAAGTCGAAAATAGGGGCACGCGAATCTTACTACGAAAGTGGAAGCAGGAAAAAATAATAGGAATAATGATAATCCAAACCCAAGTTATGAGCCTATGAGGGTTAAAAAAACGAGCTTCGCATACTCATCTTGGCGCGGGCAGAAGCTTGCCCCCAGATATGGCCTACCTATAATCCGTGCGGAATCAGAATGGGATAATACCTTTTGGAACTGAATTGAAAATTACAGTTCTCGAGTAGCGTCAGTAAAAAAAAAAAATTCGTTCTTTGTTCTATCATATCGCACCCCCCGGCGAATAAACCCGTAACATCAAAAACGTAATTGTTCAGGAAAAAATAAAAACTGATTTTTCGTCACAACTCACTAAGTACATATGGTAGAAAAGTCATTTAGGTATCAATTTACAGGTAATTTTTTTGCTCACTACATATTGAAACATTATTAATCTATAGATAACACTACGGAAGTTATTAAACAAAATGTATGATACCAATATTAAAATCTTGTTTTATAACTGCAAAGTGATATTGCGGTTTTATTCGTTGTAAAATCGAAACCGAACATTTACAGCATCATAGTATTATAGGAATATTCGCTGATATTTTGCATAGATACTCTTTTCGGTAAGAGCACATTATGGCTTTATTCTCGGCATATGTAAAGTGACTGTGTTAGATAATGGCTCATTATCTTTTTATTCTGGTACAAATTTCTAAGAATATGAAATGTAAGTGTACATTACAATTTTTCATATACATTTTAATTCTCCATAAGTGCCTCTTGTAGCAATGACTTGTATAAAATAAGTAGGTAAAGGAGTCCAGGAAACTTTGAATACCTACCCAAAGTAGTTAACGAAACAAATCGTATTAAAAATCGACAGTATAATGGAAGAAAAACACAATAAAATTAAAAACTTCCAAAAACAAAGGCAAAAAAGTTAGCAAAAAGTGATTTTTTCAACTTTTTATGCCTTTGTTTTTGGAAGTGTTTGAATCATTAAATAACAATTTAATTCGAAACTTCTTCTTCTTCTGGTGCCTCTCCACTATTGGAGGTTGGCAGTCGGCTGTTCATTAAGTCATTCTGTCCTTAGCTAGACTAAAGAGATCTTATATGGTGACCACTCCTGTTCATTCTTTGATGTTTTTCAGCAAACTCTTTCTTCTTCTGCCGACGCTTTTTCCTTCCTCAATCTTTGCCTATCAGGATAATTGGAGAAGTCTATCGTATCTAATCACATTAATTCCTTATCTATTTCTATTGTGTGTTTTAAATTAGTTCTCTTTTGTATGACATATCCTTATTCTTATACTTAAGATACCACTACTTTTCGAAAGCTTCAATCTTCCTATTTATTTGATCTTTACGATCCGTTTTTCATATACATTCACAACCGCCGTACATTTCTTTAGGCTAGATGTAACATTGAAGCCTCCTGATCTGGATCTGGAGGTTATGATCGCATAGCAAATGGATAGAAGATAAACCTTTATTCGCTTCATAAACAAACGTAGGTAAAAACCAAAGTCAACTTAAACCTTATTAAAACAGAAGAAAAATACAAACTTGGTTACCTTAGAGCCTGTGAGTTTTACCAGTTTGATTGGCTTCTTCACAGACGATTATCACCGTGTTAGTCTGGCTCCAGTAAAGGTTCTGAATTATTCGCTTATCTCTGCTATCAATTCTAACGTCTTGTAGACGACGCATTACCTACTTATTTTATACATTAGTACCTATAACCGGGCTTAGCATGATCAAAGGCCTTCTTGTATTCAACCACGCAAATGAAAACGTCAGTTTGCAAGTCTCTGGACTTGTGGTCTAGGTAGGTGCAAAGAAGACTTATCTGGTTCTTAGCCCTGACCTGAAACTGAAATAGCTATTGGCAATGCCTATGCTCAATGGACTTCACTCTGATCCTCTCATGAAGAATGAAGAGAAACATACCTGGCTTAACAAACTTATTGTGTGGTAATCGCAGTATTTCTTCATGTCAGTAGAGTGACAAAGGTTGAAATTTAAAAATTTTGTGGTAATATCCCAGTACTGTAAAAGGTTTTGAAAGACCTGGAGAGCGCCATATTATTAGAGTATGTTTTTAATGGGCTTGAATTAATCTGGTCTTAGTGATTTACCAGTTTTGGCTCTTTTTAGAGCCTTAACTAGTTACTTTTGATCAAAGGATTGAAGGACCAGTTTCATAGATCAGTATATTGGCAAACAGCGTTTTCACGCGGATTTTTATACTTCCTGCATACATAATTAAATGTATGCAGAAACCTTGGTGTTACTTAAGCCTTATGAGATCATTTATACATCGTCTAGTGGCAATTACTTACAAAGGCGTTACTAAGTTCAAGTACCTAGGTTTTACGGTAACTGATCCAAACACCCGAGAAGGCGAGATAGATATCAGAATTAAAAATGCATTCCGCTACTCCGCGGCTCTCCACAAAGTGATCACGTCCAAGCACCTAACAAGAAGAACGAAAATACGCATTTATAAGAACCATCTTTATGTACGGATGTGAAACTTAGACACTGACGCAAAAAGAAAAGATCAAACTCCTGGTCGTGGAAAGGAAAAATCCTGTGAAAAATATTTGGACCCACCAAGGGAGAAGACGGCACCTTTAGGATCCGGTAAAACGCCGGACACATGGCCGAGCCCAACATAATTGGAGAGACTAAGACTGCAAGACTCCACTGGCTTGGTCACGTATAAAGAATGGGAGAGGATCGGGCAGCTAAAACAGCATACGAACGGCAACCTTGTGCACGTCTACCAGTTGGACGTCCCAAGTATCGCTGTATTGACGAAGTATCAAAGGACTTGCGCGAACTCCAAGTGGAAGATTAGAAAGAAGTGATGCAGGACCGAGAGGGATGGCGTCTTTTGGTTGCGGAGGCCAAGATCCACTTCAAGTCGCTGAGCCAGCGTAGTAAGTAAGTGGCAACTCACACCACATGGGTGCAGTGACCACTTGCTGCAGTGACTGGGAAATCAGTCAATGAATTCCGGTTTTATCCTTTACGCAACCCAGCCATCTCCTTTATCTCCAAATTCCATATCATGGTTGTTCCATTCTTTATAGAACTTCGAGCCCACCACTCGTATTTTACACAAGTTTTTTTTTTTCTTGTACAATATTGTCCGGTTGTGAGAGTTTGTGTAGCCGTTTTCTCTCCATAAGGTTTACTACATCATACGAGACATAAACTTAAGACATCTTCGTCTATCTATAGCTGTTTCTTGTTCTTTATTCCTCGCAAAATCGTCCTTTCATAGTGACTACCACATCGATGACATATTGTTAGATTTATTATTACATCATTACTGGAAAAAAAATATAGCAACAAAAAGCTAAACGGTTTTACAGACATAGCAAAACCGGTTCCTATTTTGTAAACATGCATTACAGTCATGGTGATCAAAATATTTCACGAGAATAAAGCCGTAAAGGCTTTTGTAATTTCTGCATACAATAAATGTATCAGTAAGGGATGACTGCGGTTTTATTCTTTGTTCAAATTGTTGAGTATGGTCAGACGAATAAAGCCATATTTTTAAATATCTCCTTATATATGGTATTTCAGGGTCTGAAAAAAATTACACTTATGTATTCGGCATCGGAGATGACGTTTCTGCAATAACAATAAAAAAGCCGTAATAGCACTTTACGGGTTTATTCTGCGGGGGGTGCGATATGGTTATGAAATTGGAAATACACGAAAATGTTTAATGGTTGTAATCTAAAAGGATTCAATGTTATTGCATTAGTTGAATGAAACGTGATAAAACTCGAGCAGACACCCACGTGCACAGAAAACACAAGCAAGTTTCGACGCGAGTTTGCCATAGACAACTAGAGTTTGCCGAAATGCTGACGCTATAGGACCGCGAGCTTCTCAGTTCCAAAAGGTATTATCCCATTCTGATCCCGCACGGATTATACCTATAGGTCCAAGTGCCTACCCCATTATTGTGCTAGACCAGCAAATGTTCCCGCCATGTTATACTTTGTATTTTGAGTTTGTCGCTTCTTGTAAATTAATTAAATATCACTCGCAGATGCAACCGATTATGTAAATATTGCGCACGGTGTACATATCGGGATGTAGCTCTCAGCTTCGGGAGCATTTATCGGAAATATCTTGCCTAGATAGATGCTGGCTAGTACGTATTTAAACTACGCAAGTAAGTCTGTTCACAATATTATACAAGTAGTACTATATAAATAAGTCCGTCAAAGCCGGGTATCTTGCGATACGTCGATGGGCTGCCAAAGTGGCACGAAAAACCCGGATGAAGAAAGCCCGGTACCTACAAGAATGAGGGTGCATCAGAGAAGAGACAGAATCGCAACAGTGAGTGGATGAAGAACGAACGTTTTATAACATCTATTCGAAAAGAACGTAGTTCGTTCCGCGCAAACAGGGACTAAAACAGCTTTTTAATCTAAAAATTAATACGTAAGAAATGTTTTTTTTTTGTTTACTTACTTTAATAAAAAAAAAGTGTTTCTTTTTCAAGTAGTGAGAAAGAAAGTTTTATAATATTAAATCCACAGAACATTGCTAGCGGACGCCAAAATTTTATTATTCGACTCACTCATTTTCTCACAGAGGGTGATAAAAAAATAAAGTGTTCACCCTGTGCTCAGGATTCAGGTTTTAGTCCCTCAGGTAACAATCTACTTTACTTCGGTCTATCTTGCACAGCTGGTTCGAGGCAGTTCCAATCAAGACCGACATTCCGAGCCTCATTTATCTCAAAGAGAGTTTTTTTTTTATAAATCTTTAATCTGGACCCCACAAGATGGGCACCGGTGCCGCGGCAGACCGAGGCGGAGATGGCGGGACGACCTCACAACCTTTTTGCCGGGGTGGCAAGAGGCAGCCGAGGATAGAGAGGAGTGGAAGAAAAAAGGGGAGGCCTTTGCCCAGCAATGGGACACTATGGAGGCTACATAAAAAAAAAAACTTTAATACTAAGACGAAGTAAAGCCTCCGATGCAAACATCTGACTGACGGGTGGCAGGCAGCATGCACGTAAACACGAGCTCTGTGGTACCTAGATACACTGTACGGTAGGCGCAATGCTAGGAAAACCCATGGTAGCTCTTACCACGCACGTCACAAGCACGTCGCCGTCTATACACAGTGTACATAGTTGCTCGGCGGAACACTGGCGTGTCAAGCTTCAATATTGCCGCTGAAGGGACGGATTCATAGGAGCGATTTTGAGGCTAAATCAACTAAAGTATAAAAAATTAAAAAAAAACAGCCTCATAAAAGCCGTTAAGAACGAGCTACTATTTTAGGTCTAATAAAAAAAATACAGGGTGTCCCAAAAATAGTGTCAAGCGGAAGTCCAGAGATAGAGCACCCCTAGGGGTACCCAAATCACCCCCATGTATGTTCAGCGATTTTTGACGTTTAGAAGTTATGAGGCTTTTAAGATTTTTTTGAAAAGAATTACCTAGCGTTGGTTTTTATTTTTTAATTTTTTGTTGTATTTAACTTTTTAAATTTTTATTTTTTTTATTGTGGTCTTAAATAACTAGTCTATCACCAGAAAAATTATGATCATCTTTAAATTTGCAAAAGATAACGAAATTTTGATCCAAAGTTCAAAAATGCCGTTTTAGGGAAAATATCATCGAATAAGTTAGTATGGGGAGAAAAAAAGTAGGGACCTGTTTTTATTGATTTCAAAAACTTTCCTACAACCTGAATCTTCAGAATAGTACAAAAAATCTGTCACTTTATGGGCCTTTTATTCGAGTAATTTCAGATTTGTAATAAAGAAAGTATCATAAAATACTATTTCCTCACCAAAAATGTAAGAAAGTTTTGCAACGTGTTACAACTCTTTTTACAGGGTGTAACCTGCTGGTCAACATAATGACAAATCTGCAAAAAAAGTTGAAAAACACAACTTTTTTTTATAACCTCAAAATTGTAAAATTTTCAAAACTTTTTTGTTTTTGGATTTAGCTCCAATTAAAAAATTTGGTAGTTTGCTTAGCTGTATTTTAATAGCTTCAGGCTGTTAAAACATAGTGAAAGTCTATGGAAACAGTATTTTAAAAATACTTTTCTCCCGTCACAGCGCTTACATTTTAATTATTTAAAAATCAACGGAACGTCATAGAGCTAAAAAAATGTTTTGGTTGCGATCCCTATCATCAGGTACCATGACCCTGTAAAAAGAGTTAGCATCTTTTGTAACACCTTGTATAAATGAATTAAAATCGAATTCTTAACTACTTTTTCCGATGTTACCATAGGTACAAGCCGCCATTTTCATATCGTTTCTTTATTGAAACGCCTAAAGTCAATTTACGTCAACCAGGGTTAGCCAGTTAACTTTGAGTTAACGTCAATAATTGTAAGGAAATGTCAAATGAACTCAGAGCTAGTTGGCTAACCCTGACTGACGCAAGTCAGTCTACCACGATCACGATACGTCTCAAAACTAGACCCAAGTATGAATTCAGGCCTCAAAGACAGCGCATCAGTGGTGTCCTGATTGAAATTCTTGGCGGGGACTTTGTCGTTCCATAACAATGGTATCATTGAAATACCTGTCGCAAACCAGCCACTGCTTATGAAAATACACCTGGAAAGGGTGAGGTTTGCTATAGCTTAGCGGCTACCTGGTACATACCTAGTCAGTAAAATAAATGAGATGACGTAGGCTTTTAAACCCTGACCACCTTTATAAGCCTACATCCATACAACTTACATTTTTGTACATTAAATACATTTTCATAGATTATCTATCTATCAGGTAATGGTCAAGGCGCAATAGCGCCGCTAATGAAGAAAAAAAATCATATCTTCTATTCGGATACATTTTTTTCTAAAAACGAGCTATTCAATGAGAATCCCTAGACTTATCTATTTTTAGGACCTAAGGCCTAGATTCCAGATCCTAGAATCTACGAATAAATCCCGCAAAAGAAAGAAGCGGTATAAATCGGCCACTTTTGCCGGTGGCCGATTTATTTGTAGGTTCTAGGATCTGGAATCTAAAACTTAGTGTTGTGCCCAATCTTTACGCTTCAAGGACTTAAAGGCCCAAACCCAGGCACAATGCGCCGCTAGTGGAAAAAAAAAACGTATCTTCTTTTTGGATGCGTTTTTACTAAAAACTTCATTAGGTTTTCAACGCGAGGCTTAATTATTTTTAGGACCTAAGGCTTAGATTCCAGATCCTAGAACCTACGAATAAAATATTTTATCGGAAAAAGTTCCCACATTTTTTTTCCATTGGCGGCGCTAGTTGTGCCTAGGTTTTCACCTTAAACGTAGTATTGTGCCCAATCAAGCGCTTCATCGATTAAATCATGGTAAAAAGCCGTAGCTGGCTGTGACGCTTACCTACGGAAACTTGTAATAATTATTTGAACTTATGGCAAAAATTCAAGTAGCGTTCTAGCTTGTTAATATTTTTCATCAAAATTAATAAGTGAGCGATTTATCTCCCCCAATTATGGAGTGAGCAATTAGAATGCTTTGTTGAACGCCGAAAATGCGAAAAGAAATTTCTTAAGACGAAAATGTTTTTTTATAACTCGAGGAGGAAAGAAAGAAAACATATTTGTTATTTCGTCAGATCGTTTAGGAAATTAAACAGCAACAGAAGGCTGGAAGTTTAAGAAACATGATCCTATTCGAAATCCAGGGGGCCTTAAACTTTGTCCCTAAAATGAAATGCTCGAAGGCTACCTTCTGCTATTTCCAAGCGATAAAAGAGATTACACAAAATTTGAAACTTTGCGCTAACAGGGAAACAGGTCTTAGTGTAAAATTAATACCTATACAGGGTGGATTTTTGAGACGAAGCACTAAGAGCAGGTACCCTAACCGATAAAGTTACGGGAAAACGTTCTTAGGAGACCATCCATAACTTTTTAAGATATCAGACAAATTATTTTTTTTTTCTATCGACCCTAAATTGACATGAAGAAAAAAACTCCATTATTTTTTTAATCGATCCTATTTCGTGTAGGGATCGAAATTTAAGACTCTATGGAGCCAACTGAGGTTTGTGTACTAAAAATTTCAGAAATCGCGAAAAACTTCTCACATACATTTTGTACGGGGGTTAATTGGCTTCTTATATTCGATTGTCATCAATTTTTTTTTGTAGGTGTTTTAGCTTTTTTTCGCTGACTGTATCTGGGGGCACGGCAGTGCCCCCACCAAGTCGAGCTAAATAGCGGCACGGCCGTACCATACTTTTCTCGAAGCAGTTCAGGCCATTTTCGACCCCCCTATAACTTCGTTTCGGATAAAACTAGAAGCCTGAATTTTCTGTAACCAAGAAAGCATTGTATAAACACGGAATATTTAAAATTTCATTCAATTTGAACCAGTAGTTTAAGAATTATAACTAGTCAAAGTTTCGTATTTTGTCACTCACTCACTCACTGATTGATCATCAAAACTCTAAGGCACTTCTAGCATACATAGAAGCTTCAAATTTAGAATACAATTAGTATTTAGTATATAAATCAAGGAAAAACTAAAATATTTTGCAATTTCAGTCCAGGTTTCTAGGTACAATAACTGCATATATAACTTTGTATTCCCATATAAATATATGGGATTACAAAGTTTTATTTGCATACATGTACAATGCAAATGTAACTATATATTTATATGGGAATACAAAGTTTAATTTGCATACATGTACCCACGACAATACGACAGAGTGTACAAACGTAACCGAGTAGAGTGGTATGGTGTAAGGGTCGACGTGCTGTCTTGTGTACAATGCAAATGTAAGTTTGTAATCCTATAATGGAAAATTATGTTCAAAGGTAACTTGTACAATGGTCAACGAGCTTGGTCCGGTCAAAACTAAATTTGAAATTATTGATAGAGCTTATGTTCATCGCGAACAGTTTCCCATATGTATAGCCTATGCTATAATTATACATAAAAGTCAGGGCCATATCAAAATTAAACATCTTTTATGTTTTAAATCAATAGATTGACTTGGTCATCGCATGAAAACACAAGTAATACAAATTATGTTAAATTAGATTATTTAATGCGATTGCCAAGTCAATCTAATTATTTAAAACATAAAAGATGTTTAATTTTGATATGGTCACTATAAGATGTTGTTAGGTTAGCTAATTACGTAATAAATTACTCAAGACAGAAGGACCCTTAAAAAGTAGGGACTGAATAAATTAACCGACTTGGTATTACATGGATCTCAATACTTTTTACGGTAGAAGAACTGAGCAGCGAGGCTTGGTTTTTTTTACAAGTTTTGTTTTTGATGGGATATTTTTTTCTAAAATCTGTGAATGCAGTTCATAGTATCTGAAAAGGTTTTGGATGGTCTCGTAGGAAAGTTTTCCTGTAACTATAACGGTTAAGGTACCTGTCCATACAAAATCTGAAAAATCCACCCTGTATAGGTACCGGTTTAATAGTTGCGTGCTAACTTTACGTCCAAGTCATTCATTATTTGGAGACTCAACTTGGTCGTGATGTAAGTTGGTTCTCGTCACTAATGCAGTTTTTCGATTGAAACCATTCTGAAATTGATAATTTTCTACAAGCAACGTTTAATGTCTAGTTTAATTAATATATCTTTGAGGGTTACCGCTCTCAGGTTTGCCGTTAGGGGCGCTAGTGTAGTGAGAGGTCAAATTACACTGGGCAATTACATGGGCTACGTGGATTCATTATAATTTTAGAATAATGTTCTGAATATTATGCGACTGCAAAGTTTTTGTCCCGCTACTAACTTACTGCTTTGAAACAGTTTTATCTTTCGGAAAATTGTGTTATTTTTTTTTTACCAAAACGGGGCTTGCTTGATTCATTTTATTAGTATAGTTTTAAGGTGGGTATAAAGTATGAATTTAATGTACTTAAGTAAGCATTTTTTTACGTACTAACTTTAAGAAATATCTAACTTTAAGAGCTATATTTCATGGCCTTTCTTGACAGTGACGCCAACTGAGCACAAAAATTTTTTGGTAGCTCTCATTCTGAAAGCTACCAAAAAAGTTTATGACTATAATTGTAAGATTACCGGAATAAACCGATCCAAAATATTTTTTTTCCTGCAACTAGTTGATTCCATTGAATTTGGTCACGATATTAAAGACCTCTGAAAATAAGGTCCACAGCAGATGTTCTTCTTTCTCTAGAGAATTATTTTTTTTTGTTTGTGCACACGCATGTATCGAAGGAAATTGTTCCTTTCCTTTGATGTTTTCTTTTTTCAATACTAACGTATTTACATACTCGAGTATTAGCTTTGTACAGTCGGCCACAGTCTCAGATACCCCTTTTTGTTCGATTGGCGCCCTTATGCCGCGCGCGGTAAGAGCTGCCATGGGGTATCTGAGATTGTGGCCGACCGTATGTTTTATCTGATTTATGATTGCCTTCTATTGTAACCGGACGGCGCACAAAAGTTCACATAAAACGGGCACACGTTTCTCGGAAAAACTTTGAGCTGCGCTGGATTAAGCAAACAACCATTAAGGCGGCTCCGAACGATGGCTCTGTTGACCGGGACATATCCTCTAACGTGCCTAATTGTGCAAACATTTGCCCCCCTTAATCACGGAAATAGCCAGCGATAAAACAAAGACGGTTGCCAAGTAGCTTGTTAAGAAATACCTCCTGAGTTAACCTGGCAGTGTAAAGTAATGGTGGAGAAGAAGAAAAACCGGCTAAGTGCGAGTAGGACTCGCGCGCCGAGGGTCCACACTTGAGGGTATAAAGCCCTTTCATACTATACCCCACATTATACGTCATCGGGCTTTAAAATTTGGACCCCCATTTCTTGTTTAGGTGATCCTATATAGTGGTACCGTTTTTCCTTTTGCGGTCCGGAACACTAAAAATCGACCTAACATAGCCCTGTTCTTGAAATAATTACGTAACCCGGTCATCCCCTCATTTATTATAAAAATTGTCTATGTATTCGCAAAACTCATGCTTTGAGATACCGTCCTCACTCCTCATAGCTTTTCTAAAAATTTTACAAATTGCACATCTCAGTTTTAGATTTCTTCTGTATCTACTCTACTAAAACTTTACTATGGCTGACTACATACATTACATTATTACTACATACAATATTACGAAATTCCATGCAATTTATTTTTATTTCCAGCCATCTACAAATGGCGTAATTTTGTTATGTTCAATTATATTTTGTACCTGAACAGCTACCAGGAGTGCTTACTGTCACTGTCACTGAAAGTGATAAGTTGGATAAACAACCTTACTACTATAGTATTAGGATACATGACGGACGTCCGGCAGACGTCCGGCACAGCTTTTTCGCACTCGTGGTAGCTACTCTGTTTCGTGCTCTTCATCTTTCGTGGAAGCTCATTGAAATTTCCCTATGATTTGATTCTAGAGACGACAAATTGCATTTTCCTTTGCCTCTTGTGGTATTATAAATAAGTACATTGAGCTTTTACTTTGAGGGCTTAAGTCATGATGCTTTGTCATTATATTAGGGTTTTTATCATTCAGGTATTCAGCTTACGTGCTGGGCAAGTCTCCGGCAATGTCCCAAGTACAGTAGCGTCCGAGTGGTTGTTTCTCCTATCTAGTTTGAGTAGAGATGCCACTGGACGCTGTAGGTATACAAGGTGTTACAAAAGTACCTAACTCTTTTTGCAGGGTAATAGCACCCGGTGATAGGGATCACAACCTAAATATTTTTTTGCTCTATGACGTTCCGTTGATTTTTAAATTAATAAAATGTGAACGCTGTGGCGGAAGAAAAGTATTTTTTCAATATTGTTTTCATTGACTTTCACAATGTTTTGACAACTCAAAGCTATGTAAATGCACCTACACACACAAACATATTTTAAAATTTGACCTAATACCAATAACAAAAAATTTATGATATTTTTTCAATTTTGAGGTTATAAAATAAAAATTGTTTTTTTGAACTTTTTTTTACAGATTTGACATCCTGTTGACCACTAGGTTACACCCTGTAAAAAGAGTTAGGATGTTTTGTAACACGTTGTATGTCCCTAGGAGTAAATGCTTAAGTTTTCACTATCTCAATTTTAAAAAGTCTATCTAAAAAAAAGGTTGTTTATTTAGATAAGAGCTCTTTACCCGTAAATAAACCAGTTTTACTACTGTGCGGATTTTTTTTTTTACAGAATAATCACACTGGTCTATAAAGGAGGAGGCCTTTTCTCAGCAGTGGGACACCCTGTAGGGTCACAAAACCTAACATATTTTTAGTTTGGAAGTATACCTTTTATTTAATTTTCTAAAGGACGTTGCCACTTCGCGAAATCTATTGTGAAAGCATAACAATTTGTTTAAAACCGACTCACATGCAACCTTTTAACAGTAGAGTACATTTAGAGCTACAATAGGACCAGATATTGGAACGAAGCAATAACATGCAGATTCTACGAGGAGGTATTTAAATAGAGAAATGTTCGCCTGGTTTATTCCCAAGAGAGCTCTTTGGTAGGGATACGCTCTAAATATTTGAGTAGGTCGCCGATCGTTTCGTTCATCGATATACCTAATATTTCTATCTCACAACTCATTTCAAAATTGAGTGTTGAGTGAACGAAATTACAAGTTCCTTGACTCAATATCCTTTCATTGGTATTGAATTTCAATTCTCATTCGTTCTGATAGCGTTTGTGGTTAAAACAATAGACACTTCCAGTCTAAAGACCGAATTAAAAAAAGAAAAAAAAAAATGCAGTTTTTTATTCATGGAATCACGATCTTAAAACTTAACCTAACTGAACCCGACAGAATTTTAAGGACCTTTTTTTTACTTTCTCTTTGCTAAAGCATTAATACTCGCAAAGGAATCGATGTGTGTGATGTGAGCTGGATATTAAAGATCTGAGTGATATGAGCCGTATCTTTACAATGATATAGCTCATTTCCACGTATCTCTCGCCCATGTCTACCTCTGAGTTCCCATGTGAGCTCAAGAATGTCCTCAGTATTATAGTCAGCTTGAATTTAGACGCTTCGACAATGTTAGTGGCAAACGGAGCAATGCCGCCAGCATTCTGTGTTCCCTTTAGGGTGGTTTAAGTGTGTCTTGCAACTTTACTAAGGGTGGCTTATAATAGTCGTCGACTTAAGATCGAACTCAAGTAGGTGATCTCAGAAAAGTCAAATGCTAATGTCAAGCCTTGGCTAATGTCAATGTCAATCAGAACATAGTGTCTATTAATATGCTGACAGCTACTCAAGTTTGACATTAATCAAGGCTTGATATTAGCATTTGACTTTTCTGAGTTCACCTATTTAAGATCGAGCTCAAGTGGGTGATCTCAGACGACTAATTAATATCACCTTTAGATGCCGACTCTTTGATTCCACGTTTCCACGATTCCACTGCAAAACCTTTCTTGGGAAATAACACAATAGGAATGTGATAAAAAAGTGACTGAAAACTGAAATAGTGAATGTTTTGCAATATTTGACATTACTTATGTCAAATAGTTGTTGTCTCGCTACTAACTACTGCTTAGAAACAGCTTTATTTTTCAGAAAATTATGTTCTATTTTTTTTTTCGAACAAAACGGAGCTTGCTTGATGTGTTTTATTAGTACAATTTTATTTTAAGGTAGGATTGAATATGATTGTAATGTAAGTATTTATTTTTACTTACTAACTTTAAGAAATATCTAACTTTAAAAGCCTTACTCGACAGTGGCGCCAACTAGTGACCACTAAAACGGTAGCCCTCATTGTAATAGATGTAAATTGGTACGGTCGGCCACAGTCACAGATACCCCATGGCAGCTCTTATCGCGCACGGCATAAGGGCGCCAATCGAACAAAAAGGGGTATCCTAGCGTGTGGCAGACTGTACGTAGCTATCGGTAAGGAGCACGCCGCCGTTTGGTCTATCTCTATTCCCATTTTTGGTTGCGTAAACATATTCAATATTCATTTATTCCGGACTTCGGAGTCGAGGTACTCGCCCTCATTTAAATAAGTTCCTGGAATTCCACTCATTTCCTCACTTTTTAGGGTTTTCTTTTGGCCCACAATACCCAAGTAACATTTCATTTGGGCCTAGGTTGTAAAAATTGCCTTTAGGTTTTAGAAGGGTTGTACAAAGGTTAATGATTTGCTAGTTGGTTAAATTTAGTATTTGAGAATGATTACTAAGTCCTAAAACTAATAGTTTATTGTTAAAACCTTGAAGTTGCTGACAAGAGTTAACGTTAACGTTATTATGACTTGTGTTTCAAGAGCTTACAGCCTCAGGATCTTATAGTTGTCGTAAGCTACTGATAAGGTTCTGGAAAGGCTGTCATTTAACTTATGTGTGATCTAAAGGTTAAATTTTTAACCTTGATATTACCATAAGGTTTTGAAAAGTTGAAATTGCTTATAAGTAGTTTCTAAAACCTACCTACAACTTTGAGGTTAGATCAGAGTTGTCTAGGCAAACAAATTAGGACTGTGTGGTGAAAAACAAAACCAATAAGCTGTTGTTTTGCGCTGAAGGCATGATTCAATTCCTACAGGAATATTTTAAAGCTTGAGAGGCATCCTCAAAACCCGACAGTTGTCTCCGCGACTTCAAATAATAGGTATACATTGTAAGCATTACGCGTCTTGAAAAATGAACCGACACAGGGTGATACAAAAAAAGGAGTGGAAATTTTAAGCGTAAAGTGCGTAAAAATGTTATGAATGATTAAT
This sequence comes from Zelleria hepariella, assembly GCA_949319315.1. Taxonomy (NCBI): domain Eukaryota; kingdom Metazoa; phylum Arthropoda; class Insecta; order Lepidoptera; family Yponomeutidae; genus Zelleria; species Zelleria hepariella. Next base: position 3,075,271 of record OX439392.1, on the reverse strand, counting down.
ACAACGGTAAGTTTTATTATTTTTATTATTTACTAGTTGTAAACTTCTGTTCTCTGTAAACTTCGTATCAGTTCGATTTCGCTATTTATTTTTTTGTAATTTTCAGCTGTTCCTTTAAATCGATGAAGCCATTTTTTTTCATTTAGTGACACTAATGGAAAGCTGGGTATTCAAGATAATAAGTACACATTAAATTAATATGTATTTTTTTAAATGAAATAGATGTTTTGGTGAAGGTTTTTTTGGAAAGTATTAAAACATTTTTCACACTAAAAAAAATACAAATACCAATTTTTACAGAATGTATGTGTAATAATGGAGGATACGACAACAAAATAATAATAATGAAAAATAAGGGAGGACCATATACCACAAACATGTTTTTATACTTTTAGAATACCACCCTTAGGCCCGGTTTCTGAATTGAGAATTTCACTAACCAAATGCTTAGGTATCGTTCTGTTACTGCAGATGTCACACAAGAGAATGTGACAGAACGATACTTAAGCATTTGGTTAGTGAAATTCTCAACTCAGAAACCGGGCCTTAGGGTGGTATTCATGAACGATACTTAAACTGAGATCCAAATTGAACTCAGTTTAAACTTAGTTTAAAGTGAGCTCAATTTTGAACTTACTTTAAACTGAGTTCAAAATTCTAGGGTCGGCAGACTTAACCACATAAGTCCTATACAATTTCTATAGGACTTATGTGGTTATGTCCGCCGACCCTAGAATTGATCTATGTTAAAACTTAGTTTAGTGAGATCAATTTTGAACTTACTTTAAACTGAGTTCTAAATTGATATTATTATTATTCGAATAGAATCGAATCCAACGGAATCTAATCGAATCGAATCGAATCGAATGTAATCGAATCGAATCGAATCGAATGTAATCGAATCGAATCGAATCGAATCGAAACGGATAGAATCGAATCGAATCAGATATTGCTAGATTCATACTGATTCAAGTATCAAAATTTTAACTGCTCATATCTCCGAAACGGCTAATGCTAGACCCATGTTTATGGTACTCTAAAAAAAGGACTTGACGAGCTTTATCTGATGAAAGCAACAAAAATAATAAAAAGTTATTAAAAATTTATAAAAAATAAGTATCAAAACTTTAACTGCCTATAACTCCTAAACGGCTAATGCTAGACCCATGTTTATGGTACTCTGAAAAAAGGGCATGACGAGCTCTACCTGATAAAAGAAAAAAATAAAAATAAAAAAGAAGTATCAAAACTTTAACTACCCATATCTCCTAAACGGCTAATGCTAGACCCATTTTTATGGTACTCAAAAAAAGGGTTCGACGAGCTCTACCTGATGAAAGCAACAAAAATAATAAAATGTTATTAACTAGTGGTTCGCCCCGAACTTTGAACTCGCGACCCCATATCTCAGCAACCCCTCGACCGATTTGGCTCATGTTTGAACTTAAAAATTCTCTTTACCTTATTTACCTGCCCACCTGACGATCCGACTAAATTTACTCAAGTTATCGTCGAACGAACATTCATACATACATACATACATCGATTGAATTGGATTTGATTTGATTTGATATTGATTTAATTCGATTCTATGCGACTCGAATCGAATCAATTTAAATTAAATTACTAATTTGGGTCTAGCATTGGCCGTTTAGGAGATACTAGTGGTTCGCCCCGAACTTTGAACTCGCGACCCTCTATCTCAGTAACCCCTCGACCGATTTGCCTCATTTACCCGCCTACCAAATTTCATGACGATCCGACTACATTTACTCAAGTTATCGTCGAACGAACATTCATACATACATACATACAAACGCCGGATTGTTCCAGTAGACTCGGAGAACTTCGCTCGCTCGTTCAAATATGGGCAGTTAAAGTTTTGATACTTCTTTTTTATTGAACGAGTGAGCGAAGCGAGCGAAGTTCTCCGAGTCTACTGGAACAATCCGGCGTTTGCATGTTTGTATTTATGTATGTATGTTTGTATGTATGTTCGTTCGACGATAACTTGAGTAAATTCGGTCGGATCATTATGAAATTTGGTAGGCGGGTAAATGAAATTAAAAGAATTTTTAAGTTCGAACATGAGCCAAATCGGTCGAGGGGATGCCGAGGGTTGTTAAGTTTATATGGGGTCGCGAGTTCACAGTTCGGGGCGAACTACTAGTTATTTTTGTTTCTTTCATCAGGTAGAGCTCGTCGAGCCCCTTTTTTAGAGTACTATGAACATGGGTCTAGCGTTAGCCGTTTAGGAGATATGGGCAGTTAAAGTTTTGATACATCTTTTTATTATTTTTGTTGCGTTCATCAGGTAGAGCTCGTTGAACCCTTTTTTTGAGTACCATAAACATGGGTCTAGCATTAGCCGTTTAGGAGATATAGGCAGTTAAAGTTTTGATACTTGAATCAGTACACACGACAGCACGTCGACCCTTACACGCTAGCACTTTGCTCGGTTACGTTACGGGCGATTTTACAACAACTGACGTGTTGTCGTGTGTACTATGAATCTAGCAATAGCCGATTCGATTCGATTCGATTCGTTTCGTTTCGATTCGATTCGATTCGATTCGATTCGATTCGACTCGTTTTGTTTCGTTTCGTTTCGATTCGATTCGATTCGATTCGATTCGATTTGATTCGATTCGATTCGAATAATAATAATATCAATTTTGAACTCAGTAATACCAGTTGGTTAAAGTAACTTCAAAATTGATCTCACTAAACTAAATATAAACAGAGATCAATTTTGAACTCAGTTTAAAGTTAGTTCAAAATTGATCTCACTTTATACTAAGTTTAAACAGAGTTCAATTTTGATCTCAGTTTATGACCACCCTTAGAGCAGCCTGTAGCTGTTTGTTGAACGAAGGTCAAACGCATGTCCCCTTACAACCAAAACTTAAAAGCAACAAATTTAGCTCAGTGGTGGTTTTCGCAACTGGTAAGTCTTGGACAACTCCTGGTAATAACCTTGAAGCGTTGAAAACAGCCTTGTCGTTTGAGGTAGCTCCGCGAGATTACCTTCAGCTCTTATTTTGGAAAATCTTAAGAGCTCTTAGCTGTTACAGTTCTGAAAAGGAAAAACATAATACTTTCAAGTAATTTCCTAACGTCAGCCATATTTAATATTAAAAAATGAAAAAAAAAACGAAACAAAACCAATATTTTAATTAAATAAAGCGTAATCAAATACCATGTGCTACACGATTTATAATATATATTTTTCATATGAATAGTAGTTTGATTTCTGATGTGACTTACCACCGATCACCAATTTATTTTATTTTATTTTATTAAAAAATATCCGAAATGTTTAACTTATGAAAGGCCCGTCTTGTATACAGCACTATTATCGTAAAGTTTCACGATAAAGTGCCAATCGCACTATATTTTGATTATTTCCTGACTTTACCAAGCTACTTATTATTTTTATAAACACTTTGCTTATCTAGCCATTTTGAAAGATGGCCGAACGAAAAAGGAATGACGCCATTGTAAATAAGTATTTGAATCTGTGTAAAAAATCTTAAACAGAAGCTATTTAAAACTTGTAAGTCCTGGAAAGGTATTTATTCATATCCATCAAAAAGGTTCTAAGTTGTCATAGAGTTACATCCAAGACTAATTTAGAACTTATAAGTTGTCTTGCAAGGTTATAATAACGTTAAATTAAGGTTGTGAAGGTTATATTTAGGTTCTATGCAAGTATTGGAAAGGTTCTGGATTTGAGCTATAGGTTGTGCTGTAGCTCTCAGAAAGGTTCTAAAACCGGGGCCCTTTTGGCACTCAGAAGGTAATTACAAGGTTAATATAACTTTATTGAGAGTTATAAGACTTACGAGCAGATTTCCATACAAAGGTTCTAGAACCTGTTCAAAACCTTTCTACAACCTAAAATGTTACTTGGGTATTATGTATACCGAGCCGAGACCAGTAATAAGGCGAAAATTCACAAAGGTAAACTCTGATTTTTAATTCCGTAGAATTCTGACAGCTGCCATTTTTTGACATGTCAGAGATTACAAACATTTTTGGCCGGGCACATTTTTCAATTTCAATACGAGTCTGAACATCTGAGTTATTTGTCAGTGAATGTACCCATTTTTATTAAGTCCGAGCTCAAAATTATAAGGGGATTTACGGCGAGTGATAATTACGTCCCTTTTCATCACAAAAAGTAAAAAAGTACAATGAAATTAAACCTTTTTTTATTAAAATCTCTAATCATCCTGAATACTAATATCACTATCACACTAATGAAAATCAATCAATGTGACGGACGCGGCGTGACAGCATACTTTATTTTTTTAAAGGTTTGGTAAACCTGAATTCGTATGGGAGTGTTTCCAGCTAAAGATTGAAATAAAGTAATTAAAATTAATTCGATATAATAATATTGTTCGTGATATTGAACTGTTTGGTACTTTTGTACTATTTACTTGAGTAAGTAAATATTAAGTTTTATCTTTTTCTAGGTAAAATATTTAAAAAATCTATCATTTTATTTTTTATTGTCCTCAAATGGGTCAAATTTTTCCCTTTTTTGGTAGAGTGCTTTTCTAGTAGCAACCCTTATGAATGTCAGGATTCTACGGAATAAAAAATCAGAGTTTAGTTGTTACTACGCGCCTGCGTAACATATTTTTCATGGAAAGCCCGTATCCTAAAGTAACAAAGCAAAATAGCAAGATTTAACGATTTGATTTTGTTAAGAAAGCGTTTCTGGCGTTGTCAATTAATTTACCTTATCGAATAAAAATAACAATAATGTTGGCCAAGTTATGTTAAAACATTTTTTCACCAAGTTATGTTAAAAGATTCAAAAGGATTCGTTTGAGTCGATGGATTTATTATTTTTGGAATAAAATATACTATAGCTCACAAGATAAGATATTTTTTAAATATTTTTTTTAATTCAAAACCATGAATAATAATTTACAATTGGTAAATAAAAAACAACGGTTTCGCCAATTGAGCTACATAACATGTTTCCAGCGGTATCCACAGTACATCATCTGTGTTGTGGAGGCCTAGTTATTTAGATTTAACAGATCCAGAGATTTGGGCGCAATAGTTTTAGATAGTAGGTTAATGTAAGGGTGATACAATGTAATTTTTGACAAAATGCATAAAAATGAGATACGTAGCGCCCTTATACCTATCGCCAATTAATCGATTAAGAGTGGCTATAGTCCAACTAGGCTGTGACCGTACATTGACAAGCGAGATATCGATACCAAAGCAGCGCTGAAAATGCTAGTGGGAGGTTCTACAACTTAGTGGTAACGAGAATTAGTCGTGAACTCGTGACACGATATAGGAATAGCATAAATATCTACAGGGTGCACTCTAAGTCAATAGCGGAACTTTAAGTAGGCTGTCTACTGATCACTACAAACAACTTTTACCAGGTGGCGAAAAAAATGGAGCGAGAAAAATATCAGCTGTTCCATACAAAAGGTCGACTCAGTACGGCGCCAAATGTATGAAACAGCTGATATTTTTTTCGCTCCATTTTTTTCGCCACCCAGTACAAGTTGTTTGTATTGATTAGTAGACAGCCTACTTAAAGTTTCGCTATCGACTTAGAGTGCACCCTGTAGATTATGATTCTCTTTGATCTAACTTTACATAACAAACGTCTGTTAGGAAACACTTTGCTCCTTTCGTAAAAAGACGTTTCAGACAAAAAGGTCTTCACTTAGAGTTCCTAAATAAACAAAGACACAAGAGTAAATAAAAGAAAAATTCCATCAGAGGGGAAAAATCGGACGAGGACTTGTTGGATTAGCCTAATTGGGTTCCGTTGTTAATAACGTAGGTATTAGTAATTACTACAGGGTGCACTCTAAGTCTATAGCGGAACTTTAAGTGGGCTATCTACTGATCAATACAAACAAACAACAAACAACAATACAAACAACTAGGTGGCGAAAAAAATGGAGTGAGAAAAATATCAGCTGTTCCATACAAAAGGTCGACTCAGTACTGCGCCAAATGTATGAAACAGCAGATTTTTTTTTCGCTCTATTTTTGACGCCACCAAGTACAAGTTGTTTGTATTGATTAGTAGACAGCCTTCTTAAAGTTCCGCTATCGACTTAGAGTGCACCATGTAGATAGTATCTTAGGTGTATGGGTGATTTGAGGTGAGGTGTATGGGTATGACCTACCGTCAACGTCAAACAGGTTTATTATGGCAGATTGACATAATAATATTGTGGCTTACTTTGCTTGTTCCTCCACAATGCATCAGTACGTATTTTTGTGGAATCCATCAAAATTAAATGGCTATTAAATCTAAATATTGTCCAAATTTCGAAGGTGAAGGTGACCGACGCTGTATAAATCATTACATTACGTAGAAGAAAAGGCCTAAGTTTTCTCATGTTATAAATTAATACTAAACATCTAAAATACCCCCGACATTTTAGCTTAAAATTTTAGTTGAATTTAATCTCATAAATGGCTAAACCGATTTTGATACAACATAATCTAAGAACACTCGCTAGAAAACATGCTTTCAAATAAATAAAAAACGCATCCAAATCGGTTCACCCGTTTAACTACTACGATGCCACAAACAGAAACACACACATAGCGGTCAAACTTATAACGCCCCCCTTTTTTGGTGGGAGCTTAAAAAGACCTTCAATCTCAATCTATATTTTTTTTCTCATACCGAAGACGGAACCCTAAACTTCGAATAGAGCGAGAGAAAACAGTCTAAACGTCCAATTACAGCTGGAAACGTGAATGTCATCATAATCTTGTCCCAAAAGGAGGACTAAGCAGTAAAGAAACAAAATGAAATCACTGTGTATTCTATTAAAGGTCCTTTGCGAAGAGATATGCTTTGACGATTTTGGAAAATATAAGGTGTTACAAAAGATCCTAACTCTTTTTACAGAGTAATAGAACCCGGTGATAGGAAACCACCAGTGTGTGCCAGAGTAATATCTTCTTCTTCGTCGTTGCACTCTTGTCAGAGCGGTGGTGATCCACATGTGGTATCATCATCAGTGGCTGATGTTGCGCGCCTTATTACGATGTCTCGCCAATTCTGTCGGTCAGAGGTTTCTCGGGTGTATTGACACAGTGTTTTGCCCACAATGGTCTAGATTTGGTCAGTCCATCGCATCGGAGGTTTTCCCCGAGTTCTAGTGCCCTCTACCCTTTCCTGCTTTACAATGCGCTCAATGGAGTTGTTGTCTTGTCGGGATATAGAGTAATATATTATGGCCACCATAATTTGAACATTATTGCTTCCGAATAGAGTCCAAAACCAATGAAACATTTGGAGTTTATCTACCCTGCCCTATAAAGGTGTTATTTTTTTAATTAAAAACAAATTGATCTGTTGTCAACAATCACACTGGCGTTACACACACTAGAATGTAGTGTAGCAATTTTTCAGTTGTTGAAACACAGATTATTTTTTTCACAATTTCAAAAATATAAGAAATTGCACAAATCTCTTCAAGTTTTTACGCGATTGGAAAATCTGCACTAAGCTAATGCTAACGATACCATTACCTCTCTTGAATATCCTTCATACACAGATGCAAAGCTCACTTCTCGGCAAAAGTCCCACTCTATTTTATGTGCGGAATTTTTTCGCGATTCTCCCCTCTCATCCCCTAATGAGATTACGTCGGGAATTTCCAAATTTAACGCTATCCAGTTTAATTTAGTATTCCAAATCTCATCTGTGAGGGCCGTAAATGTGGAAGAAAGATAACTTGAGCACAGAATAGGAATCGGACAGAAGAAATCAGAACTGTTGGCCTATTCGAAGAAAATGTGACGCCGGATTTTCAGTGTTCAACTTTTAACGTTGTCATTATTTAATGTTTTTGCCAGAAAATAGTACAAATTGAAAGTAACAATCAACTTTTCACAGTTATTAGGCCAACTATCTAGACAGAACTAAAGAGCTGAAGAGATCTACACAGAAGGGATGAATAAGTTCAATACAAACGTCCGCGCCGCGTATTTGTCGACTCGTTTCAAACAAAGTTATGAGTGTATATCGCAAATCATTCAAAGTTACAGTTCTACAACTTATTGTACTGAAATGCGAGAAGAATTGGAGGGGGTCCCAGAATGGAATTCATGTCGTAAAATTGAATAGACTGCAACTTTACGGTCTATAAAGTCTCACCGACCCCCACGACTGAAGGCGTTTGTCCACCATAGCCCATCACTGGGACGTCACTAAGAACGTGGTTATTTCGGACTATTTTTAAAGGGGGCGTCCATTAATAATTACGTGAGGTTTAGAGGGGGGGAGGGGATCGAGCCAAATCTCATCCAATCTCACGTAAAGAATGTCCAACTATGCTCTGTCGGAAACTCGGAACCGTCCAAAAGCAAAAACAAAGGTAGGTAAATACCTTTATACACCGTGGAATTTTAGTGGTTTTGAAGCCGAAGGTATTTAGTTGCACTCGTGATTCTGAGCCAAATTCCAAAATTTTACATCAAAGCGAGCGAAAAAAAAAACATTTCCCAATACAAACGGCTATCGCCAATCGACACCATTTGTATGGAGAAGCGAATTTTTTTTTCGCGCGTTTTGGAATGAAATTTTGTAATTTGGCTCAGAATCACCAGTGCAACAAAATACCTTCGGCTTTAAAACCACTAAAATTGCACGGAGTAGTGTGGAGCATAATCACCCGCTTCTCCTCATACCCCTACTTCGGCGCCATCATCTCGTCCTCGGTAACTACAGGGTGCACTCTAAGTCAATAGCGGAACTTTAAGTAGGCTGTCGACTGATCATAACAAACAACTTGTACAAGGTGGCGAAAAAAAAGGAGCGAAACAATTTCAGCTGTTTCATACATTTGGCGCAGTACTGAGTCGACCTTTTGTATGGAACAGTTGATATTTTTTTCGCTCCATTATTTTCGCCACCTGGTAAAAGTTGTTTGTAGTGATCAGTAGACAGCCTACTTAAAGTTCCGCTATCGACTTAGAGTGCACCCTGTAGACGGTGACTGACGGCTGCGGTGGACAAACGCCCCAACGCTATGTAAAATAGGCATTCCCTGGCTAGCCCCGCGGTTTTAACAACCACTTTACATTTTAAAGTAAATGCGAAATGCAACGTTGAAGGGCAAACATCGCGTAGAGTTTTACTTTCGCCACAAGGCATTACATTACAGACTTGGAGCCTAGACATTGCAGTTTATCTCACGAATTCATCGATGTCCCAAAACGGCCAAGCCACATAATATTTTGACTCAGGTGTAGTTTGTGAAGTTAGGGCTTGTAGAGTTGGCAGTGGAGAGGAGATAACGGCCGAAAATCTCATACCCAGAATTATTGATGTACGCTTGGAAACATTCCCACTCCCGGCAATGTTTCCACTGGCAATGTTCCCGGAAAGTTTCCGAAAGTTTCCCAATGTTTCCATAAATTCCCAGTGATATTTTTTTTGTTAATTCATGATAATTCTTAAATTATCGCGTTGGTTAGTCAAGTGACATGCATATTTGCATAAGTGTCTTGTCCTTGCAGTGTTGCCACATGGAGACTGCATGAAATCGGTGTTTCATTAAAAAATCCATCTTAAATCCGTACTACCAATGAAATTCGTATGAATTATGTGTTTAGTAACTTATTATTTGGTGTATTAAGAATGCAAAACCATTTACAAGTCAATAAACAAATATTGAAATATCCAAAGTTTAGAGCAAAGTTCCCGTTAAATTCCCAGTTGGGGGAACATTGCCGGCAATGTTTCCGGCAATGTTTCCAGCGATTGGCAATGTTCCCGGGAACGGAACATCAATACCCAGAATGTTGTCATGCAAGGATCAGTGGGACAGATTTTCCACTATGTTACGCAACATCATGACCAGAAGGGAAACGGGAGAACGGAACAGACAAAACCAAGAAATGGCCTAAGTCACAGTCTCCCCGCTGATGTAATGCTACCGCGGTACCGGCGGGGTAGGCAGAAGAGAGAGGGAGGAGGTTTTAGTCCGTAGGTCTCTGGGAGAAATCCCCAGGGGAGTCGGGCATACCATATCACGGTATTATTGATGATTTCCTCCTTCCAGAGAGAAAAAAAAGGTCTTGTAGAGTTAAGGCGTGTGGAGTTAGAAGCTTGGCTCTACATGAGATCTGATAGCTTTTTGACAGTGCGAGGTGTATGGTCTTGTCTGGGCAACATTTTTTGCATGAAAAGGTTTTTGGTGGGACGCTGCTTATACGCTCAAGGTGCCGCCGGTGTTTAGAATCGGTTTTTGTAAGAAATATTCAATATTTTGATAAGGCTTAGTGAGAAGAAATGTTTAGTACCGATACTGCACATTACCCAATATGTATGCAAAAAAAATATTTTGAAAAGTCCGACTTTGGACCTCATTACCTCGAAAACGTTATAATGAGTTTGTCTTTTGTATTCTTTACATGAAACCAAAATAATCAAAACAATTCACAATGACAATAGTAACCTTCCAAGTGGGCTGTTATTTTTCAGTCATATTATGTGTTACCTCGATCGAAGACTGTAATAAAAGTTAAGTACCTGCCAGTAGGAGTAGCCAGTAGGAGTTGTTACCACAAGCTAGATAAGTTGTAGACAGAGTTACGTGCCCGTATATCTCTGCGCCAATTGCAGCCTCGACTGCGATAGTGTCACTAAATTACCAGCTAACTGTCTGGGGCAATATTAGAGGTATCGTCGGCCATGTAGCTGTACAAAAGTGCCGTTACATAAAAACCTAAGGGGTGGATAACTCCATCTCGAAAAGTGTTTTTTGAATAACTCTATTCCGAATGCAGGCCACTTCGAAAATCGTAACAGCGAAATATTTCATTGCCGAAACACTCGATGCCGAATGCACGCCACTTCTATTATAAAAAAAATTGAACGTCTTTACTTCGAATTTTGGTGTGATTACCCGACTGACTACTGAGATAAGATTTTCGAGTAGGATAAAACTTAGACCTTCGTACGTAGGACAGATGACTTGAGGGTCAGTTAAAGAAGCCTTATGTGAAATGCACAATTTTCAAATGCAGCATCCGAGTGGTCACTTCACCCATCTAGTGTGAGTAGACGTGTGAGTGGACGCTGTATTAAGGTTCTACGAAAGTGTGGCGGGAAAGTCCAAATTTTCAGTTTTTTATTATGTTTATCTAAACTATTCTAAACTGACAATTTTTGTTCAGCTAATTTTGATAAAATATAGCTGCATTATTGTTGTTTTGTTGTTTACAATAATGAAAACAACATGAATAAAAGTAGCTCAATTTAACTACAAAATTGAAAAGAGCTGAAAATACATTTCAAAAATAATAAATTTTAATAAAAGTAGCGTAGCGTACTTTTATTAAATTTATTATTTTCATCGACCCTAAGGCCTGTTCAAGCGTTGTCTTTTGACAAACGAGGGAAAACGAGCAAAACCCTGTTTTGTCCTTCTACTGGGAACCTATCGACACACCATTGCGTCACAGAGTTAGGCCCTAGTAGCCCAGCGTGCTTGTGCATGCCTGTCTTTCCGAAATTGCGGCCTAAAAGGAGGTACAGTCAACAGTCAGCAATATCATAGGATACCGAGGTCTCATCACAAACAAACAATAACGGGATCCTACAGCATCGCTGACCGTACTAAAAAATATAGTTCTTTACGACCGTTTTTCGGGGCGTTTCTTCTGATTTAATTGTCAATAAGAAAAATGTTTTTTTTTTTTTTTACATTAACCATCAAATAAGGTGTTTGACACGATTGAATTAAAGGCAACGGTAGTAACTAGGGTCCTTAAGATGGTGCTAGAGCACCATTTTCCCATACAAACGTTGTTCCGGTTAAATTTCTAAACTACAGGCTGGATTTTGCTGAAACTTGGTTTATATCAGTAGATGACCAATACGGAGGTTTGAAAATAGTTTTTATGATAAAAAAAATTACTTGAAAGAAATTAGAGCGATGCGTTTTTCGCGCCGAAAAAGGGGTTACTTTCAGCTGTTATTTACTTACATTATTACACTGTCTATTGGAGTCCAACTACCTTGGAACATCAATAATATGTTGTACATGACAGAAAAAAAAAATGTTTGAAATACCTAATAAAATGTAGAAATGGCAGCTGAACAACGAAAAAAAATGGTAAAATAGATCTATTACATTACAACTACAACTAGTTACTCGCGAAAGAACACGAACACACGTAGACTCATACAGCCACATTGCCTCTTTTCCCGCGCCCCGTCTCGCTCTGGGTGAAACAGCTATAGAAAACAGCGTTTCAGGCGCTTGGCCGTCACTGAGTTCCTGAAGGGGACTCTTAAATGTGAGCTAAGTCCCAGACAGTTTCATTTTCCTGACATTGTAGCTGTGCTAACAATTCAGTGTTAATCTACACTGTACAAAACACTTTACCAGAGCAAGCAGACGATAAGGAGGTAGTTATTTACTACTCTTATCTAAATTAAAATCTTAGTCACTTTTTTGTTTTTTCTAAAGCACTAACCCGTGCTAGGGAATAATTTAAACATTTATAATAAGTTGAAAAAATTCACTCGGGACAGGACTTGAACCCGACGGTATGCGGAAGGTTGCGGGTTCAAGTCCTGTCCCGAGTGAATTTTTTCAACTTATTATAAATGTTTAAAATCTTAGCTAAAAACAAACTGCACATTTTGCCTAGGGAAACGTTGTCCTTATTTTGAGCTTAATCTTAGGAGGGCGCTAGAGCACCATTTTCCCATACAAACGTAGTTCAGGTTTAATTTCTAAACTACAGGTTGGATTTTGCTGAAACTTGGTTAATATCAGAAGATGACCAATGCGCAGGTTTGCAAATAGATTTTATAATAAAAAAATACCCCGAAAGAAATTAGAGCGATGCGTTTTTCGCGCCGAAAAAGGGGTTACTTTCAGCTGTTATTTACTTACATTATTACATTGTTTATTGGAGTCTAACTATCTTGGGAACATCAATAATGTATTGTAGTTGTCAGAAAAAAAAAGATTTTTGAAATAGCTAATAAAATGTAGAAATGGCTACTACAAAAAAAATTGGGAAAATAGATCAATTACATTACAACTACAACTACATACTCACGAAAGGACACGCACATAGGTAGACTCATACAGCCGCATTGCGTCTCACTTTTTCCGCACCCCGTCTCGCTCTGGGTGAAACAGCTATAGAAAACAGTGTTTTACGCGATGGGCCATCGCCGAGTTCCTACGGTCCTATAGGGGCCTCTTATGAGCCCTTACCCACAGCAACCAGCATCGCTACTCTATCGATGCAAACGCGCTTTAGTCGCATTTTCAACGCGCCACAGAAGCGATGCCAACGCACTACTAACGCGCACAGCATTGCGGCTGTATCGATGCAAACGCGCGACCGTGTCGGACGACACATCGGGGAGAGAACGGAGGAAGGGTGGCTCGCTACATCGCGCGCGACAGATGAAGCGCGACGGTATCGCGATTGCATCGCGACTGAATCGTGGTTACGGTGGGCGGGGGCACACAGCTAGCGACCGCACCGCGACTGTATCGATACGAACGCGCGACAGCATCGCTACAAAAAGTCGCCGTGCAGATCTCAGCAACCCCTCGACCGAATGGGCTTATGTTTGAACTCCAAAATTAATATTTTTTTTACTGGCCTACCAAATTTCTTGACGATCCAAATACAAATTTACTCAAGTTATCATCGAACATTCATAAATACATACAAACGCCGGATTGTTCCAGTAGACTCGGAGAACTTCTCTCGCTTCGCTCTTTCGCGCTCGTTCAATTACAACAACTTGCCTGTATGTATGAATATCTGGATGGAAGACGCTTCAGTTACTGTTTCATGTTTAATATTGTGTCTAGTTATTTTGTCAGGTCATGAAATAGAAAGCGCAAAAAATATAATTAATTTTGCTGCAGACGACGCAATCTATTCATTAACGTTCATCGCAATGACCAGATAAAAGTGATTAAGAACTCTATATTCTCACGGTATTGTTTGTGATAATGTGTCAGACGTATTAATTATATTTCGGGCTTTTGTTAGGAGCCCTGCGTTATTAATTCGAAACATAAAGGTGGTTTAGAGGTAACCACATTCAAGGTCATTGACTCCCTAACATTTTGGAGACTGCACTACTCACTATACAGGGTCTTGTTTTGGTCAGTGAAACCCGACTGAGGGACGATAGTTTGAGTAACGCTTGAAACTAAAGTAACTTTATAGTTTTTATTTTTTTTTTTATATACAAATATTACCTTGTTTAAATTGTTCTATAACAACCGCGACGTGCGGACACCCCCGCCTTCTCATGGCGCGCGCGCGATGTGGCGCCCGACTCACCGCAAGCGTTAGTGTAAATAGTAAGGGAGGCCACAATTTAATGATTTTTGGGTATAATACACACATCCCGTTCCCTGTCCGCATACAAAGATTCGGACGACCTTATTTGTCCCAGTCATACCAACGAATTTGTACTCTACAATATTATGTCTATTCAAGTAAATGAGTATTTGTTTGGTAACTTTTTTTCTGCTTTGATGTTCTTTGTTGCTGATTTTTGAAATTGTATGCACTCTGTGACTCAAATGTTGGGTCACTTTTACCTTTCAACAGCTTTTTTTTTCAAAGATAAATTTCTAAAGACAGGTTCCTATGACAGACTTAAATGTTTTAGGTAACTTTGCAGCAGGAGAGTGCTTCCGTACTGTAATTCAGGTCACAAATATTTAGTTTCTCCCAATTAATTTTAGGACCCGAAATAATGAAATGTAAACGACGATTGTAAGTTTGTAAGGCGTTAATTTAACCTTCTATTGGGATTCTTCGTGAAAATTATAAATTCGCACCCCCCGGCGAATAAACCCGTAACATCAAAAACGTAATTGTTCAGGAAAAAATTAAAACTGTTTTTTCGTCACAACTCACTAAGTACCTATGGTAGAAAAGTCATTTAGGTATCAATTTACAGGTTTTTTTTTTGCTCACTACATATTGAAACATTATTAATCTATAGATAACACTACGGAAGTTATTTAACAAAATGTATGATACCAATATTAAAATCTTGTTTTATTACTGCAAAGTGATATTACGGTTTTATTCGTTGTAAAATCGAAACCGAACATTTACAGCATCATAGTATTATAGGAATATTCGCTGATATTTTGCATAGATACTCTTTTCGGTAAGAGCACATTATGGCTTTATTCTCGGCATATGTAAAGTGACTGTGTTAGATAATGGCTCATTATCTTTTTATTCTGGTACAAATTTCTAAGAATATGAAATGTAAGTGTACATTACAATTTTTCATATACATTTTAATTCTCCATAAGTGCCCCTTGTAGCAATGACTTGTATAAAATAAGTAGGTAAAGGAGTCCAGGAAATTTTGAATACCTACCCAAAGTAGTTAACGAAACAAATCGTATTAAAAATCGACAGTATAATGGAAGAAAAACAAAATGAAATTAAAAACTTCCAAAAACAAAGGCAAAAAAGTTAGCAAAAAGTGAATTTTTCAACTTTTTATCCCTTTGTTTTTGGAAGTGTTTGAATCATTAAATAACAATTTAATTCGAAACTTCTTCTTCTTCTGGTGCCTCTCCACTATTGGAGGTTGGCAGTTGGCTGTTCATTATGTCATTCTGTCCTTAGCTAGACTAAAGAGATCTTATATTGTGACCACTCCTGTTCATTCTTTGGTGTTTTTCAGCAAACTTTTTCTTCTTCTGCCGACGCTTTTTCCTTCCTTAATCTTTGCCTATCAGGATAATTGGAGAAGCCTATCGTATCTAATCACATTAGTTACTTATCTATTTCTATTGGGTGTTTTAAATGAGTTCTCTTTTGTATGACATATCCTTATCCTTATACTTAAGATACCACTACTTTTCGAAAGCTTCAATTTTCCTATTTATTTGATCTTTACGATCCATTTTTCATATACATTCACAACCGTCGTACATTTCTATAGCTAAGCTAGATCGCATAGCTAATGGATAGAAGATAAACCTTTATTTGCTTCATAAACAAACGTAGGTAAAAACCAAAGTCAACTTAAACCTTATTAAAACAGAAGAAAAATACAAACTTGGTTACCTTAGAGCCTGTGAGTTTTACCAGTTTGATTGGCTTCTTCACAGACGATTATCACCGTGTTAGTCTGGCTCCAGTAAAGGTTCTGAATTATTCGCTTATCTCTGCGATCAATTCTAACGTCTTGTAGACGAGGCATTAGTACCTATAACCGGGCTTAGCATGATCAAAGGCCTTCTTGTATTCTTTCTTGTATTGGCCTTCTTGTGCAATCAAGCAAATTAAAATGTCAGTTTGTAAGTCTCTGGACTTGTGGTCTAGGTAGGTGCAAAGAAGACTTATCTGGTTCTTAGCCCTGACCTGAAACTCAAAGAGCTATTGGCAATACCTATTCTCATTGGACTTCACTCTGATCCTCTCATGAAGAATGAAGAGAAACATACCTGGCTTAACAAACTTATTGTGCGGTATTCGCAGTATTTCTTCATGTCAGTAGAAAGGTTGAAATTAACCAATTTTGTGGTAATATCCCAGTGCTGTAAAAGGTTTTGAAAGACCTGGAGAGCGCATAATTATTAGAGTATGTTTTTAATGGGCTTGAATTAATCTGGTCTTAGTGATTTACCAGTTTTGGCTCTTTTTAGGGCCTTAACCAGTTACTTTTTATCAAAGGATTGAAGGACCAGTTTCATAGATCAGTATATTGGCAAACAGCGTTTTCACGCGGATTTTTATACTTCCTGCATACAAAATTAAATGTATGTAGAAACTTTGGTGTTACTTAAGCCTTATGAGATCATTTATACATCGTCTAGTGGCAATTACTTACAAAGGCGTTACTAAGTTCAAGTACCTAGGTTTTACGGTAAATGATCCAAACACCCGAGAAGGTGAGATAGACATCAGAATTAAAAATGTATTCCGATACCCCGTGGCTCTCCACGAAGTGATCACGTCCAAGCACCTAACAAGAAGAACGAAAATACGCATTTATAAGAACCATCTTTATGTACGGATGTGAAACTTGGACACTGACGCAAAAAGAAAAAACTCCTGGTCGCGGAAAGGAAAAATCCTGTGAAAAATATTTGGACCCACCAAGGGAGAAGACGGCACCTTTAGGATCCAGTAAAACGCCGGACACATGACCGAGCCCAACATAATTGGAGAGACTAAAACTGCAGGACTCCGCTGGCTTGGTCACGTATAAAGAAAGGGAGAGGATCGGGCAGCTAAAACAGCATACGAACGGCAACCTTGTGCACGTCTACCAGTTGGACGTCCCAAGTATCGCTGTATTGACGAAGTCTCAAAGGACTTGCACGAACTCCAAGTGGAAGATTAGAAAGAAGTGATGCAGGACGGAGAGGGATGGCGTCTTTTGGTTACGGAGGCCAAGATCCACTTCGAGTCGCTGAGCCAGCGTAGTAAGTGGCAACTTTACTCACACCACAGGGTGCAGTGACCACTTGCTGCAGTGACTGGGAAATCAGTCAATGAATTCCGGTTTTATCCTTTACGCAACCCAGCCATCTCCTTTATCTCCAAATTCCATATCATGGTTGTTCCATTCTTTATAGAACTTCGAGCCCACCACTCGTATTGTACACAAGTTTTTTTTTCTTGTACAATATTGTCCGGTTGTGAGAGTTTGTGTAGCCGTTTTCTCTCCATAAGGTTTACTACATCATACGAGACATAAACTTAAGACATCTTCGTCTATCTATAGCTGTTTCTTGTTCTTTATTCCTCGCAAAATCGTCCTTTCATAGTGACTACCACATCGATGACATATTGTTAGATTTATTATTACATCATTACTGGAATAAATATATAACAACAAAAAGCTAAACGGTTTTACAGATATAGCAAAACCGGTTCCTATTTTGTAAACATGCATTACAGTCATGGCGATCAAAATATTTCACGAGAATAAAGCCGTAAAGGCTTTTGTAATTTCTTCATACAATAAATGTATCAGTAAGGGATGACTGCGGTTTTATTCTTCGTTCAAATTGTTGAGTATGGTCAGACGAATAAAGCCATATTTTTAAATATCTCCTTAAATATGGTATTTCAGGGTCTGAAAAAAATTACACTTATGTATTCGGCATCGGAGATGACGTTTCTGCAATAACAATAAAAAAGCCGTAATAGCACTTTACGGGTTTATTCTGCGGGGGGTGCGAATTGTTATTTATTTTATTAATTATGTTTCACCTCTGCCTTATTCCCTGTGGAAAAAAGGTAATGTCTGGATATAATTGGCTTTGGGAAATGTGTTCGTGTCTGAAAGGTAAACCTAGGTTCGTAGATATAATATTATCTTCAGTGGCCTAGTGTAGTTGGTGCGGCGCGAGTGGGAAATGGGTGGACTGTATGCGGGCGGACTAGGCGGACACCGGTGGTGCTCGTTGGCTGCACAAAGGTTAAGAATATAATCCGTGCGGGATCAGAATGGGATAATACCTTTTGGAACTGAGACGCTCGCGGTCCGCCTGTCAGCTGTAACGTGAGCATTTCGGCAAACTCTAGTTGTCTATGGCAAACTCGCGTCGAAACTTGCTTGTGTTTTCTGTGCGCGTGGGTGTCTGCTCGAGTTTTATTACTTTTCATTCAATTAATGCAATAACATTTAATCATTTTAGATTACAACCATTAAACATTTTACTTTTCATTCAATTAATGCAATAACATTTAATCATTTTAGATTACAACCATTAAACATTTTCTTGTATTTTCAATTTCATAACCCTATGATAGAACGTAGAACTAACAAATTTTTTACTGACGCTACTCGAAAACTGTCATTTTCGGTTCAGTTCCAAAAGGTATTATCCCATTCTGATACCGCACGGATTATACCAAGGCTTCTCACCTGCGTATGCCGAAGAACGATCCTGGGTTGTTATCTATGGCGGCGGATGTCAATGGCGGTGCGGTCTGTGTAGCCCTCCTTGTTATTTGTAATTTATGATATTTCTTCCCAAAGTTCTTTGACAATAATCTTGCTTGACGCGGATATTATGACAGAGTATTCACTTCAATGTTGACTTGACATAATGACGTTTGGAACATAACTTATTTGACACAAAGTCTGTGTGCCAGCCACCAAGGTTCGGTTCCGCTCCAAGGCAGCCACGAGTCCATTCCAGTGCTCGCCATGCGTCCGCCAGAACCAGAACCACACAATTCCTAATCTGGCGTAAACAGTAGTATTTAGGCTTACTTAGGTTAGGTTACTTGCTAATGTAAATAGACAGGAAATCGTCTGAACGTCATGTCAGTGGTAATTGTAACGACAATTTTTGGTCAGTTCAGCATGGTGCACAAGACAGCTCGTCGACGCTTACATGCTAGCAATCTGTTAGGTTACGGGTTACGACTTTACAACAATAGGGTACCTACACTCTGACGTGCTGTCGTGTGTACATAAAATACCGTATCATCTTTTCAATATCAAAATATTCATTATTAGCTTTTGGCCGCGACTTAGTTTTTTTCCCGTCATCACAATAAAATAGCTTAGAAATTAGTGGCATATTTTTTAAAATCGGATGAGTAGTTTTGGAGATTACCCCCTACATACATACATACGTCATACATACATACAAACTTTTCCTCGTAGTAGATTGGTAACATTGTA
This sequence comes from Zelleria hepariella, assembly GCA_949319315.1. Lineage (NCBI taxonomy): Eukaryota > Metazoa > Arthropoda > Insecta > Lepidoptera > Yponomeutidae > Zelleria > Zelleria hepariella. Next base: position 3,055,578 of record OX439392.1, on the reverse strand, counting down.
ACACAATAATTTATATAATGCGTGCGGAATCAGAATGGGATAATACCTTTAGGAACTGAACCGAAAATGACAGTTCTCGAATAGCGTCAGTAAAAAATTAGTTAGTTCTACGTTCTATCATAGGGTTATGAATATGAAAATACACAAAAAAAATTAATGGTTGTAATCTTAAAGGATTAAATGTTATTGCATTAATTGAATAAAACGGGATAAAACTCGAGCAGACACCCACGCGCACAGAAAACAGAAGCAAGTTTCGACGCGAGTTTGCCATAGACAACTGGAGTTTGCCGAAATGCTGACGCTGCTGACAGGCGGATCGCGAGCGTTTCAGTTCCAAAAGGTATTATCCGATTCTGATCCCGTACGCACTATACTTTAAATCGCTACGTATAGTTGGTTATGACATTTTGTAAGTATTTTTTGTCTATGCCTCATGATTTTATACACCGCACAGATTAAACATATAAAATATTGTCAAAATCTCTAACTTCTCTAACTATTGATTATTATAGACATCGTGCATTGAATTAGCAACCTCGTAAAATCAGTCACATGCAGGAGTACTAAATCGTGTAGGAGGTATTCGAATTGGTCGTGTTACTTGCAAATTAGCCGTTTGGCTACACGCACTCGATATCGCTCAAGTATATAGCCAAACACAATGGATAGGAAGTGGACAAACAGAAGGTATCTACAACTGTGTTTATAGGTACAGTTAAGCTTATACAAACTAATTTCTAATGGCGTTGATCAGTACAAGAGGGGGTCTACCGGCTAAGACGAAGCCGATTACCATTGGCGAAAATCGAAGTTCGATTTTTGTAAAATGTACTGCCGCCCAGTTCATTTTACTGCCACCTAGTTCATTTTTCATAATTGGCTTCTCCATAAAATCATAGATGTTTCTGATTCGAAAACCATTTCGAGGAATAGGCTTCTGGAGCTATTTGCAATAATCGAAAAAATTTATAAGCATGTAGTTATTTTTTTATATGCAAAACTATGTATGACCTTCATTTCATTTGACCTTCATCATATTGTCTCTGCTGGACGGTCGTGACGTAGTTCCTTTTGCCCGAGAAATATCATAGTGTTACCAACTTTAGAGAAAATTCCTGAAATACTGAAATAAATAAATGCGGTTCCGATATTGATTCGAAAGTACAACCAACTTTGTTTCTTTTAAAATGCTGCGCAATCACAAAACTGCTTCCGTCACAAAACTGCTTTCGTCACTCACTCGGCAACCAGACACTTAACTCCGAAAAACAGCGGAAAATCGGTTTGCGGCTGTGTGAGTTATGATCAGTGGTTTATTTTTCTTAGTTTCTTGTAATAAAATGTCTGAGAGTGCTCTAGTCTTGGTATAGCCGATTTTCGGCGCAGATTATAAGATTACAGTTTGCCGGCAGACTTTTGGTAATTTGCACTGTGCTAATGCTGGCAACTCCGATAATCTGTCATCTACTTTTGACAGATAAGTTTGAGTAATGCCCTATCCACATTCACGCGCTAACCTTCGCGAAAAGTGTTTACACCCCGCTCCTTGCGTCGGTTTTCTATACAAACAAACAAAAGAAACTCCGCCCAAGCGTGCGCGGAGGTGTGTGGCGTGATTGTGGACCGGCCATAACATTTTGTGGTTTTTGTTGTTGTTTGTTTTGTTTAAAGTTTCCGATTTCCGTCTTGTTTGTTAAGTTAACGTTTACTGATTGTGGCACCGATCCTGACCTATAACCCATCCATCCCTTGTGACTCCCGCTCAGCTGGATACTGTAAACTCCCATCAAATGTGACTCCCACTTTCATAACTGGACACTGATGATAATAACTCGCCACTGGATCCTAGTTAGACTTGCGTTGCTTGGACCTACTGTCAAGAAGATGGCCTGTACACCTGCGGCTCGATAACTTTGTCAACAAAGCAGACTCCCGCAATCTGCCTAATGTGGAAATAATTATGATCCTGGAATACATAACAGCCACAATATTGCTGAAATTAGAGGGGCTAAGGCATTGATGTAAGTATCTTGTCACCATGCTGGTTCACATTAATCAACATTGTATCAAGCTTGAATACAGCAACATAAAAATCTGTCACACCTTTTAGAGTTTAGACGCTAAAACAGAAAATGATTCATATAGTGTAGAACTGTTAGGTTTAGGCCAGAGTGGCTCAAAGTTCAGTTTATGCCAGAGAAATAATATTTTTTGGTGATGGAGACTTAAAAATAAGTTTAAATCATCCATAACATTCTTACGTTATCATTAGTAATTTTATTTATTTAGCAAAGTTATTTTACAGGATATCTCGTGATTCATACGTTGATTCTGCTATGGGATATGTCTGCATTGTGAGGGCCTAAGTAGTGCCAGAGCATAGATTAGGAAACAAGCTGTACAATGTTTTAGCAAAAATTCAAGAGACTGAAGAAATCATTACTGAAGCGGCTTGTACTTTATTTTTGTAAACATTATATTTCCTGCTATCTTTTCTCTGTATGTATACCTAACTACAAAACTTTTTTTTAGGGGGCTGCCTGCAAACATTCACTGCTACTTTTATTCTACAAAATAAAGATACAGAAAAGCATCAAATACAGCAGCCCAGTGTTATTGGATAAGGCCTACATTGAGCTTTTGTGTAGCGAGCCCATCTTGAAATAAATAAGAAAATCCTTAAATACTGGGTAAACTATAAGAAATAGATTATACAAGAATCAGAGAAAGCAATGTATTTTTGGAAGTGTTTTATTTACCCTAAAAAAAATGTAAGTGCAAAGGAATTAAAAATTCCATTTTCCTGGCTCTGTAATAACTTGCCACTGGATCCTAGTTAGACTTGTGTTGCTTGGACCGACTGTCTAGAAGATGGCCTGTACACCTGCGGCTCGATCCACCATTTTTACTTTGCACTGCGTAGAGCACTCAACATGCATAGGTGCTATCAAATTTCCTTTTTTTAGGTTCACCTATCTTGGGCATGCAAAGCAGCTTTGTGCGTGTAGGTGCCTTACTGAACATCTTGTATGTAGTTTCTTTTTCATTTTCAATATTTTCCTTATTAGTTTGAGATTGGAATCTTACGCTGGTTTTCATTTTTGGGTTTTTGGTTCATCAGCTTCCATTGTTGGTAATTTTTCAAATCCGTTTCAAGCTGCAATTAAAAGAAAGTAGATGAATATCATGTAGAATTAACACAGACAAGGACTTTATTAAACATAAGATAGTTTGAAGTAACCATATGCAGGCCCTGTAAAGGGGAAGACAATGGCTAAAAGCTTTATGTTTACTTACATTGAGATCTTCGCAACAAAACATTATCTTCGATTTTTTATAGTCAGTGTTGGCTAGGATACACCATTCGTACTTCAGTGGTTCACATATCCGCCGAATACTTTGTCCGGAGTTGTAATCCTTTGGATGTGCCAGGGCCAGGGTCCATCGTGAAAGCAAATATCGGTGTCCAGGTACGTGTAAAGCCAAGGTCAAGAAGTGAAGAGGTTTCGGCGTCTGGTTACGTGTGAAGCCAAGTTCAAGATATGCAGAGATTTTGTTCGGTGTCCGGGTTAAAGCAAGGTTAATTAGGTACGTGTTTATAGTCGATCAATCAGTTGAAATAGAAAGCCAGTTAAGCCAGAAAATGACGAAAACAAAACGAAACAATCAACCACAGATAAATTGATGCGCTTGACTTGACAGTTGTCATTTTCACCACAGATTAGTATTTGACCATAGACAATTGGTTTTTTATGACGTCACATCCGGAGAAAGTTTAAAATTTAATTAAAAATATAAATAAAAGGCTTAGAATTTTTTCCTCCAAAATACATTCTTAAAATGTTCTATTTAATCTAATAGAGCTTTAAAAACAAGTACTTATTTTTTCTCGACCTACCCAATTCGAACTTCGATTTTCGCCAATGGTAATCGGCTTCGTCTTAGCCGGTAGACCCCCAGGATGCTAACAGTCTCGGAATGAGCATATCCGAGCTTGAGATGAAGGCTCAAAATCGGCCAGATTGAAAAACTGTTTTGAGAGCCCTATGTCCCTGATAAGGGATAACAGAAACTGATGATGATGATGAATTGTCAATAGATTTCCAGTAGACCTTGTCCCATTAAGAGCTGCTGGCTTAGCATGAGCCAACATTATAGAGGTCAGCTCGATACGTTCGCGAAGAGAATTTGCGGCGAGTTCGCCACGAATTCGTGACGAGCCCTGCTCGCTTCGTGTATTCGAAAACGCAACAAACGAAAGCGAAAGCAGATACGAAGAATATGGGAGTATCCCACTATTAAGTAATCGACTGGGAGAGAACCATTACTCGTAGGTAGGTACTAGCTTTTGCCCGCAACTTCGTCCGCGTGGACTACAGAAAAGGATATGTGTTTTACTTTGCTCCTAAGTGTAAAAGCGTGATAATGTGTGGCCTATACTGCCGTGCTAAGAAGAAATTCGGCTAAGCGACAAATGGCCATTTTTGAGTTATCAACATGTGCGTAATAAGCAGACAATTCCGCATCGACCCATCTTGGAATCATATTTTTATCGTTATTCGTTTGAGAGATAAGCTAAGCATTTTCGGGGTTAAGTGCAGTGTTTTTTGGGTTTTCATAAGAAAAAATGTAGTTATCTTACATTACTAGACAAGAACAAGGTTAAACTACTTAAACTATGATGTTACTTAGTATTATTAATAATATTGTATAGGCTATACTACAGAAAAAAACCGCAAAATACTTATACTTACATAAAACGCGGCTAAGCAGCTTAAACTTTTTTAATACTTAGTAAAATATTTAATACATAACATGACATCATAAGCAAGAAAGCGGCAAAACAACAATCATACGAAAAAAAACCGCAAAGTGACTTTTGCGTATTTTTTTCCTATTATTATAGTGGTATTAATGAATCGAAGTCCTTGTAAAAAACACGGTCACGGTGTTTTTACTTATGATAATTGTAAAATATTTACTATTAAAGCTGAACAGAACACGGCTAAAGCACAATACTACGTAAAAAAGTGGCAAAGTAACTTTCATCGACCGGTGGGACACTGGATCGCGGGGGACGCCGCGGCGGTGCGGCGGTGCGGAGAGGGGCACAATGAAACATGATCGATTAGTACGGGTGGTAACACCATGAGAAGCGCGCCTACACATGCATACGGCGCACCGCATTTTTTGGCGCCAAATCTTAACATACGGTAAGTCAGTAGGTTTAATAAGAAGGGTATCTCTAACAGTAAGCGTAAAAAAGCCGAGCAGAACAAAATAACTAGACAGGTATTACCTACTTAAAACTTACTTCATTCATGTAAGTAAAGTTTGTATTCGTTTCTTAAGGATGCGGTTGCGGCTTAGTACCTATGTCTCTCCAAATTATAAATTAATTATTTTAATCTTACTAGTTAGGCAAAGTAGTGGTAGCCCAGTAGGTAGAATAATGGACCCAGGTTCGATTCCCGTGTGCACTCTATTTACGTACGTTACGGGCGACTTTGCAACGAAAGTGTTAGCTGTGAGTGTATAGGGGTCTTAATCTGTAACGCAGTAGTGTCTCGATAATTTTCCAGTTGTAGGTTCCGATTACGATTTATTAATGCTGTCTGTCCTTTTGATGTTTTTTTTCTAGTTCCTAAAGAGGAAATAATATTATTCTGAATCTAATTCTACAGGGTGTTAAAAGACCGCCAACAAAGCGGGAAACCACGCATTTTCCTCATCATACTGAACATTTTTGCCCAAGGAACTATACCTGGGAAATCAACGGTTTCCGAGATAATGAGGTTCAAAGTCGGACTTTTCAAACTTTTTTTATAGCAGAAATTTGCTCAGTATCGAGTACTTAAGATTTCTTCTCAAGAAGCCCTATCAAAATTTTGAATATTTCTTGCATAAAACGACGTTAAAATTGCAACCCGCAATGTATTCTAAACATCGGCACTTTGAGCGTAAGTAACACATCTTTATGTCAACGCTTGTGCAGTATGACTTCTCTGCGTTACACTTCCATTGCGTGATAAAATATTTTCCTAAATTATAACCTAAAAAACCAAAATCATTTCCCGGCAATAATTTATCGAAAAACTACTTTGTTTTGGTGTCTAGTATGCGTACCTTTCGGGTCTGTCGGCGGTCTTTTAACACCCTGTATAGTTTCAATTTGCAGGTTGTAGGAGAAAAACGAGTAAAACCCAGTTTTGTCCTTCTACTGGGAACCTATCGACACGCCTATCGACTTGAGGTCGCTATATATTTTTTCCAATAGGGTCCTTGCACCTAAAATCTTGCACATTCAAACTAAAACATATTTCTTTGTCCTAACTAAAGTTATGTTTGCCTTAAGGCGCTGGACATAGTGAATTAGCCCGCGCGCAAAGAAAAATGCACAAAGTCGATTCCTGTATCAAATACAATAAAAATATCAAAAATGTTCACATATCAAACCCTAGAATTAGGTGAGACCTATCTAACACAGCCAGTTTCATGTTGATATCCATAAAAGATTGCAAGATATTTTGTTTGAAAAAAAGTGCGCCGTTCAAGCAAAATATCTTTCAAGGAAAACGTTTATGATGTCAACACGAAACTGGCTGTTTTAGATAGGTCTGACCTAATTCTAGGGTTTGATATGTGAACATTTTCGATTTGTATCTTGTATTTGATACCTACAGGAATCGATTTTGTGCATATTTTTTTTTGCGCGCGGGCGATTCACTATGCCCCGCGCCTTAACTAAGTTATAACGACCACTTAGTGAGTAAAAATATTTGTTTTCGAGTTTTGATTTGTATCAATTGCACCGAGGAAAAAACTTGGTGCAATTATGCCAAACACAAGAATGTCGACGCCAACAACCTCAACGTCACGTCAAAGTAAAAGAAAGATCAACTGTGCCGCTCGTGGAGCCGAAAGTTGTGAACGATTTGGAGCAAAGGCGGAAAAAAATTGCAACCAAAAACTAAGAATGGAAAAAGTATAGAAAAGAAGACTGTTCTTGGAGTGGCTCTACAGTCTTGAAAAAATAAGACGTAGAAATGTAGCATCTCTGGTATCCCTGTGTAATTATTGGCCAGGCTACATACCATAGATTTAAAAAATGCACGTCTAGATTCAGAGAATGCATTAATGTCGCACGAAATATAAAAACAAGATGACAGCAAAAATAAAAGTGAATAAGATTTAATTATTGCTATCGAAGAAGAACTGAGTGAAAATGAGAAAAAAAAATCTTCTAAGCAAAGAAAAAGAAAATTAAACAAAATTGAACGGAAAAAAAAGAAAAAGAGCAGCATATCGAAAATTACAAAGGAAAAGAGGACGAAAAAAATGGGATAGAAAAACACAAACAAGAAAGTAATAAAAACAAAAAATACACTGACTTATTGGAGCTCCACAAAATCTGGAAAACTTAATTGTCAAGTAACATAAAAGATTTAAGTAATTTTATTTTAGCTTAAGGATTGCTAAAATGCAACGATGATGCGTAGATATCTATTACAAATTACAATTGAACTGATGATTTTGCATAAATAAAAGATTTAAAAAAATATGTCATTAGTTTTTTATGTCTAAACTTCCATTAAAAGTTGGCTTTAGCCCCAATTATTTCCAAATAACTTAGTTATTTAACGACATTTTACTAAGTATAAAGACGGTTTCCCGTAATAGATGAGTACTTTACCGTCTTTTTAATAAGTAATTACACCTAACTTTTAATTTAAAAAATATAATACTAACAAAAAAGGCGGCTATGTTACTTAACGGCTGTATTACGTTTTAAAGTTTAACTACTTTTAAATCAAATAAGAAGCTAAACAGCGGCTAAGTCACTTTGCCGTTTTTTTTCTTATGATTAGCCTTTAACTTCTTAGGCTAATAATTTTACTATAAAAATCATACGCAAGACAGCGGCTAAGGTATACTTAACGGTCTTTTAATGTAGTATTTATATAAACAGAATAATTAAATTGCTAAGGAAAACCTGAAATTTGCTATTTTAAAATACTCATATTAACTTTTTTTTAACGTTAATAGTGCAGATATATGCTAAATAATATGTTCTACTAAACAAAATTGATAAACTTGAACTAATTATGAAAATAACTTAGAAACTCAGTTTCGCGACGTTTTTGCGTTTTTCTCGAAAGTCACTTTTGTCGCTTAGCCGAATTTCTTCTTAGCACGGCAGTATATTATGTTTAGGTATCTCTATTCCAAATTTCATCCAAATCCGTTCAGCCGTTTCAGCGTGAAAGAGTAATAAACATCCATCCATACTTACAAACTTTCGCAATTATAATATTACTAGGATGTGCTGTTCTGTAAATGAGGTAAAAAAATCCTAAAAAAATGCAGTCCTACTTGCGAACGACAAGTTCTACAGAATACAAGTTGGATCTGATACAAAATTACTTAGGATATGAGGTCACACACCTAAAATGATTAGTGTCTCCTGTGAAACCTCGCAAGTATTTCCTAATCATTCGCAGCGAGGTGCCACTGTCCTCGAGATGAACGTAAATGTGTGTGGGTAATGAAATCAGCCGCTGTCCAACAGAACAGCCCCTGTGTTAATTGACACCGTCTAGTGGCTATTTGCAATTCGACTAGCGCTGTAGTACGCTTCAACGGGCTCGCTAGTTACGGCCAGGGACCATAATTGTCTCACTTCAACGCCTATCGCGAACGTTCCCAATGTATCCTGATTACAATTGAATATGAAACTGCCACATGCTCTGACTGAATTAGCGAGCAAACTTTGCTTTCGACTGGCAGGCTTGAGGGGGCAGGAAAAAACGTCAAGGTTCCGTGAATACGTGGCAGCGAACAGTGGAAAGCGAACCGCGAGCCGTTGGGCTGAGCTGGAGCGAAGCCAGAAGAGTTGCTGAGGACAGGAAGGAGTAGCATGACCTTCTAAAGGCCCTCTGTACCCCTCGGGTACCATAGTATAGCAACCACAATATCAACAAATGGCATTAAATGGAATGGAATCAACAAAAGTCTGTATAAAATGCCCAAAAAAGGTAAGCCCGTCCGTGAAAGTCGTGAATTTTCAGGCCGAGTTCACACCCCTCATATCGGTTTCCACAGCCGGGGCCGTGTCGGTTTCTTTTCCGGCACAGTCGGGCTCGCAAAACGATTAAATTCCGCACACGGAAAGAGCGACAAAGGCGCCCGTTCAGCCGTGTACCCGCAGGATATAGGAACCGAAGAAGAACCTCTTGGTAATGTTCTACAGGGTGCACTCTAAGTCGATAGCGAAACTTTAAGTAGGCTATCTACTGATCAATATATAAACTGCTTGTACTAGGTGGCGAAAAAAATAAAGTGAAAAAAATATCAGCTGTTCCATACAAAAGGTCGACTCAGGTATGAAACAGCAGATATTTTTTTCGCTCCATTTTTGTCGCCACAGCCTACTTAAAGTTCCGCTATAGACTTAGAGTGCACCTTGTAGAGGTAGGTAATCGTATGAGGTAGTGGTTATAACTCTGGTGTCAGAGTTTTTAGGCCACCTAAAGGTTATTAATCAAAAATAATCGGGACCAACGGTTTAAACGTTCCTTCCGAAGCACAGAAGCGCTCAGATATTATTGCCACTAGCGGGCACCCATCCATGGACTGATCACGCCCGATGTTGCTTAACTTTGCCAATCGATTAAGAATGGCTTGTACAAGTAGGCAATAATTTATAGTGTGCAATAAATAGTTATCTATCTATCTAACTATCTAGGCTTGGTCCTTTAAAAAAAAAATGGTGGTACGGAACCCTCATTGCGCGAGTCCGACTCGCACTTGGCCGGTTTTTCACATTCGTCAATAACACTTTTTGGTACAATATTTTATGGTTGTTACCTAGTCTTTAAACAATGCTGACTGGAAATAGATGCCAGAAATAGACCGCAAAAACTGCTCTTAAAAATATTTATGGCTTTTTCGTAGCGGACGTGCTGCGAATTTGAAAATAGAACAGCCGTTTTATTTAGCAAGGCATTTAAAATCTCCAGTTCTGGAATTTCACCAATGCTTGGGCTATAAAGGTCTCAATGACGTTTTGCGCAGACTTTTAAAACTTGATGTAACGAGTTGTTCGAAAACTTTAATATAGAAAAATATTTTTCATCTCCCAGGCTCGAAATGTATGTGGTTACTCTAGTATCATACGATGAGGCAAACAAAAGTGATTTTTGCGTGCTTCGTTTGAACGCGACGCCCTATGGTGTAAAAATAAATAAATTAACTCATTTGACTCTTCTGTCACTTGCATAGAAGGAAACTCATTTCACTAACCTTTATGTACACACGGCAGCACGTCAGACTGTACGTTTTTATTGCAAAGTTGCCCGTAACGCAACCGAGTAGAGTGCTAGCGTGTAGAGTGCTGTCGTGTGTACCTAGTCGTCTATTGTTTTTTGGTGCATCTAACATTATTTGCTCGCTCTGTGAGATGTTAAATATTAATTATTTGCGTCTCGTGCTTCTGAATGCCTCGCTACGCTTAGGTTTATTATTTGAACCACTCGCTACGCTCGTGTCTCAATTTTAGAAACCTCGCTAGCTCGGTATTCGATACAAGCACTCGCTGCAAACAATAGTTTTGCATCCTCGCATAACAAATAACTATTCTTTGTTTCCCTTTGCACTGGCTTTCCAAATTCAAAATCCGCGTTTTCATACACAAAAGTTGCCCCTAATAATACGTATCGCGGGGCTGAGGTCGAGTAAAATTTGCATACAGAATCACTGAGTCGAACCACAATGTAGACTAATACAGAATACTCATGGTGCTAAGAGAGTCAAAAGACAGAACAAAATCATGCAAACAAGACAAAACTTCAACTTTAACTTTTTTTTAACCCCCGACCCAAAGAGAGGGGTTTGTTTTAGTTTTTTATAGTTGTTATAGTTAAGTTTGTTGTTCTGTTGTGTACAATAGCTAGTGGTTCGCCCCGAACTATGAACTCGCGACCCCATATCTCAGCAACCCCTAGACCGATTTGGCTAATGTTCGAACTTAAAAATTCTCTTTGCCTCATTTACCTGCCTACCAAATTTCATGACGATCCGACTAAATTTACTCAAGTCATCGTCGAACGAACATTCATACATACATTTATACAAACATACAAACATACAAACGCCGGATTGTTCCAGTAGACTCGGAGAACTTCGCTCGCTCGTTCAATGAATATAATGCTATTTTGTTGCCCTGAAACAAAAATCGCTGAGCAAAAATAGCTGTTTAGCTTCAAAATTTTGAAAACTGTGAAAAAAAAAGAATTTTCTGCCACACTGCTATCGTTGGACCTAAGCAAAGCAAGTAAATCACGGGTACATAAATCTACTTTTCCGTTTATCAACCAGGTAAACCATGGGTGTATTTATTCCTCGTGGCACACAACCAGTTGGACTTCACAATTGTACCAAGGGTCGGGTTTTTTTAGTAAAGATTACGCAAGTTCCTTACAAAAAGATACAACAGCTCTACAAAGGTAGGACAGACGGACGTGAGACAACTTGTCCGGTTTCAAATTGAGACATTCAATTTTAGTCCGTACTTAGTCTAAGCAACAATTTACTGGAGTTAACTGACAGACACGGTCGTCTTGCACCACTTTCTTAAATGTGGTTTAAACAGCATTTAACTAAAATCTTCATACAAAAGTCGATTGTGGTGCAAGATGGCCTAACCAATTATTTTACAAAGTGACATTAGTGTCTGTCAGTTTACTCCAGTGAATTAATAATTAGACTTTATCTTTCTGTAGCGTTATTTTTTGTGACACCTGTGATACTTATGCACCTATTTGCTTAGTGAAATTTACAATTCAGAAATTGGTGGATAGTAATACTGCCGATTTCGGAATTGAGAAATTCACTTAGCAAATACGTATGTATCGTTCTGACTCTGCAAAATTCCCACAAAAGAGCGTGACAGAACGATACTTAATTTCTCAATTCAGAAATCGGCAGTACCTATTACTAACCACCGATTTTTGAATTGAGAATTTTACTGAGCTAATACTTAAGCATCACAGGTGTCATAAAAAAGAACGCTATTTACTTATTAAAATTCTCAATTCCGAAACCGGGCAACAGAGGCCCGTTTTGAACCCTGCCATCTGTAACGTTCTACCCATGGCAACGGCGCACCGTCGGGCAATCAGAAAGTCCCAAACAAACACTGGCTGTGTATTGTAATGCAGGAGTGCCAGCACAAACGTCGGGCGCCTGATTCACGTACATTATCATAATCCTCAAGCTCTTTCAGTATTGTGGCCCGTCTGGACGGACCTATTCTTCTTCTATACGAATCGATGGCAGACCGATTCTTTAGACTAAATTGTTTGTAACTGCATTATTATTGGCCGGTCATAGCAAGGAGATGGTAGTTGAGGCATCCAAGAGCCACTCGCAGAGTACCGAAGCGCAAGCAGAGGCGGACAGACCTACCGCACATGTACTGGCACTCGGTTTCGATAGTTTGGTGGACACAGTGTGCCTTTTTTATGACTATAGCCGTCGATATAAGGGCTAAAGTAGAAACTGGAGGGGACTGGCCGGTCATACCGGCAGGGGATGCGATGTCAGATGGCCTCCCCGCGGTGCACCCTGGACCCACATTGGCACAAGCTTGCCGATCGGTGACTAACAACCTGACAGCCTTTTCTACTGTACCCATGTAGTAAGGTTTCGCAACTTGCACGGATGTCTAGAAGAGATAGCTTTTAGTTATAAGGCCAGTTGTAATAGTTATAAGGCCGCCATTTGTATTATATTTTGTTGTAAAAATTATCTGTAATATTCTTTGTGTTGTGCAATAAAGAGTTTTCTATTCCCGCCCCGCCCCGATCCGCCGCTAGTGGACGCTGTATCATATAAATACAGGCAGGCGGATTTTTGCGTTGTGATGCGCCCCGACCCGATCCGCCTAGTGGACGCCAGGCTTTACTTGTATGTATAGAGTAAGAGGACCATTCCATTTTGCCCCACCAGAGTTGCCACACTGGTAGAGAAAAATGAAATCACACATACATTATTCCATTTTACCCTACCAGTGGGGTAACTCTGGTGGTGCAAAATGGAATGGTCCGAGTAAGAAGGTAGATGGTTTCTTATTTACTCGAATTGGATTTTATTCAGTAATGTTTTTTTATTCAGTAATGGAAAAGTCACCACCTTCTAGGCAGGAAAAAATGCCATTGTAGGTCCTAATCCTGCAAACTTGACTGATTTATTTAGTGAAATAGCTAACAAAAATCAAGGCTCAACCTATGTCTTTCAATCACAGGTGTTCTATTTCTTTAAACAGGAAAATATGTCAAAACCGGAGATATTTACCCAAATAATTCTGCATGAAAAAACATGAACTGCCAGGTCAGCACCACAAATATTTTTATATCCTACGCACTGTTCTTCTTCCGATGCTATAATAATATGACATTTCCATACAATTATTTACGTTAAGAGTTAATTGGCTAACCCTGGTTGAAGCAGTTGACCTAACCTAACCTTTTATTTTAATGTTGGACACTTTTGGGGTGTCTCGATGGCAAGTTTTTAAACAGAAGACGGTGGCTGAGCAAACGAATCAACTGGTAGCACAAATAAAATCTAAGGCTTTTACATCTAGGTAATGAGATGATTCATACAGCGTCCAGTGGCACCTTCTCTCACACTAGATGGGTGAAGATGCCACTCAGCGCTGCAATAGATAAGATGTTTTTTACTTTATATAACGCGTGCTTACGTTCCCTCGTCGCCAATTGTAGTGTTTAGGGGTTGATATCACAATAAAACCCGGGGGTTGCCGTATAGCTCTTTATTCGGTAACCAACTGACAAACGTCATTTGTGGTGAAACTACCTTACATCTTAAATACTACAATTATACACACACCACCCACACACACCAACAACAAGTTTTTAGGGTACCGTAACCAAAGGATGCCAAGCGGGATCCTATTAAACTGCCTACGCTGCCTGTCTGTCCTACCTTGTTTTAACCCAGGAAATTGTGGCTAAAGATAAAAATTAAAAAAGCGTTTTTTTTCCAAAAGAATATTAAAAATTTATACAGTGTGTCTTGCGAATCCCACACCAGGCGAACCTGTGTCGTGGGATCCATTCATTTAGAATTTATAAAATGTGTTGGACGATTCCAAGACTAAGTTGCAAAAATAATAAAAAGAGACAACGAAATTACTGTGGCAATGCTGTTAGTATATCGATTCGATCATAGTTAAGATAGATAGTAATTAATTTCTTTGGTTAGTAATGAGATGGCTTGATTTAGTGTTGCCACAGTCGAACAATTCGGCGCGTTTTGGAGTCATAATGACTAATTTGGAGTAAAAACTCAATGCCGTTTTCCGAATATCCCCAAACCAAACAATGGCGTACAATATTAATGAGATTGTAATATTTAATTGGGCATTAAGTGAATTGAAATATTCCAATAATATAGACTTATTTGCACTGCAAAATTTATATGTCGGGTGTGTAATGTAAAATCGTAATGTTGGTGTATCTGTTATTTATCATTTCAGCACAAGGTAAAGCAACACAAAAAGGGCGTATTTTACTGATAAAAGGGCAATTTACTCGTATTTAGACCGATATTTATGATTTTTATTTTGTTTGATTTCGAATAGCAGAATAACCTTCAAAACAACGGAAAAACTCACGAAAAAAAAAAGTCTGCGCGTACGAAGTCGCGGGCAAAAGCTAGTATCTTATAAATTTGTTTAATTTATTTCATGTTTAAGAACCATCGCTAAAAAACCTGCATTCAAATAAAAAAACCGGACACGTGCGAGTTTAACTGGCGTTGAGAGGGTTCCGTACTTTGTATTATACTATTCGCAGCAGATTTTCACACACATATTCTATGCATAAATAATAAAATATTTTTATTTCAGATTATTAAAATATCATTAAAACATTATAAAATTCATAGAAAATATAATTACATTACTTAAAATAAAATGATTTAAAAGTTTAAATTAATCAAATTATAGAGCAAAAAAATATTGTATTCAAATAAATTGGAACAATTTTTTCTGTGCCCTCAAAACCGCATCCAACTCGGTTCACCCGTTAAGAGTTATGTACGGTGCTAAAGCCAGATGCACCCTCTCTGTCTCTCTCTCTCTCTCTCTCACATACACACACACAGAGCGGTCAAACTATAGCAACCACATAACGACTCTCTCTTTGGATCGGGTGTTAATAAAATAAAGTGGGAGGTACATTATTTTTAATTCCTGTCTTCACTCACTAGGTGGCTCTGTTATACACCTAACTCGCGCTATGGTTGTATCTATGCTTAGAGTATTATTATAAACCATAGGGTTAACTACCGCCATCAAAAATTAGTTTATGTTTTGTTTTTTTGTCGTGGTATCAGTTTGATTGATACCCTATAGATTTCAATATTTTCAGTATTAAAATGAAGTAGCAAATTGCTGTTGAAGGAGCCTACCGTACAGTCGGCCACAGTCTCAGATACCCCTTTTTGTTCGATTGGCGCCCTTATGCCGCGCGCGATAAGAGCTGCCATGGGGTATCTGAGATTGTGGCCGACCGTACGTAATCGGCTTGTCAAAGTCAGAAAATATGGTAATTCATTATTATACACGCCTTTGGTAAATTAGTTGCCGCCTTTAGGATTAGTTAGACTAGACGGACCATGTCAGCTTAGTTTAGTCGGCTGTCGGCCAAGCCCATAGGAAAGACAATGTCAATACGTGTGTAGCCAATTAAGCTGCGGATTTCCCCACGACGTTTTCCTTCACGGATTTAATCAAATAACGGCATACTCATATTTCGATTTCAGACAAGACACAAATGAGAAAATGGGACGCACGTATTTGTAAGATTGATTACAATAGGGTAAATTACAGGACGCACTGGCTGGCAGTCGTAAAGCTTTGACGTCTAGTTGGTCTATTCCGCGTTAGTCAACATTTCAGACAGTCTCTGGTAATTTGTTTTCCATTACGGAAATTAATTTATTCGGCCCAATGCGTGGCCGGTCGCAGTTTTTGGACCGTATGTTTTTTTTCACGTGTTTTCTCGCTGGTCAATTGACAATTTACGATTTAAATGGATTTTTGGTTTGGATTTATTAATGAAATATGAAAAGGAAAAAGGTGCATGTATTTCTTGAGTGAGCATGTAGTAATTTAAGCCACTTTTAGCGATAAAAGTTTTTTTTTGGAATTGGAAGGATCTGGAATCTAAACCTTAGGTCCTAAAAATAGTTAAGCCTCGCGTTGAGTACCTGACGTTTCGTTTTTAGCTTTTTAACGCATCGAAAAAGAAGTTATGATTTTTTTTTCCATTGGCGGCGCTAGTTGTGTCTAGGTTTGGGTCTTAAAGGTATATGCCTCATACTCAGATTTCCTCACGATGTTTTCCTCCACAGTTAGCGGATGGTAATGAAACTATAAATTTACAAACGTACGTAACTTTGAAAAAAATTAAAGCCATAGGGAAATAAAGGGAATTTCCCGCACCGGGAATCAAACCCGGGTCTCTCGGCTTCCGAGTCCATTGCTCTACCACTAGGCCACCACCGCTCTAGGGACAGGTTACAATAAAAGTAAGTACATTCTTTGCAACTTTGCAGGGTGTAAAGAACCTAAGTTATGAAAATATATTTAAAAAAAAACAGGAAAGACAAGGAAGGAACAAACTAAGCCGCCAAAGCCAATACTATTAAATACTTTTCTTATCAATCACTTCAAAGGCTTACCAACATTTCCGTTTACAACAAAAACAGATATTTCCCTTTGAGTA
This sequence comes from Zelleria hepariella, assembly GCA_949319315.1. NCBI lineage: Eukaryota > Metazoa > Arthropoda > Insecta > Lepidoptera > Yponomeutidae > Zelleria > Zelleria hepariella. The sequence goes on along the minus strand of OX439392.1, from coordinate 3,038,761 downwards.
TGATTCCTCTACTAAATACTTCTCTCGCCAAAAGGGCATTATGAAACAAATAGAAGTTCAACCCTTGATCAAGTGTATTTTGTCCTGGACAAAATATTCATGTTAGTGCGGGTGTATGTTTGTCATGGGGTTGCTGAGCATAAGCTGGGCCTCCTAAATCTTTATGCAAGCCTATCTCTATCCACGGAAACCAGTTAATATAGCGTTCTCTCTGTTACGTAATACCATACAAATGACAAAGACGAAAACACAGTGGGCGTAAACCCTTCTGAATGCTCGTACACACTGCGCTACTTTTTGCGAGAGTATTTAGCGAATTTGTAATTTTTTTGTGACAGTGGTTTCTATAAATAAATGCAGAAATAAAAACAACAAGTATCGTAAAAGCTAATATAATTATCGTCTACGATGAATCATTCACTAATTTCTTGAACAACCGCGCCAGAGCCAATTTTCATCAACAATGAACAATGAGTCCAAAGAACACGTCAGGTCACGGAACAATAACGATACTGATAAAATATGCACAAAACACAGCGCGTCTGTGCAGTACGGGTACCACGAACAGACTAAAATGTACATGTACTCTGTACACTGCATTAACCGTTTCCCTATTAACTTGTCTCGGTGGATAGAGTATAGTACAATTTCTTAAAATCAAACCCCACTTAGAAGTGAGCAGTAAGATGGTGAACGTAAAGTAGCTCTTACGAATTTATGTACCTAAGCCTAGTACTGTTTCATCAGATACACAAAATAATATTAAATACACCGGCCGTGATTAAATTGTATAGGTTGTATCCATCGATCCCGGAATCAGAGGATACATCTTTCAAGTCGTTTAGGCTACAGAGCGTGCCAAAGAAACATACGTACGAAAAATATAACCCTCCTTCTGGGTCAGTCGGGTAAAAAAATTCATTTTCATGTGTAGTCGTGCTTGTGAAGAGGCAAAACTGGCAAAAGGATGTCCTTCGGTAAATTTTACCTACTTTAGAGTGTTACCTGAAGTTGCAAACTTCTGCGGAGGAAGATAAATTGTCTAAGAGGTTTTGCATAGCGATAGTGTAATAAAGTTTATTCGTGATTTTCGTTATGCCTCGCGAAGTTGCGACGCCTTTTATTACTACAGGGTGCACTCTAAGTCGATAGCGGAACTTTAAGTAGGCTGTCTACTGACCAATACAAACAACTTGTACAAGGTGGCGACAAAAATGGAGCGAAAAAAATATCAGCTGTTTCATACATTTGGCGTAGTACTGAGTCGACCTTTTGTATGGAACAGCTGATATTTTTTTCACACCATTCTTTTCGTCACTTAGTACAAGTTGTTTGTATTGATCAGTAGACAGCCTACTTAAAGTTCCGCTATCGACTTAGAGTACACCCTGTAGTATAAGAACTGGTCAACTGGTCTTACACGAGTATACGGTTACATTTCATGGTATTGTTTCGTCGTTTGGCAATGAGGCTGTTGAATATTACGATACGAAAATAAATAAAAAAAAACTATGATAAAAGATTTTTTTTTTTTTATGTTTTGGCGGGTTAGGAATTGCAAGACTTAGGTTTTTATAAGCAGAATTTTATTACGTACTACTTTTAACATATTATCAAAAGTGTAACCGGTAACCTTTTTAGTAAATTAAAACCTTAGGAGCATAATTTTTTTAGGTGGTTTTAACTTAGTTTTAAATAAAGTTCTCACTTACTAAGACTACTGCTGCAGCGTCCGAGTGATCACTTTACCCATCTATTATGAGTGAAGGTGCCACTGGAAGCTGTTTAATGATTTATCCTAGATGTACGTTTTTTTTTTCACTAAGATTGGCGAAAAAAAGTTATATTGAAGAATTGTTTAGATATCGAGCAAGTGCATATTCTGTGGTGAAATCTTGATCCCTTCTTAAAGGGTGATGAATAAGTGACATAGATCTGTGAAATGCAATATCGGTCTTCGCATTTCGGAGTAAACGCCCAGTCGTTAAAGGGAGGCACTTGTAATAGCGACGCAAGCACTTTGCCAACTTGTCTACTTGTACTTGTAAACTGTCACAATACCTAAAGATCCCATTAAACTTGAGCAATTTCTAACTTTCCCTATTAGGCGTGAGCACACATTTTCCTGCCAGAGTTTTGGGGCCAAGGTGTCGTGACGATTTCTTTTTTTAAACCCCGACCAAAAAGAGGGGTGTTGTAAGTTTGACCGCTGTGTATGTGTGTTTGTCTGTGGGTCTGTCTTCGGCTCCGTAGCAGTTGGCTAATGAATGATAGGTATATCATTATTGTAAGAAAACGGGATTCTTACCATGATTTATTTTCTTTTGAGTTCCCGATATTTCGGCACCGTTGCAGGCACCATGGTCACAGGTAGACTGAAGACGGATTTTTTGAAAGAAAATAAATCGTGGTAAGAATCCCGTTTCCTTACCACACTTATGTCTAAAAACCACGAAAGTTTCAAAAAGCAGATAATATCCCTGCTAGAGGTCCTAATCGACGTGTGTCATAATAGGAATCTATTATTATAAAAATCCCATTAAGTTACAGTAATAACAGCTGTGTGACATAATGGTAAAAAAAGTCCCAGTATGTAACAGTGTAACATAAGGTGGTGTGATATACTGGGAACAAAGGCGAGCGAGCAGGTTAAACGGGTGAATTGATTTGGATGCGGTTTTATTTTATTTGAAAGCAGGTTTTATAGCGAGTGTGCTTCGATATGTTTTATAAAAATCGGTTCAGCCGTTTATGAGATATGCAAACTTGAAGCTAAAATGTTGGAAGTATTTTTTTATTTTTTTTCATTAGTTAGTAGTTATGAAATAAACTGCTATTTTATTCGCGGGTTGGTTTACTCCACACGTACTTACAACTTGTCTTTACTGTGAGTTGAATTTACTTGCCAAAATTATACTATTAGACAGTAGTGTCACAAACTCATAACAAGTAATATTAATTATTTGTAGTTTGGATCAAAGGTAGTTTAACAAAGCTTCGATCGAAACAAAATTCTAACTAACTGTGCCATCTAAGAATGCAATCCAAAATGTGAGTGATTTCGAAAAATTTTACAGTAAAAAATCATAAACTACAAAAGTTTAAAATTTAAAAAAAAATCCTTCCAAAATCCATCGATAACATAATCCAAAAAAATCCGCAGTTTTTCCTTTTGTTTTAATCGGACCATAGATAGGGTCTTATTGAATTCCTGGAAAGTGGATTCTTTCAAGCAATAAAGACATTCTTTGGCGCGATGCCATTCCTTCCCGAGGCCGTTTCAGGGTGCGGCCACGATTTAAGCGATAGCGATTAAAAGGAAATATCGATGCACGGATTTGTTAATGAATTTTAAGAGTTCCGTACCTCTCGGGAGCTAAACTGGATATTCTAAGGGTAGCATTAATAGTCGTCGACTCAAGATCTGAAGAAGGTGACCTCAGAAAAGTCAAATGCTAAATGCCAATGTCAAGCCTTGCCTATGTCAACGTCAATCTCAAGATAGTGACTATTAATATGCTGACAGCTACTCAAGTTTAACATTAGCCAAGGCTTGACATTAGCATTTGACTTTTCTGAGATCTACTACTTGAGATCGAGCTCAAGTAGGTGATCTCAGACAATTATTAATACCAACCTAAGTTTTTTAAAGCTTTTTTGTCGCTTCCGCTTCCTCTTCAGTCCACAACCTACCTTAACATCGGTCGGGGCGGGTTTTATTTCTTTTTACGCAACTATATCACCGCATTCCAATTTGCCAATCGGCTGTTGGGAGAAATAGTGTGGCGGGATGGGAAAAGTTTCCCCTTCAGTAGATGCAGCGTTTGGAAATGATGTTGCACGGATTGTGGTGGCTTGTAAGTTTACGACTTTTAAATAAAACAAGGGGCTATACATATTTATGATTCGGAAGAAGACAAAATACTGAATTATTGGGAGCAACGTTTTTTTTTAATTTCAATTACTCAATAGTTATTTATTCTATAAGATTTTAAATTATTATTATTTTCACTACTTATTCCGTGTTAAGTCACCAAAATATTAGTTTCCATATGTTTTTATGAATTTAAAATAATATATGACGTATGTAATTTCCTTGGTCTCGAATTTACTCACACAGGTTTAAAATAGGTAGGTTCTCAATTATATTAATAAATAGTCATTTAAAAAACTCTAACGATTAATTTTCAAGAGGTGAAGGTTATTTTTTTTAAATAATAATAAATGTTTTGATGTCTTGAATTATTCAATATCAATTACTAGAGGTATTTATTAAAGTTATTTATTTATTTTGCGACTGGCATTGTGCTGAAAACGCTATACGGTGAAAGGTAAGCCGTCCAACCACGTCTTTACGTCTGTGTAATAAAAATAATCTCAGGCTCCTTTATTTTCCAAAAAAAAAAAAATATTTCGCAGCTGTTTTTCTTACGGTAGCAAAGTATGTAACTTCTTTTAGTTTTTATTTGATATCAAAAGTTTTGCGATGTCTTCGCGGGCACCGTTAACCTTTTTGAAGGTTAGAGACATACGTGGTTCACAAAAAGTTGTGACAGATAAACAGACGGGCACGTATTATTTATAAAATTGTTTTTTTATTAAACTAGCAACCATAAATCGGGGTACTAGAACGTAATGGCAGGGTGAGACAATGACTTTTTGAAAGTTATTTTTTAAGCAACACCCTAATACAGCACTTTAAAGTTAAGACAGACAGAATAGCGTAGGCAGTGACTTTTTGAAAGTTATTTTTTTAACAACACCCTAATACAGCATTTTAAAGTTAGGACAGACAGACAGCGTAGGCAGAGTAATAGGGTCCCGTGTGGCACCCTTCGGGTACGGAACCCTAAAAAATATGCAGCGGCCTCGTTGGTAAAGTGCGGGAAATAGAAAACATGTATCAAACAGACTGTTTGTATGCTATTAGTAGAGTAGAATTTCTTACAAAAAACGCACTGAGTGTGATTTTTTACAAATAAAGAAATTGAGTTTTATACATAATATTCGAAATCAGCAGATTTTCCTGAATCAGCAGAATGAAATTTTGCGGTTTTCGGATTTCTTTCTTTACTTGTGCTATAAGATACTGCTTCTTGCCAATTTTCATGATTTAGGTCAACGGGAATTACCCTGTAGGTTTTGATTCCCTTGAAACATGCGGCACAATGCTGCATAAACGGCCGTATCTTTTGGTAGCGTAAATGTAGAAGCTTGATTTTTTCACAGCCATAAGAAACTGCATACGGTAAATTGATATTAAGTTCAACTCGATACCTCCACGCGTTCTTGAGTAAAGGGTACAACAAAGTGATCCTGTAATGGTTCCGTTTTTTCCTTTTGAGGTGCGGAACCCTAAAAACAAGAAGTGACAATGCACAGAAATTTTTCCATAAAAGTACTAGTAAACTCAAATTTTTAATCCGAGTCCACGGAATGACAGTTGTTACAAAGGCTTTATCTGACAGTAGCATTCTAAGGCAAAGGCTTTATCTGACAATAGCAACTGTCATTCCGTGGACTCGATTTAAAAATTAGAGTATTATAGGTATCAAATTCAGCACATAAAGGTGAAAGTCCCACTAAATAGTCGGCCGTCGATCGGGTACCTAAATTCGATTTACATTGGCTTTATTTGACATTTAGAAGATTTACTGGGTGCAAAATGGAGGGGGGCCGTGCCCGGAATAAATTATTATCGGAAACATGTGATTTGGGAGGTCATACGAGGAAGGGGTGTGAAGAGGGTTTTATTGAGCTCTCAGCATAAAGGAGACTTACGTATTTTAAGAGCTTAATTTCGGCGGTATAAAAGGGTGTTTTTTTTCCTAGAACAGGTTCTTTTAGAAAATCATCAAAATATTTAAAAAATGCTCTAATTGTGTTCTCCTACATTTCGGGCCATTTGATTGTTAATTTAATTTTTCAAAAGAATCTACAGCACAGCTTCACTTTTATTCATGACTGAGTTCAGTCAGAGAGTTGATCAATGGAAAGGAAAATTCAAGTGTTTACTAATTCAAACAAATTAGGCTTTAGATTTGATAAACATTCTTTCCTAATCTAAAATGCCCGTCCTTTCATATACGTACTTGTGCGCAGGGTAAGTCGCTAAATGAAAGAACATTAAGTAAGTATACTTTGATGTAAAAACAAATAAATGTAGAATACCTTCGTAAGCTCTTTTATTTTATAGACTCGGCATCAATCCTATTAGGATGTGAAGAAATAAAAATAAATGCGTTTCAAAATCGTACGCACTTCGGGATGAACGCTCTCGCTCGCTTCACTTTAATCTCACTAAGATTTAAGGCCTGTGCAAACGACGGACAGTGGCGGAAAAAACGTCCGCGGCGCGCTCTTATTAGTACAGTAATAAGGTTGCACTTTGTCTGCGTATACCGCCAGGCGAAACGAGGTAATGGACCGCGGACATTTTGTCCATCACTGTCCGTCGTTTGCGCAGGCCTTTATAGTTAGGATGTGAAGAAATAAAAATAAATGCGTTTTAAGAGCGTACGCACTTCGGGATGAACGCTCTCGCTCGCTTCACTTTAATCTCACTAAGATTTAAGGCCTGCGCAAACGACGGACAGTGGCGAACGAAGTGTCCGCGGCACGCTCTTATTAGTACAGTAATAAGGTTGCACTTTGTCTGCGTATACCGCCAGGCGAAACGAGGTAATGGACCGCGGACATTTTGTTCGTCACTGTCCATCGTTTGCGAAGGCCTTTATAGCTAAACTTCTACCTAATAGGTCGAAACGATATAAAACGGAAATCGGTCATAAACCCAAAAATCGAATTTGCAAAGTTACTAGCTTTTTCTCGCAACTTTGTCCTTATTGTTCAAGAAATGGGACATTATAAGAATCACACGCTGTTTTAGTTTGCTTAAAGCATTTTGTTACAATAGTAATTCTGTTTTAACTCAAAAATGGGCGAAAAAAAACCACTTCTCCATACAAATGGTGACCATTGGCTATAGACTTGTATGGAGTAGTTTTTTTTGACGGACTTTAGAATTGGTTAAGAATCACCGGTGTAAAAAATTGAATAGGCTTCTTTTTATCGAAGTCTGCGCGGATGAAGTCGCTACAATTATCAGTTTCTCTGAAACATTGTAGACGTTTACTATTGTTGGAAGCTGTCAGAAGGAACATAGGCGAAATAATATATAATACAAAAATTATAAGGGAGTTGCTCTACCCGGCTTTACTATGGGACTTAAAGACTGCTCATTTTTGCATCACAAAAGAGACTTTTTAATTAAACGACAACAATGTTGTGTCAACGTTGCTAAAGCTACACATTTATTTTCATAACGTTTTAGGCCTGAAATTGTTTTCACTTCCCTATTGCTGGGATGGTGAAATAGCAGCATTGAACCTTCGACCTCAGTAGTCTTTAGGTTCGAATTACTTTACATCATTTGACACGTTTCGTAATTTATGAATTCGTTGTTGTGGCGTAATACTACTCACCAAATTATAAGGAAAATTTCGTGAGAAAACCTGAGAATCTGATACAATATTAGCTTTAATTTTATTTTGTACCCAAATCTACCCAGACAAGACACAAAGACAAGAAAGAATAAGACTGAGAACTCCGTTATTTTGTTTGTTTTATTTTGTACTAAAAGTGATTTTGAACTTTAAAAAAAAAAATTGTGCGAAGAAACCAAGTTACTTAATACCTACCGCTAACGCTTTGAGCAATTGAGTTAATCTCAGTAATTGAAAACGATTTATTTCTTCTCGGTGAAGACTAGATCTAAGGCAGACCGCAGTCATGCCATTTAAATGAAATATATACAGGGTGTTAAAAGACCGCCAACAAAGCGGGAAACCACGTATATAGTCCTCATCATAGTGAACATTTTTGCCCAAGGAACTATGCCTGGGAAATCAACGGTTTCCGAGATAATGAGGTTCAAAGTCGGACTTTTCAAAACTTTTTTTTTGCAGAAATGTATTCAGTATCTAGTTCTTATCATACTTTCTCAAGAAGCCATATCAAAATTATGAATATTTCTTACAAAAAATGACGTTAAAATTGCAACCCGCAATGTATTCTAAACATCGGCACTTCAAGTTTAAGTAACATAAATTTATACCTACGTTTGCGCAATATGACTTCTTTGCGTTAGTCGTCCATTGCGTAATAAAATATTTTTCAAAATTATAACCTAAAAAACCAAAATCATTTCCCAGCAATAATTTATCGAAAAAGTACTTTGTTTTGGTGTCTAGTATGCGTGGCTTTCGGGTCTGTTGGCGGTCTTTTAACACCCTGTATATATATATATATATGTTACCGGCCAAACCCGATTTAAGGATAAACTAGTTTCGCCTAGGCCAAACTAGTTTTTCCGAACGTCGTATGGATAAACCGGTATGTCCTAGGCCAAACTAGTCTAGCCGAAGCTCGTTAGGAGAAACCAGTATAGCCTAGGCCAATCTAGTCTGGCCTAGCAAGAATATGTAAGCTTCAGGATAAACTAGTATGGCCTAGCCCGAGCTGATATTGACGAATGATTAGGTATGAATGTTACCATATCTCGTAAACTAAGAGGTTTAGCGCAAAAATGACGATATTTTCGAACCCCTTAATTAATAACCCCGGAACCAAGCCTTTTACTTCTATACGTGTTCTAAAAACCGACATACAGGGTGTTAAACATACAGGGTATTCCTGAAAGTGTGACAGACAGTCGAAAAAGATTTAAAACAAACGTTAGGTCAGTAGGTTTGGTTGGCGACACACTGACATACCTCTTTTTGTTTACGAATGCTCCTTTAAACCGGACAAAACCGGACATACCGTAGACTTTTTGAATGTAGACTTTTTCAAATTCGGCAAAGTAGAATCTGTATTACCCCTACTCAAATAGGGCTAGACTAGTTTGGCCTAGGCTAAACTAGTCTAGCCCTATGCTCGTATGGAGAAACCAGTTAAGCCAAACTAGTTTAGCCCTATTGAGTAGGGGTAATACATCATCATCATCATCATCATCAGCCCACCGCTGCCCACTGCTGGGTATAGGCCTTTTTCCCTACAGATTCTACTTATTTATGCTAGCCTAATACTTTTTCTTAAAATTAACAAACCCGCCGTAATTATTTGAACAGTAGGGGACGCATTTAGAGGCCGAATTTGAAAAAGTCTACATTCAAAAAGTCTACGGTATGTCCGGTTTTGTCCGGTTTAAAGGACCATTCGTAAACAAGAAGAGGTATGTCAGTGTGTCGCCAACCAAACCTACTGACCTAACGTTTGTTTTAAATCTTTTTCGACTGTCTGTCACACTTTCAGGAATACCCTGTATGTTTAACACCCTGTATGTCGGTTTTTAGAACACATATAGAAGTAAAAGGCTTGGTTCCGGGGTTATTAAGGGGTTCGAAAATATCGTCATTTTTGCGCTAAACCTCTTAGTTTACGAGATATGGTAACATTCATACCTAATCATTCGTCAATATCAGCTCGGGCTAGGCCATACTAGTTTATCCTGAAGCTTACATATTCTTGCTAGGCCAGACTAGATTGGCCTAGGCTAAACTGGGTTCTCCTAACGAGCTTCGGCTAGACTAGTTTGGCCTAGGACATACCGGTTTATCCATACGACGTTCGGATAAACTAGTTTGGCCTAGGCGAAACTAGTTTATCCTTAAATCGGGTTTGGCCGGTAACATATACATGAGGATACATGAGCTTCCAAAATTTTGTATGGCAAGTTACATAGTGACACCGCCGCCATTTTAAAAAAATCACGTTTTCTCAGCTTGTAACTAAACCTAGTTTATTAGACAGAGGAACAAAATATAAAACCAAAACATTCTTAGGAAAAATGTCTAAAACGATATCGTTATGAAGATATTAGAGAATTAAGATCCGCTTTTCTATGGAGATTGAAGTTTTCAGTCCGACATTTTCCTATGGGGTCGGAGATTTTGATTTTAAATAAAATCTTCCAGCTTGCGTCGAAACATATCTTAATAGACGGAGAAAAAAAATATAAGACAAAAACATTCTTAGGAAAAATGTCTGAAACGATATACTTACGGAGATTTAGTGGTTTCAAAATTCAGTTTTGCATAGAGCAAAACTACAGACCGCCATGTTGAAGAAAAGTCTTGGAACACAAAACCTCAACGAAAAAAAAAAACGACGGCACAAAACGTATTGAAGGTAAGGCATGTGTGCATAGGCCCGTCGCAGCGAATAAAGCTAGGTACATTTGGTTTAGATTATAAAAGGCCAGGGTTTTTTTTTTTTTTAAGTACCCCTGCACGGGCGGGACAGCCGAAGGTCATCAGACCGAAAAGGCCAGTGATGAAAATTGCCCCAACTGCCAGAAAAAAAAACTAAGGCCCTTGCATCTACGTAATGAGATGATTTATACATCTTGTGACTTGCGACTTGCGGCTTAAGACTTAAGACTTAGAACTTAGGACGTAAGACCAAGGGCCTAGGACCTAGGACATAAGACCTACGACCTAGGACTTAGGATCTACGACCTACTACTTGCGACTTAGAACTTAGGACGTAAGACCAAGGGCCTAGGACCTAGGACATAAGACCTACGACCTAGGACTTAGGATCTACGACCTACTACTTGCGACTTAGAACTTAGGACTAGGACCTAGGATCTAGGAACTAGGATCTAGGATCTAGGAACTAGGACCTAGGACCTAGGACCTAGGACCTAGGACCTAGGACCTAGGACCTAGGACCTAGCACCTAGGACCTAGGACCTAGCACCTAGCACCTAGCACCTAGGACTTAGGACCTAGCACCTAGCACCTAGCACCTAGGCCCTAGGACCTAGCACCTAGCACCTAGCACCTAGGCCCTAGGAGCTAGGACCTAGCACCTATTCCCTAGCACCTAGCATCTAAGCATCGACCTAGTACCTAGCACCTAGCACCTAGGACCTAGCAGCTAGCACCTAGCAGCTAGCAACTAGGACCTAGCACCTAGCACTTAGGACTCAGCACCTAGGACTCAGCACCTAGGACCCAGCACCTAGGATCTAGGACCTAGGACCTAGCACCTAGCACCTAGGACCCAGGACCTAGGACCTAGGACCTAGCACCTAGCACCTAGCACCTAGGCTCTAGCACCTAGCACCTAGGCCCTAGCACCTAGCACCTAGCACCTAGCACCTAGCACCTAGCACCTAGCACCTAGGACCTAGCACCTAGCACCTAGGAACTAGGACCTAGCACCTAGGCCATAGGACCTAGCACCTAGCACCTAGGACCTAGGACCTAGCACCTAGCACCTAGCACCTAGGACCTAGAACCTAGCACCTAGCACTTATGACCTAGGACCTAGAACTTAGGACCTAGGTCCTAGGTCTTTATCAATTACTAGCTTTGTTTGTTGAGTAATGCACAATACATGCCTTGGTCTGCAATGAGTGCGCTGCTGGCCACGCTATGATGGCCTCGAGCTTAGCTTAGCTACGCTCTCGGCCCTCAAGCTTGATCATCATTGCAGCCCTTGCTGTCCGCGCTATAAAGCTTGTCCATCAAGGGCTGCAATGCTGACCACGCTATAATGGCCTTGAGCTGCGCTACGCTGCGCTCTGTCGGCCATCAAAAGCGCGCTAGAAAAGCACCCATTACAGATCGCGACAGTAATGTACTATTAATGATTGTAAGAAAACATGAAACTTGAGAAAAATGCGACCCTAAGAAATGAAACTGCATTTTGGAAACCCTTTTGCTTTACACTAAAGCCGCGTTTTCACAGTCAAATTACAATAAAACGAAGAGTACAATTTACTCTATGACGAGATTGACGAGCACCGTCCAAGAGAGCCGGGGCTTCTGATTGGTCGGATCTTCTGATATTTTGTCTATGGGCGCAAAAACGTCAACTAGGTCGGAGCTCTAATCGTCAAAATTGCCTTGGTTGGAAATTTAAAAAAAATGGCTGGCCAATCAGAAGCCATGTCTTACTTGGACGGTACTCTCGTTATAAGTAATTTTGTTTGAGCATAAAACAACCGAGTTGTATATTTCCCAAAGTATATCACTTTCGTATTTTTTACAAAGAATAGTTAATTTTTATAATTGCTTTCTCTCTCGATTGAGACATGTTTTAACGTTAGCCGCAAAAATGCGATTTTTTAAAATGGCGGATATTTGACTATACCGTTAAGGTTGGATGGCTTTTCCACGATTAAATCTATTTACCGTTTCTGTTTTCGCGCTTTCTCTCACTCCACGCAAGACCTGTGGGGCATTTCATAAAACTGACAATTACAATTTATTAAGACAATAATTCGATGTACACACGATAGGACGCAGACGCTTACGCGCTAGAACTCTACTCGGTTACGTTACGGGTGACTTTACAACAAAGGTCATTTGTGTACATTGCGTATAAGCTGATTAGGCATTAGAAAGGTTACAAAAAAAGGTTAGGTTACTTTACTATCCACTCTATGTCATACAAAACTATGGATTGTAGTTATATGAAATCGTCGGTGATACTCCCAGATCGCGTAACAAACAGTGGCAGATACCGCGTAAATTGATTTTGAGTTTTACGCAGGATACCCACTCTCGCGGTTTCGATTTCTTTCATTTACAGCTCTCTGATTGGACGACCCACCAAACGAACGATGCGCGCCGCAGCCCATCACCGTTGCCTGTTAGTACTGCTGTTAGTACGAAATTTCAATTTTGATACTTTTGTAGATACGCGGTATCAGCCACTGTTGGTTACGCGGTCTGGGAGTATCACCGACGAAATGGCCCACTGCACAGGTAGAGTTAGCAATACGCTAGGATACCCCATGGTAGCTCATATCTTGTGCGGTTCAAGTGTTTCAAAGTAATATCTCAACGTGGCAAGACAGTGAAGTTTCTACGGTCATAGACTTATAATTCTATGTATACGGTCATTTTATTGGCATAATTTATGCGCTGAGAATAACTTTATTTTTTCTAGTTGCTTACTGCATAGTAAATGAACTCTCTTAGACATCCCTGTTGCCTGACTATAATATTATTAATTATAAAATAAAACAAAGTTGTTTTCCGTGTCTGTCTATTTATCCGCTAACTCTTCCTAAAGCAGGTATCGGATCTTGTTATTTCACGAACATGGTATTTATTTGTAGCGCACTTCTTTTTATGTATTGCATCCATGCAAAACCGGGTTAGGTCGCTAGTATGAAAGAAAATTAGTACCTATCCAATTTGAGTGAATTCATTAGTATGCCGAGAGCCTTATCGCAAAATACCCTGCACTTAAACCGTTGCTAAGTAATTGAGTGCTTTTTGTAGGAGCTTACGCGATTAGTTTGATACTTGTAGGTATTTGAGAGATCCAATGAGTGACAGTAATAAGGCTGATAATTTAAACCAGCCTCTTTGGAACTTTTAAGGGTCTCTTTAATTTTGTTAAAATGGCGTTTTAGCAGTTGGAGCGTGCATATTGCAAACCTATAAGGTGGACTTGCGTCAGTTAGGGTTAGCCAACTAACTCTGAGTTAATTTGACATTTCCATACAATTTTTGACTCAGACTAGCCAGTTAACTCAGAGTTAATTGGCTAACCCTGGTTGACGCAAGTTCTAGTGAATTCTAGTGTGTCTTGTACGTAGAATAATTTTGAAAGTTGCCCAAAATATTATATTGCTCTGGCTTTTTATTTAAGAATCTTGAATGCTTTTTGTGTAGAATCAATAGTTGTCTATATCTATCAAGTACCAATTGAACGAAACGCAAACTTTTCCCTCAAATAATAAATTAGAAGAAGCCGACTGTTATTTGACAGAAAGTTTTCATTGAATTAAAAGAACACGTTGAATGCCCAAGTCCCATTTATAATTCAATCCAATACTTTTTGGCACGTCGCAATGTGAAACCAATCACTAGAGATAAAAAAATAACCAAAGTCGGTACAAAAATCAATTTCTCCAAAGTCACACGCGTCCCGAACTTTGAGAAGCTTTTTTTATTGGCGTTTATTTGAATTATTTAATTTTACATCCACTCTCTACTGACAGTTTTTACCCAATTTACTGTGACCTCCACTTCGCGCCCTTAGAGTCCTTCGAAGGTGATTTTTTCTTCGCGATTCGCGGAGCAGGGAGTGTCTTGACATTGTGGCGGGAACTTAGATAAAGAATAAACTAGATTTGCAACTCGCGAACATTTACGGATAACTAGCCTTTGGGATAAACAAAAAAACTAGCTATTGGTAAGAGATGATTTATGCAGCGCCTAGTGGTACCTTCACCCACGCTAGATTGGTGAAGTGACCACTCCGACAGAGTAGGACACCCACAAGGGCAGAAAATATCGACCTAACTAAATAACACTTGGAAATTACAAGCAAGAACTGTCTTGCCAGTTGGTAATATCCATAACATATAGTTTGTATTCGATTACCTTCTCAAATAGAGACAATAGAAATCATTTAAGAGCGGACGCGGGCTCAGAGCTTTTTGAAAAATAGGTATTTGAATAAACTATTGCTGTCGCTCTGCGCGCGCTCGAGGGGCGGCCGCGGCCTCTCTGTCAATGTGCGTGTAAGTTAGCGATGTGTGCGTGCGAGCCTACTATTATTTTGCCTGCACAAAATGTGCGCTCGCGCCGCCGCGCGTTTCTTACCGTCACTCCAAAAACACCTATCATTCGTTCATGGTATTTTCTCGTTGTTCGGTTGAGTTTATTACCTACGCGTGAAGTGATTTTGGCTTGTTTATTGGACTTGTTCTGACTGCTGTGACTCGATATTCGTTGGACCAGCGCATGGAAGTTAATTTTTTTTTTTTGGGCCAATACTTTTTAAGATTATGACTGAAATATTATTTTTCTCCACATCTAGACTTAAATACAATAAACCTTAAAGTAAGTTTTATTGTATTTGAATGAAATTTCAGTCAGTACCAAAGGTCTAAACTCAACTATTTTTTTTTCCTTACTTTTTGTCGATCTTAGAAGGCAACAATTTTCAACAATTTTGTACTGGATTCTGGATGTCTTTCGGTAAACTCGAACTTTCGATCTACCTAGGTCCAAATTATAATTACTGTATAAGCGAAATGTGCATGATTTATTTAATTTTAAATTTTATCCAAAAAACTGCTTCTTACCTACTGGTATTGAAATCATCCCAGGCGTAATATAAGCTTTGGATAATGGGATTAAAATAAACAGACTTCTAAGAAAAATATCAAATAATACAAGGAACGCTACTCAGCAATACAATAAATTGTTGTTATATAAATATACAGGGTGTCCCAAAAAATAGTGTCAAGCGGAAGTCCAGAGATAGAGCACCCCTAGGGGTACCCGAATCACCCCCATGTATGTTCAGCGATTTTTCAACGTTTAGAAGTTATGAGGCTTTAAGGTTTTTCTGGAAACAATTACCTAGCTTTGGTTTTTATTTTTAACTTTTTGTGTATTTAACTTTTTTTATATATTTTTTTCTTTATTGGGATCTTAGCTAGGTAACTACTTTTTGTATTTTATAAAGCACTAACCCGTGCTAGGAAACTTTATAAAGATTTGTATAAGGTTAAAAAATTCGCTCGGGACAGGAATTTGATAACTAGTCTATCACCAAAAAAATAATGATTAGCTTTGAACTTGTAAAAAATAGCGCAATTTTTATCAAAGTTCAAAAATGCCGTTTTAGAGAAAACATCATCCCACCAAAAACATTCTGTAAAAACTAGCCAGGTCTCGATGGATCTGCTTGTTTATCTCTAAAAAAGTAATGAAATCTAGACAAAGTCGTGCCAAGTCTAAGGTTCCTTACTGCGATTTCTTTATTATTATAGTTAATGTTGTGAGACTTGGCCGTTGAAGGGTACACAAGCGGTTCTGGCGACAGATTGGTGCAATGGTGTCATGGAGCACCTGGTTTTGTACGCTTGTGTACCCTTCAACAGCCAAGTCTCACAACATTAACTATAATAATAAAGAAATCGCAGTAAGGAACCTTAGACTTGGCACGACTTTGTCTAGATTTCATTACTTTTTTAGAGATAAACAAGCAGATCCATCGAGACCTGGCTAGTTTTTACAGAATGTTTTTGGTGGGATTTCACTTCTTTTTGTAGAAACGAGGGCATATTGATTAATTTTATTAGATTTTCTTATTTGACACAGTTTTTAAATTTGTGTAATATTCGAGTAGAATAAAGTTAATCGTCCGACTATTTCTTGTTGAACGAGCGAGCGAAGTCCTCCGAGTCTGCTGGAACAATCCGGCGTTTGTATGTATGTATGTTTGTATGTATGAATGTTTGTTCGACGATAACTTGAGTAAATTTGGTCGGATCGTTATGAAATTTGATAGGCGGGTAAACTAAATTAAAAGGATTTTTAAATTCGAACATGAGCCAAATCGGTCGATGGGTTGCCGAGTGGGGTTGTATAGTTTAAATGCAAAGCGCGCGCGCGCCTGCGCGAATGGCGTAAGCAAAGTTATACATCTGTAACTGAGGTCGCAAGTTCATAGTTCGGAGCGAACCACTAGTGGGACGCTATAGGCTAGATTAAATGAAGATGTGTCCCACTACGCTGGATTTTTGCAATGACAGTCGATTTTTTTATGTACCAATAGTAGAAGGGGCATTACCATAATATCTCTAATAAAGCTGATACCAGCTGAGGGTTCTTCATCAGATACTTCAGACCTTAGATTTTTGACATCAAATAAAGCGGCCCACCAAGTTGAATATTTTTTGTATGGGCGGTATATGTCGATCTATAATAGTTTGGTTGGGCTCTTGTGTTTTCTAATCAGGGTCACCAGGTACTCCAGATCTTCGATTATCCTAGTTTGTGTAGTTGTCCCTTTATGTGCCCATTAAACCCTAACTCTGTACCAAATTTCAGCTCTCTGAGTTTATGGGAAGTATTAGTTCTATTAGGGCTCTTGTGTTTTCTAATCAGGGTCACCAGGTACTCCAGATCTTCGATTATCCTAGTTTTTATAGTTGTCCCTTTATGTGCCCATTAAACCCTAACTCTGTACCAAATGTCAGCTCTCTGAGTTTATGGGAAGTACTAGTTCTATTAGGGATCTTGTGTTTTCTAATCAGGGTCACCAGGTACTCCAGATCTTCGATTATCCTAGTTTTTATAGTTTTCCCTTTATGTGGCCATTCAACCCTAACTCTGTACCAAATTTCAGCTCTCTGAGTTTATGGGAAGTACTAGTTCTATTATGATGATCATGAGTGAGTGAGTGAGTGAGTGAGTGAGTGAGTGAGTGTGTGTCATAAATGCGAAACTTTGCTTTCGCTTAACTTCGGAACTAAATGACCTACAGACTTGAAATTTTGGATTTTAAGTATGTGATTATAGCTTATTAGATGACGAAAGTTTCTGCGTTCTGGTCTTATCCAAAGGTTCTCAAATAGGGGCCTGAAAATGCGGCGAAATGGTTCCAGTAAAGGATGGTACGGCAGTGTTTGCTTCGCGCTCGACCTGGCGGGGGCACTGCCGTGCCCCCAGATCGAATAAGTTAGTATGGGAAGAAATAAAGTAGGGGTCTGAAGGATTTTTAATTGATTTCAAAAACTTTCCTACAACCTGAACCTTCAGAATAGGACAAAAAATCTGTCACTTTATGGGCCTTTTATTCGAGTAATTAGCGATCAAAGTTGAAAAACTGGAATTGTGAGAAATGTAATTTGGATAGTTTTTCTTTTATTTTTGTTGATTATGACATAATTATTTTAAGGTCGCGGTCAATAAATGTTTTAAGTGTTAAAAATTGTTTTTGCATAAATAAATAATAAAATAGGGGTAAAATTTAACTTAAATTGTTTTAAGGTCGCGATCAGTCAATATTGTAAGTGTTAAAAAGTGTAAAATTGTGTACCTAAATATTTAGCAATTTTGTTGTTTGTTATTTTTATAAACAATAAGAAATAAAACGAGAATAACCCATCAAATGTCTATAAACATAAACTTTTTAATCAGGTTAGTTTTTCAAAGTTAGAAACAATTAATATGACTATCGTTTCGAGAATTTAGTCATTCATAGCGATGTTTGAAGATAACCTTTTTCAGTATCATGTGACTTTATTGATAAAATCTTTCAACTGCAAAACAACTGTTTTTTTTGTGTCTTTGATACACGGGTATGATAGTAAAGGTGACTTAAAAGATTGAAAAACAGAAATAAGGAATAGGGTCCTCGGATCATGGTTAGGTGGTAGGTACTAGGGCTTCGCCCCTGAAAAAAGGTTTGGAAAGGCTGCAATGCCTAGTCAATATTTTTTTACGGGAATCGGTTCAGTAGGTCCTAGGAAACAAAAAAAGTTCCTATGAGTTGGTGCCGGGAAACGCACCGTTTACGAGTTATGAGGTCTTGAAATTCTTAGTATTTTTTTTCAAGTCCTCATAACTCATAAAACGATGGGTACCAAGTTAAAGGACCTTTTTTGCTTCTTAGAACCTACCCAAACGAATTCCATAAAAAAAAATCACCCCCATCGCAACCCAGTTACTGGTTTTCCCACACTTCTATTTTGAGTTTTTTTTCTAGACTTCATAACTAAAAAACGGTGCGTTTTCCATGTGCGTGCACCAAGTTTTAGGACCTTTTTTGCTTCCTAGGACATACCTAATCGATTCGAAATAAAAAAATAGACCTAAATCCTAGCTGCACGGGTTTAAGCAGTACAACTGCATTTTTGTCACCAAGTCGTTGCGGTCATTTACTACCTACCTTCCTTCACAGAATCTTTTGATCCTTCATAACTAAAAAAACCTTTTTTACTTCCTAATTTTGTTGAAAAAGTTATCTGTAATATTCTTTCTGTTGTGCAATAAAGAGTTCTCTATCTATCTATCTATCTAACTAAAAATAGTAAAATACACGCTTGTCTTGGCTACGTTTATATACAATAATGCATCGAATGTTCGTGTAAGTTCTTTATGGTTCAAATCACAGACTTCAAATCCTCGTTAAGACACATCGTACCTAGAGTAAGTATGAAACTGCAGTTGATAACGCTGATATCGTGACTTAGTAGGTACTCAAAATAATAAACCCACCAAAACGAAATTAAATAATAGGTTTATTTTGTAACTTCTTGCTAATACCCGAAAGCAACCGACGATGTCGACTCAAGTAAATAAAAATGTTGGTGTCATAATGTGATAACGACGAAGTAAAACATTTTTCCCCCTTTTTTGAATGGCAAAGAATATCGATATCGATTTACAACACTAGTGTCGATATCTAAGTTATCGACTACGACACGTCACTTTTCTGACCGTGTAAATATATGTCCAACCCTCCCCTCCCTCAAATCCCCGCGGATAGAGCTTGAAAGGGACAACTGCAGCCTGGACTGAAAATACCT
This sequence comes from Zelleria hepariella, assembly GCA_949319315.1. Taxonomy (NCBI): domain Eukaryota; kingdom Metazoa; phylum Arthropoda; class Insecta; order Lepidoptera; family Yponomeutidae; genus Zelleria; species Zelleria hepariella. The sequence continues at coordinate 3,019,401 of OX439392.1, read as the reverse complement.
ATTAAAAAGTGACGAAAACAGCTTCTGGGGGAGACCTATTTCCTCTTCCAAAACTGAACCGATTTCAAAATTTATTTTTAATATATTATAACAAGGGATTTGGCTATGTCTGTATGTTTTCTATTTTTTGTTTTCAATTTGTTAAATATGTTTATTAGGCGTTTTAAATAAGTGGCCAAATTTTGCAATTTTGAAAGGTCTCTATTTATTAAAATAATAAATAAAGGAAAACATAGGGACATGCCAGAGGTACATATAAATTGAATGGCATAAACATATTTTCTCTAAAATAATTATCCAGGGAGGAAACAGGTCTCCCTTTTTGTATGGAGCAGCGGCTACTCGCGTTCCCTCTTAATGTTCACCGATTGACTAATCACGTCAAAAATAGCATGACAAAAAACTCGGCATTAATTTGTCACACACGTTGACAACACGTATGGAGCTCTCTCGCTCAAGCTTGGGTTTGATGTCAACTCCGCTGAATACTTCCTCTTAGGGCGGGAATAAATCAGCAAGACTTGGCAGGCTTGTCTAATATTTTATGCAAAGTTGAGCCCGTCTGCCGGCGTGACAGTGTTCTGTTGTTTTCACAGAAGAGATCAAAAAGGGAATTGCCTTTAAATCCCCGGACTCCTGTTCTGAATAACAAACTAATCTCCGTACTTTGCCGGTGCCTGGATGTGGAAGTCAGGTTTTGTCGTTTGTTACTTTTCCCGGCCTGTCTAGGTACTCTTGCGGTTTTTGGGTGGCTGGTTTTGCTTTCAAATTAGAGGAGGGACGATTTTTTCGACGTTTTCTAACTTAACTTCTCAACTCTTACGAAATGCTACAATTATACAATTTTGGCAATGAAAATCGGAAGTTCTTATCTAGTATTGTTGTGAAAGACAACATGATAATTATGTGAAAGTTTTCATGATGGTTGAAATGATTGAAGTCACCTCTCAAAGCCCCCTTTTTTGGAATTTTGTTTTTATCCCTCTTTTCTCACTATTCAAGACGTATTCATTCAGTTACCAATTAATAGTCTTGATGCGTTGGTGGCAATATGTATAATTCAGGAGATTGCTTCGCCTAATACCTCAAATATTGCACGGTTTAGGTTGCAGGCACAAACTGAACATAGGCAATTGTACGCAAACATTGAAAGCATACAATTAAATAATGTGAGCACAAATACCACTAACATAATCTCGAACAAAGCAAGCAGTTCCTACAATCAAATAAACCGGAAATGAAGACCGTACATCAGTGGTTCCCAAAATTACTGCACCGCGACCGAACTGACCAAAAATTTCAAATTCAGGACTCTCGAATCCATGACAAAAAGTGTCATAAAATAATCCGTAGCAATGAAGGAAGTTCAAATAAGAAAAAAATATTTAGTTACTATCGAACGTTTTAATAATTATTATTCGATTGTTACTCGATGTATTCACCTATTTTCACAGCCTAGTTGGACTAGCCATTTTTAATCGATTGGCAAAGTTAAGCAACATCGGGCGCGGTCGGTCCATGGATGGGTGACCGCTAGTGGCAATAATATCTGAGCACTTCAGTGCTTCGGAAGGCAGGTTAAACCGTTGGTCCCGGTTGTTGTTGATTAATAACAATTTGTTAAGCCATGTCAGTGGCCCTTTGGGCGGCCTAAAAACTCTGACATCAGGGGTGACCAGACCACTACCTCATACGATTACCTACCTACCTATTTTTCAAGGCCATGAAATATTTGCTCGCGGCCAGCCAGTGGGTCGTTCGCGTACCATAGTTTGGGAAGTGATGCCTCACATTATTATCACCTCCATCATTTTGGATCCTAAAAGCTCGAATATTTAGGGCCACTCGAAAAAGGCTGTTACGTATTGTAAAACATTTCCTACAGTGTAATAAAAAAGGCACCAATTCGATCGCCGCCCGGCCCATCTGTTACATGGATTGTTATAATTCGTTGTGGGGTGTTAACGAACTCTTGTACGCGTGGCTTACACTGTCAGTAATCCTGATCAAACTATATTTACAAAAAAAATGCATACGACAGTATAGCTGTTAATACCTGAAAATAAATTAAGGCATTTTTATAGGTTGTACCAAAAATGTCTAATCGTAAATGGGGATGTCATACATCTTAACAATACAAACAGCTTTAAAACGAGGTCGCAGTGTTACTCTTTTGGAAGTATTTAAACTAGTTTTGTATTTATAATGTAACACTATAGGTACTCCTAAATTAGACGAGACCTGTTTAAGGCCCGTATAATATCAATCTCAGTTCAAACCAAAAAGGCTAGTTTAAACCCTATCTGTCGATTAATTTTCATACAAATTTCAAGGTTTAATGTAAGGTCTGCGTTTAAAATGTGATTAATATTACGGCATTAAAACAATCTGGAAAATATTAGATTTTTTATATTTCGAGCTAGGAAAACTTCCATTTTCAATTATTGTACTTCATGTTCGGGCCATGCTTGATTATTTGGCTGGCTTACCTTTGATCTTTTTGTCTAACTCTTATTTTTGTATTAACTTCAGAGAAGCTAATTGTTTTTTTGAGCTTTATTCTTTTAATATTTTGGAGCGAACTGCTGACCTTATATTACAAGTTTTACATTCTTAGAAAGCAGAGCAGGCAGGGCACCCTTGCCTTATTGTACAATTTTATCCTGAAATAAATTACATACTTAAAACATACAAAGATAATATCGGAAGACTGAAAATATCGCACTTAAATCTACAATCTCTATAAGTTCTATGTTTTATGTTACGAATCACTATCTCTTTTAGCCCCAGACTAAACAGAGGGGTGTTAAAAGTTTAACGTGTGTAAGTAAGTGTAAGTGTAAGGTGCCTGACTGTGTTGTGCATCGCAGCTCCCAGACCCATGAACCAATTTGAAGGGTACAAGGAAAGAACATGCATTGTCAAATTTTTATTTATTTTGAATTAATTATTAAAATAATTTATTCAAACACTAGTTGTGCCCGCGACTTCGTATGCGTTTTTACACATTACACATTTAATTTAAATTCGACTGTGGAGGAAAACTCAAAAGGAAGGTTTTTTTTAACCCCCGACCAAGAGGGGTGTCATAAGTTTGATAGCTTTGTGTGTGTGTCTGTTTATGTGTTTATGAGGGTGTGCCTGTCTGTGTGTCTGTCTGTGTGTGTGTGCCCTAATCTAAACAATACATTTATGATAAAATATGTTTTATTTAGATTGGGTATCGCCCGTGTAAGATACCAGGAAGCTTAGCATAAGAATTGCCTGGGAAGTATGGGGGTTTATTATGTAACTCCCTCGACGTAGAGTGGGATAGATAAAGTTATAAGCCCATAGATAAGGTCTTACCCATTCTCATGCTAAGCCAGCAAGCAAAGCATAAGGTTGGGTTAGAGCGTATCTACCGCAAATAACTCTGTCTATCCCGCTCTACGGCAAACAACATATATTTTTTTAATATCAAGTTGGGCTCAGTAGGGTAAATATTTAAAAAAAGGCACAAAAAAAATTTCCAACCTCGCGTGGGTTTAAACCCAGAACATTTCGACCGCGACGCAACAGTACTACATTTCTAACATCGATAAACTTTGTCCGACCTCCACCGAAAACCACTCACAATTCCCTCCAGCAAGCATCATAAGGCTGGGTTAGAGCGTATCTATAGCTCTGTCCATCCCGCTCTACGTCAAACAAAAGAGTGAGATACCTATTGTTTTAAACCCATAGATACGCTCTAACCAGCCCCTCTACCCTTGACGCATGTTTCCAATGCGGCCGCAATATGGCGCAATTTACAAAATTTAATATTTTACAAATTAAGACGCATTTTGTGTTTTTATTGAATAAAACCGCCTTACCTTTGAATAAACAAAACAAAATATTTAAAATCAAAGCCTTACTACGCGAATTCAAAGAGAAATTAATTTTTAAACTTTTTCAATTGGATCGCAATAGCGTCAAGGGTAGAGGGGCTGGCCTTATGCTACGCTTGTAGAACTAACATTTTCCGCCAAAATAAAATAAAAACAAATGCCGATTTTTCATGTACAATATGCGCCCGAAATGCCAAAAGTCGTAGCGTGCTATTATACAGAGTGTTAAAAGACCGCCAACAAAGCGGGAGACAACGTATACGTATAGTCCTCATCATAACGAACATTTTTGCCCAAGGAACTATGCCTGGGAAATCAACGGTTTCCGAGATAATAAAGTCGGACTTTTTTTTTTTTTTTTTCAGAAATGTGTTCAGTATCACGTTCTTAACATACCTTCTCAAGAAGCCATATCAAAAATATGGATATTTCTTACAAAAAATCAAGATAAAATGGCAACCCGCAATGTAGGTTTTCGAGAGAATGTGGTTCAAAGTTGGACTTTTAATTTTTTTTTTGCAGAAAAATGATCAGTATCACGTTCTTAACATACCTTCTCAAGAAGCCATATCCAAATTATGAATATTTCTTACAAAAAACGAAGTTAAAATTGCAACCCGCAATGTATTCTAAACATCGGATAGCCTAAGTTACTCCCAGAAACGTGAGTTACGACCATGTTAAGTTTGGTTAAAAACGATTCAGCGGTGTTCGCGTTTATCGTGTTCATACAGACAGACAGACAGACAGACAGACAGACAGACAGACAGACAGACAGACAGACAGACATAAACCGTTTTTTTTTGCATTTTTGGATTCAGTATAGTTTACTTAGTAACCCCTGCTAGTTTTTTTCTAAAAATATTCAATGTACAGAATTGACTTCGCTAGAGTTTTATTATAAGTATAGATTGAAGAATAAATCAGTGGTGAGTATATAACCATAGCGCAAATAATCAAGAAGTTATCGCATTTTGAAAATTCGTGCTCCGTACATTGTTCATTGAGGTCCAAAACTTTAAAGAGCAATATCTCAGTACAATATTTCTGTGACAATGCATGTATCCTTCATTTGGTTCCTTGTTTTTTTTTCTTCCAACCTTTTTTTTTTAATGTCATCGTATTAACAACCTGGGGGTCTACCAGCTAAAACAAAGCCGATTACCATTGGCAAAAATCGAAGTTCGATTTATGAAAAATTAACTGGATGGCAGTAAAATAAACTTGGGTGGCCGTACACTTTTCAAAAATCGAACTTCGATTTTCGCCAATGGTAATCGGCTTCGTCTTAGCCGGTAGACCACCTGCAAAACAAGTTAGGACCTTTCGTATAATGGTAATGATAACCTGTTGTATAATGACAGGTTGTATCAGTGAAAAACGCTTCAAATTCACAACTTCATACTGTAAAGAGAGTATAGGTAACACGTTTGTGGTATTACCAAGCAAGGGGTTTTATTTTAGGTTGTTTTCGGTTCCACTAATTAAGAAGATTGTTGCGGGATTTGTTTAATTTCAAAGTTACGTACATTTGTGAATTTGTAGTAGCAATACCACTCGCTAACGGTGAAGGAAAACATCGTGAGGAAACCCGCAGCTCAGTTGGCTCCACACGTATTGACCTGTCTCTCCTGTGGGCTTGGTCGACTAAGCTGTCAGGATGGTATAGGTGCTGGGCAAGCCTACTCCATCTGAAACAATGTCCCAGGCACTGCAGCGCCGAGTGGTCTCTTCACCCATCTAGTGTGAGTGAAGGTGCCACTGGACGCTGTATAAATCATCTCATTACGTAGATGCAAAGGCCTTAGTTGTAAGAAAAGTAATAGTGATCAAACAGACGTAAGTAATTAAATGAATAAACCTTCCCTGCCTTCTTTATTTCTAGTTTTAATTGCCTAAATGCTAGAATATTAATGCTTAGCTAAAGGAAGCTTTTAGATAGATTAAAGTGAATTTATAATGCATAATATAACAACTATTAGTGCGATGCTTACTAGGACAATAACGTAGGTATGTATGCCGCAAAGTTAAAAGTACCCTACTCATTCAGTGTAAAAGATAGTAAAGGAAATTAATTAGCTAAATTAAAGTATTTTGCCTTCTTTTACTACTAGATTGAAACTCATTATCAATTTCGTAATAGTTAAATTATACTGAGACTTCATTTAAATACTGTGAACTTTACTCAGAGATTTTCCATTGAAATAAAAGATAAATATTAAAAATTCGATAAAGTGAATTAATTGTATGCTAAAAATCATACAAACATTTTTGTTTGTTGGTAAAAGGACAGCTCCGACCCGCTGAACCTAGTAAACCTCACCTCTTGTGAATTGGGTTTCCCTCCAACTTTTTTTCTCTAAAATAATTTTATTACATTTAACTTTACTTTATTCATTGAAATAATTTAAGAGTACCACTGGTTCGTAAAGCACTTATCATGAAGAAAAGAACCAGCAAGAAACTTCACATGTGTGCTTCAAGATTTTATAATATAACAAAGTTATGTCGTCTCTTTTGGACATAAATTGTTATTGATTTCTTCTTTGAAATTTACATTTAATATTGAGTAAATTCTATGTTCATTTGCACTTCATTCTTGTGCTGAACAAGAAATATTAGTAAGTATTTATTTTACTTAAGTTTCAAATCCAATAATAAAATACAGGCAAGGTCTCTGCAAATTTTACATTAATAAAATATGAATATTTATTTTACTTTATTTTGTGAATGAATAGACTTCCTTTTTCTATCATTTCACAATGCAAGAATTTACAACTTGAGAAGCAAATTATTATTGCATAAATTTTAGAATAAAAGTTTTAGTTTCAATAAAAATATACCCTTAGGTAAATTCAAAAGTCAATAGAACTAATTCTTCACTAAATAGCTCTAATCCTAACAGATATTTCCATTTATTTGGAAAAGTAGTTTTTAGATTTCTACCTTCAAATATTTCCCATTAGATTTTTCTAAAAGGTTCACAGCTCAAACTCCTTGCTAGGCAGTTCGGATGCGAAGATGAATATTTATTTATAATGGTTATGAAAATGTTTTATAACACTTTATAATTTTATAAAATCAGGTTAGTCTCTTTTTATTAGACTGAACAGAACTCTATTTATTGAGTTTAATTATAAATTGGTATAATTTTATTTCCTACCATCATCGTGCTGAATATTTATAAGGTAAGTTATCATAAGGTTTGGATCGAAAGTTACACCAAATCTCAACCCGTGAAACGGAGACACTGAATCATATCAAAAACAATCCTTGTTTGCTAGACAATTTCACCCACATGGTATGAAGATTGACTAAGGTACTGCTTTGCTTGACCTCGGATAATTTTCAATACAAAACACTGACCCATTCCCCAAGCTAAAACTGATGCAAAATTCAATAAAGAAGTTATTTGGAAGGTTAAATTGCCTAACTAAGTTATTGACTCCCAATAAAACGCGATCCCTAGCCTAATGTGTCTATCGCCCAGCCTATCCCTCTAACCCCGCAATTTCTACTGTGTTGAGACAAGCTAGAAGCAATCAGCTTCACATTTACTTTAAACGTGTAGTGTGTGATGTCAAATCTTCGATTGTGCAATGAAGATTTGCTAGCAGAGTGAAATTAAGAGAAAGCGCTGTGGGTTCGCAGCTAGGTGTGTACCTAAGTGTGTCCCTATAACCCAAAAGTGTCAAGTTCGGGCAGTGGGATTGGGATTACGCCGTAAACTTGACAATTCCCTATATGTTTGTGTATAGATAAATATATAAATAAGGCTGCGGTGCAAGGGTGTATCCAGAGTTTTGTCAAATAAGCGCTCGCTCTAAATAAACCAATGCCCGAGTAGCTAGCAACTCGTAATAATAAAAAACGAGGAGACAGCGGCTACACACTATTCTCTAACAAAGAACCATGTCTCTGTTATTGCCTCACTAGTGAATCTAACAAAACTTTAAAATATAATTGATTGTTCTTTGCGTAAAATAAAACAAAGTCACTTCCATAATATTCCTGCATCTCCAAGGCACACCTTAGCAAGACACAAGAATACTATTTCAGCAACACTCAACTAAGATAAATTACAAAAGCACGAACTTCAAAAACAATCAATTATTTCGACCGCGATAACTAATTGCCTCTGCGCAGATAGAAATCCCTTCGCTATGCCTCCGCAATTCATAGAACTACGAAAACACCACGTTAGAATCTCTCCGAGCTAATCGCTATAATCAAATCACCAAATATAATCAAGCAGAGGCTTCCCAAGAAATCTGTCGCCAGGGAATCAACTACAAGATCAAAAATGTCGTACTAACCCAAGGGGTACCTTGGCTCTTAGTCTGACACACTTTGGCAACTCAAAAATGCAACCAGCAAGGTTCAAGCGAACAACAAGACTCTTAGTTATTTGAAATAATCACCAAGGTTAAATTCACTAGGAAAATCCGACGAATAATCATCGCTCCCGCTACCGCGCTGGACGTTTTATACCGCTTCTCCCATGCTCCAAAAATTCCCTATGAAAAACTACTACTTCAGTTCGAAGAAGAAAATAAAGATAGTCCTATACTAATTATCACATAGGTGTGAAAGAGCGAGAGAAAATGACGACATTTCCTCCATTAAAGTAAAACATAGAACTGAAAGAATGAGCTAGAATATGTGAAACATGTCACAAGCGTGAAAGGGTGAGAGATATTCCTCATGAAACAACTTCACTTCACTCTCCAAAGGATCCCTAGGTTTCAATGAAAACCCCGTAAACGTCAACCTGCATGAAGTGCAAGGGATTTCCATGATGGCGGCCCGTCAATACCAATTTTATTTCCAAAACCCGAAAACTCCATTAACGTATCACTACATTCGAATTTTGAATATGCGATGGCCGTTTGTTGGACAAATCTCGCGCCATTATCTACCTACACTTGGCCTCGGCCTTGATAATATTGCCTTGATAATTCTCAATTAAATGTAAGGAACCCAGTAAAGGAAATTTAGTGGTACTTCGCGTTTTCAACTCAATGAATCCTAGTACTTCGCTTTTTAAACTTAGTAAATTCAAACCATTCCTAATACTGCTGAAGTAGTTCTTCCTCCTTCCGCAAGATGTCGCCTATTGATTAGTTCCTTCTTTGCCCTATAGATGGCGTTATGATTTTCTTATTAATATTTATTTGATTAGTTGAAAATTTACAACGTAGTTTCCAATTTCACAAACAGATGGCGCAATTATTTACATGATTAATTTCTCATTTTATTTATTTATTTGTGAATGTTGGGCGAATCGATTGGAAAATCAATCTGGTTCGTCTCAGCGCTCCCCGAAGATTGTGCAAGTGAAGAACTGAAGCAAACTTCTACCCCAAAGAAATTAAATGACATTCACAAATGACTCTATCAAAGTTTATGAACACTTCCCCTTTGCTGTATTCTTTTTGTGTGTGGTGTGTATTTTAAACCAAATAATAGTCAACCACCTCAGAATATGAATAACAGAACAGCTGACGTCTGAATCATGTAAAGCAACTTCTCGCCCAAGATTTACGGAGTCCATTGTTATGAGGGAAGAAAAGGTTGTGAATCTCTTCTCTTTCATAAGGAAAGAAGGTTCTTTCATGAAGCCTCCGTTTTCATCATTGTACTGCGCAGCTCGATAAATGAACTTCCCCCTCTATAGACCTAGAGACAGTAGCCTCTCCCGACCATCCTTTAAGATTGATAATTTACTATACAAGTTCCCCCGCCCCATATCCCGATATCCATTTAACGAGATCGCATCATAAAATTTGGTGTGTGTTAAAGTATGTGAAAGGAGAATCAGTCTGATGTCAAATCTCGAAAAATTAACTAATATTCTTCTCCTCCTTCTTTAGCAATGTTATCTCAACATTTCTAAAACCAGAAACTTTTTATTCCAATAGTAAAGTTTCAAAATATCAACGTGTCCCAAGCTAAATATAAAATTCTTATTAATATTGACACCAAGAATACTCAAACGTTTGTGATGATTCTCCATTCGCACGACTTAGTGTGGGGAAAATGATTGCCAAATCAAATGGCTGCATGTAGAGTTAGACCTCCATATAAGCCTGCTTTGCATGAGCGTGTCTCTTGAGTGACGGATCTACAATCTATGCCCATCTCTTATAGGAAGGTAATTGTAAGTGTGTGTATCAAAGTTTCTATGTTCATAAACTTGGCTTCTTCCCGTATGGAAATCTTTTGATTCAATTAAGCCCTTTTTAACATACATATAATATAATATTAAAGTAATAGTCAGTCAAGTCAATAAATACATTTTAGTCAGGATAATAATCATACATCTCTAGAATCACCATTCACCTTTTCATTCTCTCTCTTTCGTTTCTTCTACGCCACTTATTTGAATCACAAGCCCACGTAAAGAAGAAGCGGTAAACCAAAGTTATACTACAGTAATGTATTCAAATGAATCAGTGTTTTTTTTTTTTTTTTATAACTGGCTCATTTGTTAAAACAACAAACCCCAAACTGTTTTTCCATTTAGTAAAAAGTTAATGTCGTTCACATTGCACAAAACCCAGGGTAAACTTTAACAAACTCACTAGGTCTTCCTTTTCTCTAAAAATCTATGAATACCAGATCTTTCTTAAACAAACTAATTATTTATTTTCATAACTCCATTTTACTAAAATCAATTGCAAAGATATCAAAACATAATATAATTAATTTCAATGGTCCATCACTGTACTCCTATCTTAAACTCCAAAACATTTATCTCCAATAATAATTGATTTAATAAATTTTTTTTTTAAATAAAATAAGTAATCTTAAATCAATTGAACCTTTGCTTCTACGCAACGAGGTGATTTATACAATTCAATGGCACAACAATGTCTTGTTCCAATGATCACTTTACCCTCCCAAAGTGAATTGAATAATATGATTCAACAATAAATTCAACGTTCAATTTCCTAATACCAGACCCCATACTAGGTACAACCTTTTTACTTGTTATTTTTCTCAACGAGCTTTTAGTAATTTAGAATAGAATAGAACACTCTTTATCACACTAAAACACAATATAAGGATAAACAGTATTAATATTAAAATACAACTGGCGACCCTATTGCTAATAGCAATTTCTTCCAGATAATTTATAGATTTAAAAATAATAATAAAAACTTTGGTGGTCCATTATGTACTACCCTATATGTCTTACCATCAACCTTCGGTTTCCGATTTAAAATTATTAGTGAATTAGTTAGAAAAATTAATAAAATTTATTTCAGTGGTCCATAATAAAACACCCTAACCCTACAATTTCATCATCATCATCATCAGCCTGCTAGCACCCACCACTGAGCAAAAGTCTCCCCATGCTCACGCCAGCTCTCACGATCCTGCGCCAGGCAATGCAATTGTGCAATTTATACCAATAATATTCCAGTCGTAAATATCGCAATAATAAATAAATAATTTAATATGTCACCGTTCATTATTTAGTACCCGACCCTACTTACTTTCGAACCTTGGTTTTAATTTCATTCTACCAACACTTTGTAATGAAATTGTAACACATAACATGTCCAAACATATCTTCCGAATGAAGTGCAGGATGAATAAAGTTCGTAAATTAATTATTTCCTAGATGATAAATATTTTAATCATAATGATGATGTTTATGATAGAAAGATTAATATTCCTGAAATCGCAATATACATAACATGTCCCAAACTCATTTTCCTTATAAAAAGTTCTTAAATTAATTAATCTCTCAGATGATACATATTATTTAAATCATAATGATGATGATTATGACAGAAGAGTTAATATTCCTACTTTATAATCAACCTAGATTATGCATAGGTACTTAGCATAATCTGCACCTGCCCAAAAGTTCAATAAAAAAAAATGCTTGCTCAAAACATAGGTACCTACATACATACAAGAATGTATTTTACTCAAATAGCTTTTAGAATATTTTACCCTAATGACCATACAGATAGACCCAAATAACATTCAATTTCTGTAGTGATTCAACACCGAATTGAATCATTCAATTTCAATTTTATTAAGGTTCTTGAGATTATTGAAATGACGTGTACACAGCTCTAGATCTATAATGTAACACTAATGCAATAATTCCGCGACCCTATAGCTATCCTATAACAGCTAACTTGCAACTTAATCTGAAGAGAATTAATTCTAAGTATGATAAAAGGTTATCCACACAAAAGAAAAATAGAAACAAGAAAAAAAAGTATTTTATTTTCAGGGGCTGGTTTCGAACCGCCACCCTTCATATCGCCGGTCCAGTGCGTTATCTATTGCGCCAACTACTTAGCTACCGGTCTACGCGAATTAATCAATTGCATGATAGGTATGTGGCGTCTTCAAATGAGGAAACGGAATGGAATGCGACAATCGAACGTTTTAATCGACCTACCTACCTACAGTGGCTGTGTATATTAATTTTGTAACGCTGGAAAAGTGACTATCACAGCTTTTCATAGTATGTAAGAGTTCTCAATAACGTTAGGTACTGAAATAATAAAATACTTTAGGTACTGAAACATTCTATTCCACCCGATAGAAAAGTACAAATGTTTAAGAATAATTTTAATGACTCCGTTTTCCAAAACCGAAAACCCTTCATCTAGTTCATCGTACCTCCTTACTAATACTAGTCAAAATATAGCACAGCCCGTGCTAAGTTACATCTAAACTCTAGACCGTTGTCTGATAATTCCGCTTTGTCCGTCTAACTACGCTATTATGAAGAAGAAAAGTTTGTACCACGACAGCACATCGATCCCTACATGCCAGCACTCTACTCAGTTACGTTACAAGCTATTTTTACAACAAAAGCGCACACTCTAACGTGCTGTCGTGTGTACGTAATTATGTATGTAAGGAGTAATCTTCGAAACCACTGATCGGACTTTAAAAACTCCCGCACTAATGGGAAGCTATCGCTGAGTGCTATCTAGGCTATTCCTTTTTCGTGATAACGGAAAAACCAAGTCTGCGCGGACAAAGTCGCGGGTAAAAGCTAGCGTGAAAGAAAAGTAAATAAGGATCTAGTAACAAGCCTGAACTTGGTTATTTTTACACGATCCTAGATGCTAAAAGATATTACATGTTAAGACAACCCGTTTTCCAAAACTCCCTACGTGCGTCCTGTACACTAATTTTATTGCACTAATTACGGACAAGTAAATAAGTTTCCGTTGCTAAAATATAGCATGCTAGCTTTAGATTCGTTTGATTAAACAAATAAGCAGATATAGAACATGTAAGTATGTATTGTGTTTGATTTATATTCGTATTAACCGACTTAGAATCGAGTAAGTTTACACTGTAGGTAAAATCTAAGCAAAACAAAATAATGAAGCTTGAGAAACTGAATTTGAGTTTGACAACTTTGATAATACCCTGCAAACGATTGTGCTGCACGCCTAGCATGAGAGAGAGATCCTACCCTGTCAAATTTGACCATCATGTACCAACATCGAAGCGCCTGATTAACGTAAACTCACTGCTTGGGAAAGTTTGCCAGCACGTTCGTAGCAGGCGCACCGTCTTATCACCGTCATCTTCTAGCTTGTAGAACGAGTGAGCGAAGCAAGAGAAGTTCTCCGAGTCTACCCGAACAATCCGGCACCTGTATGTCTGAATGTCTGTATGTTTGTAAGTTTGTTGAACGAGTAAGCTAAGAAGCAAGAGCAAGAGAAGTTCTCCAAGTCCACTGGATCAATTCGGCACCTGTATGTCTGAATGTCTGCTAAACGAGCGAGCGAAGCAATAGAAGTTATCAGAGTCTGCTGGAACAATCCGGTGTTTGTATGTCTGTATGTCTGTATGCATGATCGTTCGACGATAACTTGAGCAAACGTGGTCCGATCGTCATGAAATTTAGTACGCGGGCAAAAGAAACCAAAAGAATCTCTAATCTTGAACACAAGCCAAATCAGTCGAGGGGTTTCCCAGCTATGGTGTCACAAATTCACGTGTACACAAATATTCGCTGGCAAGATAATTTAAAATGAGACTTAGAGTGAGAGATAACACCGCGAAAAGTTAATCTAAAAGTAGGTAGACCAATTCGTTTCGAATGAAATCTTTGAAGACTTTACACAACGTGGATCTGCAGTCTGCTCCCGACAAAAGAAAAGAAGAAACTTTAAGACAAAGAGAAATAAAAAAATTCGTGAGAGAGAACATGCGACAACTTTTTGTGATTTCGGAACGCAACCTCACGGAAGTGTCAACCAACCCAAACGTCAAGTTTAACCAAACGACAAAACAAAAACAAAGTTTATTTTCACGCGATTAACTAGCTTATTCTTTATTATATTCCTCAATAGTTGTGCCCTGGAACATCCCCTAATCTCCATTCGTCTTTACTACGCACAAATACGTCGGCGGGAACGGTGTATTTAGCAAATTCAAGACAACAAAGCAACCTGAAATTGGACAATGAACTACAAACGAAATCTCTAAGTGCCTGTTTTTTCACCAACCGCAAGCAAAAGAAAGGCTAAGATAAGGTAAGAAAGCAAGAAATAGCCCGTACAACTGCACATTCCCACCAGCCGGACAAAGACCTCTTTCAGAGAGTGAGTTCGAGCACAATCACCACTCAAACTGCCGCCTATTGCTAAAAGTAAATCTCCCTTACGCTCAGGTTCTCTCACAATGACTAGCGAGTAGCAATGCCACAAAAATTCACAAACGTAGGTACCTGCAATCCTGAAATAAACAAAGTTATAGCTACATGCCCGCTGCGGTAACCAAACCTGAGTGTCTCGCCTCCAAGTCCATCGCTCTACCACTAGGCCATCATAGATCAGAACAAAATCGCCCCCCCGAACTTACAAATACCAGAGTCCGCTCGAAAAACTGAAGTCCGCCCCCCCGTCCGTATGAATTTACTTTTTCTAACTTCTGCATTACTCTCTATTTCAGAATACCCTCAACAAGAAAGCAAATGCATCTACATTGTTCACGACAACTTCTACCACAAAAACCGAGACTCCGACAAGATCCTAAGTTCAGTGAAAGAGAAAAATTGAACTTAGCAAGATAAATAGTGCCGCCATGAAGAGATGAAGAGAACCTTCAAGAGTCCGCAATACTACTAGAGAAAATAATGTTCTAAAACAAATTCCTTTCGTCTACGCTTCGCAATGAGATGATTCATACAGCGTCCAGTGGCACCCCCACAGATGGATGAAGAGACCACTCAGCGCAGCACTCAGTGCAATGCTTATTATGATAGTAAATTAATTACATGATAGAAAACCCTGCCGTTTCATTATGTTTCAAAAGCTATTTTCCCTGTGAAATATTTACATTATTCTCATAGGTCCCTTAGGTAGTCATAGGTAAAATGTAACGAGGCCAAATGTCTCGGAAAGACGTAGTAAACCTGGTAGTGGACCCGAAAAATAAGGTAAATATTTTCCAAAAAACATCCCAATAATCTATTGACAATATTGACAGCTCTCACTTATTTATTTTATTAATCTGTGTCTAGCTAGAACAAAAAAAAGAAAAGTTTGTCTGTGAATGCACTGACTTGAGTGAATGATTGAATGAATGCAAATTAACCCTATGAGTGTGTGCATGACATAGACCTTGAAAATAAAATAGGGGGCCTATTCTCATTTCTTACGGTAATCTACCTACAATAAATCCGCAATCTAATCTTAGTTGTTTTATTGTTTCTCAATTTGGCTAAACGTCATTAAATGGAATTATTATTTATAGTTAGTTCATAAAAGTCGATTGTTACACCTTCACGCTGAAATGGCTGATTGGAAATGAATGAAACTTGAAATAGAGATAGCTTAAAGAAACGGCCGAACCGATTTGGATGAAATTTGAAATACACTAAGTTAAAAGAAACGGCTGAACAGATATGGATGAAATATGAAATACAGTTAGTTTATAGAAACGGCTGAACAGATATGGATGAAATTTGAAATCCAGTTAGTTTATAGAAAAAGCTGAACAGATATGGATGAAATTTGAAATCCAGTTAGGTAGTTAGAGAAACGGCTGAACAGATATGTATGAAATTTGAAAAACAGCTAATTTAAGGAAACGGCTAAACAGATATGGATGAAATTTTAAATGAAGTTAATTTAGAGAAACGGCTGAAGAAATATGGATAAAATTCTAAATAAAGTTATTTTTAAGAAACGGCTCAACCAATATGGATGAAATTTTAAATAAAGTAAATTTTAGAGAAACGGCTCAACAAATATGGATGAAATTTTAAATATAGCTAATTTAGAGAAACGGCTCAACAAATATGGATGAAATTTTGAATAGGGACACTAGCTTATCAGTAAAACACACAGGCAACAAACCATCTGTCCTCCACACCAAAGACCAAAGCAAAGAACACACCCTGTTTTCTACAGTTCACGCGGACGAAGTCACGGGCAAAAGCTAGTATAATAATAAAAATACAAATGAATAACAACAACTAGCCTACCGATTTTCTCCTCGCAAGCCATATCGCCCACAACAATACAACATCTACCAGTTGCACTCCGGAATCGCCCCTTTTCGCTCAAACAACACAGCGCAGCGCTCTGAACATCGCAGCACACGGCAGCCAGCGCGGCGCCACGGTGTCGCGGTACTCGCGGTGTCGCCCGACGGCCGCCATTTTGTGAAACGCTCGTGCACGACAAGATAATGCAATACATGAACAAACAACGTATCAAAAATCTGCAAATAACTAGAAAATTTTCCCATTTTTCAACCTAGAAGTCCGAATTAACGACCAATATAAACTTCAACACGTCGAGTAACGAAGAAAACATGCTGCAAAACTGCAAATCAAGAGAAACTTATCAAGAATCGAATTAGACATGAAACCCATGGAAATCTATTATCCACGCTAAACAGGTAACTAAATAGAAACAAATACATGGGCTTTCGCCCCCCCATCACGTAAAATCTGCTCGCTAATCGTTTTAAGACTTGACCAACCCAACTAAACTCCCAATTTTGTTTCTTTTCAGAAGAGTCATCTAGCAAATGAAAAACGAAGAATCTGACTTTGCCTACAACCTCGAAGCTCTCGTCTGAAGACAAACAAGACGCTATGTGCAAAAGTGTTAGTGAAATAAGTAACCTAGTGAATTGAAGTCAACTTTCCAAGAAATCACGTACCTCTCACAACCCACACGACAACAAATTGTGTGCTCAAATGGAGCACCACATAAATAAATAGAATAAACAGATCCTACGTCACGGCACCAAATTGTAACCCACAGCATTACAAGAGACCTAAAATAATATAAATAAATAGATAAATCCTGATCGCGGCCCCACATTGTAACCCCCCTCTCTACACGAGAATAATATAATATAAATAAATAGAAATAATATAACTAGCTAATCCGAGAATTTAAAATTAATTATTATGGCCTTTGACATGATCGTTCTAGTGGTAGGACCTACATTATGAACCCGAATTAACCAAGACTCTTACTAGGGAAAGTATGTAATCTCTTGGAAAGTTGGCTATAGTGAAAACAAACCTATCAGTGAAAATAATAGAATATTGAAGTGATTAGTTGTAAGAAAAGTAATAGTGATCAAACAGACGTAAGTAATTAAATGAATAAACCTTCCCTGCCTTCTTTATTTCTAGTTTTAATTGCCTAAATGCTAGAATATTAATGCTTAGCTAAAGGAAGCTTTTAGATAGATTAAAGTGAATTTATAATGCATAATATAACAACTATTAGTGCGATGCTTACTAGGACAATAACGTAGGTATGTATGCCGCAAAGTTAAAAGTACCCTACTCATTCAGTGTAAAAGATAGTAAAGGAAATTAATTAGCTAAATTAAAGTATTTTGCCTTCTTTTACTACTAGATTGAAACTCATTATCAATTTCGTAATAGTTAAATTATACTGAGACTTCATTTAAATACTGTGAACTTTACTCAGAGATTTTCCATTGAAATAAAAGATAAATATTAAAAATTCGATAAAGTGAATTAATTGTATGCTAAAAATCATACAAACATTTTTGTTTGTTGGTAAAAGGACAGCTCCGACCCGCTGAACCTAGTAAACCTCACCTCTTGTGAATTGGGTTTCCCTCCAACTTTTTTTCTCTAAAATAATTTTATTACATTTAACTTTACTTTATTCATTGAAATAATTTAAGAGTACCACTGGTTCGTAAAGCACTTATCATGAAGAAAAGAACCAGCAAGAAACTTCACATGTGTGCTTCAAGATTTTATAATATAACAAAGTTATGTCGTCTCTTTTGGACATAAATTGTTATTGATTTCTTCTTTGAAATTTACATTTAATATTGAGTAAATTCTATGTTCATTTGCACTTCATTCTTGTGCTGAACAAGAAATATTAGTAAGTATTTATTTTACTTAAGTTTCAAATCCAATAATAAAATACAGGCAAGGTCTCTGCAAATTTTACATTAATAAAATATGAATATTTATTTTACTTTATTTTGTGAATGAATAGACTTCCTTTTTCTATCATTTCACAATGCAAGAATTTACAACTTGAGAAGCAAATTATTATTGCATAAATTTTAGAATAAAAGTTTTAGTTTCAATAAAAATATACCCTTAGGTAAATTCAAAAGTCAATAGAACTAATTCTTCACTAAATAGCTCTGATCCTAACAGATATTTCCATTTATTTGGAAAAGTAGTTTTTAGATTTCTACCTTCAAATATTTCCCATTAGATTTTTCTAAAAGGTTCACAGCTCAAACTCCTTGCTAGGCAGTTCGGATGCGAAGATGAATATTTATTTATAATGGTTATGAAAATGTTTTATAACACTTTATAATTTTATAAAATCAGGTTAGTCTCTTTTTATTAGACTGAACAGAACTCTATTTATTGAGTTTAATTATAAATTGGTATAATTTTATTTCCTACCATCATCGTGCTGAATATTTATAAGGTAAGTTATCATAAGGTTTGGATCGAAAGTTACACCAAATCTCAACCCGTGAAACGGAGACACTGAATCATATCAAAAACAATCCTTGTTTGCTAGACAATTTCACCCACATGGTATGAAGATTGACTAAGGTACTGCTTTGCTTGACCTCGGATAATTTTCAATACAAAACACTGACCCATTCCCCAAGCTAAAACTGATGCAAAATTCAATAAAGAAGTTATTTGGAAGGTTAAATTGCCTAACTAAGTTATTGACTCCCAATAAAACGCGATCCCTAGCCTAATGTGTCTATCGCCCAGCCTATCCCTCTAACCCCGCAATTTCTACTGTGTTGAGACAAGCTAGAAGCAATCAGCTTCACATTTACTTTAAACGTGTAGTGTGTGATGTCAAATCTTCGATTGTGCAATGAAGATTTGCTAGCAGAGTGAAATTAAGAGAAAGCGCTGTGGGTTCGCAGCTAGGTGTGTACCTAAGTGTGTCCCTATAACCCAAAAGTGTCAAGTTCGGGCAGTGGGATTGGGATTACGCCGTAAACTTGACAATTCCCTATATGTTTGTGTATAGATAAATATATAAATAAGGCTGCGGTGCAAGGGTGTATCCAGAGTTTTGTCAAATAAGCGCTCGCTCTAAATAAACCAATGCCCGAGTAGCTAGCAACTCGTAATAATAAAAAACGAGGAGACAGCGGCTACACACTATTCTCTAACAAAGAACCATGTCTCTGTTATTGCCTCACTAGTGAATCTAACAAAACTTTAAAATATAATTGATTGTTCTTTGCGTAAAATAAAACAAAGTCACTTCCATAATATTCCTGCATCTCCAAGGCACACCTTAGCAAGACACAAGAATACTATTTCAGCAACACTCAACTAAGATAAATTACAAAAGCACGAACTTCAAAAACAATCAATTATTTCGACCGCGATAACTAATTGCCTCTGCGCAGATAGAAATCCCTTCGCTATGCCTCCGCAATTTATAGAACTACGAAAACACCACGTTAGAATCTCTCCGAGCTAATCGCTATAATCAAATCACCAAATATAATCAAGCAGAGGCTTCCCAAGAAATCTGTCGCCAGGGAATCAACTACAAGATCAAAAATGTCGTACTAACCCAAGGGGTACCTTGGCTCTTAGTCTGACACACTTTGGCAACTCAAAAATGCAACCAGCAAGGTTCAAGCGAACAACAAGACTCTTAGTTATTTGAAATAATCACCAAGGTTAAATTCACTAGGAAAATCCGACGAATAATCATCGCTCCCGCTACCGCGCTGGACGTTTTATACCGCTTCTCCCATGCTCCAAAAATTCCCTATGAAAAACTACTACTTCAGTTCGAAGAAGAAAATAAAGATAGTCCTATACTAATTATCACATAGGTGTGAAAGAGCGAGAGAAAATGACGACATTTCCTCCATTAAAGTAAAACATAGAACTGAAAGAATGAGCTAGAATATGTGAAACATGTCACAAGCGTGAAAGGGTGAGAGATATTCCTCATGAAACAACTTCACTTCACTCTCCAAAGGATCCCTAGGTTTCAATGAAAACCCCGTAAACGTCAACCTGCATGAAGTGCAAGGGATTTCCATGATGGCGGCCCGTCAATACCAATTTTATTTCCAAAACCCGAAAACTCCATTAACGTATCACTACATTCGAATTTTGAATATGCGATGGCCGTTTGTTGGACAAATCTCGCGCCATTATCTACCTACACTTGGCCTCGGCCTTGATAATATTGCCTTGATAATTCTCAATTAAATGTAAGGAACCCAGTAAAGGAAATTTAGTGGTACTTCGCGTTTTCAACTCAATGAATCCTAGTACTTCGCTTTTTAAACTTAGTAAATTCAAACCATTCCTAATACTGCTGAAGTAGTTCTTCCTCCTTCCGCAAGATGTCGCCTATTGATTAGTTCCTTCTTTGCCCTATAGATGGCGTTATGATTTTCTTATTAATATTTATTTGATTAGTTGAAAATTTACAACGTAGTTTCCAATTTCACAAACAGATGGCGCAATTATTTACATGATTAATTTCTCATTTTATTTATTTATTTGTGAATGTTGGGCGAATCGATTGGAAAATCAATCTGGTTCGTCTCAACAGACTGCTCATAGAAAAGGTTGGGAGTTTGACTCCCGGGATTTGTTTCATAGCGGGGTTCCGTAGGTGCAAATTCAGGCTTAGTAGAAGGAAAAAAATGCGTTTGGAGTTCCCATTATTTATATTTTGGATCACTAGCAAAACCATCGGAAAAATAAATATAACGTTTTTTTTACAACCGCTACTTTAGGGTGGTATTAACAGTCGTCTGAGATTACCTAATTGAACCCAATCTCAAGAAGGTGAACTCAGAAAAGTCAAATGCTAATGTCAAGCCTTGGCTAATGTCAAACTTGAGTAACTGTCAGCATATTAATAGACACCATCTTAAGATTGACATTGACATTTGACAAGGCTTGACATTACCATTTGACTTTTCTGAGATCAACTACTTGAGTTCGATCTTGAGTCGACGACTAATTAATGCCACCCTAAGATTTGGGACATTTTCTTTTTTCAAAAACGCTAATACGAGATGATGTTTGTTTGTGTTTTGTTTTCGATGGCACCTATTTTGCAGATCCACTCAATTTAGTAGATATTTTCTATCCTAGTAACCGAAAAAGCTGATTGATGTTATTTTCCAAATGACACAGGGGGTCTACCGGTTAAGACGAAGCCGACCATTGGCGAAAATCGAAGTTCGATTTATGAAAAATGTACTGCCACCCAGTTAATTTTACTGCCACTCGGTAAATTTTTCATAAATCGAACTTAAATTTTCGCCAATGGTAATCGGCTTCGTCTTAGCCGGTAGACCCCCTGGCTTCGAAATAAAGTAGTGCATTTAGGTACAAGTTGAAAATGAAAAAATATTTATTGATAATGAAGGTAAATTTTTACATAACTAGCTAGAGAACCCTCCACAAAATACCACCACTTTCCACCTGAGTACGTTCGCCAACCCTGAAATAACTCTAATGATGCTACTGAGATGCTAATAGCGCCTCGTCAGCGCCCATTGTGTACGCTGAACGGCAAATCTCGTACAAAACGTAGCGATGTGAGATTTAAGCGCTCCAGCAAAAATTCAAGCGCTGGAAATGCCCATTATGCTGGCGTAATGAAGGGATAGTAATTTAGCGTTGCTGATTTTTTGTTGTCTGCTCTCTCGCTGCGAAGTCGCAGTTTGTCTGAACCTTTTGAAATATTTAGAGAAAGGTGACGACGCAAGTCCTAGGCGTAAAAACGTTTGAAACGAATAATACATATATTTTTCTGTATGGTAAAAAAAAGCACTCCGTAATTCATTCTGCTAAAAGCCCAATAACTTACTCTAGCATACTAAAAATATAGACTTAGATCATGTGGACACGTTAATATTATCGGTCACGTCATAATATTACTCCATCCATACCGATTTTTTTACTTATGACTAATGTCAATACTAATGGTTGTAACATCAAGTACAGTCGGCCACACGCTAGGATACCCATTTTTGTTCGATTGGCGTCCTTATGCCGCGCGCGGTAAGAGCTGCAATGGGGTATCAGTGACTGTGGCCGACCGTACAAGTGTTTGTAGCTAAGCTTAATTGCTCAAAAATAAAGTTTCAGGCATCTGTCGGATGCTTTAATCATGCATGAATGAGTCAAGGAGCACACACGTCACGTCACTTAAAAGTTGCACCAACAAATAAAACTCATTGTATGGCTCCACACTTTCTTGCTTACAATTTATTATACAACGTGTTACAAAACATCCTAACTCTTTTTACAGGGTGTAACCTACTGGTCAACAGGATGTCAAATCTGTAAAAAAAAGTTGAAAAAAACAATTTTTATTTTATAACCTCAAAATTTAAAATTTTTCATAACTTTTATGTTTTTGGTATTAGCTCAAATTTCAAAATATGTTTGTGGGTGTAGGTGCATTTGCATAGCTTTGAGTTGCTAAAACATAGTGAAAGTCAATGAAAACAATATTTAAAAAATACTTTTCTCCCGCCACAGCGTTCACATTTTATTAATTTAAAAATCAACGGAACGTCATAGAGCAAAAAAAATAATTTAGCTTGTGATCCCTATCACCGGGTGCTATTACCCTGTAAAAAGAGTTAGCATCTTTTGCAAGACCTTGTATTTAGTAGGTACATATTACACGTGGTATATCTACAAATACAGGTGATGATAATGCTAAAATCTTTACAGCCTCACAAATAATTATTTATTCCCTTGTATTATTCATAGGTACGTGCCTCGTCTACCTACTCAATTTCCGGTTAGAGTCCCGTCCATTCATAGGTGGTCCTTTTTAAAATTTTGTTTAAAATCTTATCTGCGTAGAATAAAGAGCTTTCTACAGGGTGCACTCTAAGTCGATAGCGGAAATTTAAGTAGGCTGTCTACTGATCACTACAAACAACTTATACCAGGTGGCGAAAAAAATGGAGCGAAAAAAATATCAGATGTTCCATACAAAAGGTCGACTTAGTACTGCGCCAAATGTATGAAACTGCTGATATTTTTTTCGCTCCATTTTTGTCGCCACCTAATACAAGTTGTTTGTAGTGATCACTAGAAAGTTCCGCTATCGACTTAGAGTGCACCCTGTAGATCCATGCCTACAAGCTTACCACGGAGTTCAATCAACTTTTAACCACAAGATCGATCGGGCACTCTCCAAGCGAAGTTCTTTGTCTTGACTACAACAATAACTAAGTGTTTCGGGAACTTTAGAGAATAACGGAGTAGGGGTCTCGGAACACTGGATTTATTGATGGCCTTAGCTGTAGTTGCGTGGCCTGTTTAGCATTGTTGAGGAGTTTTGGTGTTCCAAATTGAAAATAGCAAAGATTACAGCGTAAACCAATAACCGATCAGAGCGTATTTTGGCCATATCAGTTGGGATATTGACGGATTTCATGAACCAGTGGTCGCTCCATACAAAAAGTAAACGAGAATGGGACCGGACCTTGTCAAATTCAATCGAAAATTTACTTAATTTTACTTTGACAAGGTAGCTTCAAAGGAAGAAACAGTTAAGGCCAAAAGCGCACTAGCGGCCAGTGAGATACACACATTTGTATGAAGTCGCCGTGGGCCGCGCGCACCTGGCCGTTGCAGCCTGGTGCGCGCGGCCCATGGCGATTTCATACTTATGTGTGTATCTCACTGGCCGCTGCAACCTGGCCGCCTAGTGTGCTATTGGCCTAAGATGATTGCCAACCTCCGATAGGAGACGGCACTACAAGAAGAAGAAGGTAGCTTCGACGCTTACCGCGCGCAAAAGGTCGCATCCCATTCTCATCGCGCGCGGATTATAACTAAAGAGATCGGATGATACTTTTAATTTCGTAAATAAAGAGATCAAAAGGAGATTTACATAATATCCTCAAATAGAAATAAAGCGCAACATTGTGAAGTCTCGACTACACGAGTTTTCAGTTAAACACTTTGTTTCGGTGCATATTTTATATGCGACTGTAG
Source organism: Zelleria hepariella (assembly GCA_949319315.1). Taxonomy (NCBI): domain Eukaryota; kingdom Metazoa; phylum Arthropoda; class Insecta; order Lepidoptera; family Yponomeutidae; genus Zelleria; species Zelleria hepariella. The sequence continues at coordinate 2,995,014 of OX439392.1, read as the reverse complement.
ATCTCTTGAGGACAAGTTAACTTCATATCTTGAAGTGTGTGTGAAATTAAGTTACTTTACTGATGTTGCCTGTAAAAGTATGTTCCACTAGTTGAAACTAAATGAAATGAAACTACTCCCACTAGCTAGCCTTCTCTCAGAGATAGGGTCAATGAAAGTAGCGTGGCATGAAATGAACAATAAAAGTTGTTTTAAATTTTGTAGCTAAACTTAGCATTTTTTTATTTTTTCCTAGTTTGTACGAGGACTATTCATATTTTAAACACATTTGTAACGGGATTTAAAACTCGTTATATTTTATTTACAATAATATTTATTCACGGTTTTATTATTTCGTTTATTTTACGACTTTTGTGTCACGACAATAAGATAGTATTGTTTTCATTATTCTAAACAAAAATCAACATTAATTCAGCTAGCAGAATTATAATAAAAGAATACTGATTTTTCCGTTAAATATAAATCGCCTAACAAAAATAGCTCAGTAGTTTAGCTACTAAATTGATAAAAACTTTAAAAACTGTGGATTTTTCACCACACTCTCTTCTCAACTTTACTGTGAAGGTGCCACTATTATTACGTAGATGCAAAGGCCTTCGTTTTTTTAGTTTACTCCATCGCGCAAAGTAGTAAAGCTTACGTGTCTGCAAGAGGCCTATGGGATCGTTTTTAAATGAATTACAGCCTGAGCTGAGTTTGCCTCTGCCTGTTACTGCTACATTTTGGAAATTGCTTAACGTAGTTTCTTAGAGTAGGACGGCTTTGGGCTAGTCCGACTGTTATGTTACTACCTTTACAGTATTACCATTATATTAAATTTAATTTATTTTTAGTGTTCGGTCGGCCACAGTCACAGATACCCTATGGCAGCTCTTACCGGCCGCGGCATAAGGGCGCCAATCGAACAAAAAGGGGTATCCGACCGTGTGGCTGACTGTACCTACAATTTTGATCTTTGGCAGAACGAAGTGTGTCTCTAGTCACATGCAGCTCGATTGCTTTCGGTTTATTTAGGTACCTACTATTTTCGCTCCAACTGTCTGCTTCACACTCTAATAACATTGATATGCACACTATGAATCAATGGCTTCCCAGCGAGACATTAAATTTTTGTATTGTACTTAATTATACTACAAAACATTGTACTAAACCTTCTAGAACCTCCTCGAATACCAATACAACCAACAATAAACTTTATTTTCAGATGTTTTCCCGTTCTTTTTAGGGTTCTTTTAGGTTTTTAGGGCATCCTGATAGCAACTTCTAACGGAAAGAAATGGCGAGGTATCGCATCAGGACAGCTACTGATGGTACAGTCGACAGCACGTCAGACTGTACAGTTTTGTTGTAAAGTCGCCCGTATCGTAACCAAGTAAAGTGCAGGCATGTAAAGGTTAACGTGGTGTCGACTGTTCCACACGTCGACCACGACTGCTCAGATAAGAGTGTAATGACCAAGACGTAAAGCTAATAATATTCCTCAATAGGTAACGAAAACATCAACGAGCCTAAGATAATTTAGAAAGGAGCTAATTCGCTCGCTTTCCTGATGAAGAAGAAGAAAATGACTTACTAAGCATATCAGCACACACAGACACCCTCACACACATACACGCACACTCACAAGTCCTCACGCCAAAGCCCGATAAGCGATAAATATAAAAAAAAAATACTATTCCATTTAATTTAATTTTAATTTAGTTTTAATTTTAGTTCAGTTAAAATGTAGCTCAGTAGGTCATAGTTTAATTTAGTTTTTAGTTTAGCTTTAAAATTCTTAATCTAGCTATTTTAAGTAAACACTCCTTGCCGGTTTTTAATTTGTATGTTGAATGGTACATAAAATGAATCATTTATTGCCCTAAGATCAAAATTGTAATTTAACCTACATACTTAACTTGTGCTGTTGATTCTGTTTAATAAATAAAATAAAATAATAAATAAATAATAATTATCAAGCTACTGGTATAAATAAAAGAAGTGCTCACGAGACCTTGCATATTTATCCGGTCACTGGTAAAGTCAAGACGACCAATCCAGCAAGGAAAACCCGTCCAGCGCCGTGTTAGCCGTTTGGAAAGTTTTATTTCGGTCGGCAGTGGCCGTCATCAGCGAGTCTGCGGACGACGGCACGGTTAACGGTTAGACCTCATACCGGAGGCACAAAAAATACCACAGAAGGTTGAGTACCTACAAGACTGTTTTGCTTTGTTTTGAATGTGATGAATAAAATCCAATTTATTTATTTATTTATTTATTTGAACCCTTTTTATAGCTCCGTCCAGTATAAAATAAAATAAAGCCTTTATTCTACTAACTTAAGTAACATGCAGTAATTTATAAAAAGTATCTTACGACTTATGTTTATTATTTTATTTTAAATTAATATTTTAAATTAAAAGTTAGAAGTCGCCTCTTTGGCGTAGGCCTCCCCCAGTTTTCTCCAGTTTTTCATTTCCCTGGCTTTTGTCATCCAGCATGGGCCATATCAATAAAGGGTGGCCATATACGTCCAGTATATGGCCACCCTTTACTGGCCAAACCTATTTTGATGTCTCGCGTGCGCAAATACTGAGCAAAAGGGACAACCTGAAGATCTACAAAATCGAGGTTTCATATTCCCCACTCTCTTCTCTCAAAACTCAAAGGATTTAAAAAAAAACACCACTCATAAATAATAGCATCCTGAAAATGATAGCGGATCGCGACGACTCGCCTTACATGCATCAATGCTCCAGCCAGCATGTAAAGCTGAATTGTATTTAATCAATATTTTATCTCAATTTTATCGAACTTAATTTAATTTTAACTACTAACACATAGCGTAAGACTACTAACAAAATGTATGAATTTTTATAATTTGAAATAAATGTATTAATAATAATAAAATATCACAAGACACTACTTTATCGTCTTAGAAGGGGCACTACCGTCAATTAGATATTATCACGAATGGCGTTACGGAACCCTCTATGCGCGAGTCCGACTCGCACTTGCTCGGTTTTTTGAAAGTGTAACCCCGAGGTTCGACTTTCTGTTTTATTTAACCTCATTCTGGCTTATGGTTAGCCCTCACACGCTCGCCGGTCAAAGAGGCATGTGGCGGATTTAGGGGGGGGGGGGGGGGTTAAGGGGCTCAAGCCCCGCCCCAAAAGCATCTGAGACCGTCTATGAAACAAAATGTTGTATGCTTTTTTATCTTGAAAACCTACGCTCTCTGGGTTCAAGCCCTCCCCCCCCCCCCCCCAAACCAAAATCCTGGATCCGCCACTGGCGTGTGCGGTTGAAATTCGTACCTAATTTTTGCTCCTGCGGTGCGGTGTTGCCTGTAAAAGGGATGGGTTAGCCTATTTCGTCGGCGGAATGGAGTATTTTGCATTTTTATGAGAGCTTTTGATTTTTGTTGTATGGTTGCTTTCGAGCGTAATGAGGGCTATTAGCGCTCACCAGTTGGCGCCACTGTCGAGTGAGGTCATGAACTATAGCTAGTTATTTTGGAAGTAAAAAAAAAAGTTTACACACATTAAAATCATATTTAATACGTACCCTAAAATTTTACCAATAAATCACATTTAGCACGCCCCGCGCTGTTCGGAAAAGAATTTAACACAATCTTCCGAAAGATGTACCTACCTAGCAGTAGTTTGTAGCGGGTCAGCAACTATTTGTGCCCAAATTCACCCAAAATCGTATGGATGAAAGCAAAAGCAGGCATTCTGCGACCATGCAAACGTACAGTAACTAGTGGTTCGCCCCAAACTATGAACTCGCGACCCCATAACTCAGCAACCCCTCGACCGATTTGGCGCATGTTCGAACTTAAAAATTCTCTTTACCTCATTTACTTGCCTACCAATTTCATGACGATCTGACTAAATTTACTCAAGTTATCGTCGAACGAACATTCATACATACATACAAACATACATACAAACATACAAACGCCGGATTGTTCCAGTAGACTCGGAGAACTTCGCTCGCTTCGCTCGCTCGTTCAATAAAAGTGGACAAAAGTGTGATCTAATGTTGGGATGTTCAGAAAAGTTGACATTGTGCTACCGATTATTTTTATGGAAATATTGAAAAGGTGGCCAAGTGCGAAAGGTGGCCAAGTGCGAAAGTCGGCATCGTGCGACTAAGATATTTTTCAACAAGTGAAATGAAGATATGATAGCCCACAGGAATGACAAGTCATTACATGTAGAGCTAACGATGTTTTCCTTCAGCGTTAACGAGTGATTTTGCTACTTATAATTGACAAATGTACATGTCTGTGCTGGGAGTCGAACCTGGGTCTCTCGCTTCCGAGTCCATGTTCTACCACTATGCCTCGCTCCTTTAGGCCGGCCGGCCACCATACATAGGGAATTTTTCTGTAACGGAAAAATTAATGGGAATTCCGAACGCGGCAACTGCATACAAATCTATGAAAATTCCGGACGGAAAAAAACAGGTGGGTCCATAATTATAGACTTGTATACAGTCACTGCGTTCAGAATTCCGATTCGATTTTTTCCGTCTGGAATTCCGTCTGTATGTTGCCGACCTTATAGTAATTCCTCTAGGACCTCCCACTGTAACATCTCACAAGTGTCAAGGCAATAGTTAGCGAAGCGAGTGTCAGGGCGGCGTTGCCATGACAACTTGCTAATAGAGTTAGCTGTTTGCTTTACTCGGTAGCATGAGGAATGAAAGAATGAAGTAGTCTGAATACACTATCCATAAGTTGTGGAATCTTGTTTTCTTGGGGTTGTGCGCGAACAAAGAAATGTTAGGTAACCCCTTTTTAGGGTTCCGTACCTCGAAAGGCTAAGACGGAACCTTTAAAATGATCAGTCGTGCGTTTGTCTGTCTGTCCGTCTGCCACAGCCAATTTGCTCCGAAACTACTGGACCGATTGAGTTGAAATGTTATACTCATATGTAAGTCGGTGACTCAAATACGAACGTGAAAAGTAAATAAATTACTTTTAAACATAGAGGCCACTTTTGGGAAGTAAGGTTGGCGTGACAAAGAAGAGGCCTATATCCATTGTCCAATAATTATAGTGGTCAACATTGATGGACAGGATATTATACCTACTTATAGAAAATATCTTCTTTATAATTCTCTCTCAAAAGAGGGAAATTGAATGCTGGTTTCGGTGGAGACTCTTATTAAAGACCGACACCATTTTCTACAATCTCAATTAATTATCATTATCCTTCTTCTCATCAATACGCGCAAGTTAAAACAAATAATTAATCTATTTTATCAAGCGGTGAAATCACGCCCCTTACCGACTACGCAACTAGAGACGGTATTACTCTTCACACGTTAGAATGTGCATACCTACCTACCTCCTATTTTCGTCACACAAGTGAATTTCTCAATTCATAAATCGGCAGTGAGTCGTTATTTTTATTTTGTTAATTTTGTCTGGGAATAATAAAACGAGTAATTTTTTTTATAACTTGAGCTGTATGAATTTGAGTAAGCGACAAATTAACTAAACTGACAACGAATATTGATTAATGATAAAATCCAGAACGAGCTTACAAAAAGTGGGTTGTGAATAATCAATGTTGGATATAAACATTTTAAGCGTGCGACTCAATTACTAAGTGAGCGACTAGGAACACAGAGAGGGCAACTTCAATATTAAGATAGAGACGATTTTTCTAATTAATTGACGTTTAAAATAGGTGTGTAAAGGCATGATTACAATAATAAACAACCCAAGACACAAGCCTCTGTCTTGGCTATGACTGCAACTTTTGAATACCTATAGGCTTTGATTAGATCTTAACTGATTCCTATTTTGAGAAGTCGGTTTATAAAATTTACACACTAGATCAATTTTTAATCTGGTCATGACAAAAATCACGTATTGGGTATCACATGATAACCTAGTGATACCTTTTATCGGCGCTTAATCGTTAAGCCAATACTCTAAATTAAACACAATGTATATTGGGCGTGATTTTTTTTATTGCGATAAAAAATTCACTAAAGAAAATTATTCCACAAATATTTTATCAACATTACATCTGTTAAAAAAAAACGAAATACGGTGAAGGTGATGAAAATATTTATATATAAATGTGTATTTTTAATATTGGTAGGTAATCTTCATGTGGCATAAAGTGTGGACCGATATCAAACAAAAAGAAGCAAAGTCAGAGCAATAGCTTCTACCAAATGAAATGATGTGTCATAAAGATAAAAAACTGATCAACCGGCTATTTATGCGTGCGCGATAGTAGGTACCGTGATTTATTGTATCAAAAATTTATGAGATTCTGATAACTATCACATTTGTAAAGTGCTAACAACCGAAGCAACATGGCTGCGAAAATTGTATCTCTAGTGTTCTTGGCCCTTGTGGCACAAGGTGAGAAAGTAATTCTACATGCTATGATTAACCATTAGAGGATTATGATTATGTGTTGCGTGTTACAGAAAAAACTTACAAAAAAAAACCTTACTTGGACCTTTACAACTTGCCAAACTGATATTCCTGAATTTAAACACCCTTCTCTTTCGTAGCTTTGCATATAATATACTGGGTGTTAAAAGACCGCCAACAAAGCGGGAAACCACATATTGTCCTCATCATATCGAACATTTTTGCCCAAGGAACTATGCCTGGGAAATTAACGGTTTCCGAGATAATGAGGTTCAAAGTCGGACAATTTTTTTTGCAGAAATGTACTCAGTATAAAGTGCTTAACATTTCTTTTCAAGGAACCATATCAAAATATTGAATATCTCTTGCATAAAACGACGTTAAAATTGCAACCCGCAATGTATTCTTAACATCGGCACCTCGAGCGTAAGTAACAAAAGTTTATATCAACGCTTGCGCAATATGAGTTCTCTGCGTTACACATCCATTGCGTGATAAAATATTTTCCAAAATTATAACCTAAAAAACCAAAATCATTTCCCAGCAATAATTTATCGAAAAAGTACTTGGTTTTGATGTCTAGTATGCGTGGCTTTCGGGTCTGTTGGCGGTCTTTTAACACCCTGTATATTTTTTCAAGATTTAATACTTGGCCGAATTTCTATTGAAGAGTTGATTGACCCCCAAAAAATGAGAATCTGGACTTCTCTGTGACAGGAAGTAAATTTAAAACTTGGACATCATTCTAATTCAGAATTCACACATATCTATAAGCAATTCTAATTCAGAATTCATATCTATAAGCAATTCGTAAACTAAATAGTTACTACTAACTTATTTTGAAATATTGTCTGAATTCGATATAATGTCATTATGATTTAGTATTATTTGATGAGTATTTCATAATTTGAAATTGAATTCAAGCCCACCTTTCTATCCACAGCGTACACACAGAACGACGTCACCCTAATCGAACTCGAAGACCAGACTGTCAACATCATCGCCAACGACTTCATCGGACGCAGCATCACCATTCCGAAGTTCTTCTTGGACTCCCTGGAATCCTGCCACATCATCTTCCCTAACGGGATTACCTACGAGGCCTTCCCTAACTCCAACATCCCTCAGGAGACCATCTTCTTCGCGGATACCGTCGCTACCTTCAGGGCTTGTGCTGTCGGGTTCAGGGGCATCAGTGTGGACGATGCTGGCACCTATGAGCTGCTGTCCATGGTGAAACATAGTGATAACAGCGATTCGTTGACGCGCCAGAGGTTCCATCTGAATGTTGTGCAGAGCGAGGTTCAGTTTCCTGCTTAATTGCTATTGCTGGTATTTTGAATGAATTTCATTGGAGTATTAAGTTAAGAAATGTTGAGGTGTTCAGTACTTACTATCATAAAATCTTTTACTAGACTTTTGTTTTTAACTTTTTTCTCCTTCTCATTCCTATAGAAAATGTGGTGGCAAACCAACGACTATTAGGATCGCCTTACACCTTAGTGAATGCAATTTTGAGATTATCGCTATTTCGCGCTACTTTTGTAGGTAAAATCCCAGTCCCATTGTAGTCCTGAATGCTACGAGTACATGACCATCGAAAAGTTCATATTGGGCTCCCTTGAATCCTGCAATATCATCTTCCCTACTAGAATCCTTCAAGAGACCATCTTCTTTGCGTATGCCGTCGCTACCTTCAGGGCCATCAGTGTGGACGATGCTGGCACCTATGAGCTGCTGTCCATGGTGAAGCATAGTGATAACAGCAAGTCGTTGATGCGCCAGAGGTTCCATCTGAATGTTGTGCAGAGCTAGGTTCAGTTTCCTGCTTAATTGTTATTTGGTATTTTGAATGATATTTCATTGGAGTATTAAGTTAAGAAATGTTGACGTGTTCAGTATTTACTATCATAAAAATCGTTTACAAGACTTTTGTTTTTAACTTTTTAGCCTTCTCATAAAAAAAACTAAGATCGCGTAATCGTGCTTTATTTAGTGGTTCTTGTGTTGAGAACCTACTATTATTAAAATATTTTACCTATTTTCCGAATTTGTTTTAAAATTTCACTAGGTATTTGGTTTTACTAAGAAAACGCCATAAGCTTTTACAGTCGGCCACAGTCTCAGTTACCCCTTTTTGTTCGATTGGCGCCCTTATGGTAAGAGCTGCCATGGGGTATCTGTGATTGTGGCCGACCGTACCTCATTAAAGTCCGCAGGAAAGACAAGGTCATTGCGTAGGAATATAGCCAACTAAGCTGCGGGTTTTCTCGGAAAATACAAATTGAAACAAACTCTAGAGAATCGCTACCAAATTTAATTTGCCCAAAACACTCACACTCACATAAAATATAATACACTGAGAACTTCTGTGCCTAACGACGACAGTACAACCAAGTTCCTTTCTCTCATCGGTAAAGTAAAGTAGACCTTATGTTTACTGAATAAGAGAGGGGAGGTACGTTTGTAATTACGCCAAAAAGCGGGCTTTAGGAACTGACAAACAGCGATCAAACTCGATACGCGCACCTGCGACCGAGACATAACTGCTTTCCTTCGTGTGCTGTCAACGGAGAATATTTCCATTTGAAGAAAATTGTACTTGTAGGTATTCATTAGGGAAGTAGTGAAACCCTTGCGCGAAATGGTTGCGAAAGAGACAGATCTGTCCCTGTTTTGAAATTATCCATTCGTTGTGAAATAGGTCGAAAACATATAGCGGATCAGATAATATCTGATCTGCATTGTATTATCGTAAAGAGAGTTACTGAAAGTATGTATTTCAAAGGACATTGACAGTCTTTGTATGGGAGTTGGACCAAGTGCTGCCCAGAATAAACACATAGTGGATTATGTTCTTTATATTATCATTAGTCTGTATTCCAGGGACCATGAGGAAAAAAATCAGGCGCGCTTGGCGAGAGAGAGACAGATATAATATGCTTATCGGACTGAGTGGAAGCGAGACAGATCATTTTTCGTCATGTGATAAGCCGAGGATAACAAAAGAACCGGTTTTCAAGCCAACCGAGAGAGCAAAATGGAATTATTATTAGTGTTGCCGCTCGATAGGCCAATATCGATTGTCTATCGATAGCCTATCGATAGTTGCAGAAAACACAATAATATCGATAGTCAATCGATAGTATCGATGTCTCTTCTACTGCAATACTATCGGTATACAGCAATACTATCGATGGTATCGATAGTTTCGTCACTGCTATCGATAGTACCGATAGTTTCGTCGCTGCCAACTAATGAATTATCGATAGAATCGATACTATCGATAGTATTGCTCTTTAATATCGAATAGACTATCGATAGTACCAATATAGTACCACTGGACGCTGTATAAATCATCTCATTACGTAGATGCAAAGTCCTTGAAGATTCAATGTATATTTGTAATGTAATTGTTGATAACAGTATTATCTATCACTTCCATGAACGATTACTTTATTTTGTAATCTTTGACCGAACCCTAAAAACTTTCCAGCAATTAGGGTTCACACACAGTGAAGAGTACAGAGTATCGAATCACCAATCGCCGCCGGGTGAATCGGAACGCGCAAATCGAGACCAACGGCGCGTGAAACGGAACGGCAGACTAATAAAAAAATACCACCGCATCACAAAATGCGGGCGCGTCCGTGATGGAAACTCTGTTTGCTTTTAGAAGTATTTAGTTTTAATATCACGAAGAGTTTTAATATCCAGTCTAGTAGCGAAATATGCAAATTCCGTTCTAGTTTTCTTGGTGAGAAGCACACGATGTAATGAGTTGATAAGAAAGCTTTTCCGGGGTGTTGCACATAGCTGAATATAAAAATAATCTGAAAAGTGCAAAGAAAATGTTCGCTTTAAGGTTCAATGAAAGTAGCGTGGCGGAAATTCACAGTTTTTTTTTTTTTCAATTTTGTAGCTAAACTGAGCAATTTTTATTCAACGATTTTTGTTTCTCGACACTAAAATACTAATGTTTTCATTATTCTAAACAACAATAATTCAGCTACTTAATATGAAATTTGCTCAAACTTCTAGTTTTTTGGGCCGCATAAACCACTATACGGCCCAAAAATCTAGAAGTTTGCTGTTATTTAGAATAATGACAAATTACAATTTTAGTGTCGTGAATCAAACATCTCTGAACAAAATAGCTCAATTAGCTACAAAATTGAAAAAAACCGTGAAAATGTTGGCCTTCCCGCCGAAAGAACTTTTCAAATAAGTTACATTTTGCAGCTTTAATGCATTACTTAGTCAACAATTAAGTATTTTTATCAGAAATAAACAAAAAGGCGACCCAAGAACTAAGTACTTTAAAAAACTTCTGCTGCTGATTGTGATTATAAGTGACCACTTTAGTAAAAAAACGTAGGCGTAGGTTTTACAATACCATTAAAACATACCCCCTGGCGAGGCGGGAGGATGGCCGACGGACAAGGTCAGTAACAGAGTGGTGGCCCAGAGAGTAGGACGGTGGTCGGTGGGAATACCAGCAGCTCGATGATCGGATGACATCGTTGTGTTGGCGAAGGGTCTATGGATGCGGATGGCGAGAGACCGTGAGAGGTGACGCGAGGGGAATAAGGCCTAATATCCAACAGTGGGCAGAGGTGGGCTGATGGTGATGATGATACCAACAACCCTTTAATTAACATTAAACCTTTCTCCGTCATTCACCAATAATGTTGAACGAAGCCTACATTACATCAATCGACAGTTAGCATTAAGAGGGAACGCGGGTAACCTCAACTCCATACAAAAGGGGAGACATTCTGTTTCCTCCCTGGATAATTGTTTTAGAAAAAATATGTTTTTAAGATTTATATGTACCTCTGCCATGTCCCTATGTTTTCCTTTTTTTATTATTTTAATATTTTAATAAAAAATATTAAATAATTGAGATAATAAAAAATAATAAAAATTATTAAAATAATTAAAATAATAAAAAATGGAAAACATAGGGATATGGCAGAGTGTTAGAGAAAGGGGTAAGGCAGGGGCACTAAATCTCTGCTACCAGGGTTTTACAAATGGGCACGAGGGAGGTTCCTTAAGGGAAGCCAAATACGAGGGGGTTCTTCAAAATGAGGTTTAGGTATGGAAGTAGCTAGGTACTTACCGCGTGTCCAGGTTCCAGATTCACAGGCACAATACGGGCACACACACACAGTGGAAGCGTTTGTAGGCTGGTAAGGGTCCAGGAAAGCTCAGGGAAAGCTTTATGGTTATTTAGCACAAAATATACGTGCGCACACGACCACGTTCGGGCGCAGGGTGAGGGGAGGCCCCGCGAATCTCCCTCGCAGAGCCAATGCGGTGCTATATGTAGGTACCTAGCTGTCAGTCAGTCTAGTTGTCATGGGGGAGGGCTGGACAATATTCTAAGGGATGAAAAGGGGCAAATCTACACAAACTATGGGATAGGCAAAAAAAGGGACTTTTAATTAACACAGAGGTAAATATAGATTGAATGGCATAAACATATATTTTTTAAAATATTTATCCAGGGAGGAAACAGGTCTCCCTTTTTGTATTTTTTGTATGGAGCAGCCGGCTACCCGCGTTCCGTCTGAATAATTGTAGCCGAAGATAATCCTCAAAGTTGCCAGTAAACCGTAATTCCATTTCCAGTCCGAGGATCGGATGTAAGCAATACTCGGGATTTTATTTTCACCAGGGACAGATTCATTTTGAAATTTAATCCCATTTCTATAAACAACAGTCCCATTACTAGGAAGAGCCCGATCGCACGAAAGCAATCAGGAAAAGCAAAGATAATAGGGACAATAAAGCACAATCGCCGCTCAATCCCGGGGTGATCCTGTTACTATCCGCAAGGCTATAGCGGAGGTACGGTAAACTGGAGCTTAAGAGAAAACGTGGGTAGCCGCTGCTCCATACAAAAAATACAAAAAGGGAGACCTGTTTCCACCCTGGACAATTTTAGAAAACATATGTTTATGCCATTCGATTTATATGTACCTCTGTCCGTTTTTTACCGTACCGTACCTCTATCCTTTTTTTATTATTTTAATTATTAAATAAAATTTATTTATTATTTTAATATTTATATAAAATTTATATATATATATATATATATTTTAATTATTTAAATAAAATTTATTTAAATAAATAAAATAACAAGAAAAGGAAAACATAGGGACATATAAATTGAATGGCATTAACATATTTTTTTCTAAAATAAATATCCAGGGAGGAAACAGGTCTCCCTTTTTGTATTTTTTGTATGGAGCAGCGGCTACCCGCGTTTCGTCTTAATTGACTAACTGACGATTTCTGAATTGAGAAATTCGCTAAGCAGGCACTTAAGTATCGTTCTGTCTCTGCAAACTTCTCACAAAAGAGACAGAACGATACTTAAGTGCTTGCTTAGTGAATTTCTCAATTCCGAAATCGGCGGTAAATATTGAATCTATCGCGATTCGCAATCCCTTTCAATTTGATGTTTAAGGGTGCTGACGAACTTCACACTGCATTTATTAGGCACAAACTGTCTTTGGAAGTAATTGAGATAGGAATAGGGATTGCGACTCGATTTTGAGTGAAGAAAATAGCAAAATCGTTCACTCAATATCATCTGTAGGAATGGCGTTTTGACTCATCCGTTCTGTTAGCGATTGTGATATTAAACTTAGACAATTCCATTTTAAAGTTGATCGATACGATAAATCTTGATAATAATCGCAATACCTTTGAAAGGGATTGCGCCCCTGATCATTGCATCCATTAATTTGTCGGTCATTTTGTACATAATAATCTCCTATTTCTCGGCTAAAAAGTAGTCGTAAACTGCAACTTCCATTAAAAACTTAAGCCTTTGCATCTACGCAAACAAAAGACATAAATAGAGCGTCCAGTGGCACCTTCATTCACTCTAGATGGGTGAAGAGATCATTCGGACGCCGCACTACCTGAGACACATTTAGATGGAGTACCTATTATACCATCCTCACAGCTTAGTCGGCCTAGCCCACTGGAAAGGCAATGTCAATATGTGCAGAGCCAACTAACCTATCCAACTAGCTATGACTACCGTTCCGGGGCATACCTGGCGCAGAGAATATCCTTAGTGGTGCAGCGGGGAAATGCTGTCAGCGTCATGGGAACCTTTGTGTCGGGTGTGTCGCGGGGCGGTATTTTTTATTAATTTTGAATTGTGATTTGTTTTTGTGTGTTTTTAGGTCTGACTCTTTATGGTTTTAGTTTTTTTCTCTCTTTGTTTTGACAAAGCATTTTTTTTTATTTGGAATCATTTAATATTTTAATTTGTGTGTAAATAAATATTTTTTCATTTATCTTACTGCACCTCCCATTATACCTGTCTTAGCGGCCATCTTATATTATTGCGGTTCGAAGGTGTATAAACAGAACAATGAAACGATACGGCTGTAAACAAATAACAGGCTGATAAACAACTAATCAGTTATGTAAATTGTTACATTATGTTTAGAGTTTGGATGTAACTCAATGGGGCGTTTCACTGATTCGACACATTTACTACCAATGGAGTAAACCCTGAGACGTATCAGATCTTGGTTTGTTGGATTTGTCTTTGTTTCGAATAGCAGAATAACAATAATAATGTGAAATAAAACACGATTTTATTAAAAACTAACTCTGTCTAAGTAGAACAGCTTAAGGCTGGAAGTCTACGAAGCCGGTGGCACTGCCCAAAAAACTTGTTGATGACCAGAACACATAATCGGCTGAATTATTGTTGTTATGTTGTTTACAATAATGAAAAGAATACTATGTTATTGCTGCGAACGAAAAATCACTGAACAAAAATAACTCAGTTTAGCTACAAAATGTAAAAAACTGTGAATTTTTTTAATTTCCCGTCACGTTGCTATCGTCTAACCTTAAATATTTCAAGTTGGTACTCCGGATGTCCGCTTTCTCCCTCTCTCTCTCTCTCTATCTCTCTCTTTCGGAGGTCATATTCGAATCTTAAAATAAATAATGTTTTATCTTTACATATAAAATAAACTCAATACCTAGGTGCAAAGCTCTCACAAACAATGCCAAATGAACCATTCCACGCGTCCAAAGTTTGTGACGAATGTACTAATCCCCGTTAGCTGCCATAAAAACGGGCAAGCCGTTGTTTCAGCGAGTGATTGATTGGCCCACTCCGTCGGCCTCGCATGAGGGGCCATCCATCTCAGCACCTATTGGTCGAACAAGATAGTTAGTCGATGAATCTTGTTCTCTTTATTTTTTGCATAGCACTTAAGGGATACAAAGATGTAATAAAACAATGCGTTAACAATGATTCATACAGCGTCCCTCCCTATGCATCTACGCAACGAGATGATTCATACAGCGTCCCTCCCTATGCATCTACGCAACGAGATGATTCATACAGCGTTCCTCCCTATGCATCTACGCAACGAGATGATTCATACAGCGTCCCTCCCTATGCATCTACGCAACGAGATGATTCATAGAGCGTCCCTCCCTATGCATCTACGCAACGAGATGATTCATACAGCGTCCCTCCCTATGCATCTACGCAACGAGATGATTCAGCACTTACCTCTGTTAATTTAGCACTTACCTCTAATAATTGTTTTGTGATTTGTATAGAAATATTTAATAAATTACCAGATGATTTCAAAGTAGAAAAGTTAATTTCGTTTAAGAGGCTCACTAAGCAATATCTGATATCCAGAGGCTTTTACTCTACCAAAGAATACTTAGATTATAAGGATTAATATTGACATAAGAATTCTTTGAATTAAATTATTGAAATTAAATTATATAATTATCTAGGAACATACTCGTACTTATGACAGTGCTAATTAATTGTATTAATGTGTATAAACCTGAAAAGGTAGAACCTGGAGATCTAGTGATAAATAATTAACAATAACATCATGTGTATTAACCCATGTTCTGACACAATAAATTTCATTTCATTTCATTTCATTTCATTTCATTCAGCGTCCCTCCCTATGCATCTACGCAACGAGATGATTCATACAGCGTCCCTCCCTATGCATCTACGCAACGAGATGATTCATACAGCGTCCCTCCCTATGCATCTACGCAACGAGATGATTCATGCAGCGTCACTCCTTATGCATCTACGCAACGAGATGATTCATACAACGTCCAGTGACATATTCACATGAAGTGACTACTCAGACGCTGCATTGCCTGGGAAATTGTCTAAACAATGATGTTTTTACAATGATGTTTTCACTTCACGTTTTCGCTCTTAATAACGCTGAATGGACCTACAAACGTTTGTATCAAGTTTTTCTCTGATAAAATAAATATTATTTATTTTATTAATCCACAGCAATGCATTTATTGAAAAGCTTCAAATAAATTACTAATGGAGCCAATAAAGGACGTTTGTCGATTACCCGTACAGTTTGTTACAGGACGAATAAAAAGCTATGCGAATCGTATTTGCTGCTTGAAGTTTGCCATTTTATTCACTCTTGACATCTGCTGAGCCAAAATGAACGTAACGCGAAGTCTACAAGTACTTTAAAATAAACACACGCTAAAATTACAGCCAGAATGTATTCCACAAGAAGGTAATGCCTTTGTCAAGCAAGAACAAAGAACCATCGTATATTGTGTCTTCTGCCTTTTGTATCGCAGACAGTAATTAGGAATTTAAGCTAAATGTAGGGCGCTAAATATAAACATCGTAGGTATGGAAATAAAATAAAATTAAAATAAACTTAGTGTAAAACAAAACAAACCTAATTAGGTAGTGAAAAGCAGCTTACTAAACTTAGATTTAAGAAAATAATATGTAACTTATTGCATGAACCTAGATTAATGTTTTTGGTCTGAATAAAGGGCTTTATTATTATTATTATGTTGGTATACTTTTCAGATTCACGGGTCCATGGGGACCCGGTCCTTTGAGGCTTGCGTGGGGCCGAAGCCAACAGCACAGAGGCCTTTTAAATACCATTTACTCTAAATGTGATAGGTGTATCTGCCGGATCTTATCTCTGGATAAATACAAGATTATTATTATTATTATAGGTATGGAAATAAACTTATTTTGTGGCTTATTGAACAAGCGAGCGAAGCGAGAGAAGTTCTCCGAGTATACTGGAACAATCCGGCGTTTGTATGGAGGCGGGTAAATGAGACATAATGAAATTTAATTTCATACATGAGCCATATCGGTCGCGAGGGTGCTGAGATAGCCAGAGATAGCTAGTAGAGGTTGGCACACACAAACGCAAACTTGAACAAAGTTTTCTCGTTGGTTAAATGTTTAAAGTCGAAAATTTCTATTTTCGTCACATCATGGAATTGAAAACGCTTTTCCGTTATAATTTTATACGAATCCCTAGATGACCTCCGTACCTAGTATTGTTATGAAGATTTTTCTCTTAACATAATTGGCTGAATTATTGTTGTCCTGTTGTTTACAATAATGAAAAAAATACCATGTTATTGCCGCAAACGAAAAATCGCTGAACAAAAATAGCTCAGTTTAGCTACAAAATGTAAAAAACTGGGAAAATTTTGAATTTCCCGCCTCGCTGCTATCTTCCAGCCTTGATGTAAAGTGACAAAAATTGTGAAAACACGCAAAAAATCCTAACAAGAGCGTCGTAACCTTCGATCTTTCGTGCGAAATTCCCTCCTGCGTGCTAATCTCGATTCGTACCTCACCTTAACTTTAGATTATTGTGCTATTTGACCTTTCGATGATAGCGTTCAGTCACCACACGGACCCTCCAGTTCCTGGGACTAAATAGGTACAAAATTATCTAGTTACCGACAAATCCTATTGAATCCGCAACAAAGCACCTAACTACTATAACGAGCACCTAATTAATCACTCCACTATGACCATATAATAGGATCATTGTTACGCTACAAAATCCATTCAGACCACGTGACGTGAACACTACCCCCATATACACCCTTATCACCAAGCAAACCATTGCCATAAAGAGCGATACATACGCCAGCGTAAGATGACCTTCCCTTCTCTTCAATCCCTACAAAATGTCGAAGCCAAAGGAGGTATTGAAGGAAAACTCGAGCTCTTCCGAGTTTGGTTTGAGGACCGGCGGTATTGTATTCATTTCGCACTCCGATATAAGATTCTTGGAAAATTGTTTTACGTGATACGTTGTAACAAAAGAGTGGAGTGCGCTCTGTTCATGCTTAGAATAAAATGGGCTCATCAAAAAACATTTCTTGGGAAGATTAGCCAAGTCTTGTGGCCCCTTTGGCCTTTACTATGTTGTGTTGTCAATAAGTTTATGCTGCTACAAAATATGAAGTAGGAGGGAGACGTCCAGAGTGGAGCGCAAGAGCTATATGCTCGCAGGATGGAAGTGAAAGATGCATAAGACGCGAGTTGGCACTGAGACTGTGGCTATCACTGTATTGCCTAGTTCGATAAATTGAATAGCCATTTATCCCAAATTAATTAGATTGTCTGAATTGTCTGCTACTCTAATGACTTAGCAATAGAACTATTTTTTTGTTCATTTTTTCTGTAAATTCTCAGTACTTTATACAGCAAAGTTGAAGAAAAATACTGCTGGAAAACATAATTGTGTAGTCAAAAGTTAAGTTCATTTACTGTACACGAAGATAAGCACTACATTTTTTTATGTAAGTAGATGTCCCACTAGCTGGACAAAGGCCTTCTCTCAGAGAGAGACTCGTGCTCAATGCGGATTGGCGATTTACGCGTTGAAGGTATAATCTACGCTTAGGTTTCCTCACGATGCTTTCCTTCACCGTCAGCGAGTATAGTCGTGTATAGTAACTAAATTTGTAGCACTACATAATAAGCTTTATTATTTGAAAGGGTAGACAGTGCTTGTACTCTATTCCAACACAAATCAAAGCCACCTTCATCCCAGATTAACGCACACAAGCAAATCCTTCTAACATCATAGTTTGCTAATCGCCTTGATGTTCCATCACACGCGCAGCGAATATTAGAGCGAATAGGATTTAATTTTGTCCGGACCAATTAAAACTGAATTCTCGTCGAGTGTTTGAAATGACTTTACACCTGCCGTGTTTGGGTCAATTTGAAATACCATTTAAACTATTTGCTAAGTCCACGTAGTTTCTCATAGAAAGATGATTTATCGTTTCCAGTACAAACAATTTTTAGGTTAATTTTAATTTTAATTTAGCTTTTAGTTTCAGCGTTTATTAAAATTACGAATTAATTATGATAAAAAAAAAGATTAAGAGTCATTCAGCAAATAAAAATTATTTTCAACAAAAAAAACATATTTTACAGGTGAAAATCGAAGGGATTTTTAGAAGGTTGGTTTGCTTTCCAAATGTCGCACCAGCTAGGCACCAGCTAGTGAGAAAGTACTATCTTCTGGTATTAATTTATTACAACCACTTAAAATAAATTAAAGAAAAATAATGCAACTCAATGTAGCAGCGTAGCTCGCTACGTGTGCTACGCTGCTACGAGAGAAGTGCGCGCTACGAAAATGCGTAGCAAGAGCTACAACTACAAAAGACTCTTCACATATTAAATTTTATTTCTATCAATGTTTGTGTTGGGAAATAAAATAAATGCTAACTGTGAAGGAAAACAACGCGAGGAAAGCGTAAATGTCATCGTTTCGGGGATATGCGTATAACCGGTTGAGATTCCGGATTTTTAACGTCGCGTCAAACGTTTGCGCGTAGTGCGCTCCTCACGTACCTTATATTCTTGCCGGAGGGCTAGACCGACTACGCTGACATTATGGGCTATACCCATTATCACGTAATTTTTTTAATAAAGGCCCAACTATAAAATTTAAAAACAATGCGGTTGTTATTTTATTTTATTTCCGAGGGGATACCTTACTGGTGGTACTACCAAGCTAAAGCTACGTCAAGTTACAAGCTTAATCGAGTATTAGTAATCGAAGTTTGGACGTCTACTCGGAAACTCTCTGGGTTTATTCTAGGTCATCAACTCACACTATCATTGTAGACAAACTGTATGTGGGTGGGACTTACGGTACGATATTTTTAACCATTGATAAATAACTAGTGGTTCTCCCCAAACTACGAACTCGCGACCCCATATCTCAGCAACCCCTCGACCGATTTGGCTCATCTTCGAACTTAAAAATTCTCTTTACCTGATTTACCCGCCTACAAAATTTCATAATGATCCGACTAAGTTTACTCAAGTTATCGTCGAACGAACATTCATACATACAAACATACAAACATACAAACATACAAACATACATACATACATACATACATACATACATACATACAAACGCCGGATTGTTCCAGTAGACTCGGAGAACTTCGCTCGCTTCGCTCGCTCGTTCAATAATAAATTCATCTAGGTAGTTAAAAAAAATAGCAACAATAATAATATTTTGTGACAATGAATTGCGCGCTTTCGCAACTAGGGGGTGCCACATTTATGTACATTTTGCCTAAAACCAACCGCGATTCGACCCGTTTCGAATACAATAAGTGTACAAAGTTGGCAAGCGTCCGCTTTAGATCCCAGGTACACCATCATTTTACCAAACAAAACGCAAACTCCATTCATAACTTATTCAGCAATCATTTTAGAAGGAAACCATTTGCATTGTGCCGTATTTTTTGTATGAAATAGTTACATCTGTGAGTAGGTATGTCAAGGAGAGTACAGAGTAGAGGCTTCGAGTGATTGATCGAACCAAGACCGAGTTTCAGGGGGATATAGAATAGAGCAATCTATCTCAATTCGTGATTGGTGCTAAGCGGCGAAAGTTTTAGACTTAAACGACAGTTCGTCGTTTGTGTATAATTAGCGGCATGCTTTAAGGAGAGCGCACACCAGCACTGATTTCCTGAAATAAGTTAGGAGGTTTCACCATCACGCTCACGCCCTTGAAACGGGAAAAAACGTTTTGCTACGACTTTTTATCCAGTTAAACTGTTGGTGTTAATCGCTTTTACTGATGGTAATGAAACCTATGTTTTTTTTTTGTATAAAGAAAAGAAAATATATTTTGAACTATAATGAATTTAACGTAGGATAGCTCAGCCCCTCTACCCTTGACGCATTTTTCCAATACGGCTGCAATATGGCGCAATTAACATAATTTTATATTTTACAAATTAAGACGCATTTTGTATTTTTATTTAATAAAACAGCCTTACCTTTGAATAAAAATTACAAAGTATTAAAAATCAAAGCATTACTATGCGAATTCAAAAATAATTTTTTTTTTTAACTTTTTCAATTTGATCGCAATAGCGTCAAGGGTAATCCCCCTGTTTAGATGATTCGTGAGTGATATATCCTGTTACGTCAATAATGATGGCGCCAAGCAGAATGCTTACACCCAGCGATCATTAAAGCATAAGTTTTTTTGTTTATTAAATTTTAGTTGTCCCGTGTGAAGCAACCTTTATATTGAAAATGTAAATTCCGCTAAAATTCATTGTAAGCACCTATTGGAGAGTCGAATTGATTTCCGTCATTGTGTGAGAGCCATTCATAACTTTGTCCCATTTGGAAATTCCGAATTTTCCGGTGTTGTAGTGTGCTCGCGAAAATCATCTGGATTTTCAATTATACTTTGCTTGTTATGTTTTGGAGAGGTTTCTCGCAAAGTCTCGCTTTAGTATGACTTCTTAAAAATATGGGTTGAATAATGGAAATAGTTCGCGACTAGTCTTTTATATGGTATCTTCAAAATCTAATCAAATTATTTTGCTTTTAATGAAGAAGAAATTAATTGACAACTAAAGCTTATATTTCGATGAGCTAAGCAAAGTCTATGAAAAAGGAGTTGCAAGCAATGAATAATAATAATTTTATTATTCTTCATCTTCTTGTCATGCTTCGGCGCTAATGGAAGTTGTCTCTCAGATCTTCAAAGAAAAATAAATATCTCTACTAAAGTATGACAAAACATTTTCACGTAAAAGAAGTAAGGACGAATAAAATTTTCTTGATCTTTATTAGCTTGGTGATTAATTCCACAGTCGTTCAGGTTTCCTCACGATGTTTTCCTCAATATGTAGCGAGTTCCGTCTACTTTAATATTCACGAAAATTATCCTGTAACCCAAGTTACACGGATATTCCATTTAAGTCTTATGGGGTGGTATTGGAGCAATTCATCAAAAGTGACACCTGAGCTTATGCAAGGAGTAATGGCACCCTAATAGGATTTGGTACGAAGCCACATATACAGGGTGTTAAAAGACCGCCAACAAAGCGGGAAAACACGCAGTGTCCTCATCATACTGAACATGTTTGCCCACGGAACTATACCTGGGAAATCAACGGTTTCCAAGATAATGAGGTTCAAAGTCGGACTTTCCAAACTTTTTTTATTGCAGAAATTTGCTCAGTATTGAGTACTTAACATTTCTTCTCCAGAAGCCATATCAAAATTTTGAATACTTCTTGCATAAAACGACGTTAAAATTGCAATCCGCAATGTATACTAAACATCGGCACTTCGAGCGTAAGTAACACAACTTTATGTCAACGCTTGTGCAATATGACTTCTCTGCGTTACACTTCCATTGCGTGATAAAATATTTTCCAAAATTGTAACCTAAAAAACCAAAATTATTTCCCGGCAATAATTTATCGAAAAAGTACTTTGTTTCGGTGTGTAGAATGCGTACCTTTCGGGTCTGTCGGCGGTCTTTTAACACCCTCTATACTTATAATTATTGACAAGAAATGTATTGCTATTTGGATGTATGGATAGTTGTGGTAACTAATGTACGAGTATGAGGTGTCAAAAGCTACACAGTATGCTTTCTACTTAGGGAGTTATTATGACTTTTGACTTGACTCCTGAGTACAACTAACTTTGACGCTTGAGAAAAATATTTTACTGGAGCCTCTTCCAATTCATTTGGCTAATTAAAATACTATCAACCTCCCTGAAAACCACAAAATTGAAACCCGCACAAAAAGGAAGCCTTGTACAGAATTAATTGAAATCATTTGGCGACATAATTATTATCTTTGGTAGAGAATTACCGCGGCTGTATTTAATACTCTGATAACCACTGAAACCTATGTACGAGTATCAATACCATGATAACCACTGAAACCGGCCGTTTACATTGGGTACCAGAGAAACTACACCCTATTACAGCCTTTTTCAATACCTGTATTTAAAGTATCCAACCTCCTGAAAACCTTCACAAGATGTTATGCCACCTGAAAACCCCAAAAAGAAAGTCTTTACAGGGCCCTTAAAGGGGTTAATAGAAACGACGGGAAATATAACTTCGATAGTAGAGCAATTACAAATTATTGCAGTCTCTCGTAATCGGACGTGTAGCTACAAAATGTGTCTGTTTTTTGTAAATAATGTACCTACTGTGTCTATGTTTTAGTTTTTATGTTTGGTTGGGCCTTTGTTGCCAAAATAAAGAAGTTTTAATATAATAACCTGTACTAAAAAGTATCAAAACTGAAAAACCACTGCAACGGGGCGTAGACATTGGGTACGAGAGAATTTATCCGCCCTAGCAATCGCTTCCAATTACTGCATTTAAAACTATAAAACGTCCAGAAAACCCTAGACTCTACACCACCTGAAAACCACAAAAAGAAAACTTATAGAGGTTAGAGGGCCCTAAACGGGGTTAATAGAAACAACGGACCGAAGAACTTCAGTACTAGAGAAAAATACACATTACAGTCGCTCCTCGATGCGGCAGTTCAGCACCGACCGCCGTCGAGTTCAGACGCCGCCAAGCGAGCGTAGCGAGCGAAGCGACGGTTTCACCCACCGTGTATATTGTGACTTTATTTTACCAGACATTCGAACTGAAGTGGTTTTAGAAGTGTCCTTTTCTGTGCCGAGGATTTGACATTCTACTTTTGAATTGGGATTGTTTGTGAGTATTTTTTTTAATTCATTTTTTTGCTATGGCCAGTCAAGTGGTGGCTTAAGATTATGTGAGGAATAATATTAGAAGTCATTTGCCTAACTGTGAGTCTACAAATAATATGAGTATAGAAAAAAAATAGGTCTGGTGTTTGATTTATGTTAATAGGATTAGCAGATAATGCAGTAATTTCAGTAATTAAGTTTTTAATTAAAAAAAGCTTTGATTTCAAAGCGGCAGTTTTCGTGTCCCGGATGTTAGTTTCAACCGGATTCAAAACTATTTCATATTGGTTCTCAAAATAAAATTAAAGATCCAGTTGATTTGGAAAAAACTAGCTGTCTCAATACCTACGCAATGATTTTATTTTGATGTTTGTCTAGTTGATTACATTTTGCATCCATTATTTGATAATGATTTAGGTCAATTTGTTCGTCCCGGTGATATTTTCCAAATGAATTAGGAACCACTTACAGGCGTCCAATCGATATACTTAAAGAAATTTGAAGATATTAAAAGGTAACGATACGTTGCGATAAAAAACTAAGGCCTTTGCATCTACGTAAAGAGATGATTTATACAGCGTCCAGTGACACCTTCACTCACACTAGATGGGTGAAGAGACCACTCGGCGCTGCAGTGCCTGGGACATTGTTTTAGATGGAGTAGGCTTGCCCAGCACCTATACCATCCTGACAGCTTAGTCGGCCTAGCCCACAGGAAAGACAGGTCAATACGTGTGGAGCCAACTAAGCCGCGGGTTTCCTCACGATGTTTTCCTTCACGGTTAGCGAGTGGTATTGCTACTACAAATTCACAAATGTACGTAACTTTGAAATTAAACAAAGTCATAGATACATGCCCGCACTGGGAATCGAACCGGGTACCTCTTGCTTCAGAGTCCACTGTTCTACCCACTAGACCACCACCGCTTATACCGCCGTTGCGATAGTACCTACAATAATAAACTACTATTTCATCAATAATATTTAGTAGTTAGGAAGCAGTGGTTGCGTCTGGCACAGGATCTTGAGCGGTGGTGTGAGCATGAAGAGGCCTTTACTCAGCAGTGGGTGTCAACAGGCTGCTGATGACAATAAACACCGAACTAAATCCCATAGAATCCGCATTACGTATAAAATCACAATAAAAACTTGTCCCCACAGAAACAAATATCAGCAATAGAACAATACGAAACATCATTTCGACCATACGTCTAATATTCGAATGTCAACCTTATTGCATTAGTGTACAGTTTTACTTTAATTGCATAGACTACGAGCAAATAAGCTCCCAAAGGCAGTTTGGACATCTATTTTTCCAGACACATTTCAGAGTTCTATGTTGTATCTAGTTTTATCCTTGATCGAAGACGATAAATATAAAGTGGTGGTGGTTGAGTCTGCCATAAGATCGTACTCAGCAGTGGGTGTTAAGGCGCGGTGCATAGTGAATCGCCCGCGCGCAACGAAAAATACACAAAATCGATTCCTGTATCAAATCTAAAAAAATCGAAAATGTTCACATATCAAACCCTAGAATTAGTTGAGACCTATCTAAAACAGCCAGTTTCGTGTTGACATTCATAAACGTTTTCAAGATATTTAGCTTGAATAAAAAATAGGAGCCGCACTTTTTTTCAAGCAAAATATCTTGCAATCTGTTATGGATATCAACACAAAACTGGCTGTGTTAGAAAGGTCTCAACTAATTCTAGGGTTTGATATGTGAACGTTTTCGATTTTTTTAGTGTATTTGATACCTTAACGGGCTGATTAAGATGATAAATTCAATGTTTTAATCATTCACTGATCATTTTACATTTCTTAAAACAAGGCTTATTTAAATTTACTTTCAAAGACCCAAGTCAGGTATATAAATTCACTTGTCTCCCATATCAATTATACAGGGTTTAATTACTCCAGCTCACAGCTACACGTAGATGTGTTAATTGCAGTACGAACACTGGTAGCGAGCTAGTGCTAAGTTATAAAATAGGTACTTGGTCTAGCTAGAATCTGAGGCTTGGATTTCATCTCTTGTAATTAAAGCCTAGTCTTAGCGCTGCTGTATTTAAGTCTTATTTAGTCTAAGAAGATAAAGTTCGCTTAGGTAGCTACTGGAAGTTAAGAAATATAGATTTACCTATAGCGTAGTTTATTTCCCATAGGTAATGGCTATTGGTGATGGTAACTACCTTTTATGAAACCTGCACCGAATGAATAAAACTTGCATTCAAAATTACATGAATTGAGGAAGGCTTTTTATATTTCTACTGGCCTCTACTGGCTGATGTCAAATTTAGCTACCCGCCCGATCAGGTAAAAACTAAGGCCTTTGCATCTAAGTAATGAGATGATTTATACAGCTTCCAGTGGCACCTTCACTCACACTAGATATTTGAAGAGACCACTCGAACGCTGCAGTGCCTCGGACATTGTTTTAGATGGAGTAGGCTTGCGCAGCACCTATACCATCCTGACAGTTTAGTCGGCCTAGCCCACAGGAAAGACAAAGTCAACTAAGCCGCGGATTTCCTCACGGTGTAGGAAAATATAATCCAAATACACCGAATAATTGGCTAAGAAACACAAACTTCGCCGCACTTAACAAAAACATCAATCAAGAAGAAAGAGAAAACTTGGCCGCGAAGAAAACAACTTTTCCAAAAACGTACATCTTCTATTACAAAAGAAAAACATATTTTCTATCCATAATTTGTGAGAAAAAGTTACCGTTGGGCTTGGTAACTTTCAAAGTGGAAGGGTCGAGGCATTCAATCTTTGAACGGTCAAACTTCAAACTTGTGGCGAACTCGCACAATTTGGGCGAGTCGTCTTGGGAATGTGGACTGGCCCAAACATTGACAAATACTGTTTTCAATCAACGAATACTTAAACGTTCTATACAGGGTGTATACAGAAATCGTGTCCTAATATAGAACTTTTTTTTTTAAATTGGTGCTGTAGTGATTGAATCATTGATTGAATCAAAAATACCATTGATTGCAGCATCTTTGGAGAAAGATTACGTAAATTAATGTTTTTTTTTTACTACATTGTAAACTCTTTCATTTGAACTTTTTAAATTAGTCAAAAACTGCATCTAGAAAAAAACTAAAATATCTCCAAAAAGTGTTTTTTTTTCGCCCTTCCTGGTTCTATTCTGGGTGATCGTCCAAAATGACTTACTAAAAAGCTCAAAAAAAAAAACCCGACTACTAAAAGGCTTAAAACAAGACCTGCTTATCCTTAAAATAGACTCATAGATAATTAATCGTAGTCGGAGGACATCACATTCGCATTTGATAAGCCGATGGCCTCCGACTACAATTAATTATCTATGAGTCTATTTTAAGGATAAGCAGGTCTTGTTTTAAGCCTTTTAGTAGTCGGGTTTTAGTTTTTAACTTCTATTTTTTACTGTACACCTACTTATCATAGTAACAAAGTGCAAGTCCACATAAACACATCTCACTGGAGTGCATTTTAAAATATTTTGTAGTACCAAGGCACAACGTCACACGCTGGGGGTCTGCTATAAAATGTTTACAGCTGTGTAAAAATGTTCTGTTCCTAAGCTTGAGCGGAGCCGGCTTGGCTCACTTATTTATAACCCAGAAGATAACATCGAGGATCAGACCCTGTATTCGCTACAAAAAAAAAAACACTGTACACCCAAAAAAGATTGATTCTTTTGACGGTGTGCAATCTCCCGCGAGTCGAGAGATCGCAGTTTTATATAGGGTGCGAAAACAATACGAACAAAAACTAAGAAAGTCCAGTGAAAGCAATAAATACCATCGAAATACCAACTCACCGGAGTGTCTGGGGCCCGAGACCGCCTGTCGGCGCCGACAAAATCCACAATAGGTTCTTCTGGAGTATCACAAATGCACAGGCACAGGGTGAAAGCACTGCGGGGAGTCCAGAGAGGGCGAAAGTCCAAAATTGCCGAAAATACAATATTGGCGTGTGCGCGGCGGCTTAGTCTCAGGGATCGATCTGACACACTGATCGAGACGTTACCAGCGAGCGGCAAACGACGATTATAAACTACCCTCACTGGATAGACAAACTACAAAACAAAATATTTCTAAGACTACCCTACGTAACTAGTCGCTAACTAAATCTACTATGATGGTATGCGGATCGTACAGACGGCATGAGTGTTTTTTTTTAGAGAATAGATGTATGCCCTGTTCTTAGGGTTCTGAAATTGAATTCGAATTTGAAGACGTCAATGTATCAGAATGCCTCCAAGTCGGAGAGAACAAGAGAAACAATAAACTGTTTGATAAAAAGGGCGGAAGGCAATTACTTTGTCTCAATGTGGATATCGAGAAGTTACCACTTTAGTAACACAAAATGAAATAAAGGCCTTTGCATCTACGTAATGAGATGATTTATACAGCGTCCAGTGGTACCTTCACTCACACTAGATGGGTGAAAAGACCACTCGGCGCTCCAGTGCCCGGGACATTGTTTTAGATGGAGTAGGCTTGCCCAGCACTTATACCATCCTGACAGCTTAGTCGACCTAGCCCACAGCGGGTTTCCTCACGATGTTTTTCCTTCACCGTTAGCGAGTGGTTTTGCTACTTCAAAACTTCAAAATGTATCGTCCTGTCTCTGCAGATTTCTCGCAAAAGAACGTGACAGAGTGATACGTAAGTATTTGCTTAATAAAATTCTCAACTCAGAAACTAGTGGTAGAACATTGGACTCGGAAGCGAGAGGCCCAGGTTCGATTCCCGGCGCAGGCATGTTTCTTTTCAAAGTTAAGGCTTTGCAACAACTAGATTTGAATATGCCATATCTGTATGATCCATCTGTTCCTATGTACTCTTTCTTTGAGAGTAAATTTATATGCATAGTGGCATAAAAGCTACGGTATTTGTTTGTTTTATGTCTGAAAGCACTAGTACCTACTAGACATTATGCGCATCTAAATAATGTGATGCATAAACAATTTTACTGTGCGTATGAATTATTCTAAGTACGGCATAACTGTGTAATGTTTTATGGTAATATTATTTATTAAGCGGTGGTGGTCTAGTGGGTAGAACAGTGGACTCTGAAGCAAGAGGTACCCGGTTCGATTCCCAGTGCGGGCATGTATCTATGACTTTGTTTAATTTCAAAGTTATGTACATTTGTCAATTTGTAGTAGCAATACCACTCGCTAACGGTGAAGGAAAACATCGTGAGGAAACCCGCGGATTAGTTGGCTCCACACGTATTGACTTTGTCTTTCCTGTGGGCTAGGCCGACTAAGCTGTCAGCATGGTATAGGTGCTGGGCAAGCCAACTCCATCTAAAAACAATGTCCCAGGCACTGCAGCGCCGAGTGGTCTCTTCACCCATCTAGGTGAAGTCGCCACTGGACGCTGTATAAATCATCTCATTACGTAGATGCAAAGGCCTTAGTTTTATTCATTACCATAGTATATTTAACTTAGTGAAAGTTCGAAAACTCAACGGGTAGGCAAAGGGCTTAAGTTTTCAGCTAAACCTTAGAGATACTTTATTGTGATAGGTTAGTTCAATCTACGCACCAAAAAATATTAGTTTTCTGTAAAGGACCGTAATATCAATCACAGTTTAAACAAAAAAAAAAAACTGTTTAAACCCTATCTGTCGATTAATTTTCATACACAATGCGAGGTTTAATCTATGGTCTGAGTTTAAACTGTGATTGATATTACGGCACTTACTTGATTAGAGGAAACCCATGGTAAAGCTGAAACAGATTAATTAATTAAGCATTTCAAGAAAACAATGGAGCATGAGGTTTAACATCAAGAATTAAAGTTATTCGCGGGCATAATTTATTATAAGAAAAGCTCTTAGCTCGGCCATTGTTTCAGCCGGATATTGTAAGGCGATTGTGATGGGAAAGGGTTGTGTTCTGTTCACGCCGAGTCGTCACGCTTTGTTTCACTTTCACTTTAATGAATTTCACTTTAATACCTTCATGCAGTCAAAAAATTTAAACTTATCACCACGAGTCGAAGAGAAAGCAAGGAAGACCGAAAAAAAGATGGAGAGATATTTTCTCTCAAAGATGTGGGCCTAGTTGGATGACTAAGGCGAGAGAAAGGCACCTATGGAGGGAATTAGGGGAGGCCCAGGCCGCCGAGGCGACTACCTTTAAAAACATTTTTTTTTTAAGTTTAAATTATATTATTAATATTTTTAATTAGCATAATAAGTAGCACACACTTTGCAATACACAATATTTTTAACTAGCATACTAAGCATACTAGCATACACGTTTATAATTTTTTTGGTAGAAATAAAGGCTTTTTTACTTTTACTTTTACTTTTTCATTCGAGTGTTGCTCACGCATACGCCTTACGGGCCATCGTCCTACTAGCAGTAGAAGATAATATTATCTCTCATCATGCAGTCGTTCCCTCAATGCTGAGGATCGTGACCATCATTGAAGTTGGCAGAGAGTAGAGTTCTCCATTGCGCTCTATCACTTGCGATGTGGATCAGTTTGTGCAGGTGTTTTTGCGTGGCTTTGGTTATAATATCCATCCATCTAGCGGGTGGTCTGCCTCGAGCTCTCTTTCCCTCCACCTTTCCCGTCATAATTTGTTTTTCCAGGCTATCAGGTCCTCTACGGGCTATGTGACCGAAGAACGTTGCGATACGTCGTTGACATTATGATTGAGAGTGGGGTGCGTGTTTTCAGCTCTTCGCGTATAGACTCATTTGTTCTCATCGCTGTCCACGGAATCCGTCGCAGTCGCCGCCAACACCACATTTCGAATGCATCTATACGTCTCAACATATTTTTCTTTATGATCCAAGTCTCGCTGGCATACATAGCTATTGAGAACACCAAAGATCTGACACCAAGAATATTATATCTACAGGGTGTTAAAAGACCGCCAACAAAGCGGGAAACCACTTACACTCTTATATTAGTGTGAGGTGTTATGCATGTTCACGAGTCGTCCTCGATAGCTTTTTAAGTAATTTTACTGTGAATAAGCCTCTTTATCAAATTGTACTTTAGGAAGTTAAAACAATTGTCTGCCACTGGTAGTCCCGATTCAGAACTTTGTTGGCCCTATTCAGGCTCAATAGCCCTCGCCCTTTATTGATAAAGTTTCTGTCCGCTTGAAAGTTGAAATCTTAAGCTGTTAATGTACTTTGAGATAACTTAAGTGCCGCAATTTCGTGCGTCACGTTTGTTTATATGGCTTTTTTTATTGTTATGTGAATTTGAGTTTTAGAATAAATATAAATAAAAAGATGCCTGTAATTTTATCAAAAAACTTGTTTGTTAAACGTGTTGCTGTTTTGGCTTATGTCGGTAACTAAGGCCTTTGCATAGTAAAGAGATGTTTTATAC
Organism: Zelleria hepariella; assembly: GCA_949319315.1. Classification (NCBI taxonomy): domain Eukaryota; kingdom Metazoa; phylum Arthropoda; class Insecta; order Lepidoptera; family Yponomeutidae; genus Zelleria; species Zelleria hepariella. Next base: position 2,964,386 of record OX439392.1, on the reverse strand, counting down.
AGCGTCCAGTGGCACCTTCACTCACACTAGATGGGTGAAGAGACCACTCTGCGCTGCAGTGCCTGGGACATTGTTTTAGATAGAATAAGCTTGCCCAGCACGTATACCATCCTGACGGTTTAGTCGGCCTAGCCTACACGAAAGACAACGTAAATAGCGATTAATCAAACATTTTTTAACTCGCTTAATAACACAAGAAAGTCACTGACTGGACCCCACAAGATGGGCACCGGCGCCGCGGCAGACCGAGGCGGAGATGGCGGGACGACCTCACAACCTTTTTGCCGTGGTGGCAAGAGGCAGCCGAGGATAGAGAGGAGTGGAAGAGAAAAAGGGAGGCCTTTGCCCAGCAGTGGAACACTATGGAGGCTACATAAAAAATAAAAAAATAACACAAGAACTCCCATTTGAAGGAGGGATTGGAGATACGGAATACTTAACCACCTAGTACCTCATATAGAAAGAAGTAAGAAGACAAACTTTCTCTTCTTACATGATCTTTCAACCTACCAACCTTCCTGCCTACCTATTTTACCAAGTTTGTGAAAAAACAATAATCACCTGCCTACACCGACCCCGCCTTTGCATTTACTTTCACAAGAATCTCAACGATACGGATAAGGGCAAGAGTACCACATGATAAAATAAAACTTCACGAAAAGACTGGTTACTTTTTATTTACACTGAATCTGATAGTGTCATACCTAATTTTAAGATAGAATGTACTTGTAAAAGTAAAATAACTTGTATATCAGAATCTGTCGAGAGCTGCAGGGGAAGCACAACTTCAAGATAAACGTTTTATCCCACTATCGGGTAGCGGCATCTCGCTTTACGTGGTGAAATACAGCAAGATGGCGATAGCCGATAATGGGATAAAACTTTTATCGTGACATTGTGCTCCCCTAGCTGGATATGGAATAAATTTAAAAAAGAATGGAATGAGAACGATAAGGTAAAATTTTAACTAAAAAAATATAAAGAACCGAAAGTAAAAATTAATAGGTAAAATGAAAGAAGAACTGTGGATATTATTATTATTATTATTTTTTTACGTAGCCTGTTGGGTGTCCCACTGCTGGGCAAAGGCCTCCCCCCTTTCAGACCAGGTCTTTCGGTCCTAAGCGACCTCTAACCACTCCGGCAGATATTGGTCGATATTATTACAAAAAAAAAAAAAAAAAATTACTTTACTGGTGAATAGGGTACACTTTTGAACTGATTCCGAGTGATTTGCTGCTGTCCTTTGAGGAATTTTGTTCTTCATCTCCGAAGCTCTTTATAAGACTACATGGGAAGTATACACTTGCAAACCAAAAAAGGATCAAAACCGGTTCACGTAAAAAAAGTTCTGAGGTAACTAACAAACAAAAAAAATAATTAAGTATGGGTCGAATTTAATTCCTCCTCCTTTTTTGAAGTCCTTTAAAAAGGTCAAGTTATGGTGTACACCGTTACAAAATCACGATCAAAACGGCCCTTCACGTCAGGCTATTTCAAAACACGAGAGTGGTCGGCCCTCGAGAAGTTCCGAAGCAAATATTTTGCGCAAACAATCTCGAACATAACAATTCGGCTTTCTGTAGATCGAATACGGTCAGAAGAACATTAGACATTATAAGGTGCTTCAAAGAGGTTTATGAACGACTTAATAGACCGATTCCAAGCTGTCAGGATGGTATAGGTGCTGAGCAAGCCTTCTCCATCTAAAACAATGTCCCAGGCACTGCAGCGCCGAGTCACCCTCTTCATCCATGAGTGAAGTGAAGGTGCTACTGGACGCTGTATAAATAATTTCATTACGTAGATGCGAAAGCCTAAGAAACTCTGACACCAGGGGTGGCCTCTACCTCAAACGATTACCTTCCTACAATCGAATAGAATAGAAACGGTCTAAAGACTAAGGCCCGGTTTCTGAGTTGAGAATTTTACTAAGCACATACTTACGTATCGCTCTGTCACGCTCTTTTGTGAGAAATCTGCAGGGACAGGACGATACTTACCCATTTGCTTAGCAAAATTCTCAACTCAGAAACCGGGCCTTAGTCTTTACACCGTTTCTATTCTATTCGATGGTAGGAAGGTAATCGTTTGAGGTAGAGGCCACCCCTGGTGTCAGAGTTTTTAGGCCGCCCAAAGGGCATAGCTTAACGATTATTTATTAATCAACAACAACGGTTGCCAACGGTTTACCGTGCCTTCCGATACATGGCAGCGCTCAGAAATTATTGCCACTAGCCATTACCCATTCATAGACTGCGCGCTCGATATTGCTCAACTTTGCCAATCGATTAAGAATGACTAAAACTAAGCTGTGAGCGCTTCGTTATGTGGTTAACGCGGTACGACAGAATGACAATTTCTCAAGAAAAAAAAAACTGAAACGTGCCCATGTAAGCCCATGTAAGCCCTGAAATAGGTAATTCAAAATCTCAAATTGTTATGTGGCATCTATAGCGACTCTTTTCAAATACCCTTAGCGGTAGAAGTTCCAAGCTAGATTACTGCCCAAAAAACTAGCGGCATTGGCAGTATAATGTTGCTCAGTCTTTGCCACAATCTCTGGTCACCTGAGGCGTCACGTCTTACGTGACGAGATTTCTTTGTAAATATAATACGCCTAAAGTCATTAGAAAAAAATGCATTTTAGACTCTATGCTACAATTAGCAACTTTTTATGCCGAAAGCCGCATAATTCTTTGGTCTCTTAGGCACTTATGCAGCTGGGCCAAAAACTGTCCTTTCAGAAGATTATATTCTGTGTTGATTGTCTGATGGAAGGTCGGTCCCATATTGTGTTTCACTTGTCAACGTTGTTAGGATAATTAACTTTCTCGTAAAAGAGACTTCGATGGGACCTTTCTTATTTATCTGGAGTGAGTTGGACAATCTTCTAATGTGAGTGGAAGAATGGGTCTGTTGTCAAGGTACATCTTTATATTATACTTGTAGCAGTCAACGAAAACTTTTTGTAACACAGATAATCCGCAATGGTATTATGGTAGAATAGCTGGAGAGCTGGTAACCATTCGACTTATTTTATTGTACAAGGCTGGGAGTTGGTAGCCTGTGATAGAGTAGACTCCGCTGAGTCTGGAAAAATTTTTCTTCACTCATACTAGATGGTTGAAGAGACCACTCGGCGCTGCAGTGCCTGGGACATTGTTTTTGATGGAATTGGCTTGCCCAGCACCTATACCATCCTGACAGCTTAGTCGGCCTAACCCAAAAGAAATTCAAGTCATACGTAAATATGGAGCGACATTACCCTATAATTTATAATAACATCTGTACCTATGAACCCAATTTAACAAATAAAGTATTTGTATTTGTATTTGTACGTGTGGAGCCAACTAAGGCGCGGGTTTCCTCACGACGATTACGTACATTTGTGAATTTGAAGTAGCAAAACAACTCGCTACCGGTGAAGGTTCCTGTATTCAGCTCTGGTGAATTACCAAGCTTCTTCACACGGTCAATTACCTACAGTTACAATATAAATAAATAAAATAAAAATAAAAATAAATAAATAAATATATCAATATTGACCGCAACACACAATCGAGAACGAATGATCTGACATTCGCAGTGCCGGCGAAGGAATCTGACTCGCATTTTTTTATAATAATGTAGCGAGAAGTGGATTTACGGGCGTGTTGATGATTGATGTACCAACGGCAAGCTTTTTTAAAACTTTTTTTAGGGTTCCCTACGGGGGTGGTCGCCCAGTGGACTCGCAAGCTATTACAAGGCTCATGTTCGATTTCCAGTGAAGGCATATAACCATGAATTCAGTTTATTTTAACGTAATACGTTAATTTGTAACTTAATAGTAGAAATAAAGAAAGTTCACTCACTAACTGCGTAGGGAAAATATCGTGAGCATCTGATGATTATTTAATTTTACGCATGGCAAAATTCGCCAATTCACAATGGGCATGCATGGTGCTAAAGCTTGAACTCTATCTCTGGGAGAAGATTTGTGCCCAGCTGCTAGCGGGTCATAATATGCTAGCTATAATTATCTTTTCATCTCCCATGCTCGGAAAGTTTGCTGTTACTAGCAACTTACAACCGTGTAAAACCCGAATTTAACCAATCTGCATTTTTGTGCGCTTCGAAATTTAAACACCCTTGTTCTGCACGCCCCATGATGTAGAAAAAGAAAAAAACACTGGCCGTTTCACTAGATGCCATATAATTTCATAAAAGCTTCAGAAAGAAGAGCCTCGTTTAGACGCGACTCTCCACGACAGTGCCCATTTTCTATACAAAACTGCTAATGCAAATGAGGCATAGACATCTAAAGTCACGGAATAGAACATTCAGAAACGCGGTTTCTTCTTACAGTCTTTTTAATATTTTGTACACTATATTTATTTTTAATTACAATACATTAAAAAAAATGCTCCGCTTCAGTTTTATCAATTAGATAATTATGGGTTGGTTTGTTAAATAAATTTTTTCAACCGATATAATTGAATTTACTTTCTACCTCTAGAAATTTTAAATTTATATGGTAAAAGTTCAGAATGCACCCGGAAAAAAAAACATTCTTTTAATTTTCATTATTTTTGTGTCTGGATAAATAAACTTCAGGAAATTATTAATAAAACGAATGGTTTTAATACCAACGAAGCTGAAAACTTTAGTGCGGCAGCCTCAACTACAGTAAATTATGCTTTTAAAAGGAACTTATTTGACTCACTTGTTTTGACTGTAAGTTGTTGTCTACTTTGTTTGTCCCGCTTGGCTAACAAAATGATTTCCTCGCTTCTGTGAGATGAAAAGTTTTGTGTTTCGCACGAATGCAATATTATTTGCGTCTCGTGCTTCTGAATACCTCGCTACGCTCAGGTTTCTTTTTTTGAACCACTCGCTACGCTCGTGGCTCAATTTTAGAAACCTTCGCTAGCTCGGTATTCAATACAAGCACTCGCCGCAAACAATAATTTTGCATTCTTGCATAACAAATAACTATTATTTTTAGGGCTCGGAATATGAAACAGTCCAAATGGAACCATTTAAAAACTGCTTGCGCGTCATACATTTGTCTTTCCCATTCCAATATTCTTAAGATTCGCGTGCCTACAACTTCGACTTTGGGAGTCTACCGGCTAAGATGAAGCCGATTACCATTGGCAAAAATCGAAGTTCGATTTATGAAAAATAAACTGGGTGGCAGTAAAATTAACTGGGTGGCAGTACAGTTTTCAAAAATCGAACTTCAATTTTCGCCAAGGGCAATGGGCTTCGTCTTAGCTGGTAGACTCCTTGGTCTTCTGCCGAATATCGACTTTACGCACACGATCAAGGAGTGAGATGCTTAGCATGGCCCGCTCCATAGCTCTTTGTGCAATTTGGATCTTATCCATGTTTGCTTTGGTAAGCGACCATGTTTCGGCACCATACGTGAGGATGGGCAGTATGCATAGGTTGAAAGCCTTGGTTTTTAAGCTTTGCAGAATTTTGGCTTTAAAGACATTGTCAAAACAGTGGGAAGACAATGGACGAGATTGGCATTAGACCGTGGGGGTTGGGGTGAAAAGGAAGAGGCCTATGCCCAGCAGTGGGCTTTATTTATGGGCTGGATAGATAGATAGATAGATTTGAATATTTCAAAATATTTACAATGATTGTCACATATTTTTATGTTTTCAATTCATAAAGGTGTGAAACGTGTGCAGGGAGTTGATAAGAGAAGAGACGCTTTTGTGAAACTAAAGCTTCTGCAAGTTGGTTTTTTTGTTTGTCCAGTTTTATTTTGTTACTCGGTCGATGCACTTTTTCACGTTGAAATACAATTCGAAGTGCAATGCCGTGTTTGTTTTATTTAATTGTACAAGATTGATGTTTGTTAATGTATTTTGGTTAAATATTACGTTATAGTCCACGCGCGATGAGAATGGGATGGAACCTTATCAAAGTCATTCGAAAACATACTTTATTTTACTTTGACGAGGTTGCATCGACGTGAGTTTGATTAACGCGCGCGTCCCAGTTCCAAAAGGTCGCATCCCATTCTAATACCGCGCGCCTTATACTATATTTGGGTGGTTACTATTTGCAAAGTTATAATTGTGAATTATAATTAAAACACAATTTCGTCATCTACATTGAATTTATTTTGTAAGCATTCTATTCCCTGTTATAAATCGCAAGTAACTTGCTGCTAAATCAGTACACACACACACACACCCCCTAATACTGGACTTATAATACGTCAGCCACACGCTAGGATACCCCTTTATGTTCGATTAGCGCCCTTATGCCACGCGCAGTAAGTGCTACCATGGGGTATCCTAAACTGTAGCCGACCGTACCGTATGAAAACAAACAACAGAATAATAGCAAATGACTATACTGAAAACTTTACTGTCAACAGTTTGTTATTTTTACTGGAAACCAGGGGTAGGCCTCTTTAGAAGGACTATTATTGTAGCACTGCAATGTACTAAACTATGGTACGTAATATGTTCGTGCTACGCCGCCGCCGCTACGAATCGTGCTACGAAAATGCGTAGCAAAAGCTACGCGTGACAAGAGTTTTTTCAAACTGCAAAAACATATTTTCTATTTTTTATTTTAAGGCTGGAAGATAGAAGCGTGGCGGGAAATTCAAAATTTTCACAGTTTTTTATATTTTGTAGCTAAACTGAGCTATTTTTGTTCAGCGATTTTTCGTTCGCGTCAATAATATAGTATTCTTTTCATTGTTGTAAACAACATAACAACAATAATTCTGCCGATTATGTGTTCTGGTCTACGACAAGTTTTTTGAGCAGTGCCACTGCTTCGTAGACCAGAACACATAATTGGCTGAATTATTGTTGTTCTGTTGTTTACAATAATGAGGAGAATACTGTTTTATTGCCGCGAACGAAAATTCGCTGAACAAAAATAGCTCAGTTTAGCTACAAAATGTAAAAATCTGTGAAAATTTTGAATTTCCCGCCACGTTGCTATCGTCCACCCTTAATGTCTCTGACCCGCTTATGAAACGTAACATGCAATATGAGAATGTATATTGAACTTCATCAGTAAACAGTATTTCCCTGCTATGCGAATAAAATAGACCTTAACTCTACCCACACAACTTAGTTCTTAGTTCCTCACTAAGACAAGGAAATGAGTTCCTCCTACTTCAAATCGTACATAGAACCTTGACAATTTAAGCTATTATAACTCCTTCCCATAATGTCGACCAAGTATGCGAGATACGTAAAGTACCCCTCCTTCATAAGGGAACTCGGTAATGCCTTGGCTAGACGTGTGGGAGCGAATTTGCTTTTCTTAGGTATAAAAAATCTTATCTTCTTTAAGATGAAATACGTCTCACAACTAGCGCCGCCAATAAAAAAAAAATGTTGGATGCGTTTTTAGCAAAAAATGCTCCTGCGATTTCTCAACGCGAGGCTTAACTATTTTTAGGACCTAAGGTTTGAGTTCCAGATCCTAGAACTTAAGAATGCAATCGATTCTCGCCAAAAGTGGCCACTTTTGGCGAGAATCGATTGCATTCGTAGGAAATCCAATCCTGGAATCCAAACCTTAGGTCCTAAAAAAAGTTAAGCCTCGCGTTGAGAAATCGCAGGAGCGTTTTTTCCTAAAAACGCATCCAAAAAAAAGATATGATTTTTTTCCATTGGCGGCGATAGTTGTGAGACATATTAAAGTTGGCGATCAATTTAACCATCTCCTTCTTCAAAGTTGCCAAAAGGAGGAGGCGTTGGTACTCGTTTTCATAAATTTTGTGGTATAATACTGATACTTGAAAATAGTCGCACGACACTGAAAACCTGTTCAATATGAACCTACTAGAACGCTAACTTTTTTCTTGTTATTTTCCTTAAAAATGTGGTCAAATAAGCCTTATCAATAAATTCCGTCCACTGCTACAAAACAAATCCGTTCTTGGCTAAAAATCTTTGATATGTACACTCCAAGGTGTTATAAAAGTACCTAACTCTTTTTATAGGGTAATAGCACCCGGTGATAGGGATCACAACCTAAATATTTTTTTTTGCACTATGACGTTCCGTTAATTTTTAAATTAATAAAATGTGAACGATGTGGCGGGAGAAAAGTATTTTTTAAATATTGTTTTCATTGTCTTCCACAATGTTTTAACAACTCAAAGCTATGTAAATGCACCTACACGCACAAACATACTTTTAAATTTGAGCTAATAACAAAACCAAAAAAGTTATTAAAAATTTTAAATGTTGAGTTTATAAAATAAAAATTGTTTTTGTCAACTTTTTTTTACTGATTTGACATCCTGTTGACCAGTAGGTTACACCCTGTAAAAAGAGTTAGGTACTTTTGTAACACCTTGTATATGATATAAAATGGCTCTATTCTATAGGTATATCCTATTATCTTTTCGGGGATTGTGTGACGGTTTTGTATTTGCTTGACTTGTGAATGTCTAACCAGGGCTTAATAAAAACTGTGCACTGAAGTGTCGTGAAAAATCGACCGTGTCACGAAGCAAATGAGGGCAGATTTTTTGTCTTTAATGTGCGTATACTTAGGAGATAAACTCAAGTAACCAACTTTATTATGTTACCCACATGGGTTAAAATTGAGTGAGGTTTAAGGAAAAGTAACAAAAAATGGTAAAAGAGTTGTTAGGCGGTAACAAAAAATAGCACAGTAAAATTGTTGCTCTTGCGAGCTGTTACATGCGTTAAAAGAAAGTGACTACTTACGCAATGTAGTTCCTGGAACATAATTTAGGGAAATTAAACTTAGGTAGGTTTACAAACCGATGATCAAAGTCCTATAAAACCATAGACTGCAAGAAAATATTATATCTATTTCGTATGCTATCTGACATTGGTCATCGTAAGAAAAGAAAACTATTCTTGCATTTTCACGCCGTCTTCTTCAGACATTGACATACTTACGAGTATAAGGGCTTAGATACAATTTTTCACCTCGCAGGCTCGGAAAGAGCATACTTTCTAATTTAATCGCAAATGCAAAAACGCATGGCACAAATTCAGCAAAAATTTGAACGCGACGCCCTATGGTGTATAAAAAGAAACCAGACTGGCTTTTCAAGTATACAAAATAATATGAAAAAAAAATTGGTTGTTTGTAAAGTAGGTTTACGATCGAGATGTTTACGTGATAACGTCTTATTGGTGATATAAGTTTTTGGGAAGATCTCCATTCGTTTGTATGCCGCTAGAGTGAGAGAGACGGAAGATCGGTCCACTCACTCGAACGCTATGCCAGCCTCGGCTCGTGACACAGCCTTCTTTATCTCTCAAGCCATGCTGTTAAGTTTGGCAACCTCACATTTAAGGACTGCGTGAACCGGTTGTCTGTCTTGTAAGACTATCTAATAATTATTTTTCCAGCGACTTAATAAATCGTTATCCCGTGGGAAAGAAAACGTAGATAAAGGTCTTTCTTCTCTCTTTAGACTTGAGTCGTAATTCGACTTACAGCAGGGCACACAACACCAGCGAGGCATTTGAAAATAAATTCATGATTTAATGTTGTGTTACGATTGGTTCTCTAGGATCAAATTGTAACTACAAATCGTAACTAAAACTATGAAAATACTCTAAAAACATACCTTAAGCTGGCAAGTCAAGTTAGGCTGTTTTAAAGCAATGAATAACTAATAAATTACTTAATTTTCACTCACAATATCAGCCACACAACAAATCAAAACAAATCCTTACGTCAAATGAAGATGACGTATTATCCAGCTAACTTAAAACTACAAGAAAAATGGTATAAAAACAAACAGCATAACTGCCATGTTATTTAGCCGGGTATGTATTATGTGACTAAAATTAATGGTTTCCAGCCAGAGTTGAAGTTAGTGAGACTCGGATTAGTTTTAATTTGGTCGTACTATCATAATGGCTTCTGATAGACAGTGCACTGCGTAAACCGGTTCACGGGCGACGTTGCCAGGACTTGCACAGCACGGCTTGAGAGATAAAGAAGGCTGTGCTCGTGAGGATTCCGCGTGACAAGTTTCACGGAATGACTGGCAGCGCTCGAGATGAGACGGGAGATCGGTCCGTCTCTCTCTCGTTATGCCTGCGATCGCGCTCGTGAGGTTTTGGTGTGACACAAGTTTCTGAACATGTCACCCGACTAAAACGATTTTAAAGACGTTATCACGTCAAAAAATCCTTACCTAAAAATTACTTCTTTTGTGTGTGATGAAAGCAATACAATATAAATTGAAATCAGTTACCGGAGGAGAAATAATTTTAAAATGCGCCGAGAGCTATTTCACAAACGATCCCTCGTTGTATTTTAAAGCGTAGTGATTGTTCGTAATTAGTATGAGTTATCGGAGTGTAACTCGATATGGGCACTCAATTATTGCACGAAACAAACCTTGTTTGGATAAAGAAATATATATTTTCATTACGCTTGTAATATTAAGGATTCTGTTGGCTTTCCTAATTTAATAATAATAAATATTTTGATATCCATAGTTGAAGGGGTGCAAATTAATTTTTGAATGAGCGAGCAAAGTGAGAGAAGTACTCCGACCGAGTCTACTTGAACCATTCGGCGTTTTTATGTTTGTATGTTGTATGAATGTTCGTTTGACGATATCTTGAGTATCGTTGGTCAGAACGTCATGAACTCGGTCTACCTATGAGACAAAAATAACTAAGTTCGAACATGAATACTTTACTTACTTTACTTTATACTTTATTGTACACAAGAACATACAATCTTAGATCAATCAGTCGTGGGGATATCGCGAGTTCACAGTTCAGGGCGAACTAGGTACTAGTTTATTTTTGCTCGCTACAATATTATTAGTCACTTGCAATAGCTTCCCAAATTCAATAACACCTCAATTTATTTAAATTGTTTCAGGCATTTATGTTATTGTTAGGAACAAATACAAACAAATATTTTAAACCGAACTATATGACGATGAAAACGTACTGCTCTTTGTGTTTTGCCGCTGTAGTATCCAAATACAAGCAAATATAATTATGAGCTCAACCCATTCAACTGATTTGTTGATACTCAATTTTAAATCGACTGTAACCGCTTGCAAGATCTTCTTTTTGGATAAAACTGACGCAAAATTCTTAAATTGTTGGTGACGTAACTTTTCTTTTCGATTGTACTTACCAATTTATCTTAACAGATCTTTTACATTACTAAAAGAAAGGGGAAGTATCTTTTTCTTTTTCTGCCTACAGAATGATTTTTTTTCTACAATAACGGCGGAGAGCGTGTAATAGAAAATGAATAATTTATTACCCCGGCACAGATTACTATGTGGGATGGCCTCATTTATATTTCATTTTTATCTGTGTATTTTTGATGCAAGTTGTATGTTTCACCGTTAGCGAGTGGTATTGCTACTACAAATTCACAAATGTACGTAACTTTGAAATTAAACAAAGTCATAGAAACATGCCCGCACTGGGAATCGAACCGCGGCTCAGCTAGTTGGCTCCACACGTATTGACCTGTCTTTCCTGTGGGCTAGGTCGACCAAGCTGTCAGGATGGTATAGGTGCTGGGCAAGCCTACTCCATCTAAAACAATGTCCCAGGCACTGCAGCGCCGAGTGGTCTCTTCACCCATCTAGTGTGAGTGAAGGTGCCACTGGAGGCTGTATAAATCATCATCTCATTACGTAGATGCAAAGGCCTTAGTTAGTTGTATGTTTATTCTATTTTGATTTTGGCTATATTCGGAAATGCTACCATATCCCACCATGCTTCTTATAGTCATTAAAGAAGTCATCGCTATAAAAAGGTCCAGTGGTATAGTACTACTAAATAGGTACTGCTGCACGTGTTCCTTTTTCTTATAGTGCTGTCATTTTCGGAGGTTGACAACCAGTTTGACTGTTTCGCCCCTTGAAGCTGCCAAACAAAACAAGGAGCACCTAGTTTGTTGGAAGTTTGCAACCACTGACTGGCATTCGTTTTCAAGCTAAGATATTTTTGGTCTTCCAGGGGGCTTAGTCTGTAACGCCATGGTGCCAAAATGGGCTCCCAGTTGACGGCTTCAATTACGATTTATTAATGCTGTCGGTCTTTTTAATGTTTTTGTAGCACAGCAAAGAATATTCTGATTCTAATTCTAGAGGATTAGTTCTCTGGTTGTAGGAAACCCTGGTCTATGAAAAAGCACCAACTCCTTTTACACGATCGCATTCTGTTTTCTTAAAAAAGTGTGACCACCATCTATATTAAGTCAATTCATGACCTCGAGCCTTAATAAACAAGGCTTAAATAAACTACGGCTAGACTTACACAATGCGAGCCAGTCAAAATAACAATACCAGTCTAATTTCACTAAAATAACTTAACTAATTTAGTTTCTCGTGTCAAACACTAGTTTTGGTCTAGACTTGAAATTGTCACAACTAATTATAACGACACTAAAGCCTGAAATAGATTTCAGTTCCATTAGCAAGTTACGAGTAGCTCCACTTTAAAAGCAGTCCGATTTCCACTAGCTTAGTTTTATGAGAATCTAAAAATATAGAATGTGAAAAGCGTACCTACACTGCTAATATTGGGTAAACTTATGACTAACAAAAAGCTGTAGTACCTGGTTACGGTGTACGAATATGCAATTAAGTACTAGATACAGTTCTGTTATATCAACATTGTAAAGGATTCTGCTTATGTATGAGTATCTTAAAAATAAGATATCGCTTTTCTTGTTCCAGATCCCATAATGCAACGGCAGAGCCGAGCCAAGAAGCGGCGAGCGAAACCTCTGCGCGACCAAAGATAGAACGAACCAAAAAACGATGTAGAAGTCGCCCCGAACGCCATGTCTTCATCAGTGTCGGGCAGCGGGGTGAGGCGGCGGCAGGCGGCGACGCTGGTGTTCTTGTCTGTGTTCTTGTGTCGGACGATAACCTGTGACAGTCTGTGTCCGAAGTTCGCCGAGCGTCCGCTCGAGACCCGCGTACAGGACGCGACCATTGTCTTCCGCGCGGTCATTGTGCAGACTCACTTTGAGGTATGTATTTTTTTTTCCGCTGCAACAATTATTAATAAATAGATCAGTAGAATAAGAAATTCATTCATTACTCATAATTTATTAACCATACATTAATTATCCATAAAAGAAACAATCCGCCAATCAATCAATAAATCATTCAATCAACCAATCAATCATTTGAACAATGGAACAATAAATTAATCAATAAGACACTCTATCAATCGTACAATCAAAAAATGAATAATTTAATAAATTATTGTATTAATGATTATTTGAATTAATTAATGAATGACTAAAAATACCCTAGAGCGATACGTCATAGTGTCGGGCAGCGGGGTGGGGCGGCGGCAGGCGGCGACGCTGGTGTTCTTGTCTGTGTTCTTGTGTCGGACGATAACCTGTGACAGTCTGTGTCCGAAGTTCGCCGAGCGTCCGCTCGAGACCCGCGTGCAGGACGCGACCATTGTCTTCCGCGCGGTCATTGTGCAGACTCACTTTGAGGTATGTCATTTTTTTTCACTTGTTATGGAGTCATTCCACAATTAATCAGTCAATCAATCAATAAATCATTCAATCAATCAATCATTTAAACAATGGATCAATAAATCACTCTTATATAAATAAAATAAAAATAAAAATAAAAAAGCCTTTATTATTCCAACATCGTTAAAAATTTAAACTAAAAGTAAAAAAAATATTAAAAAATTAAAATAATGAAATTAGGACCTCCTTCAGTTTCTTCCAGTTGTCTCTATTTTGTGCAGCTTTTACCCAGTTCTTGGTCACTTCTTCTATGTCGTCCACCCAACGAGCGGTAGGTCTTCCTCTTCTTCTTTTGCCTGTTGGGCCTTTAGTTGAGCGATACGTCATAGTGTCGGGCAGCGGGGTGGGACGGCGGCAGGCGGCGACGCTGGTGTTCTTGTCTGTGTTCTTGTGTCGGACGATAACCTGTGACAGTCTGTGTCCGAAGTTCGCCGAGCGTCCGCTCGAGACTCGCGTGCAGGACGCGACCATTGTCTTCCACGCGGTCATTGTGCAGACTCACTTTGACATATGTATTTTTTTTTCCACTGCCACAATTATTAATAAATAGATCAGTAGAATAAGAAATTCATTCATTACTCATAATTTATTAGTCATATATTAATTATCCATAAAATAAACAATCCGCCAATCAATCAATAAATAATTCAATCAACCAATCAATCATTCGAACAATGGAACAATAAATCAATCAATAAGACACTCTATCAATCGTACAATCAATAAATCAATCAATAAATGAATGATTTAATAAATTATTGAATTAATGATTATTTGAATTAATTAATGAATGACAAAAAAATACCGTTGAGTGATACATCACAGTGTCGGGTAGCGGGGTGGGGCGGCGACAGGCGGCGACGCTGGTGTTCTTGTCTGTGTTCTTGTGTCGGACGATAACCTGTGACAGTCTGTGTCCGAAGTTCGCCGAGCGTCCGCTCGAGACCCGCGTACAGGACGCGACCATTGTCTTCCGCGCGGTCATTGTGCAGACTCACTTTGAGGTATGTCATTTTTGTTTCTACAACCAAGTAGTTACCAATCCCTGCCTCAAAAAATAATAGAGCAGTAGAATAAAAGATCATTAATAATTAATAAAGTATTAATTTATTAATAAAACAACAATCAACCAATCAACCAATCAATTAATCAACCGATCAATCCTTAATTAATCATTAAAACAATAAATCAATCAATAAGTCACTCTAACAATCGTACCATCAATAAATCAGATAAATGGTACAAAGTCTAAAGCTTTATTTCGCTATTTACAAGACAAAATGAGGTCTCCAATTAATCAACCTCGCATCCCTCTTGACTCTAAGCAAATTTCAATTTGAAGTATAAAATAGCCAACATCAAAAGTAAAACATTGCTTTAGATAAACCTCGAAATAAGCAAAAAGTGCTTAGCGAGGATTGACTAAAATCTGTTTGTTTTGTTTACTAGTAGCGTTCTTATTACAGAGTAAACTATTTAAATTAAATATACGCTATTGTAGATACGAAATATAAACTCTTTGTATAAACTCACGTTCCTAGAGGGTGTAACATAGCATGCAATGTAACGTCCAAAGAAGTCCAGACTTTAGATGAACATTTGCTACAAAGCGTTACATTGTAGCAATGTGGACGGTAAATTATTTCAATGCATGTTACATTAAAAATGTTTTATTTCACCAGTGTGTACCGGCTATAATCTATGGCTAGTTTTTATAATAAAACCCTGATCCGAAAAGAGGATTGTTATAAATTTGACCGCTTTGTGTGTGTGTGTGTGTGTGTGTGTGTGTGTCTGTCTGTCTATACGAACAGCACTTTATTAACAAAGCAGGTTTTCTAGCGAGTGTTCTTAGATATGTTTTATTAAAATCGGTTCAGCCGTTTATGAGATAATATTCTTACTTAAGGCGCTGGGCATAGTGAAATAGCCGGCGCGCAAAGAAAAATGCACAAAATCGATATGCACCGCGCCTTAAAGCTAAAATATTATTTATAGACACAGTTTAAATACAATCACGCTTGAAATAATATTGAAAATTATCGTCAAGAGTACATAGAGGGGCTGTTGTCGCGGCAGATTGTTTCATGTCAGCCGCTCCCACGCAAAGACAGCAACCTAATTAACTACGTCGCCATTATCGAGCTTCCAACAACAGCCATTGGCCGACTGGCCGATAAAACATTGGCACAAATTAGTTGCAACATTTCCTTGGCAAGGGAAGCCCATTTACGGGCAGCAAATCTGGCCATAAACGCAGAATAAATACAATGTAGAAGGACCGATCACTGGAGGAAACATCTCCCGCAGACGTTCCGGTGTAAAATCTTCATACTGCAAATAAATTACTCTGCGTCTGTCTTTCCTTCTTGAAGTTAAGGCGCTGGGCATAGTGATGTAGCCCGCGCGCAAAGAAAAAAAATCGTTTATTTCAACCAATTACACGGTCATATTGGGCAAGATACAATGAGTGAATTAAATTACTAACCTAATAAAATAAAATATTTAAAATTATATAAAATTGAATTCCATGTTAGTTCGTATCGCTTACATTGCAAAGTGTTATATAACTGTAAAAATATAAAAGATGTCATGAAAATTAAAATGGCCCACATCCAAAATAAAATATTAAAATGAAAAGATGCACAAAATCGATTCCTGTATCAAATACACAAAAAAAAACGAAAATGTTCACATATCAAACCCTAGATTTAGGTGAGACCTATCTAAAAAAGCCAGTTTTTTTTCAAGAAAAATATCTTCAAAACGTTTATGTATGTCAACACAAAACTGGCTGTTTTAGGTAGGTCTCACCTATTTCTAGGGTTTGATATGTGAACATTTTTAATTTATTAAGTTATTTGATACAGGAATCGATTTTGTGCATTTTTCTTTGCGGGCGGGCGATTCACTATGCCAGCGCCTTAACTTAATCAATGTCACTAACAGTAGGTTAAACTTAGGTTAAATTATTTATTACTAACATCTTATACTGTGTTTTATGATCCTCGTAGTTGATCGAAATAAATTGAATTATTATTATTATTATTAACTAGTCAGCTGAATAAAAGTAATATATTATTGAAAAAACCGTGAGACATCGGCAGTTCAAAGTTAACATTGCCTTAGACGCAGAACTAAAGATGACAAGACTAGCACAAATAAAAAAAACTGACACTAAAAATTTATAATGATTTGTATAAGGTTAAAAAACTCGCTCGGAACAGGACTTGAACCCGCGACACAAAAAGTACTCATTCATACTACTTTTACAATGAAAATATTTTTGGCTATAGGCAAAGCACTTAACTGACATACAAACACACACCCCCACACCGCTGCACCCCACTACCGTAGGCACCTCATCAGTTATGCACTATGCCTCTCTTTATGAACGAGTAAATATGCAAAATGCACCAAGCATTTATGAAAACTCAAGTCACAAATAGCCTGCTAAACAAGAACAGCATAGTTGGACAAGCCATTCTTAATCGATCGGCGAAGTTAAGCAACATTGGGCGCGGTCAGTCTATGGATGGGTGACCGCTAGTGGCAATAATATCTGAGCGCTTTCGTCCTTCAGAAGGCACGTTAAGCCGTTGGTCCCGGTTGTTGTTGATTAATAACCATACGTTAAGCCATGTCAGAGGACCTTTGGGCAGCCTAAAAACTCTAACACCAGGCCCCTGTTGCACGAACATGACAACGACAGGTGACAGGCGACAAATGACAATCCGACAATTTGACAAGTTTCTGTTGCACAAAGATTTCGAGTGACAAATAAGTCATGGTGGAAAATTGTCAAATTTAGTCGAATTGTCGCGACAACTGACATATTTCTGTTGCACAAAAGATTTTACGCGACAGGCAAAAAGTGACAAATTTTCGTGAAATACTTGTCGGATTTGCTTTGTGCAACCATAAATTGCCAAGACGACTCGACATATTTGTCAAATTGTCAGACAATTCCGACAGGTGACTATGTATATGTCGAGAGCTGACAAATTTGTCGAATACAATTGTCAGTGAATCCTACCATGGTTTTTTACAATTGTCGAGCTTTGTGCAACGCTTGTCAAGTCCTGACAATTTGTCAATAATTCACCAATCGCAGTCTGACTTATTTGTAATGTTTGTGCAACATTTACTTGACAATCCGACAAATAAGTAAATTTTCAACAAATAAGTCGACTTGTCGCGTACTTGTAACAGGGCCCAGGAATGGCCACTACTTCATACGATAACCGTGTTTTGTTGGTTACAACAAAAGCTGAAGCTGTTCTTTTAACCCAACATATTTTGTGTGCCATAAGCCTCCTCGCTCGGATCTAGTGCAAATGAAAAACAATAATGAGGTAATTTGTCTTTGCAGCCGCGAGCGCGGCCAATCCTCTGATCACACGAGACTCTTGTAGCTTTGAGACTACTTTGTTGCGGTTGAGCTTTTTACCGGACTGCAGTAAAGTAAAGCTGCGGTGAAGTTATATAGCTTTGTGCTTAAGGTCCAACGATAGAGTCTGGCTACCGAGAGTTGGAATTGGAAAAGGGCGGCAAATTTAAAAAATCTCACTGTGGTAACATCAATATTACTATGAGAAAAATGAATTATTGTTTTGATACTTGGTAGTATACAGTGAATAAATTATTTATTGGCTGACTGACTGACTGATCACGATCTCTTAAACTACAAGAGCTAAAAATCTCAAAATTCGTATGGGGATTCGTTTTAGGACGTAGAAGACGCTTACTAAGGGATTTTTAGAAATTACCACATTGAGACTGGCGAGTAAAACCGCGGATCACAACTAGTATAAATGGCTTATTATTGAAGTTGACATACCTGGACGTTACCTTAGAGTTGCCATAATATAAAAAGTTTTCAAATAATCTCAATGCCAACTCTCGGTAGCCAGACTCTAGCAGCGTGGCGGGAAATTCAATTTTTTCACAGTTTTTAAATATTTTTTTGTTCACGGCCGGCAATCAAATTGTATTATTTTCATTATTGTAAACGACGTAACAACAAAATTAAGCTGATTTTGTTTTGTGGTCGACAAGGCAGTGGCACTGCCCAAAAAACTAGCCTATGACAATAATCGGCTGAATTATTGTTGTTCTGTTGTTTACAATAATGAAAAGAATACTGAATGAATTTTATTGCCGTGAAATAACTTAAAAATCTCTGAACAAAAAATAAACACTGTGAAAAAATTAAACTTTCCGCCACGCGCTATTGTTGGACCTTAAGGCCGCGTTCATGAAATATTATTTATGACTATTGCTGGAGATATACCTTGTGCAAGATCTTCAAACGGGCAACTGTCGCTAGACTTTTTTATATCTACGCGACTCGCGCTGAAAGCGATCTCTTTCAGCTCCACCATACAAGTTGGGGTGTTTTAGGAAAAAAGCTATTTAAAATTGCCCTGTAGCACTTATTGCATGTTTTTAATGAATAAATAAAACAATATTTTTAATGGAAAAGCCGACATCTTTATCACAATTTATTTGAAATCATTCAATGCTTTTAAATGTCAAAGCTTGAAATAAAATTCAACAATAAGTACTGTTCTTTTCGTGAAAGCACGCTCGAGTATTTATTCTTAGCGTAGGAAGGAATGAAGTTGGCTCAAACCGATTACGTGGTACTGTTTGATAAGTTTGCTAAGGATAGCGTGGGCAGAAAGGTTCCAGTTTGTAGTACCTATTTGATTTCCTTTTTTTGTGATTTCTAGCGATTTATTCAAGTTTCTTTAATATACAAGCTGATTTACATCTAAATACACACTATCTTAGTAACCAATCATTATATTACAATGATTGTATGAATTAATTTGTTAATATACCAACGTTTATTTTTTGCATAGGTATTCGTGGAAAGAGCAGTCGCATTCTAAGCACTTTCAAAGCAAAATAATAGTTATTTTAATTGAACATGATTTTCCCCAAATTATGTATGTTCCTCATTGGATTTACCCACATAATGGTTTATCACTTCGAAACGGAGTAATTACCTTTCAATTCATACACAGTCCAGTAATTAAGACAGTTGATAAAACATTTATAATGACTCAAATTGTTGCAACTGGACTGCACACGGATTCCTGTATGTTATTAATTACCATTGATACTGGTTTTTGTTGACTTTAATTTGATTTTATTTACAACTTACTCATGCAGTGACCAATGTTTCACATTCTACTTTACTTTAGCAGCCAGAACAATGAAGAATACCATCAACT
Organism: Zelleria hepariella; assembly: GCA_949319315.1. Taxonomy (NCBI): domain Eukaryota; kingdom Metazoa; phylum Arthropoda; class Insecta; order Lepidoptera; family Yponomeutidae; genus Zelleria; species Zelleria hepariella. Next base: position 2,944,626 of record OX439392.1, on the reverse strand, counting down.
TTTGATGTTTACCTTACCATACACTCTATTAAAAATGGAAACATTGGGTGAAATTTTTTTTTGATACTTATACCTAGTTCTCGAGATATTTCATTTCATTCTAGCTGTGCGACGGGCGCGCGGTCGTCAGCTGCTGTGACGTCACTAAACAGCTCGCCCCCGACACATACACCGTAACACTCATTCAAAGGGTTGTATCTTTGGAAGCGTACTAGGTAGCCAGTTGAAATTTTGTGAAATAGTGAGTGAAGTGACCGCTTGGACGCTGCAGTGCCTAAGATAATGTTTTTACATGAATCACTTACGTGTACAGCGTAATTTTAAATAGCTTTTTTCCTGAAACCGGTCGACATCTAAATGTAATTTCCAACAACTTTTGTTCTACGACTTTTCGCGTAGCTCGATACTTTTTATTTACTAAACGGTTTGAATTTGTACCTTTTCTGAATGTACCATATTATAGTCTGTAAAATATAGCTTGAGCTCTGTGACAGCTGTCATCGAAATCATACCCATCAAGTTCCAAATTTATTAACGGTAAATTTACTCTACGATAATCTCATACTTCATTGGTGCAGAATTAGTGACGTACGATGAGTTATCATAACCATAGACTAGAAACTATGCTGATCTTGCACATAAAAAAATCGACGATCACAGACAGCAGGATAGCTTGATAGTTGTGTTGCCGACCGACGCCTATTTTACGCTACGTGTTTTCAGTTCTCATTGCTCTGTTTTTTGTTGAGTTTTGTTGATCGTTTATTATTGTTATTCGTTGCTTATGGCGAAGAATGAAGAAAACTGTTCTAAATAGTGAATGCCGTGAGTTTATTATTCGCTTACGTGAATATTTCGAGCGCGAGAACCAAAATGGTGGACCGCTTTTGCCATTGGCGCAAGTATGCAACAAAGTCTGATCAATATTCCATGTTTGTTTTCACCATACATTTATATTGTGTTTAAAATAATCCTATTAGCAATAATATTCTTGATAATCAATAATTATTACCATAATCATTCTCAACATTGTCCCATCACTACCTATACCACTTTGACATCTGTCACAGAGCTCAAGCTATACTTTATAGACTATAGCGCTGCCTGCGCGGCGTCCTTTCGTGCCCTCTACTCTCTACCGCCTCTTCAGCTTATCCTGATCATTACGCATCGCAATAAAAAATAAAAAAATATTTTTTTATGTATGGATAAATAAAATTGCGGGTTCACCAAACAGAAAAAAAGTTGTTAAAATCACATTTAAAAGTTGACGTGTTTCAGGAATAAAATTTTTTAAACATTTCCCGTACAATCCTATCAGCTACTAAGCTACTAGAGGAAAGGCAAAGTCGATGCGTGCGGAGTAAGTAAGTAAGTAAACATTTAAAAATAACAGTGCAAATGGCGGTCTTATCGCTAAAAGCGACTTCTTCCAGAAAATCTTTGGATGGACAGGACTGAGAGCGAAAACACAATAGCAGAAGATGCACATAATAATATATGATAGGATAAGAACAAAAAAATGTCAATCAGGCGGAGCCATCTAAGCTGCAGAAAACAATCAATCATTTAGAATTAAAGTTATTGTTTTTTATTTGTTTCAGAGCAAAACACTGGACTTGGCTTTAGTGTCCATCTACAAAGGCGGAGTCGAGCTAGCATCCGTCTCCAGATATGCTGGCTCGCCGTATAATACTACGGATAGGTAAGATTTAATTGGTTTCCATTTCATAGTCTTGGTATTAAGATACATTGCACATATACAGCCTCACGTACTCGTGTACGGTCAACAACAAGGGTATACCTGAAAATTAAGATATCCCTGGAAATTAAGATATCGTAACTTTTGTAGATGGCGGCCGAAATATAGAAATGTCAAAAGCTAACCTATTTCCTATGAAATTCTCATCTATAGAAATAACGCTTTTAAGTACAAATTTTATGGAAATTTTGCCTTTTTTTCTATACTAATAGTCTCTTTTAAGACCAGAGGTGGAGGCCAAAAGCCGACGCCCTATGAGAGTTTGCGAGGCCAAAGGCTGAGCTTCGTTTTACGAGACCGTAGGCCAAGTCCCGCGGAGAGCGTAAAACCCCCACCATCCTCGTCAGACTCGCGAGTTCTAGCCCTTTAGCTCACAGAGCAACTAATTTATTTGACGCATTGCCATGCATGTTAAGAGCTTCCATGAAAAAGCTGATTGTACCTCCTACAGAGTGGTTTAGAATTATAGCGATAATATCAATAAGTACTTATTTTTCTTAAGGGTGGACGATAGCAACGTGGCGGGAAATTCAAAATTTTCAAGGTTTTTTACATTTTGTAGCTAAACTGCGCTATTTTTGTTCAGTGATTTTTCGTTCGCGCCAATAAAACATTATTATTTTCATTATTGTAAACAACAGAACAACAATAATTTAGCCGATTATGTGTTCTGGTCTACGAAGCAGTGGCACTGCCCAAAAAACTTGTCGTAGACCAGAACACATAATTGGCTGAATTATTGTTGTTCTGTTGTTTACAATAATGAAAAGAATACTATGTTATTGCCGCGAACGAAAAATCTCTGAACAAAAATAGCTCAGTTTAGCTACAAAATGTAAAAAACTGTCAAAATTTTGAATTTCCCGCCACGCTGCTATCTTCCGGCCTTAAGCATTTATTCGTTCACTGCAGCGGCCGTAGCATGTAAGAAGTCACGCGCGGAGTTCTTCATTTGTCACTTGTTTTAACGTTTACTAGTTCGCGCGCTACGCCAGGTTATAGTAACTCGCGCATGGAGCATGCGCAACAGAGCTAAAAAACACGCGCGACTTTTTGTGACATTTTTGACATTTCGACGCACCATTATTATCGTCTCCCGAGGCCGCGACTTATTCAGCAAGTTGCGATTTTTCTTATTAATCCTGTAGCAAGAGCTATTTTAAATATGATTAAATGGCATATATTTTAGTCACACATAAGCTCATTCTCGCATTTGCGACCCAAAGTCGCGCGCGACATAGGTACACGTGCTACGGCCGCTGGACGTATGACTCTTCATGTCCATCCATACGTATGGAGCCAAGTTGAGGGTTTCTTCACTTCTTCACGTATTGGCACTACTAATAAATACAATAACACGTTGCCCAAACCTCCTAACCTAATGAATACCTTAATTTTAATAACTAATTTCCCTACTAAAGTACACCGTAAAGCTACGATTAAAGTAAACATAATTAAGGCTTTTACGATGCTTACTCGGGGAAAATAATTTGCGTTTAATTTAATTCTGCCGAGGGGACCCTCTTGGGAAATAAAAATTTAGAAATGCCGCCGCGCAAACTGAATTTGAGGCTTATCTCGACTACATTATTTCACAAGAAGCCACGCTTCTAATACGAGGTGTTGTTCGTTTTTAGGGGTCAAGGTCAAGGAAAAAAAAACATTATAGGATCACTTTGATATTCATCCGTCTGTCTGTTAAAACCCCTTTTCTCGAAAAAAATATGGTAACGTCGTAGCTCTTGCTACACTTGTTCGTAGCTGCGTAGCTCTCGTAGCAGCGTAAAACGCGTAGCAATCAAAGGGTGGCATAAATGTCGTCTGAGATCACCTTCTTGAGCTTGATCTCAAGTTGGTGAACTCAGAAAAGTCAAATGCTAATGTCAAACTTGATTAGTTGTTTGCATATTAATAGACACTATCTGGAGATTCAATTAGCCAAGGTTTAACATTAGCATTTGACTTTTCTGAGATCCTGAGTTGGAGTTTGAGTTGACGACTATTAATGCCCCTAAGCTAGATATTCGCCAATATTTTGCCTAAAAATAACTGCGATACTTGAATCAGTTTTCGCATGATGCCTTTTACATCACCGAATTAAATAGGTAAAAAATTCAATGCTCTATTTTAAACCGTGTTTTTTAATAATATAATCTTGTCATAAAATATGAATATTGCGTAATAAAATAACTGCAAATATTTATTAATTTTTCTGTACGTTTAAAAAAAAGTACCTAAATTCCTACTGACAGGTTTGTGGTACAAGTACCAGTTCATAGTTTCGCATTTTATTATAGTTTCATCTATTTATATTTTCAGATACTATTATAATTGGTGGTTTGGTAAAACTGCTGAATTCAAGTAAACAATCTAAACCAATTTGGAACAAAGCTAGACAAAATACAAGCTAAATAACTTCCTGTGAAATCCTAGAACAAAACATAGCACAGATTGTACCTACGTAAACACAAACGTTGCTATTTCCCTAGTCAAGCTCTTGGAATATAAATAAAACGGATAAACATAGATGAAGATATATATTTTTTATAAAATACAAAATAAAATCCAGCTGTTTTGGAGGCATAGGTGAAAAGTCGATTCCTGGAGTGTTGAAATCTCAGATCATTCAAACAGAAGTAAAGTTCATCTATACTTATAATAAAACTCTAGCGAAGTCAATTCTGTACATTGAATATTTTTAGAAAAAAACTATCAGGGGTTACTAAGTAAACTATTCTGAATACAAAAATGCAAAAAAATCGGTCTATGTCTGTCTGTCTGTCTGTCTGTCTGTCTGTCTGTCTGTCTGTCTGTCTGTCTGTGTGTTACCTCATCACGCGAATACCGCTGAACAGTTTTCAGTCAAATTTAGGACCATGATAAGTCCTGGTTCTGGGAACAATCTAGGCTATCCGATGTTCAGAATACATTGCGGGTTGCAATTTTAACTTCGTTTTTTGTAAGAAATATTCATAATTTTGATATAGCTTCTTGAGAAGATATGTTAATAACGTGAAACAGAACACATTTCCGAAAAAATAATTGCATTTCCGAAAAAAAAAAATCCGACTTGGAACCTCATTATCTCGGAAACCGTTGATTTCCTAGGCATAGTTCCTTGGGCAAAAATGATCGTTATGATGAGGACTATACAGGGTGTTAAAAGACCGCCAACAGACCCGAAAGCCACTAGACACCAAAACAAAGTACTTTTTCGATAAATTATTATTGGGAAATTATTTTGTTTTTTTAGGTTATAATTTTGAAAAATATTTTTTACGCAATGGACGTGTAACGCACAGAAGTCATATTGCGCAAGCGTAGGTATCAGATTATGTTACTTGAAGTGCCGATGTTTAGAATACATTGCGGGTTGCAACTTTAACGTCGTTTTTGGTAAAAAATATTCATAATTTTGATATGGCTTCTTGAAAAGGTATGTTAAGAATCCCCTGAAGCTCTGCAGCCCTCTCTCTCGCACTTTTAAACATTTGAATTTATTGTAAGAGAATGATTCAACTTTGGACGATAAAATATAGTTGCAGACATAGATAATAAAGCTATCGACATGTAGACACACTTTAAATTTCACATTTATAGTTTAAAAAATAAATTACTGAACTATTACTTTTAACCGAAGTTTAGTGATATTTTTTTTTATTAGTAGGAATATGAAATCAAAAGTGTGTTCACATGTCGATAGCTTTATTACCTATGTCTGCAACTATATTTTATCGTCCAAAGTTTAATCATTCTCTTACAATCAATTAAAATGTTGAAAAGTGCGAGCGAGAGGGCTGCAGAGCTTCAGGGGATTCTTAAGACCTAGATACTGAATACATTTCTGCAAAAAAAAAGTTTTGAAAAATCCGACTTTGAAACTCATTATCTCGGAAACCGTTGATTTCCCAGGCATAGTTCCTTGGGCAAAAATGTTCCTTATGATGAGGAAAATACGTGGTTTCCCGCTTTGTTGGCGGTCTTTTAACACCCTGTATGTGGTCTCCCACTTTGTTGGCGGTCTTTTAACACCGCTCGGTATTCAATACAAGCACTCGCCGCAAACAATAATTTTGCATTCTTGCATAACAAATAACTATTGTTTACTGTTGAGCTGGATAGACAGAGTTATTAGCCGTATGCTTTGCTTGCTGGCTTAGCATGAGAATGAGTAAGACCTTATCTATCGGCTTATAACTTTATCTATCCCACTCTACGTCGAGGGAGATACATATTATAAACCCTCTTACTTCCTAATCAATTCTTATGCTAAGCTTCCTGGTATCTTATCACGGGCGATACCTTAATGTAAACAATACATATTTATTATTAAATTTATAAATGTAGGTATTGTTTAGATTAGGGTTTTTATTCTATTTTATTCTATTGCTTTCTTTTGAGCCCTGCTACCGCAAGTTAAGAAATAATAACTATTAAAATACCCCCGACATTTTAGCTTCGAATAAGCATATTTAATAAATTGCTGAACCAATTTTGACAAAACATAACTAAGAACATTCGCTAGAAAACCTGCTTTCAAATTTTAAAAAAAAACCTAAAGCTTCCAAATCGTTCACCCATTTAAGAGCTACGGTGCCACAGACAGACACACCCTCATAAACACTTATACAGACACACTCACAAAGCTGTCAAACATATAACACCCCTCTTTTTTGGTCGGGGGTTAAAAAAAACCTTCCTTTTGAGTTTTCCTCCACAGTGGAATTTAAATTAAATGTCAAATGTGTAAAAACGCATACGAAGTCGCGGGCACAACTAGTTATAAATAAAGTTACTTTCTCGACCATAACATTGCATTATTTGACTTTAAATATCAATAATATATTATGCAGTATATTGTGTTTAACCTTTAAAAGCTTACATGCAAAATAAAAAAAAGTAACTACTTACTTAATTATCGTTTTGTATTTTGTAAACGATTTCACTTACTTTAGGACTTAGCCGTATTGTTTGCCTAAATATCGTTTTCAAATTAACAAACAAGGAAATTGGAGTCTTCAATCGTATATAAATAATTATGGTTATTTTAAGACGTGACTTCTATGCTCACTACTTTCTTTGTCTGAAATAACTAGATCTAGGAACTGGGACGGTGTTGCTAAACTAAATGGATGATATAAAGGCGATTCAAAACAAATACTGAGGCAAAGCAGATACGCAGAACATGCACATTCTATTAATGCTATCAGTATTATACTATTAATGTCATATTGTGACATTTCAGGTTTCATTCAGTCATTTTTAGGGTTCCGTACATAAAAGGAAAAAAAAAAACGGAACCATTATAGGATCACTCGTGTTTATGTCTGTGCGTCCATCTGTCACACCCAATTTGCTCCGAAACTACTGAACCGATTGAGTTAAAATTTGGTACACATTGTGAGTCGGTGACCAAAATACGGGCGTGTAACGTAAATTATGGCGGCCACTTCTGAATAAATTATAGAACTTTAAACTATAAAAATTAAAAAAATACTGAAAATAGGCCTTTACGTACACATTACAGAAAACCTAAAAGAAGTCTGTGGTATTTATAGTTACACAAATAAACATTGTTTATTGTATGTCACTACGCAACCTTTACTACGATAGCCCGACTCGCACGTGGCCGGTTTTTGTTTTACTAATGGTATGTTCTTGACAATAGAGATCAATAATATTATGCTTTGAGAATGAAATGTTGCTGACTGTTGATTTAATAATTTCAGTATAACCCGGCTTTAGTTAAATTCCTATTTACTCAGCCTACTAAAATTAATAAACCAGCAATCACATCACATATTCCATTCACGTGAGCACTCTAGTGAAAGGAAATTTAATTACGTCCTATGCTGAGGCAAGTTCGGCATTGTTAATCAAGTTCGGGCTGATCTTTCACTTCTTGGAAGAGATAGGGGAAAGTAAAAGTTGTGCCTTAAGATGTAGTCAGACTAACCGGCTAACAATGCTCCAGTGTTCAATTCTTATTCTTAAGGGCTTGCGCAAACGACGATGGACAATGGCGGACAAAATGTCCGCGGCGCGCTCTTATTAGTACTGTAATAAGGTTGCACTTTGTCCGCGTATACCAACACGTTTTCTTTGTGTTCTAAACGCATAGGTACATGCCTGCGCCGGGAATCGTACCTAGGTCTCTCGCTTCCGAGTATATAGTATAGTAGGATAGTGACACATTTTTGTCTACAATCAACATAATCCTTTAGTGAGCCCGCAGCCTTACAATCAACACCTCACAAGCCTCACAATACCTCCGCTTTCCTGTTTACGTACAATTAACATTCACACAACGAACCTACGAGTACAGGCAAAGGAGAGATCTCTTCCATTTAGCGTGGTGTTGTTGTTTTTCTTTGCGCTGTTGTGTTTTGTTTGTAGGGTCGCTGAGGCTTTGAGTGTTCACTTTCACTTTGTTAGTTCTGGTTTTCCACTGCACATAGTGAGAGCTAGCCGCGGGTGTGGGTCGACGACATCAAAAAATGTCTGGATCAAGGGTTGCCATTTTGAAATTCGTAAAGTGCTGTCAGAAAACCGGATGTTAAAACAAAGGATCCATCCTCATCCTAAAGACTTTTAATTTGATTACAAACACGTACCCAAACTGACACTAATAAATAGAAGCGCTCACAGCCTAGTTGTACTAGCCGTTCTTAATCGATTGGCAAAGTTAAGCAACAACGGCCGCGGTCGGTCCATGGATGGGTGACCGCTAGTGGCAATAATATCTGAGCGCTTTCGTGCTTCGGAAGGCACGTTAAACCGTTGGTCCCGGTTGTTGTTGATTAATAACAATCGTTAAGCCATGTCAGTGACCCTTTGGGTGGCTTAAAAACTCTGACACCAGGGGTGGCCACTACCTCATACGATTACCTACCTACTAATAAATGGCATGTCTGCTGAATCTATAAAAACGCGTGAACTGTAATTAATTGGGGAAATGAAGACTTGAGGTGCCGTGGTCTACACCACTACTAAGGATTCTTTATCAGGAATGTATGGCTGCTGAATTACATTTCTAGGAAAAAAATGTGTGTGTAGACGGCCTTTTTGGACAGTGACGCGGCCTTTTCGTAATATTTTCTTCCCGATTGCTGCAAAATTTAACCATGGACCATTCAAGAGCCTATTGGGTAATTCTACGGCAGAGCTGCATTATGCAATTCCCGTGTCATTTTTTATTTAAGGGCTCTGCCGTAGAATTACCCTATTATTTTTCTATCCCTCTATTCTATGAGTAAAAGCTTACTGCTGAGCGTAGGCCTCTTCCTTTTATCTCGTCTAGTTTCTTACCATCATATATTTTTTATTCTGTAATTTAAAGAGGGTCGCTGGCCATGCCACCATCTTTGCAATACTCTAACGCTAGCTTATTAGATGGAACATAAATCCTTATTTTTTTATCCAGACAGGTGAACCTAAAGGTGTCCAGTGCGGTCCAGGACTGCTTCAACTGGAGTTCTTCACCGCAGTCAGAGTTGGTGGTCTTCGCGCGAGTCAGCGAGCCTGCCGTCGACATAGAGACTACGCCACCCGATGGCCCGTGGCTTGAAGCTACTGCTGCAGCCGTGCCATGGAGCTTGGGTGTCGATATTGCCATCTGGAATGCTGTCGGTGAGTGAATCCTGCATCGCGCCAGTAAAATGTCTTCACAGTTAGGATATATACCAACAGGTTACGGAGCCCGCCATCGACATAGGGACCAGTGGTCCCGGACGACAGTTCTAGACGGCCCGAAGCTACTACTGCAGCCATGCCGTGGAGCTTTGGGCGTCTAATTAATTAGCCGTCTGGAACGCGGTGAATCCCGCATCGCCTTAGCAAAATGTTTTTACAGTTAGGATATTACGGGCCACTTAGCCTGCTGTGTAGAAATTACGCTTCATCTCGTGATGGCCTGTGACTTGAAGGCACTGCAGCGGCTGTCCCATGGAGCTTGGGCGTCAATATCGCCATCTGGAATGCTGTCGGTGAGGGCATCCTGCATCGCGCCAGAAAAATGTTTTTACTGTTAGGATATAAACTAATGGGTCACTGAGCCCGCCGTCGACATAGGGACCACACCTCCTGAAGGCCCATGGCTTGAAGCTACTGCTGCAGCTGTGGAGCTTGGGCGTCCATATCACCATCTGGAATGCTGTCGGTGAGTGAATCCTGCATCGCACCAGCAAAATGTTTTCACATTTAGGATATACAGGGTGGATTTTTAAGAGGGGGCAGTAAGGGCAGGTACCTTAACCGTACCTGCCCTTATGTCGAGGGTATGAATATTCGATAGTGTTTCCATTAAGTAAAGTTCTCGTGCAAACTTAAGCCAATATTATTGTGAGTCAGTCCACTAAAGCCTCGACCGCTTCTTCAATCTTACCGTTTCTAGTTCCCTGCAAACGAGCATTGAGGTTTGTGCCCGACTCGATACTGAACGTCAAAGGAAACTCGTGTAACTAGAGACGCAGATCAAAAGTAAACCGACGCCCACTCGTGGACTCCAATTTAAAATATACTTGTACTATTGGCGACAGAGAGATCTTGGTCACACTGTGTCGTCTGGTCTAAGAGCGAGTCTTTAGTAGGTATAGGTAGATTTTGTAACCAACTAGCTATTGGCTGCAAATTCGTCCGTGCAGAGTTTTTACCCGTTCTGTATTTGCGTTCTGGTAGATTTACGTTCTAGACCGATTAGGTACATACTCGTACATGCTGAGTCGGGTCCTTTTAACAGGCGCAGTACATTTTTCTCTCTTTTCTTCTTGTACAATTTAACTTGCCTGCTTATATTTTTAGTTAGTTTTTAGTATCATTGTACTGTGTTTATTTGTGAATAGAAAAAATACTTGTTATAGTCAAACTGCACGTGTAGTCATTTTGCGTTCTAGACAGTCTGAGACCAATCCGTTTTGTCGATGTCCGCGTTGACCAAGTCACGGGATGTCAGCTATCTCTGTTCCAAAATTCGTTCAAATCAACAACATAACTCCATTTATGCCTAAAAACCTACAAACTGTTTAAAGCTTTTTGAATTGGGTTGTTTTGAAATTCACTAAGAGGTTTGTTTATTTCAAGAAAAAGTCAGTCTGTTTACTTCAGGCATCCTTGCCACATACTGCCTTGTCCATCCATGTCTACTTTGAGCTATCAAATCAAGGTAGACAATTTCTTCAGATATCAGTCTATTTCCTAGCTCACAAAAACCTAGCCACCGAGCATTAGTTCTATGACAGCTTGTTAATACCTTACCATTGTTATTATTGGTCATATCTTTCGTACCTATACATAATAAGGTTAGACTACATCCGACCTAAAATATGGAATGCTAAAAATAAAATGACATGTCTAAAAAATAGATTTTTGGTAAATATGTGCCTAAGGACATCTGTTTACTTATTTGCGACGTACAGGAAAGTAGGTCAGGCTTGGCTTTCTTTTTCGTTTAGTTATTAGAACAAATACTTTTATCAACAGAATCATTAGTAAATATTCCCGAGAAGAGTTTTTAAAATGTTTTTTTATTAGATCTACCTTTACGTGTACGTAAAGGTAGATCTAATAAAAAAACATTTTAAAAATCAGTTTAATAATAGACATAAACAGTAAAAGTATAAATCCCTCCGGTCCGTAACGACCGAATGTCAAATCGCCCTAATTTAATTGCGACAAAATTTCAGTTTGCCTTAGTCCCGAAATGCCTGATGTTACCAATTATTATTTCAATGCTACAAAAAATACAATTTTACTCTACTTGTTTGTCCGAGAGGTGGCTTCACTCATCTAATGCGAGTAGGGATACCACTGTATAAAATATATATTTTTTTCCAATATGTAAAGGCCTAATCGTTTCTACTTGGCACATTGAATACACTGAAGTTTCATAACCTTCTTACATGTCTAGTTATAAATCTTATAATTTTGAAAAAATAAACGATGTCTGCTGGCGAGCCAACAATATTTTTGGAACGGTAAAAGCAGATACAAATAACAATACACACGTGCAAGCTGACTTACCGTCTGAAATTTTCCCAATTTTCTCTCAACATTTTGTTTCACATTTTTACTCTTACTTATGCAAAAACTGTGAATTTGAAGTAGCAAAACCACTCGCTAACGGTGAAGGAAAACATCGTGAGGAAACCCACGGCTTAGTTGGCTCCACACGTATTGACTCGTCTTTTTGTGGGCTAGGCTGATTAAGCTGTCAGGATGGTATAGGTGCTGGGCAAGCCTACAACAACTAAAACAATGTCCCAGGCACTGCAGCGCCGAGTGGTCTCTTCTTCCATCTAGTGTGAGTGAGGGTACCACTGGACGCTGTATAAATCATCTCAATACGTAGATGCAAAGGCCTTTATTATTATTATACAAAAACACGTGCCAATGTTACTAAACTATTGAAGGACTAAAGTCTCTATAAATATAATTTATCAAATGATATTAGCTATTCTGGTAGGGAATGTATTGATTGATTCGTTACCAATCACGTTTGTGTCCCTCCTACTTTTTCTACTTCGTCTACGAGTGCCATCAAAGCTTCTAATCAAGGAGATCTTGGAACTCTGAGAAATATACGGAAATTCTTTTTCTGTGATACGTGCTTTATATGAAATCTAGAAACAGGAATCGTAGTGTGTACCTACTTACATGCTCTAGTCTCAACACCAATATACTTAACTAGTTATCTATTCATATACAGTTCGAGGAAACATTATCTGGGGCCTTAGCATGTAACGCAATGGCGTGTCGATGGCGTCCCAGTGGTGAACTGTGATACTGTTGTTGTTACGAGTATAATATTGTGCATGTCTATGTATATGTTATAACTTATTTATGTAGTTATTTAATATCTATCATACGATATATATTTTAGCCCTAAGTAATTTGTATTCGTATGTATATATTCATAAATTATGTATAATATTACCTTTACTTACGAAAGTTTACGTAAACTCTGTTATTGATATCTAAGTATTTTAATCCTACCATATCTCTGTCTTATTGTGCTTCTACTCGCTACTTCATTTCCGCATCCAGTCCTGTCCATCCCAAGGTTGTCTGGAAGAGATAGCTTTTAGCTATAAGGCCGCCATGTGTACAAAATTTTGTTGAAAAAGTTATCTGTAATATTCTTTCTGTTGTGCAATAAAGAGTTCTCTATCTATCTATCTATCTATCCCAGGTAGAAGGACAAAACCGGGATTTTCTCGTGCGAACTAATCCTCTACAATTAGAATCATAATATTCTTTGCTGTACGACAAAAACATTAAAAGGACCGACACTAGACCGACAGCATTAATAAATCGTAATTGAAGCCGTCAACCGGAAGCGCATTTTGGCACCATTGCGTTACAGGCTAAGGACCCTGTTCTGTGGTTTCATGGTAGAATGTTTGACCCTCAACCGTGCTGTATGCCAGGTTGAAATCCCGGCATGTCGCATTTTTTTATTTAAACGCTACGCAAGTCATCACTCTGTTATCGAAGCACCGGCGTGCTGGAAACCACGTGTTTGATGTGCACGATACTATGTGGATGACATAGTATCGTACAATGCTTCCATCCACTTGCGTAACATTGCTCATTGTAACGCTCTATCTTGAAATGCCTTCTTCCCACCAGGTTGGGCCGGCTGGGGTGAGTGGGGTGCCTGCAGCAGAACCTGCGGCGGCGGCAGACAGGTGCGCAGGCGATACTGTTCATCCGTCAGCTGTGAGGGCTACGGGGAGCAAGCGCGCTCCTGCAACTCGTTCGACTGCAAAGGTGAGCTCATTTCTCCAAGAAAGAGTGAGATAGAGTGAAGGTAAGAGGGCGAGAGGGAGGATACAAATCTACAATTTAAATTGGCTAGAACTTCTAAAGTAAACCACTGCCAAGACACACACTTTTTGAACCTCACAACAAGCCTGTGGAAACCTTACTCATACAAATATCAAAAGGATCATATACGTAGAGTTTCAAGCCATAATGCGCCTTGTATCAATGAGATGAGAGGTTGTGGCAAGTGGGGCGCCTGTAATAGAACCTGCGGCGGCGGCAGACAGGTGCGCAGGCAATACTGTTCATCCGTCAGCTGTGAGGGCTACGGGGAGCAAGCGCGCTCCTGCAACTCGTTCGACTGCGAAGGTGAGCTCATTTCTCCAAGAAAAAATGAGACAGAGTGAAGGAGAGAAGGTGAGAAGGCGAGATGAGAGGATGGGGCGAGTCGGGTGCCAGCAGTAGAACCTGTGGCGGCGGCAGGCAGGCGCAGGCGATACTGCTCATCCGTCACCTGTGAGGGCTACGGGGAGCAAGCGCGCTCCTGCAACTCGTTTGACTGTGAAGGTGAGCTCATTTCTCCAAAAAAGAGTGAAATAGAGTGAAGGTAAGAGGGCGAGAGGGAGGATACAAATCTACAATTTAAAATGGCAAGAACTTCTAAAGTAAACCACTGCTTACGTCAAAACGAACACTTTTTGAACCTCACAACAAGCCTGTGGAATCATTACGAGTATTCATAAAAATATCAAAAGGATCATATAGTTCCAAGCCATAATGCGCCTTGTATAAATGAGATGACAGGGGGGCGAGTAGGGTGCCTGCATTAGAACCTGTGGCGGCGTCAGGCAGGTGCGCAGGCGATACTGTTCATCCGTCAGCTGTGAGGGCTACGGGGAGAAATCGCGCTCCTGCAACTCGTTCGACTGCAAAGGTGAGCTCATTTCTCCAAGAAAGAGTGAGATAGAGTGAAGGTAAGAGGGCGAGAGGGAGGATACAAATCTACAATTTAAATTGGCTAGAACTTCTAAAGTAAACCACTGCCAAGACACACACTTTTTGAACCTCACAACAAGCCTGTGGAAACCTTACTCATACAAATATCAAAAGGATCATATACGTAGAGTTTCAAGCCATAATACGCCTTGTATCAATGAGATGAGAGGTTGTGGCAAGTGGGGCGCCTGTAATAGAACCTGTGGCGGTGGCAGACAGGTGCGCAGGCGATACTGTTCATCCGTCAGCTGTGAGGGCTACGGGGAGCAAGCGCGCTCCTGCAACTCGTTCGACTGCGAAGGTGAGCTCATTTCTCCGAGAAAGAGTGAGATAAGGTGAAGTTAAGAGGGCAAGAGGGAGACAAGATACAAATCTAAAATTTAAATTGGCAAGAACTTGTAAAGTAAACCACTGCTTTCGTCAAGACGCACACTTTTTGAACCTCACAACAAGCCTGTGGAAACCTTACTCATACAAATATCAAAAGGATCATATACGTAGAGTTTCAAGCCATAATGCGCCTTGTATCAATGAGATGAGAGGTTGTGGCAAGTGGGGCGCCTGTAATAGAACCTGTGGCGGTGGCAGACAGGTGCGCAGGCGATACTGTTCATCCGTCAGCTGTGAGGGCTACGGGGAGCAAGCGCGCTCCTGCAACTCGTTCGACTGCAAAGGTGAGCTAATTTCTCCAAGAAATAATTAGATAGAGTGAAGGTAAGAGGGCGAGAGGGAGACAGGATAAAAATCTACAATTTAAATTGGCAAGAACTTCTAAAGTAAACCACTGTTTACGTCCACACGCACACTTTTTGAACCTCACAACAAGCCTGTGGAAACATTATTCAAAAGGATCATAGAGTCCCAAGCCATAATGCGCATTGTATCAATGAGATGAGAGGATGGGACGAGTAGGGCGCCTGCAATAGAACCTGCGGCGGTAGTAGGCAGGTGCTCAGGCGATACTGCTCAGCCGTCAGCTATGAGGGCTACGGGGAGCAAGCATGCTCCCGCAACTCGTTCGTCTGCAAAGGTGAGCTAATTTCTCCAAGAAAGAGTGAGACAAAGTGAAGGAGAGAAGGCGAGACGGTGAGATGAGAGGATGGGGCGAGTCGGGTGCCAGCAGTTTAACCTGCGGCGGCGGCAGGCAGGTGCGCAGGTGATACTGTTCATCCGTCAGCTGTGAGGGCTACGGGGAGCAAGCGCGCTCCTGCAACTCGTTCGACTGCGAAGGTGAGATGTTTTCCTTCCAAACTTAGCTGTCACTTATGTAAAGAAAGCAGCTTAATCATCTCTTTACGTAGATACTTATACTCGAGCCTTATACTCGTATGTATAGCAAAGACGTATTCCAAAAGTACTTAAATATTTTCCGACGAGATCAAACGCGATTTCTACGCAGCAGGTTTCAAGAGTGCTTGTATACGGGTAAAGGTGTGCTTAGACGTATTTTAAAATTTTAGCATTTTTTCGAGTTGAATTAGGAATACTGAATGTTGACATAGTCACCAAATGACCGACTTAACTCTATATTTTCTCTTTCTCCTGTATTTTTTACGTAGTCTGTTGGATGTCCCACTGCTGTCACACATACTGTTGGCGGTCATAGGAGCAAAACATTTTAGCGCATGAAAACAAAAGTACTGAACCAAAATAAAAAATATTGAAATTAGTTTCTCAATATTGTCTAAAGATAAGATTAAGCCAATAACGGTATTTCGAACCAAAAACTTTGCGTACCGAATTGTTGAGGGGTTAATAAAGTTGATGTCTAAAGACATCGGTAAGGGTAAAACCTATTTAGAACATGAAATTGAGATTATTCTTTACTCAACGGGGGTATACGGTCGGAGCATGCTCCGTGCTCTTTTGTTCACAATAACATTACAATCTTGCTCGCTTCATTTATTTACTACGTGTACATGCACCCTTATTCTTTTACAAATATGTATATCGCAAGTGAGCCACCGAGCCACCCTATTTGATCAACCTTAGGTAGATGTGAATGGTTAATAATTCAAGATCAGAAGCCGCAAATTTCTCGTTACTCCGATGAAACAGACAAAAGCTGCTGGATTTCATGCATTTTTAACTTTTAAAGCTGAGAGCTTCGCTGTTTTTTAAACCCCGATACAAAAATAGGGGTGTTATGAGTTTTACCGTTATTTGTGTGTGTGTGTGTGTGTGTGTGTGTGTCTGTCTGTCTGAATGTGTATGTCTGTGGCACCGTAGCTCTTAAACGGAATTGGATGCGGTTTTTCTTATTTGAGAGCAGGTTTTAAAGCAAGTGTTCATAGATAATTAATTATGTTTCATCAAAATCGGTTCAGCTGTTTCTGAGATATGCTAATGGATGCTTAAATGTCAGGGGTATTTTAATTTAGTAGTTATTTTTTTAGGGAAAACCTGTCAAGTATTAGGTCTTCTAGGTACGTTTCGAGGCTTTTAGAAGGCCGTGCGCCTGCCGCCGGTTCCCGGGAACTGAGCGTTGCTCTACCGTTTAAACAAACTACACCTTACTGATTTGGGTGAAAATTCAACCAGCGTAGTATTTCCCCTCACTTATAAAGTAATATGAAGGATCGTTTCCTTCACGCCTCCCTAAGTTTTTTGGTCCATTGAGATTGTGGGGTCTTACTCACGCGCTCGGTTTCATATCATCTCACGTTCAATATACACAGTAAAGTAGGGTATCCTTTTTGCGAAAGCGATTGTGTTTTCAGGCTTGCCCTGCACCTGAATAATTCCGACAGCTTAGTCGGCCTGGCCCATAGGAAAGACAAGTGTTTATACGTCCGGAGCCGAGTAAGGCTCGCGCGTTTCGTTTTCTCCCGACGTTTTCCTTCACAGTTAGTGTGTGGTATTTCTTCTACAAATTCACAAACAAATTCTCAAAAAAAGAGTAAACCAAGAACATTTTTAATCTCCCCTCTTTTCCTTCAACAGGTGCGGTGAATCCCCTAGCACCGGGAGCGAGGCGCAACTTCCACCCTTCCCAGGCGCGCTGGGGCCGCGTCAGCGATCGGCCTCACGCCTTCAGCCTTCGGCCTAACTCGTACATTTGGATAGCGTCTTCGGAGCTCTTCGCGGCCGGACGGACGTTTCCGCGGGAGTTCACGCTGTTCGTCTCGCTTAGACTCAGGCCGGAGGTGAGTGTTTTTTCTCGCTCTAACTCCGTTTAATGGTGATTGGCCTCACGGCTTCAGCCTTCGGCCTAACTCTTTCATTTGGATAGCGTCTTCGGAAGTCTTCAGCAAAATTTTACATCTTGATGTAAAAACTCAGAAGTTTCTGAGGTGGGTCAGAAGTTTTTGTGAGATTTTACACTTGCGCAGACTATAGCCAAGTTTAGTGGTTTATTTTGTGTTCTAGCTCTTGACAACTTTGATTTTGTTGCATCTTCATGATTTTCATCAGTAAAGATTAGTTTTTTGCACAACACAATTTACAGATATTTTGTTCAAATAAAGTTTGACTTTATTCTGTAAAAAAGCCACTTAGAGTAATGTGAAAACAAAAACAAAATAACGCTGCCGAAAACCACTTGCCAAAGGTAAATTCAAATAAGCAGGCACACATAAAAACTATCGTCGGTCTGGCAATACAGTCACAGGAATCTCCGATAAAATTACCAATTTATGAGCAATGAAACCCGTCCCGGCACTCCCTTACGTACATTATTGATCTCGAAAGAGGTACCTACCTACTTAGCTTTATGGTAACGAGAACGATGAGCAGTTTCTTTAAAATAAAAAGGCTTTTAAAATGGGAGCAGACAGAATAGAGAGGTCTAATGGATCTAAATTAGGTTTTATGGGTATTGAATTTTTTAATAGACTTAGCTGGCTATTACTGGCTAAGCTAGAGGCTGCCGCGCAAGACCGCGAAAAATATCCTTTCGAGCCCTATGTCGCTGATAAGGGATAAAGAATAAAGAATAAGAATAAATAATAATTTATTTCTCAGAAAATTTTTACATTGGTATTCGCACAAAAAACGTTTTAAGGCTCCGTATAAGGCTAACTAGCGCCACCAATGTTAAAAAAATCATATCTTCCTTTAGAAGAAGTTTCTGAAAAAATCCTAAGATGAGCCTATGCGCCATGCTTTTCTAGATTTTTAAGTGTAGATACCCTCTTCGAAATTTACTTTTAAGCTAAAAAATTTTCGATAACCGCCAAAAACGGCCGTTTTTGGCGGTTATCGAAAATTTTTTAGCTTAAGACTAGAAATTGAGTTGGGTACCTACACTTAAAAATCTAGATAAGCATGGCGCATGAGCTCATCTTAGGATTTTTTCAGAAACTTCTTCTGAAAGAAGATATGATTTTTTCAACATTGGTGGCGCTAGTTAGCCTTATACGGAGCCTTAAGTAATTTATCAATCACAATTTATTAGCATCTGTCGCTGCACTAGGTTTATAGCCTGTGTTTCACCGATCAGCGCCCACTCCTCTATTTATCTAAATTAAAACGTATGGTTATCTAATAGCAGTATTTTAAAAAGTAATTTCAGTTGGCTTAAAACAAAAAACATATTAATGAAGAACGTGTGTGAAAAGACCTCTCTTTGTGTGGTGTATGTAAGTGTGTGTGTGTGTGAGAGAGAGAGGGTGTGTGTGTGTATGTGTGTGTGAATGTATGTGTGCAGTACCAAAGAAGCTCAGAAAACCTTACCAGTTATTAATAAAATTAAAGGCAATTTTTTAAATTTACAATATCTCTCTACTTCACTATAAAAGGATATCATCATCATCATCATCAAGCTGGCTATTTTCGGTCAGCCACAGTCTGTTATACCCCATAGTAGCTCTTACCGCGCGCAGTATAAGGGCGCTAGTGGTATCCTAGCGTGTGGCCCAATGTACGTTGGCTTTGTAGGATTATTGACGAAACGACTCTTTGTAAACACATCATAAGCACAACAGTGTCGTGGTTACTTAACCCAATCAGGCCCGGTTTCTGAGTTGAGAATTTTGCGAAGCAAATACATAACTATCGTACTGTCACGCTCTTTTGTGAGAAATCTGCAGAGACCAGGACGATACTTACCCATTTGCTTAGCGAATTTCTCAATTCAGAAACCGGCAGTCAGTGTAGTCGGAGGTGACCAGACGCTTTAGAAATCATCTAAATACAGATTTCAATTTTAGGGATGATTTGAAGTTTGAAGCTTTTCTACTTTTATTTGACAACTTTTACTCCGCGCTCCTACAGAGTGTAATCACCCATCGAAATCTTACCAAAGAGAGTTGGTAAAACCGTAAAACCTGAATAATTCACTCTATTGATTTTTCACAACATGGCGAGGTATTAAATGGAAGCAGACTTATGAAAGTAATGGAATCGAGCTCGGAGCTCAAATAACTTCAGTTATGAGATGAATCCAAAAGTTTTATTAGAAATCTGAATATCTCTTTTTCAATTCAACTAGAATTTACGTCGTAACTTTTTTTACGACTAAACCATTCGTGAAGCGCTTGGAGTTAAAATCACAGCTTCGCACGACTCCTCGCAGATGAAAAAGACAAATGGAAAATATTTCAGGAGACAATTTTTAATTCTTGGCTCGCAGTTATTAAATAGTTTTCGCACCTCGGAATGCAATATTCTCTGGCCATCTAGTTAACAAAACTACTTAGTACAAACCCAGGTCACCAACAAATTGTTGTCTCCATTTGCACTTCTGCACTGCAATGCAATTGCAGTCGAAGTATCGGAAAAATAACACCGTCAGAGCTCTTCGTGGTCGCTTTTAATTAAAAACGTTAATGGTCGCCGATAAATACGATTGGAATATACAGAAAGACCAGAAGTGTCAGGAGGCGAGTTGTGGAAACCAAATTAGGTAGTAAGCAATACTGCCGTGCTAAGAAGAAATTCGGCTAAGCGACAAAAGTGACTTTCGAGAAAAACGCAAAAACGTCGCGAAACTGGGTTTCTAAGTTATTATCATAATTAGTTCAAGTTTATCAATTTTGTTTAGTAGAACATATTATTTAGCATCTATCTGCACTATTAACGTTAAAAAAAAGTTAATATGAGTATTTTAAAATAGCAAATTTCAGGTTTTCCTTAGCAATTTTATTATTCTGTTTATATAAATACTACATTAAAAGACCGTTAAGTATACCTTAGCCGCTGTCTTGCGTATGATTTTTATAGTAAAATTATTAGCCTAAGAAGTTAAAGGCTAATCATAAGAAAAAAAAACGGCAAAGTGACTTAGCCGCTGTTTAGCTTCTTATTTGATTTAAAAGTAGTTAAACTTTAAAACGTAATACAGCCGTTAAGTAACATAGCCGCCTTTTTTGTTAGTATTATATTTTTTTAATTATAAGTTATGTGTAATTACTTATTAAAAAGACGGTAAAGTACTCATCTATTACGGGAAACCGTCTTTTTACTTAGTAAAATGTAGTTAAATAACTAAGTTATTTGGAAATAATTGGGGCTAAAGCCAACTTTTAATGGAAGTTTGGACATAAAAAACTAATGACATATTTTTTTAAATCTTTTATTTATGCAAAATCATCAGTTCAATTGTAATTTGTAATAGATATCTACGCATCATTGTTGCGTTTTAGCAGTCTTTAAACTAAAATAAAATTACTTACCAAGTTAAATCTTTTATGTTACTTGACAATTAAGTTTTCCAGATTTTGTGGAGTTCCAATAAGTCAGTGTATTTTTTGTTTTTATTACTTTCTTGTTTGTGTTCGTCTATCCCATTTTCTTCGTCCTCTTTTCCTTTGTAATTTTCGATATGCTGCTCTTTTTCTTTTTTTTCCGTTCAATTTTGTTTAATTTTCTTTTTCTTTGCTTAGAAGATTTTTTTTTCTCATTTTCACTCAGTTCTTCTTCGATAGCAATAATTAAATCTTATTCACTTTTATTTTTGTTGTCATCTTGTTTTTATATTTCGTGCGACATTAATGCATTCTCTGAATCTAGACGTGCATTTTTTAAATCTATGGTATGTAGCCTGGCCAATATACTTTTTCCATTCTTAGTTTTTGGTTGCAATTTTTTTCCGCCTTTCCTCCAAATTGTTCACAACTTTCGGCTCCACGAGCGGCACAGTTGATCTTTCTTTTACTTTGACGTGACGTTGAGGTTGTTGGCGTCGACATTCTTGTGTTTGTCATAATTGCACCAAGTGTTTTCCTAGGTGCAATTTATACAAATCAAAACTCAAAAACAAATATTTTTACTCACTAAGTGGTCGTTATAACTTAGTTAAGGCGCGGGGCATAGTGAATCGCCCGCGCGCAAAAAAAATATGCACAAAATCGATTCCTGTAGGTATCAAATACAAGATACAAATCGAAAATGTTCACATATCAAACCCTAGAATTAGGTCAGACCTATCTAAAACAGCCAGTTTCGTGTTGACATCATAAACGTTTTGCTTGAAAGATATTTTGCTTGAACGGCGCACTTTTTTTCAAACAAAATATCTTGCAATCTTTTATGGATATCAACATGAAACTGGCTGTGTTAGATAGGTCTCACCTAATTCTAGGGTTTGATATGTGAACATTTTCGATATTTTAATTGTATTTGATACAGGAATCGACTTTGTGCATTTTTCTTTGCGCGCGGGCTAATTCACTATGTCCAGCGCCTTAAGGCAAACATAACTTTAGTTAGGACAAAGAAATATGTTTTAGTTTGAATGTGCAAGATTTTGAGTGCAAGGACCCTATTGGAAAAAATATATAGCGACCTCAAGTCGATAGGCGTGTCGATAGGTTCCCAGTAGAAGGACAAAACTGGGTTTTCCTCGTTTTTCTCCTACAACCTGCAAATTGAAACTATAGAATTAGATTCAGAATAATATTCTTTGCTCTGTAGGAACTAAAAAAAAAACATCAAAAGGACAGACAGCATTAATAAATCGTAATCGGAACCTACAACTGGAAAATTATCGAGACACTACTGCGTTACAGATTAAGGCCCCTGTACACTCACAGCTAGCGACACAAAGTAGGTAGGTACTTTGAAAATAAACAAATTCGTAGGTACACGACAGGCGACAGCACGTACACGTTAACACTTTCGTTGCAAAGTCGCCCGTAACGTACGTAAATAGAGTGCACACGGGAATCGAACCTGGGTCCATTGTTCTACCTACTGGGCTACCACTACTTTGTCTAACTAGTAAGATTAAAATAATTAATTTATAATTTGAAGAGACATAGGTACTAAGCCGCAATACAAACTTTACTTACATGAATGAAGTAAGTTTTAAGTAGGTAATACCCGCCTAGTTATTTTGTTCTGCTCGGCTTTTTTACGCTTACTGTTAGAGATACCCTTCTTATTAAACCTACTGACTTACCGTATGTTAAGATTTGGCGCCAAAAAATGCGGTGCGCCGTATGCATGTGTAGGCGCGCTTCTCATGGTGTTACCACCCGTACTAATCGATCATTTTTCATTGTGCCCCTCTCCGCACCGCCGCACCGCCGCGGCGTCCCCCGCGATCCAGTGTCCCACCGGTCGATGAAAATTACTTTGCCACTTTTTTACGTAGTATTGTGCTTTAGCCGTGTTCTGTTCAGCTTTAGTAGTAAATATTTTACAATTATCATAAGTAAAAACACCGTGACCGTGTTTTTTACAAGGACTTCGATTCATTAATACCACTATAATAATAGGAAAAAAATACGCAAAAGTCACTTTGCGGTTTTTTTTCGTATGATTGTTGTTTTGCCGCTTTCTTGCTTATGATGTCATGTTTTGTATTAAATATTTTACTATGTATTAAAAAAGTTTAAGCTGCTTAGCCGCGTTTTATGTAAGTATAAGTATTTTGCGGTTTTTTTCTGTAGTATAGCCTATAAAATATTATTAATAATACTAAGTAACATCATAGTTTAAGTAGTTTAACCTTGTTCTTGTCTAGTAATGTAAGATAACTACGTTTTTTCTTATGAAAACCCAAAAAACACTGCACTTAACCCCGAAAATGCTTAGCTTATCTCTCAAACGAATAACGATAAAAATATGATTCCAAGATGGGTCGATGCGGAATTGTCTGCTTATTACGCCCATGTTGATAACTCAAAAATGGCCATTTGTCGCTTAGCCGAATTTCTTCTTAGCACGGCAGAATACAAGGTTTGTAAACTGACACCCGAGCCAACTTATTGACACGATACTAAAGCAAAAAAAAAGATAATTCCGTGAAAAATGCCCAAAAATCATTCAATTGTGGCCTTCCTTACTATTATACTATCGCTTGTGGCCGCACTCGCAGTATCGGGTGCCAATAGTACCGAGCTCTCAAAAGACTTAACTATTTTTAGGATCTAAGGCCTAGATTCCAGATCCTAGAAAAACCTACGAATCAATCCCGCATAGGAAAAAACGGCCACTTTTGACTTGTGCGGGATTTATTAGTAGAAGCTAAGATTGTTTTCATTGGTGTAGTTTGCTTAGTTAGACCGTCGCCATTCTCTTAGGTTATTTGGCCTAGTCAAAAGGTAAGACAAAGTCAATACTTGCGGAGCCAACTAAGTCGCGGGTTTCCCTACGATGTTTTCCATAACCGCTAATAAGTGATTCATATAGACTGTCAGCCATTTACCACTCTGGGCATTTACATCTTAAAGAAATAGTTTTGAGTTATCCTTCGGTTGTATAAATTTGTAACAAGTTTTGTGCGGATGTGTGCCAGTTTCTGTTTTTTATTCAATCCAAAAAAACGTCGTCCAATATTAACGTGATCAGCCGATAGATCCATTGAATATTCTGCACTAATGAATGAAAAAACCGGCTGCTGTAAATATTTTTTGAAAGAGGAAATTCTCGCAAAACAATCGAGTTTATCCTCTCGGGTATAATAAATCGAAATAATAAATCAATTATAATTGCTCCGAGCGGTCACTTCACCCACCGTCTAGTGTGAGTAAAGGTGCCACTGGACACTGTAATTATGTAGATGAAGGCTTTAGTTTTTTCTCAAGACAGAACTGGGACGCACAATTTTATGGTAGCCTTTTTTAACCTCGACCCAAAAGAGTCTGTCTGTCTGTCTGTCCGTCCGTCTGTCCGTACGTCCGTCCGTCCGACCACCCGACTTTCGACTTGTATTCAACACTAGTTTAATCTTGATTGTTCCAAATAAAGAACCGTTTAGAATACAAGATGTCTACTTAAGGTGAATACCGAGGCACAACTTGCGCCGCCAATGGAAAAAAATCATAATTATCTTCTTTTTAGATGCATTTTTTGCTAAAAACTCTTCATTAGAGTATCGCGTAGAGTATATTAACGCGAGACAACTATTTTTAGGACCTAAGGGTTAGATTCCAGATCCTAGAACCTACGAATAAAATCTTTATCGCCTTTTCCCACTTTTGGCGACAAAAGATTTTAAGATTCGTAGGCTCTAGAATGTGGAATCTAAACCTTAGGTCCTAAAATTAGTTCAGCCTCGCGTTGATACTTCAATGAAGAGTTTTTAGGAAAAAAACGCATCCAAAAAGAAGATTTATTTTTCCATTGGCGGCGCTAGTTGTGCCTCGGTTTGGGCTTTAAATAAATATCGCGGGTCATTCAAAGCCAATACTAATCACTCCCTCTTCCTTCCAACAGAGTGGCGGCTACGGGCAAGGCACGCTGTTCTCACTGCGCTCTCGCCGAAGGACTGGTTCTTTCCTGTCATTGGAACTGACCGGTCGAGGCGCAGCCAGGCTGGTCCACGCCGGCGAAGGGACCTCCCGCTCCATCTACCTAGCCGTGCCCTTGTACGACTTTAGGTGGCACCAGATTGCTATAAGGTTAGTTCATCATCATCAGACCACCTCTGCCTACTGGTTTGTACAGGCCTCTTTCCTCGCGCCACCTCTCGCGGTCCCTCGCCATCCGCAACCATGGACCCTCTGCCGCCGACACGATATCGTCCGATCATCGAGCTGCAGGTGTTCCTACCGACCGCCGTCAAACTCTTGGCCGCCACTCTGTCAATGCCCTTGTCCACCGGCCATCTTCCCGCATCGCCAGGTGTCTTGCCCATTACCATTACCACTTGAGTCCTTGGAACTGACCGGTCGAGGCGCAGCCAGGCTGGTCCACGCCGGCGAAGGGACCTCCCGCTCCATCTACCTAGCCGTGCCCTTGTACGACTTTAGGTGGCACCAGATTGCTATAAGGTAAGTTCATCGTCATCAGACCACCTCTGTCCACTGGTTTGTACAGGCCTCTTTCCTCGCGCCACCTCTCGCGGTCCCTCGCCATCCGCATCCATGGACCCTCTGCCGCCACAACGATGTTGTCCGACCATCATGCTGCAGGTCTTCCTACCGACCGCCGTCCAACTCTTGGCCGCTGTCAATGTCCTTGTCCACCGGCCATCCTCCTCGCCAGGTGTCCTGCACATTTCCACTTGAGGTAAGTTCAAGGCTCGCATTTCCTTAAAATAGATGGGCGAGTCCACGCAGTCAAAATAGCGGACTAAACAGTCGAAAACCAATTGCTATCCCAAGTACCTGTGGAGGGGCGAAGTCAGGACCTGCGTGACCTCCAAGCAGTTGCTTGGAAGGATGTTGGAGAGCAAACTGCGCAGAATAGAGACCAGCGGTGACTTCTAGTGTTTCAGCTAAGGCCAAAGAACACTCGCTAAGCCAGCAGAGTAAGTAAATCACTATTGTCAACAAGTGGCTCATTCCTGTCATTGGAGCTGACCGGTCAAGGCGCAGCCAGACTGGTACACGCCGGCGAAGGGACCTACCTAGCCGTAACCTTGTACGACTTTAGGTGGCCACAGATAGCTATAATAAAAAAAAAAACAAAATAATAATTTTGTGATTTTTTTTTTAGTAGGGATAATAAAAATTTTCACAAAAGTCTTAGAACAAAATTAAATGTTGTGGGAAATCACCTGTAGAAATCACATTTAAAAGTTGACGTGCTTCAGGAAAAAAGCTGTTTAAAATTGTATATTTAATAATTGCTTACAACTTTATCTAAAACTTCGTATGCACAAATAACATTGTGCGTTAGTTATTCAAGAAAATAAATGTCCTTTACCTCAAACTCCTTCGCCCCACGTTAATAGAATACTTCATCTCTTGATTGAAATTTCTATCAGAGTGCCTGAGATGGCAATCGGTATTCCAAGCGCTCGATCGCGACCAAGAGTCGTGATGAAATCTGCACGTCACTGAGAAATTCCCCGCGGTATTAATGAGAAATGCTCCGCGGAAGCTGACCTCCTGACCTCGATAGAAATTATTATAACCAGTGTTAGATTGATTTTTAATTCTGTTAGGTTTAAGTTGCTAAGAGTCGGTTAACTCTTTTTGAACTTAAACTTTCGTAAGCACTGCACATTTTCCTATTTAGTAAACGGTTTAACTCACTTGTATTTATGTCGGTGTAGTCGACTAGTTTCGGTCCTCATTCGGAGACCTTAATCATGGAGAACGATACGGTTCTCACGACGCCGTGGCCAGCCTCGAACTGCGCGCAAGTATCCGCTGCCCGCCCTTTTTTCAGGGGAACACAGTTCGGATCGGCCCCATGTTGCGCAAACAATAACAAATTTGTGGTGTTAGTTTCGATGCTACTTAGGATGCATATAATTAGAGATCGTGTGATCTGAAATATTTGTTTTTAGAATTAAAAAAAAAGTAGGTAAGATGTTGCCTGCACACGTCCACTGGCAGGTCACAAATGCCTTCTTTATAGTTTCCGTGGGAAAATTACCTGAAAGAACATATGGATATGTAAAGGGTTCCCAAACGGTCTACAAAACCTACCTGCGTACAAAATGTCAATCAATTCGTAAAGTTGTAATTAATAAAGTTCTGGAGGATCTTCCAATTTAAACTTTACAGTTATCCACTTGCTTCGTTTAAAGTTACAACTGTGTATAAATTTACACTGAAATTAACCTTCTCGCTATAAAGTTAGCATTTAATTTGAAACTAAAATGCCCATTAAAAGTAACTGGTGAATTATGATAAAGTTTTAATTATATTTTAGGCTTGTTTAGGGTTACTGTTTATTTTAGTAGGTTACTTTGGTCACCTTGATTTGTATGTTTTATTCTAGTCTAGCCTGTTTTAATTGGGTTCTTAAGAAATATTCAAGGCGAAATTAAATTGACTGAATGTTGATACTACTAAAAAGGCCTTTGTATCTAAGTAATGAGATGATTTATACAGCGTCCAGTGGCACCTTCACTCACACTAGACGGGTGAAGAGACCACTCGGCGCTGCAGTGCCTGGGACATTGTTTTAGATGGCTCCACACGTATTGACTTGTCTTTCCTGTGGGCTAGGCCGACTAAGCTGCCATACAAATATATCAAACAATTCTGCAAAACCAGAGTTTTTTTTGCCTTAAACGAAATGTAAAAATATACATGGGGTGTTTGTATCAGTAGTATGTATAATATTCGATACTACAATGTTTTTTTACAGCGTGTATCATTAATGATACAATGGCACTGGGGGTGTTAAAAGTGGGCCCGTATAACCCGTGCCATTAAAGAAACGATATACAAGGTGTTACAAAAGTACCTAACTCTTTTTACAGGGTGTAACCTACTGGACAACAGGATGTCAAATCTGTTAAAAAAAGTTGAAAAAAACATTTTTTATTTTATAACCTCAAAATTGAAAAATTCTCATAACTTTTTTGTTTTTTTTATTAGCTTAAATTTAAAATTAAGTTTGTGCGTATACGTGCATTTACTTAGCTTTGAGTTGTTAAAACATTGTCGAAGTCAATGAAAACAATATTTTAAAAATACTTTTCTCTCGCCACATCGTTCACATTTTATTAATTTAAAAATTAACGGATCGTCATAGAGCAAAAAAATAAATTTAGGTTGTGATCCCCATCACCGGGTGCTACTACCCTGTAAAAAGAGTTAGGTACTTTTGTAACACCTTGTATAAATGGCGGACACTCTCGCGCCCTCTCGCTTTAATCATATCTCCGTCTATACTCACACGTAACGTTAGCAAAGTCATTTTAGGCAGTCCTGATTAGTCACCTACGCTTGGCTAATAAAACACGCCAAAATACGTTCGCCTCTTATTGATTTTTTAATGTTTGTCGAGTTATTTCAATATTGTAGTTTACGTTAAGTGTTGTTATTTGTTGAGGTTTGTATTATTTACTACGTTTTAATATTTTTGATCTTATTTTCATAAAGATTGTCGTTTAATCACAAACCCAACGTAGAACAATTACCTAATCAATAAAGAAAGCATCGTAAAACAATATTTCCTAACCAAAAATGTAAGAAAGTTTTAGGTATGAACCGAAATCGTATTGTCGTAACCTCTTTTTCAGACCTTACCATAGGTACCCGCCGCCATTTTCATATCGTTTCTCTATTGGCACGGCTTATAAGTAGATCATTATCTCACCTCTCCGTTCATACCACAGTGTCCACGATGACAACACGGTGCGTGCCCACGTCGACTGCCGCTGGCTGCGCACCGACGTGTTGGAGAAGGATGCCCTCGACACGCCCAGAGACGCTGACTTGATCATCGGATACCTGTTCTCTGTGAGTATAAGATAAGATAAACGTTTATTAAATTGCCATAACACAAGTACAGGGTGGCTAAATTAAAAAGTTATAAATTAAAAACTAAGTGGTCGTTATGTGTCATGGCCACCGAACTAAATCCCATAGAATCCGCATTACGTATAAAATCACAATAAAAACTTGTCCCCACAGAAACAAAAGATATCAGCAATAGAACAATACGAAACATCATTTCGACCATACGTCTAATATTCGAATGTCAACCTTATTGCATTAGTGTACAGTTTTATTTTAATTGCATGGACTACGAGCAAATAAGCTCCCAAAGGCAATTTGGGGATCTATTTTTCCAGACACATATCAGAGTTCTATGATGTATCTAGTTTTATCCTTGATCGAAGGTCATGGCAATGAAAAGGGTTCTGAGCTCAGCGTGTGCTACAGATATTGCATAGCAACGACCTGAAGCGCTGGTTTTCAGTCAGAACCTAAGGAGTTTAATGACGTGACGAGCTCCAAACGATAAGTACATTAGAAATAAACTATTTGCACTTTTACCATTACAAATTCCTAAATTAACAAACAAAAATCTGTTAAATTAAACATAAAAAATTAACAAATTAAAATAACTAGTTCATTACTCCACAATTAAAAACTAAAAACTTCACAAATACAAATAGAGTACGCACAAATACACATACCATGCACGTTAGCCCTTAAAATTACAACAATAACTACTAAATTACATCATAGGACATAGGGCTCTCAAAACAGTTTTCCATTCTGGTCGATTTTGCGCCTTGATCTCAAGCTCGGATATGCTCATCCCGAGAATTTGTACTGATCGATGAACTGTGAGTATTAATAGTGATATTGTCTCGGGATAAGCATATCCTAGCTTGAGATGAAGGCGCAAAATCGGCCAGCCCCTGTATTTTCTAAAATATCCACCGTAAAAATAAACGTTTTTAATTAAATGTCAAGAAAAAAAAGATTGTTTTTTTTTATTATAGGCTGTATTTGAGTGTTTTGACCTTCGATCAAGGATAAAACTAGATACAACATAGAACTCTGAAACGTGTCTGGAAAAATAGATGTCCAAACTGTAGTCTATGCAATTAAAGTAAAACTGTACACTAATGCAATAAGGTTGACATTTGAATATTAGACGTATGGTCGAAATGATGTTTCGTATTGTTCTATTGCTGATATCATTTGTTTCTGTGGGGACAAGTTTTTATTGTGATTTTATACGTAATGCGGATTCTATGGGATTTAGTTCGGTGGTTTTGACTCTCAACGGTTGAGTGGATTTTTGGAGAATAGAGGCCGCTGATTGAAAAACTATTTTAAGAGCCCTATATGTCCCTAATTAGGAATAACAGGATGATGATTGTTTGTGATTTGTTACTGATACTGCAGCAGTAACACCAGTGTTCTATGAACGCTGTATAAAACGTCTATCATCTGTCTAACATAGATGAAAAAGCCTACCTTCTCCTCCCAGCTCAATATACCTATATGAGAAGTTGTATGTGTACTTCAGTTTTAGCTATACGACTCAAAAATCTAGTCACAAAACAGGCCAGCTGAAAACCTACACTCCAAAACCCTAAAGAAGCGTAGATTCGTGGAAAAAAACTCGCAATTGTCGAAACCAAACGATGCATAAATCTCAGTTCAAGCGCCTACCACTTCCGTGCTACCCAAAGCTCAAATTCACAAGGAAAGACCCTCGAAAGGTATTACAATTTACGAGGCCAGACCAAATATTTACGAAGGGCCTTTTTATCCCATCCGCGATTTTATTTAATAAGGCACTTACGGAAAATACCCACCTACCTACTTCGGAGTCTGTAATGAGATGTTGGACACAAAATAGGTCGATACAAAATGTAATTTTTACTTCGATCAATTTGTAAATATACAGGGTGTTAAAAGACCGCCAACAAAGCGGGAAACCACGTATTGTCCTCATCATAAGGAACATTTTTGCCCAAGAAACTATGCCTGGGAAATCAACGGTTTCCGAGATAATGAGGTTCAAAGTCGGACTTTTCAAAACTTTTTTTTTGCAGAAATGTATTCAGTATCTAGTTTTTAACATACCTTCCCAAGAAGCCATATAAAAATTATGAATATTTGTTACAAAAAACGACGTTAACATTGCAACCCGCAATGTATTCTAAACATCGGCACTTCAAGCTTAAGTAACATAAACTTATACATACACGTGCGCAATATGACTTCTGTGCGTTACACGTCCATTGAGTGATAAAATATTTTTCAAAATTATAACCTAAAAAACCAAAATCATTTCCCAGCAATAATTTATCGAAAAAGTACTTCCTTTTGGTGTCTAGTATGCGTAGCTTTCGGGTCTGTTGGCGGTCTTTTAACACCCTGTATATGTCTAGTCCCTAGCTTAATTTTAGTTTTTGTTTACACGAGCCCTCGAGCCAGAGTTTGTATTGGAAAAGCAGTTATCCATACAAAGTTTTTAATAGACACTTTTTTGCAAATGTTGCTGTTAAAAATCTTTGAAATTAGATCCCCTACAGGACGGCATTTGCTGTGGATTTGGTTTTAAAGTAGGTACCTACCTGTGGAATGATAGTTGACATTATCATTGCCTAATAGTCTAACAAAGGGGGTTAGGCAACTGAATGCCATAATTGGCGTTTTACGCACAAAGCATACAGCTTTGAGTTCAAATTGGTTCACTTTTGTCAAGCGTCCTCACAAAATATGATGGATTATTTGGCCCAGTACTAATTACCGCACAATTAGGCTTGCAGTATTACTATCGGAATTTTGCGTTCGTGACCGATTCGGTTCCGCCAGCGCAATGCGTCGACGAGCGTTTTCGACCCGCAATCGAGTAACGTCATATCGCCTTACGTTATGAAATTAAATCGTGAACATTCCGGCATCTCCAATCTCCCAGTGGGTGAAGCGACCACTCGGACGTGGCTGAGACATGTTGGCTGCACTGCAGCGTCCGAGTGATCACTCACCCATCTACTGTGAGTGAAGGTGCCACTGGACGCTGTATAAATCAACTCATTGCGTAGATGCAAAGACTAGTTTAATAGTTGGCTCCGCACGAATTTACTTTGCTTTCCTAAAAACTAGACTGACAGGATGATATTATAGGTCCTGTCCTGGGCAAGCACACTTCTTCTTCAGTGCTACAAGCATAGGAATATTTATGGTCATCCAAATACTTTCGCTGTATCATTGAGATGAGACAAAATTTTTAATCATTCGCAACTGAACTTGATTCACAAACGGGTTGAATCGCAATTATTTTTAAGTCATCAGCTGTGTACTGACTGGGCGAGCCGCTCCGCGAGGCAGAGATTCGTCCAATGTAAACATATTTCGTATCTGCCTCGTGACAAGGCGTGACGGAAGTTCTGTTTACGTTGGACGAACGTCTGCCTCGCGAGGCGGCTCGCCCAGTCAGTACCCAGCTAATTCGGAAGGCAAAGTTTTTTGTTCGAAAGTCCGTTATTGGCTTAATCTTATCTTTAGACAATATTGAGAAACTAATTTCAATATTTTTTATTTTGATTCAGTAGTTTGGATTTTACAACGTTTCAAAGATACGGTTTTATGACGTCACGCGACGGTCTGCATACTGTTGGCGGTCATAGGAACAAAACATTTTAGCGCATAAAAACAAAACTACTGGACCAAAATAAAAAAATTGTTTAAATTAGTTTCTCAATATTGTCTAAAGATAAGATTAAGCCAATAACGGACTTTCGAACAAAAAACTTTGCCTTTCGAATTACTTCCCGTCACGTGTAATATATTGTTTTTTCTTCCATCAGGGCGACTTGGAGCAGCTAGTGCTGGTTCCAGAGGCCGACCAGGCCCAAAAGCAGTGCTCGAGCCAAGTGTTCGGAGTAGACCCCATCGACAACTCCATAGACAATGCGTAATGTAAACTGTGACGACAAATAATGATGTTCATGTCCTTGTGAGTTTAGTTTATATTTTCTAAGCGATGAGGTTGGGGTTTTCTTTGTGTGAAAAAAAGGGAATAATAATTAACTATGGAATACAGATTAAAATGACGGGGGCAAATTGAGCTCTTTCTCTACTTATCTGGGCCTCAACTCCGTCTTGTAGTTTGTTTGCTATTAAGGCAATAACATGATGTACAAGAAAAAATCGATGGTAGGACTTGGACTTAAATCGTGCAAAGGGAACGAATATCGTGAATGTCTCAGACTTGAGGCCCAAGTCCTTTCTGTTTCATTCTGCCATAAAATGACCAGAAAAAAAAATTGGGATATACGTTAATTCTCACTTAATTTAATTTATTGCGCGATTATGTTATTAAGAAAATAATAATAAATCTACATCAATAAATTGTTAAATATACCTACGCTAGGACCATATACCACGTACATTAAAGAAACAATCAGGATTTAGTTTCAAAAACTATAAATATTGAAATACACAGAAGTTGTCAATGATCTCACTGTATTTATGGCTATGTATTAAAATAGTTAAGGATAATAAAAGTTAGGGTTATGTGTATCTATTAATATAAATAGCATTTCATACTTTGTGGAGTTTGGCCTAAATTCTTAGTAATTTTTTTCCTGTAGCGAAGGAAATAAATACAAAAATGTATTGAGATTCATTTGCCGTTCACTTTTTACTTCGGATTCTACATCACAAAGGTAGACACATCATCAATCAATTAATTTGTACTTTATCGTTATAACAGAGCGCTGTTCAAATGCCAATCGTTATTTTTTTCATCTCAATACATTTTTGTACTTGACTTAAATGTAAATACAATTATAAAATAATGTCTTTGTAGTAAAATTACAATAAATATAATGTTTTGCTTTGTATCTTAATTTCAGACATAGATTAAGAAACTTTTGTTGTCTTTGATTAAAATAATAGGCCAACCTGTTTAATTTATGATGAGTTCAATAAACGCATTGTAATTGAAATAATATTATTATTTTGTTTAGAATATTGTAAATAGTTTATGGATATACTTTAATGTGTTTTTATCAAAACGATTGCCTGTAAAGAAACCTAAACACGTACTAAATGATTGTTATTAAAATACTACATAAACCGTGAATAAAGAGAACTACAGAAGACAACGTGTTTTCATCCTTACGAGTACCTATATACAGGGTATTCCACGGCTATGCAACTTGAAGTGAAAGCACCTGTTAAATTGATTCGTTTTATTTTCAATTGGCATCGGACAAATTAAAACAAATTGATCAAGGTAATTACCATCTTTGTCCATAAAAAAAAATAAAAAATAAAAAACCTATTTTTAGTTTCAAGCATTACTCAAATTATCATTCCTGAGTCGGGTGTCACTGACCAAAACAACACCCTGTATATACAATATACATGGCAAAATTGGTTACCACATGACAGCTGACGATATGGCATAAGTGACGAACTTAATAAAATTACTTTAGTTATACATACGACCACAATCGACGGGAATAACTTAATAACCCCAATAAATAACATTGGGGTTATTAAGTTGTGTTGTTATTTGTTATTTCACTAATTAATTGGACCCTTTTAATTATTACAATAATTGGCCCAATTGGGCCATTTACCAAGGTTAAGGCCCGGTTTCTGAATTGAGAAATTCGCTAAGCTAATGGGTTAGTATCGTCCTGTCTCTGCAGATTTCTCACAAAAAAGCGAGACAGAAAGATAGTTAAGTATTTTTTTAGCAAAATTCTCAATTCAGAAACCGGGCCTATGTCAACTTTACAACAAAAAACCATTTTCACTAGAGTTTTTAAACTTCTTAAAAATAAAATTATTTAGGATTCAGATTCTTGGACTCATTAAATTAACGTGGTTAGCATCTGTATTTTTCTATTTTATACGAAACCTGGCCACACTCATGTTCTTAAAAGTTGGCAATGAAATATTTTTAAGAGCGGCCAAAAGTTCACTAACCTAAGCTTTCATTAAAACGAAATAAAACGTGTTTTAAATCAGAAAAAGGCGTGTTTATTTATGAAATGGTGCTCATGCAAACCTAAGAAAACATTAAAATTATCAAAGTCTTTCTTTTTCTATTTTATATGAAAACCAGACCATTACCAATAATCAGACACTCATTTACCTAAAAATTGTCAATGAAATATTTTTAAGAGACCCCTTCAGGACCGTGGGAACTAGGCGATGGGCAAGCGCGTGAAACACTGTTTTCCATAGCTGCTTCACCCAGAGCGAGACGGGGCGCGGGAAAAGTGAGAGGCAATGCGACTGTATGAGTCTACGTGTGTTCGTGTCCTTTCGCGAGTATGTAGTTGTAGTTATAACGTAATAGATCTATATTCCCAAATTTTTTCGTAGTTCCGCTGCCATTTCAACATTTTATTAGCTATTTCAAAAATCTTTTTTTTTTCTGACAAGTACAATACATTATTGATGTTCCCAAGGTAGTTCGACTCCAATAGACAGTGTAATAATGTAAGTAAATAACAGCTGAAAGTAACACCTTTTTCGGCGCTAAAACGCATCGCTCTAATTTCTTTCAGGCTATTTTTTAGTATAAAAACTATTTGCTAACCTCCGTATTGGTCATCTACTGATATAAACCAAGTTTCAGAAAAATCCAGCCTGTAGTTTAGAAATTAAACCGGAACTACGTTTGTATGGGAAAACGCTGCTTCAGGGCGTTCTTAAGAGCGAGCGGCCAAAAGTTCATTAACCTAATCTTTCATAAAAACCAAATAAAACGTGTGTTAAATCCAAAATAAGTGTAAGTTTATTTATATAGGTATAGTGCTCATGCAAACCTAAGAAAACATAAAAATTATGTAACCCTTTATAAATACCGGTGTAAAATCACAGGCCAATCCATTATGACGTAAAATATGGCAAAGCAGGGCTAAACTTCTTGAGCATGCGTTCTATGGTAATATAGGCTTCGCTTAGCTTATGCAAATTACGTTCCAAATAGCTCAGAACAAGAGTTAGGCACTTTCGCCTGACGCCCCTTTCGACTGGAAACAATGCCCTAGATTTTGCTGATCAAATCTTCGCTGGCTAAATCAACTAATCAATGAAACTGTTAGCAAATCTATCGGCTGGACAATGTATAAAATTGTCTCCGAGAATTTCTTGTCCAATACTAAAAGGGTGGCATTAATAGTCGTCATCTCAAGCTCGAGCTCAAGTAGGTGATCTCAGAAAACAAAATCACCGACTTGAGACCTTGGCTAATGTCAATGTCACACAAGCTAGTGTCTATTAATATGCTGACAGCTACTCAAACTCGAGCTTGAGACCGAGGCAGTGCTTGAGATGCCACTATTAATACCACCCTAAACGCCTGTAGGACTACAATGACGAACGGGGAAACATTTTTGAAAAAAAAAAAAAAACTCGACAACAATAACAGAAGAATTGCCCGCGCGCAAAGAAAAATGCACAAAATCGATTCCAAATAAACTAAACAAATTGAAAATGTTCACATATCCAACCCTAGAATTAGGTGAGACCTATCTAAAACAGCCAGTTTCGTGTTGACATTCATAAACGTTTTGAAGATAGGTATTTTGCTTGAAAAAAAATAGGCCGCGCACTTTTTTTCAAGCAAAATATCTAGCAATCTGTTATGGATATCAACATGAAACCGGCTGTGTTAGACAGGTCTCACCTAATTCTAGGGTTTGATATGTGAACATTTTCGATTATTTTAATGTATTTGATACAGGAATCGATTTTGTGCATTTTTCTTTGCGCGCGGGCTAATTCACTATGCCCAGCGCCTTAAGAGTACGGTCGGCCCCAGTCACAGATACCCAATCGAACAAAAAGGGTTATCATAGAGTGTGACGCTTCCTTGGAACACGCTGTGAGACTATTATCATTTAGCTCCTAAAAGTAACTCGACTTATAAAATGGTGTTAGCATCAGACTTCATGGCAAAGGGATTGAAGAAAGAGGGAGAAACTTATCTAATTACTAGTTCCCAACTCCAGTCCCGTAAAAGTTGAGTCGAAAGTTGTCCATGCGTTATAATTATTATTCAGGCTCAACTCTCTCCGCGTTTAATTTAATCATATTCTATGTTTGTACTTAAGCTGAGATTAGACATAGATTAAGGGTGGCATTAATAGTCGTTGACTCAAGATCGATCTCAAGTAGGTGATCTCAGAAAAGTCAAATGCTAATCAAGCCTTGGCTAATGTCAATGTCAATCTCAAGATAGTGTCTATTAATATGCTGACAGCTACTCAAGTTTGACATAAGCCAAGGATTGACTTTTCTGAGTTCACCTACTTGAGATCGATCTCAAGTAGGTGATCTTAGACGACTATTAATACCACCTTATGTACATAGTAACCAAATATTAGTAACAAAATAATCAAGGGTTCTGCTCTTAGGATATTTTTTTCTATCAAAGAGAACAAATTAAATACAAAATCTTACATGGCGGACATAACACTGGGTTTATTCTTTAGCATTTGTCACTTTGAAAACCAATACACATACTTGCAAAAGCTTGCACCTTTCATACTTGTAGATATAATTGCCATTTTCAATAAGGTAATTATTGGAAGTTCATCAGGAGTTTACTTTTCTTTCGTAACATTTCGGATGCAAGGAATTTTCTAGTGGACCTAAAGCCGAAAGTCTCCATGTTTCCGTCACTGTCTGCGGAAGATAAAGCCTTATTCACCAACAACACGAATAAAATAAAATTGAGCCCACAAAATAAAGCGTCGAGTCTGTAGGCCTGCCAAATAAAACGCCACATCAAAGTCCTCCGACGTTCATGCGACAACACGCCAATCAGCTGTCGTTACCAAATTATAAGGATGCCTTCAATACGAAGGCCTAGTGGTGCTGATACACTTTCAGAAGCTAAGCTTTTTTTCTATTTAGTCTCACTTCTGGGCATATGCCTCCCTTTTTAGGTTTTTATATTGATTTAACGGTTTCACTTACTTTTATTATTAACCTCTCTGACTAAGACTTCCGGACCAGCTGGGGAAGCACAACTTCGAGATAAAAGTTTTATCCCACTATCGGGTAGCGGCGTCTCGCTTCACGCGGTGAAATAAAGCAATATGGCGATCGCCGATAATGGGATAAAACTTTTATCGTGACATTGTGCTCTTCTTGCTGGTCGAAACATGTCGGCCATTCCGACAAATAATAAAAGTAAGTAAAACCGTTAAATCAATATGAAGGCTTACAAGGCCCTGGAAGTGCAGTACAACAACGCCTTCAGGATGTTGTTGCGACTGCCGCGATTTTGTAGCGCTTCAGGCATGTTTGCCGTGGCACACACTGACGGTTTTGCCGCAATTATGCGGAAAAAGGTGACTTCGCTGATGAATCGTGTGCACGGCAGTACCAACAGCATCCTGAGGGTGATCGCTGGCAAGTTCGAGTGTCCTATAGCACGGCACTGGACGTCAATAATGGTGAAGTTCACCACATTTTAAGACAGGTTTTATTTATTTCTTTTTCCATAGCCCGTCACGCCCGGTCTTCTGTGCAAAATAGTATAGTTTCTAATGATTATGACATTTCAATTTATTATTATTTATTTTGACTTTTATTTTTTACATTGACATGGCATTATAAATTATTAAATTAAATTAAATTCATTTTTGTTACCTTTTCTGACATTAAAATATTAAACATTGATAATTGAATTAAATATTTATGTAAATCAGCCGTGCTACAGTGGACTTAAAAGTAGTTCAATTAAAATACACAATTGTACTAACATAAACTAAGTAAATCAACATGTTACTAACACTATGGATATTTACGTCTGAAATAAACGAATTGAATATTGAATATAAAAATGCGCAATCCCGAAGGATGTCAAACGGGGCCCAACTATTACTCTCCCTACACTGTCTGTCTGTCTCGCACTAGGCCGGTTTTTTTTACCCTATTCCTCCCTATCTTGTGCCGTCTCTTGCCTCATCGGCAAAAACGTTGAGAGGTCGTCCGATCAAATCCGTCTCGGTCTGCAGCGGCGCCGGTGTCCATCGTGTCGAAAATCGTCCAGTCGGTGACGATTTTCGCCCACAAATGCCACCCATGCCGAAAATTGAAGCTATAAAAATCAAGGAAACGCTTTATGTTGGTAAGTTTATCGGCGCGCTGCACTGAACTTGCATTCCAATGCTTCAAACGCTGCTCTAAACGCTGCTCCTTTCTCATGTATTTCCTGGAAGCTAGGCTTACTAAGCTGTCGGGATGGTTAAGTGCTGGGAAAGCCTACTACCACCTAAACAATAAAAAAATGTCCCAGGTACGCAGTCCCAGTGGTCACTCCACTCATCTATTATGAGTGAAGGTGCCACTGGGAGCTATACAGGGTGTTAAAAGACCGCCAACAGACCCGAAAGCTACGCATACTAGACACCAAAATAAAGTACTTTTTCGATAAATTATTGCTCGGAAATGATTTTGGTTTTTGAGGTTATAATTTTGAAAAAATATTTTATCACGCAATGGACGCACAGAAGTCATATCGCGCAAGCGTACGTATAAGTTTATGTCACTTAAGCTTGAAGTGCTGATGTTTTGAATACATTGCGGGTTGCAATTTTTACGTCGTTTTTTGTAAGAAATATTCATAATTTTGATATGGCTTCTTGAGAAGGTATGTTAAGAAATGGATTCTAGATACATTTCTGCAAAAAAAAAGTTTTGAAAAGTCCGACTTTGAACATCATTATCTCGGAAACCGTTGATTTCCCAGGCATAGTTTCTTGGGCAAAAATGTTCCTTATGATGAGGACAATACGTGTTTTTGTTTTGGTTTGTTGGCGGTCTTTTAACACCCTGTAGATAGGTGGAATTATCTCCGTAGCTTTTTCTTCAGGTTGGCTAGACGAGAGTTTTTAGTCAAAACGTACGGATAGATTTATCTTAGAGTGTGGTGTAGTGCTACCATAATATTTTTATAGATGTTTTGTAATATTTGAGATACGTTACGTTCTAGAGCCCTAATTTCGAACCAAAGTACTGTCGAAACAAAAACGCATCGAGTATTGTCGAAAAAAAATCTTGTCGATTCGATCCGTTTGTCGAAATTCAATTTTTGAGTCTGTAAAACAGTGACAGTTTTACATACTTCTTCATAGATGGCGCCGCTGTGCACCTGTAAAAGTGACAGTTTTAAATAATTCAGATGTAAGAAACTGGTGAAAATTTTGAATTTCCCGCCACGTTGCTATCGTCCACCCTTAATACTACCCGACCAAGTCAACAAGGCACCCGGTTTGTATGCGGCTGCCTAGATGCCAGGTGCCTAATTGGCTTGGTCAGGTACAGCTTAGGGACATTCAAATCTAAAGATGCGCTGCTTTACCGACACTACTAAACTATGTTTAAACTGTATAAACTATCTAGGAGCGTTCTGTAGTACCACCCTAAAAGCTATGGTGCCACAGACAGACACACAGAAAAGACACACACACACACACACACACACACACACAGTAGTCTTTCCGTGGACCGTAATACTCTGCGTAGCAGCAGCTACGAGAAAATCGTAGCACTGCTACGAAATAGTCGTAGAACAACTACGAGAGTGGCTGAACAGAAACGCATCTTAGCAAAACCATAATATTAAATCTAACGCTTACATAAGATCTCGTGGGGAATTCCAATTACGCAGGGATGCGTGCGCGGAATACAATCTAGACTATACTTATTTGAGCTATTTGAGGCCTCCATTGCTAATATTTATCGTAGGCTAATGTCCGCCTGCGGGTTTACCCTTCTTTTGTACTACTAGTTTTTTACGTATAGTTGGTATTCGTTATGTTAAATAACGGAAGAAGTGCACGTAGCGAACATTCAGAATCTGCGTTAGCAATTTCTAGTTCCATTATTGGAATTACCGCTAATTTTAATGTTGCTCAATTGTGAATAACCTGAAGTCTACTAAACAAGCTACTGTTCTACCCAAAACTATGACGACGAAGGAAAATACTTTGACCAAATATACTTTCACTTACTTTTACTGATGTCGGAATAGCCGAGTAGTTTCGATTGTCATTCCAAAACCTTAAACACTAAGCTCACACCACCGTAACCTGTTCTACCTTCGCAGCCGCCATGCTTACTTCAACTCAAAGCTCAAAAACAGACAAAGTACCTATGTTAGACTAGCTTTATTTGTTTTCGTCATTGATATCAGCGCTGACGAAGTCGCGAGAAATTGCGAATATCCATTCCAAACAGTCAGATCCGTAGAGCCTCTGTATTTTCTAAAATATCGACCGTAAAAATAGCCGTTATTAAATGTAAAAATAAAGTACTGTTTATTTCAATGAGGGTTATTTTTTCTTCTTAGTCTAGTCTTCTTCTGAGGCTAGTCTTGACTATCAACGGTTGAGTGGATTTTTCGAGAATAGAGGCGCAGTTGTCAAAAGTAACAAACATCCATCTATCTCATTCCTAGTAAGGACCAAGTTTGGGGCCTAATGTTCGTTATTGAATCAGCGAAGGCCTTCGCCCGTGGCCAGACATGCCTAGTAAATCTGACTCAGCGTATTTATGACACGGACGTGTTAACTGCTCTGTGGCACGCTCCTTGATGTATTTGCGCATTTGAGTGGACGTGTGGTGACGGTTGTGTGATGTAGGGCCTAAGGGCGCGTTTAGCCTACACGAATCACGAGACGCGGCTACCACGGTCGCCACGCACTGGTGTTCAGTGATGGCATCTACCTAAAACAGATACAACGTTCATGCACTCTCTGCGCTCTAACAAAACATAAGACCCTTGCATCTGTTTTAGGTAGATGAATGGGCGTTAAAGTAGACGTGTGTTATGGCCATTATGTTTGTGTATTTGTTAGCTGCTGTAAATTACTCAAAACTAAGGTGAGTATGATGTAACCTGTACAAGTGATATGTAGATACGGTCGGCTACAGTCACAGAAACCCCATAGCAGCTCTTACCGCGCACGGTATAAGGGCGCCACTCGAACAAAAAGGGGTATCCTAGCGTGTGGCCGACTGTACCACTCTAGCTGGCCCAAGATATTTCAGTGTGCTTAAGCTGTAAAAAAATCCACACAGTCCTAATTTATATTTTCCCGCAAATAAATCGGTTTTGAGGACTTAAAACTGTGCGATTTTTTTCATAGAATAAGCTCACTGGATCTGGATTGGCAATTTTAGCGTTGAGGGTATTAGGTGTCAGACGCTCAGGTGTCCTACCGATGTTTTCC
Organism: Zelleria hepariella; assembly: GCA_949319315.1. NCBI lineage: Eukaryota > Metazoa > Arthropoda > Insecta > Lepidoptera > Yponomeutidae > Zelleria > Zelleria hepariella. Next base: position 2,902,348 of record OX439392.1, on the reverse strand, counting down.
TTCACAGTGACAGCCATAACTATACAGCGATACTACAGCATATCCATAATTACCTCACAAAACTGAGAGAATAGATTAGCGGGAAAGCCTACGTACCTACGACATCTTCGTAGGTAGCTAATTAAGTGTTTAAGGCGACAGGAGGGCACAACCAATGGAAAAATAACCATTATCTTTTTTTTAATGCTTTTACAAGCCGGCAAATGAGAACTAAGGTCTAGATCCCAGATCCTAAAACCTATGAATAAAATTTGCACATGTCAAAAGTGGCAGTTTGTGAAGGATTTCTTCGTAGGTTCTAGGATCTGGGATCTAGGCCTTATAGTTAGAGAGCTGGTGACCAATCGAGATATTTTTTCGTACAAGGCTAGGAGTTGGTAGGCTGATAGAGTAGACTTCGCTGAGTCTGGGAAAAATATTTTTTTGGCACGGTCGCGGTTGAAAGTTCGATTTTTTCGACTTTGAAAGTTTAAATGTATGGGTTGAGTCATTTCTTTTTTGTCTACAAGGCTGGGAGTTTTTAGGCTGCCTTTTTAGTCTCCGCTGATCACGAAATCACTATTTATTACTAGCCAAACGCGGTAGAAATATTGTTTTTTATAACCTAGAAAGTGTGAATTTTTGGGTTATAAAAATCAAACTTTCAACCACGCTTGGCCAAAAAAACAAATATTTTCTTGTTCAACGGAGTCTCAACAACTAACCTAGAAGTTTCTAGCCTTGTACGACAAAAAAAATATACTGAACCCATACATTTAAACTTTCAAAGTCGAAAAAATCTAACTTTCAACCGCGACCGTGCCAAAAAAATATTTTTCCCAGACTCAACGAAGTCTACTCTATCAGCCTACTAACTCCCAGCCTTGTACGAAAAAATATCTCGATTGGTCACCAGCTCTCCAACTATTAGGTCCTAAAAATAGTAAAGCCTAGGAATTCTGATTTTACGGTCCGTTTTAAGCGAAAAACGCATACAAAAAGGAGGTGTGATTTTTTTCATTGGTGGCGCTAGTAAGTGGACTGGACAGCGTACTCTCCTCTTAAATAACGAAAACGTCCTGCTAAATCTAGGTCAAGGGGCGAACAAATCCAACAAAAATTTAACTCAAACAGAGGGAATTGATGAAAAAATAAATGTCTACCTTGACTGTCTGCTAGTTTAAGCAATTACTTGACGAACTCGTTGTTTACTCGACCAATTCTGTCCGAATACCTGCTTCATTAATATCTAAGACGTTGTATTTCTTGAGGAAAGTTTTTGGCCATTTCTGTCATTTTTAGTCCTCAAACCTCAGTTGACTCCTTAGGACATTTTGATCCCTACACGAAATAATATGATTTTTTTGGCATTAAAAAATACAATTGGTATTTTAGCTCTTTTTTTTCACTGACTGTAATTTTTTTCGAAAATCTGTGAATGCAGTTGATAATATCTGAAAAAGTTGTCGAACGTTTTGCTGTAACTATGTTTGACTACCTCGTCCATTGAAGCTGCCAAACGAAACCATGAGTCCTTTGCTCATTGCTCATGATTTTTTGCTTTCCTTAACTTTGTTGGAACCATTCGTGTAGGTTTAGTTGCCAAGATACTTGGGTTTTCCAGGTCTCCTTGTGCCTTCCTTTTTCTAGCTGATAAATTCTAGCTAGTAGTACTGCATTGAATAGCCAACCGCGCCGAATCTCCGTTTCCACGCTTCGTAGCAAACGCTGAAACCCCATTTATTCCCGAGCAGATATCACAGATAACACGAATACATGTATCATTTAGTGACACGAAATATATTGGCTCGCGGCCAAGTAACTGCGCTGTGTCGTCGCTCGTTTTATTTCCGAATTGGCACTCGCTTATTGAACCTATAGTTCAAGTTGCTCTGTGGCGGCTCACTATGGTTCCACGACTGCTAACTTTGGGGTTGACGCTACAGAAGTAAGCGACCTCTTCTGCGATACGCAACTGATACAATAAGCTATTTGCAAATGACAGTTTAGCCGTAACTAATAACCGTAACCTAGTTAATATTCACGTTTTCGGCTAACGCTACACTGATCTTACGAATCGCAATCGATGCCTAGTGTAGACTAAGCCATAGGAGAAATGACGAAGAACAAACTAAAGTTTAAAAACTCAAATATAGACCACGCCACAATGATAGCGAGTTTTCGTGGTTATTTAAACTTTAGTTAGTCACCCCGGGTACCCCGCCCTCTAGCGCCGCCAATGCAAAAAAAAACATAAATCTTCTTTTTCTTTTGCTAAAAACAAGCCGTTAATGAGAATCCTTAGGCTTTACTATTTTTAGGACCTAAGGCCTAGATTCCAGATCCTAGAACCTACAAATAAACACGCACAAGAAATAAAACGGCCACTTTTGACTTGTCTTTGTCTCAATTTACTTCTTTATAGGCGGAAACATACACATAGACTAAATCGTTATCATATTAGGAATGATTCACAGGTTTACCAAAATAGCTCGACATTTCGACATCACAATCTAGAATTAGGTCATACATTCACACACAACTAAGCGTTGTACCCTAGGGCGTCGCAAATATAATGCCAACTCATTCCAGTCGGAAAACCTTGTCTATCATGTTGGCACGTCGCTAGGCAAAGCAGAGGTCTATTGCTAGACGTGGGTAGAGAAGGTTGAGGCATTCTTTTACACAAAGTAAGATATTTAAAGCACTTCACCTAACCACTTCTTCAAGTGATCATGATGGGCAAGATTAAAGAGACGTGTTCGTAGAAGAAGAAAGTCATGGCTCATAAACATGAGGAAATCGACGGAGATAGCCAGCGGCGTCAAACATCTTTTTCGCTTGGCAAGAAACAGAAGGGAACATGAAGAGATGGCCAACCTCCATTAGGTACTAGAGAACAACGCCAAGAACGAGTAGGTAATGTTTAAATATGGGTTCTATTTATTTGAGAGACAGTTTCTTGTCAGTGCAGCATTTTCCACCCAGAGTGCTGATAGCTTTTCAAATGCTGCTAGCTTTTCACGCCTACTTAGTACTCGCGATATCCACCATCACTTGGGTCTCAACAGCTTCTCTGCGGCCCCCCTCTCTACCACTCCATCAATAAAATTATGATACGTAAAAAGTGACCTCTTCTACATTCAATTTTCCTCAGTATCATTTTTAACAGACTTAAAAAAAGGAGGAGGTACTCAGTTTGACCCGATTTTTTTTATGTTTGTTATCTGAGAACTTTTTTCTAGGTGGACCGATTCTGATGATTCTTTTTTTGATCGAAAGGGTACTTTTCGTGTGGTCCCATGAAAAATGGTGATGATCGGATGAATATTTTGAAGATAGAGAATGAAACTCCTCAAACAGCAGCAGATCACTCGGAATAAAAGCAGTAGCATAATAACAGTGTACTTTTTTCACCAGTAAAGAGAATACCTAATGTATCTACACCAGCCGACGACGCCAAATCGGAAATGGGACGGGCGCAACCGCCGCTGTGTGTCGAAGTGGAAATAACACTATATTTCATATTACCAGCCTTTTCGATTGCGCACCTCTCGGTGAGGTCGGCGTGCTAGTTATGGCCCCACTGGCGCGGTAATTTGTGTTGTTTATTGAAATGAATGGACCGATAAATTATTTGTTTAGGGAACTAGACGCTTTGCTGGTTTTGGAACTATTAGAGCAGTTTTGATAAACTGGACATCCGATTTAAAATTAATCAGGGCGATTGATCGAAGTTAAATTGATATTATGTTTCAATAATATTGCTATATACGTGTAGTGTTGTTTTTGCAAAAATACGGTCAAGCTTTTTGTTAGTACCTTCTCTCCATATACCCTGTAAGGAAATTTGTGTCGGGCCATGACGGTCTTAAATGAGAAATGATAAAGATTTCGTTTTTGTCATAAACACTAACTTGCCAGCTCAAAGTGGGCTAAACCCCACCATTTGACCCTACATCCCTTTCGTTTCACCCGTCTTTAGCAGTTTGTAAAAGTGGGTAAAAATTGTTTGCGCCGGTTTTGTAAGTTCTTATCATGTGGCACGGACTTTCTTTCAAATGACAAGGGACATAATATTTTGAACGTGTTTTAGCTTCAACCTGAACTAATCTATTTCGAATCACCAAAATAAACTGGTCGTAGGCGCGTCCAATTATCATTTTCTATTTAACTTTAGCTATATTATGTAAGGTTTTTTAAAACTATATTGCTATGTTTTATGGCAAAACTTTCTATGGTTTATAAGTAGTTATATAAGTTTTTGCCATTACAGGGTTAAAAATGACATCAATTTCATTGTTGATGATAGTCATACCAGCGATAGCGAAATTGATGATAAATCTAGATGATATAAGCAAAAGTCAATTGGCCAGCTGCTGGCTATCATAGTAAAACGAAGCAATCAAACCTGAAATGGTCGCTATAACCTTTCACAAAGGTACAACATAGTTATTACTCCATCCAGCGTTATGAACAAATCAGAGGGTGTTTTATGATCGAACCTCTATAAACCGAATCGTTCATATAATTCTGACTACAATCTAATCCTACAACAGAACAGGGAAAATATTATATTAGTAATACAGTGTTATCGGAAAGGTCCTCATACTATTGGGCATTTGGCTATTGGGCTGACGTAAGAGTGTGCGAAAAGAATACTTCTTGTTTACATAAAGATTTGCGTTATAAATATACCTACTACTAAACTTTTCGTTGTTCTATAATAATAGTCCAAGTCTATAATAGTAAGTCGCTTAATATATTTCGCTTAATATTATATTTCATTGAGATGCATACTTTGATTCTACTATGCTTGGGACATATATATTTGTTTATGGGCGAAAGGTTCAAATAATTATCAAAAAAACAAAAAAATAATATGTACAATTTCGTTTCGCACAAGGTCGTTGGTTTTTCGTTAAAAATAAACTCTATATTGTACCCTGTATCGAGTCTGGTCTTTTGTATATTTAGACAAGCTATTTTCTTCACAGAATTCATAGTTAATACGTTTATGTTGAAAGCAACCTTTAATACCAAACAGTATTATCAATCAGCTTAATGGGCGATCAGGAGGGTATTAAGAAGATTTACCAATTCCACGTAGTCTATTGAAAATAATGTATGTTTCGGAGTGACCCCTCCAAGGGATTGGTAGGTACTGTCTGGGTACTGTTATGTACATGTGATTGATTTTTTTTCTGTAATTTATTAGCAGTGATGGAGGGAAAGAGAGCTCGAGGCAGACCACCCGCTAGATGGACGGATATTATAACCAAAGCCACGCAAAAACACCTGCACAAACTGATCCACATCGCGAGTGATAGAGCGCAATGGAGAACTCTACTCTCTGCCAACTTCAATGATGGTCACGATCCTCAGCATTGAGGGAACGACTGAATGGATGGATGGGATTAGCAGTGATTGGGACTATTTTAGTCCACTCTTGATAGACTTTACAATGTAGTCTAAGTTTTATAGCCAATACATACATACATGCTACGATAGAAATGGGCGGTTCAATAGGCTTTTTCTTTTCTGCAGTCATGTGGTTTTACGGGAGGTTTGAAAGAGAGTGCTATTATTTATCTGGCCACAAGGTGGCAGCACCTATAGGTACCATTCTCACAGCTTATTCGGCAACACCTTGTACAGTTAAGACGCAGTACGTCTCACAACTAGCGCCGCCAATGAAAAAAAAATCATATCTTTTTTTGGATGCGTTTTTAGCAAAAAACGATCCTGCGATTTCTCAACGCGAGGCTTCACTATTTTTAGGACCTAAGGTTTGGATTCCAGGATGCAATCGATTCTCGCTAAAAGTGGCCACTTTTGGCGAAAATCTATTGCATTCTTAAGTTCTAGGATCTCTAATCCAAACCTTAGGTTCTAAAAATAGTTAAGCCTCCCGTTTTTTGCTAAAAACGCATCCAAAAAATTGATATGATTTTTTTTCCATTGGCGGCGCTAGTTGTGAGACGCATAGTGTTAAAATGTTTGCCAAGTTGTCGACGGAATCGTGGAGGACATCATCATCATCACTGCACCAAATTTATGAAAATCTTACATACTTACTGATGAGTGTCGAAAGCCTACATAAAGTTCCACTATCGTAATTTGCCCAAGAAGTCTGTCAAATTGACAAACTTCTGCCATTGTCGTATGGGAAAAGAATAACCGTCACATTATCTGGCATATCACACATGATAATCTCGAGTCGACCCCAGGGCCCCAGACCCCAGGGCCCTTAGCCTGTAACGTAATGGTGCCAAAATGGGCTGCCGGTTGACGGCTTCAATTCGGAACGCAAAGTTTTTTGTTCAAAAGTCCGTTATTGGCTTAATCTTATCTTTAGACAATATTGAGAAACTAATTTCAATATTTTTTAATTTGGTTCAGTAGTTTGGATTTTACAACGTTTCAAAGATACGGTTTTATGACGTCACGCGACGGTCTGCATACTGTTGGCGGTCATAGGAACAAAACATTTTAGCGCATAAAAACAAAACTACTGGACCAAAATAAAAAATATTTTAATTAGTTTCTCAATATTGTCTAAAGATAACTTTAAGCCAATAACGGACTTTCGAACAAAAAACTTTGCGTACCCAATTACGATTTATTTATTTATTTTGCGAAAGGAATTGTGCTGAAAATGCTATGCGGTGAAAGGTAAGCCGTCCAACCACATCGTTACGTTTGTGTCGGCCTCGTGCACCTAAAAGGCCTACCACACGCACAAGCTTCACCACAGTTTTGCCTGCGCAAGCCCGCTTGTACGTTGAACACTGTGCGTCCACACTCTGGCGAATGCTACCGTCCTACCAACTACACGCGCAGTGTTCATTAAACAAGCTGGTTTGCGCAGGCAAAACTGTGGGGAAGCTTGTGCGTGTGGTAGGCCTTTTAGGTGCACGAGGCCGACACAAACGTAACGATGTGGTTGGACGGCTTACCTTTCACCGTATAGCATTTTCAGCACAATGCCTTGCAACTCGGAACCGACCCAAAGTTCCATTTGTGCATTAGCTCCGCACACCTTCCCTGTGAGACCCGGAATATATTAATTTGGGTCCAGTGCTTTCTGGGAAGATGGAAATCGATTTATTAAAACTGTCCTTTGAATATTTTTGTAGTACAGCAAAGAATATTCTAAATCTATAGGATTACTTAGTTCGCTGGTTGTAGGAGAAAAACGAGGAAATCCCTGTTTTGTCCTTCTACTGGGACCCATCGATACGCCATTGCGTTACAGGCTAAAACCCCTGGCCTCACGCGTCGGCCCAATATTAATATTGAGGAGATTTATTCCTCCACACACAATCTTGCGGTTGGACATAAATCATGACGTTAGGCCGCAAAGCCTGTGTTTGGGCCAACGTTGGCTGAAGAGTTGGCCGAAGTAAAGAAAGAACTTGACGAAACTTCACGGACTGGCGATTTATGCATCAAGTTCGGAACGGATCGAATTGTGGTTATTTTTGTAGTTATATAATGAATTACCTTTATTTTTCCAGCTTTTCGAACCGTTGTGAATTCCTCAACATGTTATTTGTGAATTTCTCAAATCAATAAAAGTGAGATATTGAGATCTTAAATGTTAGAATAGTAGAGTATTATACTGTTATTTGCTTATAGTACCTACCTGGCTCGCAAATAAGAAGAACAATAGATGAACAATGGCTGGTTGGACAGATATTATATCTTCATAGGATAGCTGATTTTTTGTTTTTATTACTAAGCTTGAACGAATAGTAACGTTTAAGATGAAATACGTCTGACAACTAGCGCCGCCAATGAGGACCTAAGGTTTGGATTCCAGATCCTTCCAGATCTGAATGCAATCGATTCACGCCAAAAGTGGCCACTTTTGGCGTGAATCGATTGCATTCGTAGGTTCTAGGATCTGGTATCCAAACCTTAGGTCCTAAAAACAGTTAAGCCTCGCATTGAGAAATCGCAGGAGCGTTCTTTGCTAAAAACGCATCCAAAAAGAAGATATGATTTTTTTTTTCATTGGCGGCGCTAGTTGTGACACCTATGGCGTCTTAATCAGGATAATTGATTATAAAACTATGTGCTAAAAAAAAACTTAACAAGGTCATACAATAGGTAAAAAACAGTGGTGATTTACATACTATTGACCATAACATTCCGATAAAAGTGTAGTTTTATCATGAAATACGATTGAATAACTACTAAATGCAAAAAATGCAAAATACCCCCGACACTTTAGGTTCAAATAAGCATATTATCTCAAGCACACACACACAAACACACCCTCACACCCTTACATACACAAACACATAGCGGTCAAACTTATTTTTTCGTAGGGGGTTAAAATAGTAGCTTGCATGGAAGTCCAATGTTTTGTTCAAACATTGGGTCCAATACAATGTAGGATTAGGATCAGAGACTGAGGTTTCTTTTTGTAGACCAAGTGAGCGTTAACATGGGGGCTTAGATATTTTTGTTGAAGGTTTCTACTGGTACAATTTATTTTTTCTACATAAATACAGACTTAACAGCGTTTTAAAATAACATTCACTGAAAAAAATTGTGATAAACTTAAACATAAACACACAACTGCACAACTGAACAATTTGTTGTGTGTACAACTTATACTTTCGTAAGCACTGCATAATTATATTCATAATTTAACGGTTTCACTTATTTTTATTGTTTGTCGGGATAGCCGACATGTTTCGACCTCATCCGGAAGTCTTAATCATGGAGGAGGGACGACGCATTCCATGCTAAAACATGCCGGCTATCCCGACAAACAATAAAGTAAAGGAAATCGTAAAAAAGTCGTAGATGTTGTTGAAGGTTAGACAATTATGTGCAAGTAGAGATAGCAATTATATCGCGCTGTGTATTTATGTTCCTCCACGAATTAGCGGAGTGGAGCGGAGAGAAAACGACAAACAAGTGTAGACATGATCCGTCAGCTGACGTGGGCATTATCCTTGGTGGTGCTTTCCCAAACAATCCTTTAGTTACTCACTCACCCTAAAGTTACACTAACGGGTTTCAGCAGGGGCAGGAAAAAACATACATATTTTAGCGACAGTTAAAAAGGGAGGAAAAACATTTGCTGAAGTCCGATAGTGTCCTCCGCTCTACAAACAGTGCTCGGTTCCGTAGAGTCATTTGACACTCATATGAGTGCTAATATTAATTAATGAATGTGTTGAATTAATATTAATTGCAAAGTTTTTCACTACGAATATGAAAAAAAAAAACAGTAAATGTAACGTTTTTGTTATTCGAGGTCTGATTAAATTGTAATTTTTACATTTGTGGTACGAAAAGTGATCATTTGGCAGACGTTGTAATCATTATAAGAAAACATATCATTGTAAGAAAACGGGATTCTTACCACGATTTATTTTATTTGGAGTTCCCGATATTTCAGCACCATTGCAGGCACCATGGTCACGGGTAGACGTTTTCTTACAATAATGATGTCTGAAAACCACGAAAGTTTCAAAAAGCATGTTGTAATCATTGTTCCTGATTTATTCTTTTGTAAGAAAGCACTTTTTGAATAACACCTAATACAATCACTTCCTTCCACTTTTTTTTTCAGTTAACTTATTCTATCACACGGTTGATGTACTTACAACTACCGCAAAAAATATTATTATTGGGATTGAAGTAAAAACAGATCGGAATAGAAGAGGCCTAGCGGCGAGCTTGTCTTGGAGATGGCAGGCTTGGGTATTAGAATGGATTATACGTGAAAGTGCCACAGTCAGATCTCTTCGCTGCGTACAAATCGCTTGGAGGCCCAGTTCAGAGGCGATGGAGATTCTTATCGCTATACAGGGTGTTGCAGGAAGGTCCTGTCATACCGAAGGGGGTCGATTAAATCATCAATACAAGCAACAAGCGAAAAAAAACAAGCAAGCTAGGAGGTGCGTGTGGCGATTTTAGAGGATGGGTTAGCTTGAAGAAATGCTGCCAAGTATTTTTCGTTCGCCGCTGTGGGATCAAATGCGAAATTTCAAAGATAATATCAACTGCTTAATACATTTGATGCAGTAGGTATAGAATTTTAGTATGGAACAATTGTTTTTTTTTTCTTAATTTTGAAGTTGAGGGCATTATAACTCTCTCTCAGAGAGGAGGCCTTTGCCCAGCTAGCTATATCTTACTTTTTGAAGTTGGCCCCATAGAAAATATTGCTTGTATTGATGAGTTCAACGCCCTTCAGTATGATAGGACCTTTCTTTAACACCCTGTATAAAAAGGGTGGTCGGTTCGTCATCATCAGTTGCTCTCATCCAAAATTAGAGAATTTGTCACCATGGAGCCTCTAACTCGGACCACTGATCTGATGTTCTTCCCACTAACCTTTGTCCCATTCAAAAGGCGACAATAGACGACTCTCAAACTTTTATAATTTTTTGTAATACCTAGTACACCTTTCATCCTATTTATTATTTTTTGTTGGTTTGAGTTCTAAATACCAGTCGTCTATAAAAATTCTGATATGTCTGAGACAAAGTGTTAAAGTGCTGTTGCTTAATTTAGAACCACTTTACAGTCCTAATTAGAGACTAGTTCAGCAAAATACTACGCTGGAAAGTTAATTTTGTGCTTATATTTGGATTTGGAGTGCTTTTAAAATGTTTACTGCAAGCATATTGAAACAGTTAAACTTTAAGAGGAAACGTGGGTAGCCGCTGCTCCATACAAAATACCTGTTTCCTCCCTGGATAATTATTTTAGGTGGGAAGATAGGTAGTTTGAAAACTGACTTGAGTGAGAGAGAGAAAATAAATTTGACACCCATGTGCCATCAGCGCCATCTATGAAGTTCTTTAGATTCAGCTTTAAAACGACTCATTATCATCAAACAAACCATAGATTTGCAGTCGATCACGACAGATATTCACAATATCCAGTTTTCCCCTAAAGCTTGCACCAAGCCCAAAGGTTTGACAAAAAAACACCTTGACAGTGTACTTACAAAACGCACCTCACTTTTCCTTCCCGAGAGTTCTTCCCGAAACCGAACGTGCAAAGCCTTTTTTGTGGAACAAGATTTGAGGAAAAGTCTGCCATAATAAAGGCACGGCCACACGCTCCGTCATGTCTGCAATGACCAGTTTGCGCAGTTAAGAGCGTGGATGGAAAATGACTGTACAAGTTCTTGTCCCATTAGAGTAAAAAGATCCATCACCCGAAGTACAGCACATACCTACCGTTTTTTTATATTTTCGTTTGCCCAGTGAAGCGACCCCTGTCGGGCGCTCAGGAAACTGCTACATACTCGAGCTTTCAAATCGCTACTCGCTACTTACAATCCTGCATCGCGCCAGCAAAATATTTCTCGTAGCTGAGTTTTAATTATAGAACGTCCAACTATGATCGGCCCGGCCCGATCCGCTTATTGGACGCCAGACTTACGAGTTAAATTTCTGCTATAAACCATTCCGCACTTTATGAGTGAAACGAATAAATTGTGTAGTCTGCCCACCGCTTTATAATATACACGAGCCAATTTTCAGTTGAGATTGATAAATAGGTGCTGTTTCCTCCATGCTGTTGGTCCACTAGGTAAAAACCTAGCGTTGTCCCGCTTTGACTGTATTAATTAGAGCGAAAGGGCGAGTGTTTTGAAGTCCATCCTAAATGTTTTCTTTAATGACACGGGTTATAGGTAATCGTATGAGGTAGGCCACCCCTAAGAACAGTAAAAACAGCAAGAAGAAAAACTACTGTAGTATCTCACAACCAATAAGCCAGAACTCTGTCCGATCCAATCGTCGTTCCAGTCGCAAGTCCCAAATTGCTCACGAAAAAGATTTGAGGGTGGGCCTTTCCTTTGGAGGATAAGCTTTATGAATTTTGAAATCGGCTTTTGGAAGGTGTTTTTAATAATACAATATAGAAAATCCCTTTTTTATGCTGAACGACAGGGAACAAGCAAGAGTAACGCTAATCAATTTTGTTTTTTAAGAGCGTCCCTCTCAAACAATAATATAGTTAGGATTTTTTTGGGTAATAGTAAAGTTTATGTGCTTGAAAAAAACATGGCAGTTACTAACTAAGGCCTTTGCATCTACGTAATGAGATGATTTATACAGCGTCCAGTGGCACCTTCACTCACACTAGATGGGTGAAGAGACCACTCGGCGCTGCAGTGCCTGGGACATTGTTTTAGATGGAGTAGGCTTGCCCAGCACCTATACCATCCTGACAGCTTAGTTGACCTAGCCCACAGGAAAGACAGGTCAATACGTGTGGAGCCAACTGAGCCGCGGGTTTCCTCACGATGAAGGATGGCAGTTAAGTTCATCAAAAAATCGATCCTAGTCACGGTACATAAAACAAAGAGTACAAGATGCATTCAGCAGTTGTTGATGCCGTGGTAGCTGCTCTGCAGCTGCAGTACCACAGCCCTCAGTCCCCGAAAGTCCCACTATTTCAAACTACGGTAGCAGGGGGTCTACCGGCTAAGACGAAGCCGATTACCATTGGCGAAAATCGAAGTTCGATTTATGAAAAATTAACTGGGTGGCAGTAAAATGAACTGGGTGGCAGTACATTTTTCAAAATTCGAGCTTCGATTTTCGCCAATGGTAATTGGCTTCGTCATAGCCGGTAGTTTCCCTGTTCTGGTTCCGGTGGGGAAAAATAATATAACTGAAAGAAAACACCCAGTCTCTCCACCCAAAGTCCAGTGTTAACCCTCAACCGCGAGGGCGAGATATCGTTAATCTTATATCTCCGTCCGGCGAACGTCGGTAAAGACAAATTACTTAATTAATGTTTTTCTTTGCCGGCTCCAGTTGAGAGCCTTTTCTTTATTGCCTGGCTCTAAAACTGGGGATTTTGTTTAGTTAAGCTAAAAGAGGAGGGGTTTTTATTTTGGACAAATTTAGGTAATACAGGGTGCAATCGAATTCGATAAAAAGTAAGTAAGATATTCGAATTCGATAGCGGAACTTTATTGTTTTTCATCCGATGTAACGTTATTTATTTACAAGAACGTCACCTTAAATTAATACTTAAATTAGGTACTAAAACTAAATCTAAAGCTACTTAAAATAATACTTACAAACTAGTTAAAAACTGCAATTTCTAGTTCTACAAAAAGGGTCCCCGCGAAACATTAGCTTTCGCACTGCGGAACGCTAAAGAGACCGGTCTCTCAACTGGTACGGCCCCCCCGTGCCGCACCTCCTCACCACCGCGGAATGCAGCGGCGGCGATCGCCGCCGGCCCGCGGCCGCGACACACTCGCTACCGCGGTCTTCGACAGCTCACGCATCTTGCGCTATTGCATACCTACTTATTATCGCCGGCTGTCGTCGCTATCGACCGCGCTACGAGGCAGCGCCCGCGCCCACTGTTGTGCGCACATTTAATATTTGTACTTCTAGACCTAAAGTCTAGATTTAACTTAATTGTGTCCGTGTTTTCCCCCGCTTTTGGGTAAGTTGCGAACAGATATTTTACTTAGATTTTAATAGTTCAAGCTATGGTTTAGTTTTATAGTGCTTGTAATCTCTTTGTTCTTTCCTTTCTTCTTAGCGCTATTTAGATATGCTGTGCTTTAATAGATTATGCACTTGCTATTGTGTGTCCAGAGTCCGTTGCGATTACGTAACGACTCGGCGTTTTAAAGATGGCGGCTAACGAAATCGCTAGTCATTATTGCATCATAATGTAATTCTCATCCTCACAGCAATCATCCATCATACATTCATTTCATTCATTTTAGTGATCTTTCATATTTAAATGTAATACTCATTTTAAAATATATAATATTTCATAAAGCTTGTTTCATAAAGTTATCATGTTTCATTTATTTAAATAATCACATTTACTGCATTTTGCATCTTTTTCATTTAATCATTTTCATCCATTTCAACTCTCATTACTCCGCTACTGAATTCTTTCACCGCCACCCACAAGCTAGTTGGGTTTCTTCTTCTTTTGCCGATTCGGTGGCGGTGAGCTGTTTCTTTCTATGGATGTAGCCTAATGCGAGGGATTTTCTACGTTCCAGGGTCCAAGATACGGGCTCGACCGTACACAGCAAACTTCTTCTTCACAAGACCGGGAGCGGCTGAGCGGCCCCTCTACTCTTCGCGGCCGTCAGACTTCCGGACTTTTCTACGGGACCTTTCTCCACCCGAGCACGGCTGTATCTACGAGAGAACGCTTCGTCCGTCTCCAACCGGCTCAGGGGAGTACCTAACCGTAGTAGGCAATAGTAACAAGACTGCTACCGTGTAGGGCTTATCCACGACTAGCTAGGGACCTTATGTACTAGCTAGGTTTTAGTAAAAATAAATTCAATACTTTTGTTACCCAACCTTCTTGTTTTAATTTGTCTATCCGCCTCTTCAAGGCTAGCTGCGACATTGGCGCCATAACGTGGTTTAAGGTACAGTCTCGTTACACTAGTCTATACGTAGTTTGCTTGGTGTGCGTGTGCCTGTAAAGATTTTTATTTTTGTTGATTTCTGTGTGCTTAGCAACTGAGGTGTTTTGCAAATAATTATCAAACCAAACTTGTATTTTTGTTTAAAAAGTTGGGTTCCGCAACATTTTTTTATTTTGTTACTTTAAAAAAAAAAATTGCAAAAGACACCAGTTGCACTTATCAATTTTATTTTTTGGTTGCAAATTTATTTTTTCAGCTTTTTCTTGGTGTGTGCTTTCTTTTTCCTTCTATTAGAAGCACTATACAAAATAAGATCTCCAGTACTAATTTATTTGTAACAGAGCGGAGTACAAATTTCTTTTTGTAATTTTGTTTTCGGTAGTATCTGTTCGCACTTTCTCATAGGCTGGAAGATATTTTCATATAAGTACCTACCCACATTTTTTTTAACACAGTTTTTTTTTTTAAATTCAAATGGGGTCCGAAATTAAATTTCTGTCGCTGCAGAAGCACGAGCTGCAGTATGAGGTCTCTCTTCGTGGAGCAACACCCGCCAGTACGGTGTTGGTGCTGCGATCACAAATCACGAAATTAGGGCGCCAGTTTCCATCTCAGGACATCTTAGACTCGCATTTGGATCCAGTAGAGGATGTGGATGGAGTGGTAGTGTCCATCGCAAAGTTGGAAAAGAATGTGACACAGCTGCAGGAAAAGCCAACGGAAATTTTAAGGGAGCGGTCAATTATCTTGGCTACTCACATAAAATATAGGCTAGATAGAATAGATGCCTCCTCCAACGCTGAGGCCTCACTTGCGATGGGCCAAGCTTTTTCGAAATTTGAACGTTTGCAGGCCTCCCTCGCTGTCCCAAAGTCAGGTGATGTTGGTGAAGACTCACCACAAATGTTTTTCCCAGCTGAATCATCGGACAAACCCTCTTCTGTCCCCTCTCAGATTGTAGTATCTTGTGATAAAGGGCTGTCTGGTGACCTGTCGTCTTTGAAATATAATGGCAAAACTTGTGTTCGCGCTTTTATACAGCGAGTGAAGGAGTTCACCACAGCACGGAACATTCATGCCAGCAGAATTATGAAGTTCGCCACGGAGATTTTTACCGATGAGGCCTTGCATTGGTTTCGCAGCCTCCAGGGAACGGTGTTGACCTGGGACGAAGTCTGTGACCGCCTCAAGGAGGATTTCAGTGAGTCGGACTACGATTATCGTTTCTTGGAGGAGATAAGATCGCGAACACAAGGTGAACGAGAGAATATAACGATTTACCTTTCAATAATGTCTGGTATGTTCGGACAACTGAGTAAGCCACTTTCAAACGAAGACAAGATGGAGATTATCCTTCACAACATCAGGCCAACTTACGCCAGCGTGCTCACTACTAAGGTTGAGACGATGGAGCAGCTGCGTGTGTTGGCCAAAAATTATGAAGACATTCAGGCTAGGGTAAATCGCTTTCACGAGCCCCCCAGGGCTAGTTCTTCGACTTTGGCACCAAATTATGCTTACGCACATGCCCAGGCTTCGGAAGCCAATTACAACAATCGATATGGTGGCCATAAAAATTATGGCGGTAACAATAGCCATCACCAATATGGAAAGCCTTCAGCCAATTCACCGAAGCCTGTGCATGCGGTTCAGACAGAGCCGAGGCGTAAGTTTTGCCCACGATGCCGTGATGAGACGCACACCTTGCGCCAGTGTAAAGCAGAACGAAAAATCGTTTGCTTCAGGTGCGGTCGTCCTGATTTCCGACACTATGATTGCCCTGACTGCCAAGGCTCTTCATCACGTCGTCAGCCAAAAAACTAGGTAGGCAGAATTGTAGAAGGTCTATTATTAATTTTGATAAAGACGATTGGTCAAAGTGGTTAGAATTTGTAAAAAACTTTTTCTCTTTTTACACTGTTTCTACAATTCTGCGTAACAAACCTGACAACGACGTTAGACCTTACGTAAAAATCGAGGTCAATCAAATAGAAGCCTACGGTTTACTAGATTCGGGAGCTGCAGTAACCGTCTTGGGCAATAACTCACATAAAGACCTCAATATGGAGTCGTTTGTCCTAAAGGATGAATATATTCAGATTGTGGCCGCTGGTGGACAAAAACTTAGAAGTATTGGTTACGTCAATCTACCAGTGACATTTGAAAATGCCTATCACAGTATCAAGGCTTATATTGTACCGGAGGTTGAAACACCTCTCATTTTGGGCGTAGATTTCTGGAGGAAGTTCGAATTGTGTCCCAAATATCTGGGCTCTATCCAAACATTTCGATCTGCTGATTCCCCAGTATTTTTACTAACTGTGCCCGAAAACCATATTACTGGTTACGAACATTTAGAAGAAAGCCAACGTCACATCGTTGACAACTTGGTCGATCAATTCCGCGACTTGTCGATGGAAAAGAAAGGTCTTGGAAGGACCTCTCTAATCACTCACCGCATAGACACTGGTGACTCTGCACCTATTCGCCAGCGGTACTATCGCATGTCTCCCGAAAAGCAGCAGATCCTGACTAAGGAAGTGGACGAGATGCTTAGTCTTGATGTTGTGGAGCCTTGTGAGAGTGAATGGTCCTCTCCAGTCCTGATAGTTTATAAAAAGAACGGCCAGCCAAGATTTTGTCTCGATAGTAGGAAGCTGAACTCGGTCACAAAGAAAGACGCCTATAGTCTCCCGTACATTTCTGAGATTCTTGACAATCTTAGAGATGCTAAGTTTCTTTCGAGCATCGATCTTTCAAAAGCTTTCTGGCAAATTCCGATAGCTGAGGAAGACAGAGATAAGACTGCCTTCTATGTCCCTGGTCGTGGCTCTTTGCGCTTTAAGACGACCGCCTTTGGTCTCACAAATGCACCCGCGACTCAGCAGAGGTTGGTCGACATGATGTTCGGTCCAGAGTTTGATGTAAAAGTTTTCGCTTACCTCGACGATATTGTCACGGTCAGTAGCTCCTTTGAGGAACATGTCTCGCTTCTTCTTAGTATTTTAGATAAATTGAAGCAAGCAAACCTGACCATCAATATTGACAAGTGTCAATTTTTCCGGAGTCAACTCAAGTACTTGGGATACGTAGTGGATGCCAACGGACTGCGTACCGATCCAGAGAAAGTTGAGGCTATCCTTAACTACCCGACCCCTACCTGTCGAAAGGATTTGAAGCGTTTTCTCGGGACCGCTACATGGTATCGCCGTTTCGTTCCTAACTTTAGCACCATTGCAGGCCCATTGAACAAGTTGACATCGACTAAAAAGAATTCACCAAAATTTGTTTGGACGGAAGAGGCCGATGCTGCTTTCAGCAAACTAAAGGACTGCCTTGTTTCCGCACCTGTCCTAGCCTGTCCCGATTACAGCCTCCCGTTCGAAGTCCACACTGACGCGAGCAACTATGGAGTTGGTGGCATGTTGACGCAGACTGTGGACGGTGTGGAAAGACCTGTTGCCTACATGAGCAAGTCCCTTACAGCTGCTGAACAAAACTACAGCATAACCGAAAGGGAGGCCCTTGCAGTCCTCGCCGCCCTCGAGCACTGGCGTTGTTATGTTGAGAACGGTCAAACATTCACTGTCTACACGGATCATTCAGCTTTAAAATGGTTCTTGACGTTGAATAATCCCACTGGCAGACTCGCAAGATGGGGCGTGCGTCTTTCGGCTTTTAATTTTGTCATCAAGCACCGAAAAGGTGTGGATAACGTTATTCCAGACGCATTATCCCGAGCCATGCCAGTCTCTGCCATTTCTACCGCGGATACCTTCAACACAACTAATGACACTTGGTACAAGAACTTGTACAATTCTTGCCTTAATACGCCTTCTGCGTTTCCAAATTTTCAAATACAAAACAATTCACTTTTTAGGCTTTCAAAAAACATAAAAAAGAGCGCGCTTACCTCTGAATTCGCTTGGAAGGAGGTTGTTCCTAAGGAGTTGCGTGACGATATCATCGCTGAGAACCACTCAACTCCCACGGCTGGTCACTTGGGAATATTTAAGACTTACCATCGGCTTAGCCTACGCTACTTTTGGCCAGGTATGTACGCTGATGTGGTAAAGTTTATTTCGGCATGCTCAGCTTGTCTTTCCCACAAACTCCCCAACCATACCACTTTAGGCGAAATGGGAAGGCCCAAGCAGTGTTCGAGGCCTTTCCAAATGATATCTATAGATTTTGTTGGACCGTTACCTTCCAGCAGAAAACAAAACGCATACCTGCTTACGGTGGTATGTTGTTTTTCGAAATACCTCATGGCATTTCCCATGCGACGAGCAACCGCAGAAGGAGTCGTCAAACACTTAGAGGACGCGGTCTTTCTCGTCCACGGTGTCCCCCAGACGATCTTTCTCGACAACGGTTCCCAGTTTGTCAGCAAAGAGCTAGACGGTTTCTTTAAGAAATATAAGATCCCGAACGTTTTTTTTACACCCAAGTACACTCCACAGGTCAATACTGTGGAGCGCTACAATAAAACCATCATGACGTGTGTCTCAACCTTTATTGAGAATGATCACAGGTCATGGGACGTGAATTTGCCAAAGATCCAATTCGCTATAAACAATTCCGTGAATGAAGCTACGGGTTATACGCCATCATTCCTTGTACACGGAAGAGAACTAGTGACTTGCGGCTCCCACTATTTAGACTCAGATCTGGGAAATGAGGTGATTTTTCTGCCTCGCGATGTGTACAGCGAAAATTTGGGCCATCTAGCAGGGATCTTCAACAATGTCCAGGCATCTCTCTGGCAAGCTCACTTGAAAAATACCTCAAGATATAACTTGAGACGTAAGACTGCTGAATTTGAGGTGAATGACATTGTTTGGAAGAAGACCTATTTCCAAAGCGACAAGGATCGTTATTTCAGCAAAAAGTTGGCACCAAAGTATACAAAATGTCGCGTGTCTGTCAAAAAATCTCCCCTGGTATACCAACTCCAAGATATGTCAGGAAAAGATCTTGGAGTTTGGCACATTAAAGATTTAAAATTAGTTAAATATAATTTATAATTTTACCAAGCAGTTACCCAATTTTAAAATATCTTATGAATACGACATCTACCTAAGTCATCAGATTTTTATATCAGTTGCCTTTTTTTATGCTAAGACGCCTTATTATTCCAATTTTGTTTAATAAGGCTATTTTGAAAGATGAAGAATGTAAGATTTTGTATGGGAAGTATGAATTCATAAGTAGTGTCTGAGACTGTTCAATTAGGCTTCGGATTTTGACTTTGAGTAGGTCAAAATCCTTGGGCAGCGAGCGGGGTAACTGTAACGTTATTTATTTACAAGAACGTCACCTTAAATTAATACTTAAATTAGGTACTAAAACTAAATCTAAAGCTACTTAAAATAATACTTACAAACTAGTTAAAAACTGCAATTTCTAGTTCTACAAAAAGGGTCCCCGCGAAACATTAGCTTTCGCACTGCGGAACGCTAAAGAGACCGGTCTCTCAACTGGTACGGCCCCCCCGTGCCGCACCTCCTCACCACCGCGGAATGCAGCGGCGGCGATCGCCGCCGGCCCGCGGCCGCGACACACTCGCTACCGCGGTCTTCGACAGCTCACGCATCTTGCGCTATTGCATACCTACTTATTATCGCCGGCTGTCGTCGCTATCGACCGCGCTACGAGGCAGCGCCCGCGCCCACTGTTGTGCGCACATTTAATATTTGTACTTCTAGACCTAAAGTCTAGATTTAACTTAATTGTGTCCGTGTTTTCCCCCGCTTTTGGGTAAGTTGCGAACAGATATTTTACTTAGATTTTAATAGTTCAAGCTATGGTTTAGTTTTATAGTGCTTGTAATCTCTTTGTTCTTTCCTTTCTTCTTAGCGCTATTTAGATATGCTGTGCTTTAATAGATTATGCACTTGCTATTGTGTGTCCAGAGTCCGTTGCGATTACGTAACGACTCGGCGTTTTAAAGATGGCGGCTAACGAAATCGCTAGTCATTATTGCATCATAATGTAATTCTCATCCTCACAGCAATCATCCATCATACATTCATTTCATTCATTTTAGTGATCTTTCATATTTAAATGTAATACTCATTTTAAAATATATAATATTTCATAAAGCTTGTTTCATAAAGTTATCATGTTTCATTTATTTAAATAATCACATTTACTGCATTTTGCATCTTTTTCATTTAATCATTTTCATCCATTTCAACTCTCATTACTCCGCTACTGAATTCTTTCACCGCCACCCACAAGCTAGTTGGGTTTCTTCTTCTTTTGCCGATTCGGTGGCGGTGAGCTGTTTCTTTCTATGGATGTAGCCTAATGCGAGGGATTTTCTACGTTCCAGGGTCCAAGATACGGGCTCGACCGTACACAGCAAACTTCTTCTTCACAAGACCGGGAGCGGCTGAGCGGCCCCTCTACTCTTCGCGGCCGTCAGACTTCCGGACTTTTCTACGGGACCTTTCTCCACCCGAGCACGGCTGTATCTACGAGAGAACGCTTCGTCCGTCTCCAACCGGCTCAGGGGAGTACCTAACCGTAGTAGGCAATAGTAACAAGACTGCTACCGTGTAGGGCTTATCCACGACTAGCTAGGGACCTTATGTACTAGCTAGGTTTTAGTAAAAATAAATTCAATACTTTTGTTACCCAACCTTCTTGTTTTAATTTGTCTATCCGCCTCTTCAAGGCTAGCTGCGACACCGAGTCAAAAAGTCTCCAAAAAACCTGTGATATCGAACCCCAGTAGAAATTGACGCATCCACAAACACACACACACAATATTGTGTGTGTTTGTGGATGCGTCAGTTTTTTGGAGTCTTTTTGACTCGGATGAAAAACAATACTTGTGCGAATGCAGGACAAAATGCGTTTGTAGGTACTTTTCCCGGCGTATAACTTGAAACATTACCTTGACTGCGCAGTAGACCATTTTTGGGTCTCTTTGAGGACAAAGGGCGCGACGGAATTGCTATTGCCTCAGACAGCCCCGATTGTTTTTTTTTTTTGCGCGAAATCATCCCCACTACTCAGACTTTTGCTCAAGTTATGTGCCGGGAACTGTATTCACGTAACCAAAATGGGTGTACCTACAAGGGTTTGGAAACAGACTTTGAACCAATCTACCCTAATATTATAAAGAGGAAAAGTTTGTAAGTATGTATGTATGTATGCAGGTTTGTAGGGGATAATCTCCAAAACTGAAATACTGATCCGATTTTAAAAATTCTTTCACTAATGGGAAGCTACGTCATCGCTGAGTGCTATAGGCTATTTTTATTATGATAACGGGAAAAAAATACTAAGCCTGCGCGGACGAAGTCGCGGGCAAAAGCTAGTAGGTAGATAAGCATAACCTAGCCTTATGCTGCGCTTGCAGGCCTTCTCTCAGAAAAAGAGTACGCGTACCCACAGCGGATTGGCCATTTTTGCGTGAGACATTATTGTCTGAAACGCTCAGGTAGGTAGACGGTGATCCAATCAAGTAAAATTACAATGGAAGAGACAAGTCAAAGACAATTTGTCTTACAATATCAATACAGCATTAGCTATTCGAATCGCGAATTCGAGATTCACCTTGACTTAGAAGCAGCCGAATATTGGTTCACGGAGCTCTCAGCAAACACTGGGGCATTTACATCTTGAAATATCTACAGCCTTAAGTAATTACTCAAACCAGGGGGTCTATACCGACTAAGACGAAGCCGATTACCATTGGCGAAAATCGAAGTTCGATTTTTGAAAAATGTACTGCCAGCCAGTTCATTTTACTGCCAACCAGTTAATTTTTCATAAATCGAACTTTGATTTTCGCGAATGGTAATCGGCTTCGTTTTAGCCGGTAGACCCCCTGGATATTTTTAAACCCCCGACATAAAAGAGAGGTGTTATAAGTTTGAATCTTGGCTGAACCGATTGTGATAAAACATTATCTAAGAACATTTGCTAGAAAAACGGCTTTCAAATAAAAAAAAACCACATCCAAATCGGTTCACACGTTTAAAAGCTACGTAACGGTGCCACAGACCGACACATAGAAAGTCACACAACGAACGTACACATAGCGGTCCAACTTATAACACCCCACTTTTTGGGTCGGGGGTTAAAGAAAACTCAAATGTACCCTGTACACAAGTGTAATACATGTCCCACTCGCTAGAAAAGGGCCTTCTCTCAGCGATAGAGTTCGGGCTTAAGGCTCGGTATAAGGCTAACTAGCGCCACCAATGTTGAAAAAATCATATGTCCCTTCAGAAGAAGTTTCTGACAAAATCCTAAGATGAGCTCATGCGCCATGCTTTTCTAGATTTTTAAGTGTAGGTACCCAACTCAATTTCTAGTCTGAAGCTAAAAAAAATTCGATTACCGCCAAAAACGGCCGCTTTAGGCGGTTATCGAAATTTTTTTACCTTTAAAGTAAATTTCGAAGAGGGTATCTACACTTAAAAATCTAGAAAAGCATGGCGCATAGGCTCATCTTAGGATTTTTTCAGAAACTTCATCTAAAGGAAGATATGAATTTTTAAACATTGGTGGCGCTAGTTAGCCTTATACCGAGCCTTAAGGCCCAGAAGGACACACAACTAGCGCAAAATGTGAATGAAAAAAAATATCTTAAAAATAGTTAAGCCTCGTGTCGATATTTATTTGCAGGAGAGTTTTTAGCAAAAAACGCATCCAAAAAGAAGATATGATTTTTTTTTCATTGGCGGCGCTAGTTGTGCCTACTATTATGCATTAATCGTATTGACCTGTCTTTCCTGTGGGCTTGGTCGACTAAGCTGTCAGGATGGTATAGGTGCTGGGCAAGCCTACTCCATCTAAAACAATGTCCCAGGCGCTGCAGCGCCGAGTGGTCTCTTCACATATCTAGTGTGAGAGAAGGTGCCACTGGACGCTGTATAAATCATCTCATTACGTAGATGCAAAGGCCTTAGTTTTTTATGCCTTAATCACCACGAGGGTCTATTTGTGTGGATTGGCTTATATTTCCAAATAACATAGTAAGGAAATCTGAGTGTCTGAGCCACCTTATGCCAATATCGCCAAATAAGGTATTGAAAAAAAAAAACCGCTCTCCGTTCTTATTTGCCATCCCAAACTCGTTGGAATACACCCCGTAATTGGGATCCAAATAAATGAACGGAGCGAACGTTATTCAGGGGTAGCCAACCGTCGGCCACTTGCAGAACCATCCGAGGCTTTCAACGGACGTGCTCTGACGTCCCTAATTCAGCCCAAAAACAAAGTAAACAAGACTGCCGAGTTCTGATTTGTAGAAGGTTTTTATGTACATTTCTCTCCGCTTCTCGCTTTTTTACTTAGTTTCACTTAGTTACCGCGAAAAGGTTTACGATTCGGGAATAATTAATTGGCTTAAGTAAACACACTGAAAGTATAAAGTTGGAGCTTTTAATTGTAGACTAGCCAAAATACGTGTTTTTTTAATGAGACGAGTTCATTTGGTCTTTTTGCACAGAAAAAAGAGCGAATTTTTCGTGTTTTTTTAAACCAATGTAGAGTTACGAGTAATAGTCATACCTTCTATTTATTAATTTAAAAAAAAACTATTTATGAATATTTATGAATATTGCGAAGATGGCGAGATGATCTAAACAAATACTTGCCGGAGTGGTCGGAGGTGGCTCAAGACCGTAAAAATCTGGGCTGAGAAGGGGGGAGGCCTTTGCTCTGCAGTGGGACACTACACAGGCTACATACTAAAAAAAAATATTTATCAATATTAAACGTTAGACATATTACCAGTAACTTTCCGAATAGTTGTTATCCAAAAACTGTGCGGACGATTGAATTAAATTAGTTTTTTTTTCTTTCAGTTTTATCAGGAAAATCATCTAATCGATTTAATTATAATTTTTCTGTTGAAAAAAATACTGTTCTACTGTCCTGAATACTTAAGGTTAACAAAAATAGCTCAGTTTAGTTACAAATAAATAAATGAAATTCCCGTCACGCTATTGTACATGTCCCACAGCTGGGCAAAGACCTTCTCTCAGAGAGAGAGTCCGAGCGTGCTCAATGCGGATTGGCGATTCCCGGTGAGGCCATGTACTATGACTTTCATTTATTTCAAAGTTACGTACATTTGTGAATTTGTAGTTGCTCGCTGACTGTGAAGGAAAACATCGTAAGGAAACCTGAGCGTATGAGGCATCATACACTCAACGCGAAAATCACCAATTCTGTTTACAATCAACTATCATGATTAGTACATTAGAGTTGTAATTCAGTGAACAACAGGCTGCCAATGCAAAGCCGATCAGTTATCAATAATTCAATATCTCATTGCAGGTATCGGACGATAACCAAGCAATTAATTATGATATTGATTGTTTGTGCATAATTGAATTCCGAAAATAGACGTCTAATTTTCGATGTAATTATTACATTTCGGGTTTGTATTTAGTTTTAATTGTCAGACATGCTTTTAGTTTAAATAGTCGATGCATTTAAGACTATAGTGTCCTGGCGTTTCTACTGATAATAGATGGGTGAAGTGGCCACTCTACAACTACATGCATAAGACATATTTTAGATGGACCCTATTTGGGGTTGTTCCGTATTCATGACACGAGTTTTCATGTTACGAATATTTTTTCCGGATTCATTTTACATGACTTCCGTATTCATGCTATGGATTTTTTTTTATTTATTTTTACATTTCATCTCACGAGCTTTTCCGGATTCATGCTGCCATACATTATAATAAAAATACTTTGCCTTTAAGTACGGTCAACAAAAAATCAAAAATCTTGGAAGAAATACGTAATAGGCGAAGAAGCTTTTGGAACGGATTTTGTTAAGACATTCACGGACACTCACACGAGGTATATTAATAAACAAAAAACCCGTAATCAATTACTGTATCATTTAAATATCTGCACCTTAATAAAATGAACGGGTTAGTGCTTTAGAAAAAACAAAAAGTGGGTGAAGATAGTTGAAAATTTTGTTGTTTTTTCCGTTTCTCATTCCAAATTACATTTGAACATAATAAGTTGTACATTTATATTTTTGTAAGCCATAAATAAACCTCTTTATTATTATTCTGATACCCCACTCGGTAGGTTTTGACGAAAATTATTTTAGATTTTATGTTTTGGCGCCAAAAATTTTTGTCTTTAATATTTTCATATACCCAGTGTCACTTGCACAATCAATACAAATCTAACGATACCTCGCAAGCTCAAATCCATCAAGCCGTTTAGGCTACAGAGCGTGCCAAAGAATTATACATACAGATAGCGAAGATCTGTACGAGAGTGGGCGTAACTCACGTACAAATCCCAAATTAATAATGCGCATACAGATAGCTGTATGCGCATCATTAATTTTGGAGTACTGTACATACATACACTCGAAATACATAACCCTCCTTCTGGGTCAGTCGAGTAAAAATGGGCCTCTGTACAAGAAATGGGAGCCTGTAAAACTACATAGAAACTAGCGCCCTCTATATTAGTTCCAAACCTCAACTCTAGGTGGCGCTGTATGCAACCTAGCGTCCTCTATATTAGCTCCAAATTTCAACTCTAGATGGCGCTGTATAAAACCTATATCGTTTTTATTTTTCTTCCAAATAAATGCATAGAATGGTGGTACAAAACCCTCAATGCGCGAGTCCCACTCGCACTTGGGCGGTTTTTTTTATTACAATAAACAAAAGTGCCTGCGGGTGCGTGTGCAGGTTTGATTCCTTATCGGAGTGACTGAGGTAGGCACCTAGTACGATTTACCAATCTTAGAATTGAAATTGTCATGCTGACCATACCAAGGTGCCAATATTAAATGGTATTTTATTGGTAGCATGAATACGGAACACGTGTAAAATGAAAACGGAAAATTAAATAGAAAATAATCATGAGAAGGAATAATAATACCTCGTACTACGAATCCGGAAAAATATACCTATAGCATGAAAAGTCGAGTCATGAATACGGAACAACCCGATGGATGATATTTGCCCTTGCTTGATCATTTTCTCAGCTTATATGCCGACAGACCCGAATACTAGACACCAAAGGAAATAAATTACCTTTTCCATAAACTAGTTCGCCACGAACTGAAAACTCTCGGAGTGTAACTTTTTCCTAACACCGTTCGCGCAAGCGCACGCGTTGCATATTATAAACTTTACAACCCCAGTTAGTTTAGTTATATTGGGCAAGCGTTGTCATAAACTTAAGCTTCTTACGCTTTAGATGCCGTTGTTTAGAATACATTTCGGGTTGAAATTTTAACGTCGTTTTTTGTAAGAAATATTAAAATTTCGATATAGAGGTAGCTTCTCTTGATACTGAACACATTTCTGCACTAATTATGTATTTTTTTAAGTCCCACTTTGAACCTCCTCATTATCTCGGAAACCGTTGATTTCCCAGGCACGCGGATATAAATACTTAATAAAAAAAAAAATACCCCCGTCATTTTAGCTTCAAAGTATGTTTATGAGATATGCTACTTTGACTGTTTAGCTCTACCGATTTTTATTAAACATAGTATCTAAGAACACTCGCTTAAAAATCTATTTTCAAATAAAAAAAACCGCATCCAAATCGGTTCACCCGCTTGAAAGCTACGGTGCCATAGACAGACACATAGACAGACAGATATACACAATGACAGACGAACACACACACATAGCGGTCAAACTTATTACCTCTCTTTTGGGTCAAGGGTTAAAAATAAACAGCCGCCAAAGAAAACCACATAGAGCGAATAAAAATCTACGGCCAATAATTCCGAGGTTCAAAACATGAGGCGTCCACTGCAGTGCGGGCAGTTAGTCCTTAGTTTTATCGCTATTGGTCATATAACGGTCATATAGCACGTACAAACGGCGGATAAGTTGGAGGTAGTCACGTTTTATTACTAGAATTTTAAATTGGGTCGCGGACGTGGCTGCCTTCGTACAAATAGCGGGAAACTGCGAATTTGGCGTCGGATTGGCACTTCGTTTTTTGTAAAGACGTAAAAAACTTATTTTTGTAGGGTTTCTTTTTTGTTTTTATCGCAAACTCTCTTCTCAAAACTCAAAACAGTACGTGCAAAAAGGTCTCAAAACAATTGCATCCCACCAAAAACATTCTATAAAAACTAGCCAGGTCTCGATGGATCTGCTTGTTTATCTCTAAAAAAGTAATGAAATCTAGACAAAGTCGTGCCAAGTCTAAGGTTCCTTACTGCGATTTCTTTATTATTATAGTTAATGTTGTGAGACTTGGCCGTTGAAGGGTACACAAGCGGTTCTGGCGACAGATTGGTGCAATGGTGTCATGGAGCACCTGGTTTTGTACCCTTGTGTAACCTTCAACAGCCAAGTCTCACAACATTAACTATAATAATAAAGAAATCGCAGTAAGGAACCTTAGACTTGGCACGACTTTGTCTAGATTTCATTACTTTTTTAGAGATAAACAAGCAGATCCATCGAGACCTGGCTAGTTTTTATAGAATGTTTTTGGTGGGATTTCACTTCTTTTTGTAGAAACGAGGGCATATTGATAAATTTTATTAGATTTTCTTATTTGACACAGTTTTTAAATTTGTGTAATGTTCGAGTAGAATAAAGTTAATCGTCCGACTATTTCTTGTTGAACGAGCGAGCGAAGTCCTCCGAGTCTGCTGGAACAATCCGGCGTTTGTATGTATGTATGTTTGTATGTATGAATGTTTGTTCGACGATAACTTGAGTAAATTTGGTCGGATCGTTATGAAATTTGATAGGCGGGTAAACTAAATTAAAAGAATTTTTAAATTCGAACATGAGCCAAATCGGTCGATGGGTTGCCGAGATATGGGGTTGTATAGTTTAAATGCAAAGCGCGCGCGCGCCTGCGCGAATAGCGTAAGCAAAGTTATACATCTGTAACTGAGGTCGCGAGTTCATAGTTCGGAGCGAACCACTAGTGGGACGCTATAGGCTAGATTAAATGAAGATGTGTCCCACTACGCTGGATTTTTGCAATGACAGTCGATTTTTTTATGTACCAATAGTAGAAGGGGCATTACCATAATATCTCTAATAAAGCTGATACCAGCTGAGGGTTCTTCATCAGATACTTCAGACCTTAGATTTTTGACATCAAATAAAGCGGCCCACCAAGTTGAATATTTTTTGTAAGGGCGGTATATGTCGATCTATAATAGTTTGGTTGGGCTCTTGTGTTTTCTAATCAGGGTCACCAGGTACTCCAGATCTTCGATTATTCTAGTTTTTATAGTTGTCCCTTTATGTGCCCATTAAACCCTAACTCTGTACCAAATTTCAGCTCTCTGAGTTTATGGGAAGTACTAGTTCTATTAGGGCTCTTGTGTTTTCTAATCAGGGTCACCAGGTACTCCAGATCTTCGATTATCCTAGTTTTTATAGTTGTCCCTTTATGTGCCCATTAAACCCTAACTCTGTACCAAATTTCAGCTCTCTGAGTTTATGGGAAGTACTAGTTCTATTAGGGCTCTTGTGTTTTCTAATCAGGGTCACCAGGTACTCCAGATCTTCGATTATCCTAGTTTTTATAGTTTTCCCTCTATGTGCCCATTAAACCCTAACTCTGTACCAAATTTCAGCTCTCTGAGTTTATGGGAAGTACTAGTTCTATTAGGGCTCTTGTGTTTTCTAATCAGGGTCACCAGGTACTCCAGATCTTCGATTATCCTAGTTTTTATAGTTGTCCCTTTATGTGCCCATTAAACCCTAACTCTGTACCAAATTTCAGCTCTCTGAGTTTATGGGAAGTACTAGTTCTATTAGGGCTCTTGTGTTTTCTAATCAGGGTCACCAGGTACTCCAGATCTTCGATTATCCTAGTTTTTATAGTTGTCCCTTTATGTGCCCATTAAACCCTAACTCTGTACCAAATTTCAGCTCTCTGAGTTTATGGGAAGTACTAGTTCTATTAGGGCTCTTGTGTTTTCTAATCAGGGTCACCAGGTACTCCAGATCTTCGATTATCCTAGTTTTTATAGTTTTCCCTTTATGTGCCCATTAAACCCTTACTCTGTACCAAATTTCAGCTCTCTGAGTTTATGGGAAGTACTAGTTCTATTATGATGATCATGAGTGAGTGAGTGAGTGAGTGTGTGTCATAAATGCGAAACTTTGCTTTCGCTTAACTTCGGAACTAAATGACCTACAGACTTGAAATTTTGGATTTTAAGTATGTGATTATAGCTTACTAGATGACGAAAATTTCTGCGTTCTGGTCTAATCCAGAGGTTCTCAAATAGGGGCCTGAAAATGCGGCGAAATGGTTCCAGTAAAGGATGGTACGGCAGTGTTTGCTTCGCGCTCGACCTGGCGGGGGCACTGCCGTGCCCCCAGATTATTGCTTCTTCAGAGTTGTCTAAGTAAAGTTGTCAAAGTTTCTGTCAACCCCTATCAAGCAGAGTACAGTGCGACAAGGATCTTTTGGCACTTGACCTTGATCGAAAATAACTAATTACCGCAATTTTGTTAAGCCCCACTGTAACACAGTTCGCTGCAAAGACTTATTACGATCACAGGGAACAGTAAACGCAGCGATCTGTTATACTATAACGTCTAACACAATTGCGGCGTTATTTCCCGTCAAGTTCAAGTGCCAAAAGATCCTTGTAGCAGAGTATGGCTCTTAAAACAATGAGGCAATGACAAATGACAATCATTCAGACGGAACGCAAGAGGTTGCGGGTTCAAATCCTGTCCCGAGCGAATTTTTTAACTGTATAAAAATCATAATATTTTCTTAGGTTTGCACGAGCACTATACATAATTTAAACACAGATTTTAACGGATTTAACACTCGTTTTAATCAACAAATGACATACAAGATAGCTGTCACCTCAGTCTACCGCGACCACGAGCCCTGCAAAGGTCTCGAAACGTTGGGAAAATGTAAAAAGTTAATAAAACGAGTGTTAAATCCGTTAAAATCTGTGTTTAAATTATGTATAAAAATCTTTATAATATTTTGACGTTCAATATAAATAAATTTATTTATGGCACTTTGACTTTGAAATTGACTTTGACTTTGAGTGCTATATCGGTCATAAAAGTGATAAAGAACTGTATTTTATGGACAACGAAGCTGAAAAATTATGAAAAATTAATTGGCCTTGCGCTGCACATAATCATATGTGACTGTGTTTTTTGCGAACCAAAATGGCACATTAGTTTGCTGTGAATTCCGGAAGGTACCATCAAATTTTTTTTTTTTTATGTAGCCTGTAATGTGTCCCACTGCTGGGCAAAGGCCTCCCCTTGTGTTCTCCACACTTTTCTATCTGGGGCCACCTCTTGCCATCAATATCATTTTAATTTATTTATTGCTATTGGGTGGAGAAACTCACGCGTACCAGAAACAAGAAACCAACAAGAAAGGTTTCAGACAGATTCGCTCGCTCGTTCAATTATCGACACCACAAGATTCTTTACGAAGGTCTTTATTTTTATTTTACGTGTTGTAAAAGGACACTCACGTTTCATTCAGCGTAATAGGCTATCAAAGAATAGGTAGGGGCAATTTTTCACTATAGTGCAGTGCAAACCTGCCATGCTCGCACGGTATGAGCGAAAAACGTATACTACAAAAGTTAATCTCAATAGGTATGTACTGAGTTTGCGAAGGCATGCAAACACAACATAAATGTACGTACACTCAGTGAAATGCCAGGATACCCTATGATTGCTCAGCGTAAGTGCTTCAATCGAATAAAAGGGGTATCTTAGCGTATTCTACGCGAAAATGCAATGAATCCCTTTTTTTAGTCTGGTTAGGTTTTTTTTTTTGAATGAAAATAGAAATGAAAATAGCCCTCGGCCGCGCGTCGCAGGCCATACATTTCATTTCACAGCGCGCCTTTTCTATGTCTTGTCCAGAAATGGGCACACACGAATATGCATCCAAGAATGGGTAGATAACTGGGTATATCCCCCTTTTAAATACCCAGTTATCTACCTAATTTTGGGTGCATATTTGGGTATGTGCCCATCTCTGATCATGTCCCTTATGCTCGCTGTGCAGCATTACATTACGTCTAAGAGTTAAACTTCTGCTATAAACCATTCCGCGCTTTATGAGTGACACGAATAAATTGTGTAGTCTGCCCACCGCTTTATAATACGAGTATACACGGGCCAATTTTCAGTTGAGATTGATAAATAGGTTCTGTTTACTCCGTGCTGTCGGTCCACTACTCTAGAATTTTTAACAAAGCAAGCAGTGTTTTTATCTTCAGAATTATTTTTGATACTGAGTGTCCAAAACGCGGATCGCACGTCACGTCTCGAACTCACGGCGAACATGTTGCGAATTCAATTCGCTAGTGTAATTTGCTAGGGTCTCTCATATTACAAAAATGAGTTTACGGGGACAATTAATGACAAAGAATTTTTAACAAAGCAAGCAGTGTTTTTATCTTCAGAATCCATTTTGTTACTGAGTGTCCAAAACGCGGATCGCACGTCACGTCTCGAACTCGCGGCGAACATGCTGCGAATTCAATTCGCTAGTGTAATTTGCTAGGGTCTCTCATATTACATAAATGAGTTTACGGGGACAATTAATGATAACTATCGCAGTAAGCGTTGTATCGTTTTGCCATCGATACGCTAAGCAGAAGTCGCTGAA
This sequence comes from Zelleria hepariella, assembly GCA_949319315.1. NCBI lineage: Eukaryota > Metazoa > Arthropoda > Insecta > Lepidoptera > Yponomeutidae > Zelleria > Zelleria hepariella. The sequence goes on along the minus strand of OX439392.1, from coordinate 2,870,335 downwards.
AACCAACATCGTCCGACCGCTAGACCCGAGAGCCGTAGATAATAATAAAACCGCTTCATTTTCCCGCCACGTCTTGCCGCGTTTGATTTACGATAGCGCTTCCGTCGGTGCGTGGGCTATCATTCCATCGCTGGGTTGCTAGGGTGAGGACCGACTGGCCTTCGAGATTTGAAACCATTAGCACTCAGAGAAACGAGACGGAAATCGGGTGCGCGCTAACCATACGGGCGCCCCGTTGCGTCGTCGTCTACCCGCTGAGTAAACGCAGCAAGCAGCTCTAACCAAAAAGAGTTTATTTTACCCCATTTCGCTGGTCCCTATTAAGAAAGTCGGAACTACAAAATGACAACTTTACAGGAGAGCAGTTTAAAGTTTATTTTAAAGATAAAACCTAAGTAACAAGTTATTACTCTAAAATTTTTACTGCATGTTACTTGGATAGTTCTTCGTCAATTTGTACGTATTATTTTATGTTATAATATTTTGTAGTTTTTGAGAAAAGCTATTAGTGACAATATTACTCGGACAAAAATAGAACAAAATTGTCGGATGTGCTACATGCGACATTTTTGTTTGGGTTACTCACTACATTTTAAGTAGGATGTGGCATATACTACATTTTTAATTGAAATTGTTAAAAAATAGCTAGGTCGCATCTGCACAGTGAATAGCCCGCGCGCAAAGAAAAGTGTAAAAAATCGATTCCTGTATCAGATACACTAAACGAATCAAAAAAGTACACATATAAAACACAAGAATTAGGTGAGAGCTATCTAACAGCTCTCTCTACATCCGAAAAGTTATCTAAAATAAAGTCAAAATGGAGTTTGGCCATCTTCTGGACAACTGCAATCTTAAATCTGAAATTGTAGAGCCCATCAGAATCCCTGAAGTTATCAGAGGCATAAAAGATGCAAAATAAAAAACACAAGATCCAGAATTTCTGAAGCACCTAGCACAAAAGTGGTTAGCAGACTTCTTCTCTGATATAACCGCTAAATGCAAACTCCCCAAATAGTGGAAATCGGCAAAAGTGGTTGCACTGCTAAAACCTGAAAAGAAACTAGACGATCCATCTAGCTACAGACCCTTTTCGCTCCTTTGTACCACCTACAAGCTGTACGAGAGAATACTACTCGCATGCATTACACCAAAAGTCGAACTACATCTTCCCGTCGACCAAGCAGAATTCCGCCCATATCAAAGCTGTAGCAATCAGGTTGTCGCACTGACATCACACATAGAAGCGGGTTTCCAGAGAAAGCAGAAAACTGCAGCGGTGTTTGTAGACCTCAACTCAGCTTTTGATACCGTTTGGAAACAGGGACTCTTGCTGAAGCTGACTAAAATCTTCAGGTGCAAACACACGTTGAAGTTGTATGACGCTATCCTCTCAAACCGACTATTTCAAGTGAGCATGGACTGAAAGTTAAGCCACCTTAAGACCCTGAACAACGATGTCCCACATGGCTTGGTCCTAGCCCCCACGTTGTTCAATATCTATCTAAGCGACATAACGGAGGTGACTGGGCGCCGATTTATGTATGCTGATGGTATTGCAGTAACAGCACAAGCTCTGACGATAAATGAAGCCTCTACCGTCGTAAAAGAGGACATTGCTAAGCTGCAACACTACTTCGCAAACTGGGCTCTGAGACCTAACCCGCGGAAAACAACTAGGTGCAGTTTCCATCTCAACAACAAACAAGCCAATGAGAAAGCGAATCTGGTTTTCTGCAAGAGCCTGTAAAGCACGACCCAAATCCAGTATACCTGGGAGTCACGCTTGATAGGACTCTTGCCTTTAAAGCTCCCCTTGAAAAGGTCAAAAAGAAAGTTTCTGCCAGGTGTAACCTCATCCGGAAGCTAGCAGCAACTTCATGGGGCAGCTATGCGAATACACTGCGCACGTCAACGCTGGCTCTAGCCTTCAGTGCAGCCGAATACTGTGCAACAGTGTGGGCAAGCAGCCACCATACTAATCTATTCGATGTGGAGCTTAACTCTGTACTATGAGGACTATATCTGGCAACGTACAGCCGACACCAACTATTTGGCTTCCGGTCCTTTGCCACGTCCTACCTCCAGACCTCAGAAGGGAGCTATGCGTTCGAAAGGAGTATGACAAGATCAGTCAAATGCCGCAGCTTCCAATACACCAAGAACTGGAACACACAAGAAGCGATCTGCGCCTCAAATCACGTAGACCATTTCGACTGATGGCGTCAGAAGCCCTAGAAGCTGACAAAACTCTCAAGGAAAGATGGTCAGAAAGGTGGAATGATTCTGATGTGACAAATAGAGCTCTTGTGCCGATCGTAATGTAAGAATGCCAGGCATCTATCGAAAATACTGGACTCAAATAAACAGGTGCCGAACTTCGCAGGGTAGCTGATGCGCTGAGCTGATGTACAGATGGAAATTGGGACGGACCCGCACTTCTCTTGCGGGGAGATGCAGAGCATGTCCCATATCACGGACCATTGCCCGCAGTGGTCAATAGAAGGAGGGATCCAAAAGATCTACGAGGCCCATGCGGAAGTGACAGATTGGATCAATGGCCTTCCCTTTGTTCTTTGATATTCGCTGCATAATGTGCCATACCTACGCAAAATAAAAATAAATAACTGATACGTCATTTTAATGTAACTTACTAATAATTTAAAATTTTCGCTTAAGATTAATTCATATCCTGCGAAATAATGTACCTAAATGTTAATTAAAAATGTGGGTAGTGACATATCCTACATTGATAACCTAACCAATCACATGAAACAATGTCGGTTGAGTCAGATGCAACAAGTCATCCTAACTTGTGATAACTTAATAATGTCGTTAGTGGCATATCCAACAAAAAGTAAAAATCAAGTTTCAGATAATAATGTTGTAACTACCTGAACCAACAATTTTATCCGTCTCAGATTGGAATATTGTAACGTTGTAATTTCATACGTTTTTCACAAAAATACAAAAAACCAATAGCAATTTTGCCAATATTTATGCGCTGGCGCATTCCCCAGTAAAATTGTCAGTAATGGTACATACGACTACGTCCGTGCGCTCAACCTCCGGTTAACAAAAGCGGTACGTAACTACCGCCATTTTTGCACGGACATTATTGCTACAACTGACTTTTTTTTTACTGGTAATTCCTTCATATTACGAGTTATCACAAAAATAAAATGTTGTACCTATAGCTCTTCGAATTTATAACATACTGATGCAAAAAAGTAAAAAATGACAAAAACGTAGTTCCGACTTTCTTAATAGGGACCAGCGATTTGATCTGTGAATAGAATAGAATAGAATTTATTTATTTGTAAAACATAGGTATCCCACTTCCCACTTATATTATAAATGCGAAAGTTTGTGAGTGAGTGAGTGTGTTTGTTACTCTTTCACGCTGAAACGGCTGAACAGATTTTGATGAAATTTGGAATAGAGATAGCTTAGACATCGGAATAGCACATAGGCTACATATTATCACGCATTTACACTTAGGAGCAAAGTAAAGCACATATTATTTTTCTGCAGTCCACGCGGACGAAGTCACGGGCAAAAGCTGTGAATTATAAATAGGTGAGCAAAAATAGTATGTCCTCTATGTTTTGCCAAAAGGCGTACTTAGTTATTTACATTGCATGCAGATTTACATGGTAATTTATTAATGTGTTACCTATACTCTGATATTCATTGCTTAAAAATAATTAATTATAATTTTATGACCTCTACTAATATTAGTATTAAGTATTATTTTTGTACTACTACCAGATATGGACTTAGTCTGTTTTTTTTCGGGCGGTACCACTGGGTTTTCGACACCAAAATAAAATTAGCCTAATTATTGTACATCTGTTGTTTTCAAAAATTAAAAGAATACAATTTGATTGTCGTGAAACAAAAGTCGCAGAATATTAATAGCTCAGTTAGATTAAAAATTGAAAAAAAGGGCTTTCCCACGCTGCCCCTCTACCCTTGACCCAGATTTTTTCCAATACGACCGCAATATGGCGCAATTTACAAAATTTAAAATTTTCAAATTAAGACGCATTTTGTGTTTTTATTGAATAAAACAGCCTTACCTTTGAATAAACATTACAAAGTATTTAAAATCAAAGCATTACTATGCGAATTCAAAGAGAAAATAATTTTAAAACTTTTTCAATTTGATCGCAATAGCGTCAAGGGTAACCCCCCCTGTTGTGCCTGGGACATGTTTGGATGGAGTAGGCTTGCTTAGTACAATATACCGTCATAGCTTAGTCGGCCTCGCCCACAGGACAGACATGATCAAATAAGAGCAAAGCCAACTAAATCGCGCCAACTGCCAAACAAAAGTCAACTGGTTCGAGGTTGTGAGGCCAATGATAAATAATTTTAAACATTACCAATAACAATAAAATGTTAGACAGGTTGTCACAGTCGATTTTCGCTTTCGATCAAAGTATACAAAAAAAAAATGTAGGTGCAACATCATGCTCAATTGTGACTAAAACCATGAAGCAGATTTATATGGTGGCAGGTAATAAGATAATAATTATTATCAGCTTGTAGAAGAAAAATTAACGACGTTTACCCAATGGCACGAAGGCGTGGACATTTAATTTAATTTGATAAGGGTTCCCCGACTCCCTGAAAATAATATTTTCCAGGCATTTCGTACTTACCATGTGAGTTTATTATATAATTTAGTTTAATAGAGACGGCTGTGAAATTACTTGCGTCTTATTTTTAACGCGGTGTACGTGTATTACTTAAAACAGGCCAGTTGCGAGTCGGACTTGCGCACTGAGGGTCCCGTACGGCCGAAGAATTTTTAAAATCTGGTTGTACGCATCCTCGGTGCGTGTCTCCGACTCGCGCTTGGCCGATTTTTATTATCCCCTTGACTGGAAAGAGCGCCTTTTATTGGTCAAAAAACGTAACGCAAAAATTGTCGTTTCGCCACCAAACCGGTTAAATTGTTCTTTGAAACTTTCAATTGGTTACCTATTACTACAAAGAATCAGCTCATTAAAGTTAAGAACTTGCGCGCGTCGTGTTGCTAATCTAGCAGCGGTGTACACCTTAAAAGTAAAGTAATTAAAAGTCACCCAAAATTTACTCTGTAATTTCAGTATCAGCGCACCAATTTTTGCCGCCTGTTGTTTTCAAGCTGTAGTGTAGTCTGATGGTGTAATTGTCCCCCGCGGCGCACCGATTAAGCTCACAATTACGGACTAAACTGAGCTGCAGTGGCGCCATCTGTGCCGGAACATAAACCAGGATACGCTGAACTTTCAGACAGTACCTGGAGTTTGGAGTAAAGTATAGTTTAAATGTCACTTTCTGTACTCGAAAAGCGCTAAGTGAAGCTAGAAAGGCCGGCGTTTAGAAGTGGTTCCGGTTCCTTACGTAAGACCAAAACATGATATATCATCGATTATAATTTACACACATACTTATACCTTTATGATAGTTCATAGCCTCCAAATCAGAATCGACACTAGTCTGCTACCCCGTAATACCTAATTAACTAAAGTAAAAAAGTTGTAAAATATTCAAACAGTTTAAATAAATCGAAGTGCCAATTGATCGTTTGTTTGTTACCTAGTATTTAGCCGATATCACGTTAAATGATATTTACTGTAAGTTATTAACTATCACAATACTCTTCAGAAAGCTCAGATTGTAGAGAATCTTTCAGAATTTTCTGGAATTCCCAAATTCAAGCCCCTCTCAATCATCAATCTCATGTCAGCGAAATAATTTCCGGCTGAAGATAAGTAGTATCCGACGCTGCGTATCAGTTTACTCTGTGACAAAAACAAACCTCCGGCATTTTAGATTAAAAATAAGAATATCTTATAAACGGCTGAACCGATTTTGATAAAATATATTTGGTTGAAAATCACCTTTCAAACAAAACAAAAAACTACATCCAAATAGTTTGAGACCACGGACCAGAAACCTGCCTTTGCATCTACGTAATGAGATGATTTATACAGCATCCAGTTGCACCTTCACTCACACTAGTTGGGTGAAGAGACCACTCGGCGCTTCAGTGCCTGGGAAATTGTTTTAGATGCAGCAGCCTAGGCTTGCCCAGCACCTATACCATCCTGACAGCTTAGTCGGCCTAACCCTAGGAAAGACAGGAAAAACAAGTCAATACAAATATGTGGGGCCAACAAAAACGCGGGTTTCCTCACGATGTTTTCCTTCACAGTTGGCCAATTTGCCTTACAGTGTGTTATGTTAAAAACTCAGGGACCACATTAGCCTGGTCGGTCCCGTAACTATATGTACGTGCAATCAGGAGTGCCCCATTCAAATATTTAAACTCAAATTAAGCGGCGAGTGGTTTCTCCTGTTGTAACTTCAGTTCTTGGGTTGAAACAGGGAATTCACCAACTCAAATACGAGAAAGGGAATATAAGTAGTTATTTAGACGGGCACGGAAGTTGCCATCAAATATTAATAATTTAGCTTTGTTTTTAGCAACAATCTAAATAAATGCCAATTTGGAATACAATTCTGCCCCTGTATCCTTGGCGCAATTTTTTCTATGTGGCGCAATTTTTTCAATATGGCGCAATTTACAAAATTCAATATTTCACAAATCGATGGCTCCTACGTAAACTACCGTATCCCACAAAATGGCGATTTTCATGTTTTTCGTTTTTTGTCATTAGATGATTATTTCGCATGTATCCCAAAAACAAAAACTTAATAATATTCAAAAATGAAGATTTTTTCAGACGTAAGCTATCGTCGATGGCTCGTACGTAAACTACCGTATGTTCAAAAAGCTAACTTTCCAGGAGAGCCATTTAAAGATGTTTTCTTTAACCGTTGTTTTGATTTTAAAGCTTTTGGTTTGAAATTTTTACCATAATTAGGTTATTTTGGGCTCGATTTTTATGTGATAAAGTAAAAGCTGTATTTTGAATACTTTTGGAGATATTGTTGTTACGATTCTTTACGACGGGGTAACGAAGTAAGAAAATATCGTATGTTAATCTTACCATTTTTTACGGCGTGGATGAGGTGACTGAAAATATCGTATGTTTCACATACCATGTTTTACATGGATAAATCGCAGGTAAAATGACATGTATGTGGCACTTACAGTTTTTTACTTTGTAAATCACATGAAAAATAGTATGGTATGTAACATTAATTTTGTAAATACATGGGGAAATATTAAAATTTTAAATGGGACCAGAGGTTTATCTAAGTGATAATTAATATTTACTTCATTCATTACATTTAGTAGAACCTAAACCTAAATTTTAAATAAACATTTACATGAAATAACTTTTTATACTTCCTTATGTTTCCATTCCACTAATCAATTTGTATATTTCCTATTTTCCCAACTGTCCCCTTCGAAACTGCCACCGGGGTGGGGACTTGGGTAAAATTAGTGGCGTTTACCACCCTGGCAAATAGTAATTTTAATTTCAACAGTTTCCTTGAAGCTCACGACCGAATCAACTATTTATTCTTTCCGACTTCAAGATATTTAATGAAAAAGTACTAGACTTAAATAAAGTAGGAGTGGCCCATTGAAGACTCTCTGCCTCAGTGCTTTTCTCATTACTTGTTTTTTTTTAAAGGCTTGCATAAACTCTAAAGAGGCCTACTTTAGGCTAACCAACCCCGATATTATCCGTTGATGAGCTCGAAAAGGACGGTTGGGAAATAAAATTCATATTTGCCACTGGGGTGGTAAACGCAGCAATTTTTTCTCAAACACCATGCCGGTTACAGTTTTGAAGAAAACAGTTAGAAATAAATACTGTAAATTAGTAAGATATGAACAATCTTAAGAATTCCTGTAAATTTTAACGAATCTGTATTGAGAATTCGTATTTGGAAATTTGGAATGATGTTGTCACATAGTAATTCTTCAGTGCCGGGTTTCGGGATAACTTGTATCAGCCATTTTCCTATTCTTACTCAGGACATGCAAAACAGAAGCATTGCAGGAGCTAAACTTTACCTAAACTTTCAAGCTTCGGAGCCCATGATAGTTATCCCAAGAAGACTGCAGCAGTCACTCAGACTCAGACGTGTATTTTCTCTGGCGTAGATTGACGGATAGAATACTCTTTGGTTGTGGTGGTTGTTGGTTACTTTGTGATCCAAAGATGAGTCAGACATTTCACCTATTAGTATAAAGACTTAGTCAAAGAAGCCAAGCCAAACACAGTGTACCTAAGGCACCAATGAAAGTATTGGAATATACAATACAGCACGCAGATCGGAGTTTCAGTTTGGCTTACTATTGTGTTCATACTTAGAAGCGTTCATATACTGTCTATAAAAAGGCCACTGATCCATTAACATCTTCTCGTTACCATGCACATGAACACCGAGTGTCTAGGAACTAGACCAAATGAAATTAATGGTGACGGCTGAGCTTGTCAAGCATACAGACACAGTTCTCAACAAGTCTTGAGTCCATCCAACTGGCCAAAAGAATTCATTTAGAATAAATACAGATTTATCTATGATTTTAATAATTGAATTTATTAACTTACCGGCTATGAACAGATTTTCAATCTAAAAGTCTGTTGCAAAATACCCCAAGATTGGGCCTTTTTAAATCCTTAGGATCTAAGTTTGTGAGTATTTGATGAACCAAATGAGGATCTCTTAATCTTTGTTTTGAAGCTCCTTTGTGGAGTGTTTGTATCTTCAGTAAAAAATTTATTTTATAAATGAATTTCTTGTTATCTTCATGTGTTTGGTGTTCAGCTTCTATTGGTATTGATTTGCCTACGCCAAGTCGAGTCTCGGAAATTTAAAACCCGGGTAACTGAAATTTCATCGTCAATCAAAGCGTATCTCAAGCATGCATACAAAAACGGTTGGTCAGTCTATAAGAAACCACATCCGTGTTTCATTTCAAATCCTTGTTAAAAATAACTCTAGTGAAAGTGAAGGTCCCAAACAGTGGTGTGTAATTTACCATCATGAAGTAAGTATATTTGTTTTCCACCATACGATACACAAAGCGGAAACTTTTATGTTATGATTTTGTTTTGATTTTTAGTTTGTTCCATCCGTTTAATAAGTAGTCGATTTCAGTGATGGTTTTGTATTAAAAATATTTTTCTAAGATAAAAAATATGTTATTATTAATCAAATCTGCTTTAAGTGGTATAAACGATTTGAATTATTTGAATATTTGAATAAAACATGTATTTTTTCTTTGTTCAACCTCCATGCAAACTATCGTATCTGTAAGATATTGTCATAAGCTCAGCCTAATATTGCAACGTAAATAAGTCTAAGTGACACATACAATAGTTAACAGGTTCATATAAACCAAGTAAATAATCGTACGTGTTACATACGATACAACATCACTTTTTATCGACGTCGTACAAAATGGTATGTGTAACATACCGTAGCATACCCCCTCGAAAAATCAACGTACGTAATCGTATGTGTTACATACTATAGTTTTGAACAAAATTGATAGAAAACGCAGGAAAACTAACAAAACTGAATACTTAACATGTTTACTAAGAACATGCTTCATCACAAAACACAAGCTCAGATCTATATACTTCCCACGTAGAGAATGGTAAGATATACTTACGATAGGCGTAGCATGCAATGTGTTCCACGTAAACTACCGCAAGAGGTCGATACGATAGTTTACGGCGCGCCCGTGATCAACATACGATAGTTTACGTCTGAAAAAATCTTAATTTTTGAATATTATTAAGTTTTTGTTTTTGGGATACATGCGAAATAATCATCTAATGACAAAAAACGAAAAACATGAAAATCGCCATTTTGTGGGATACGGTAGTTTACGTAGGAGCCATCGATGTTGATCACGGGCGCGCCGTAAACTATCGTATCGACCTCTTGCGGTAGTTTACGTGGGACACATTGCATGCTACGCCTATCGTAAGTATATCTTACCATTCTCTACGTGGGAAGTATATAGATCTGAGCTTGTGTTTTGTGATGAAGCATGTTCTTAGTAAACATGTTAAGTATTCAGTTTTGTTAGTTTTCCTGCGTTTTCTATCAATTTTGTTCAAAACTATTGTATGTAACACATACGATTACGTACGTTGATTTTTCGAGGTGGTATGCTACGGTATGTTACACATACCATTTTGTACGACGTCGATAAAAAGTGATGTTGTATCGTATGTAACACGTACGATTATTTACTTGGTTTATATGAACCTGTTAACTATTGTATGTGTCACTTAGACTTATTTACGTTGCAATATTAGGCTAAGCTTATGACATTATCTTACAGATACGATAGTTTGCATGGAGGTTGAACAAAAAAAAAAATAGATTTTTTATTCAAATATTCAAATAATTCAAATCGTTTATACCACTTAAAGCAGATTTGATTCATAATTATTAAACGGATGGAACAAACTAAAAATCAAAACATAACCATAACATAAAAGTTACATACCATACTATTTTTCATGTGATTTACAAAGTAAAAAACTGTAAGTGCCACATACATGTCATTTTACCTGCGTTTTATCCATGTAAAACATGGTATGTGAAACATACGATATTTTCAGTCACCTCATCCACGCCGTAAAAAATAGTAAGATTAACATACGATATTTTCTTACTTCGTTACCCCGTCGTAAAGAATCGTAACAACAATATCTCCAAAAGTATTCAAAATATAGCTTTTACTTTAGCACATAAAAATCGAGCCCAAAATAACCTAATTATGGTAAAAATTTCAAACCAAAAGCTTTAAAATCAAAAGAACGGTTAAAGAAAACATCTTTAAATGGCTCTCCTGGAAAGTTAGCTTTTTGAACATATGGTAGTTTACGTAGGAGCCATCGAAATTAAGGCGCTTTTTATATTTTCATTGTACAAAATAGTTGCCTTACAAAGCATATAAAATCAATGACTATGTGAATTTTAAAAGCTTCGTCGCTTTTCTACGGTGGAAAAGCTAAAATTCTCCCACCTAGATAAAGTTAGTGTTTTGCAAGTAGACATAATAATTGCCTTCAAACAGACATCTAACTTTTGTCTATACCTTTTCTTCCACACCGAATAATTTCAAAGCTTCTATTGTAAATCCCACCACAACCCCGGTCTTTTCTTCCTAAAGGAAAAGGTCCTCAGCCCTCTCGGAGTCCATATCCCTTGATTTATATCTCCTCAGATAAAGCCTCAACATGGGCTGGCGATGTCCCCGCGAAGATTTATGCCGTCTAGTCTTTGCAGCGAGGCGTCAGAGAAACAAAAACATGAAGCGCCTTGGATGCTGATTGGCTGGAGTAATATGGTTTGGAGTGAAAAGTATTTAGTTTTAAATTTAAACCTACGATTTCTGAATTAAGGCCCATTTATAGGCCGACAACTAGCGCCGCTAATGAAAAAAAAATCATATCATCTTTTTGCATGTGTTTTTTGCTAAAAACTAAGCGACAAATGATAATCTCTTAACAATTTTTACTTTAAGGTTTAGATTCCAGATCTTACCGCTAAAATCCGCCCGCCGCCGCCAAAAGTGGGCATTTTTGCCGACGCATCCAAACAGAAGATACTCATATGTTTTTTTTATTGGCGAGGCTAGTTGTGCCTAACAGCTGACCAACAATTCAAGGCATAATTTCCACAACATTGACAGGTTACTCTATTTTAATACAAAATCTGTTCGTCGTTCCATGTGCCCACTGAATATTGCATTATGAACGTAATTGATGTTGTCTACACGACACGCGCCACTTTTTATGATCTATTTCTGATTTAATAACCAGTGGCCTAGCGATTTTTCTTGCTTTAGCTGGCACGTTTTCTTACAGTATTTTTTTTTTGCGGAGGAAGGTCACGGGGCACATTTGTATGGAAATCATACCCACGTTCAAGTATGTCAAATTTATAGATATACATGTTTATAATATTATAGTATTCACATTGTTGTGGGCGATGAAAAAAAAATACTTTGTATGAAACAATATTTTTTACAGTTTTTTTTTCATGCATCTACTGGGTAAGCTCGCTCTATCGTAGGCCCCATCGTCAATGGCTATCATAGATAACCGTTTCGTAAAAAAAAAAGAATATAATTTTCAACCCATATTGATTTTCAACATGCTGTAACTTTCTATTCCCATAGCTGAGCAAAAAACGAAAACAAGATATATATTAAAACTGAGTTTTTTCTTAACAATTTAAAACAAATTTTGTTTGGTGTACGCAATTTTTTACCAACCGGGTCAGATTTATTTGTTCTAACTAAACGGTATTATTGAAATTTAGGCACAATGAAATCAGGCCGATTTGAGATTCGGTCCTTACGGACCGGAGGGGTATGTAAATGCCTACTAGAATAATTGCAGCTTCATTACCGTTTAGAGTTTTTGAACATAATCACTTTATTTTACAGGAAAATTATGGAACAAAATTAAAAACACATCTGCTCTTTCAATTAGGTTTTCACATTACACTTACGGGGAAAAAACGTGAGGATATCCACTTAAAATAAATTGCTTCCTTTTTTTAACACTGACCCCAATTTTTTTCGTAGCAATTACTTTAGGCTGAAAGTCTGGGAGACATAAAATCTAGGACGGAGGCCGAGTGTAAATTTTATGACTAAGGCATTACTTTGTTAGGATAAAGTCATTCATAAAAAGAACACGGATTTTTCTTATTTTTCATAAGGTAAAACTTTATTTTGGAGCCTAAAAAGTTAAAAAATTAAGACCATATTCATTGTACATATTATGAAGAAGATTTACTAAATAGACGTTTTGCCATATAGACCATCTGATAGTTGGCCGTTTTGCTACATAGACGTTTTAATAGTTGGACATTCTGCGAGTTAGTCATTTCGCACTGTTAGACGTTTTGCTTCTTAGATCTTTATTGATCAGGAGGCTTTTGAAGAATAATGTACGCGTATAAAAAACTAAACAACTATCACACTGGCACAAAATAAATTACTGAAGAAAAGAAACAAAAGAAGACAAATGACAGCCTAGGAAAGGCACTTTCTGCTAACTTGCAGCATAAAGTTCTATGAGTTGTTGGATTACCTACCAAGACACCTAGAGATTTTACAACATTTTAAATGGTAGTTAAATTTAATTCAGTTATCTGTGCGTGCAGGGGCCTTAGCCTGTAACACAATGGCGTGTCAATGGCGTCCTAGGTAGAAGGACAAAACCGGGATTTTTTCGTTGTACTCCTTTTTTTTTTTATTTTTTTTTTTTATTTATATTCTTAGAATATTAACAAAACATAGTTGCTTGACACCCCTAAACCGCATGGTTTGTATGGGTGTTGCACATTCCACCTTAAGGTCTATAGATAAACTTAGCTTACAACCAGCGAACTAATCCTCTAGAATTAGACTCAAAATATTCCTTGCTGTACTACAAAAACATTAAAAGGACCGACACTGGACCGACAGCATTAATAAATCGTAATTGAAACCGTCAACCAGAAGCCCATTTTGGCACCAATGCGTTACAGGCTAAGGGCCCAGGCTGCATAAAATGGGTGTCCATTTTATACAACCCGTCATCTCGTTCTCGGTGACATTTCGGTGATGGCTGCGGTGGACAATGTCCTTCATCATCATCATAATCATCAGCCCACCTCTGCCCACTGTTGGGTATAGGCCTTTTCCCCCTCGCGCCACCTCTCACGGTCCCTAGCCATCCGATTTCATGGACCCTCCGCCGACACAACGATGTCGTCCGACCATCGGGCTGCTGGTCTGCCCACCAACCGTTCTCCAGTTCTTGGCCGCCACTCTGTTGCTGCCCTTGTCCACCGGCCATCTTCCCGCCTCGCCAGGTGCCAGGACAATGTCCTTAGGGCGCGTTTATTCGACACGTTTATAATATCACGCGGCTACTACGCGGCAACCGCTCGGTAGCAACGTTTAAATTTCTCGCAATTCCCTAGCCTTCGCGAGGAAGTGTTAAGAGGGTGCCAGAGCACTATTTTCCCATACAAACGAAGTTCCGGTTTAATTTCTAAACTACAGGCTGGATTTTGCTGAAACTTGGTTTATATCAGTAAATGACCAATACGGAGGTTTGCAAATAGTTTTTATGATAAGTAAAATAGCCTGAAAGAAATTAGAGCGATGCGTTTTTCGCGCCGGAAAAGAAGTTACTTTCAGCTGTTATTTACTTACATTATTACACTGTATATTGGAGTCTAACTACCTTGGGAACATCAATAATGTGTTGTACTTGTCAGATAAAAAATATTTTTGAAATATCTAATAAAATTTAGAAAAGCAGATAAACTACGAAAAAATTTGGGAAAATAGATCTATTACATTAAAACTACAACTAGTTACTCGCGAAAGGACACGAACACACGTAGAATCATACAGCCACATTGCCTCTCACTTTTCCCGCGCCCCGTCTCACTCTGGGTGAAACAGCTATAGAAAACAGCGTTTTACGCGCTTGACCATCACTGAGTTCCCACGGTCCTGAAGGGGACTCTTAACGGTTCCAAGCAACCCCATACCTACATTGGAAAGAACGTGGAACGCAGAACTCTGAACACGGAATGCAGAACTCCGAGTGGTGTGTGCAGCGCGTAGTTTATTATGACAATTGGGTACGCAAAGTTTTTTGTTCGACGAAAGTCCGTTATTGGCTTAAACTTATCTTTAGACAATATTGAGAAACTAATTTCAATATTTTTTTATTTTGGTCCAGAAGTTTTGGTTTTATGCGCTAAAATGTTTTGTTCCTATGACCGCCAACAGTATGCAGACCGTCGCGTGAAGGTCATAAAATCGTATCTTTGAAACTTTGTAAAATCCAAACTACTGAACCAAAATAAAAAATATTGAATTGAGTTTCTCAATATTGTTTAAAGATAAGATTAAGCCAATAACGGACTTTCGAACAAAAAAATTTGCGTACCGAATTCGATGTACATTGAGTAGTCAGTTAGTAAACCTACCCCTTTGGAACCTTTCACTGCCTAATCGGTTACTATTTTACATCCAATCGTCTTAGTAAATTGACAGTGTCAGTTTAATAAAACGGCCCACAAGGATTGCCACTACCTCATACGATTACCTGCCAACACATTGAAAAGCTTCTGTCGATCCCTACACTGTGGTAGTAACCGATGAGAATAACGGAGAAAGAAAATGGACGCCCCACGAAACGGTCCGATAAATAAACGAGCGATAAAGAAAACTCTGTTGAGAGCAAACGGGTAAGGGCCTCTTCACACGAGAGAGGAATGAAATATGCGATTGCTTAGTCTGACTGCGCCTTGATATGTTGCGGCTGGCATGAGTATTAGTTATTGCTTTCGTAGGAACGTTGTTATTTCGCTGACTATAACTATTTAATTGTTATGCAATATGAAAATAAATGCACTGATCCCACTAAAAACGTAAACGTGATTTTAATATGAATGACAGTTTGAACTCAGACCATCGGATTTCAGCGTGAAAGAGTTAAAAAACACGCACCGATAAAATTTTGCATAGGTTGCATTCTCTTCTCTATAAGCCTCTATCTTCTCTTTATAGAAACAAATTCGCTTTCCGCTTCTGTTTATGCGCTTACTCCTCCGCAACGCAAGGGATTTTGAGATATATTTTTACAAAAGGTACTCGTACAATACAACGTGTTAATTTGCAATCGTGCCATATTCATGGAAGTGAATATACTGCTGAAACTGAACAAAAAATTACTATGTTGCCAAGAGCGAAATCTTGAAAAAAATATCAGCTGTTACGAGTACATACTCGTACTAAAATTCGATACATACTGCTTCAAATGTATGGAGCAGCTGATATCATTTTCGAGATTTCAGCATTTAGGGTGGTATTAATAGTCGTCATCTCAAGCTCGAGCTCAAGTAGGTGATCTCAGAAAACGAAAGTGCTAATGTCAAACCTTGGCTATTGTCAATCTTGAGTAGCTGTCAGCATATTAATAGACACAAGTTTAAGCTTGACATTGACATTAGCCAAGGTCTCAAGTCGGTGATTTTGTTTTCTCAGTTCACCTACTTGAGCCCGATCTTGAGATGATGACTATAAATGCCACCCTTTGTCACCTCCGTGAATATGGCATGATTGCAAATTAACACGTTGTATAAAGCAAAGCGAATTTCTTTTTTTATAAAAATGCACCCGTGCGAAGGCGGGGTGGGTCGCTTTAGTTTATATTATTATTGTTATTATCTTATAAATACAGCAAGAAAAGACTTTGTCAGTTATGAACACAGCTTTATCACAACTGCAGACTGCTATGCAAAACGAACCCAATCTATGTAGGGTATTTGTTCTCGTTTTAATACAAATTTGAATTTATTCAATACTTGTCACTGTAATAGACGAGAATATTTTCTCGCAGAAATGACAATCTACTGCCTCCGTTTACACAGAGCCTGGCACGAGTATTGCAGATGATTCAAACACTTTCTAGAGCAGCAAATCGTCCGTTGCACTCTAGGGGACAAAATGGGTGAACCGCGTCACATTAGATCAAAGCTGTCGAGGGGCTTTTACGTATTGGATACGTTCCCCGAGCAAGCTTAATTTATGTATCGGATATCTGACAGCACTTTTTGGTTTGGCAACTGTTCTGCTTTGTTCCCCTAACAAGCTAGTGTGAGTGGAGATGCCACTGGACACAGTATAAATCATCTGTCCATCTGACGCACTTGCCTGGAGGCAAGTTTCGAGAAAAACGCGACCAAAGTTTTTAAAACGTTAGTAAATTAACGATTACGTGGCTTATGTTAGGCTTAACAATATCTCATAAACTAATTAAAACATCAATATAAACGGGTGCACTGCTAACTTCTCCCGCGTCTCTAAACTCGTCTTGATTCGTCGTCGTCTTGTTCTTCCGTGTCGTAGGCATCCTTTTGTCATCTTCTTAATAATGTCTCCTTTTCAACTTCTACCTTTATTCACCTGCTCCAAGGTCCAAGCCAAGGTTGCGCAAAGGTCGAGCCAAGGTCGAGCCCCCACAATGATGGAAGGGAAACTTCCTGGTTTACTGTAATTTCAACTTTATTCGCTTTTTCTGGTCTTTACATTTTCAACTTCACTACTGACACCAGCTGACTCTTCGACCTTCTCTATTTTTCCCTATTCTAAATTGAAATTCATCTTCTTTCTCCCTCTCGCCCACACTTCATTTCACGCATCATCTTATATTCCGACAACGTTCCTTTCCCATCCCTATCGTTCATACTCCTTTCTTCCATTCCCACAATATGTATCTAACTAATTTTCGAAAAAACTGTCGAGTACGTTGTATAAGGTTAGTTAACAGTAGACATGCGCGAAACAGTGCACTTCGAAGTCATGATATATTTCATGACATTTCATACCGCGTGATATTACCTTATATCATGGCACCAAACATGACACATGACATCATGGTATTTCTTCATTGCAGACATGAAACATGACATCATGGTATTTCTTCATTGCAGACATGAAACATGACATCATGGTATTTCTTCATTGCAGACATGAAACATGACATCATGGTATTTCTTCAGTGCAGACATGAAACATGACATCATGGTATTTCTTCATTGCAGTCATGAAACATGACATCATGTTATTTCAGCACACTTTCATTGTAGTACGTACAGTGTGCTGAAATACCATGTGTCATGTTTCATGTCATCTAGTGTAATGAAATGCTATGTGCCATGCTTTATTCTCTCGTGTAATGTGTCATATTTCATGACACCGTTGTGTAAAATGTCTTTTGTAATATTACAAGCATTACCTACACATGTCTAGTTAACAGCAGAATTGAAAGGCATAGGTAGATTAAGTTGTAGTATTCTGTCAGCAGGTGCAGGAGCTACAATGTTGGCAATTGAATTTTACGAACAGTAAAATAAAATAACTTTGAGAAAACAATGACGTCTCTAACGAAGCGTGTTACGCCAGGTGGCAAGGGTTTTATGATCCTTTATAATAATACAACGTGTATTATATTGGCGCCGCCTTGGCACAGCGAAAATACCAGTATCTAAACTCAAATTTTTTATTCGAGTCCACGGAATGACAGTTGCTAGTATGGAACTGAAAGATAAAGCCTTTGTAGCAACTTTCATTTCGTGGACTTGAATTAAAAATTAGAGTTTAAGTGGTTAGACTTTTCAAAAGGTCCTTACCCTTTTTGCATGGTGTAACCATCTCTGCCGTCGTAATTGAAAACACAGTAACTCGACAAAAGTCGTTTTGAGAAAAACGCGGTTAAAGTTTTGTTGTTAAATTTTGTTATTATGAACAAACCAATCAACAAGGATTACTGTTTGTATTTTTTTATGTTGATAAATAATTAAAACTTCATTTCGGCATCAAAATATCTCAAATATTATAGTTGTATAATTAATTAAATTAGATAATGTGTTTTAAACTAGGATAATTAATTTAAACAATATCATATTTTTAAGCTAAAACACAGTAATTGATTGGTTACTGTGTTTTAAGCAAGTTTTACTAATTACTGTGTTTTAACCATGTAAAGATGATAGTAATGGGGAAATTGCAACACAGTAACTTTACACATACTGTGTTTAAGCTTAATACAAGTAGCGTTTGTGACTTAAATCAAATCCTAGTAAGTGAAGATGCTGGTTTTAAAGCTAATTTATAGTAAGATTCTCATAAGTGCAATTATAGTATCTGAATATACTGTGTTCTAAGCTTGTGTATGTACATTTTTTTATTGCTCAATACTAGGGCGATTTTAGTCTTAACAATGAAATCGCCTTAGTTTTGCTGAAAATATATGAAATAAAACAGTAAAACGTCATCATGTCAATTAAATGTTATTTATTCAATCTTTCTTCTAAATCAACAAGGTTCAGTGTCTAAAACTAAGGTGTAAAATGATAATATCAGATCAAATTATTCTCAAATCAAACAAATCAACAAATAACGAAAAATTTTCCTTGAATTTCGAATGCAAGACCAGCAAGCATTGCTGGCAGGCGATATTAAGCCTACCTGCAATGATTTTTTCCCGAATAAACTAAAATAAATTAAAATCTATTGAAATAAAATTTCTTCCAACTCCAGTTTTTCGACTTTGATCGCGAATTACTTGAATAAAAATCCCATAAAGTGACAAGTTTTTTATACTATACTAAGCACTAAGGCTTTGGAAAAGTTATAAAATTAAAAAAAAGTCCTTCACACCTCTACTTAATTTTTTCACACCTCTACTTAATTTACTAACTATTTCAGTGATGATTTCTCAAGAACATTTTTTTTTTACTTTGGAACAAAATTGCAGTAATTTCTAGGAGTCCATAGCTAATCATTATTTTTTCAGTAATAGATAAATTATCTGAGACCCTAAAGAATAAAAAATATCTCTGAAACGTCAAAAGAATAAAAAGTTACAAAATAAAATCCAATGCCAGGTATTTAAAAAAAAAAACTTAAAATCCTCATTACTTTTAAACGACAAAAAATAGCTGAACATACGAGTACAAGGGGGTGATTCAGGTAGCCCTTGGTGTCTTTCTAGCTATCTTTCTTTTCTAGATTTTCTCGCTTGACGTCTATGTTTGGGCCACCCTGTATAGGTAATATCCTAAAGAACCCAAGTGCAACCGAACTACCTTCGTGAGAGATTTTCGTTACTTTCACCACGTGAGAGACTACAGAAAACGCGTGACATTACAGAACCTTACAAGTTCCACGTTGGAACCGAATTCTAATCGAACTCTTTCACGGTGAGTGCTGCTCAACTGTGGAACTCTCTTCCAAAGCCGATCAGAGACTGTCCCTCCGTAGCGTGGTTTAAAGTCAAACTCTTCCTTTCAATATAATATCTTAGCGTAAGTTCATGTATTGTAAGTCATAACCCGCAAGTAACTTTATTATTTTGTATTGCATTAGTCTATTAAATTATACATCTAGTTTTTTCTTTAATGAAAGTATTCAGGTATACGTATACTATCATGTACTTGTATGTTTTCAATTACTGTATTATTTATGTCTTGTTTGTTTATTTACCTACTTTATTGGGCGTCTCCTGCCGTCAAAACAATATTGCACAATTTATTTGACTGGCTGGAAGAAATTTCTATTGAGTAGTAATTTCTCCCTTTGTTATTTAAGTTTTTATTCTGTCCAATAAAGTTTATAAATGATATTTAATATGTCTATAAAGTGTAAAGTATACTAAAGTAGGTATCCATCGTTTTTTAAACGGAAAGCGTATAGACATAGATTAAAATCTATAAAAATGACTGATAACAAAATAAACGAAATCGGATAATATTAAGGGGTAGCATAACTGTTTTTTTTCGTTTTCTTCGTTTGTGTGAGCGTGACCGTGGCAGAGCGTGCCGTTCACAATCCTATGAAGACGTTTTAAAGTTTTATTTTATATAATTCATATCGGACCATTCTGTATAAGTAAAGTAAATATTGACTTTGATATGTTTACTTTTTCAATTCGTTTAGTGTATCTGATACAGGAATCGATTTTGTGCATTTTTCTTTGCGCGCGGGCTATGCATGGCGCCTTAATAAAAATTACCTTTTTTAGCTCATTAGATTGTCATCAACTAATGGGTGTAACAGTACCTAAACTTGCTGTTTGTAACCTTTTCTACTATTAAATAATATCCAATAAATAGGTAGGTATGCGGTCCTATCCTATAATAATATGGAATACACAGTGACAACGCGAAATTGTTTGATAAACTGACTCAATTTCTCCTCAATAATCGAGTGGCTTAAACGAGCAATTATTTGTTAAAGTTTCTACGAGTATGTGCAACAGCTCTATGTCAACAGTCAAAACTTAAAACCCATATTGCTGGCACAAATCATAGCGACAGCTGAAGTTGAGCCGTGATGAGAGATTTGGTAATATGTTTTCTTAGTCAAGTAATACTCAGTAAGGCAAAGCGTTGGTTCAAAGTCGTTACGACTATCAAAAAAAGACAGGGTTAAATACTTGAGGCCCAGCCCCTGTATTATCTAAAATATCCACCGTAAAAATAACGGTTTTTAAATGTCAAAAAAAGGATTGTTCATTTCAATAAGGGCTATTTTCTTGTGTTTTGACGCCCAAAGGTTGAGTGTTTTTTTTTACATAATAGCCCCATATTATGTAAAAAAAAACACTCAACTTCTGACATTTCTTTACGTAGATGCGAAAACCTAAGTTTTTTTAAACGACTAAAAATATAAATAAAAATGGTCACCGGGTCAAAAGCGCTTTGAATCTCAAGAACCATCCAGCGAATGTAAAGTAGAACAAACCATGTCAACTATACGGAAATATGAACGGAGGGCGAAGCACGCGCGGACACTCAGGCCCGGTCATTCGTCCAGCTATCGAGATCGTAAGTGGACTCCACTAGCAGCTTATTCCTATCACGCTCATGACCAGATGGTCATAACACGAAAAAAATAGTTTTAAGTTTTAAGTTAGTTTTTAAAAGCGATCTGTCAAAAGGCATTATGCCTACAATGCGAAAATCGCCAATCCACATTGAGCACGCGTGGTGATAAGCTCGAACAAAGATAATTTTTAAGTTCGAACATGAGCCAAATCGGTCGAGGGGTTGCTGAGATATGGGGTCGCGAGTTCAGAGTTCGGGGCGAACCACTAGTTATCTGGTATCGAATACCGAGCAAGTGAAAGTGTCTGAAATTGAACCAACAGCGTAAAGAGGTATGAGAAGAAAAGTATGTTTGCAGCCGTGCGAAACTCATCTCAAAAAAGAGAAACGATAAAATAATACACCACTTCGGATTTTTTTTTTGTTTTTTTACAATACACTAGTAGAGCGTTACATTTAAACGCTAGCAGATTAAAACATACTAATATATAGGTATGTTATGTATTCAGTATTTACGAATCAATAATGTTTTCAGCTTCAGGTTTTTTAGGAATGTACCGATCCAAGCGCAAGGCAGATGATTGGGACAATGGCCCTTCTTGTTACGACTGGAGCAACCTATCTTTGTTATCATGCGTTACGTTTGTGTTTTGTAACGTATATCGGCAGCTTGTTACTGACTCTCGCGTCTAGCAAGCGCAACGTGTCTTGGCTTTTGTGTAGAATTACTACCAATGAAAAACAACATAAAATATCTTGTTTTGGATGCGTTTTTTGCTAAAAACAGAGTTGTCGAATGAGAATCCATAACTTTAAAAAAAATTTTTTAGTACCTAAGGCCTAGATTCCAGATCCTAGAACCTATGAATAAATCTCGCACAAGTAAAAAATGGGCGTTTATTTAAATCGAAATCAATTCAGCTGCTTATGCGAATTTGAAGCTTAAATGTCGAGGGTATTTAAAAAACAATATTTAGTTTTTATTGTAAAAAATAAATGACAGTAATTTTTGTGATTGCATAAATTACACTAACACTCCAGTTCGCCACCCAACATGGTCTCCTAAGCTCTTAACCTCGGTGATTTAAGCCACCATCTCAAGAAAGGATAGGAGCGAATTATCTCTTTTTTGTTCAAAGACTTTTAACTAGCTCGCATACAGGAGATTTATAAGTCATTTTTATGGTGCCGCTCGTTTATTCGTCCCAAATACTTGACTGGGGCTACGTGGAATATTTATTGGGTATTTCATAAAAGACCAAACAAATATACACTCCGCATACGTAAAATTCATTTTGGCTGACTCAACAAGCCGGTGGCATTAATAGTCGTCGACTCAAGATGGAACTCAAGTAGGTGATCTCAAAAAATTCAAATGCTAATGTCAAGCCTTGGCTAATGTCAATGTCAATCTCAAGATAGTGTCTATTAATATGATGACAGCTACTCAAGTTTGACATTAGCCAAGGCTTGACTTTTCTGAGTTCACCTACTTGAGATCGAGCTCAAGTAGGTGTTCTCAGACGACTATTAATACCATCCTAAGATTCATTTTTGCTGGCTCAGCAACACAAAGTAAATCTTGGATTGAGAAAGCAAAAGACGCCAACCTCCAATCTTTCACCTGGTGCAGATCCGTCTCTATCGTTTAGTATAATCATACGAGCCAAACTTTTCACTTAAATATTGCACCTAGATCCAAAACTCATAGATCCAAGACACTTAATTTATTTTGCATGTCCAGTCAGTTTCTAGTCCATGTGGTCCCAGTTTTTTTGGGACAAGTTGTAAATGCAGTCTTTTTATGTAATGGACGCGCCACCACATACATTATCCGGTTTTTATGGGACCTTCTCTGTGTGAAGCTTCTATAAATTACGGAGAAATGGCTCAGAGACTTGATGTGAATATGCATTGCGCGTTTGCGCTGAATTGAAATGGGATTTCTGTTCTTGGAAGGCGATAAAAGTTAACTGGGGTCGTTATGCATATTGCCTCTTGACTAAGGAGGAAATATGAACATTTGTCAACATAAAATTGATTAGCAGCAAACAGAGCATTGCGTAGCGTAGCGCCCGCGTGTAGCTTCGTAGCGCGTAGCTTCGTAGCATCAGTCGTAGCATTCGTAGCTTGCTACGCAAACGTAGCACGCATATACGATTGATTCGAAACCTAGTTTTTTTTTGTTTTAAAATAAAATGTGTGGTTCAGTTTACATATTCGCACATCTGACTTAGAAGATTATGATTCGCATGAATTATTTACTTGGCTACGTATTGGTTCATCACAAAGACAACCCAGAGTTTCATTTGTAGCAAAGACAAGGAAGATACTGCCATAATTTACCCGGAGGCTACGTCCGGATTGGATAGCTTTTTAAACAATACAAAGCCATTTGCGTCCACATAATTTAGGCTTAAAACATAAATTCAGAACAAACAAAACAATAAGCTCAGACTCAGCATAAACAGGTACTACGTGGGTTTAAAACAGTAGCGCAATGGACTCGCGAAACAGAAACAAAAAAAGAGTCCCCCTGTAGTTGGACGCTTTTAACGGATTTCTCGAATGCAACGGGCAAAGTTGAATCCATTTTAAAGTTAGTTCCGTTCGAGCTTTTAGTGCAATAAATGCCTTCCTTCCTTGACTTCTTAAGAGCTTCCTTGAAACAAAAAGATTTGTTTCCACTATCCAAGGCGCAAACGGTCGGACAGAGGCGGCTAAACGCCGGTTTTTTGCGCGAGAGAATTCCTTTGAATTGACTGGGTTCCGGTACGAAATTGCTATCGGCTTTCTTTGCCTTTCGCTCTGGACTTTTTTCTTATTGTTGGTCTTAGGTATTGATGGTGTAAAGCGGAGAAGAACTATCATAATAACTGTTATTGTAAAAGTTAAAGCGTTTCTCTCTTATTGAATTTCGCAAGCAAAAAAATTTATAAATCGCTCTGTGGACAGTTTTTTCAATATTTTGTGACAACTTAGGAATTACTTTAGGTGTGATGTTTTGCGAGTTCTGTGATTTCTCATACCTGCATTGCATGAAAACAAAACTATTTTTCAATCCACTTACCTAGCTGTCATGATAACTTAAATGAATAAGCCTTTTCTGCGACATTATGTCTTACAATGTTCTAGTTGCCTTAAAATATTCCTAATTTATTAGATTTATTCGTGAGACGTGTCAATTAAGAAGACAGATTTATTAAAACGGGACGACGCTTTTCCACTAAACCCCAATATTATTATTCATGAATGAATCTAAATGTTTATCTGTTCATAGGAACCTAGCAAAAAACGATAAACATTGACAGCTACCAAATGACCAATCACGGAGAAAAATTGGCTATTTCGAAAGATAAAAATCAATTTGGAATCTATTAACTTGTCAGCCGGGTCGTTCCCTCGATCGTTCAGTTCGTTAACTTTATCGAAGGAGATAAATCGATCGAGAAGTTGAATTCGAGAAACGTTAATTCGATATGAACTCGATATCCGGGGTTAGAAGGGTGGCAGTGAGCTTCGTACATTTTTCGAAAATCGTTTATAACCGATGGAGTTAAGTGGTTCTTGTGCGGGCTGAGTCTGCTAGACTCGGGAATAACGAATTCGAGATTCTCAGAAGAAAGCATTACCTAATAAGGCCCAGTAGTAGGCACAACTAGCGCCGCCAATGAAAAAAAAAATCATATCTTCTTTATGGATGCGTTTTTTGCAAAAAAAAAACTCTCCTGCAAAATCGCAACTCGAGGCTTAACAATTTTTGGGACCTAAGGTTTGGATTCCAGATCCTAGAACCTACGAATGCAATTATTTATCGCCAAAAGTGGCCAATTTTTGCAATAAATGATTGCATTGCAAGATATGTTTTTTTTCATTGGCGGCTCCAGTTGTGTGTCCTACTGGGCCTTAAGTTGCATTCGAATTTCATAAGAATCACCGTTCACTCACAACCAAGTGCTGTAAGACAGGGTGAGGTCGCACATTCCCTACCCTGGGTATTATTAGGTATCTTGGTATTCATCATCATCATCAGCCTGTTAGCACCCACTGCTGAGTAAAGGCCTCTTCATACTCACGCCACCTCTCACGATCCTGCGCCAGGCGCAACCACTGTTTTCCGGCTACTTTGGCTATGTCGTCCGACCATCTGGCTGTTGGTCTGTCAACGGATCTCTTCCCCTCTCGGGGTCGCCATTCCGCAATGGACTTTGTCCATCTGCCATCGGTACGTCTCGCCAGGTGTCCTGCCCACTTCCACTTTAAAGAAGTTATGCGTTTTCCGACGTCTGCCACTTTTGTGCGGCTTCTTATTACAACGTCGGTATTAGATCATATCATATTATCCAGTTAGCAACATCAACACATCGTCCGTAAAGCTAAGTAACACACTTTTAGACATAAATCTGCACTAATAGACTATTTGTATAATACTAGGAAAGCTAAACTCATACAATATTTAAGCGATTCACACATCGTGATTGCTCCAATCAAACATGCAAATGCATCGAATAATGGTAGCATAAAATAAAGCGGCTAAAAGGAACAAAGCAAAAACAGTTTTAACAATTCTGGCATTGATTGCACGTACACAATTATATCAAAACAAGTTCCATATTTATTCGAGATTTGAGAAAGCGCTGGAAACTAATCATTTCCAGCGCTCTCATAGAAAACCGACAAACCGTTGATACCTACATATTTTACTAACAAGCGTGCAAATGAAGGTTCATACTGGTATGGAGAATAGCATTCCTCTATTTAATATTTTTACATAAGGTTATTAATTTGTTGTTTTGGAAGAAAGCAGATTTCATAGTCCGCGCCCATTTCCGTAAAAGTGAAAAAAATTACTGAATCAGACTGTATTTCTGTTATTACACTTGTTATCTTACCACTAATAGACACTGGGGACCTACAATTCGAAACGAAATACTATGAAACTGGATTTCACCGATACATTCAGCTGAACTTCTATAGTGACAATCAAGCGGTGTTTGACGAATGGAATATTTGCCTCCACGTGTGATATGCCGGTTGTCACTGTCGGTTCCTAGAGTATGCTATGTTCATTGGTAAATTATGCATTCCCGAAAATTTTACTCGCAAATTCGTGCTCTGATGAGAAAATCATACGCATGTAATGATACGTTGGTATTAGTTATTATTAGATAGTGTACGTTCCATACGTTCATGGGTCCTTATTTTGTCTATTGGGCTTATGAATATTACGAAGTTCTGAAGTATTTTGCAAAATTTAATTCAAACATCTAGGTCTGACATTAGTAGACTTCGTCATATTAGAGGTACTACCCTAAGTATTTTATTCGGTTTTTACGGTAGGGGTGAATGAACATATTAGTATTATTATTTTTAAGCACGAGATCCTTGGAGTTTCTTTACCATGCTTCTTCTACAAGAACGATCAGAGCTAAACTCTAATTTTTAATTCGAGTCCACGGAATGACAGTTGCTACAAAGGCTTTATCTGTCAGTGGCATACTAGCAACTGTCATTCCGTGGACTCGAATTAAAAATTAGAGTTTAGTTAAGCTGGAGAAAAAAAAGTAGCTAGATACTTAGTATTATATAGTAATAAGTATCTGATTTATATACATTTTTTACTTTAGATAATATTGGGCTTATAGAGTATTACTAAGTTCTGAAGTATTTTGCAAAATTTAATTCAAACAGGTCTGACATTAGTAGACTTCGTCATATTAGAGGTACTACCCTAAGTATTTTATTCGGTTTTTACGGTAGAGGTGAATGAACATATTAGTATTATTATTTTTAAGCACGAGATCCTTGGAGTTTCTTTACCATGCTTCTTCTCCAAGAACGATCAGAGCTAGTTAAGCTGAAGAAAAAAAGGTAGCTAGATACTTAGTATTAGATAGTAATAAGTATCTGATTTATATACATTTTTTACTTTAGATAATATTTTGACGTTCAATGTAAATGATTTATTTATGGCATATTGAATAAAAACATTTGAATCTTGAATCTTGAATCTTGAATCATACATAATAGGTTGTTGTTTTGGTCAGTGACAGCCGACTCAGGGAAGATAGTTTTAGTAATGCTTGAAACTAAAAGTAAATTTTAATTTTTATTCAATTTTTTTTATCTATCATACCTTGTTGAATTTGTTTTACAATAACCGCGACGGGCGGACACCCCCGGCTTTCTCAAAGCGCGCACGCACTGTAGCGCCTTTTTCTAGGTAGGTATCTTCTTCTCTTGTATCGAAAGGGTCACACTTCGCGCTCCCAAAAACCTGCCGACTTGATTGCGCTGGGTCGTCTCAAGATCCTACCAGCTGCGCTGTGGAGTATCAGAGCAGGTGTGAAGATGCAGAGTTGTTCGTCACCACATCGACATTTTTGTCTTCTGGCAGCATCCCCTATTTCTAATATTATCCCTCGTACCCAGTCCACGCAGACAAAGACGCAGGTAGAAGTTAGCAAGTGTTTATCAATGAAATAATATGCTTTTGTTTTTAGTGCAAGCGAAAGATTGAAATGTGCTTAGATGGCTATTCTGGCATATTCGAAACCATAATTAAAAAAAAAAATACTTGTCATTCTACTCCTTTGAAAGTAAGTAAATTAAAATTGAGGGTTATTTTAAAATAAAATAGTCCTTTCATACAATTCTTTCCAGCCAGTAAATGACGTTCAACGAAAGAGAATCATTTACTCCCCGTGGTTTTTTATAAAAACACTCTAGGACGAGGTTTTCTAAAGAATCCGTTGTTTCATTATGATAATGCTTCGACCAATCTTCGTTATTGAGGTGATTACAGCCTTTTTAGGCGGCGGCTGTCTTGAGCCTCTACACTGTAACTTTGTACTTAAGAGAAGTCCACTAGCGCTGCCGAAGAAAAAAAAATCTTATCTACTATAATTTGGATGCGTTTTTTGCTAAAAACGGCTAGCTTTAAAGATAAAAAGTCAAATACCTGGGCTTAACCATTTTTAGGACCTACTTAAGACGCCGTACGTGTCACAACTAGCGCCGCCAATGGAAAAAAAACATATCTTTTTTTTTGATGCGTTCTTAGCAAAAAACGCTCCTGCGATTTCTCAACGCGAGGCTTAACTATTTTTAGGACCTAAGGTTTGGATTCCAGGATTGGATTTCCTACGAATGCAATCGATTCTCGCCAAAAGTGGCCACTTTTGGCGAGAATCGATTGCATTCTTAAGTTCTAGGATCTGGAATCCAAACCTTAGGTCCTAAAAATAGTTAAGCCTCGCGTTGAGAAACCGCAGGAGCGTTTTTTGCTAAAAACGCATCCAAAAAAAAGATATGATTTTTTTTCGATTGGCGGCGCTAGTTGTGAGACGTACGTAAGAGAAGAGAAGTCCACTAGCGCTGCCGAAGAAAAAAAAATCTTATCTACTATAATTTGGATGCGTTTTTTGCTAAAAACGGGCCGTCAAATAAGAATACCTGGGCTTAACCATTTTTAGGACCTACTTAAGGCCTAGATTCCAGATCCTAGAACCTACGAATAAATCCCGCATAAGAAAAAAACGGCAACATTTGACAAAGAAAAAAAGTCATGATTGTATTGCTTTTAGACACTGTTGCGCGTAAATTTAAAACCGAGAAAAATACACTTACCCTAGATGTAAACCATAATTACCGATATAGTAAAATAAAACTGATAAAACATGGTTCTAGAGTAGGTCCCTCTTACCCTGTCTTTTGGTGAAAACCCTCGGCGAAATTCTCCTTGCTTTTTGTTATGCGAGATTTAATACAAAAAGACTGAGTTGATATACTTTCTGAAGGTTTTTGTCGTTATTTTTAGTTGTGTCGGTGGATGGGACACTTCAAAAGAAGAATGGACTTCAATCTTGAACTGGTACCACATTTTTGCGGAAAGTAAAGAAAAAAGGGAATAACGCTAAAGAAAAAAGTCTTTCTATCTTTTATTTAAAAACATAATAAATGGCTGTTGTCTAAAATCACACTATTCCTTTTTTACAACTTAAAAACACTGCAATTTTTTATATTCATTTAACGATTTAACTTAATTAAATTGTTTGACTATTATCCCACATAAGTTATAAATGCGGAAGTTTGTGCGTGTGTTTGTAACTCTTTCAGGCGAAAACGTCTAGGCTAGGGGTCTACCGGCTAAGATGAAGCCGATTACCATTGGCGAAAATCGAAGTTCGATTTATGAAAAACTAGCTTTTCGCCCGCGACTTCGTCCGCGTAGACTTATAAGAAGTTGCCTGGGTACATCTTTCACCATTATCAAATTAGCATGAATAGAGTCATGGGTGTGTATTTTTGTAAGCTATCTCTATTCCAAATGTCATCCAAATCTGTCGTGCAGATTCAGCGTGGAAGTGTATGTGTGTGACCAAATTGGTAAAGATCAAATGAATACAACAAAAAAAAAACATACTTTGAACCTTTTTGGCCGTTTTAGGTGTATCATTTTTATTGTTTTCTTCATGCTTAGTAGATTTGCTATAAAACGCAACTGTAGTTAAATGTTCATTGAATAGTTGTAGCTTTAATGGTTCCGGCATTGTTATTGATACTACATCAGGAAAACTCTTAAAATGTTTCCACCCTTTTTGATGCTGAAACATGTGTTTTATTATTATTTCTAATTTAATACACGACTACTTAGTTTCAAGGTAATCTGACCCAATAAAATGATAATTTCATACAAATTTTGAACCCCGTTTTGGCCGTTTTAGAGTTAACATTATTACTTTTTTCTTCATGGTTGGTAGTTTTGCTATAAAACGCAACTGTAGTTTTTCAAATTTGTAACTTAAATGGGTTGGGCCCAGCATTGCTACTACATCAGGGAAAAATATTCAACGTTTCCACCCATTTTAACGCTTCATTCGCTGAAATGAGAAAAATTCTTAAACACGTGTTTGATTATTTCTGATTTAGCATACGAATACTTAGTTTCAAGTATATCAGACAAAAAAAAAATGTATTTCATACAAACTTTTAACCCCGGTTTGAGCATTTCAAGGGTTAACATTATTACTTTTTTCGTCATGGTTGGTAGTTTTGCTATAAAACGCAACTGTAGTTCAAATTTCAAAGTTCTAACTTAAATGGTTTGGACCCAGCATTGCTACTATATCAGGGACAAATCTTCAATGTTTCCACCCATTTTAACCCTTCATTCGCTGAAATGAGAAAAATGCTGAAACACGTGTTTAATTATTTCTGATTTAGTATACGAATACTTAGTTTCAAGTAAATCGGACCAAAAAAAAATTGTATTTCATACAAACTTTGAACCCCGGTTTGGGCATTTGAAGGGTTAAAATTATATTCTTTTTTTCATGGTAGGTAGTTTTGCCACAAAACACTACTGCAGTTTCAATTTCATATTTGTAGCTTTAATGGTTTAGGCCTGGCATTGATACTACATCAGGAAAAATCTTCAAACTTTTCTACCCCTTTTAACCCTTTAGTGGGCAGAATTTTGAAAAACGCTGAAACACGTGTTTAATTGTTTCTTATTAAATTTACAAATACTAAGTTTCAAGTAAATCGGACCAATTTTTTTTTTAATTTCATACAAACTTTGAACCCCGGTTTGGGCATTTGAAGGGTTAAAATTATATATTTTTCTTGATGGTGGGTAGTAATGCTATAAAATGCAACTGCACATTCAATTTCAAAGTTGTAGCTTCAATGGTTTGGGCCCAGCATTGCTACTACATCAGGAAAAAAACTTCAACGTTTCCACCCATTTTAACCCTTCATTGGCTGAAATGAGAAAAACGCTGAAACACGTGTTTTATTTTTTCTGATTTAGTATACTAATACTTAATTTCAAGTAAATCGGACCAAAAAAAAATTTTATTTCATACAAACATTGAACCCTGGTTTGGGCATTTGAAGGGTTAAAATTATATTTTTTTCTTCATGGTAGGTAGTTTTGCCACAAAACACTACTGCAGTTTCAATTTCATAGTTGTAGCTTTAATGGTTTAGGCCTGGCATTGATACTAAATCAGGAAAAATCTTCAAACTTTTCTACCCCTTTTAACCCTTTAGTGGGCAGAATTTTGAAAAACGCTGAAACATGTGTTTAATTATTTCTTATTTAATATACAAATACTAAGTTTCAAGTAAATCGGACCAAAAATTTTTTTTATTTCATACAAACTTTGAACCCCGGTTTGGGCATTTGACGGGTTAAAATTATATATTTTTCTTCGTGGTGGGTAGTTTTGCTACAAAACGCTACTGCAGTTTCAATTTCATAGTTGTAGCTTAAATGGTTTGGGCCCGACGTTGACACTACATCACGAAAAATATTCATACATTTCAACCTCGTTTAACCCTTAAACGGCTAAAATTAGAAAAAAGCTAAAACAGGTGTTAAATTATTTTTGATTTAATATACGAATTCTTAGTTGCAAGTAAATACGGACAAAAAAATTTTTTTTTTCATACAAACTTTGGACCCCATTTTTACCGCCTTAAGGGTTAAACTTGAAGTAAATCTGTCTTAACCCGTAGCATGTCCACAAATTACAACTATTGACAAATTTTCACTGTTGTGGCATTAGCGGTTTTGTTCCAGCATTGATCGTAACTGGTGAAAAAAATCGAAAAACTTTGGCACCCATTTTAACCCTTAAGAACATAGAAATGAGAAAAAATCTGAAATAGGTGTCAAGTTATTTAAAAAAAAAAGTACAAAAAATCAAGATTTAAGAACATAAGACGTAAAAAAAATTTTTTCCCATACACACTTTGAGCCCTATTTTGACCCACTTAAGGGTTAAATAAAAAAAAATCGCTTCTTAAATGAACCCTCCACCATATAACGCAACTTTTGTCCAAATTTCATACTTATAGGTTCAGCCGTTTGGGCTGTAGCGTGATGAGTCAGTCAACCTAAGCCTTTTATATATATAGATTAACTAGGTGGCAGTAAAATGAACTGGCTGGCAGTACATTTTTCATAAACCGAACTTCGATTTTTGCCAATGGTAATCGGTTTCGTCTTAGCCGGTAGACCCCCAGATACAGTGATGTAGGGATAAAAATAGTGCACTAAAAATAGCCCAAGTTTCGTTTACTTTCGTATCAAAATAAGGAAAATATCACAATAATGCGCATATCTTAACGGATCGACCACAAATGTATTCCGAAATCCCGAAAACCTTTCATATTCTGAGCCTGTAATATCCGATACCATATTTTCTAGGTATATATTATTCAGCCAATAAGCTTGTCATTATAACGCAGTAAGCCGTATTTATTCGAATGAAAATAGCCATGCCTATTTCTCTTTCTAGTAATGTTATTGGTAATCTACCAGTCATACCATAATGGATTGCGTATGACTGTTGAACATTGGAGAAAAGGCGCGTAAGTTAGTGGATATAAAGAAACTTATTGCATCTACGCTAGATACAACATAGAACTCTGAAATGTGTCTGGAAAAATAGATGCCCAAATTGCCTTTGGGAGCTTATTTGCTCGTAGTCCATAAAATTTAAGTAAAACTGTACACTAATGCAATAAGGTTGACATTCGAATATTAGACGTATGGTCGAAATGATGTTTCGTATTGTTCTATTGCTGATATCTTTTTTTTCTCTGGGGACAAGTTTATATTGTGATTTTATACGTAATGCGGATTCTATGGGATTTAGTTCGGTGCATCTACGTAATGGAATGGTTTATAAAGCGACTAGATGTGCAACCTGAAAAAAGCTAATAGAAAAAAAAACTAAACAAACATGTACAATTTCAGTACAGTCGACAGAATGTGGACATTAGTAAATACTATCAAATCATTCTTTTTTGCTGAAAAACAGTGGTTATTGAAAACGACAGTATTTTTTGGCAATTTATAAGAGGTTGATTCACACAGTGTATTTGTAGCGTATAACTTTTTGGTATGGCACAAACAAAATAACACTTTATGAACTAAGTTAACAACTTCACATTTAATCCTACAGAAAGTTAAGCCTTTATCTGCTTTATCCACATCAGAACTGCCTTCTCCTATGTATAGCACATGAAAAACTTAGTGGCTAAGTGCTTTAAGATGCAGCAAGTTCGACAAAATAGCTTTAGTTGTTATTCTATTTAGAAAATGAGAAGACCTGTCATGGTTTGACTCATCAAGTCAACGCTAAAGACTTTAAACTATAATAAATGGTGAATTATTCATGAAAAACCATATCAAAAATATGATTGTTTATATAATTGATACGTACATTTGTGAATTTGTAGTAGCAATACCACTCGCTGATGGTGAAGGAAAACATCGTGAGGAAACCTGAGCGTATGAGGCATTATACCCTCAACGCAAAATTTGCCAACCCGCATTGAGCACGCGTGGTGATTAAGGCGCTGGGCATAGTGAATTAGCCCGCGCGCAAAGAAAAATGCACAAAATCAATTCCTGTATTAAATACACTAAAAAAACCGAAAATGTTCACATATCAAACCCTAGAATTAGTAGAGACCTATCTAACACAGCCCGTTTCATGTTGATATCCATAACAGATTGCAAGATATTTTGATTGAAAAAAAGTGCGCTGCCTATTTTTTTCAAGCAAAATATCTTCAAAACGTTTATGAATGTCAACACGAAACTGGCTGTTTACATTGAACATTTTCAATTTGTTTTGTGTATTTGATACAGGAATTTATTTTGTGCATTTTTCTTTGCGCGCGGGCGATTCACTATGCACGGCGCCTTAAGCTCGAAATCTCTCTCTGAGAGAAGGCCTTTGCCCAGCTAGTGGGACCATTACAATTGTACAGGCTACATCTTACTATGTAATTGTAGGGTCGACTCCGTACCGCGTTGATCGTAACGGGATATATATATTTTTTTTTACTCAGATATTTCTTTTGGTCCAAGACAGCCTATTGAAAACAGTCCAGCTGCGCTTAACAAGAAATAGCCTTTTACTTTTAGAGGTAGATTCTCAGGTTTCGTCTGAGTTTCATAAATGAATGCTTTCGTACGATAAACATAAAACGGCGAATGGATAATTATATAACTGTCAGGAACATTTTAACAACTGCCTAGGCTCAGCCTGAACTGTTGCCAACTTTACAGTTGGTAAACTTTAGAATCTATATTCTGTTTCGCGGCGGGGATATTTATTTATTATTTAAATAGTAGTAAACCACATGTCTAACTAAGGACATAGGTCTAAGGTGGCATTAATAGCCGTCGACTCAAGATCGAACTCAAGTAGGTGATCTCAGAAAAGTCAAATGCTAATGTCAAGCCTTGGCTAATGTCAATCTCAAGATAGTGTCTATTAATTTGCTGACAGCTACTCAAGTTTGACATGAGTCAAGGCTTGACATTAGCATTTGACTTATCTGAGTTCACCTACTTAAGATCGAGCTCAAATAGGTGATCTCAGATGACTATTAATACCACCCTAAACGAGTGTCTTTACCATGCTTCTTCTCCAAGAACGATCAGAGTTCGTGAAGCTCGACAAAAAAATATCTAGATCATGTTGTATTAGATAGTACCTCTTAACTGGCAAAAAAAAAGATATTTTATTTGTATTACATAGTATTAATTTGATTAACGTATTAACTTTGACAATGTAAATAATTTATTTGTAGCTTTTTTTTTACTGAGCATCAAATATTCATTAGATAAATATGCAAACTAGAATAATGAAACTAAGCTAGAACTAGACATACTTTCACGATGATGTCCGTTAAAGATGTAAGCTAAAATGTCTCTACAGGGTGCACTCTAAGTCGATAGCGGAATTTTAAGTAGGCTGTCTACTGATCACTACAAACAACTTGTACCAGGTGGCGAAAAAAATTGAGCGAAAAAAATATCAGCTGTTCCATACAAAAGGTCGACTCAGTACTGCGCCAAATGCATGAAACAGCTGATATTTTTTACGCTCAATTTTTTTCGCCACCTAGTACAAGTTGTTTGTAGTGATCAGTAGACAGCCTACTTAAAGTATCGCTATCGACTTAGAGTGCACCCTGTAGAGTTTATGGCAAAAAAAAAAGTACCGAACGTACCACTGCGCGGCTAAAGTGGAGTAGTTTGCCCACGTCTGTGCGCTGAAGAGAACGAGACGTTTAATTATAGTTGTTGAGAACTATGGAGCCTCGTATGCAAGGCAAAACTGGTTTGTGGTCGCACTTAAATAAGGTTGTTGGTACACACGACAGCACGTCAGACTGTACACTTTTGTTGTAAAGTCGCCTCTAACGTAACCGAGTAGAGTGCTGGCGTGTAAGCGTCGACGTGCCGTCGTGTGTACACACTAGGTACCTATCAGTTTCCAGTTTCATTAAAGTAAGATTTTATGAAGTCTGTAACGCAATGGCGTGTCGACATGTAGAAGGACATAACCGGATTTTCCTTGTTTTTCTCCTACAACCAGCGAACTAATCCTCTATAATTAGAATTAGAATGTTGTTTGCTGAAATAGAAAAACATTAAAAGGACATACATCATTAATAAATCGTAGTTGAAGCCCACAAGTAGGAGCCTATCGAGGCACCATTGCGTTACATATTTTGACTAAGGTGTAGAGTTTGTGAAGTTAGGGATTATAGAGTTAAGGCGTGAAGAGAAGGTCTACATGAGATCTGCCCCTGTATTAGCTAAAATATCCACCGTAAAAAAAAACCGGTTTTAAATGTCAAATAAAAGATTGTTCATTTCAATAAGGGCTATTTCCGAGTGTTTTTACGCTCGATGGTTGGGTGTGTTTTTTACATAATAGAGGCGCAGATAGCTTTTTGACAGTGTGAGGTATATGGTTCCGTCATGGCAACATTTTTTACTTGAAAATGTTTTTGGTGGGATTACCTTTTTCCATAATGGTGCATCCACATTGCATTATTTGTGGAGAAATATTTCGCCACAATAATATTTGATAACTTTCATGCTAACTTAGTGTTTAATCATCTGTGCTACCCACCGAACTAAATCCCATAGAATCCACATTACGTATAAAATCACAATTAAAACTTGTTCCCACAGAAACAAATGATATCAGCAATAGAACAATATGAAACATCATTTCGACCATACGTCTAATATTCGAATGTCAACCTTATTGCATTCGTGTACAGTTTTACTTTAATTGCATAGACTACGAGCAAATAAGCTCCCAAAGGCAATTTGAGCATCTATTTTTCCAGACACATTTCAGAGTTCTATGTTGTATCTAGTTTTATCCTTGATCGAAGGTGCTACCTGACAAGTCATCTGCTATGTCCTGTACTGGACTGCGACTGCCTTTGTCTAAGCATACCCTTAGCCTTAAGTAATTCAAATTCAGAACCAAACGGGGGACGGTCATTAATAACGCGACAATTTAATAAAATTTAAACGTGATCATTGTATAAATACGATTTTGTTGGTGTGATCTTTTGTTGAAAGGCTGCATGCATATTTATTTAAATACCCATTATGTCACTTTTTGAATTTTAATAATTTCAGATATTATTAATAATAATTTACCTACCTAATAATATACCAACGGATTTCTTGTTAATGCGTTTTCTTCGAGACAACATAAGAACGTTTTGTTTTAAGTTTGAATACCTAATTTGCTCGAAAATTATTGCAAGTTTGTTACACATTTTTGTCATTCGACATGGCTGGAAAACGTACCACATTCAACACTTTAATAATGAAATAGTTGAATACAGGAATATATTTCCAACATGCACATTTTTGGATCTTTTGAATAGTCGAATACAGGAAAATATTTCCATTATGCACATTTTTGGATCTCGATATAAAATTTTCCTCGATGTTATTTTCGTACGAATATTCCTAGTAAAGAATGCTAAAACAATTATATCCACTGCATGCTCTATGTCAAAGTTATTTAAAAAAAAATCCTGTATAGGTTACGTAACGAGACCCTAAGGTTTTCAGGCGACGATGTCTCATTCATACAAAACTGAATAAAAATATTTGTGTTTGAGTATGTCTCAGGCACTGCAGCGTCCGAGTGGTCACTTCACCAATGAAATGTCAGCGGATAGACCTCTGGAAGCCATCATTATTATTTGCCTTAATATGTCCTAGAAAATGTTTATTACCCCTATAAATACTTGTACTAGAATGTACCTATCCTATCCACGGGTACTTTTAAAATATAAAGCCTGCTCCCTAGTCAGTCCTCACAATGAATTTCATCCACTTCGAGTCGCAATAAAAGAGCGTAGAACAAATATCCTTCCATGATGAATGGAAAAATATTAGACAGAACGGACACAGTAAGGTTCTGACAAATGTGGCAGAAATACAGATAGTCTGTCCAAGTTACAGCTTTGTCCATATTTGCATTTTCTGTAGTCTTGTACCTTGTGACATTAACGGTGATATTGACACATTTTACTTGTAAAAATTTAAACCGAATATAACTCTAGTATTTCTTACTGGTCAATGAAAGTACTTAAGAGGGCGTTAGAGCACCATTTTCCCATACAAACGTAGTTCCGGTTTAATTTCTAAACTATAGGCTGGATTTTGCTAAAATTTGGTTTATATCAGAAGTTGACCAATATGGAGGTTGCAAAATAGTTTTTATAATAAAAAAATAGCCTGAAAGAAATTAGAGCGTTGCGTTTTTCGCGCCGAAAAACTTTCAGCTGTTATTTACTTACATTATTACACTGTCTATTGGAGTCTAACTACCTTGAGAACATCAATAATGTGTTATACTTGTCCGAAAAAAATAGATTCTTGAAATACCTAATAAAATGTAGAAATGGCAGCTGAACTACGAAAAATTTTGGGAAAATAGATCACGAACACACGTAGACTCATACAGCCGCATTGCTTCTCACTTTTCCCGCGCCCCGTCTCGCTCTGGGTGAAACAGCTATAGAAAACAGTGTTTTACGCGCTTGGCCGTCACTGAGTTCCCACGGTCCTGAAGGGGCCTCTTAATAATAACATCTAGGTCAAGTCAGTCTTTCTAAAGTATTATAATACAATAGGCTCTAGTGAAATAATTACCATCATCTCGAAACAATGGTCGCTTATTTGTTGTATCTTGTAGGGTTGCTAGGGTTCTATCGTAATAGACAATGTAGGTATTGTTGTATATTGTAGCTTACAGCACAATAAGGGCAGACAAATTAATTTCGTATTAAATTATCTGAGCATTTTATTGTCCTTTACGCGTAGTCAGGGTCAATGCCTCATGAAGTTGACGATGAGCTCGTTTTTATTGCTTTTTATTCTTTAAAAAATATAATCAAAATTGTATAAAAGACAGCGTTGGCGCCTCGCCGGTCCAAAAGTAGGACTGAGAAGGGTTTGATAATTTTGGCACAGAATGGTGAAAGTGAAAGTGAATGTCATTTATTGCCACGTTATATCGGTTAAGTACATACATTATATTGTTTTTTATTTTATTTAATACAGTCGATGAGTAGATGCTAGAGTAGGATTGGCAAACGGTCTGCGCTCAGCATGTGCTGTTTGATTGTAAAAAAACCTAGGCACGCTAGAATAGCTCTTAACACGCATGGAATACGTGCGTCGATGGAACAAAAGGGGTATCCTAGCGTGTCGCTGACTCATCTTGCACCCCACAACTCAATTGGTAAATCTCTGTAGTAAACCAGAGGTTGCGTTTTAAACTCCTGACTCGAGCTGACATTTTTGATTCCTCCAGATATGTTACAACTTTCAATTTTAACAAGTTGTGAATGCCACTTTTAATTTTTTCTAAAGCACTAACCTGTTCTAGTAGCCGGAGAGTTGGTGACCGTACTCCCAGCCTTTTATCGTATAAGGCTGGGAGTTAGAAGACTGATAGAGTAGAATTCGCTGAGTCTGGGAAAAATATATGTGACATAACATACAAGGTGTTACAAAAGATACCAACTCTTTTTAAACGGTAGTAGCACCCGGTGATAGGGATCACAACCTAAATATTTTTTGATGTTCCGTTGATTTTTAAATTAATAAAATGTGAACGCTGTGGCGGGTGAAAAGTATTTTTTAAATATTGTTATCATTGACTTTCACAATGTTTTAACAACTCAAACCTATGCAAATGCACATACACATACATACATATTTTTAAATTTGAGCTAATTTCAAAAACAAAAAAGTTATTAATAAAATACAATTTTGAGGTTATAAAATAAAAATTGTTTTTTTCAACTTTTTTTTAAAGAATTGACATCTTGTTGACCAGTAGGTTACACCCTGTAAAAAGAGTTAGGATGTTTTGTAACACGTTGTAGATAATACACCAGGCTGTACCAGGAGGTGAAGGAACTGGCCTGTGACCGGAGTCCAAGGAGAGTGCTGCACCGACAAGAGTCATAGATACAGGGTCCTTAGCCTGTGACGCAATGGCTTATGGATGGCGTCCCAGAAGACAAAACCGGGATTTCCTTGTTTTTCTCCTACAACCAGCGAACTAATCCTCTAGAATTAGAATCAGAATATTCTTTGCTGTGTAAAACATATTAAAAGGACCGACTATTGCGTTACAGGCTGAGGCCCCAGGTTGAAAATTCGCATGGACATTTACTTGGTGGTTGCCGAGAGGGCCTCAAAGGGGGTCGCTCCAAACCCAGAGGGGATTGCACCAAAATATTGTCACATTACTGAAGGGCATATTTCTGAAGAGACTGAATTGAGGTTTCTGAATTGAGAAATTCGTTAAGCAAATGAGTAAGTATCGTCCTGTCTCTGCAGATTTCTTACAAAAGAGCGTGACAAAACTTAGCTAAATTCTCAATTCAGAAACCGGGCCTAAGTTCTTTACGTATTTTTCTCTAGCGTACTCAATTTAGGGCAAACTTAATTGAACTAACGGTGAGTCTGGAATATTAAATAAAAGCAAATACAAGGCCGTGTTGTTTTATCCAAGGCGAATTTGGGAGGGGCAAGAAAAATACTCTTAAGTCCTAATGTAATTTTGTAGAACCTTAATTTTCTACATGTTAATTTATTGGTTTGTTTTGTTGTTTTATCTAAGGTAGATTATCTTTAGTAAGTTTAGTTTTTTTATATACAGGGTGTTAAAAGACCGCCAACAGACCCGAAAGCCACGCATACTAGACACCAAAACAAAGTACTTTTTTGATAAATTATTGCTGGGAAATGATTTTGGTTTTTGAGGTTATAATTTTGAAAAATATTTTATCACGCAATGGACGTGTAACGCACAGAAGTCATATTGCGCAAGCGTTGGCATAATTTTAAACTACTTACACTTGAGGTGCCGATGTTTAGAATACATTGCGGGTTGCAACTTTAAGGTCATTTTTTGTAAGAAATATTCAAAATGTTGATATGGCTTCTTGAGAAGAAATGTTAAATACTTGATACTGAATACATTTCAGCAAAAAAAAGTTTTGAAAACTCCGACTTTGAACCTCAATATCTCGGAAACCGTTGATTTCCCAGGCATAGTTCCTTGGGCAAATATGTTCGTTATGATGAGGACAATACGTGGTTTCCCGCTTTGTTGGCGGTCTTTTAACACCCTGTATATATTATTATCCATTATTAGCGTAAATAGTTAACAAAATATTAATATATTCTTAACATCTTAAAGTTTTAAGGTTTGGGTAAAGTATTTGAGTGGAAAAACAGACTCAATTTATCGCTGCTTCAAAGTGCTTCAATTCAATGTTCATCAGCGCTCTACCTAATACCACTTAACAGTAGGTACTGTAATGACAGCCAAAATAAATGTTTGTTTGTAACAAATAAAAGATAATAAATAGTTAAGATGTGCATGTTTCCTCAAGATGTTTTCCTACACAGTCCAGGAAAACGGCGTGTAATGGGACAACCTCATCGACATTTCGGTTGCTCATGGGAATAGAACCGCAACCTTTGAATACAATTACCGTTCTTTTGTTTGTAGTAGCAAACCCTTCCTAGGGCACTGGTATATAAAAACTTAAGATGAACATTAGGGGTCGTCCATGCTCCTCCATATTGCACAGTTTCACGAAGAAAATCTCTGAAAATCGGGTAATAGCTCAAAAGTATTTGAAGATTAAAGTGGTAT
This sequence comes from Zelleria hepariella, assembly GCA_949319315.1. NCBI lineage: Eukaryota > Metazoa > Arthropoda > Insecta > Lepidoptera > Yponomeutidae > Zelleria > Zelleria hepariella. Next base: position 2,828,945 of record OX439392.1, on the reverse strand, counting down.
TCCAGGAAAATATTTCAAGAAATCCTCGGGAGGTTAACTGTCTTATGGTTCAAGTAAACTAAGGAGCGGTTTGACCAATGACTAATTAAAAATATGCAAAGGAAAGCACGACAACGTCGAATGTAGTAAATCGTTTGATACGTTTACTAACGATTTCAAGTGACTTCAGTTGAAGTGACTCATCCAATAGCTACAGTGGGTTTCACGAAAGAATTCCCTTGGGTTGAACAAAAATAGTCCCTGTTACATTGGATAAACCATCTCATTAATTGGATGCAAAGGCCTTAGCTTTTATTTATATTTTGAATGGTGAATGGCGGAATGGTGGCCTGGAATGGGTCGACGGTCGGTGGGTAGACCGAAAGCTCGATGGGTCGATGACATTTTCAGAACAGCGGGATGACAATGGACGAGATTGGCTTTAGACCGAGGGGATTGGCGTGAAAAGGAAGAGGCCTATGCCCAACAGTGGGCTTTATTTATGGGCTGGATAGATAGATAGATAGATAGACCTCCGTTAGTATAGGATTTTACACCTGAGTAGTTATCAGACCTGTCGGTTTATAATATCAAAAGTGAAATATACGTCAGTAACCTATGACTGTAGTATTACAAAGTATTAAAAAACTGTTCTTATTTTATTTGCAATCGGTTTTTCAGGGGAAATCCTAGTTTACCCGACCACGGTTACGTTTATTCGGTGACACGAAGCCACCCGCTTCGGGCAAGAGCACGACTGAGCGATATCTCACACACACATCTCACAGCCGAGACGAACGTATCATACTTGACCCATATTCCACTTGTGTATTCACAGTACGGTAATAGAGAGGGACGTTTCAGACCTCGAGTGGCATTATTATTTATTCGTTTGTCTGGCTTTTAGGACCCTCCAAAAAGAAAATAAAGCTTTAGTGATGTTTATGCGGAAGGGGTTCGTACTTCCATATATCTATCATTATCTGTCCAGCCCTTAAATAAAACCCACTGCTGAGCATAGGCTTCTTTCTTTTCACGCCAATCCCCTCGGTCTAATGCCAATCTCGTCCACTGTCCTCCCGCTGTTTTGACATCGATGAATCGATGACACTACGGAAAAGTCGGTACTTAGGTCATATGGAAAGTTTCTGGATTCTCATAAAAAAGACCATATTTCTGCTTCAAATCAAATCAAAATCAAAATCGTTTATTGAGCGAAGAAATACATGTTCATGCAGTTACACACAATGACTTGGATGTGAAATTAATACATGTTGGAAATTATTGATTGTTCAAATTATCATACAGTCGATACATCATGTGGGTACTTTATATAAAGAGATCAGCGATCTAGAGTAAGTGGTAACCGCCTAACAGCAACAACTACCCTCCGCGCTAGTTAAAAAACTGTGTTGCGGCAGAGTAGGGGATCGTCGTCAAACATGAACCAGTTTTACTGACCCGTACAGTACAGTTGTTATTATGACAGGTATAGCTCAGGTAAATTTGGTTACTTTTTTGTATAAGACATAGTATATGTTTGATTATCAGACAAGACAGTATTGTTGTTTTTTTTTAAATTTCAAAAAGTTAAATTACAGTTAGGTTTTTAATTAAAGAAATTGTTGTCCGGTTGTTGTTGATTAATGACAATCGTTAAGCCATGTCAGAGACCCTTTGGGTGGTCTTAAAACTCTGACACCAGGGGTGGCCACTACCTCATACGATTACCTACCTAATTAAAGAAATATCTATGTTAACATAAAAATGACTGTGTCGGCAAAGTAGAACATTATAATAAGTAAATAGATTATTGGCACAAGTTAAACTCCTTTCGTGTTGAACACAGAATGTGCAGTGCCTACGAAAGTTTAAGTGTTAAAAAAAGTTAAACACCATAATTACATACAATATGAGATTGTGTATATTAAATTTATTCATAGACTACATGTAGGTATTGATAGGTATGGGTACTTAAATAATTTTACAAGATATGTGCTATATTTATTTATAATGTGCATATATAAATATTGGTATATAATATTCTATGATGTATATATTATGTAATTATATAATTATTTATTTTTTGTTGCTCAATTAGTAATTCTTCGGTGGAGTCATAGTCAAGTTTTAACAAGTGATTTACTACTAGTTTCTTTGTGATAAATTTAGTTTTTTCATTTAGGTTACCGCAGGCTTTGCATAATTTATTGAATAAGTATGGTCCTTTATAATGGGGAAAACTTCTCGCAAAGTCGGTGGTGCATTTTGGGACATGGTATACGGTATGAGTTCGTCTATCCGATATAGTGGGTGGGGGTTTGACCCTATGTTGCCTTAGTATGACATCCTTAATAAACAATTGTCTAACCGTCAATACGGAATACTCTCTATATAGTGTTTCAGTTGGGTACTGGAATCTTTTGCGATTTATAACTTTTATCACCGCCCTTTGCGCTCTCTCTAGTTTAATGATATGTGTTTTCTTAGCACCACCCCAGGCAGTGATACCATAGGATAGCACGGATTGACATAGGCTGTAGTAGATGGTCTTAATAATATTATCGTCTCTAATGTTTCGCAATTTTTTGAATAAGCACATTAGTTTTCTGGTTTTGCTACAGAGTACTTCAATTTGCTGCTTCCATTTGAGGTAGTTGTCAACAATTACACCTAGGTATTTAATATGGGACACTGCTGACAGCTCTGGGCACTCACAACCACATGAAGATAATACGTTATTATTACAGGAATGTGCTTTTAGAACCAGGTTTGATGGTTGAGTACTTTTGTTGATAGTAAAGGTGATATACTTAGTTTTGTCAAGATTTAGCGTCAATATATTACTGTTTAGCCAGTTCAATACAGTGCGAAATCCGTCTTCGCTAGATTGTTTTAGTTCAGTCCAAGTAGGTGCATCAAACAGTAAGACTGTGTCATCCGCAAAAGTTATGATTCGGGCATCCTTTAACTCGGTGTCGCAGAGATCGTTGATGTAGATCAAAAATAATATCGGTCCCATCACCGATCCCTGCGGCACTCCATAGCTTATATTAAGGTTATCGCTCTGTGTCTTATCAATTCTTACGCTTTGCATTCTTTCACTAAGGTAGCTCTGGAACAGTTGCAATGGAACACCCCGCACACCCGCACATTCCAACTTACGCAGCAGTATAGGGATAGAGACAGTGTCGAAGGCCTTCGCTAAGTCGAGAAAGATACCTAAGCATTTGTTTTGCATGTCTAGTTTTTTAGCAGTGTGTATAACTAGATCATCGATAGCATCAATTGTAGAAATACCCTCTCTGAATCCATATTGGTTTCGAGAAAAGAAATTATTTGAGTCAAGAAATTTTACTACTCTTGAGTTCAAGGCCTTCTCCACAATCTTAGCTAAGGTTGGCAAAAGTGAAATAGGTCTATAGCACGTGACACTGCCTCTATCCCCGGACTTAAACACTGGTATGACCACAGATTTTTTTAGTAACTGTGGAAAACATCCGGTTGAGAAACTAACGTTACATATTTGAGAGATAGGACCAGCCAATGTATCTGCAGCCATCTTCATGAAAACTGAAGATATCCCATCCCACCCAGAGGAGGTTGTGCTTTTTAGTGTTAGTATTATTTTCTTTATTTCGTAAGCGTCAGTGGGAAGCAGTACAATTGAGTTTAGTGAACTTTTTCTGCTATTTACCTCAGACGCAAGGTCACTTTCATTTTTACCATTTTTTGAAAGAACCTCATCGGCAAGTTTACTTCCTACATTAACAAAGAAGTTATTTACATAATTTACTGATTCTTTGTGATTGTCTTTGACTTTTAATAGCTCTACAGCCGAAACCTGGGGGGGGTACTGCTTCAAAGCAGTACCCCCCCCAGGTTTCGTCAACTGTCGCGATAATATATACGTAGACAGCCAATGATCCAATATCACTTTATAGCACCACTCGATACGGATTTGAATCCCAAAGTTTTACCTGAAACAATAAATACCTCATCAATGACAATGGCAAATGGAAACTTTTTATAATAAACTCGGCTAGTCCATAAAACTTTCAATAACTAACAGCATAGGGAGCGTACTCAGAACCTGAAAACATGAAACTATTTGCAGTTTTTTTTTAGTAACACGTTTTCACATTAAAATGCCTTTGCATCTACGAGTATGTAGTCGATCCCTAGGCTTAACATTTTTAGCATTTTTAGGATCTAAGGCCTAGATTCCAGAGTAGCTACCACGAGTGCGAAAAAGCTGTGCCGGACGTCTGCCGGACGTCTGACATGTATCCTAATAATATAGAAGTAAGGTTGTTTATCCAACTTATCACTTTCAGTGACAGTGACAGTAAGCACTCTTGGTAGCAGAGCTGCTCAGATCCTAGAACTTACGAATAAATCCTGCGCAAGAAAAAAAATACCACTTTTGACGTGAGAAAATTTTATTTATAGGTTTTAGGATAGGGACCTTAGGCCCTAAAAATAGTTAAGCCCGTTTTGAGCAAAAACGCATCCAAAAAGAAGATATTATTATTTCTTCATTGACCATCAAATTATCTATAATTATAGAAAAGTCCAAGTTTATTTTAAAGAGTAGAGCCTTAGAATAATTATCGCCAATAATATAAATTGTGACTGCAGCAGACCAAGTCGAGCACTTGAATAATTTAGCATTCATTGCTTTCATTATGTATTTGAAAGCAGATTTTTCTCTCCCTACATTTACATAATCTAAATGCAATTTTCTTTAATTTCTCTCTCCTTTCCTTTTCGTCTCTGGTGCTATTGATGGAAAATTCGATTTTAATTATAAAATGGATGATGGAATTTATTATCTCCTGAGCAGTGGCGAGGCCGCACCGAGCTCTTTGACAGATTTCCCCATACTGTGGCAATGCACACCGAGCTCTCCTTTTCGCGCCTCATATTTCATCCGATTTCCATAAACAAACGTCGTTTTATCTCTTTCTGACCTATTTGAATGTATTGCCGATGAAACGAGACAGCTAGCAAGGTTCCAAGCTTTGATTCACAGTGGCAAACATCGGATAAATCGTCAGTTGCAAATCCGTGTTGCGTAATGGCGGTCGTCAAAATTTTATCGCCCGTGTTTCAAGTTTTGAGGTGAAAAAGTGCTTAAAAGGGGTGTAAATGTAAGTTAAATCTGTTTTTTACTTCATAATCTTCCTAATTATATGCAGTTTGGGTGCTTATTTAATGATTTTCATCACAAAATCATTGTTTAAAAACTACCCCTTTTTGGGAAAAAAATACACAGAAATTTGAAAAAAACATTTTTTTTGTTTTTTTGAGAAAAACTTGAAAACAAAAGTGCATGTTTATTAGTAGTAAATTTTATCTAGAAATGAGTTTTGTCTCCGTCAAGGCTGTAATTTAGTCAAAAAAGAAGAAAACGCAGTTTTAGTGTAGACGGGGAGAACGGGAAGGGCATGTTGTGGCGAAACCGCCGCGAGCTTTCCACTGCACGCCATTTTGTTTTTTTCTTATCGCCACTGCTGAGGGGTTATTGGAATTGTAAAATTTGGTCAGGCAGGTTTACCGAGTCAATATTGGGGTTTGGAAACGGTTTCATTACGGAATGAACAAAATAAATACAAAAAGTATACTTCACTTTTTTTTTTCAGACGACGTCGATAAATTGTGTTGCTTCCAAAAGAAGTAGAGAATAGTCGATACCAACACCAGTTTTAGTTTTATTTTAACCATGTTTACATGTTTGAGTAATTCACATTTAATGACTCCGATATTTAAGCGATAGTTTAAGCGTTAATTAAATAATTATTACATCCATAGCGGAGGCCTCTAGAATACGTATGCGTCAAACCCAGTGGCGTAGCTTCATAGGGGCAAGGAGGGGCAATGTCCCAGGTCCCCCAAGCTCAGGGGGCCCCTTCGGACCCTGACACCAAAACGAATTGTACTAGCTGAAAATTCTCTAAGGAAATCAAGAGTTAATTTCTCCGTTTTAGACAGATTTTTTTAAGGGCCCTTTAGGTAAGTATTCAATAGTGTTTTTATATACCTATTTATATTTTAAATTTAAAAAACCTAAACAGTTTAGTTGGGGCCCCAGTTTGCTTTTTGCCCCAGGGCCCTTGGTTACCTAGCTACGCCACTGCAAACACCAAGTGTGATCTAGCCACTGCCTCACACTATTTACAAATATTTTATTAAAAAAATACATACAGGATGTTAAAAGACCGCCAACAAAGCGGAAAACCACGTATTGTCCTCATCATAAGGAACATTTTTGCCCAAGGAACAATGCCTGGGAAATCAACGGTTTCCGAGATAATGAGGTTCAAAGTCGTACTTTTCAAAACTTTTTTTTTGCAGAAATGTATTCAGTATCTAGTTCTTAACATACCTTCTCAAGAAGCTATATCAAAATTATGAATATTTCTTACAAAAAACGACGTTAAAATTCCAACCCGCAATGTATTCTAAACATTGGCACTTCAAGCTTAAGTAACATAAACTTATACCTACGCTTGCGCAATATGACTTCTGTGTCTTACACGTCCATTGCGTGATAAAATATTTTTCAAAATTATAACCTAAAAAACCAAAATAATTTCCCAGCAATAATTTATCGAAAAAGTACTTTGTTTTGGTGTCTAGTATGCGTGGCTTTCGGGTCTGTTGGCGGTCTTTTAACACCCTGTATACTAACATAATTCAACAGCTAACAGCGACGTACGAGTAACAAAACTCCTGAACATTTCCGCACAACAGAAGCGGAGACGTCGTATTCTTCCCAAATATATTTTCAGAGAACTGGTCCCTAAAAAATTCCCAACATTTTGCTCCAGCACAATGGAGCGAGCATCCTGTGTTGCCAGCGCATAGCTGCGTTCAAATATTTACATTCTAAACGCGCGATATGGCAACACACATGCTCTAACTTCCTACAAGTTTTAAAAAGAATACTGTTGTGGAATTTAAATAATGTCTTTTGTGTTGCGCTCGGCAATTTTACTTTACGTCTGTTCCGCGGTTTATTGAGCCAAATTCTGCTGTGACGTAGGTACTTTAGTTTAAAATTTCTTGACGAGTTTTTTTTACGAGTTATTTCACTTTAATCTGCGAAGTAACAAGCTTATAACGATAATAAGTGTAGCCTGTATAAGTGTATCTAATCACAAATCGCAAATTACTTTACAGCTAGCGGTGTTACTTAATCTTCAAATGGTAATAAAAAAAATATTGTTATGGTATTATTTTTCAACATGTCTGTTGCATATGATCGCTTTTGCAGAAATCGGGAGTTAGCCTTCTTTTCCTATTCAAGGTGTTACAAAAGGTACTAACTCTTTTTACAGGATAATAGCACCCGGTGATAGGATTACCACAATTTTTTTTTTGCTTTATGACTTTCCGTTGATTTATCTATATATATAAAAGGCTTAGGTTGACTGACTCATCACGCTACAGCCCAAACGGCTGAACCTATAAGTATGAAATTTGGACAAAAGTTGCGTTATATGGTGGAGGGTTCATTTAAGAAGCGATTTTTTTTTATTTAACCCTTAAGTGGGTCAAAATAGGGCTCAAAGTGTGTATGGGAAAAATATTTTTTTTTGTCTTTTGTTCTTAAATCTTGATTTTTTGTACTTTTTTTTTAAAATGACTTGACACCTATTTCAGATTTTTTCTCATTTCTATTTTCTTAAGGGTTAAAATGGGTGCCAAAGTTTTTCGATTTTTTTCACCAGTTACGATCAATGCTGGAACAAAACCGCTAATGCCACAACAGTGAAAATTTGTCAATAGTTGTAATTTGTGAACACGCTACGGGTTAAGACAGATTTACTTCAAGTTTAACCCTTAAGGCGGTAAAAATGGGGTCCAAAGTTTGTATGAAAAAAAAAATTTTTTTGTCCGGATTTACGTGCAACTAAGAATTCGTATATTAAATCAAAAATAATTTAACACCTGTTTTAGCTTTTTTCTAATTTTAGCCGTTTAAGGGTTAAACGAGGTTGAAATGTATGAATATTTTTCGTGATGTAGTGTCAACGTCGGGCCCAAACCATTTAAGCTACAACTATGAAATTGAAACTGCAGTAGCGTTTTGTAGCAAAACTACCCACCATGAAGAAAAAAATATAATTTTAACCCGTCAAATGCCCAAACCGGGGTTCAAAGTTTGTATGAAATAAAATTTTTTTTTGGTCCGATTTACTTGAAACTTAGTATTTGTATATTAAATAAGAAACAATTAAACACGTGTTTCAGCGTTTTTCAAAATTCTGCCCACTAAAAGGTTAAAAGGGGTAGAAAAGTTTTATGATTTTTCCTGATTTAGTATCAATGCCAGGCCTAAACCATTAAAGCTACAACTATGAAATTAAAACTGCAGTAGTGTTTTGTGGCAAAACTACCTACCATGAAGAAAAAAATATAATTTTAATGCCCAAACCAGGGTTCAAAGTATGTATGAAATAAATTTTTTTTTTGGTCCGATTTACTTGAAACTATGCATTCGTATACTAAATCAGAAATAATTAAACACGTGTTTCAGCATTTTTCTCATTTCAGCCAATGAAGGGTTAAAATGGGTGGAAACGTTGAAGTTTTTTTCCTGATGTAGTAGCAATGCTGGGCCCAAACCATTGAAGCTACAACTTTGAAATTTAATGTGCAGTTGCATCTTATAGCATTACTACCCACCATCAAGAAAAAAATATAATTTTAACCCTTCAAATGCCCAAACCGGGGTTCAAAGTTTGTATGAAATAAAAATTTTTTTTGGTCCGATTTACTTGAAACTTAGTATTTGTATATTAAATAAGAAACCATCAAACACGTGTTTCAGCGTATTTCAAATTTCTGTCCACAAAAGGGTTAAAAGGGGTAGAAAAGTTTGAAGATTTTTCCTGATGTAGTATCAATGCCAGGCCTAAACCATTAAAGCTACAACTATAAAATTGAAACTGCAGTAGTGTTTTGTGGCAAAACTACCTACCATGAAAAAAAGAATATAATTTTAACCCTTGAAATGCCCAAACCGGGGTTCAAAGTGTGTATGAAATAAAAATTTTTTTTTGTCCGATTTACTTCAAACTAAGTATTCGTATGCTAAATCAGAAATAATCAAACACGTGTTTCAGCAATTTTCTCATTTCAGCGAATGAAGGGTTAAAATGGGTGGAAACGTTGAATATTTTTCTCTGATGTAGTAGCAATGCTGGGCCCAACCCATACAACCCATACATTACAACTTTGAAAAACTACAGTTGCGTTTTATAGCAAAACTACCAACCATGAAGAAAAAAGTTATAATGTTAACTCTAAAACGGCCAAAACGGGGTTCAAAATTTGTATGAAATTATCATTTTATTGGGTCAGATTAACTTGAAACTAAGTAGTGGTGTATTAAATCAGAAATAATAATTAAACACATGTTTCAGCATCAAAAAGGGTGGAAACATTTTAAGAGTTTTCCTGATGTAGTATCAATAACAATGCCGGAACCATTAAAGCTACAACTATTCAATGAACATTTAACTACTGTTGCGTTTTATAGCAAATCTCCTGAGCATGAAAAAAACAATAATAATGATAAACCTAAAACGGCCAAAAAGGTTCAAAGTAAGTTTTTTTTTTTTGTTGGATTCATTTGATCTTTACCAATTTGGTCACACACATACACAACACATACACTTCCACGCTGAAACTGCACGACGGATTTGGATGACATTTGGAATAGAGATAGCTTACAAAAATACACACCCATGACTCTATTCATGCTAATTTGATAATGGTGAAAGATGTACCCAGGCAACTTCTTATAAGTCTTCGCGGACGAAGTCGCGGGCGAAAAGCTAGTAATTAATAAAATGTAAGCGCTATGGCGGGCAAATATTTTTAAAGTGCGGTTCTCATTGATTTTCACACTGTTTTATCAATTTAAAAGTATGCAAATGCACCCTAAGCACCCAATCATGTATTTTAATTTTAAGCCCAGATATAGGCACAAATAGCGCCGCCAATAAAAACAACATAACTTCTGTTTGAATGCGTTTTTTGCCACTTTTGGCGGTAAAAGGATTTATTCGTAGGTTCTAGCATCTGGAATCTAAACCTTAGGTCACGGCGTCGCGAGGGCCGTCTCAGCTCCATGATTAAGGTCTCCGAATGAGAACCGAAACTAGTCGGCTACACCGACATAATAAAAGTAAGTTTAACCGTTTACGAAATACTAAACCTTAGGTCCTATTGAGAACCTAATGCTTCGTTTGTATGTTACGTCCTTCTAAACTGCCGAATCCGATACTCGGCAAGACACCTACGCTTTGGAGCTCAAAGTCACATAGCACACAAATTACCACGACAGGTGGAATCTGTCTGTAATCCAAACGGATAGTGCTCGCTAGACCGTCTACTTGAGCGATAAAAATTGAAATCGAATCGTTCCTGCGATACTCGCGCGTAAGTACCTCGTGAGTCGTGTGGCTTCGAGAATACATCACTGGGTACGTAAGGGTAGGTGCGATTTAGGGGAGCTATTCTGTGTATGCGCTCATTTCGTTAGACAAAAGTTGGAAGGTCTCGAGTCCAAAGCTTTGACATCCTCGTCATATTTCGCGCTTACAGATGTGAACCACTTTGATCAGCGAGCCACTCTAGAGGTCAACTTTACAGGGCAATTATTAAATAGTTTTTTTCCTGAAACAAATCAACTTCAAAATGTCATTTACAACTACTTTTGTTCTACAAATTTGGTGAAAGCGCATTTTTTACCATCCAAATTCGTCCAAACACACACAGACAGACATACACACACATAGCGGTTAAACTTATGACACCCCTCTTTTTGGTCTGGGTTTAAAAGCAGCTTTAAGTTCTAAAGACGACCACCAAGAATAGCCACCAAGTCGATCTCAGATCTGTTAAGAGGGCGCGATCATCCACAACGATGACGCAGTCGCTTCAACTCGAGTTGACAGCATTCCGAACGATCGGGAATTGAAATCGAAACGGTGTAGGGAGAGCGACGATATTTTAAAAGGTGAAAATCTGCTCCTCCAATACTTGAAGAGCCAACGTTTGCTATAAAATCAGTACACATATTCCGGTAATTTTCAAATGAGGATTTTTCGAAGCGTCAAATAAAGTTAGAAGAAGTGTCAAAATCTATTAATCTGTGGTTGACCGTAAACCACAGATTTAGTTTAGCGATTTAGTTAGGACTGTCAAATTTGACACTTTGAACCATCGCTATTATTGAGTTCATCTCCTGTCATATGGAGATAACTCTGGTTGAAAGATTGTAGTTCTGAGGTAACATACATTTTTAAAAGAATATTCTGTTCGCATTGAATACCTCTTCCTGTTTGAAGTCGGTTTACAAAAGTGCCTTGACATGTTTGCTTTCCAACTTCACAAGTGTCAAGCCAAAAGGAGAATAATGTCTCTTTAATAACTAAAAAAAAAAACGGTTCGAGAAACGCTAAATGAATTCATCTCGAGAGAAGATAGCCAACTCGCTAAGTTCTCAGTCGAAATGTAATCTGATTTATGGGCCTGTAAGAGAACTGTCATTAAATGGGAAAGACTGGAAGAATCGTTCGGAAGGATAGCGAAGAGTATGTACGAATAGAAGGTAGGTACAGTCGGCCACACGCTAGGATACCCCTTTTTGTTTGATTGGCGCCCTTATGCCGCGCGCAGTAAGAGCTGCCACGGGGTATCTGTGACTGTGGCTGACCGTACGTACAGTGTATTTTTTAGAACTTGTAAGCTTGTTGTTTGTTTTTTGTTTCCTGTGGGCTAGGCCGCCGACTAATCTGTCAGGATGGTATAGGTGCTGGGCAAGCCTATACTCCATCTAAAAATAATGTAACAGGCACCGAGTGGTCTCTTCATCCATCTAGTGAAATCTAGTGTGAGTGAAGGTGCCACTGGACGCTGTATAAATCATCTCATTACGTAGATGCAAAGGCATTAGTAAGCATAGCGACACACGGGATGGAAATGAGATGCAGATAATGAAAAATATTTTTGAATGTACTTCATAGGTGGTCAAGAAAGACCTCATAGAATGCGGAGCCTCCGAAAACCACACCAAGAACAGGGCAAAATTGAAAGAGGAAATTAGGAAGGCTGACTAAGAACTTTAGTCGGATGGCTTCGCGGACCACTTCGACCGCCAGTGGTCCGCGGACCACCGGTTAAGAGCCACTGATCTAAGCAAAATCGACTGGACTTGACTGGCAGGAGCTAAAAGCAGTCACGCAAGACTGCTAGAAGTGGAGATCATTTCTCCGAGCTTTATGTCCCTTTCGAATTCGAAAATTATGAGTAGCGATTTCCGTGCCATTCTGTTCAGTGACTGAAGACCCAATATCGGGTCTCGAGGACACAATTTCCTTTATACGCCCTAAAGCGCTTTTTAAAGCGATTGCCCATTTAGATAGAATGCTAATTTATTCATCGATGAGAAAGAATCACGCCTTGGCCTACTGGGAATTCAATTTTGACTTTGCTTTAGAGAAATTAAAAAAAGAAGCCGCGATTTTCCTTTTGTCTTTACCGAAGGAAGGGATTTTGCAATATCCGGTTGTTATAAAATAAATTAATATCTTGCTGGATGTTTCCTTTTGCATGCAAATATTTTAATCAATGGAGTTTGATCCAAAAGTCTTCGTAAATAGTCAAATAATTTGTCTTCTTTGCTCTGATGAATTAGTAGGTACGTAAGAAAGATCGTGCAATAGACTGTTTGATATCGCTGTTAAGGTACAATCAGCCACATTCTAGGAGACCCCTTTTTGTTCGATTGGCGTCCTTATGCCGCGCGCTGTAAGAGCTGCCTTGGGGTATCCTAGACGTACTATACAACGTGTTACAAAAGATACTAACTCTTTTTACAGGGTGTAACCTGCTGGTCAACATAATGACAATCTGCAAAAAAAAGTTGAAAAACACAACTTTTTTTTATTACCTCAAAATTGTAAAATTTTCAATTTTCTTTTTGTTTTTGGATTTAGCTCCAATTAAAAAATATGGTTGTTTGCTTAGCTATATTTTAATCGCTTCAGGCTGTTAAAACATAGTGATAGTCTATGAAAACAGTATTTTAAAAATACTTTTCTCCCGTCACAGCGCTTACATTTTAATTATTTAAAAATCAACGGAACGTCATAGAGCTAAAAAAATATTTTGGTTGTGATCCCTATCATCAGGTACCATGACCCTGTAAAAAGAGTTAGCATCTTTTGTAACACCTTGTACAGTCCCACAGGCTTTTTCTCAGAAAGATATCGTTTCGGCATAATCATCATGCTGGGTACTGCGAATTAGTTATATCGCTGAGACATTTTTTTTCCATGAGTAATTCGGTACGCAAAGTTTTTTGTTCGAATGTCCGTTATTGGCTTAATCTTATCTTTAGACAATATTGAGAAACTAATTTCAATATTTTTATTTTGGTTCAGTAGTTTGGATTTTACAACGTTTCAAAGATACGGTTTTATGACGTCACGCGACGGTCTGCATACTGTTGGCGGTCATAGGAACAAAACATTTTAGCGCATAAAATAAAAACAAAACTACTGGACCAAAATTAAAAATATTTAAATTAGTTTCTCAATATTGTCTAAAGATAAGATTAAGCCAATAACGGACTTTCGAACAAAAAACTTTGCCTTCCGAATTACCCAATATACCAAATTAATAACTTTAAAAAAAAGAGAATTCTTCTTCTTTTGTGTCGGTGACCTTTGAGTGAACACTGACATCCATTTCCCGATTCTCATTTCGGATTCGGAACAACTGACGATCCGGCCAAGGCCAAGGCACTGTTGGCCCAAAGGTTGGCCAAACCCATCGATCATAATCTTGCATTGGAGTAACGTTCGAAAACTGCGCTTCTCATATCGGAAAGCCGTTCGGATCGTTGAATTTTAAATTCGCCCGGAGATTCAATCCAAACCCCATTTGCCTGAGAGTTTCTTGCGTCATTGAATGGCATTATCATTTTTAGGTGCGCTTCCGAAGGGAAACGGACCGTATTGCTAGTTCGGTTTCGAAAATGCAATGCGATATGGCGATAAAAACACTATCTGCTAATCAAGCACCACTTTGTGGCAGAGATCGCTTTTAGCGATAAGGCCGCCAATTGTATGGTTACAGGGGGTCTACCGGCTCAGACGAAGCCGATTACCATTGGAGAAAATCGAAGTTCGATTTATGAAAAATGTACTGCCACCCAATTTATTTTACTGCCATCCAGTTAATTTTTTCATAAATAGAACTTCGTTTTTTGCCAATGGTAATCGGCTTCGTCTTAGCCGGTAGACCCCCTGGTTAGTTTTAAGAATTCCCTTGTAAATAATTGTGGTGTACAATAAAGAGTAAAGAGCTATCAACGCGCCTCATTGACTCGTCCGGTGACCCCAGGGCTGGCAGCTACCTTGGCCAGCGCATCAGCCTGGCCATTCAAAGGGGCAACGCTGCCAGCATTCTGGGGACTCTCTCCAGCGGCAGCGGTCTAGAATTTTTATAAATAAATTAGTTCTAGTTTTAATGTTATTTTAGGTATATTTTAGGATTGTTATTTTAGGTTAATTTTAGGTTTACTTAGATTTTGTGTAATTATTATTACAATATTGTATCATACTTATTCATTAAATAAAATTTCATAGCTCTTATGAAAAAAAAATAATAATAAAGAGTTATCTAATCAAATCTAAATGCTGCATAAAAACTTAGTACAGAAATTATTTACCGCATGCAATGTCTAGTGGATTCTCTACTTACACTGGCCGGCTGAAGCAACTACTCGGACACTGAAATGCTGGGATATTGATTACATGGAGTAGGCTTGCCCTGCACCTTTTCTATCCTCTTAGATTAGTTGGCCTAGTCCACATAAAAGACAAGTCAATATGTGGGTTAAATAAAATTGCAAAGTCTTTAATAAGAAAAGTTTCATCAGTAAGTACTATGTCGAAGTGCGATCCTAACGAACATCAATGCGAAAATGTATTCCATGAATTATTATTTTTATGTGTTTACGAGGAAATATTACGTCATTTTCTACTGAATTGCTTCGACAAATGTTTCATTTACTGCGTGCATACATAGTCCACTATTTGAGTCATAAATAACAAAGGCGGCAATGTCCACTCAAAGTCAAAACAGCTAATCTGTGAATGAAGGTTTTTTGTCTATGGACGTAGCTTCTAAGGAAATCTAGATTTCGTATAAATAGCTGCAATAGCCCATAGAAAATCGAGCTCAAAGTTTCGAGTTTGTAACAAACCCGGCATTATCCCGTACTGTCTAAATCTAATCAAATCTAAATCATCACTTTACACAAAATACAACGAAATGGATATTGTCGCCTTTGATATTAGATGACTCATTTATTAAGTAAGTAAGTAAGTAAGTAACTCTTTATTGCACAAACGAAAACATTTTACAAATAAACATTTAAAAATAACAGTACAAATGGCGGTCTTATCGCTAAAAGCGATTTCTTCCAGACAACCTTTGGATGGACAGGACTGAGAGCGAACATTACATATTAATAAGATAACCTCACATTATGTCCCATACACTGCAGTGTCGGAGTGGCCACTCCACCTATCTAGTGTGAGTAAAGGTGCCACTGGGGATCTACCGGCTAAAACGAAGCCGATTACCATTGGCGAAAATCGAAGTTCGATTTATGAAAAATTAACTGGGTGGCAGTAAAATAATTGAGTGGCAGTACATTAAAAAAAAATCGAACTGCGATTTTCGTCAATGGTAATCGGCTTCGTCTTAGCCGGTTAACCCCCTGGACGCTGCATAAATAATTTCATTGTGTAGATGCAAAAGCTAAAGTTACATAACTATAACTATACGCAACAATACATTTTACTCGTATTACGCTACTTTATTAAAATATTGAGAAAATTTTAGTTTGTGCCCGAATTTCAATTAATTGGCTATCAATTAAATAATGAGGGATCAATTTAAACGCTCGTTCTCGTAAATGCAAAATGCTGAAAGCAACTTAATTAAAATTCATTGTGCAGCATTTTATCACATGGCACAGTAAAGATTATAAATTGTAACGATTTCATAAGGAAAGTTTTTCAACGCTACACGACTTTTTAATACGCAAAGGTGAATGTTATAATTATTCACTTTTACGTGAAACCACGCGTCTGAACCACGAAAAAAAGAAAGAAAATATAATTTTTCAATAGGTATGTACCGAAGGAAATAAAGAACGGACTTAATTTTTATATTTTCCTTGCGGTCTTGGCAATCCTCTTACGTTTCGTCGATCTTGCTTTATCAAGGAATATTTAAGATCTCTGGTAAACGAGCGATAAAATGTTGCCCAAGTATCTCATACACATAAAAAAACAAGTTTCATATTGAAACCACTGTAGGTGCTGAATAGCTACCACGAGTGCGAAAAAGCTGTGCCGGACGTCTGCCGGACGTCTGCCGGACGTCTGTCATGTATCCTAATAATAGTAGTAAGGTTGTTTATCCAACTTATCACTTTCAGTGACAGTGACAGTTAGCACCCGTAGTAGCTGCTCAGTATAAGGTTAGTTTAAAATAAATTAGGATTTTCCTTGAGTTTGTCGTGCTTTGACTATAACATCCAAAATTAAATATGGTTGATACTTAAAATAAAATAATAAACTACAAAAAAAAAACTTTTGGTTAAAAAAATTGCTCGGGACATTTTATAGTATTTTCTAATATTTTCGGGCTTTTTCTAAAATATTAACCCGTGCTAGGAAACCTTATAAAGATTTTTTATAAGGTAAAAAAATTCGCTCGGGACTTGAACCCGCAACCACTTGGTAGAGCGCCTGCACGGTATGCAAGAGATTGCAGGTTCAAGTCCTCGCCCGAGCAATTTTTTTAACCTTATAAAACATCTTTACAAAAAGTTAGTTTCACCAAAATTGTATGGACAAAAAATACTACACATTCATTTTCGCGTGAGTCCGACAATTGTTTCATTCGTCGCACAGCTAATATCGCTTGTATATGGCAACACAAAGTCTAATTAAATTTCACAGCGCCACCGAGATGGGAGTTCAACCTACTTTAACGACTTTGTAGTGAGAACCAACAAGTTTTGCGAAACTTTTCCGCGAGCGAACATTGAAAATAAGCTTCTTGAATAGTTGTGGAGAAGCATACAGCTCGTGGGACGCAGGGCCTCTACTTGGACTTATCTTCTTCTTATGGTTCCGTACCTCAAAAGGAAAATTAACGGAACCTTATAGGATCACTTCGTTGTCCGTCCGTCTGTCAAGATCCTTTACTCCGGAACGCGTAAAGGTATCAAGTTGATATAATATATCACATACACTCAAGTCTGTAGTCAGTTGGAGTTGTAATAAAAGCAAACTTCTAACTTTACGCAATCAAAAGATGCGGCCGCTTTTTCAACATTTGCGTCACAAAAATCAGAACCATATACAAGAAATGGGGGGTCCAAACTTTTATGTGGAGTGACCGTATCATGTGGGGTATCATATGAAAGAACTTCATTAGGACAAGCTAAAACATTTTTTTTTTATTTTTCCGTGAAAACTTTTTTATATATGACGAAAAAAATAAACACAACTCCCCCTTACAAGTTGCTACGGAACCCTCAGTGCGCGAGTCCGACTCTCACTTGTCCGGTTCCGGACACACTATACGTATATCGTAAAATAAATTACTCTTATATCTCTGCTTAGAATAATTGCATCAACGGTAGGTATTACAAAGCAACAAAAACTCAATTGAGTTTCTTATATTTCTGAAGAACTTCTGATATTAATTCAATGTAAAAGGTCACCAAGGTGCCAAGTATAGTGTATTCAAAATTTTAAGGTCTTATTGTGTAAACAAATATGGGGGAATGGGTAACCATAGACTACTTAGTGCTATGATGAGTGAAGAGACCACTCGGCGCTGCAGTGCCTGGGACATTGTTTTAGACAAAGCACATTAGCAAACAAAGCACATTTGATACCTTTTGACGACTTATAGAAATGTCACTTGTAAGTTTGAGGTTACAAAGAATTCGGTTTTCTGTAAAAAAATATTAGTTTTACGATGAAATGGACGTATTATTACAAAAATAATGGTATTGCACTACTATTGTGTGTGATTGCGTATTTTTCTTACGGTAAGTGGTTTGTTTACACAATAAGACTTTTATTTTTGGATACAGTTTATATACCTAGTTTTATTTTCTCATCAGAATTATTCTGAGGATCTCACAGTAGATCCCATGGATTGAGAGTAATAACAATACTCCTTTGCGTAGTTTCCTCTCAAGTTGTGGAGTTCTCAAGCTCCGTGGTTCGGTTCCACAATAGGGCTAGTCATCGAAAGCCTTTTGTTAGGGGTATAAATACACGGTAGTAAAATCCAATTATATTGGGAACTTTGCATCTATTTTGGTAAGTAGGTAGAAGAATATTTTTTCTTTGTATATACTAGATAGTTATGTCACTCAGTTTTGTACGAAGAACAAGGGAGCAGGACACTGGAAGTAAGTTTGTAAGTTTGTAAAATGTTTAACTTCAAAATCTATCACTTTTGGAGTTTAAATACCTAGTTTGACAATATGAAGCTTCTCAAGGCAAAACACACGCCGCATGAAAAAAATCTTCTTTTTGGATCCCTAGGCTTAAGTATTTTTGAAGCGGCTTATTTGGCTCCACACTTTTGACTTGTCTTTCCTGTGGGCTAGGACAACTAAGCTGTCAGGATGGTATAGGTGCTGGGCAAGCCTACTACATCTAAAACAATGTCCCAGGAACTGCAGCGTCGATTGGTCTCTTCACCCATCTAGTGTGAGTCAAGGTGCCACTGGACGCTGTATAGATCGCCTCATTACGTAGATGCAAAGGCCTTAGTTTAGTATTTTTGAATGAGAATCCCACCGCCGCCTAAAACGGGCACTTTTGGCGCCTGCGGGATTTATTCGTAGGTTCTAGGATCTGGAATCTAGACCCGATGGGTCGATGACATCAGGAAGTTGGCTGGGAAGCAGTGGGCATGGCTGGCAGGGGACCGGGGCGTGAAAAGAAAGAGGCCTATGCCCAAAAGTGGGTGACTTTCACAGGCTGGATCAATAGATAGGATAGACTAAGATGATTTTAACAGTGTCCATTATAGCACTTCACTCACACTACAGGGTGCACTCTAAGTCGATAGCGGAACTTTAAGTAGGCTGTCTACTGATCACTACGAGCAACTTGTAACAGGTGGCGAAAAAAATGGAGCAAAAAAATCCATTTTTTTCGCCACCTTGTACAAGTTGTTTGTAGTGATCAGTAGACAGCCTACTTAAAGTTTCGCTATCGACTTAGAGTGCACCCTGTAGATGGGTGAAGTCAATTTACTCGGACGCTGCAGTGTCTAGTCTAAGACATTGTTTAAGATGGAGTAGGCTTGCCCAGCGCCTATGCCATCCTGACAGCTTAATCGGCCTAGCCCTAAAGAAGGACTAGTGTCATTACATGCGGAGCCAACTAAGCGGTGTTGGCCTAGTGGGTAGAACAATGGACTCAGAAGAAAGATACCTAGGTTTGATTCCCGGAGCGGCATGTATCTATGACTATGTTTATTTTAGAGTTTCTCTTCGAGAGTTCTCGAACCGAGAATTCCCGGGAAATTTTGCCTTACTCGAGACGAGAAAAAAGTGATCGAGAAATCGAGAAATCGAGAAATTCAGTCCAAAATTTTAAAAACTTAATTACGCTCTTGCACTCGCGCGCGGCTGTGTTTATGTTGTCTTGGGTTTTCTTTTTATAAACTAGTATAATTATGTTGCTTCGTCCGTTTTATTTCAATTCTTAAATGGTTATTTGTGGTATTGAACAAAATAAATGATCGTTTGAGTTTCAGTTTAAATAAAAGCAGCGCGTCAAAGAGCCAAATTCAAGAACGACTTTAGTTTTTAATTTTCATATGTTAGTCATGTTATGTAGTTAGTTTACTAGCCGTTAAAACTACCCAAGTAAATGTTGAGTTTCAATAGGTCATAAGTTATTTGTTTTGAGTAAATAATTCTACTATTTAAATTTAAATGTCAAATTTTTAAATAGCAAACATTGTTGTAGCAGTAAAAAAAACAATTGATTGTGTTTTAAAATGATGTTATACGTTATTATAAATAAATTTAAGGATTGGATAAATAAATTCAAGTTCTGTAAACTTGGCGGCACCCATTTAGATCTCAATTCTTTTGACGGTGAACTTGTCAACCACATACAGGGTGGCCCAAACATAGACGTCAAGCGAGAAAATCTAGATAGCTGACACCGAGGGCTACCCGAATCACCCCCATGTATGTTCAGCCATTTTTTGTCGTTTAGAAATTATGGGGCTTTTAAGGTTTTTTTGAAAAAAATTACCTAGCATTGGATTTTATTTTCTAACTGTTTTTTCTTTCGACTTTTCACAGATATTTTTTATTCTTTAGGGTCTCAGATAATTTATCTATTATCAGAAAAATAATAATTTGCTATGGACTTCTAGAAGTTACCGCAATTTCGATCCAAAGTCCAAAAATATTGTTTTCGAGAAATCATAACTGGAATAGTTTGTATGGAGAAAAAATTAAATAGAGGTCTGTAGGATTTTCTTTTAATTTCAAAAACTTTCCCAAAGCCTTAGTGCTGTTTGTGACATTGTTTTTAGAAGATATTTTATTTGTTTTTTCCAAAGAAAAACACTATTTAGTCCTAATTGTTTGTAATAATGATAAAAAGATCTCGCTAGAGTTTATTTCGCTTAATTAAAGTTTTCCAAAGTTAAAGTCACATGAAACTAAAAATTAACGTTGTTGATTGATAAATGTTGTTGAATATTGCATAAAAAGCGTAGTTTTATTGTTAAGTCACACATATTTTTCAAAATATCCATATTTCTCGACAACCCGGGAATTCCCGGGAAATAGTGGTCGAGAATTCTCGTGCTCCGGGAAATAAAAAAGGTCGAGAAATGAGAAACCCTAGTTTATTTTCAAAGATACGTGCGTTTGTGAATTTATAATAGCAATACAACTCGCTAACGGTGAAGGGAAACATCGTGTGGTATATATGTTACCGGCCAAACCCGATTTAAGGATAAACTAGTTTCGCCTAGGCCAAACTAGTTTATCCGAACGTCGTATGGATAAACCGGTATGTCCTAGGCTGAACTAGTCTAGCCAAAGCTCGTAAGGAGAAACCAGTTTAGCCTAGGCCAATCTAGTCTGGTCTAGCAAGAATATGTAAGCTTCAGGATAAACTAGTATGGCCTAGCCCGAGCTGATATTGACGAATGATTAGGTATGAATGCCCATATCTCGTAAACTAAGAGGTTTAGCGCAAAAATTACGAAATTTTCGAACCCCTTAATATCCTCGGAACCAAGCCTTTTACTTCTATACGTGTTCTAAAAACCAACATACAGGTTTGAAACATACAGGGTATTCCTGAAAGTGTGACAGACAGTCGAAAAAGATTTAAAACAAAGGTTAGGTCAGTAGGTTTGGTTGGCGACACACTGATATACCTCTTTTTGTTTAGGGCATACCGGTTTATCCATACGACGTTCGGATAAACTAGTTTGGCCTAGGCGAAACTAGTTTATCCTTAAATCGGGTTTGGCCGGTAACATATATAATAATAAGGGCGGATAATAATTTTGATGCAATATCAGTATTGTTTATTTTCGTAAAGCTCAAAATGAATTGATTCGGGCCAAACGATCATTTGAATAAAGGGGCACTCACCCTCTAAATCGCATCATCATTTTGTATCGGAAAATAATAAAAGGATCAAATTCTGTATCATACCGGACGGGTTTTCGCAGAATTGAGTCCGGATTGCGGCGCTTGATTATAATTTTATTGCAATGGACCATAGATTGGACGCTCGATCGGGCTTCATTTTCGTAGCTTACAATATTAATTTTCCTCAAAAAAATTATAGGAAGCTAGCCAGCCAACAAAATATTATGTTAAAATGATTTTTTAAAAAAATTAGTACTTCGACTCGTATATTTTCCATTTTTGAAGTCGTTCAATAAAAGACAAATCATTTTAGGTTTTTTTTTTTTTAGTTTTGTACTTTTTATGTCAAATAAGTTTTTATTTAATTAAATGATGCATTAAATTATATATTGTAAAACCTAAACGTAGACTATTTAAAAAAATGTGTTTTATGAGGTTGTAAGTAAGATGTAGCCTGTACAATTGTACATGTCCCACTAGCTGGACAAAAGCCTTCTCTCAGAGAGAGAGTTTGAGCTTAATCATCACGCGTGCTCAATTCGGGTTGGCGATTTTTGCGTTGAGGGTATAAAGCCTCACACGCTCAGGTTTCCTCACGATGTTTTCCTTCACGGTCAGCGAGTGGTATTGCAACTACAAATTCACAATGTACGTAACTTTGAAATTAAATAAAGTCATAGATACATGCCCGCACCGGGAATCGAACCTAGGACCTTTCACTTCAGAGCCCACTGTTCTACCCACTAGACCACCACCGCTTTTATGAGGTTGTATGGTCTATATTTTGTAATAAGTCATCCGTAAGTACGATATCGAAAGTTGTCACTGTGCTGTCTTCGGAACTGCGTAGCAGCAGTAACGTTGTCGTAGATGGTGCTACGCTTCGTAGCACCAGCTACGTAGCTACGACGGCGTAGCACTACTACGTCTAAAATACATTGATTTACTTGTTTGTTTATCATCAACGAGTAATACCATCCAACTATACAAGGTGTTACAAAAGTACCTAACTCTTTTTACAGGGTAATAGCACCCGGTGATAAGGATCACAACCTAAATTTTTTTCTTGCTCTATGACGTTCCGTTGATTTTTAAATTAATAAAATGTGAACGCTGTGGCGGTAGAAAAGAATTTTTAAATATCGTTTTCATTGACTTTCACAATGCTTTAACAACTCAAAGCCATGTAAATGCACCTACAAACACAAACATATTTTAATATTTGAGCTAATACCAAAAACAAAAAAGTTAAGATTATTTTTCAATTTTGAGGTTATAAAATAAAAAAAATATTTTTCTACTTTTTGTTACAGATTTGGCATCCTGTTGACCACTAGGTTACACCCTGTAAAAAGAGTTAGGATGTTTTGTAACACGTTGTAGTGTTTCCATTCGTTTATTTAACTTTTGACAGATAACGCACATGAAGTTTCGCAATCATTTTCGGTCAAATGTACAACAGAGAATACCGTACTTCATGCCCACATAGTGATGTGCCATTCATAATGAATGACCATAGATTAGGAGTGGGCGTTATTTAGCGTGACCGTTTACAATAACTGGCTACGTGAGATGTCATCGAATCACTAGTTTCGAGTCAAGCTCGCGCACGGCACGGGCGTCAATGCTTTGCTTCAATAAACGAAGTGACATGACGACGAAAGAAGCTATTTTTTGTGGACATACGTTTGATTTGTGTCATTGAAGGTTAATATTATATGTTAATGGCGTTACTCAATAGCTAAAAAACGTAGCTTGTGATAAGAAACGTCGTAACCTAATCATAAATAATGGCGATCTGTGACAGTGACGCTGTAAGGGAGTTCTGAAAATCACTAGTTTCTGAAATCACGTGTTTTCATAACTGGTTCTTAACGACCCACGCCTACACGCCTACCACAGACTATAAAAATCGACCTGTCAAAAGTTAAATAAATGGTTGGAAAGACTATAATATTAAAAATGCAAATTTTTATACGTTAGTAGTTTAAGTAGCACAACCACGCGCTAACCGTGAATGAAAAACATCGTGAGGAAACCCGCGGCTTAGTTGGCTCCACACATATTGAGTTGTCTTTCCTGTGGGCTAGGCCGACTAAGCTGTCAGGATGGTATAGATGTTCTATCTAAAACAATGTCCCAGGCACTCCAGCGTCGAGTGGTCTCTTCACCCGTCTAGTGTTAGTGAAGGTGCCACTGAACGGTATAAATCATCTAATTACGTAGATGCAAAGGCCTTAGTTTTATGGCATGTACACACGACAGCACGTCAACCCTCACATGCTAGCACTCTACTCGGTAGCGTTACGGGCGACTTTACAACAAAAGTGTACACTCTGACGTGCTGTCGTGTGTACGTATGAACATACACTGACCTGTCTGCATTATTTTCCTTTGTATTTAATTTATTCGTATGGGAATCGACCCACCTGATCAATTCTGTATCATTAACCAAATTACACATTTAAAAAAACTTAAAAATAATTTCGGGGCTGCAAGGCTGGACCAGGCATATTCAATCAATATTTTTTTCAGGACATAATTAAATTCATTTTACACTGACCATCGAAACAGACCAATTTGTCGCTCATTAATTGCGATGCCTCTACAAAATTTTAACACAGGAAAACCTATCTTAGTTTGAAGCTGTTACAGTTTGTTTTTGGTCCGGGTGTTTTTGATAGCGCTTCCGCGTTTCATCTCAAATCAAATGGAAAAACCATTCGTATGTAAAGTGAAGCGAGCGGTATAGCTAGCGAGCGAGCGAAGCGAGCCAAGCGAGCCAATGCAGTTGCATCCGTTGGAATTATTTCCCTTTTCCACATGACATTGCAAATGGCGCCGATGTTTTGTATATTTTTCTTTTTTTCTGTCACCACGGTGGCTGGCGGGAAAATTATTAGTGGCCTGGTGGCTGGTACGCGGGAAAAAGAAGAAAATGT
Organism: Zelleria hepariella; assembly: GCA_949319315.1. Classification (NCBI taxonomy): domain Eukaryota; kingdom Metazoa; phylum Arthropoda; class Insecta; order Lepidoptera; family Yponomeutidae; genus Zelleria; species Zelleria hepariella. The sequence goes on along the minus strand of OX439392.1, from coordinate 2,804,255 downwards.
CACCTATCTACAATTCTGCAGCGGTCTACTGATGTAAATACTTTTCCTGGGACATCCGGCTTTGCGAGGCTTTATCAGCAATCTGCTTTAGAGTTTGTGAATGCAAGCCGCTGAATAAGATTTTAAATAAAAGTCTTTTCATCGTTTGTATCGAGACTTAATTTTATTCAGCTTATGCATGACGCAAATCTTTTAGTTTGATATTAACATGAAAGTTTAAAAACATATAATATTTTGTAGCCAAATGGATAATTTTTCTCGCCACTTCAACAACGCTGGGTGACGATCTACGTCAATAATACGTTATCTTTTCATTTACTATCGAAAAGCCTTATAGTACGTCATACATGTTCTCTCTGGAACCAGATATACGAACAAACAACTCAGATTATATCTGCCGGAAACTAGGCCTTGGCGCAAAATAGAGTGCCACAAAAGATCCACTTGGGCTAAAATACACATTGGCATTCATTGAGATAATTAATCTTTGAATTGTTAAGAAAAAATATAAATTATAAGTGGCATTTATCTTCTACGATAGTTCTCATGTAAGTAACCTGGGGCCTGAGTCTGTAACGCCTTCAATTACGATTTTTTAATGCTGTCGGTCCTTTTAATGTTTTTGTAGTACAGCAAGGAATATTCTGATTCTAATTCTAGAGGATTAGTTCGCTGGTTGTTGGAGCAAAACACGGAAACCCCGGTTTTGTCCTTCCACTGGGACGCTATCGACAAGTCATTTCGTTACAGACTTAAGCCCCTGGCAGTTGTACCAGTTAATGGTGCTGCCCTCGCAACTCTATCTGGAAACCGGTTTGTATCACAGAGGGGAGGATTACCCTTGGTCTGTTGCCAAAGTGAAAATTTTAAGAATCCTTTTATAGTAGACGGACGGGAAGACGGTCCCATCCTGTGGCACTGGGTGTCAACAAGAGCCGTGACATTAAAAAAAATAAAAATATAAATTTAATTATAAGTGGACTAAATTGAAATTGAATGAGTTGCCTGAATTAATAAATAAATAGCAATAATAATAATAAACTGTACTTACTAACATAGAATAAGAAATAATGTTACTAACCCTATGGACATTGTGTGAATTAAATACTTTGAATTTGAAATTGAATTTGAATTTATTTGTAGGACCATTTTCATACAAGTTTGAAAGCTGACCTTCTCGTTTATTTTATACTGTGGTCTTGGTCAGAGAGCCGCAAGCAATAGTATTGTCTCTTATTAAAGTACAGGGCCTGAAAACCATCCGGTTAGTGGGGACCCCCGGCTCACTAGCCGCCAGTATGCATTTAGAGGTCACTCAAAAGGGCTGGGCCCAAATGACCACGGAGTGGCTTTCCGACTGAGCCGCTTTAATCTCGGCCTTATTGCCTGGTGTTTATTGTCCTGTATTCAAAGTGACGTTATTAATGTTTCTTGTTGACGCCCGAAGAAAAATGGCGGGGCGATTATTAAAATTTTGCGATACGGTTGTAACTAGTAGATAGATGGATGCTAGTTCCTTGTACGTAACGAAATTTAAACCCATGTAACCGGAAAGCCATGTAACATGACAACAACTCCATTGAGCGCATTGTAATGAAGGGTCGAGGGCACGAAAACTCGGGGAAAACCACCTATGCGATGGACTGACCAAATCTAGACCACTGTGGGCAAAACACTGTGTGAATGCACCCGAGAAACCTCCTACCGAGAGAAATGGCGTGGCATCGTAAGGCGCGCAACATCAGCCACCGATGATGATACTACATGTCGACCACGACCGCTCTGACAAGAATGCAACGACGAAGAAGAAGAACCGGAAAGCAATGGTTGCGTTTGGCACAGGATCGGGCGCGGTGGCCTGAGCGTGAAGGGGTTTTTACTCAGAAGTAGGTGATGAACGAAATTAATGTACCTACCTACGATAAAAAGTGAAAAATAAGAAATTACTCAGATGTGAACATGATTATTGTTGATGGTAAGAGCCCTTTCAAAATATGTTATTTTGATTTCAGATTTGACTGGTCATGTGCAATATTGTTTATCATTCGTTAAATTAATCGATAGTCACAATTTTACGTAAAATTACCACGATCGACACCTCCAAAGATATGAATTTTTCATCGCGCTAAAAAAATGTATGCTCTACCATACAACATTTGATTCCAAAAACTAAGATTACTGAGACGACGTACCAAACTATCTATTCCCAAACCTTGCAGGGCTTTTAACGGCTGACGATGCTTTCCGATAGATACTGTAGTCTCTAACTATCACTGTTTTGGTGACCCGCACTCTCATATTATTAGCTTGCAACCGCAGACGGCCAATATCCTCCTAAAAGGGAGACCGTAGGTGTCAAGATACTGTTAGTATCCAGAAAACAAATTATTTGGTGACCCGCAACCTCATACCATTTACCTTGCAAGACAGAGGACCAATACTTTCATAAAGGTACGTGTCAATGTGCCGCCTTTGCCAACGCTGCGAGTTTGTCGATGTAACCATTCCTTTTTATTCGAACCGGGGTAATTTATAGGTACTGGGGCGTTACCCTTGACGCTATTGCGATCAAATTGCAAAAGTTTAAAAATTAATTTCTCTTTGAATTCGCATAGTAATGCTTTGATTTTGAATACTTTGTAATGTTTATTCAAAGGTAAGGTTGTTTTATTCAATAAAAACACAAAATGCGTCTTAATTTCTTAAATATAATTTTGTGAATTGCGCCATATTGCGGCCGTATTGGAAAAATGCGTCAAGGGCTGGTGTGTAAATGCTACAGTTGGGTAAAGTTTGGGGCATTCTATTGCCAGTGGAAGCTTTGTTTTGCGTGTGGTGATGGAGAAGGCAAGTAATTATGGTAGTTGGTAGAAGATTATTTTCTTTTATTAGCCACCTATCACGGTCCCACTGTTCAAGTACCTATTGGCTTTATAATTATTAATTAAGTTACATAATATAAAAAAATAGAAGCTACACTAATATAAGGCCGTCTTGCACCACTTCTTAAATGCCACTTAAATCACCATTTAAATCGACTTTTGTATGAAGATTTTAGTTAAATGCTGTTTAAACCACATTTAAGAAAGTGGTGCAAGACGGCCTAAATCTAAAATCTAAACCTAAAATAACCCTAAAATAAACCTCAAATAAACCTAAATTAACACTAAAATATTATTTACAAGGAGCATTTTCAAGTGTTCCATAACACTTCTTTTGTGACCGAGTAACAAATCTGGTCTGGTGTAAGTGGAAAATAGAAGCCCTCAAAAAGCTTTTATTGTTCATGCACAGTTGCACACAACCTCCCAGCAGAACATTCAATAGGAAGGTTTTGACATCTCACGTCAGGCCAATAAAAGACTCCGCTACAACAGATGTGTGTAAAGTGTTTAAAAATCATGCCACGTATTCTATTCCACTCTCTGGGCACAATTTTAAGAGCAAACCTGAAGTGATATATAAAGTTGGTACGTGAGTTACGGGCGGCTGATGTGCTTGCGAAATAACCGCCCTGCGTGGTGAAAAATACATCCGTTTTTCCCGGAGGTCAAACAAGGTTGCTAAATAATTTTACTCAAAAACGCTGGTAATGTCATTATTTTGAGCAAAGTCGAACTTGCCGCCTACTTTGATTAGGCGCAAGTCCTTCAAGTTCATTACTGTCGTGTTTTGCGGCCAGCAATATCTATTATTTTCGAGCTTTGTTTCAACGTTCAGACAATCCGTGATGAAAGAACGATTTCGGCGATAGATGTCAGATTCTAAATTAGTCAATTTTGTTTCCGACAGTCAAAATACCGTACTAAGATTGTGACAAACAATAATAAAGTAACTGTACTTTTAACTTGAAATTTTGCATTTATGGAAAATGCTAGTTACCTACGCAGTATAGTACGAAGTACGTAGTATCACCAATAATAAATTATGTTTTGAAATACTCAACCACGTCGCACGTCCGCTCCGGCCCTTTCCGTTTTAATCCTTCTATTATAATTGTACTCTTGAATTCCCCCTTTGTTAGTGAAAAGGTCTCAACTACCACAATTAATGTAAGTCAATATTTAATCGCCGAAATCCTGGGCACAATCAGCACAAATTAAGGTTGTACCATCACTCATAGAAATTTCACCACTTACATTGAAAGCCTTCTTTTCACTGGTGTAGTTAAACAGGGTATTTTCTAGATATGTGAGATTAGCTATAATTATCTTCTACTTTTTTAGGGTTCCGTACCTTAACGGAGCGAAACGGGACCCTATTACTTTGCTTTCGCTGTCTGTCTGTCCATCTATCCGTCTGTCCATCTGTCCGACAAATATTTTGAGAGGGCTCGTGGTCGCAGTGGACTAATGTGTAAATTCTTTCACTTGCTATTTTGTTATTCGTTATTATTATATTTTACTTATTATAGTAATTATTTTGTTTATAGAGCACGAGATGCAAAAAAAAAACAATTTGATTAGCCACGGTACTGTTTCCGTGTCATATAGCAGCGTGGCGGGAAATTCAAAATTTTCAGTTTTATTTTTATTTTGAAACTAATCTGAGCTATTTTTGTTCATAGGGCATAGTGAATTAGCCAGCGCGCAAAGAAAAATGCATAAAATCGATTCCTGTATCAAATACACCAAAAGAATCGAAAATGTTCACATATCAAACCCTAGAATTAGGTGAGAGCTATCTAAAACAGCCAGTTTTGTGTTGATATCCATAACAGATTGCAAGATATTTTGTCTGAAAAAAAGTGCGCTGACTATTTTTTTTCATCCAAAATATCTTCAAAACGTTTATGAATCTCAACAAAAAACTGGCTGTGTTAGATAGGTCTCACCTAATTCTAGGGTTTGATACATAAGTGAAAATTTTCGATTTGTTTCGTGTATTTGATACAGGACTCGATTTTGTCCATTTTTTTTGGCGCACGGGCTATTTACTATAGGTTCCTGCAATAATGGAGTGGTGTGGGAGGGGTGATAATAAGTGACGTTTCGCTATACAAAAACACCCATCCCGCGCCACTCCATTACCGCTGGAACCTACTTAGTTAGCGCCTGCGCTATGCCTGGAGGCATTAATTAAATGCTTAATCTAAGAAAATACGTTGGTACTTATTTTGCTAATCGTACTTTTGTTGTTTTTTTGACAAGTAGGCAGTATGCGAAGTAGTCACTTCGAGAGTAGGCTGAATGCAAAATAGGCTGTTTGCAAAGTAGGCCGTTTGCGAAGTAGTCAAAAATAGAAGTATGTACGATGAGAAGTTGGCCATTTGAGAAGTAGACCCCTGACGCCCGAAGGCTGTAAAGAGATGAACTGCAAAGCTCACACCGACGTAAGAATAACTACCATCGGGTACTCCGTTTTAGGTCGCCTTATCGATTAATTATTGACAATATATGGACCCCCAGGGCAGGAACAAAGAACCCGAGTCAAAATACGAGGTCAAAGGTTCGATTCACATGATAAATGACGATATAGATCGAAAGGAAGGGCTGGGAGACATTGGGCGAATAAAACATGTTTCCGATTGTCGTTTGTTTAGGTTTTTTCTTTGTTTGTCGACGACTTCTTTATTACTTAGCTGCCACATCTAGTTTGAAAGACTGTAACGAGCTTGGACACTTTGATACTTAGTTTTGACTTGTGGATCTATAAAGTGAGAAATAGCACTAAGGCTTTCTTGGTTTCGCAACAAAAAAGGTAGGCTAAGGACGCAAGTAACTGGTAGGTGGAAGGTATATTACAATATCACTAAGATAACAATTAAATCATGTTCGTTGACGAATGCCCTCGTAATAATACTAGTAGTCAGCAACACGCTGGGATACCCCGTTTTGTTTTTGTTCGATTGACTGTTAATGAAAACAAAAGAAGAATAAAAGATGGTGGGCGTTGCTTGATAAACCGTGCATGATAAAGCAACAATGGTGTATCTTAGCGTATCACTCACCCCTTCTATAGTAATTTTATTATGTGACCAAGAGCCCCAACTAGCAAATATTTTCATTCTACGAATAAATCTCTAGTTTCGTTCCTCTTGACGACCTCGAGAATAGACTCCAAGATTGGATATTCTAAACAAAAGACGAGCTTTCTCCGGAGACAAATGCCGGTCATCATTTCTTCGCTAGGTATCTGGAACGGTTAGGTGACGGTAAACAGGGTGCTGGTCCCAAATAAATCAGCACCCACATGGTTACCCCAGCAAGGAATAAGAAGTAAGAGACAGCGTTGAAACTGTGTTGTTCTTCAGTTTCCTAATAGATTGAGAGCTGGTGACCAATCGAGATATTTTTTCGTACAAGGCTGGGAGTTGGTAGGCTGATAGAGTAGACATCGCTGAGTCTGGGAAAAATATATTTTTAGCCCAATCGCGGTTGAAAGTTAGATTTTTTCGACTTTGAAAGTGTAAATGTATGGGTTCAGTTTTTTTTTTATCGTACAAGGCTGGGAACTTCTAGGTTAGTTGTTGAGACTCTTCCGTTGATAAAGAAAAAATATTTTTTTTTGGCCGAGCGTTCGAAAGTTTTTTTTTTTATAACCTATAAAGTGTGAATTTTTGGATTTTAAAAAACGAAGTTGGAACCACTCAAATATTCGGTGACATATTATTGGAATTTTCTACTTTCGGTACCAAGTAGCGGACTCGAAAATCTTCTAACTCGGACCCCAGTCTTAGATAGAGCAAGAAAAGTGACCCACATACCCAGGGCATACACCCGCGTCTAGAGATGTCTGTCACCCACTTCGGAGATTTGTCACCTCGGTTGCGTCACAGGTGTATAGTTCGAGAGACGGGTCATTTTCGCGTGAAATAATAAGGTTGGGGTAGGCGAGTCTAAATAGATGTCACTTATACAAGGTGTAACAAAAGCTGATTTGAGCGAACTCCGATGATTTCAAAAATGTTTTTACTCTATGACGTTTCGTTGATTTAAAATGTGGCGGGAGATAAGTATTTTTATAACAATGATTTGTTACTTTTCACATTGTTTTACTGCATAAAATTCGTGCAATGTTTTTTCATTAAAAGTAAAAAATCACTAAGCATATTTTAAATTTTGACTTTTATATTTTCTTACTGAAATATCACCGTAATAACTAGCAATTTGATAGTAGGCCTCTGACCTACCGGTTGGCCTGAGGGTTACGTAATTACATCCATATTGTAGGTATGTCTATGTACGCAAAGGTCGAATTCATAGACTCTCTACCACCTTTCTAGCCTCTCCAGGTCACAACTTGTAAAACAAAATTTGCTGGAAACACGTTCTATCAGTTTCGGAGACGAGTAATTTTCCGTCTATTCAATAATTTTCGACATTCACGTCGAGCCGGCTAGTTAGGACTTTGATAGCAATAACTTATGTATGGTCTTTGACTGCCGATCCGGGACATATTCAGCAGAATAAACCACATACCTAAGTCCTATACAATTTCAATAGGACTTACCTATGTGGTTTGATCCACCGACCCTAGATTTGACTGTGCCTCGAGTTGCCATGGTTACCAGGAAGTATTAACAGGAAGCGCTCACAGCCTAGTTGTACTAGCCGTTCTTAATCGATTGGCAAAGTTAAGCAACAACGGCCGCGGTCAGTCCATGGATGGGTGACCGCTAGTGGCAATAATATCTGAGCGCTTCCGTGTTTCGGAAAGCACGTTAAACCGTTGGTCCCGGTTGTTGTTGATTAATAACAATCTTTGAGCCATGTCAGAGACCCTTTGGGTGGCCTAAAAACTCTGACACCAGGGGTGGCCACTACCTCATACGATTACCTACTTACCAGGTAGATCCGTGTGTGGTTTACGTAGATATGTATGAATGTTCCATCTTCTTGTTCTCCTAGCTCTCCGTAGACTTTTGTTCAAAATATTCCAAATAAAATTGTCCAACAAATAATATAAATGCAAGAAATCTGGAGTGAGTGCTTAATATGTTCGATGTTCGTCACTCTTTATCGTTGTAATGGCTGAACGGATTTGGATTAAATATGCAAGATACTCCAGAATAACAAAAAGGCTATAAATTAAAAAGATACAACTTGCTTTTAACCGGCTTCTGATTTCAATATTGAAGAAAAATACTGGCTACTTTTTATCTGCGCCGTCGAATTCAGAGAAAAAGCTAGCATAGAATACGGTTATAAAAAAAAAACATTATTAGTTAAACCTGCTGAATATAGCCATAATAACAATTCAACATTGAGCGTGGCCTTAGTAAAAAAATGCGATTGGGCTCAGCAGAAAAACAACAACGCTGGCTTACCCTTAAATATGTGCAACCTTGTGAGATTCAAGCAGCGAACCTACCATGAGTTACATACATAAATTTTAATACTCAATGCGTTTCAAAGGTATACGATACTTTCCGAGGTTTGCACGAGCACTATACATAATTTCAACAAAGATCACATTAACGTATTTATAAGTAGCTATACCCCGTATCATTATAGCAAGTATTTAGGATGGACTTTAAAACTAGAGTTGTCCCGCTTTGGTTGTATTCATTGTAGCGAGAGGCGAGTGTTTTGAAGTTCATCCTAAATATTTTCTTTAATGAAACCGGTTATAATGCCCGCCCAGACTTATAAAAAAAAGTTGCAGAGATTTGTCGCTGTTATAGGTGTCAGTGCGGATGAAATTTATAACCTATGGGTTATCTAAATTCAGAATTTCATCCAAATCCGTGCAGCCGATTCAGCGTGAAAGAGTAGCAAACATCAATTAGATACCAAAATGAAGCTAATTAAAATAAGCTAATCTTTGCGACTATCCCACACGCACGTCACATAATATAATACAAGGGCCTAAATCAAAGCTCACAGTAGCCACCCAGTATTTAGATTTCACGCTATTTTGTATTCCAAGATGGCGGTCGTTACGTCGATTTGCTCCCCTGATAAGATATAGATTCTGTTACGAGACCAATCGGGCGGGAAATTAGGGCCCGAGTTTTTTCTTGCCGAATAAGAAATATGTAAATGCGAAATTGAAACCTGCCTCGGAATAGCAAAGATGCGCCGCCTAAGAACTTTCATCCTGAAACGCCACCATCACACTCTAAGCGCTTAGGAGGGCGCTAGAGCACCATTTTCCCATACAAACGTAGTTCAGGGGGTCTACCGGCTAAGACGAAGCCGATTACCATTGGCAAAAATCGAAGTTCAATTTATGAAAAATGTACTGCCAGCCAGTTCATTTTACTGCCACCCAGTTAATTTTTCATAAATCGATCTTCGATTTTCGTCAATGGTAATCGGCTTCATCTTAGCCAGTAGACCCCCAGGTTTAATTTCTAAACTACAGGCTGGATTTTGCTGAAACTTGGTTTATATGATGACCAATACGGAAGTTTGCAAATAGTTTTTAAAATAAAAGAAATTAGAGCGATGCGTTTTTCGTGCCGAAAAATGGGTTACTTTCAGCGGTTATTTACTTACATTATTACACTGTCTATTAGAGTCTAACTACCTAGGGAACATCAATAATATATTTAATTGTACTTGTTAGAAAAAAAATCGATTTTTTAAATAGCTAATAAAATTTAGAAATGGCAGCTGAACTATAAAAAATTGGGAAAATAGATTTATTACATTACAACTACAACTACATACTCGCGAAAGGACACGAACACACATAGACTCATGAAGCAGCATTGCCTCTCACTTTTTCCGCGCCCTGTCACGCTCGAAAACAACTATAGAAAACAGGGTTTCACGCGCTTGGCCATCGCCGAGTTCCCACGCTTGTACAGGGAATTCTTAAGCTAGACGTCCATTAGCGGTGGATCGCCCCGATCTGAGGGGTTACGCCTCGATTTTGAGGTTATAAAATAAGTAAAAATTGTTTTTTTTCAACTTATTTTACAGAACTGACATCCAGTTGACCAGTACGTTACACCATGGGAAAAGAGTTAGGATGTATTGTAACACGTTGTATACAGGGTGTTTCGGAAAGATCCAATGACACTGAAAGGGTTCGCTTTTCTCATCAATACAAGCATGTTTTACTATGGAGCCAAGTGCGAAATGTCGAAAAAGATATCAGCTGATCAACTGATATATTTTTCGAAATTTTGCTCGACTTGGTCCCATAGTAAATATTGCATGTATTGATCCGAGAAGCGACTCTCTTAAGTGTCACAGGACATTTCCGTAACACCCTGTAGATATCATACATACGACAGTTTGTGAGTGAGTGTGTAAGGGTGTGTGTACGTGTGTTCGTTAGACTTTCCACGCCGAAGCGGCTGGGCGGATAGCTCTCACACCAAAATAAAATATGCTGCATATTTATTTACGCTGCATAGCTTATTTACGTTACTTAATTCGTACTGAATTTGATTTAAAAAACCTATATTTTGACCGATTTACTCTGCTGCAAAAATTTTAATCCGTCCAACATTTCAGCGTGAAAGGTTAACATAAAAACTCACTCACAAACATTTGCATTTATTATACTAATGGGATATTTTGCGCTTTCTATAATTGTGTGATGTAATGGATAAATGACATAATTATTCAGCGCTTGAAGCGGAGGTGTAGCGGAGGTGTAGCGGTGAACGCAACAAAATGCTTATTTTCTACGCGGTAATCTAAATTCGATTTGGCTTAGGCGGAGATTCGGTAGATTATTTTCGGTGGGCTTTTTCTTCCTGTATCCTGTTTCCTTTTAGGATAAACCAGGAGGTTTTGCTTAGCAATATACCCCATGGTAGGTATCTTCCTCAAATCACGAGTTCATTGAACGAGCGAGCGAAGCGAGAGAAGTTCTCCGAGTCTACTGGAACAATCCGGCATTTGTATATTTGTATGTATGTACGTATGTGGGTATGTATGAATGTTCGTTCGACGATAACTTGAGTAAATTTGGTCGGATCGTCATGAAATTTGGTAGGCGCGGGTGAATGAGGCAAAGAGAATTTTCAAGTTCGAACATGAGCCAAATTGGTCGAGGGATTGCTGAGATATGGGCTCGCGAGTTCATAGTTCGGGGCGAACCACTAGTGTAATGTTCTTTTGTTTTCTATAAATTTTTATCAGCCCGCTTTCTGGCAAGACAAATATACACTTACTTTCTGTAATATCAGAAACGTATCACTGACTATCTCTTCCTTCCAAGCTTTAGTCCCACATGGTGGTGGGTTTAGCCTTCCTAATTTTCTCTCTCCACTTCAGCCTGTTCTTGGTGTCGTCTTCGGAGGCTCCGCATTCTATGAGGTATTTCTTGACCACGTCCATCCACCTGGTTTTGGGTCTTCCTCTGGATCTCTGCCCGGGTATAAATAGACGCAGCGCCTCGTTTCCGATGTAGTCAGGTGGATTCCGCTTTACGTGCCCAAACAATCTCAGCCTACTTAACTGTTTTGCACTTTATCGGTAAAAACTACACCAGTTATTGAACTTTAAACCCTCAAAGGCCGACTACTGGGGGGTGGCCGACTTAAGGAACCTCTACCCTAATATCAGAAAATGTATCCACCGAACGTAAACCTGAGAATACAAACTTCTCTGAAAATAAATAATGAACTTCTAATGCAGGCAGCCACGTAAAAGTTTTAAGACCCCATCTGAATTGCAAAATCCTCGACGGAAGCAACCTCCCGTCACGGGTCAATGCGCGGATGTTAACATGAGTTTGATATTAGCTAAACACACCCAAGAGGGACACATTTCGGCGTGAATTAGCTGGCCCAATTCTATACTAATTACCGATGTGATTTGCGTTGCACCTCGGGTAGAATGGTTGTGTTGCGACTCCTATATCAGGCGCACAGGGAAGAGTTACATACTCTAGCTAGGTATAACTAACTAGCTTGAGTTTACCATTATTCTTAGGTCTTTACATCCACGCAATGAGATGATTTACACAGCGTCCAGTGGCACCTACAGTCACACTAGTTGGGTGAAGTGACACTCGTTTGCTGCAGTGTCTGGGAAGGCTGAACTTTTAACCTTTTCATCACAAATAATTCTACTAGTTTAACCCTAGACACCTAACCTTCGGACTTACCCCTTTAAAACTAACCATTCGTCGTTTCGACGAGCACTTTTTGAGGTGTATAATATCATGCATAAATACATATTTTCGTTACGTTTTATAAATACATACGTTAAACATATATTAATGTAGTAAATAAAACACTTTATTTATACTTTATTACAAATGTATTTCATATAAATAACTTTTTATAAAGGACTCCTTTTTTGAGAACAAAATGAGATCACAAGCTTTGAAAATTAAAATAAAAAAAAGTGAAAAAAATAACCTTTTTCTCTGTGGCGAAACTAAATTATAACAGTCTTATCAGTTAGAAAAAAATACAAAAACTGATTTTTGGAAGCGCATTGTACGCAGAAATCCACTTTGTCTTCACCACTAATCGCAGTGTTGCATTTTGAGCATGAGGCCGTGGTTATGCGCCTTTTTTGTGAGAGCAGATGCCGCAAACTTATCTTTTTCTGCCATTTGGTGCCTCAACTGATTAAGGGTTATTGCTAGATTGACTTTGACCTTGACTTTTGCTCATAGTTTTGCCTTTTAATCGAAATTTTGGAGTCCGTCCACTTGACAATTTCTTCAAATATCTGATCCTTCATGCGATGTTCTAATAATAATAATCGATCCACTATATCCCTTACAGCACGAGTAGGTCCTCTGGCAACACGTACGATATTTTTATTCCAGCTGTTCTATTTGAACTATGCCCTTTGCTGGTAGCCCAAACGTGACGGTAGCGACTCCGGATGTTGCCGAAGGTCAAAGAGATGGGTCAGTACTGGAGGTCTCTTACGATGGAGCAGTTAGTGTTTGCAGCTCCAGCGCATTTTCCAGCAGAGAAGGTGAAGAGCGGTCCTGAGTGTTCAAGGGGCTATCTTCATGATCGGAAGGCTCATCTTGAGTGTCGCTTTGTACATCATCAAACTCCACATTTTCTTCGATTTTGCTCTCAGATAACCTCTCCGAGTCACTTAAATCCTCCTCATCCAATAATAAACGTATAATATGTTCATCAGACAGCATTATTCTTGAAGACATGGCAAAAACTGCAAAAACGTAAATAAATACGAGTAACAAAAATATACACAAACCCTAACCATTCGTCGAAACGACGACCACTTTTGCTATAACTCAAAATAAAAATGTACTTACCCGCTAGACCCGGTTGCCTCTCGAAAGAGCTCGGCGAAGACTTAGTTGACAAGCGAGATCATGACGATCGGTTCACACTCCAAAAAGATATTCCGATATTTTTGTCGCGTACTCGTCGTTTCGACGAAGGTTAGGTGTCTAGGGTTAAGTACCTCAGTATTATACTTGACTAGCTTTTCGCCCGCGACTTCGTCCGCGAAGACTTATAAGAAGTTGCCTGGGTACATCTTTCACCATTATCAAATTAGCATGAATAGAGTCATGGGTGTGTATTTGTATAAGCTATCTCTATTCCAAATGTCATCCAAATCCGTCGAGCAGTTTCAGCGTGGAAGTGTATGTGTGTGTGACCAAATTGGTAAAGATCAAATGAATCCAACAAAAAATATACAAAATTTGAACCTTTTTGGCCGTTTTAGGTTTATCATTATTATTGTTTTCTTCGTGCTTAGTAGTTTTGCTATAAAACGCAACTGTAGTTAAATGTTCATTGAATAGTTGTAGCTTTAATGGTTCCGGCATTGTTATTGATACTACATCAGGAAAACTCTTAAAATGTTTCCACCCTTTTTGATGCTGAAACACATTCTGATTTAATATACGACCACATACAGGGTGTTAAAAGACCGCCAACAGACCCGAAAGCCACGGATACTAGACACCAAAACAAAGTACTTTTTCGATAAATTATTGCTGGGAAATGATTTTGGTTTTTTAGGTTATAATTTTGAAAAATATTTTATTACTCAATGGACGTGTAACGCACAGAAGTCATATTGCGCAAGCGTGGGTATAAGTTTATGTTACTTAACCTTAAAGTGCCGATGTTTAGAATACATTGCGGGTTGCAATTTTAACGTCGTTTTTTCTAAGAAATATTCATAATTTTGATATGGCTTCTTGAGAGGATATGTTAAGAACTAGATACTGAATACATTTCTGTAAAAAAAAAGTTTTGAAAAGTCCGACTTTGAACCTCATTATCTCGGAAACCGTTGATTTCCCAGGCATAGTTCCTTGGGCAAAAATGTTCAGTATGGTGAGGACAATACGTGGTTTCCCGCTCTGTTGGCGGTCTCTTAACACCCTGTATATTCAAGTTAATCTGACCCAATAAAAAGATAATTTCATACAAATTTTGGACCCCGTTTTGGCCGTTTTAGAGTTAACATTATTACTTTTTTTTCATAGTTGGTAGTTTTGCTATAAAACGCAACTGTAGTTTTTCAAAGTTGTGTTGGGTTGGGCCCAGCATTGCTACTACATCAGGGAAAAATCTTCAACGTTTCCACCCATTTTAACCCTTCATTCGCTGAAATGAGAAAAATGCTGAAACACGTGTTTAATTATTTCTGATTTAGTATACAAATACATAGTTTCAAGTAAATCAGAACAAATAAAATTTTTATTTCATACAAACTTTGAACCCCGGTTTGGTTATTTGAAGGGTTAACATTATTTTTTTTCTTCATGGTGGGTAGTTTTGCTATTAAATGCAACTGCACATTCAATTTCAAAGTTGTAGCTTTAATGGTTTAGGCCTGGCATTGATACTACATCAGGAAAAATCTTCAAACTTTTCTACCCCTTTTAACCCTTTAGTAGGCAAACATTTTAAAAACGCTGAAACACGTATTTAATTGTTTCTTATTTCATGTACAAATACAAAATTTCAAGTAAATCGGACCAAAAAAAAATTTTATTTCATACAAACTTTGAACCCCGGTTTGGGCATTTGAAGGGTTAAAATTATATTCTTTTTTTCATGGTAGGTAGTTTTGCCACAAAACACTACTGCAGTTTCAATTTCATAGTTGTAGCTTTAATGGTTTAGGCCTGACATTGATACTACATCAGGAAAAATCTTCAAACTTTTCTACCCCTTTTAACCCTTTAGTGGGCAGAATTTTGAAAAACGCTGAAACACGTGTTTAATTGTTTCTTATTTAATATACAAATACTAATTTTCAAGTTAATCGGACCAAAAAAAATTTTTATTTCATACAAACTTTGAACCCCGGTTTGGGCATTTGAAGGGTTAAAATTATATTTTTTTCTTCATGGTAGGTAGTTTTGCCACAAAACACTACTGCAGTTTCAATTTCATAATTGTAGCTTTAATGGTTTAGGCCTGGCATTGATACTAAATCAGGAAAAATCTTCAAACTTTTCTACCCCTTTTAACCCTTTAGTGGGCAGAATTTTGAAAAACGCTGAAACACGTGTTTAATGGTTTCTTATTTAATATATAAATACTAAGTTTCAAGTTAATCGGACCAAAAAAAAAATTTTATTTCATACAAACTTTGAACCCCGGTTTGGGCATTTGAAGGGTTAAAATTATATTTTTTTCTTGATGGTGGGTAGTAATGCTATGAAATGCAACTGCACATTCAATTTTAAAGTTGTAGCTTCAATGGTTTGGGCCCAGCATTGCTACTACATCAGGAAAAAAACTTCAACGTTTCCACCAATTTTAACCCTTCATTGGCTGAAATGAGAAAAACGCTGAAACACGTGTTTAATTTTTTCTGATTTAGTATACTAATACTTAATTTCAAGTAAATCAAACCAAAAAAAAATTTTATTTCATACAAACTTTGAACCCTGGTTTGGGCATTTGAAGGGTTAAAATTATATTTTTTTCTTCATGGTAGGTAGTTTTGCCACAAAACACTACTGCAGTTTCAATTTCATAATTGTAGCTTTAATGGTTTAGGCCTGGCATTGATACTAAATCAGGAAAAATCTTCAAACTTTTCTACCCCTTTTAACCCTTTAGTGGGCAGAATTTTGAAAAACGCTGAAACACGTGTTTAATTTTTTCTTATTTAATATATAAATACTAAGTTTCAAGTTAATCGGACCAAAAAAAAAATTTATTTCATACAAACTTTGAACCCCGGTTTGGGCATTTGAAGGGTTAAAATTATATTTTTTTCTTCATGGTGGGTAGTTTTGCTACAAAACGCTACTGCAGTTTCAATTTCATAGTTGTAGCTTAAACGGTTTGGGCCCGACGTTGACACTACATCACGAAAAATATTCATACATTTCAACCTCGTTTAACCCTTAAACTGCTAAAATTAGAAAAAAACTAAAACAGGTGTTAAATTATTTTTGATTTAATATACGAATTCTTAGTTGCAAGTAAATACGGACAAAAAAAATTTTTTTTTTCATACAAACTTTGGACCCCATTTTTACCGCCTCAAGGGTTAAACTTGAAGTAAATCTGTCTTAACCCGTAGCGTGTCCACAAATTACAACTATTGTCAAATTTTCATTGTTTTGGCATTAGCGGTTTTGTTCCAGCATCGATCGTAACTGGTGAAAAAAATCGAAAAACTTTGGCACCCATTTTAACCCTTAAGAACATAGAAATGAGAAAAAATCTGAAATAGGTGTCAAGTCATTTTAAAAAAAAAGTACAAAAAATCAAGATTTAAGAACAAAAGACCAAAAAAAATTTTTTTCCCATACACACTTTCAGCCCTATTTTGACCCACTTAAGGGTTAAATAAAAAAAAATCGCTTCTTAAATGAACCCTCCACCATAAAACGCAACTTTTGTCCAAATTTCATACTTATAGGTTCAGCCGTTTGGGCTGTAGCGTGATGAGTCAGTCAACCTAAGCCTTTTATATATATAGATTATGCTCCTACAATACGTCTGTTCGAAAATGTGATGAATAAGTCCATTTTTTTTGGTTAAAAAAAGTTCCTTACCCATACAAAAAACAGAAAAATAATAATGTACTAAATAATATCAGAGTGCATTGCCAACAAACTGATATTATTATGCAGTTTGGCGAGATTGTATCTTATACATAAAATTACCTAATTAGGTAAAATAAACTTAAAATAAAAAGCTGTTCCTATACCTATACCAATAGAACCTACAACATAATAGACAACTGACAGCTGTACACACGACAGCACGACAGAATGTAGGTACAATTTTGTTGTAAAGTCGCCCGTAACGTAACCGAGTAGAGCGCTAGCGTCTAAGGCTCGACGAGCTGTCGTGTGTACAATGTACAGCCACATTTTTCATGCTCGGCCAAATTAAAAACTTGCTGCGTACATTTTGCACGGGCATTTTTCCGACGCGTGTCCACCGAAATGTTTTTATTACAGCAACGTGGTCCTCGTTTTTTATGCAGCATGCAACCCGACATTGATGGATCGCATTGATCGCTAACCCTAAACTGCCTGAAGG
Source organism: Zelleria hepariella (assembly GCA_949319315.1). Taxonomy (NCBI): domain Eukaryota; kingdom Metazoa; phylum Arthropoda; class Insecta; order Lepidoptera; family Yponomeutidae; genus Zelleria; species Zelleria hepariella. The sequence continues at coordinate 2,786,878 of OX439392.1, read as the reverse complement.
TGAAATATATAACCCGGGAATAGCCAAAGATTGTAAAATAGTAGCGGCATTTTCACGTACCTATTGTGCTAGTAGATAGCAAATATTCGTGGAAATTTTAAGTAAGTACTTATTCATGTGTTGCTCACAATAATGCACATTCAAACTTTGCGGGCTTAATATTTCATTTCACTAATTCTAAGTAGGTACCTACTTTTAAATTATTATTTATTTTAAACTAGTCTGTAACATTATATGGATCTCAGTTATCTCCATAAATAAATATTTTATTATTAAACTTAGGTACACCGATATCGCATTACTGATCGAAATCGAAATTATTGGCAGTTTATTTCGGCAAATTAAATTCAAAAGTTAGTTTATTTCGGCAAATTAAATTCAAAAGTAGCATGATTAAAAGTTTTAATGGTAATATTTTGTTACTTCAGTTGGAAAATCTTAGAAAGAGAGAGTTGTCAAAAACTAATGGTAAGAAATAAAAAGAAAGAAAAAGATATCTACTTAGTTAACTGAAAAACCTCTTCTTCTTCTTTGTCATGTTTTTTGTGTTTTATTATTGACATTATTTCTTTTATTTTTTGGACAAAGCATAATGTGAATTTTAATGTGATTATGAAATTTGGTGCATGGTTTTTAATTTTTGTATTATGTGTGTTTTTTGTGTCATTATATTTGTCCGAATCAACCAAAATAAAACCTCTTCTTACTTTGAAGTAGACTGACAAGCAGTAAGAGGCCTCTGGTTTTACGATACAGACATTCCAAAGATAAACAATAATAAAGATAAACATCCCTTAAGCAAAACCCTTATAAAAGAAAGAGGAAAAGGGAAAAATAACATTGTTTGTGAGAAATACCGCTGGGCCACAAAACAAATACTTCAGTACTTCTACTGCCTAACAAATTGAGTCAACGAGAAAGTACCTGTATAGAGGCAAATTTTGTAACCTCATTCAACTTAACCTTTGTAGGGTTCCGGACTTGAAAAAGAAAACGGAACCATTTGTAGGATCACTTTGTTGTCCGTCTATCTGTCAATACCTTTTTCTCAAGAACGCGTGTAGGTATTAGGTTGAAATGTATTTCGAATTACTTAGGACTGCCGTCGCTTAGAGCCTAAAAAAACAAGCTTCTAAGTTAACGGAATCAAAAGATACGACAAAAAAACACGACAGAAACTAGAGTACCTTACTCTCTTTACAGGGTGTAACCTACTGGTCAACAGGATGTCAAATCTGTAAAAAAAAGTGGAAAAAAACAAATTTTATTTTATAACCACAAAATTGAAAAATTTTATAACTTTTTTGTTTTTGTTCAAACAAAATATGTTTGTGCGTTTAGGTGCATTTCACTTGTTAAAACATTGTGAAAGTCAATGAAAACAATATTTTGATGAAAAAGGAGGAACGCCTGCACGATCGCTACAAGCCATAGAGAACATGTTGAATGTTTCTTCTTCCCCTCTCGCGTCTATACTTTGGTGTGTCAACATTGTACATAATCTTTCATCTAAAATTAAATTAGTTACAAGCTATTTTCAATCAATCTTTTCATTCTATCAGGTTATGGGCCGTCCCGTACCTGCGGTATAATGTTATTTCCTTGAAATACGTAAAAATTAAAGTGAAAAAGCGAAATCAAAATTTTAACGTCAAACGTCAAAACGGCTCGCCATTGATTTCTTTTCATTTCATTCTTGGATAAAATGGCTAATTCTATGATGTCAATTGAGAAACTTACTGGAAGGGATAATTGGGCAAGCTGGAGTTTCGCAGTAAAAGCGTACTTACAACACGAAGATCTGTATGATTGTGTCATAGCTGCACCAAATCCAAGTGATCCAAAATCTATGAAGGATGACATGAAAGCTAAGTCGAAAATAATACTATTGATTGACCCGATTCTGTTTGTCCATATCCAAGATGCCGTTAATACAAAGGAAGTATGGGAAAATTTAAGAAAAGCATTTGAAGATAGCGGATTGTCCCGCAAAGTTGGTTTACTGAAGGAATTAATAAATACCAACTTGGAAAGTAGCTTGTCCGTCGAAGATTATGTGAACAAAATAATGTCCGCGGCACACAAACTAAGAAATATAAATTTCTCCGTAGATGACGAGTGGCTAGGTACTCTGATGCTGGCTGGACTACCTGACATTTATAAGCCTATGATAATGGGCTTGGAGAGTTCGGGTATGAAGATTAGTGCTGATTTTGTCAAGAATAAACTTATACAGGAAGTTAAATCATCAGACACTACCGCTCTTTATACAAACTCACAGAAATATCAGCCGAAAGACAACCAGCAAGTACCTAAGACCGGCCCAAGGTGTTTCACCTGTAATAAGTATGGGCATCTAAGTAAAAATTGTTGGCATAAGAAGAAAAATGCTAAGGAAAGTGGATTTGTAGCTGCCGTTTCAGCATCCACGATAAACGACACCGTGAACTGGTACATGGACTCCGGGGCCTCCATGCATCTGACTATGCACCGGGACTGGCTAGAAGACGTCACCGCACCACCTGTACCGTGCATCAGGATTGCCGATAACAAAGAACTGAAAGTGGTATGTTGTGGTAATGTAATAATACATGTCAAGACAGAACATGGGAAAATTGAGGCAATACAGGTGAGAAAAGTATTATATGTACCAGAGTTGTCGACGAATTTACTATCTGTGAGTAAGATCATCAAGAGCGGTTGTAAAGTATTGTTTAACGACGATGGCTGTCAGATTCACAACCAGCAGAACCAGCTTGTGGCCAAGGCGAATCTTATAAATGATACCTACAAGCTAAATGTTTGTGAAAGAAAAGCGATTGCACACGCCATGATTGCCAATACTGACGATGATACTTATCTGTGGCATCAACGCATGGGCCACCTGAACTTCACAGATGTTGCAAAGCTCCCTAACACTACTGACGGTGTTAAGTTGTCACCGAAGAAGGAAAAGAGCACTTGTGTAACCTGTATTGAAGGCAAGCAGACCAGGCAACCATTTCCAACCGAGTGCTCCCGGGCAACGAGTTTGCTAGAGCTCATCCACACCGATGTTTGTGGACCGATGAAAAATGTTTCTATTGGAGGTGCCAGGTATTTTGTTACCTTTATTGATGACTTTTCACGCCGAGTACATGTATACTTCATGAAAAGTAAGGGGGAAGTCTTTGAAAAATTTCTTGAATTTAAGAGAAGAGTAGAAAACGAGACGAATAAAACGATTAAAAATTTAAGGAGCGACAATGGCACAGAATATATAAATAATAGCTTTGGTACTTACCTAAAGAGTCACGGAATATTGCACCAAACATCCAACCCCTACACTCCTGAGCAAAATGGCCTCAGCGAGCGAATGAACAGGACCTTAGTAGAACGTGCTAAATGTATGTTTTTAAATGCTGAGTTACAGGCAACCTACTGGGCTGAAGCGGTCCAAACTGCTGCATACATAGTGAACCGCTCGCCAACGAAGGCCTTGTCCGACATGACCCCGCATGAAGTATGGACTGGAGAGAAGCCAAACTTGAGTCATATGAGGATTTTTGGATGCCAAGCGATGGTGCATATACCGAAAGAAAAGAGAACCAAACTTGAAGCGAAATCACGTAAGTTGATATTTGTTGGCTACAGTGACTCGACCAAGGGCTACCGATTCATAGACCCGAAGACAAAACAAGCTATTATGAGCAGAGATGTTACATTCTTAGAGGCCACCGTGAAGAGAAATAAAGTCGACTCCTTACCTGAAAAGGTAAATGTTAATAACTCCGTTCCTGGAAAAGAAAAGGAAAATGTTATGAACTCCGTACCTGAAAAAGAAAAGGAAAATGTTACGAACTCCGTTCTTGAAAAAGAAAAGGAAAATGTTATGAACTCCGTTCCTGGAAAAGAAAAGAAAAATGTTATTAATTCCGTACCTACAAAAGAAGATAAAAATATATCTAAGAAAAAAATAGAAGAAAAGGTTAAGAAAATGGTATATTTACCTCTGACCGAAGAACCTGAAACACAAAATGAAAATGATGAAACTTCCGAAGCACAGATAACAGTTCAAACAACATCTGAAAACGACACAACGAGTTCAACTCAATATGATGTCTGTGAAGATGATCTATACTTACCCGATGAAACACTGTCTTCGAACACCAGTCAATATTCTCCAATGTGTTTGAGATCGCGTCCGCGTCGAGAAGAACAATATGAAAGTAATCAAAGTCCGTCGTCATTTATGTGTATGAATGGTGAGTCAACTATGAGTTTACTACATAGTTATCCACAAAGCCTAGAAAAAGCTCCGAACAGCGATAAGGCGGAAGAGTGGAACAAGGCCATGAAAGAAGAGTATAATTCGATGCAGAAAAATTATACATGGTCTGTAGCAGACTTACCGAACAAAGAAGTAGCGATTCCTTGTAGATGGGTTTTCAAATCACGCTACAAAGCCAGACATGTTATAAAAGGATTTAAAGAAGTAAGAAAAAAAACCAGAGATTGTGAACGATTTTGTGATGCCGACTGGGCAAATTATGTTACAAGATAGAAGGTCTTGTGCCGGTTATGTTTTTATGTTAAGGAGCAGCAATAAGCTGTAGCTAGAAGAAACAACAAACTATTGCATTATCTAGCACCGAGGGTGTACTGAAGCCGTGATGGCCGACGTCCTTACAAAGGGACTCCATCGTCCGAAGCATGATACTTTCACGGCAGTGATGGCTCTAGATCGTTTGCGTTCAGGAGAGGATGATGAAATAGGAGGAACGCCTGCACGATCGCTACAAGCCATAGAGAACATGTTGAATGTTTCTTCTTCCCCTCTCGCGTCTATACTTTGGTGTGTCAACATTGTACATAATCTTTCATCTAAAATTAAATTAGTTACAAGCTATTTTCAATCAATCTTTTCATTCTATCATATTTAAAACATACTTTTCTCCCGCCACATCATAGAGCATAGAGCAAAAAAAATATTTAGGTTGTGATCCCTATCACCGGGTGCTATTACCCTGTAAAAAGAGTTAGGTACTTTTGTAACACCTTGTATTATTAGTTCCAAAACTCACTCTTGATGGCGCTGTATGCAGCTCAGCGCCTCCTATGTTCGTTCCAAAGCTCAACTCTAGATAAATGCTGCCAACCTCGTTTTATTTTTCTTCCAAATAAATGCTTAAAATGGTTGTCCGGAACCCTCGTTGGTGAGTTCCACTCGCACTTGGCCGTTTTTTTAAACTATTATAGGTATGATTACGCCTCACAACACCTACCTATAAGGTATACTGACAATAGATTATTTACCATTATTAGTATTATAGTTGAACAGTTATTTTACAGGAAGATAAAGACAAATCGAAAAAGACAAGTTGAAGCTAACCCTCCACCCCCAAGCATTCGGTGATCAGCCAAAGAAAAAGGTAAAAAAGAGCCGAGGATTTTTTCCCCCTGAAGGAGATTGTTTCGGTTCGTTAACCGGCAATTGTTATTAATTAGGCCTTTGGTCCCTCGACACCAGCGGATTTCGCCTTTGCAAATAAAATTATTTCTATTGGTACATTACAAAACGCGGCGCTTAGGAATTAAAGCCCATATTAGGCGTTTTTCGGAAGTGTAAAATGCTGCCAATATTAGGTAGTTTTTACGCGACCTCATATCGCACTTCAAAAGTTTCGGCGAAATTATTTTAACACATTAACGGTTTCTTTCGATTCGATCAAATAGTTTTTATTTTGTGACCAAAATTGGGGAATTTCACAAAATTTACTAAAAAATCGCTCCTAAAGAACAAATAAGTAAAGTTTCTTCTAAACGATCTCTAGCTCTCTAGCCAAAATTGGCTAGTAAAGGGTTAGTGTACGTAATGGATAATAAACCCTGCGAGACGTCGACAATATTCATCAGTTCAAGCGCGATTTATTTAAACTGTCGTTATCTAAAAACTATTACAAAGTTACAGAATTTTTGGAGGAATTTGCATTTTAGGTTAAGGTTTTCCATACTTAAAATTACTCTTGCTACACCTAATTGGTAAAATTACATTGATACACTTACTTACATAAGAACACCTTTGTTAAACCACGTGTAATTTATGGCAAATAAATAAAATTGAAATTGAAATTGATAATATGGATATCGCAGTGCTATGTTTTTTATCGTGCACCAAGGGTTGGATACCCTACACTACACGCAGTTGAGTTTTGAAAGGTATAGGACGATGGTCAGTGAACCTCCTCGTACAGGTACCATGATTTAAAATGTAATTGTGTTTGTTGTTATCCATTACATAAAATATACCTTCTATTAAATTAGACTACAAAAACGAGGGCCATGAGCCTGCTTCAGAATTGTAAGCCTAAATGCCTACAAATTGCCGGTACTTAGCTTAGCAAGTACGTTTAGGGTCTTCGTCCATAAAGCGGCTACTATCTTTCTCTGCGACGACATGGTACTCAACGGTTTGTTTATTTACATTGCCGCCACAAAGTACTAGAAGGGGTAATAAGAGGCCCCTAAAAACAATGACCCAGGCACTGCAGCGCCGAGTGGTCTCTTCACCCATCTAGTGTGAGTGAAGGTGCCACTGGACGCTGTATAAATCATCTCATTACGTGGATGCAAAGGCCTTAGTTTTTTAGTTTAATAAGAGGCATCCATTCATTGGTTAATGTTCATGTTTTCTACACCAGAATTTTCTAATAAATTTAGCTATAGAGTCGGAATATGATTACAGACAAAAACTTGTTTTTCAATCGTAGATCTCGGCGAAAACCTTTAGAAAAAGGATAAAAAAATTAGGAAAAATTCTTAACTTCTAGAAAAGACTGCAATATTAAAATAAAACTCGAGACGTCATTCGACAGAAAAGAAGTTTGCTAAGAGTATGACATGATTGTTTCGATTATAGGTACAGATTTCTATTCTATTTTCAATTTGTGTCGGCTGTTTCGACGATAACAATTAGTAAGTTGTAGCCTGTACCTGTCCCACTAGCTGGGCAAAGGCCTTCTCTCAGAGAGTTCGAGCTTACTCACCACGCGTGCTCAATGCGGATTAAGAGTTTTCGCGTTCAAGGGTATAATGCCTCATACGCTCAGGTTTCCTCACAATGATTTCCTTCGCCATTAGGGAGTGGTATTGCTACTATAAATTCACAAATGTACGTAACTTTAGCAATACATTTTAAAGTCATAGGTGCATGCCCGCACCGGGAAACGAATCTGGGTCTCTCGCTTCCGAGTCCATTGTCCTACCACTAAGCCCCCACCGCACCGATAATAATTAAAGCAAGGAAAGAGACCGAGACCGAGACCGAGACCGAGACCGAGACCGAGACCGAGACCGAGACCGAGACCGAGACCGAGACCGAGACCGAGACCGAGACCGAGACCGAGACCGAGACCGAGACCGAGACCGAGACCGAGACCGAGACCGAGACCGAGACCGAGACCGAGACCGAGACCGAGACCGAGACCGAGACCGAGACCGAGACCGAGACCGAGACCGAGACCGAGACCGAGACCGAGACCGAGACCGAGACCGAGACCGAGACCGAGACCGAGACCGAGACCGAGACCGAGACCGAGACCGAGACCGAGACCGAGACCGAGACCGAGACCGAGACCGAGACCGAGACCGAGACCGAGACCGAGACCGAGACCGAGACCGAGACCGAGACAGAGACAGAGACCGAGACCGAGACCGAGACCGAGACCGAGACCGAGACCGAGACCGAGACCGAGACCGAGACCGAGACCGAGACCGAGACCGAGACCGAGACCGAGACCGAGACCGAGACCGAGACCGAGACCGAGACCGAGACCGAGACCGAGACCGAGACCGAGACCGAGACAGAGACAGAGACAGAGACCGAGACCGAGACCGAGACCGAGACCGAGACCGAGACCGAGACCGAGACCGAGACAGAGACAGAGACAGAGACAGAGACAGAGACAGAGACAGAGACAGAGACAGAGACAGAGACAGAGACAGAGACAGAGACAGAGACAGAGACAGAGACAGAGACAGAGACAGAGACAGAGACAGAGACAGAGACAGAGACAGAGACAGAGACAGAGACAGAGACAGAGACAGAGACAGAGACAGAGACAGAGACAGAGACAGAGACAGAGACAGAGACAGAGACAGAGACAGAGACAGAGACAGAGACAGAGACAGAGACAGAGACAGAGACAGAGACAGAGACAGAGACAGATACAGACAGTATTGAAACCGCAGTAGCATAACGGTCGGCCATCCCTTAGGGTCCCTAAAAATTTACATCGAAGGCGTTAGGTCCTCCCTGATTTAGTACAAGAAATTCAGCGTTTAACGATAATTGCTTTTATTTAAATACAGTCGGAGGCAATTTTCTTTTTTGCGACCACCGTGAAATAAATCTTTTGAATGTTGCGCTTTTTTATTTTTAACTGGATTCGTTTAAGGAATCTGTAAAAGGAATCCCACCAAAAACATTCTGTAAAAAACTAACCAGGTCTCGATGGAGCTACTTGTTTATCTCTAAAAAGTAATGAAATCTAGACAAAGTCGTGCCAAGTCTAAGGTTCCTTACTGCGATTTCTTTATTATTATAGTTAATGTTGTCAGACTTGGCCGTTGAAGGGTACACAAGCGGTTCTGGCGACAGATTGGTGCAATGGTGTCATGGAGCACATGCGTCATGGTGCGGTTTTGCACCCTTGAGTACCCTTCAACTGCCAAGTCTCACAACATTAACTATAATAATAAATAAATCGCAGTAAGGAACCTTAGACTTGGCACGACTTTGTCTAGATTTCATTACTTTTTAGAGATAAACAAGTAGCTCCATCGAGACCTGGTTAGTTTTTTACAGAATGTTTTTGGTGGGATTTCACTTCTTTTTGTAGAAACGTGGGCATATTGATTTATTTCTGATTTGACACAGTTTTTTAATTTGTGTAATGTTCGAGTAGAATACAGTTAATCGTTCGACTATTTCTTCTTGTTAACTTGTAAGTACTAGTGGTTCGCCCCGAACTGTGAACTCGCGACCCCATATAAACTTAACAACCCCATATCTCGGCAACCCCTCGACCGATTTGGCTCATGTTTGAACTTAAAAATTCTTTTAATTTTATTTACCCGCCTACCAAATTTCATAACGATCCGACCAAATTTATTAAAGTTATCGTCGAACTTTCATACATACAACCATACATACATACAAACATACAAACGCCGGATCGTTCCAGTAGACTCGGAGAACTTCGCTCGCTCGTTCAACTAGTGGTTCGCCCCTGAAAATTTTTATGAACATTATGAATGTTCGTTCGACGATAACTTGAGTAAATTTAGTCGGATCGTTATGAAATTTGGCAAGCGGGTAAATGAAATTAAAAGAATTTTTAAGTTCGAACATGAGCCAAATCGGTCGAGGGGTTACCCAGATATGGGGTTTATATAGGGTCGCGAGTTCACAGTTCGGGGCGAACCACTAGTATAGTTTTACCTTTATGTGGCCATTAAACCCTAACTCTGTACCAAATTTCAGCTCTCTGTGTTTATGGGAAGTACTAGTTCTATTTTGATGATCATGAGTGAGTGTGTGTCATAAATGCGAAACTTTGCTTTCGCTTAACTTCGGTACTAAATGACCTACAGACTTGAAATTTTGGATTTTGAGTATGTGAATATAACTTACTAGATGACGAAAATTTCTGCGTTCTCGTCTTATCCAGAGGTTCTCAAATAGGGGGCTGAAAATGCGGCGAAATGGTTCCAGTAAAGGATGGTACGGCAGTGTTTGCTTCGCGCTCGACCTGGCGGGGGCACTGCCGTGCCCCCAGATAATAGTCTTTCGGACGGGGTACGAGGACATTATTTTTTACTACCGAATATGATATGAATATTTGCCGTATTATTGCGTTCATTAATTTGCTTGAGGAATCAAATTTCAACATTTCTCTACTAATAACAAAAAATACATATAAAGTTTATGGTTAATTTACAATCAAGGCTTTTGCCTTCATTTGAACTAGGTATACCTACTATGAAAAAAGTGTGAAACCGCCAGCTATCAAGAAGAACTACATATAGATATGCGTTAGTATAATGGTACGGAAGGCCACAATTGAATGATTTTTGGGAAGTTTTTGTATCGTGTAAATAATCACAACTGAGTCGGGTCAAAACAACACTCTGTATACAGATATTTTTTCTGAAACTCACTCACTTTACTAAACAAAAGCAGCTGAAACTCTGAAAAAATCGCCTTTTTTAGCACCCGTCTAAAAAAGTAGGTACGAAGCCAAAAAGGTCGGTACCTCGCGATGATTTATAATTTAGTCGAATCGGACGTTGTGCGAAATGGCTGGGGAAATTGTTTTTTTCGCTTCGATGAGAATTTTAATTAAATCCGGCCTTAAAAAGGGAGATCGATTGATTGCTGAGTTATGTAAGAAATACGAATAAAAATTCTGGTTTCTTCCTGACTCACATATTTCTGCACTAATAATCTACACTAATATTATAAAGAGGAAAAGTTTGTAAATCCCCAAAACTACTCATGAGATTTTTTTTTAATTCTTTCACAAATGTGACGTTACATGATTGCTGAGTGCTTTAGGCTATTTTTTATTGTGATAACGGAAAAAAACTAAGTCTGCGCGGACGAAGTCGGGCAGACGGGCAAAAGCTATTATTAAGTAAAGTTCGAAGTTTTCTTTGAGTGAGAGTAGTTTTATGATTTTAATATGTAAACTATCTCTTTTGACCCAAGAAGATTGTCCCAAGAGACCTATGAGAAAATGTGTAATTATTTCTTATACTTACATGCAAATTTCATAAATTAAAACGTCCAGAGAAAACACGGCATCAAACAAGGGATGATTGCTGAAAAACTTAACCTAAGCTAACTTTTTATTTTTTGTTTCTTGTGTAAATGCGATCCCACCAAAAACATTCTGTAAAAACTAGCCAGGTCTCGATGGATCTGCTTGTTTATCTCTAAAAAAGTAATGAAATCTAGACAAAGTCGTGCCAAGTCTAAGGTTCCTCACTGCGATTTCTGTATTATTATAGTTAATGTTGTGAGACTTGGCCGTTGAAGGGTACACAAGCGGTTCTGGCGACAGATTGGTGCAATGGTGTCATGGAGCACCTGGTTTTGTACCCTTGTGTACCCTTCAACAGCCAAGTCTCACAACATTAACTATAATAATAAAGAAATTGCAGTGAGGAACCTTAGACTTGGCACGACTTTGTCTAGATTTCATTACTTTTTTAGAGATAAACAAGCAGATCCATCGAGACCTGGCTAGTTTTTACAGAATGTTTTTGGTGGGATTTCACTTCTTTTTGTAGAAACGAGGGCATATTGATTAATTTTATTAGATTTTCTTATTTGACACAGTTTTTAAATTTGTGTAATGTTCGAGTAGAATAAAGTTAATCGTCCGACTATTTCTTGTTGAACGAGCGAGCGCTGGAACAATCCGGCGTTTGTATGTATGTATGTTTGTATGTATGAATGTTTGTTCGACGATAACTTGAGTAAATTTGGTCGGAACGTTATGAAATTTGATAGGCGGGTAAACTAAATTAAAAGAATTTTTAAATTCGAACATGAGCCAAATCGGTCGATGGGTTGCCGAGATATGGGGTTGTATAGTTTAAATGCAAAGCGCGCGCGCGCCTGCGCGAATGGCGTAAGCAAAGTTATACATCTGTAACTGAGGTCGCGAGTTCATAGTTCGGAGCGAACCACTAGTGGGACGCTATAAGCTAGATTAAATGAAGATGTGTCCCACTACGCTGGATTTTTGCAATGACAGTCGATTTTTTTATGTACCAATAGTAGAAGGGGCATTACCATAATATCTCTAATAAAGCTGATACCAGTTGAGGGTTCTTCATCAGATACTTCAGACCTTAGATTTTTGACATCAAATGAAGCGGCCCACCAAGTTGAATATTTTTTGTAAGGGCGGTATATGTCGATCTATAATAGTTTGGTTGGGCTCTTGTGTTTTCTAATCAGGGTCACCAGGTACTCCAGATCTTCGATTATCCTAGTTTTTATAGTTTTCCCTTTATGTGGCCATTAAACCCTAACTCTGTATCAAATTTCAGCTCTCTGAGTTTATGGGAAGTACTAGTTCTATTAGGGCTCTTGTGTTTTCTAATCAGGGTCACCAGGTACTCCAGATCTTCGATTATCCTAGTTTTTATAGTTTTCCCTTTATGTGCCCATTAAACTCTAACTCTGTACCAAATTTCAGCTCTCTGAGTTTATGGGAAGTACTAGTTCTATTAGGGCTCTTGTGTTTTCTAATCAGGGTCACCAGGTACTCCAGATCTTCGATTATCCTAGTTTTTATAGTTTTCCCTTTATTTGCCCATTAAACCCTAACTCTGTACCAAATTTCAGCTCTCTGAGTTTATGGGAAGTACTAGTTCTATTAGGGCTCTTGTGTTTTCTAATCAGGGTCACCAGGTACTCCAGATCTTCGATTATCCTAGTTTTTATAGTTTTCCCTTTATGTGGCCATTCAACCCTAACTCTGTACCAAATTTCAGCTCTCTGAGTTTATGGGAAGTACTAGTTCTATTATGATGATCATGAGTGAGTGAGTGAGTGAGTGAGTGAGTGAGTGAGTGTGTGTCATAAATGCGAAACTTTGCTTTCGCTTAACTTCGGAACTAAATGACCTACAGACTTGAAATTTTGGATTTTAAGTATGTGATTATAGCTTACTAGATGACGAAAATTTCTGCGTTCTGGTCTTATCCAGAGGTTCTCAAATAGGGGTCTGAAAATGCGGCGAAATGGTTCCAGTAAAGGATGGTACGGCAGTGTTTGCTTCGCGCTCGACCTGGCGGGGGCACTGCCGTGCCCCCAGATTATTCTGATATTCAGTTTGTCTATAAATTTAATTAAAAAAGTGAAGAACCTAACCATGTGACCATTCGAAAACAATTTATTGGATGAAGATAAAACGCGTCACTCGGGAAGTACCCTAGTAAAACTCCCGCCGCCCTATCGATGGGTCTACAAGTACTTAATTGTGTTTGCCGCGGAGTATCTTTTCAATAATTCAGAGGTTCTTAACTTTACTTCCAGTGTTGTTCGCGATTTTATTACACCAACGAATAATAATAAAAGGGATTTTATTTTAATTCAAACCCATTTGGAGTTGCTAACTGAATCAATAAAAAGCGTGGGTAGTGCAATCAGTCTGAGTCTGATAGGTTGAGTTATTGCACGGTCAGGAATAACCTAGGTTACTTTTTGTTCGAGCTATGCACTTAGGTACCTATGCCGCTTACGATAAGAGCTGATTGAGTGGTCCTTCCATATAGAATGTACCGCCGGCCTCACCCAAAGATACCCCTTTTTGTTCGATTGGCGCCCTTATGCCGCGCGCAGTAAGAGCTGCCATGGGCCATATCTGTGACTGTGGCCGACCGTACCTATCTAATGGGTTTGCTAAACTTCCCAACCTTCCCAATAATGTAAAAATTACATTCAACATGGTAATAAATCTTTAATTAAAATAATACCACTATTTTAAGTTGCGGGCTTAAACAATAAAAAATACTAATTAAAAAAAGAACGAAATTTTGTGAGAGTTTGGCCTTTTTTACGCTCAGTAGAGTCTATTGGACAGAACCCCACTTAAACCAGCGTTTATTTATCTTTACGCCTTAAATTCCAAGAGGGATAAGAGTACTACTTAATCCCTTTTAGAAGTCAATGAAAACAAAAATACTGTCAATAAAAAAATAATAAAGTCAACCAGGTTTTTTGCCGACTAAAAAGCGCCCTTCAGTCGTAATTTTTTCCAGCTGTGCGGGACACGAGCGACTGGGTACATAAATAACTCATCATTCGTTCGTGTCAATCAGTGGTGCGTTTTTTTTTTGTTCGGTTGTGATGTGAGGCGTTCAAAGAAATTGTTCTAAAGATTGACTGACACTTTGGGTACTTAACGTGGAACGTTTTCGATACCAATTTTGCCATTTTTCTTTTTCGAATGATCATTATTTATACTGAAGGTAGACATTTATTCTGCTATTAAGTAATTTGCGGTAAATTTTATATTTGTCTAAAGAAAACAGTGTGTTAATTACAGCTTCTATGAGCTGTAATTAACACGGGTTCACTACGTCTTGCCGAATTACATTTCACCTTGTTACACTTCACCTATGACGTATCATCCAATGTCACTTAAACTAGACTTCATTTAACCGAATGACATTACACCTTTGGTTCATTTCACCGAATGTCATTAGTCCGAGAGCTTATTTCATCTAGGAATTGTTTAGTCTAATGTTGTTTTATCTAGATGTCATTTGATCGAATTTTGGCGGCCCCGTCGCTTTCCGCCAGCGTCGCGTTCCGCCTGCATCGCGTTTTCATGGCGAGTTCGTAGTTCGGGGCGAACCACTAGTGTAACATGTTTCAATTTTAAACCGACTGCCCAAAGGAGGGTTATGTTTTTCACCGTCATGTACATACGTACGTATGTATTTCCGTTCCTATGTTCCACCTTCGAACCGATTTGAATAGATGAGGTGTCGTGTCGTTGGGTTGGACTTGCTGCTGCGAAACTGTCTAATAACAATCGACGTAATAGTGCTTCGATGAATGGTGTTTAGTTGTTGTACGTATAGAGTAATTGAACGAGCGAGCGAAGTTCTCCGAGTCTACTAGAACAATCCGGCGTTTGTATGTTTGTATGTAGGTATGTATGTATGTATGTTCGTTCGACGATAACTTGAGTAAATTTGGTCGGATCGTTATGAAATTTGGTAGGCGGGTAAATGAAATCAAAAGAATTTTGAAGTTCGAACATGAGCCAAATCGGTCGAGGGGTTGCTGAGATATGGGGTTGTAAAGTTTATATGCAATGCGCGCCCGCGCCTGCGCAAATGGTGTTAGCAACAGTTCACTCGCGAGTTCATAGTTCGGAGCGAACCACTAGTTATTATTAGGTGAACTGTAGCATCGAACAAATGATGCTTCGATGAATTGTGTTTAGTTGAATCGTAATTAGGTGAAGTGTAGCTTCGAACAAATGGTTATAGTTAAAACAAACATTAGATGAATTGAACGTTAGTTCTACCGTAGGTTAGATGAGACGTCATAGGTGAAGCGTAACTAGGTGAAACGTGTTTCGGCAAGGCGTAGTGAACCCAATTAACACACTGTTCCAGGAAAATATTATTTTCTGAAAATAAATAAGTACCAATAGTTAAGGAGGCGAATAGGGGAATTTTCTGCAATACTCGAGCGTGGCAGTTTAAGATATGAGAGATACCTTAGACCTAATAGAACAACCTTGTAAAGTATTTAGCTCTATATGTAGTGACGCGCGCCTAGGATAGACGATCAGATTAGTAAAAAAAAATGGATAGTCTGAAATACTCGAGCGCGTCAGATTAAGATATTGGGGGTTGATTTTAGTGTTTAAAGACTAAATTTAACTAATCTGACGATAAGTCCTTGACGCCGCCGAGTTATAGGGTCGCGAACTTGTAAAAAAAAACGTTAATCCGGCATTCTCGAGCGCGATTTATTTTTTATTTATTTTGAAGAATATAATCTAAAACTTACTAAAAATACAAAATCTGCCGGTTTCCGCATGACCGGAAGTGTGGAGGAGCCATTTCGTCTTGCTAAGAACGCGTTACGGCATATAAGTCGCGAACGATACATTTTACAAAAAAAAGTTTAAATAAACAAAAAAGGTAATTTTATTTTACACAAAAAAGGTCTCTTTACACTTTTGTCCAAAGTTAAAACGTTTTGACTTGAAGCATCATAAAAACTCAAACTTTTTCGGTCAGATTAAGAGAACCCACCAACATTTTTATCAGATTAAAAAAATATGCTTTCAGGATACCGAGATAAACCTCCCCTATGAAAATCTGACGCGCTCGAGTATTTCAAAATAACTTTTTTTTTTGCATTTTCAAAAATTCATCGTAACTTATCGTCACGCCGAAATCGTCAGTTTTTTTAAAGGGAGCTTCCTTGGGGCCTACTTAACACCCCTTCCGAAAATCTGACGCGCTCGAGTAATTTTTTTTTTTTTGCATTTTTGACTACATACTTTATATGCCTACCCCCACCACGCAAACCGGCAGATTAGTATACCGTTGTTATCAGAGGCACTCGGGGCATACGTAGTATGAATATCTGACGCGCTCGAGAATGCCCAAGTAACTGTTTTTTTTTACATTTTTGAATATCCGTACACGCCAAACCCACCGCTAAAATGGTTTTTGCCATACGAGCTTTTCTTTTCGAAATTATTTTATCTTTCGATTTTGATAGGTCTCGACGGCGCCGTTGAATTACGCCATTTAGCTACCTCGCCTCCCTAACTACAATGATAAATGCAGACGGACGTGGTGTCAGTGTAGAGGTAATTACATCTATGATTGAAGTATACTTTAGTCACTTTCCTCGAATATTGTATTCCATCTAGGTAAATAGATTAACAAAGGGCGGCATTAATAGTCGTCGGTTCAATCTCGAGCTCAAGTAGGTGATCTCAGAAAACAAAATCAGCTACTTGAGACCTTTGCTAATGTCAATGTCGAACTCAAGCTAGCGTCTATTAATATGCTGACAACTTCTCAAGCTCGAACATGAGACTGACGCAGAGCTTGAGATGCCACTATTAATACCACCCTTAATGTTCACTTCATAGTGGATACTTCACTCTACATTGCGTAGAGGTGGCACTGCTTGCTGTATTAAGCCTGGCGTCCACTAGGCGGATCGGGCCGGGGCGCATCGCATTCGCAACGCAAAAATCCGCTTGCCTGTATTAATAATTAATACAGGCAGGCGGATTTTAGCGTTGGTTTTTATTTTTTTCTAATTATTAGAAACCGCGTCCACTAGCGGCGGATTGGGGTGGGGCGGGCCGCAGCGCAATATTCCGCCGCTAGTGGACGCGGTTTCATATAAATACAGGCAGGCGGATTATATTTTGGGGACCGCCCCGGCCCGTCCCGACCCGATCCGCCGCTAATGGACGTCTAGCTTTAATATACCTGCATTTTTTTTATTAAAAAAAGAAGAAACCAACCCCAATCGAAACCAAATGAGGCCGTCATCTCCGCCGTTGTGATGTCACTTCCCCAAACACGGACCGACTTTTTTCATCTCCCCTTTCTTTTTTTAGTCACGCCTCGGATATTAAAGTGTTTAATTTGTTTCCTCCGATGTCTTAAGATAAATGGCGACTCAGCCGAGGGTGCCGTGTTGATACTTAACTCTAGTTGATTCTTAAGGGTGGGCAGTGTTTTGGGAAAAAGTTTTGAAAGAATTCAATAACACTCAAAGGTTGAAATAACCTTTCAGGGGGCACAGCTGAGCGTGTCCCTTTACCAAAAATGTATACTTACCTTATTGTGTTTTTAGTTCATAAGGTTCAACATGTTGTAAACTTTTTGGTAATAAACCTTTTTTATTCTTATTCTTTTTTATTCTTCTAAGTCTCGGGAATCTCGCATTCGACACATCTCGAAGGAAAAATCTCATTTTGCGGCAAATGTCACATCTCCTATTCTCACGAAGTCATCCTCGACATAAGGCACAAGATTAGCTTTTCATGCGAGGTCGAGAGCAGTCTAAATCTAAATGACATGAGATTTTCCAGCTCGGCAACCTAGGGATCTAATTTGATCACTCTTACTCGCTTTTGAAAGTTGAAATATTAAAATAATAAAGTTTTAAATGTCTATTCCTTTCCTTTAATTTATTTACCAATAGAGATAGCTAAGATACCAGAATAACAAATAAGCTTTGAATTACAAGCTATTTCCCGTGCCTTCGTCTGCGCTGATATCGATAACGGGAATAAATTTTAGTCTGCGCGGACTAACTCGCGGTAAAATTTAGTTTATCTAAATAATATCTATCCAGCCCATAAGCAAAGCCCACTGCTAGACATAGGCCTCTTCCTTCTTCCTCGGTCGAATGCCAATGTCGTCCAGCGTCCTACGGCTGTCTTCATAATAAAATATCATCGACCCATCGAACTTTCGGTCTATCCACCGACGGTCGATCCTTTTTTGGCCACCATCCCGTGACTACTCTAGTCTACCATCCGTCATTCCTATCTATTAAAATTAAATAAATCTACTAAATAAAGCTGTTTCATACATTTGGCGCAGTACGGAGTCGACCTTTTGTATGGAACAGCAGATTATTTTTTGCACATTTTTTTTAGCCACCTAGAACGACTTGTTTGTATTAATCAGTAGAAACCCTACTCAAAGTGCCGCTATCGACTTAGAATGCACCCTGTAGTCAAACAATGAAAAAATTAAAGTTTTTGCCTTGTCCTGCCCCATAATCTAACTAAGCTACCCCTTAACGGCTAGTTGTCCGTTGATGGATGGTTCCGCAGCCAGCAACGGCACAGATTGACAAGCCCGGCTGATGGGATATTTATAATTTGCTCCCTAGGCTAGAAAGAGGCCTCTGACGCGAACGGCTGACGAGAGTTACGGGGCTGAAGCTTGTTAAAAAGTGATTGTAGTTGGTCGAGCTTTAAATTAGTGGGCTAGCAAAATTGGCGTTCTCTTCTGAAAAGGAGTATTCATAAATCTTTTTCAAATCTCAGGTTATAAAAAACATTTTTATGTATTTATTCGTACTATTATTAGAATACAGTAAATGTGCAGTTAAGGTGAAAATATTTCCATAGGTGCTCAATGGAAATATTTAGGGGTAAATTGACCCGAATCGTACAACTTATTTTTCTAATCCAAAGATCCCTCCCGATTCAATTCAGCTTTCTCAAATCTGAGTGTAATATACATATAGAAGCAAGAATTCGGATATAATGATGTTTATTGTCGCTAAACGAATTTCGAAAACCGCAATTCGTCCTTTTCACATAAAAATACTTAACCACTCTGGCGCCAAGTTTTTCTACATCACTTTCCTTTTCTAAATCCGGTGTCACGGAAATTCCTAGATAAAGAGGCTTGTCAGTTTGTGAAATCGTGAGCCCATTAGATTACGGACTATACAAGGTGTTACAAAAGTACCTAACTCTTTTTACAGGGTGTAACCTACTGGTCAACAGGATGTCAAATCTGTAAAAAAAAGTTGAAAAGAACAATTTTTATTTTGTAACCTCAAAATTGAAAAATTTTCATATTTTTTTTTTGTTATTAGCTCAAATTTAAAAATATGTTTGTGCGTGTAGGTGCATTTACATAGCTTTGAGTTGTTAAAACATTGTGAAAGTCAAAGAAAACAATATTTATAAAATACTTTTCTCCCGCCACATAGTTCACATTTTATTAATTTAAAAATTAACGGAACATCAGCAAAAAAAATATTAATTTTGGGATCCCTATCACCGGGTGCTATTAACCTGTAAAAAGAGTTAGGTACTTTTGTAACACCTTGTATGATGGGGACACAGTCATCACCTTATGTCACAGGATGCAGGACATCAATATTATGGTTCGAAAACGACCTCAAAGAGATACAAATACTAGGAAATTTTATGAACATTATTATCTTTTGGATCTGCCGCTGTTTATGGCCCTTATAAAATCTTTCTTGAAAAAAATATAAAATTAATTTGTAGCCTCTAAACGTCCCAGTAGGCTGCCCACAAGTATTCTCTCAGAGAGAGAGTTCTGACTAAATCAGTACATTTTGTATTAGGATCGCAATGGAGTTACACACTGCTGCGGTAAAAAGCAACAACGTTCCTAATACAAAATGTACTGAACGTAAATGCAATAACGCAAACGCAAAAACGCACCTGTGTGGCCTTAACGTTCCAATAGATCTTCAGAGTTAAATAAGACCTATTTGAAGACGAAAGCCTACCTGTTCAATGCTTGGCGCCTCAACTCTCTACAACCTACTTACTACAATATTAGTGTCTCTCCAAAGTAATTGCTTCTAAATCCAACCAAGCACTTTCATTCCCGCCAACATTCACGAAGTCACTTGAGCCAATCCAAGATCGCACGTCTCTACTCCCATTTTAGTTTAGTCTAGACAGATCTGGTTGCATCAGCTGACTCCATCGGACTGGAATGTCCATGCTTAGTTTAGACTGGCGAGTAAACCGCCTGTAAACTTGACTAGGTGGGTTTACACAGGGCAAGTCACTGGCGGCAAATTCGAGGAAGGCATTGCTGCTCCGTTACTGACACTGCATTAATTGACTTGAAGCGCAATGCGATAGCGCGCTGTCCTGCCTCTCTACCCTTGACGCATTTTTCCAATACGGCCGCAATATGGCGCAATTTACAAAAGTTATTATTTTACAAATTAAGACGAATTTTGTGTTTTTATTTAATAAAACAGCCTTATCTTTGAATAAACATTACAAAGTATTTAAAATCAAAGCATTACTATGCGATTTCAAAGAAAAATAAAATAATTTTAAAACTTTTTCAATTTGATCGCAATAACGTCAAGTGTAACGACCCTGGACCTTTGACGCTATTGCTTTCATATTCACTTTTAAAAATTAATTTATCTTTAAACTAGCATAGTCATGCTTTGATTGAATGTACGAGTATTTCGAATTGTTTATTGAAAGGTACAAATATAAAATGCGTCTTAGTTCGTGAAATATCGAATATTGTAAATTGCCCCATATTTAAAAAAATGCGTCATGGGTTGAGGGGTTTACATCAAATCATTTAATCAGGGTATTGGGTCAACACAGCACCAACTTGACTTGAATTTGATGTCTGAAACTACCCTGTACTGTAAGTAATACATTGCAGAGCTTAACTAGCTCATGAAATTGTCCATGTTTTTTTCTTCATATTTTAGTAGAGCTCTCGCAAAAAACTTATAAGTATCCCTTTTTTATTGTGGAAATATTTTCCATTGGAAAGCTGTTCAATAAAATATCGTATTCTCAATTGTACGCACAGGTAATATAAATTCCAAAGTCAAATTAAATCCCAGCAAACTGAGCATAAGAGGAGAGCTCTTATAATATTAGTTAAAAAAAATATATATGTATTGTGCAACTTCAACAAAATATTGAAATAATAATATGTGAGTAACATACCTCGATGAATTTAAAATAGAATGAAATACTGAAATTCTGGAGTATGTTGTATATATAACTTATTACACATATTTTCATCAGTTCTGCTTTAGACAGAATTTAAGCCTGCAACCTCTGGCTAACCACAAAAGCGCTTTTTCCTTTACGTTTTAATAAAGTGAAATTAATGAAGTTCACTACATTTTAACCTCCTCCACTACTTAAATAACCTCACCCATTTTCAAAAGGTAAAACAACACGATTAAAATGCCACATAAATCCCTGCTTACGAAAACATTTTGATCTTCCGAAAACCCGGATACTTTTGTCACTGCCTTTCATTAAACGTCACTCCATAATCGGTCGCTCAAACCACTGCCAATATAAAACTGACAGAAGTACCAAGCTAGTGTGATCAAATCGGGGCTATGACTACCGTTCCGGGGCATACCGGGGCTATTACTACCGTTCCGGGGCATACGCATACCTGGCGCAAAAGATTTCCATGGCGATGCAGCGGGGGAATGCTGCTAGCGTCATGGGAACCTTTGTGTCGGGTGTGTTGCGGGGTGTTGTTTTTGTTTTGAACTTTTTTGTGAATGGTTCACTCTTATAAGTAGACAAAGTTATGTGGGTTCCGGGCAAGCCTATTTGACTGGTCATTTTAACTATCTCGCCTCTAGACCCTGCGCGTCGGTTGTTTACTTGATATATTTAAGGCCTAAATCGCTTTTTATATTCAGCGCTTTTAAGTTACCGGTCTAGTATCAAATAAGTCGAATTTATATCAAACTAACTGGCTGAGGTAACTACTTACATAGTTGCTAAAGAAATTAATAGGTAACAACTTAATATGTTGTTTTATTACTTTGAGACAACTTAAGGCCAAGATGTCCATCTGTTGTAGTTTGTATGTTACCGTCCTAACGAGACTAGGAAGAATCTATCAAGGGGGTTCCGGAATTGCTCGTATTAAATACTTTTTCGAAGCCGGACGTGTGGCTATTTTTGGACCCAAATTAGACGTATTTTGCTTAGCAACGACGATGGGTAATAGTCGTAGACAGTTAGGTCGGGGTTGACACAGTAACTAATTTGTAAGCACCTCTGCTGCTGTTTGTTTGTGTGTTGAAGGAAAGCATAGTGGAATATATGCATTTAAACATCTGATGAATCAAAAGGTAAATTCATGTTATATCATGGATCTAGGATGATCTTCATAGTTCCTTACAGCTGAAAACCTACCTAAAGCTCAGAAGTATCTGAAGTATCTGTAGTTAGCTGCCTTGACGTACCTACCGCCCTGTCTAAACTCGATATGGTCTTTAATGCTAGACAAGGCATCTGAATTTTACTAACGTGACAAACATTTGCCCTGAAACTGTACAGAGTACAGTTCCAGAGGAATCCCTCCGAGTCCGGAGTGAGTGAACGAACGGTCGTGGACAAGTCGCGGCATGCGGCGTTCTAAATTTAAACACGCCGGCCGGAGGGCGCTCGCCTCCCTCTCCTTTTGTTCCTGTTTTCGAATTTCGAAAAATAGACGCAGATTAACCCTGCTGGTGCGCGCGGATGAAATTGGGTTTTGGGTGTTTACACGAAAGAGGAAGAGAAGAAAAAGAAACCGGACCTGTAAAGGACTGGACTGAATATTGGGTCAGTGTAAAAATTAAATAAAAAACAAAAATACTTATCCTAAAAGCTAAAGAACGAAAGTGCTTCTTTAATAAGAAATAGGAACTTTTTTTTATGCGACATGCATACAACCCTTTAAGCGTCTTGCCTCCTCTACGAGTTTCTGCCATTTTAAACTACATCTGGCCTTCATTCTCCGAGAAGTTGCCTTGCTCACAATGATACTCCTCTTACAGATCTTAAAGATCTTACTCAGTCTTTATACAGTTGGTTAGGTCTGCTGTTTGTCACATTGCGTGGTCCTGTTGAAGATAGTTTTAACCCATCTGGTGCTGCCTATCGAAATCGAAGTGGGGCGTTGTCGATTTCATAGAGTAAGATTATTTTGTCTAAAGATAACCAATAACTGTTACACTACAAAATATTCCATCAAATTATAACACGTTCTCTCCGACCCTCAAGCCACGTCGCAGGGTTAACACCCCTCAGTTTCAGGCGGGATGCGCCGGCGCCGCTCAGACTTCAGTGTCGCGCGCGCCGCCGCCCGAGCGCGTCCACTCGGCGATTAAAAGACGCCGGCGAAACGCTGGCACGCGGTCTTGGCTCTGCTCTCTTCAAGAGCGAAGGTTCATGCTCTGCAGTGACGCGTGGCTGTCGAGAAAACGCGCGTGTGTAGACTGTGCTATTAGTTGGAGAGCTGGTGACCAATCGAGATATTTTTTCGTACAAGGCTGGGAGTTAGTAGGCTGATAGAGTAGACTTCGCTGAGTCTGGGAAAAATATTTTTTTGGTCCGGTCGCGGTTGAAAGTTAGATTTTTTCGACTTTGAAAGTTTAAATGTATGGGTTGAGTCATTTATTTTCTGTCTACAAGGCTGGGAGTTTTTAGGCTGCCTTTTTAGTCTCCGCTGATCACGAAATCACTATTTATTACTAGCCAAACGCGGTATAAATATTGTTTTTTATAACCTAGAAAGTGTGAATTTTTGGGTTATAAAAATCAAACTTTCAACCACGCTCGGCCAAAAAATCAAATATTTTCTTGTTCAACGGAGTCTCAACAACTAACCTAGAAGTTTCTAGCCTTGTACGACAAAAAATATATACTGAACCCATACATTTAAACTTTCAAAGTTGAAAAAATCTAACTTTCAACCGCGACCGTGCCAAAAAAATATTTTTCCCAGACTCAGCGAAGTCTACTCTATCAGCCTACCAACTCCTAGCCTTGTACGAAAAAATATCTCGATTGGTCACCAGCTCTCTAACTATATCTTTTGTTCGATATTTTAAATTTCGAAAATGTGACAAGTGTTTTGTTTTCTGTTGTGTGAAGCAGTTATACCGACGACGGTAAGTTTTCTTCTTAGTTTATTTTATTTGATATTTTACTAGTGTACCTTTTATTACAGCCGAGCGGCTTCCATAATTTTCACACATTTCTCTGTCGGTGTAAGCAATTTTTCTCACATTCTTTGTGGCGTTGCTCAAAAAACTGTGCTGAAAATACTAAAGCTTCATTTTGCGAATGGCGCAAAAAAATACAGAAAGAGAAACCTCGTAACAAACTGCTTTGCGAGCTGAAATGTATGTTTCGCACCCAAACACATAAAACCCAGTAAAATTAAGCGGCCAAATTGAATATGAAGGTGAAAAATTTATAAATACGTCCGCACAGACCATCGACCTCATTTTGCCAAGCAAACGCGGTGTCCGACTTTATTTTAGCGTTTTAGCGAATTGCTCTAAACTACTACACTCGGCATAATATAAATACACTTAGCAAAAAGTACTGGGGGCCTTAGCCTGTAACACAATAGCGTATCAACGTCGTCCCAGGTAGAAGGACAAAACCGGGATTTTTTCGTTGTTCTCCTACAACCAGCGAACTAATCCTTTAGAATTAGACTCATAAGATTCTTTGCTGTACTACAAAAACATTAAAAGGACCGACACTGGACCGACAGCATTAATAAATCGTAATTGAAACCGTCAAAAGCCCATTTTGGCACCATTGCGTTACAGGCTAAGGGCCCTGCTCTGCGGGGTAACCACAAGTCACATAACTATGAAAAACTTTATTAACTTTAGTCACGTACTTAGGTATGGTACCCAATGTCGTTCATTATTACTTCAGTTTTTCTTTCTTTTAATAAAACTGAGAAAGAACAAATTGACTGTAAAAGAAACAGCCGTGCGATAAAAGATCCTCAATAAAATAAAATAGAACATCATTATTAACTTAGGTATATTGTGATTTATTAATTTAATTTAATTTAATACTGCCATAGAAGAGACAACAAAAGAAAAAGTCTAATCCAGGCCATTAAAAAGTCTGAAACCCATCTATGAAACACATGACTGTAAGTGAATCATCCAACAAAAAGCTCACCAAGCCTGGTTGACCCATCAGTCCTTTCAAAAATAATGGGGGAGTCAGTTCACCAAATCATGAACCGTCCTTTTGTAAACACGCGAGACGAGGTGAAAATGTAGAGCGATGAAAAAACTGGAATTTTGGTGAATAGCGCATGGAGTATGAATGAAAATTTTTCATTTCACTAGTGCAATACGAATGAACTATGAAGATAAAAGTTTTTTTTAATATAATTGGACATTAAGCTTAATTATTCCCTTATCTAGGTATGTACGAGTAGTTTATACCAATATTAGTTGAAATAATGATGACAAAAGTAGCAAATTCAACTTTTTTTTTTGCATTGTTAAAAAATAGTTTCAAATATTGCAAGAAGATTAGAGAAAAACTTCAATTGCCATGAATTTAACGCTCTACTCGTGGATGAATGTAATTTTTAAATTTGAGTGATGTTCTTTTACGTACTTATTTCAGTCACTAATGTGATTGCAGAAAATACCTAAGAACCTAAGAATAAACGTACCTACTTACTTAGGTATTAACTTATTAGCTTACTCTAGCGCTACATAAAGCGCGATATTTAACTATCTATCCAGCTCAAAAGTAAAGGCGCCCCCACACAGGCGCGTTTTTATCGATCGATGCTTTATTGCGATATCTGTTTTCAGTAAATTTTGTATTAGGATGGCCATGGAGTTACACGCTTCTGCGATAATAACGCTGCAATAGAAGTAGGGAGTGCCTAGTATAAAATGTATTGATAACAGATATCGCAATAACGCATGCGATATTATCGACCGATAAAACGTGCCTTAAAGCCAACTGCTGGGAAAAGCGCGATACGTGACGTAAAATGAGTCGCTCAAGATACTCGCACGCTGATGTTATGCCACTTAGGCCCGGTTTCTGAATTGAGAATTTCACTAACCAAATGCAGATGTCACACAAGATGTGATAGTATGTGATTTAGCCTTATTCATTACAACACCTTGTATACATAGTTCAATCTCGCTTTCGATAAACAATCTTGCAACCGCTTCGGAGTGGTCATAATTAATTTAAAGTGGAACGTCACATAAATTATTTTTTTTAAGAACGCTTGACTAAAACTAACGCGAGGAATTTCTAACAAAAAAGATTGGAGTACCCTGAAATTCAAGCGCATGTGTTACTTTTGTGTGGATTGATTGTGATAGGCTAAAATAAGCTCTATGCTGTATGAGACTAGAGGTGAAAATCCCAAAAACAAAAGGTTATAAAAAGGTGGCCCAAAGCCATCGCATGACAAAACAAATGAATACACACACACAAACATAGAGAATAAACGACCGATGCAAAATTGTAATATTTTGTGCCTATGAATTTGTACATTTGGAAATTACGCGTTTTTTGTTTTCTTTCTAACTTCAGGGAAACGTTGAAATCTGGCCTGAGACAACTGACCTGGCACTGGGAGCGCTGAGCTGATCTAGATTGATGGAACAATCTAGGCAAAACCAGAACGATGGAGATCAGCGATCTAGACATCGACATCTTACGAGTACCTACTTGGAAGAAGACCCCATTTCATCAATAAAATAAGGATCAGATAATTATAAGAAAAGAGCCCGTTAATCGCCTTCAGTGTGTGTCAGCGGAGGGCCTGTGTAAGGAAAGAAATGGAACGTCTTGCATCTCGCTCCAGTCAGGGGAAAAAGCATGGATATTTACAGGAACGAGCCAATCAGAAGCTGCCAAAAATTTCCTACGACAAAAAGGAGGAGGCGCATACGCATTCCCAAAAGGGGTGATTGCCAAGGAGTACTAGGCTTTATTTAGACTATAATAGGGTTTAATTTATGTAAATTTAGACTGGTCGACAGACTTTGAAAAATTGTAAACGAAGAGAAATCTTTCGGGGATTCAATCCAGAGCTGTGCTAGAGGGAGGACATTCGATCGACGCCCGAGGAAGAACTAAGACCTATCGAGTTTTGATTGTATTTGAGATAGCTAAATTGTTCCTGGAACGAGATTGGAGATAAAAAATTGTGTAAATTCGGTGGTTAGAGCCAGACAAGGATTGGGCAAGTTGAGTAATTTCTTTCCTTTGTCTAAATTGCGTATTCACCTTGTTTTCTTCTCAGTTAAATGTATTTAATTTGGAAAACTATTTCATATTTTTATGTCACGAGATAAGAGTAAGACAGGAGGCTAATTTCATCCACAAGGTGATTTCGTAATTTGCAATTTATCTGTGTTGTTGAGATCTATCAGTTCTTTGGAAGGCAGGTGTTATTTACAAGTAATTGAGAAAATCATCGTCCATTTTGGACGATGCAAATATTTCATGTACTAAGAGAAAATTCAAGAATATAGACGTTAAACGAATTCTGATTATTCTTGATATTTTGATATGCTTGGAAGGTTTTTTTCAGATTCAGCTCTTAAGGTTTTTCCTTCCGTCAAATTGTATAATAAAGCATTAACCAAGCTGGACTGAGACTTAATCTCAAGTCACAAGTTACACAGTCAGATTTTTTTTGAAGTTAATATACGCATATTCAAATGTTTCAAACTTCAAATTCGCTGTTTCCTTTCATCTCCACAAATATAGCTAGAAACAAAATTCACTAAAATATTGCTAGATCCCTTCAGGAATATGACTGAATAATTGATTGCATTTCTTATAAATCATGAAATAATTCCAGACACATTGAAACTTAAGAGCCATTTTCCTTATTGACACTTAATTAAATCCTTTTTAATTGAACTGAGCAAATTACAAGATTTTCAGTCACATTTATAACTAGCACACATACTAGCTCAAACCAAGCTGCGAAAATAAACCCACTCAATCAAACACGCATGCTGGAAATAATCAAAGTATAATATCATTTATTTTGGGATCCTTCAGACAACATTCCCTTGAACATAAACGTAACCCTATTTTACAGTGGTACTTGTCACAATAAAGACTCGCATAGTTACAAGCGAGAGCAAAATACTATAACAAGTCCTTCAGACATAACATACAAAATTAAGTGATGATCCTCATACTTGAATACACAAATATTATAAACTTGTGTGTGGATAATATATCACAATGGGGGACTGTACACTCGACTCTCAGATATCTCATTACCATTGTATTCAAATAAAAGCTGATCTCAGTGTGCGCACACCTATGATGATAATAATCCAAAATATTGATATTCGTATGTATGCTAAGGCATGCATATTCATATCTAATATCCGAATGCATTCGGTTTGACAATGCTAAAAAAAAATAAATGATTCCTTCGAGTCAGATTGGGACAATAAAGAGACAGCTAATCCACGATCCAGAATCGTTGGATAATATACAATATAATATACTCAAGTGAGTAATAACTCAAAGCTACTTTCACATAGCTAATACATGGAATGAAAGATACTGGGTTGCGAACCTGTGACCGTCGTAAGTCTCAAGGCTTAGAGCCGAAGCCGATCGTTACTCCGGGGTCTTTCCCTCATATCTAATCTAATCAAGTTCCCAAAAGTGGAATTAGGTCTTGCAGAAAATACCTGAAGACCTAGAGTTTATCTTAATCAAGTGCTCAGTTAAATATTCAGTTCAATAGTCAAATCTAACTCATTATACCTTTTACTACAGTCAAAAATGGTTTCTTAGGAATCAATATTTATTAACTAATTTTGAAGCTAACTAGACGATCATAGACAAAGCAGGATATCCAGACTTGTCCTTCAAGGGCAGGGGGGCCAGCTCACGTGGCAGCCGTGAAACCAGGATCTTAGGCTTTGTGTTAAAACCTAACCCAACTAAGAATCGAAGAGAAAGGACTTATGTTACATACAGGGACGGATTCGGGCCATCACAAAGAGAATGTGACAGAACGATACTTAAGCATTTGGTCAGTGAAATTCTCAATTCAGAAACCGGGCCTTAGGGCCGTAATATCAATCACAGTTTAAACTTAGAACATAGAGGTAGATTTTGTATGAAAATTAATCGACAGATAGGGTTTAAACTAGCCTTTTTGGTTTAAACTGTGATTGATCTTACGGGCCTTAGGATGGCATAAATAGTCGTCATCTCAAGCTCGAGCTCAAGTAGGTAACTCAGAAAACAAAATCACCGACTTGAGACCTTAGCTAATGTCAATGTCAAGCTCAAGTGTCTATTAATATGCTGACAGCTACTCAAGGTTGACATTAGCCAATTTTGTTTTCTGAGATCACCTTCGATCAAGGATAAAACTAGATACAACATAGAACTCTGAAATGTATCTGGAATAATAGATGCCCAAATTGCCTTTGGGAGCTTATTTGCTCGTAGTCCATGCAATTAAAGTAAAACTGTACACTAATGCAATAAGGTTGACATTCGAATATTAGACGTATGGTCGAAATGAGGTTTCGTATTGTTCTATTGCTGATATCTTTTGTTTCTGTGGGGACAAGTTTTTATTGTGATTTTATACGTAATGCGGATTCTATGGGATTTAGTTCGGTGGAGATCACCTACTTGAGCTCGAGCTTGAGCTGACGACTATTAATGCCACCCTTAGGTATGCTACTATTGTCCGGTTCAAATGGTATTAGGATAGGACCTTTTGGAATGGAGCGGCATATGACGTCAACTGACGCCTATCAGTACTGTTAGCAACGCTGTCGGGAAAGCGCGTGACTAGAGGTGGGTTAAGGACTCAGTATTTACTCAATTGAGTAAATACTAATCAAAGGTGAGTAAATTCTAATAAATTCCCGTTTCTACTGAGCATTTATCCGAAATCGATATTAAAAACCTTTTTTGTTGTTTAGTCTCATCTGTTGATATGGTGATGTGAATTTACTAAATTATCGGGTATTTAAGCTATTTAAGGACGTGGCTTGGGAAAAATGAAAAACCTCCAATATTTCATGAAATCATTCAATACAATACTTTTTATTCATTTTAGATACAAAGTTTCTTTGCAACATTTACTACTTACAACCTACACTATCAATTTACTACGAAAAATCCATAGTTTTTTTTTCTCAAAATGACCAAGTTCAATTTTATTCATCTGAATGTTTTTCTGACTCTACAAGTCATCACTGTCGCGTAACGCAACTCCAAAAGGTCGTATCCTAATAGCATTTGAACCGGATAATAAATAACTTCAAGAAAACAAAAGAACTGAGAAGGAGAAAACCGTCTAGCTGGCATGAGTTTAGTGACCGACCACGTGGCAGTAACCTTAGTAATATAACGTTTTATTAATCGTAAAATCTTTCATTTTCATTAATGTTTTGAGATGTTACGGCTTATCCCTTGTGCTTAATTAAATATCATCTTATTAGTATTTTTATGACTAAACCTAGAGACGCAACTTTGTTACACGAAATATTATATGAAGAGACTACGTAGATATTATGCAGAGACAACAACACTAGGTACTTGACTTTACTACTACTAAAAACTAAGGCCTTTGCATCTATTTAATGAGATGATTTATACAGCGTCCAGTGGCACCTTCATGCAAACTACATGGGTGAAGAGACCACTCGGCGCTGCAGTGCCTGGGATATTGTTTTACTACTACTAGGTACTTGAATTAAGTGTATTGAATACTACTCGAAAACACAAACACACTACTTCAAATTCGATAACACTCGGTGCTGACACTGTAAGGCCGGCCAAATACAGACGGAATTCCGGACGAAAAAAAATCTAATCCGGAATCCAAACAGCATACAAATCTATGGACCTACAACACACATACAGTTTTTTCCGTTAGGTATTTTCATAGATTTGTATGCAGGTACTGCGTTCGTAATCCTGATTAGTTTTTCCGTCACGGAAAAATTCCATCTATATGTGGCCGGCCTTCATTGATTCGAAGTCAGTAAAGTCAAATCAGTACTTATTTAAATTCGTTTACACAGGGTGAGTTTTGGGTCAGCACCAAACTGAATGGCGTCGTTTTTGGAGTCAGTCACTTACCCCCAAGTAAATCGGCCTCGACATGCCTAAAACAGGGCTTACACATCCGCAAAACCACTTATTTTCAATCCCCGCGTAAAAAAGACAGCCAAGAAAATATCTTTATGGTCGATTACTACCTACCGAGAGCCTTTATGACATAATAACATTACATTACTTTACATTACAATGTCTTGTAGGAGGGAATTCCTGTGTCCCCCCTCCCTAGCCTCATACCCTCCCCTCCATTCCCAACGTGTGGAGCAGAACGGCCTAATAGTATGGAAATGAGCGTACAGTCGAGAACAAACTCTATCCTGAAGTAAGGCTATTTTTTTTTCAATTAAATCAAATTAAAAAAGATTGTTGACTTGAATGAGAGCAATTTTTGAGCAAAAAATCTAGTTTTGACGGTTGACGTGAGAAGATTTTTGGAGAGTAGATGCCCTGGTTAGCCGAATGCACCCGGATAGGTGGGAGAGACTCGCCACCGAGTGGGAGCCCAGTGGCGGATACCACAGACGAGGCCGGCCAAGACAAAGATGGCGAGATGATCTATACCAATATTTGCCAGAGTGGTCGGAGGTTGCCCAGGACCGTAAAATCTGGGCTGAGTGGGGTTGGCTGAGAGGGATTGGCTGCGAGGGGTTGGCTGAGAGGGGTTGGCTGAGAGGGGTTTCTTGATTAATTTAATAAAGCAATGGCAGTTGGCTTACTTAAAAGAGGTCTGTAAAGTAATAAAAGCTGAAAGATTCACAAGCCTAATATTTTTTCCGAAACACTTGTCTACGCAACAATCTCTTGAGGAAGCAGGGTTTGCGGTTTCTTCAATAAAACGTCTTTGAATCTAATCGAGTCGAAAACGTGATAAGACGGCCGGTGAAATATGGAGCACCTCATGTTATGGGTGCAGAAGAGAATGCGTGAGTGTTGCCATTATGGTTCCGAAAAGCTCCCCCTGTTGTGTAAATAAGCACCAACGTAATGCCTTTAGGGTGGTATTAATAGTCGTCGACTCAAGATCAATCTCAAGTAGGTGATCTCAGAAAAGTCAAATGCGTATGTCAAGCCTTTGCTAATGTCAAACTTGAGTAGCTGTCACCATATTAATATACACTATCTTGAGATTGACATTGACATTAGCCAAGCCATTTGACTTTTGTGAGATCACCTACTTGAGTTCGATCTTGAGTCGACGACTATTAATACCACTCTCAGAGGCCTTTATTAAGGGTTTTGGAGGGCCAAAAACAATTATATTCTACTCATTATGTCATCATCATGCATTTCTACCCCTTGCAGAAAAGACTGAAAACCTCTTTACGAAACTTTTGTGACCTTCAAGTCCACTATTCCAGTAGCTCTATGTTGTAAAATAATTATGCATTAAGCCTGGATAATAGACAGTTAGGTAACGGTTCACTTCGAAACAGAATATTTTGTTTGCTACCCTTAATTCTTTCGGGAATACGAGTTTTGAAGTGTTGAATAAAAAACACTGAAAACCATTTTGGCGAGACGCAAGGAAAACACATCCATGTTTGATGAAAATATTAGTCTCGCTGGCAAGCCAAAAAGTCCTCACTTTTTTAAGTACTTCGTTCTCACTCTCGGTAAAAAGTTTTTAACGCCGCGTGTTTTCCTTTTCCCCCGCATTCTGTCACAAAATAAATGCCAAAAGGTTTTATATCCTGTGTTGGCTTAGATGGCTCTTATCTTTCCTGTGGAGTGGATAAGCTGCGAGGAAGAGACTGAGGAGATAGTAAAGTACTTACTACATGTAAAACATAACCTCGATGGCTCCTACGTAAACTACCGTATGCCACAAAATGGCGATTTTCATGTTTTTCGTTTTTTGTCATTAGATGATTATTTCGCATGTATCCCAAAAACAAAAACTTAATAATATTCAAAAATGAAGATTTTTTCAGACGTAAACTATCGTATGTTGATCACGGGCGCGCCGTAAACTATCGTATCGACCTCTTGCGGTAGTTTACGTGGGACACATTGCATGCTACGCGTATCGTAAGTATATCTTACCATTCTCTACGTGGGAAGTATATACATCTGAGCTTGTGTTTTGTGATGAAGCATGTTCTTACTAAACATATTAAGTATTCAGTTTTGTTAGTTTTACTGCGTTTTCTATCAATCTTGTTCAAAACTATAGTATGTAACACATACGATTACGTACGTTGATTTTTCGAGGGGGTATGCTACGGTATGTTACACATACCATTTTGTACGATGTCGATAAAAAGTGATGTTGTATCGTATGTAACACGTACGATTATTTACTTGGTTTATATGAACCTGTTAACTATTGTATGTGTCACTTAGACTTATTTACGTTGCAATATTAGGCTGAGCTTATGACAATATCTTACAGATACGATAGTTTGCATGGAGGTTGAACAAAAAAAAATAGATTTTTTATTCAAATATTCAAATAATTCAAATCGTTTATACCACTTAAAGCAGATTTGATTAATAATAACATCTTTTTTATCGTAGAAAAATATTTTTAATACAAAACCATCACTGAAATCGACTACTTATTAAACGGATGGAACAAACTAAAAATCAAAATAAAACCATAACATAAAAGTTTCCGCTTTGTGTATCGTATGGTGGAAAACAAATATACTTACTTCATGATGGTAAATTACACACTACTGTTTGGGACCTTCACTTTCACTAGAGTTATTTTTAACAAGGATTTGAAATGAAACACTGATGTGGTTTCTTATAGACTGACCAACCGTTTTTGTATGCATGCTTGAGATACGCTTTGGTTGACAATGAAATTTCAGTTAC
Organism: Zelleria hepariella; assembly: GCA_949319315.1. Classification (NCBI taxonomy): domain Eukaryota; kingdom Metazoa; phylum Arthropoda; class Insecta; order Lepidoptera; family Yponomeutidae; genus Zelleria; species Zelleria hepariella. The sequence goes on along the minus strand of OX439392.1, from coordinate 2,753,069 downwards.
CCGGGTTATAAATTTCCGAGACTCGACTTGGCGTAGGCAAATCAATACCAATAGAAGCTGAACACCAAACACATGAAGGTAACAAGAAATTCATTTATAAAATATATTTTTTACTGAAGATACAAACACTCCACAAAGGAGCTTCAAAACAAAGATTAAGAGATCCTCATTTGGTTCATCAAATACTCACAAACTTAGATCCTAAGGATTTAAAAAGGCCCAATCTTGGGGTAGTTTGCAGCAGACTTTTAGACTGAAAATCTGTTCATAGCCTGTAAGTTAATAAATTCAATTATTAAAATCATAGATAAATCTGTATTTATTCTAAATTAATTCTTTTGGCCAGTTGGATGGACTCAAGACTTGTTGAGAACTGTGTCTGTATGCTTGACAAGCTCAGCCGTCACCATTAATTTCATTTGGTCTAGTTCCTAGACACGCGGTGTTCATGTGCATGGTGAAAATGAAAAAAATGAAAAAATATTTATTCATACTTAAGAAAATATGTCACAGACAGCTATCTTTACATAATAATTGTTTTGTAAGTTTATTCACATGAAGAGGTTGCAAACAACTGTCCGGACCCATAAAATTGTTGCCCTGACTACCAAACTAGGTTGCCCTGTATCATGGCAGTCAGTGATTCCACCGTCTTGGTAAATAAAGCATGAGATAAAAGAAATCACGAAAAGAAAACAAATTAAAATATAAAGTAAAATATTATAAAACCTACCTAAATATTGCATGCTTACCGGCACGGCGGTAATAGATAAATATAGATAAATAATGGATTAATAATAATATGGATAAATAATATGAATAAATAAATGTATTTAGTATCGTATTTACATACGTGCCAAGTGCCTACATAAGTAAATATTTTAACAAATAGTTTATTCCTACACCATTACACATAATAGTAACCATACATATAATAAATATATACACATAAATATAGCATGCATAAAATAAACATACATATAATAGTAATAATCATAATAATTGAAACCAAAAAGCAGAAGTCAATTATTGTCACTCGTGGGTAGTACAGTTTAACAAACTAGATAACTGCATAGGAAAATATTCGGTATACTGATATCCATTCGGGCCATATTAGCATGTGGAATTTTTCAATGAACTATCAACAGGCGCTCGCACAACTCTGATTTGAGAACCATAGAGTTATGCGACTACAGACACGTTCATTGGAACATGGGCTATGTGCATGGCTATTCTTTTAATTTAATTAAGTTTTCGCATTCGTCATATGTCTTCGGCTGCAGCCAACGAAATATAACGAGCCTTAGTTTATATTTTGTGAGGTGATAAATTGAAAGATCTTTATTAGCAAGATTATAAATATAGGGACTTTGATATATGAAACTGTATTGGGCATATTTAGTGTTTAAATGTGGGATAGTACAAACTTTGTAATTTAGTCTTTTATTGGCAAAATTATCGGGGTTATAAGTTAATTTTTTATGTTGTCTCAGCAGCAATGACTGAAAATAAAGTTGCCTGACAGTCAATACGTTTGCTTTTTTGTATACCTCAGTCGTTGGGAATCTAAGTGGCTTCAACAACATTGTTTTCAAAACAGCTCTTTGTGCACGTTCTATTTTTATTAGGTAGGTTTTTGCCGCGCTACCCCAGAATAGAATACAGTAGCGTAGTATAGACTCACTTAGAGCAAAATATACCTGGCGTAGAACGTCTAGCTCGGCTACGTGGCGAAGTGTCTTGAAAACATAAATAAAACGCCTAATGCGGGCAGTAAGCAAAACTATATGTTCGAGACCAATCAGCCTATAGTCTATGATTACTCCCAAATATTTAATTGAGATAGCTTCAGTAAGAGGTTCGCAATTACAGTTTTGTTTTTGGGCACAGGAGTGCGTCGTGATTTTGAAACTATCGGGGGGAGGGTGAGTGGAGCTATTTATGCAAAAATTTATATATTTAGTTTTTTTAAGATTGAGTGTAAGCAGGTTATTATTGAGCCAATCGTAAATAGTTTGCATGCCCGTATTGGCCAGATGTTGAACCTCATTCCATGTCTTAGCTGAGAACAGTATAACAGTGTCATCAGCAAATGTGATGATCTTTGCTTTTGGTAACTTGAGGCTACACAGATCATTAATGTAAGTCAAAAATAGTGTTGGACCTAGCACGCTCCCTTGAGGTACTCCATAGGTAACTGGTAGGTCCCCACTAATCTGATCGTCGATTTTAACTCTTTGGACCCTGTTAGTTAAATAACTTGTAAAAAGGTCAAGTGGAGTGCCCCTGACACCAAGTAACTCCAGTTTTTTCAATAGCATGGGGATAGAGACAGTGTCGAAGGCCTTAGCCAAGTCCAAAAAGATTCCAGTGCATCTTTGTTTTTTATCATTAGCATTGATTATAAATTCAGTTAGAGTCGCAACTGCATCCTCTGTCGATCGTCCAGCCCTAAAGCCAAATTGATTATCTGAAAGAATTTTGTTATTTTCTAGAAATTGTATGAGTCGCTTGTTTATAATTTTTTCCAATATTTTTGAGAGGGTTGTAAGGATAGCTATCGGTCTGTAGTTCTCGGCACTGTCTCTCTCCCCACACTTATGAATAGGCCGAACAATAGAGCGTTTAAAAGCCAGCGGAACAACGCCACTATCCAAACAAAGATTCATCACATGTGTGAGAGGGTGTATAATTAAATCTATCACACTTTTAATTAATCTTGTAGATATTCCATCCCACCCAATGGCACAGTTGTTCCTAAGGCCCTGTACAAGTCCTAACACTTCAGTCTCACTTGTTGGAATGAGCATAAATGAATGACATTGGGCTTTACTACTACCAGACAAACACATATCAGATTCAGTCCTGCCCAGGTCATTAAGGATTTTATTAGCTAAGTTTTTGCCAACATCTACAAAATAATTATTGACATGGTTAATTGATTCCTCCTTGGTGCTTTTTGAAGTCAGAAGCTCGATTGGTTCCTCAACGCGTCTGGTCATGTGACAGATATTTTTAAGGGTATTCCACAGCTTTTTAGGGTCCTTTCGATTTTTCATGATTTCTTCCTTTTCATATTGTCTTTTCAGTTGCTTTAATAAATCATTACAGAAGTTGCGATAGTCTTTATAATTTTTTGTTTTTTCGAAATCATTAGGGTGTTTTTTTGCTTGGGTGTGAAGGCGATCACGTTTTTTTATACATTTGATTAGGCCGGGTGTAATCCAGCTTTTTAAATTATTTTTGGATCTAGGTACCTTTTGTATCACAGAGTTATTATCTACTGCAATTTTGAGTATATTTATCAGATTGTTTGTGGCATCCTCAGCATCCGTGCTGTTCAATATAGGAGTCATATCTGCCTTGACAATTTCTTCATAAATAGCTTGGAAGTCAAGCTTTTTGAAGTAACGCAACGGTTTAGAACGGTGGGTAGCGGTTTTGGATATATTAATTAGGACAGCCATGTGGTCAGTAATTTGGGTCTGAATGACCGCTGTGGAAGTAGCTTGTTTTGTTTTGGCATGTATATGGTCTAAACAGCTTGACTCTCTTGTGGGGAGATAATGCATGGGAACCAAACCGTGTGCCGCAATGGTATTCAAAAAATGTAGTGAGTTATTATCAAGCTTTGACGGCTCTATATTAATGTTAATATCTCCTGTAAGTACTACAGTGGCGACACTAGAAACTGAAGATAGCCAGTCGTCTAATGAATGTATAAAATTAACGGAGCTGCTGAACTCGTGTGGACGGTAGATTGATACCACAGTAGTGCCATTATTTAGGGTTGTAACTAAACAATCACACTCGTCTAAGCCCGGCTCGATGACTGTTACATTCAGGTCATCTCTTACGTACACAACCACCCCGTTATTTTGATTAATATACTTCCTAGTATAAAACGTTTGGTATCCGGTAAGGGCTGGTACTGGTTTGTTTTCATCGAGCCAGCATTCAGTAAGAGTGATTATGTCAACACGACGTTGGAGCCGTAGCAGTAGTATTTCAAGTTCAGAGAAATTTTTGGAACAATGTATACTTCTAATATTAAGAGTCATCAGTGCTAGTGAATCATTTGTTGGTATAATGTGTTTATTCAGATCTTCTGGTATGCAAGAAATGGCCGAAGGGGTATTTATTAAATCAATGTCACCAATTATTTCTGTTGTGTTAGCCATTGGTAATTTTATAGGAACAGGTGGATTTGTTGCAGTATAACTTCATTGATATCCGTTTGATGGTGTTAGTGCTTTGAAAACTTAACCTTGAGTGTTGACTTTTGTTTATGATTTTGGGATAAGAGATAATAATAATATAATAAAATAAGATAAAATAATACAGATAATATTTGTGAAGTGCATGCATCATGACATTAAGGCAACCTAGTCAAGTAGTAGTTTCCGCGGAAAGTTTTCTCAATTCATTGAGCTGGTACTCTGATTTGACCAAAATGTAGGGGTCATTTGTGTCTTTTCTCAGATAGACTCTACCAAGTTTAGTCCAACAGAATTTAAATTGGTTTTCAGTTGCCAGTTGTCTGGCCAGGTAGTGCAGCCTTTTGTTTTTGCGTGTAAGAAATTCAGAGACAAAAATTAAGCACTTACTCTCTGGAAACCCTAGTGTTGTCGCGGACAGTCTGTTTGCACCCTTACCCTTGTTGTAGCTTTTGAAGGAGTTTATAAACTTGTCCCTGATGTATAGGCTTGAAAATTCGACGACAACAGGTTTGTCTTCGTTTTTGTTGGGTAGCCGATATATGTTCCGAATGCTGTCTTCGTTGAGTTCTATTTCCAGTGTTGTTGATAGTTTCTTCAACAGAACAGGAAGATTTTCATTCTTCTTGAACGGGAGGCCTCTCAGTTCAACCGATGCCAGCTGAAGATTCCTGTGCATATCCTCAATCTTATCTTCGAGCGATGACACGTAGTTTTGTTGTTCTTTGTAGTTTTTCTCCAGTGCATGTAGTTTCTTGTCAATTTCTTCGTTATTTTTAGTGACAAGATCAATCAGTGTCTTTGTATCTTCACTCGCTTTTTTGGCCTCTTTAATGAATTCGTTGGTTTTCTTGAACTCTTCTTTCTGCTTGCTCTGCCATTCCTCAAACATATTCTTCATCATGGTCTCCATTTCCTTCATGAATTCTTCAAACCTCTTTCCAATCTTGTCTTCACCCTGGCCTTTTCTGAAGGTGATGTTTGTTGCTGCTGCAGACGTAGAAGCAGGTGTTGTTTCGTCTACTGCAACTGCAACCGGTTCTTTCGGTGGCGTCCGGAATGTGCTACCAACGTGGCGTCCAGCCATAGTGCCGTGTCTGATTTTGTGTAACTCTATGGTAAAAGTCGCACTGCTTTTGAAGGAGCACCAATGCGCGCGACCGGTTTCTGAGCCAGCGACGAGCGGAATGATAACGAGAAGATGTTAATGGATCAGTGGCCTTTATGTAGACAGTATATGAACGCTTCTAAGTATGAACACAATAGTAAGCCAAACTGAAACTCCGATCTGCGTGATGTATTGTATATTCCAAAACTTTCATTGGTGCCTAAGGTACACTGTGTTTGGCGTGGCTTCTTTGACTAAGTCTGTATACTAATAGGTGAAATGTCTGACTTATCTTTTGATCACAAAGTAACCAACAACCACCACAACCAAAGAGTATTCTATCTGTCAATCTACGCCAGAGAAAATACACGTCTGAGTCTGAGTGACTGCTGCAGTCTTCTTGGGATAACTATCATGGGCTCCTAAGCTTGAAAGTTTAGGTAAAGTTTAGCTCCTGAAATGCTCCTGTTTTGCATGTCCTGAGTAAGAATAGGAAAATGGCTGATACGAGTTATCCCGAAACCCGGCACTAAAGAATAACTATGTGAAAACATCATCCTAAATTTCCAAATACGAATTTCCAATACAGATTCGTTAAAATTTACAGGAATTCTTAATATTGTTCATATCTTACTAATTTACAGTCTTTATTTCCAACTGTTCTCTTCAAAACTGTAACCGGATGGTGTTCGAGAAAAAATTGCTGCGTTTACCACCTCAGTGGCAAATATGAATTTTTATTTCCCAACCGTCCTTTTCGAGCTCATCAACGGATAATATCGGGGTTGGTTAGCCTAAAGTAGGCCTCTTTAGATTTTATGCAAGCCTTTAAAAAAAAAAACAAGTAATGAGAAAAGCACTGAGGCAGAGAGTCTACAATGGGCTACTCCTACTTTATTTAAGTCTAGTACTTTTTCATTAAATATCTTGAAGTCGGAAATAATAAATAGTTGATTCGGTCGTGAGCTTCAAGGAAACTGTTGAAAATAAAATTACTATTTGCCAGGGTGGTAAACGCCACTAATTTTACCCAAGTCCCCACCCCGGTGGCAGTTTCGAAGGGGACAGTTGGGAAAATAGGAAATATACAAATTGATTAGTGGAATGGAAACATAAGGAAGTATAAAAAGTTATTTCATATAAATGTTTATTTATAATTTAGGTTTAGGTTCTACTAAATGTAATGAATGAAGTAAATATTAATTATCACTTAGATAAACCTCTGGTCCCATTTAAAATTTTAATATTTCCCCATGTATTTACTAAATTAATGTTACATACCATACTATTTTTCATGTGATTTACAAAGTAAAAAACTATAAGTGCCACATACATGTCATTTTACCTGCAATTTATCCATGTAAAACATGGTATGTGAAACATACGATATTTTCAGTCACCTCATCCACGCCGTAAAAAATGGTAAGATTAACATACGATATTTTCTTACTTCGTTACCCCGTCGTAAAGAATCGTAACAACAATATCTCCAAAAGTATTCAAAATACAGCTTTTACTTTAGCACATAAAAATCGAGCCCAAAATAACCTAATTATGGTAAAAATTTCAAAACAAAAGCTTTAAAATCAAAAGAACTGTTAAAGAAAACATCTTTAAATGACTCTCCTGGAAAGTTAGCTTTTTGAACATACGGTAGTTTACGTAGGAGCCATCGACCTGTCTCAAGCACTACTGAGCCACTCACACACTAACTTCTTCTTCTTCTCCCATCGGAGGTTGGCCATCATCTTGGCTATTTCTTCTTTGGAGGCTGCCAAACGGAACAAATCAAGACCACTGTGGGCAAATCACTGTATGAATGCACCCGGGAAACCTCTGACCGAGAGAAATGGCGTGGCATCGTAAGGCGCGCAACGTCAGCCACTGATGATGATACTACATGTAGACCACGATCGCTCTGACAAGAGTGCAATGACGAAGAAGAAGAAGAAGAAACGAAACAAGGAGATCGTGTATTGTTGGAACCAATGGCCCAAGTTCGCAAGCCATAATATCTTGGTTCTTTCAGGTCTCCTCCTGCCTGGTATCTTCCCTTGGATGATAAGTTGAAGGAGTCCATATTGGGTGTTGCGCTAGTGTGACTGGATGATGTAAAACTAATGCAAGACGCAAGACGTGTGGGAGGAAATTTTGGCTAAGAAACCTGCGGGAGTGGACTGGAATTGCGATTGGTGTCTAGCTATTTCACCTCAAGAGTAATAAAGTATGATTCTTCACACGTAACTGATTACGTAGCATTGGTTTTGTAGGCGACCGAAGGGTAGCTGCTGTAGCACACAGACTTTAGTCTAACTGCCTAACTCACCGAGCGTGATTTCGTGTTTATTGATATAATTGTTCGAGCGAGACAGCGCGATACAAAATTCACTTACGGCTATGCCTACGTCATAGAATTAACGGGATTGGTCCATTTCATTGTGCTTGCCCACGTAGTACTAAGTGCGATGTTACTTTTTGTATAATAATAGGGATTTTTGTAAATAAATTCCTGTATTGCTTCTTGCTTAATTCGACTTTCATTTATAACTAGATACAGTCTTATGAGCCTGAACAGTGGTGACACCGACGTGATTTGAACACGCAACCTTCGTCGAGACATAGAGAAAGCCAAAGAATAAGCTGGAATTCTGGTAGTGTATGCTCTGTAGCTCTGTCATTTACCTAACCAGCCAGGCATGCCCTGGAGAGTGTGAATACGATGTCACGGAAAGCGTGGATAATCTGCGATCATCAACTGTTAGGGCATTCGTTGGTCAAACATTTCTCTTTTTGCGATGACAAAATGGAAATTTATTCCATTGAGAAAAGGATTATTAAAATATACAGGGTGCTAAAAGACCGCCAACAAAGCGGGAAACCACGTATTGTCCTCATCATAAGGAACATTTTTGCTCAAGGAACTAAGCCTGGGAAATCAACAGTTTCCGAGATAATGAGGTTCAAAGTCGGACTTTTAAAAACTTTTTTTTTACAGAAATGTATTCAGTATCTAGTTCTTAACATACCTTCTCAAGAGGCCATATCAAAATTATGAATATTTCTTAGAAAAAACGACGTTAAAATTGCAACCCGCTATGCATTCTAAACATCGGCACTTCAAGGTTAAGTAACATAAACTTATACCTTCGCCTGCGCAATATGACTTCTGTGCGTTACACTTCCATTGCGTGTTAAAATATTTTTCAAAATTATAACCTAAAAAACCAAAATCATTACCCAGCAATAATTTATCGAAAAAGTACTTTGTTTTGGTGTCCAGTATGCGTGTCTTTCGGGTCTGTTGGGGGCCTTTAATACCCTGTATACTACATGAATATAGTGATTGAGAATCTGAGTTATATTCGACAGCACGTTGACCTTTACACGCCTGCACTTTACTCGATTACAATACGGGCGACATTACAAAAAAACTGTCTAATTTACAGTCTAACATGCTATCGATTAAACCTGGGACATGTTGTAGTAGATTTGGCAGGCTTTTTACCATTCTTTTATTATTTTTAGTTGGTATTTTATTTTAGAGCAAAAGGTCAAATCATGCGAAGGCGCGGATTTCCATGAGGCAAAAGAATTTCCATTATCTTATCTGCCAAGATAAAGGCACTTTTACTAATCCCTAACACACACACACACACACACACACACACACACACACCCACACACACACCTACTGTTGATACTTTTGCCAGGCTCTTCAGTTTAACGACTGTTCGGTACATAGGAGTAATTGTTTACCAGTAACAAGTCAAATTGCCTTTTCAGGCATTTTCAGAGGCTAAGCCGAGTATATGTGCGAGTAATAAACATTTAGCTAAGCCGGGGATAAATGCAAATTCACCATAAAGTTATTATGACTGTGCTGACCTTCGTTTTATGTTTAAGAGGAGTTGTGCTATGAATACGTACCTATTTTGGCTGATTATATTAGTTTTGTGCCTTTCTGTAATGCAGAATTTTAACATAGGTACTATATTATTTCTTATTTACTAAGTATACAGTATGTCCACGGACTGCACCGCGCCACTTAATTTTGTGGTAAAGCATCATTAGTGGAACACGAATAGCATAATATAAAAATTTAAAAAAAATAAAAAAACTCAGTATTCAAAATAAACATTAGATGAAAGTGGTTGCCGCTTTTGGCGTCAGCGATACACACGTTGATGCATTATGAATTAAATTTGCTAATGTTTATTTTGAATACTGAGTTTTTTATTTTTTTTTTATTTTTATTTTATGCTATTCGTGTTCCACTAATGATGCTTTACCACAGAATTAAGTGGCGCGGTGCAGTCCGTGGACATACTGTATATTCCTTATTATATCAACATAGGCACTAACTTTAATTCTTATCATTACTATTATTATTTGTGGAGCGCGGTTGAAAGTTCGTTTTTTATGACCCAAACATTTACACTTTCTACAGTTAGGTTATACACAACGACCGGCCAAAAAAACAAAGTATTTTCGTGATCAGCGGAGTTTAAACAACCAGCCTATAAGCTCCCAGCCTCGTACGACAAAATAAATCGATTGATCACCAGCTTTCCAGCTATAATGAAATGTCCTGAATGCTTATCATCCTTAAATAATCTCCGTAATTTATGCGTAAGATATAATTTACTGGATCAATTTCCCAAAGTCTATCTTGCATTTTTTCGCGGAAATTATTTATACAAAAAATTGGGCCCAAGTAAGTCAGTAATTAAATTAAATAATCTTGAAGCTGTATTTACAGAAACTCAGTTTGTTCTAGATACTGCTGTATGTAACTCAAAAACAAATTAAGTTTCTACCTGTAAAAGGGCTACAAAAATATCCACGTTCACTATTTCCTGGTGCGTTTAGAACTTTGACTGCAAAACAGCCAGCAAGCTTTAACTTACTTACAGTTTCCAACATACTACCTAGGCATTCGGTACGGTATGGTCTGAAAAGCCCTAGCCCATACTTATTGCTAGTTTTTCGCGACTTTAAGTTGCCTGGGTTCACTACGCCTTACCGAATTACATTTGGCCTTGTAACACTTCACCTATAGTTAGAGAGCTGGTGACCAATCGAGATATTTTTTCGTACAAGGCTAGGAGTTGGTAGGCTGATACAGTAGACTTCGCTGAGTCTGGGAAAAATATTTTTTTGGCACGGTCGCGGTTGAAAGATTTTTTCGACTTTGAAAGTTTAAATGTATGGGTTCAGTATATTTTTTTGTCGTACAAGGCTAGAAACTTCTAGTTTAGTTGTTGAGACTCCGTTGGACAAGAAAATATTTGTTTTTTTGGCCGAGCGTGGTTGAAAGTTTGAGTTTTATAACTAATTATAAAAAACAATTATAAAAACAATAATAATTATAAAAAACAATATTTCTACCGCGTTTGGCTAGTAATAAATAGTGATTTCGTGATCAGCGGAGACTAAAAAGGCAGCCTAAAAACTCCCAGCCTTGTAGACAAAAAAGAAATGACTCAACTCATACATTTAAACTTTCAAAGTCGAAAAAATCTAACTTTCAACCGCAACCGGACCAAAAAAAATTTTTTCCCAGTCTCAGCGAAGTCTACTCTATCAGCCTACTAACTCCCAGCCTTTTACGAAAAAATATCTCGATTGGTCACCAGCTCTCCAACTACTATGACGTATCATCCAATGTCACTTTAAACTAGACTTCATTTAATTTAGTGACATTATTTTGCCTATACTATTCTAGCTGCTACACACCATAATGATGGGCAAAATAGAGGAAAAAAGAAGGCCAGGAAGGAGGAAAATGACATGGCTGTGTAATATCAAGGAATGTCCATTCCTTGATATTACACAGCCAAATCCGTGGAACAATTATTCAGGACAGCCATGAACAGAGAGCGGTGCAGAGAGCTGACTGCCAACCTCCAGTGATGGAGAGGCACTACAAGAAGAAGAAGATAATATACTATCTCTCGTTATCAATGTTAGTGTATCCCCGTTGTCAACAAAACTGATGTTACACAACCAAAAGCGATAACTTTAATAAAATTGTAAGTTGATTGTTGATTAATAGGAATCCAAATAACTGGTGATTCGTGCCGAACTGTGAACTCGCGGCCCATATCTCAGCAACCCTAAGGGTGGTATTCTAGAACGCTACTTAAACTCAGTTCAAACTAGAACGCTACTTAAACTCTGTTTAAACTCAGTTCAAACTAGAAAGCTCCTTGAACTCTGTTTAAACTCAGTTTAAGTAGAGTTTAGTAGTGTCGACTGTCGATAAAACAGTGCATGTTTTGATTTGAATATCCCTCCCTTCATATCAAAACATGCACTGCTTTATCGACAGTCTGAACTCTGTTTAAACTGAGTTTAGGTAGTGTTCTAGAATACCACCCTTAGACCGATTTCACTCATGTTCCTGCCTACCAAATTTCATCATCATTTCGACTGAATTTACTCAAGTTGTCAATTCTCTCGCTTCGCTCGCTCCTTCAAATATTTACGTCTCATTTGTTTTTTCAACCAAACCACCAACTTATTTGCCAAAAACACATGCATTTTTTAAAAGGAAAACTTATTTGCGTTTCCATCATTGAACAAATCCAATGAGCTGGTAAAACAACGTGAATCAAGTCCAGAGTGCCTCCTGTCATGCTCCTGTCACGCAACATCTTTCCCCGACAGTCCAACTGCAGTTTTCCTGATAAACGAATTTCTGCTCGCGCCTGACGCCCGGGAATATAATGAACTGACAGTGTACCGCCACTGAGCAACTGCGTTGGAATGTCGCTGTCGGCTTCGGTTGATGAAGTTCTCAGATTCTACTTCTACTCAGACTCCGGCGTTTGTTTGTATGGATGTTTATCATCGGTCGGAGCGTTATGAAATTTGGTAAGTGAATGAATGAGACGATAAGAATTTTTTGTTCGAAGATGAGCAAAATCGGTCAAGATGTTGCCGGTTGTAAATCATAGGTGCATGCGCACGTGTGTGGCTGGCGCCTAAGTTTTTCAGGTGTCCAAACTTAAAACCTCACGAAACTGTACTTTTGCTGTTATTTATCAGCAGACCGGGTGCGTGTCAATATTTATTCCCGGTTTTATTTACATATTGGCTCAATTAGCGACCGGCGGATTATGCTTTAATCGAGCAACACTATTTTGGCATATTTCAATGTTGAAATGTTGCCGTATCGCCGTATTCTGTCGCCAGTGGCGTAATTCATAGGCGTTATTTTTTTACTGTGAATGATTAAATTAACAGCAAGTCTCTATGTTAAAAAAAATCTAACAAAGCCACGCAACGTTACGGCAGGCACGTTTTTAAATAAAATTACGTAGTATTTTTTCAATCCTTTTTCATCTTACTTGGAAAATATTGTTATGTGGGCTTTATTATAAAAAAAAAATATTGAGCTCTTTAATTGTAATTTGGTAAGCAATGATGCAAAACTATTGTTTGCAGCGAGAGCTTGTATTCAGAAGCACGAGATGCAAATAATTAATTTGCATCCGTGCGAAAAACGCCACTTTTCTTTTCACAGGGCGAGGAAATTATTATGTTAGATGCATCAATCAATAATAGAAAACTAGGTAGTGGAATTAGTTTCCTGGTTAGTGAAATTAAACTCCCAGCCATGTACAACAAAAGAAACTAAACCCATACCTTTACACTTTCAAAGTAAAAAAATCGAACTCACAACCAAGACTGGCAAAAAATATAATATATTTTCCCAGACGTACGATAAAATAAGTCGAATCTCCAGCTATACGAAGAAGAATAATACATTTTGGAGAAGAATCATTTTGAATAAACTCATTTTTAATTCGATTCCCAACTAATTAATCAGGAAGGCCCTAGAGATATTATTGAAATAGCCTCTTAACTCAGGCTCGGTTGCTAAATGCGTCTCGTGAGCGCATTCTCGCCGCCCGCGGAACCAATAACGTAAATATGCCGGATGGATAAGAGCTAAACTTTGCCCGATACTGGCTACTGGATGAGAGGGGGCACTTGTATTAGTTACTTATAGCTTTAGGCCGGCATACAGACGAAATTCCGGACGGGAAAAAAATCGAATCGGGATTCCGAACGCAGTGACTGCATACTGCATGCCTACAAGTCTATGGAACACACACATACTGTTTTTTACCGTCCGGAATTTTCATAGATTTGTATGCAGTAATGTTGCTGCATTCGGAATCCCCATTCGTTTTTCCGTGACGGAAAAATTCCGCCTGTATGTGGCCGGCCGGCTTGAGACCGGCAACACTGAACCGTTGGTGAGCGTCTTCTTCTTTTTTGTGCCTCTCACAGGGAAGATTGGCAGTCAGCTCCGAATATTTTTCTTTATTTCTCCCGAGATAAAATACTGGGATCATGAGTGCGACTCATGATCCCAGTCCACTCCCGTAACCAAAATCTTTTTCTTCGAATTTCTCCATCATTATTTTTCCCTCAATGGCTGTAATTGGCTCACAGTGCCCGCAATGTTAATCATAACTAGATGGTGCTGATATTTTATTTGAAATATCAATAGATGGGTCGAAGACAAAAGAGAAGACCTTAGCCCAAAACGGGACACAAAAATCTAGGTTTGCTAAAAATATGTTAAAAGAAGCTGGTATTGATGAGTTCAACAACCACCTCAACTATGACAGTAGTCTGTTTTCTGACACCTTGAATACCTAAAGAAGGAGTCAATAAGGAGTCAAAGCACCAGCCTCAATGCGAGTAGCCAGTTTAACCCAGCGTCCAGGCAAGCAATATAACTGTTCTACTTTAGTTCAAAACTTCGCATACCCCCACGCACACAGACGTTCCGTTTTAATTGCAAGTAAAGTATACTCGAACTATTTTATACTGGTAAGTTCACCCCGAACTGTAAACTCTCGACCCCAGTTACAGATGCGCAACTTTTTTCTAACACCATTCGCGCAGGCAAAGTGATTTGTCCATCATCAAGTCCATGAATCCCACCCATTGTCTAATTTCCAATTTGGCATGATGCGTAGACACACCAAAAACTAATTTAGTTAAAAAACACTTGAGAGAGCTAATTTTGTTCCTGAAAAATCTGGACAAGTTAGGGTAACCTAATCATGCCGTGAAGGAAATTCATCCCGCGTACCTAAGTATATGGGGATTTTGAAATTAATTTCGTTTTATTAAAGCTGAGCTGGGAAGCGGGGGTTTGAACCTGTAGAACCCACTTTTTAAGGCCCTTAATATCAGTCGAAGCCAAACATATACCTTTCAGGTATCTTAGTTTAAAAATACCAATGATATTAGCTGATACCACTGATACTACCACTAATACCACTGACTTAGGCCGTCTTGCACAACTTTCTTAAATGTGGTTTAAACAGCATTTAACTAAAATCTTCATACAAAGTTCGATTAAAATGGCGACTTAAGTGTCATTTAAGAATTGGTGCAAGACGGCCTTAAAGCCTTGAGGTTTGAGTTTTTCTCAAAATAAAGAAAGAGGCCTCCCATATTAGAAAAACATAACAATTAATTAATATTTTACTTTCATCCTTTATTTTTGCGTCCCTAATCAGGGACAAGACTCTGAAAACAGTTTTGCATTCTGGCCGATTTTGCGCCCTTTTCATGCTCATCTCGAGATTGATACCGAAATAAAAAAAAAAACAGGTAGTCTGGTCTATCTATCTATCTATCCAGCCCATAAACTGGGCTGGGCCCAGGCCTCTTCCTTTTCACGCCAACCCCCTCGGTCTAATGCCAATCTCGTCCATTGTCTTCCCGCTGTTTTGACAATGGTAGTCTGGTACCAATCATGAATTCTTTTGCTGGCCGGCGGGCGATGGTTCTCGCCCGTGCTTGTTCGCAGACTAATAAAGCAGGAGGAGGCATTGGAGGCCCAAATCAAGACCAAACAGGACCAAACCCACAGCAGAGACTGTTATTAATTAGGTTCAGAGTATCACGCTAGAGCCAAGAGCACGGGACATAGCATCGTTAAATCCAAAATCATTTAATTTAAGCGGCCGGGCGTCCAATCTTCGAAAATGCGTCCAAAATTTACCGCCGAAAATTCCGGCTGAACTTCGCGTATTATCCCCCACGTTGCAAGTTACGTAGCCTCTCTTATCATCAGCGACGTAGAGGCGAAAATCAACTTTCTGATTTCTGCCTTTTAAAATATGTACTAATTTAAAAAGGGTGAAATCTAAAGGTTGGTCTGTAAAATATGTACACAGGTCGGTCTTTAAAAGTGTACCTACACTCTGACGTGCTGTCGTGTGTACGTAAGAGGTATTATTTTATCGGTTTGAAAAATATCTACATTGTTACGAAGTTTCAAAAGGTGATAGCTTGCTAAGGTCGTGGGTAAATCATTGTATTTAACGAAAAATATTGTTCGTTTATTCCTCAAAGTTAGGCATAATTGGCGAAATTGAGAGCTACTATTATAACTTGTAACATAGTTCCCTATGCCAAACAGCCTTCAGGCAGTTAGGTCTAGTCTGGAACAACATTGATTGTTTCTAAGTTAGGAAATAACTACGAAATAATAGTCTATCGTTTATCGATAACTCTGCGCAACAATAAATTTGTTACCTACATTATGTACTCACATAAGACTGTTTTGTATGTCTAGCATCAGAATGTTTACTTGAATTATTATTAATTATTATTTAAGTTTCTACATCAGATGTACGGTCGGCCACAGTCACAGATACCCCATGGCAGCTCTTACCGCCCGCGGCATAAGGGCGCCAATCGAACAAAAAGGGGTATCCTAGCGTATGGCTGACTGTACCTACACAATGATTAGTAGGTACGATTGTAAATAAAGGTTGAAAAATTATCTTATTATACAAAGAAGCTAAGCGGAACCTGTACAATGTAACATCGTTTTATTCCATCCGAAATCTAGTGCCTTTGTTTCATGTTTCTATTTTCACGTATAATAGAAATAAATCAATACGTGTGGAGCCAACTGAGCCGCGGGTTTCCTCACGATGTTTTCCTTCACAGTTAGCGAGTGGTCTTCACCTGTCTTTCCTGTGGGCTTGGTCGACTAAGCTGTCAGGATGGTATAGGTGCTGGGCAAGCCTACTCCATCTAAAACAATGTCCCAGGCACTGCAGCGCCGAGTGGTCTCTTGACCTATCTAGTGTGAGTGAAGGTGCCACTGGACGCTGTATAAATCATCTCATTACGTAGATGCAAAGGCCTTAGTTTTAGAAATAAATCAATTTTTTTAATGTAAAATAATAATCATTAGAGAGAGAGAGATGTAGCCTGCACAATTGTACATGTCCCACTAGCTGGGCAAAGGCCTTCTAAAAATCGCTAAACCGCATTGAGCACGCGTGGTGATTAAGCTCTCTCTCTCTCTGAGAGAATAATCATAATTGTCTTTTAATAATTTTTTAAAGTTTTGACTATAAAAATCTAATAAAGTCTCTTTCAGTTCAATAAAAGCTACATAACATTAAAAAAAAACTTTGCCATAAATAACCAAAAATGTATCAATAAAAATAGCTAAATAACAAAATACTTATATGGAGACGAAAATGTATCATTTTCCGCCTCCATAATTTTCCGCAAACGCCCTCATCATACCGTGACATTGTGGCTTCCCATGTGACATTGTGGAAATGGTAACGAAAATAACTAAATAAATAACTGATAATCAAAATGTTTGTCACCTAGGTGGCGAAAGTTATCTTTGTCACTAATGTAGATATTATTATTATTATTATACATAAAAATTAATAACATTACAGGAGTCCATTGCGTAATTAATTGAGATATTTTTTTACATTACATTTAATGCTATCAAATTATTCAATTTAAAAAAATGTTAAAACAATCATCAGATGCAAATGATAGTTAATGCATTCATTATACAATTCTATTATATAACATTCGGAATAAAAATACTAAATTCATTTAAGAACATATTTTAAACATTTATAATAAGTTGAAAAAATTCACTCGGGGCAGGACTTGAACCCGCAACCTCTCGCATACCGTGCGGGTTAGTGCTTTAGAAAAAACAAAAAGTTAAGAACATATGTTAGAGCTTTTTGCCTGTGTGCAGTAGGTCGCTTGTTTCTCGTGAAGAAAACACCGTTTTTGTTTTGGAAGATAAGTGGTGTATAATATCAATCCAGCGTTAGTATTAAATTATAATAACTTTTGTGAAAATGAGGATAATCCGATATAAATCAAAATCGCGTCGAGCAGTTAGTGTCGCAAGAGCAAGTGTGTAACGGTCTCTCTAATTTGGTGAGTTGGAGGGTCCCTTCCAACGCCGTGCCGTCTCGCCATTGGTCCAAGTCCTCTAGCAGCCGCTCCATTGGTTGAAGATGGCTCACGTGATCTGCGCAGTCGCAGTAGCTCTATTTTCTTAGAGCGCCTGATTATTTGTGTGTGCTTTATAATGTCGGATGGGGTCTATTGCTTTTAGGTTTTGCAGGAGCTCGGCGTGAACAATTAATATTAATAAAACTCGTCCGTTGAATATGAGTCTCAATTCAATATCAAAAGGTATACATACACATTTTAATTTCATAGTAAACGTGACAGCACATTTAATTTCATATCATTGTTTATCACAACTTTGCATTTTACAGACATTTTGCATTTTGCAGGACACAGCTACAGGATTATTTTTTCCTTTATTTGCAGACAGGAGTTTTTAGTAATCTGTATTGCATACCGTTGCCCACGGTGCTACAATTTATAGGTTTATCAGTAGGTTAATAGGAATTCATTCATTCTGGCTGGCTCAGTGACCAGCCAGAATGAATGAATTCCTTTTGCATTCTTAAGTTCTAGGATTTGGAATCCAAACCTTAGGTCCTAAAAATAGTTAAGCCTCGCGTTGAGAATAGCAGGAGCGTTTTTTGCTAAAACGCATTAAAAAAAAAGATATGATTTTTTTTCCATTGGCGGCGCTAGTTGTGAGACGTACGGCGTCTTAACAATGTTTTACAACCATAGTTTATCCCCTCTTATGTCTTGGTCGTTACGACAGATTACCATATATTAAGGTAGCATTATCTACACACATAAGCTTAGGTAAACAACCCTGCAGTGGAACATTCAGGGTATTCAACACCACTAAGCCCATGGGATCGCGTTGACAGCCTCCATAAATCCACCATAATTAATTTCTCGTTAGCAGAAACCACCACGGTAAGGGGTCACTTGCGAAATGGGATTGATTTATAGCTTTAACTAGTTGTGCCCGCGACTTCGTAAGCGTTTTTACACATTTGACATTTAATTTAAATTCGGCTGTGGAGGAAAACTCAAAAGGAAGGTTTTTTTAAACCCCCGACCAAAGAAGAGGGGTGTTATAAGTTTGACGGCCTTGTGAGTGTGTCTGTATAAGTGTTTATGAGGGTGTGTCTGTCTGTGGCACCGTAGCTCTTAAATGGGTGAACGATTTGGAAGCTTTAGGTTTTTTTTTAATTTGAAAGCAGGTTTTCTAGCGAATGTTCTTAGTTATGTTTTGTCAAAATTGGTTCAGCAATTTATTAAATATGCTTATTCGAAGCTAAAATGTCGGGGGTATTTTAATAGTTATTATTTCTTTACTTGCGGTAGCAGGGCTCAAAAGAAAGCAATAGAATAAAATAGAATAAAAACCCTAATCTAAACAATACATTTATAAATTTAATAATAAATATGTATTGTTTACATTAAGGTATCGCCCGTGATAAGATACCAGGAAGCTTAGCATAAGAATTGATTAGGAAGTAAAAGGGTTTATAATATGTATCTCCCTCGACGTAGAGTGGGATAGATAAAGTTATAAGCCCATAGATAAGGTCTTACTCATTCTCATGCTAAGCCAGCAAGCAAAGCATACGGCTAATAACTCTGTCTATCCAGCTCAACGGTAAACAATAGTTATTTGTTATGCAAGAATGCAAAATTATTGTTTGCGGCGAGTGCTTGTATTGAATACCAAGCGGTGTTAAAAGACCGCCAACAAAGTGGGAGACCACATACAGGGTGTTAAAAGACCGCCAACAAAGCGGGAAACCACGTATTTTCCTCATCATAAGGAACATTTTTGCCCAAGGAACTATGCCTGGGAAATCAACGGTTTCCGAGATAATGAGGTTCAAAGACGGATTTTTCAAAACTTTTTTTTTGCAGAAATGTATTCAGTATCTAGTTCTTAAGAATCCCCTGAAGCTCTTCAGCCCTCTCGCTCGCACTTTTCAACATTTTAATTGATTGTAAGAGAATGATTAAACTTTGGACAATAAAATATAGTTGCAGACATAGATAATAAAGCTATCAACACTTTTGATTTCATATTCCTACTAATAAAAAAAAATATCACTGAACTTCGGTTAAAAGTAGTAGTTCAGTAATTTATTTTTTAAACTATAAAAGTGAAATTTAAAGTATGTCTACATGTCAATAGCTTTATTATCTATGTCTGCAACTATATTTTATCGTCCAAAGTTGAATCATTCTCTTACAATAAATTAAAATGTTCAAAAGTGCGAGCGAGAGGGCTGCAGAGCTTCAGGGGATTCTTAACATACCTTTTCAAGAAGCCATATCAAAATTATGAATATTTCTTACAAAAAACGACGTTAAAGTTGCAACCCGCAATGTATTCTAAACATCGGCACTTCAAGCTTAAGTAACATAATCTGATACCTACGCTTGCGCAATATGACTTCTGTGCGTTACACGTCCATTGCGT
Source organism: Zelleria hepariella (assembly GCA_949319315.1). Taxonomy (NCBI): domain Eukaryota; kingdom Metazoa; phylum Arthropoda; class Insecta; order Lepidoptera; family Yponomeutidae; genus Zelleria; species Zelleria hepariella. The sequence goes on along the minus strand of OX439392.1, from coordinate 2,733,046 downwards.
GAAAAAATATTTTTCAAAATTATAACCTAAAAAACCAAAATAATTTCCCAACAATAATTTATCGAAAAAGTACTTTGTTTTGGTGTCTAGTGGCTTTCGGGTCTATTGGCGGTCTTTTACACCCTGTATAGTCCTCATCATAACGATCATTTTTGCCCAAGGAACTATGCCTAGGAAATCAACGGTTTCCGAGATAATGAGGTTCCAAGTCGGATATTTTTTTCCGGAAATGCTATTTTTTTTTTCGGATATGTGTTCTGTATCACGTTATTAACATATCTTCTCAAGAAACTATATCAAAATTTTATTATGAATATTTCTTACAAAAAACGAAGTTAAAATTGCAACCCGCAATGTATTCTGAACATCGGATAGCCTAGATTGTTCCCAGAACCAGGACTTATCACGATCCTAAATTTGACTGAAAACTATTCAGCGGTATTCGCGTGATGAGGTAACACACAGACAGACAGACAGACAGACATAGACCGATGTTTTTGCATTTTTGTATTCTGTATAGTTTACTTAGTAACCCCTGATAGTTTTTTTCTAAAAATATTCAATGTACAGAATTGACTTCGCTAGAGTTTTATTATAAGTATAGATTAATTAAAAATCTAAACAAGATAGGATTGTGTTGAGTAAATAGTTACACCTAATTGACTTAGGCCCGGTTAGCGAATTTCTCAGAAACCGGCAGTTAGGCTCGGTTCCTGAATTGAGAATTTTACTAAGTAAATACTTAACTATCGTTCTGTCACGTTCTTTTGTGAGAAATCTGCAGAGGCCGAACGATAGTTAAGTGCTTGCTTAGCGAATTTCTCAAATCAAAAACCGGCAGTTAATTAGATAGATTGACATTTTTATTTAAGTACATACGACATACAACAAAAACAGTGTCATTATTGACATAAGAAGTAAAACAATAACGGGAACATTAACTTTACAATAAGAATGGGTTAAATAAGATGCAAAAATGATAAAAAAAATATCCGAACGTCTGAAACTCTATGGCCCGGTTTCTGAGTTGAGATTTTTACTAAGCACATACTTACGCTCTGTCACGCTCTTTTGTGAGAAATCTGCAGAGACAGGACGATACTTACCCATTTGCTTAGCAAAATTCTTAACTCAGAAACCAGGCCTATGACATCTTTTAATTTTACAATCCGAATGCAATGGTGAGAACTAGAGTGTCCTCATTGACCTTAGCAAGAATATGCCGCAGTTATGGAAGGGAAATGGGAACCAATTATTCAGTTAATGCTACGATATTGTGAATTATAACTTACGAGCGTGTTACCAAAGTTTAACGAAGCTTGCACAATTAAATAAGTCGAGCTTCAGTTCATTCAAGCTTCCGTTATTCGAGCTTCAGTTCATTCGAGCTTACGTTATTCGAGCTTCCGTCTTTCGAGCTTCAGTAGCGGACTCGTTTCGAAGTCAGGTTTTGAGTTACTTCAATGGATGAAGTTCTCAATACTTCAAAATCTTTTATTTTTCGTCATCCCAAATGTCCAATGACTAATCATTCGACAAAACTTCACAGCTAAAAAGTAAATATTCCTTTGATACGTAACAATGAAACTCAAAGCCATAGTATGTTTTGACAACTGTCAATAAAACAGCCCAGTTAAATGATAATAAAACGTCAATGGACGATCACCTTTCCGGAGCAATAAATACCGTCATTCAACAAGCGAACAGATTGTGACAGGTTGAGAATAAATCAAAGATCCATTTAGAACTCTAACTACGGGTAGCTGCTAAAAAATATGCTGAAAAGCGTCAGACCCAAAAATAATTAATTATGTCAAAAAATATCGATCAGGGTTACCAATACCAAATATTTTTATTAAATATTATTTATTCATGCAATAAAATGACAATAAATAAATAAATCATAATATTCACAAGAGGATATGAATAAATATGAACAAATAGATCATGATCATGAAGAATATGAATAAATAGATCTGATTGGTTTTAATTATGAATAAATCAAATCAAATCAAATCAAGAGAGAAACGAAACGATAGTCATTGATTTATTTAGAAAATGTCACAAAATAAAAAATGATTTTTTTTTATTTCTAAAAGCTACGGTTAGATGGTGATAAAACCTTACAATCTTAACATTAACTATTAACATTATTTTAAACCTTAACATTTAAAATCTTTAAAACATAAAAATATCAGATGGCCAAGATTTAATCTCATTCTTTCTGTTCCGTCCTTTTTCGAGCCTATAGACATTCCATAAAGCAGTTTAAGCTTCATTACTGATCTCCCTCCGTTTGATAATAATAATATCAGTAAAAAGTTACTGTTCGAATTTCCACTGATTTTACGATCATTGCCAACATCGTCCGAGTACTCGTAAAGGGTGCATTTAGACCAAACGAATGTCTCGCATAGTTCTCACGTTTCTAGCACACCAAAAAAAGTGCCGCAAAAAGCTTTCGCCACGAAAAGATCTTATGTAGAGTCATGTTATACCATTTTTTGGCTCTTCATTTAATCATTTCTTCCTACCAATATTTAATTTGTCCACAACGCTTGGAGCTTGATTAAAACTATTAATCTACTATACTTTAATAGTTACCTAATAGTTCCCTTTTCGGACTGCGTTATCAACACCAAAGCTGGTTTTCATCATCATCATCACACCTACTGCTGGCCTCAAAAGGCCTCTTCATGTTCACGCCATCGCTGACGATTCTGTGCCAGACGCAACCAAGGCTTTTTTGTTCCGTATTCGTCGGATTCCTTACTCGTCGTATTCCATATTCGTCGCTCGCTCCAGTTGAGCAGGCACTTAGTTGGTAATTACATTATTTCACACTTGACTGTACACTCTCAAAAAATAACGGTTCAGACCCGTTGTCTGGCATAAATCTCTCTTACTCACCACACACATACCGGAGGTACACTGACTCGTTGTCTGGCAGAAATCATTCTTATCAATAAGCCCGGACCACTTGTACCACTACCCAGTACCATTAGGTAAATTGATTCAGTGTATATTGTTTTCTTTATTTTATGGCGAGTATGATTCTATGGTGGACTGTATTACGACGAATCTGGAGTACGACAGATCTGGAATACGACGAGTAAGGAATCCGACGAATACGGAACAAATCCTGGCCCTGAGAACTTCATAGTAGCCAAAAAGCTGCTACCATTCCACATAGACTGAAACAAAACGTTTTTCATCATAAGATTACCTTAAGCCACTGCTGCGGTACAGACTTTTGCCCCTTGCGCCACTTTTCGCGATTTCGCCATACGCAACTATTGGACTCTCTGCCGAAATGACGATATCGTCCGTCCGACCAAAAACTAAAACCCGACTACTAAAAGGCCTAAAACAAGACCTGCTTAAACTTAAAATAGACTCATAGATAATTAATCGTAGTCGGAGGCCATCGGTTTATCAAATGCGAATGTGGTGTCCTCCGACTACGATTAATTATCTATCTGTTTTAAGGATAAGCAGGTCTTGTTTTAGGCCTTTTAGTAGTCGGGTTTTAGTTTTTAACTTCTATTTTTTTTTTAGCTTTTTAGTATGTCATTTTGGACGATCACCCAAAAATGCCCAGAATAGAACAAAGAAGGGCAAAAACACATTTTGTTTTTTTTTTATTCTATTTGTTATGTTGACGCTACATGTGTTATACATTTTTGAAAAGGTCTTTTAAAGGCCTTTCATTTGATACCCATGACAATGGTATCCGATAATTTTTATTTTTAGGTCCACTACTTTAGGGCGCAGCACAGACATCTTGTTTTTTTTTCAAAATTAAACTACCTATCCTATGTCACCTGGGTAATTAAGACGAATCCAACGACACCTCATTTGTTGAAATCGGCCGTGTAGTTTAGGCTCTGCGAGGGAACAGATGAACACACAAACATACACACATACATACATACGCTGCTAAAATCATAACCCTCCTTTTTGCTTCGCGTAGTCGGGTAAAAAGGGCCGGGCTGCTGGTCTTTCCACTAATACTCTTATGGTCTAGTTCCCTCAGTCTACATGCGCCTAAAATGAGATCTCACCACTCCTCCGTTTACGAGCGACGGCTCAGAATTTTACGATGGAAATCTTTCGACGACTGGCGATAAAAAATATTTTGGTAGTAAAATTGACACCTTGTTGTGTTTTGTTTGAATATTGTTTCAGTAAACTGAATAGCGTTGGGGTAGGCCAAGAGCATTTACTTGCAGGATAACACGTTGATGGGATAACGCTGCTACAATATACTAACTGCCATCGATGTAATTACTGTTTAACTAACTCCATTGTCGACTTAAGCTATAACTAACTACTGGTCCTATGCACATGTTTGAGAGGCAAATCTAGCACAGTTATAATTATGTTGTGTAGAGTTGTGTGAACAACTATGTGTACGTACGTCCACTACCACCATCCAGTCCTTCCCTCAATGCTGGGGATCTCACATTCGACACATCTCGAAGGAAAACCCCTCATTTTGCGGCAAATGTCACGTCTCCTATTCTCGCGAAGACATCCTCGACATAAGGCACGGGATTTCTGCGAGATGTTTGCCCTTTTCGCTCGACATGACTCGAGTGGTCGGGAGCAGTCGAGATCGAAATGATATGAGATTTTTCCTTCGAGATGTGTCGAATGCGAGATTCCCGAAAATTTGCTGCCTGAGGATCGTTACCATGCCTTGAAGGTGTCGGAGAGCAGAATTCTCCATTGAGTTCTTTTACTCGCGATGCGAATCAGCTCGTGCAGTGTTTTTTTTTTCTGAATATTAGCTTTGGTTATCGAGTACCCATCGCACTTTGCCATCATCTAGAGGCGGCTAATACTATGGCCATAGGGGCCCGTGACGCTGCGGCTCAGCCCCTTGACCCTTGACGCATTTTTTTCAATATGGCGGAATTTCCAAAATTCAATATTTCACTAATTAAGACTCATTTTATATTCGTATTATACAAAATATTAATAAACATTACGAGGTATATAAAATCAAAGTATGACTATGCGATGTAAAAGAGAAATTAATTTTCAAAATTTGTAAATATGAACGCAATGGCGTCAAGGGTAACCTCCCTGAAGTGTTCTGTGCCTCTATTATCTAAGAAATCCACTGAACCGTGGAGCGTCAAAACAATATTTTTTTGACATTTAAAAAAGGTTACTTTCGTAAGCACTGCACATTTTGTATTTCATAAACGGTTAACCATGATTAAGGTCTCCGAATGAGAACCGAAACTAGTCAGCTACACCGACATAATATAAGTAAGTTTAACCGTTTACGAAATACAAAAGGTTATTTTTACGGTGGATATTTTAGCGAATACAGGGGCTGTTTTGATCGTGTTGTTCCATTCAGAAGATTTCGCAAAGAAAAATTTCCGTAGCACTGTATTACTCCACATTTCCTCATAAAATAATAATATTTCAGTATTCTTTGAACTTGTCCAATACTCGAAACAGTAATGCGTTATATCAACGCTTCCCACTTGGCAAGGCGTGTTTTTTTTTAGCCCGAACCGCGGCAATTGACACAGTTTTGCGGCAAATGGGAATGTCGGCCAAAAACGTAGGCGCGGACTGTAGTAGCCACACCAAATAGTGGTGATCTCTAGTTTAATACTATTAGTTTGAAGCTGGAGAGACCAGAAAGGTTGATAGCTAAAGTCCTGCAATAATGGAAGTTGGTAGAAGTTTGTGTGTTTCTTCTCTTGATCGTGTGGAGTAGTTTTGTTTTTGTAAGAGTTCGTATTGTTTTGGGGGAGATCTTTTAGTAATAAGTACCTACTCCTCGTTGCTGGTGCAATCAAAATTATGTAGGCACTAAATATTGAAAGAAAATACTACAGGACGAACTACTATTACAATCACTTTTTGTTTTTTCTAAAGCACTAACCCGTGCTAGGGAATATTTTAAACATTTATAATAAGTTGAAAAAATTCACTCGGGACAGGACTTGAACCCGCAACCTCTCGCGTACCGTGCAGGCGCTCTACCAATGGGCATTGATCAGTGAGGCATCGATTGTCGTAAATTGAAAACCATTTCGAGGAATAGGGATACTGATTACTATTAGGGGTTTAAATAAGTAAAATTAAAACGGATTATTAATATTTATCGCCAAAAATCTTTTCTTAATTTTTCTTTCTATGACGTCATCATAGCCTCTAATGCGGTAGTTCCATTGCCTACAAATATTTTAAAAAATACATTCGTCAACAACAACTGTCAAAAGAGTCAAATAACTGAGAAAATAACCTTCTTGTTGACTTGACACTGACATATTTTGTCAAACGTCAACATATTTGTATTTTTTAAAAGCATGAATGAATGCAATGAACTTAGTACATAATGCCAGTGGTGACGTCATACACAAAACTTTTAGAAATTTTAAATAATTAATAAAAAAAATATTTACATGCAAAATTAAGAAAATATACAAAAATCAGTTTCTTATATTTGTCTATATTTTCGATTTATAGAATAAAAAATAGGATTTGACGATGCCCATTGAGCTACCGAGTCAAGTAACTGTCTATGCGGGTTCAAGTCCTGTCCCGAGTGAATTTTTTCAACTTACCTATTATAAATCTTTACTATTACAATGCCAACTTTCAATGATAATTCGAATGGTAGGCGCAAAATTAGCTGGACATAGATGGTAGCCGTTGACACATTTTTTTTAAACCCCCGACCCATAAAGTGTCTTATAAATTTGACCGCTGTGTCTGTCTATCTGTGTGTCTGTCTGTGGCGCCGGAGCTCTTAAACGGATGAACCGATGTGGATGTCTATTTGAAAGCAGGTTTTGTAGCAAACGGATATGTTTTATCAAAATCAGTTCAGATGTCAATCAAAGGGCTTTAGGTTATTATGCGCGTGTGAATAATGCAAGTGCATTAAGAGAAATGCTAATTTGAAGCTAACATTTCGGGTTTTTTTTTTATTTAGCTCTTTTCTACGCTTTCATACGCTTTCGCTAACTCTACAGCATTGTGTAAACCAAAGAACCTACAGTTGTGATGTCAGAGTCTGAACATGCACCCAACGTCTCCCTTATCTTGTAAATGAACACCTCGGGATAGAGATAACAAAGTCCAACCCCAATTCCGTCAGCCCGTCAAGCACAAAAAGTATCCACTTGGCTCGCTAGAGCGCTCGGCCGCGAAATCAAAAATGTGCATAGCGACACAGATATGAAAATCACATGTCCCTAATCTCACAATTTTCGGGTCATTACCCCCGACTGAATGTTAGGCCAAGAGTTGTTGGGGGGAAATCCACCGCTTTATATTCATTCAACGTCAAACCGAGTTGTTCCGAGTTCTATCGTAATGCTTCTACCCTCGAGTACCGTTTACTTGCCTCTGTATTTTTGTCATGGGTCTGGTAGATAAGATGAACGTTCAGCAATAAAAATAATGTCACAATAAGTCACCCCACTTAACCCTATACTTGACATTGTGAACTTAAATGCACATTCCGTTCAGATTTTTTTTTCTCGCAAATATTTTTATCGATACGTTTATATTTTTATGCGAACATATTTGGTAAATGTTCTTGAATGCTAGAGAAAAAACCTTTATCCTATTTCACTTACCCTCCGTCAGTGGTGAGCAAAATGGCGAAAGGTCCGTCGGCTCCTAGAAACTTCAAGGTTTTAATCCGTTTTTATGTAGAGTAATATCACTTATTCAACAAAAAATGTCTCAGTTTTACTTTTTACAACCCCTAAGCTATTGGTGTGTAGTAATATTTTTGTGAAATATGTTTGAAATTTTTCGTTATTTACTACTTTTGTATAGTGTGCATTAAAATTCACACCGCCTGATTTATAGGGTTGCACAGTTACCAAATAATGTATCTTATAATGCACATCGCCAGTAACACAACCCCTTGTTCGTTAAAATGAACTGGCATCAATTATTTTATGAAGCATAAAACCGTAACGCAAATAACACCTATAACCAAACCAAACCTCTTAGCTTGCACTACTTTAGTTTCAGAGTCCTAGATCACAAAAAATCCTTTCTTTGGTACCCAAATCCTGAGCTAAAACTGATGAAAAAACCAGAGAATCTTCGGAAGGTTAATTCAAAATTTGAAGGTTACATTCCTATGATAGCATGCACGTATGCCTTCGACGATAGCTTCTCTGCACGATCACTGAGTTTCTTCAGTTGGAAACATACATATCTCCGTTAGTGATGACGGTGAATATTGAGAAATGTATTCAATTGCTACCGACCATAAAGAACCAGTCTCACAACATCCACAACATATTTTACGTTCAAATTGATTGATTAATTGTACCCCAGACTCACTCTCAATACTTCAAAGTGATCCTGAAATAATACCACCTTTACCTTCAGTTTATACCTCAACGTCACAGTCTGTAGACTTGAACTGCAGCCCTGGACCTGTAGCAGCAAATACTACACCCTTTACGTGTTGATCGTTCTAAGAAAGCCTGGATAATCGTGTAAAAAAACTACTCTGAAACAGACCAAATTGTTCCCCAAATGGGCTAAAGTTAAGTTACTAGGAAGAGCAGAAATAAAAGACACTTTGAACTATTGATCTTCTGAAGTCACTGTTTGATCACTAGAAGAGGTGTAGTAGTTGCTGCTGCAGTTTGCGTCTACAGACGGTGACGTTGGGATATAAACTGATGGAGAAGGTGGTATTAGGTTAGGATCACGTCGATTAAATAAAGGCGTTAATTACGTTATGGTACTATGCTTTATAAAATAATTGATGCTAGTTAATTTTAACGAGCTCGGGTTTGTGTCGCTGGCGATGTGCATTATAAGATACATTTTTTGGTACCCCACAGACCAGGCAGTGTGCATTATAAGATACATCATATGAAAACTGTGCAAACCTATAGACCAGGCAGTGTGAATTTAAATGCACATATTATTTCCTGAAAACTGAAATTCTGAGATTTTTTATGACATTTTTCCTGACGTCCAAATAATACAATTATTATGAAAAATAACCAAAAGCACGTTTTTTTTAGGATAAATATCTCTGCCAAGTATAGGGTTAAATCAGCAATTTACTTTTTCAAAAGACTACATATTTAGCCACTTACTACAATTTTTTACAATAAATAAGCAACGTACTCGTATAAAAAGTAGGATGCATAATCACGTACATAATTTTAACTATATTGGCAGCAGATTAAAATTGTGAGATAAAAATCAAGTAAAAAAAAATAATGCCAAGTGCAATAGAAGAGGCCTACACTCAGCATTGGATGGCTATAGATTGAAGAAGAAGAAGAAAAAATGCCGCCAGCGGAATCGCTTTACAATGCGACACAAACAACAAACCTTTCAGACCTGGATCCTTACTATCCTGTCACCCCTGGCGGAGGTGCGTTTCAGTCTTGCGTAACTGACTTACTTTTACTTTGCGTAACTTGACCTCCGCTTGTCATCAAGGAGACCTTTCACCATGCAGGCCCACGAACTCTCGCAGGACGACAGAACGTTGAAGGAGAAATGGCGAGACCAGGCGGTCTACCGGCTAGGACGAAGCCGATTACCATTGGCGAAAATCGAAGTTCGATTTATGAAAAAATTAACTGGGTGGCAGTGAAATGAACTGGCTGGCAGTAAATTTTTTCATAAATCGAACTTCGATTTTCGCCAATGGTAATCGGCTTCGTCTTAGCTGGTAGATCCCCTGTGGACGACCGTGGACCTGCCTAACAAGCATCTCGTGTCCGACCCGGAAACCCGTGTGCCAGGCATCCATCTTCCCAGAAAGCACTGGAGCCAAATTAATAGATTCCGGGTCCCACAGGTGTGCGGAGCTAATGCACAAATGGAACTTTGGGTCGGACCCGAGCTGCATGTGCGGGGGGGTTCAGACGATGTCCCACATCACCGACGACTGCCCACTGTTCGCCATCCAAGGCGGCGTCGCTAAGGTGCATGAGGCCGACACAGACGTAACGACGTGGTTGGACGGCTTACCTTTCACCGTATAGCATTTCGAGCACAATGCCATTCGCAAAATAACAGACTTACCTACTAAGGTTTAAAAAGTCGCATTTAATAATGGAATTCGTGTAGGCCAAACGTCGTGGGTAAAATGCGTGACAACCAGCTTTATATTCATTCGGCGTCAATCCAAACCTATTTGTGAGCGGCACGCGTCGGGAAGGGAACCTGAAGAATTTTTATCAAGATGCTCTCTGTTACTTTCCTTGGCCCTTTTCAGCTTCATGGCTCTCAGGCTGGGGTAGCTTGAGCGGTTTTATATTTGGGGAAAAAGGGGGAATTGGTTACAAAGTCAACATTATCGTATAAGTATTTTGCGTGTGACGATGGAACAAATTCAGATTAAATAGGTTGGAATATAGAATTGGTAGGTACCTCGTTTCATTGCCCGATTCACTTCCATCGTTTCAATAGATGACTAAGAAAATACAGTCGTTGCTCAGAAACATCACTGATGGAGATAGCCAGCGCTGAAGAAATAGTATTGTAGAGCTGACGGCCAAGAAGCTATCGGAGTCGGTGTGATTTAATTCTTCCGATGATGTTGGGTGTTAAAAAGTCAGTTATTATGTATAGTCCTTCATAACTCTGTCTACCTTTAGTGTTACAAAAATAGCTCTTATAGCGATATAGTTTTTCAACCATTTCTCGAGAGTAAATATTTATCGCCGATCCCGAGATCCACTCACTTGATTAGCCATAGATCATAGAACATCGACAAGGCATATCGGATGTTTCCATTTCATTACTTATGATGTCCACTTGAAATCGTGCTTCATATCTAGGCTTCTACTTTCTATAACTCTACCTCTATCCTAAATGCTTTGGAAATACCTATATCCAAGATAAACATTAAACATTGTATAAAGGCTGAAAGGTTTTGAACCGGCCTTGTTTTTCTGATTCTTATACAAAGGTTTGAGGGAGATAGTATCTCGAAACTTAAGTTTTTGAGCACACCATTAATCTTGTAATTATATTATTGCCAGCAATATTGTTTTAGCATTGGCAGCTCCTCCTTTTTTTCTCTAGCAGCTAGAGTTCGACATTTACAACTAACCAACACTACATTCCACAACTTTGAGGTACACGATGCTTAAGAATAAGAGGCCAGAGGGCAAGACGTACTCCATCCATCACAGTAGAGAAAATCTATTCTTGCTCATACGCAGTGTTCATTTGAGTGGAAAAAGAAAAATCTTTCCTTCTCCTTACTATAAATCTACGGATACTATTAATATTACGTCCGATTCAGGAGGACGGCATCATTGGCAAATATAACCTGAATGTGATGACACAAAAGGTTTTTTTTTGTTGTATCGAGTTAGCCTTTGCTTTAGGTACGAAAAAAGGGCTATGCAATACGAACGCATTCAACTCAAAATTTTTATTGCGAGGTATTTAATGTCAGTGAACATAAATTAATAAGTGATCCTCATGATTTTATAGACGGTGAAAGTGGGAAATAGCAGACACTGGTGGCGTTGCTGAAAAACTTGTTTTCATCTTCATCATCATTATTGCATGATGATTAACCATTGCATTGCATGTTTTAAATCCGAGCACCAATTTTTTTTTTCGTTATATTGTTTTTAAAGTGCTACAATAAAAAGGGGGCGAAGGGGAAAAGGCATAACAGTGGGCAAATATTATATTCTCTTTTTATTTTAGCACTTTAGAAACAATATCGAATGTACAACATTGACACTACTGTAAGTATAATTTTAGTAAAGATTTTTTTCTTATTATGTTAGTTAATTAAAAAGCTGGTACAAAAATAAAGTATTTTTAATATCAGTGACGCAAATGATATTGTCAATTAGGTTCTGGGTTTGTTGAAATAATTGTTAATAATTGATTAGTTCGGTAGAGCCTTGTAGAAGAGACAACCTTTTACACATTCTTGTTCATAGTTGCGGTTAAATGAAAAGGTATAATATTTCGTTCGGTCCGTTTCGTATGTCCATTCATCTTAACTGATCGTTATTTAGGAAAATGGAACGTAAATCTGGATCCTATCAGATTAGTTTCAGGTCCCTTCCTGGCTATAATGAGGTGCGGTACGAACGAACCTTCTGTCGTATAAAAGAAAATATCTTACTATCAGTATCCGAGGATAATGAGTAGAATGATAAAAAAAAAATGCCTGTGGTTTTATGGGCACCGCAATAAAATTATCTTAAACTAGCAGCCCGTCCCGGCTTCGCACGGGGTAGAAAAAGACATTTTAAGACTCATTTTTCTACACCTTCGGTTACATTGTTCAAATTTTACCAAGGATCCCTAATTTTTTTCAAAATGAAATGTAGCTTATGTCAAATTGGAAGAATGTAGCATTCTATTGGTGAAATATTTTTTTAAATCGGCCCAGTACTTTTTGAGCCTATTCATTACAAACATACAAACATACAAAAATAGGTACAAATCTTTCCTCTTTATAATATTAGTCTTAAATAATTTCCAGTTTTTAAAGACTCTTCTTCGATCATTTTTTTTTTCTCTCCGTCCTGTTATTATTTATTTGTTTATTATGTTATGATGATCGATTTCGAACTATTTTAGACCTTCTAACTAAATAGCCCATAAAAAAATCAGGAAAATAACAGGCGTGGTTGATGTTGTTAGAAAGGTGAGACAACTCAAGTGGCGATGGAGAGGACATTTGATGAGAGAAACTACCGGGAAATGGACTAAAGACATTGTTGAGTGGTACCCAAGAGGGGAAAAAAGAAAAAGAGGCAGACCAGCCACCAGGTGGGAGGACGATCTGCCCAAAGGATGGAGAAGGCTGGCGAAAGATAGAGGGACGTGGAAGTCTCTAGAGTAGGCCTATGTCGAGGGACAGCCTGACTAAAATCAATAATCAAAATAATTAATTCTTGCATGCTTTATTTAATCTTTAATTATTTTAAATGGTAGTAAAAATTATACAATGATGATATTAATTAATTCAATAATAATATGTACTTATGAATGTAATTTGTTTCTAATAAGTCAGAGAAACAAAGGCTATTTTTATTTATTTATTTATTTTAACTAAATAGCCCAACTATGTTACATTAATCGTATTTTACAAACAGCTAGTTTGTGAAGTAAATCTGAGAACGATGCCTTGCCTGTAATACTATTCAGTTAGTGCAAGGCGCTTTATCTGTCCAGATCTTAAATCATATTCATCATACCTAAGGAACTAAGCATACTGCAATCAGCGCCGGTTTCTGAATTGAGAAATTCACTAAGTTAATTTAACGAGCGAGCGAAGTTCTCAGAGTCTAGTGGAACAATCCGGCGTTTGTATGTATGTATGTATGTATGTTTGTATGTATGTATGTATGAATGTTCGTTCGACGATAACTTGAGTAAATTTAGTCGGATCGTCATGAAATTTGGCAAGCGGGTAAATGAGATAAAGAGAATTTTTAAGTTCAAACATGAGCCAAATCGGTCAAGGAATCAGAATCAGAATCAATATCAAGGGGTTGCCGAAATATGGGGTTTTTAAGTTTATATGGGGTCGCGAGTTCACAGTTCGGGGCGAACCACTAGTACTTAAGTATCGCTCTGTCACGTTCGTTTTTGTGACATCTGCAGAGACAGAACGATAGTCTAACTGATTAGTAAAATTTTCAATTTAGAAATCGTTGGTTAAAATCATAGATGCTACGACCGATATTTGAACCAGAGTTAAACGTTCTACCGCAAAGCGGACCCGGAACTTGCTCTAAACGTTTGATCCAAACGCTTGGCTGGTTCCATAAAATCCCAACAAGGCTAATAAGCCTTCAGTTTATCAGTTGATCCAATACCTTCCTAGTTCACTGAGCCAACCTTTACGGTCGATTTGTGCCAGATCGATTTGGAGGGTAGACGATTATAACATCGATACTTACCCCCGATTCAAACTCTTTCCCCCAACCATGATTTTAAGGCCGCCCTTTACACAGTCAGCCCTTTCGCTCGCACATTTGAACATTGATTGTAAGAGAATGATTCAACTTTTCGCCAATGAAAAACCATGCCGACGTCAAAAATTTAACTACGCACATTTTGGATCCACTTTGGTTTCCATATTTTTTGTTTTTGTTTTTTTTGAAATGCTTCATCTTTCGTTTATGAAAATAGGAAGGAATATAAAAAACAAACAGTGTGCGTAGTTACATTTTTGGGGCGGCCTTGTTGCTCTATCTTTTTCTAATCGCGTTGGAGAGAGAGGTACAGCGATATCGTTATTATGGAAATACTGGCGTAGATCTTCGAATAAGGTATGAGACCTCCAGTTATGTCGCAAAGTTTATTTACAGGGACGGCAGTTAGGAGGAATTAGGCCGATACGTTTACTATTTTAGGGGGCACATAATGTGTATTATTCGAGACCGTAAAGTGTATCAACATATAGAAAGGATTATGCTCAGTAACCGGTAAAATAAGATTATTATAGCACCAAAAAAAAATACAGCAATAAATGTAGTGTATTTTATATTTTTTATGGGAACGTTATTGGACGGAACGTTGTCTGTGAACTGACGGGTACCTATGCAATCTCTACTTTATTTTTAACCATATTAAACTGTTTAATATCAATTTAGAACTCTTCATTTATAAATTTTATTAAATATCACGACATAAAATTCTACAACGTTTCTCGATGCTTTCAATAAACTTTAGCGACCAACTTCAAATTAAAACTCAGACAAATCGTTCCTCCACAAAGTCAATTTGGGAGACTAAATTCCAAGAATGCTCAGACTGAACTATTACTGAACATACCAAGAAGTCTGAATTATCCCATACTTCACTTCAGTGAGCATTCCAAGGTAAACATTCAAGGCATCTGCTTGCATTATGTTATGTACAGTACAAGTAAAATACGGTATGCTCTGTAAAAAAAAAAAAAAAAATTAACTTCTATTGTAGCGTCTGAGTGGTCTCTTCACCAATCTAGTGCGAGTTATGGTGAATCGTTGGTAATACGTTGTATAAATCAGCTTATTAATTAGATGCAAAGGTCTATTTTATTGTAGAAAATCTCTGATTCATACCACCTCAGTTAAGGTGCAAGGCAAGCCTACTCTAGTAGTTATTCACTAACTGCCGATTTCGGAACTAAGAAAATCGCTCAGAACGCACTTAAGTATCGTTTTGTCTCTGCAAATTTCTGAGAACCATACTTAAGTATTTACTTAGTAACATTTTCAATTCAGAAACCGGGCTTAAGTAGGGACTCCGTTTAAGTGTCAATAAAAGTAACGTGGCATGATTTTCACAGTTTTTTCAATTTTGTACCTACATTTTATTATAATTGTGGTTCTATTGTTTAGAATAATGAAAATAATACAATTTAACTGTCGAGAAACAAAAACCTCTGAACTCTCAGTTTAACCACTTTTTGTTTTTTCTAAAGCACTAACCGAGAGGTTGCGGGTTCAAGTCCTGTCCCGAGTGAATTTTTTCAACTTATTATAAATGTTTAAATATCTCAGTTTAGCTACACAATAAAATAAAAAATTTGGTCTTTCCCGCCACTCTATTTTCTTTGACCCTTAGAAGTATGAAGTAAACCCGAAACCCAAAGCCAATCCGCAACGCATCATCTTCCTTCATCTACTATCCAACCCTACGCCACCGCTTTAACGTCCTTCAGATGTGGAATTAAACCGTCTATATTAACAGGGGCCCTCGGTAAACAGTGAAATTAAGGCAGTAATATTTATACAAGGCCTGCCCCGCCCGCGTACCCGCCTGTTATGAATGTATCCGTGCTCACCTGCGGCTTTGAGAGAGGAAAGATCTAGAAGGTCCATCAAGTATACATACAGGGTCACTTTTTATCTACTGATCAGTACAACCAACTTTTTTTTGGGAAAGCTGTTGGATATAGTGTGCTTCTTTTGACCTAAGTAAAGGGGCCACTCACTATAAACAAATCAGATTAACTAGTGGTTCGCCCCGAACTATGAACTCGTGACCCCATATCTCAGCAACCCCACGACCGATTTGGCTCATGTTCAAACTTAAAAATTGTCTTTGCCTTATTTACCTGCCTACCAAATTTTATGACGATCCGACTAAATTTACTCAAGTTATCGTAGAACGAACATTCATGCATACATACATACATACATAAATACATACATACAAACGCCGGATTGTTCCAGTAGATTCGGAAAACTTGGCTCGCTTCGCTCGCTCGTTAAAAAGTTTTGTTGACAAGAAAAAAAAAATGGATGAAAACGACGTTTTAAGTTAAAAGCAATTATATTTCGCTTGGCACGGAACCAGATCTCATGTAAAGCCAAGGTTCTAACTCTACACGCCCTAACTCTTCAAGCACTAACTTCACAAACTCTACACCTTAGTCAAAATATGTGGCTTGGCCGTTTCGTTTATAAATTTACTAGCTTTTGCCCGCGACTTCGTCCGCGCTGACTAAGATAAAAAGTTGCAGCTCTATTTTCCCCCCGCCATCGACGTCAGTCAGGGGAAAAGATAGCAATTTATAGTTTATAGCTGGTGGCCGCGACTTCATTTACGTGGATAAAAGAAAAAGGATATTAGCAATGGTACCTATCATATTTTTGACCACCTAGTATGAACCCCACCCTACACCCAGCGCTATCAAAGCGTTGGCCCAAGACTTCGTTTCCGTGGACCACGAGTTGTTATCTGCTTTTCCAACCTCAACGGAGTAAAGATGCAGATACCTACTGTTATCGGCGACTAACTGATTGAACGTGGGTTACCTGCATTTCAAGACACACTCGAAGATTATCTTCTCTTTTTAGCCTTATCCCATAATTTAGAGTCCGCTTATCTGCTGCTGCTTACTGCAAACTTTCAGGCTGGGTTCTCTCTCTGTTCAGTTGGTCTCGTTCCAAGTCTTCTAAGTATGATTATGCAAAAACTACGTGCCTTTGTGGCCTTTGTGGACACTGCCTCTCCCGATGATAGAGAGTCCTAATGGGTAGTTTGAAAACCAAGTCTATACATCTCGTTAGCTTGCGCAGTTGGGTGAATGAATAATCAGCATTTGCTTCAGTACGTTACAGGTCTCAACATCTGTCTGGCATTCTATAAAACTGTAAAAGATCTCCAACAGAGCTAGTTAGCGTTACCTACTCGTATTATAGGCACGAAGAGAAAACTAATCGAAAATCCGTATGTTTTTTTTATTTTTTATTTTGCATCATATTATATCGAAGAGACCGATCATAATAATTGATTTCTGACACCAGAAAATATGTGATAATATCAGGAGGTACTTAAAATAAATCTACCAACATTGAGTAGTATTTTTTCCTATGAGCGGCCCTTCTGAAACACCAAACGCGTATTCTTAGCGTCTACGATACCATAGTCTGAAACAACGGTTTTAAATCATCAGTCTTGTTCTTCTTTACTGATGAAAGCATCACACTTTGCCCTCCCAGAAACTCGTTAACTTGATCGCGGTGAGGTCGCCTCTAGAGAGATCCTATTAGTTGCACTATAGAGCATCAGGACAGGTATGATCAGGTCAGTCAGTACAGTTTATATTGATACAAAACATCGGCATCTGCCTCTTCTGGATGTATTCCTCACATATCTTTCATGCCGGCAACACCACCACGCAGGCGGTTCGGGGATTTTCACATGCAAGAATGATTATATAGGCGACAATGAAATTATGTAAAAGTTCACCTGTCCAGTCCTTCTAGGTACTCAATAAGAGTACTTAATGGAAATGAAACGGTCATGGTGCTCATGTTACACCATCAATGGCTGATGTTATGCGCCTATGGTCGCTCAAGACTCTACAATGTTTTGCACACTTGCACAGTACAGCTACACACAGCGGATTTTTTTGGTCAGAACATCGTATCTTAACTTTACTTCGAGGTCTCCATTCTATTCAGTCGTTACCTCAATACTGAGGATCGTGACCATCATTGAAGGTGGCAGAGAGAAGAGTTCTTCATTGCGCTCTATGACTCGCGATGTGGATCAGTTCATGCAGGTGTTTTTGTGTGGCTTTCGTCATAATATCCGTCCATCTTCGAGGTCTGGTGCATCCTATTCTTCCCTGAATTACCAGCAATGCACTCAATGAATACCATGTCATCTGGCAAAGGATCGCAGGATGTGACCGCAACTTTGTAAAGAGCTTTGATAAAAACTGCTGAATGCAGAGTTTTTTAAGTAAGGATTTATTGGTTCTTTCAGATTGTAAGTAGTTATCACTGAAACTATGTTTTTTTGACTGTTTTAGGTAATTAAACATTTTGATTTCTCCTTTGTTGCTTTGTTGATATACCATTTTTGTGACAGTGCCGGGTGACAGTGACGGATGACAGCGATAATTTAAAACAACTTCTTCGCTGTTGGACATCGTTTGATTATAATGCATAGTTGCGGCACATTGCGGCCTTTTTGGTGTGTTTTTGGAAGATCAAAATTCAGCGTTGATCAGTTTTCGATGGATTTACGAAAGTAAATAGCTCAACGCTACGTGATGACAGAGGGTCTATAGTAAATGGTTTTGTCGTTCACTTTTATACAAATAGCCACTATATGATAATCTTTATGGATTTACTTTGCTGCTAAGCGCTAAAGCGTAATAATATGTAGCCTATATGTTATTCTGATGCCTCAGCTATCTACATTCCAAATTTCATCCAAATCCATCCAGCGGATTCAGCGTTATAAGGTAACAAACACACTCACTCACTCACTCACTCACTCACAAACTTTCGCCTTTATAATATAAGTAGGAGTAGGATTGCAAATAAATTGAAGTGTCATAATAAAATATGAATTATTGAACGAGCGAGCGAAGCGAGCGAAGTTCTCCGAGTCTACTGGAACAATCCGGCGTTTGTATGTATGTATGTATGTATGTATGTATGTATGTATGTATGTATGTATGTATGAATGTTCGTTCGACGATAACTTGAGTAAATTTAGTCGGATCGTCATGAAATTTGGTAGGCAGGTAAATGAGGCCAAGAGAATTTTTAAGTTCGAAGATGAGCCAAATCGGTCGAGGGGTTGCTGAGATATGGGGTCGCGAGTTCATAGTTCGGGGCGAACCACTAGTACTTAGTTTTTGAACGAGCGAGCGAAGCGAGCGAAGTTCTCCGAGTCTACTGGAACAATCCGGCGTTTGTATGTATGTATGTATGTATGTATGTATGTATGTATGTATGTATGTATGTATGTATGAATGTTCGTTCGACGATAACTTGAGTAAAGAGCTTCCAACATTTTGTATGGCAAGTTACATAGTGACACCGCCGCCATTTTAAAAAAATCACGTTTTCTCAGCTTGCAACTAAACCTAGCTTATTAGACTGAGGAACAAAATATAAAACGAAAACATTCTTAGGAAAAATGTCTAAAACGATATCGTTATGAAGATATTAGAGTATTAAGATCCGCTTTTCTATGGAGATTGAAGTTTTCAGTCCGACATTTTCCTACGGGGTCGGAGATTTTGATTTTAAATAAAATCTTCCAGCTTACGACGAAACATATCTTAATAGACGGAGAAAAAAATAATAAGACGAAAACATTCTTAGGAAAAATGTCTGAAACGATATACTTACGGAGATTTAGTGGTTTCAAAATTCAGTTTTGCCTAGAGCAAAACTACAGACCGCCATGTTGATAAAAGAAAAGTCTTGGAACACAAAACCTCAACGAAAAAAAAAACGACGACACAACACAATGACATATTGAAGGTAAAGCATGTGTGCATAGGCCCGTAGCAGCGAATAAAGCTACAATATGTATTTGGTTTAGATTATTAAGAGGCCAGAGATTTTACTTTTTTTTTTTTAAGTTTGTCCCTGCACGGGCGGGATAGCCGAAGGTCATCAGACCAAAAAGGCCAGTGATGAAAATTGCCCCAACTGACAGAAAAAAAACTAAGGCCCTTGCATCTACGTAATGAGATGATTTATACATCTTGTGACTTGCGACTTGCGGCTTAAGACTTAGGACTTAGAACTTAGGACGTAAGACCAAGGGCCTAGGACCTAGGACCTAGGATTTAAGACCTACGACCTAGGACTTAGGACTTAGGACTTAGGACTTAGGACCTAGGACCTAGGACCTGGTACTTGCGACTTAGAACTTAGGACTAGGACCCAGGACCTAGGGCCTAGAACCTAGGACTTAGAACTTAGGATCTAGGACCTAGGACCTAGGACCTAGGACTTAGGACTTAGAACTTAGGATCTAGGCCATAAGACTTAGGACCTAGGACCTAGGACTTAGGACCTAGGATATAAGATTAAGATAAGATAAGATAAGATAAGATAAGATAAGATAAGATAAGATAAGATAAGATAAGATAAGATAAGATAAGATAAGATAAGATAAGATAAGATAAAAATAAAGATAAAGATAAATATAAAGATAAAGATAAAGATAAAGACAAAGACAAAGACAAAGACAAAGACAAAGACAAAGACAAAGACAAAGACAAAGACAAAGACAAAGACAAAGACAAAGACAAAGACAAAGACAAAGACAAAGATAAAGATAAAGATAAAGATAAAGATAAAGATAAAGATAAAGATAAAGATAAAGATAAAGATAAAGATAAAGATAAAGATAAAGATAAAGATAAAGATAAAGATAAAGATAAAGATAAAGATAAAGATAAAGATAAAGATAAAGATAAAGATAAAGATAAAGATAAAGATAAAGATAAAGATAAAGATAAAGATAAAGATAAAGATAAAGATAAAGATAAAGATAAAGATAAAGATAAAGATAAAGATAAAGATAAAGATAAAGATAAAGATAAAGATAAAGATAAAGATAAAGATAAAGATAAAGATAAAGATAAAGATAAAGATAAAGATAAAGATAAAGATAAAGATAAAGATAAAGATAAAGATAAAGATAAAGATAAAGATAAAGATAAAGATAAAGATAAAGATAAAGATAAAGATAAAGATAAAGATAAAGATAAAGATAAAGATAAAGATAAAGATAAAGATAAAGATAAAGATAAAGATAAAGATAAAGATAAAGATAAAGATAAAGATAAAGATAAAGATAAAGATAAAGATAAAGATAAAGATAAAGATAAAGATAAAGATAAAGATAAAGATAAAGATAAAAATAAAGATAAAGATAAAGATAAAGATAAAGATAAAGATAAAGATAAAGATAAAGATAAAGATAAAGATAAAGATAAAGATAAAGATAAAGATAAAGATAAAATAAGGATAATATAGGAACTAGGACCTAGGACCTAGCACCTAGGACCTAGGACCTATGACCTAGCACCTAGGACCTATGACCTAGCACCTAGGACCCAGTACCTAGCCCCTAGGACCTAGCGCCTAGCACCTGGGACCCAGGACCTAGCACCTATGACATAGAACTTAGGACCTAGGTCCTAGGTCTTTATCAATTACTCGCTTTGTTTGAGTAAAGCACTATACACGCCTTGGTCTGCAATGAGTGCGCTGCTGGCCACGCTATGATGGCCTCGAGCTTAGCTTAGCTACGCTCTCGGCCCTCAAGCTTGGTCATCATTGCAGCCCTTGCTGTC
Organism: Zelleria hepariella; assembly: GCA_949319315.1. Lineage (NCBI taxonomy): Eukaryota > Metazoa > Arthropoda > Insecta > Lepidoptera > Yponomeutidae > Zelleria > Zelleria hepariella. The sequence continues at coordinate 2,711,472 of OX439392.1, read as the reverse complement.
CGCGCTATAAAGCTTGTCCATCAAGGGCTGCAATGCTGACCACGCTGTAATGGCCTTGAGCTGCGCTACGCTGCGTTCTGTCGGCCATCAAAAGCGCGCCAGAAACGCACCCATTACAGATCGCGGCAGTAATGTACTATTAATGATTGTAAAAAAACATGAAACTTGAGAAAAATGCGACCCTAAGAAATAAAACCTACGCACATTTTGGAAACTCTTTTGTTTTACACTAAAGCCGCGTTTTCACGGTCAAATTACAATAAAACGAAGAATACAATTTACTCTATGACGAGATTGACGAGCACCGTCCAAGAGAGCCGGGGCTTCTGATTGGTCGGTTCTTCTGATATTTTGTCTATGGACGCAAAAACATCAACTAGGACGGAGCTCTAATCGTCAAAATTGCCTTGGATGGAAATTAAATAAAAGGCCGGCAGATCAGAAGCCTTGTCTTACTTGGACGGTACTCTCGTTATTAGTAATTTAAAACGCGGCTTTAATATTAAATTGTTGATCTATTTTACATGCGCAAAGAGTTTTCTTACAACCAAGTTGTTTTATGCTCAAACAAATGTTTAAACCCTTATATTTCCCAAAGTATATCACTTTCGTATTTTTTACTGAGAATAGTTAATTTTTATAATTGCTTTCTCTGTCGATTGAGACATGTTTTAACGTTAGCCGGAAATATGCGATTTTTTTAAAATGGCGGGCATTTGACTATACCATTAAGGTTGGATGGCTTTTGGTCGGATCGTTATGAAATTTGGTTGGCGGGTAAATGAAATTAAAAGAATTTTTAAGTTCGAACATGAGCCAAATCGGTCGAGGGGTTGCCGAGATATGGGGTTGTTAAGTTTATATAGGGTCGCGAGTTCACAGTTCGGGGCAAACCACTAGTTATGAAATGGCCCACTGACAGCCAACCTCCATTAGTGTGAAGGGCGTGCCAGAAATCAGAAGAAGAAGAGGATTATTATTATTATCTACAAAGTCCATTGCGGAATGGCGACCCCGAGAGGGGAAGTGATCGGTTGGGAGACCACCAGCCAGATGGTCCGACAACATAGCCAAAGTAGCCGGAAAACAGTGGTTGCGCCTGGCGCAGAATCGTGAGAGGTGGCGTGAGCATGAAGAGGCCTTAACTCAGCAGTGGGTATTAACAGGCTAATGATGATGATGATTATTATTATTACCTCGGAATGTATATTTTGCTTTTAGTGAAAATGTGATACTATTCAACATCAACTTATCAATCTTCTGTGCTTTTACTCTGGGGATACGTACGCCTGCCGAGGCCTCAAAGCTCTATGTAGAGAATGTTATTTCTGTTATTGTTAAAGAAAATATCTGTGTGTTAGTTTAGTATGGTTAATCTAGTTAGCATCTATATGAAGAGATCGTTTAAGGCGCTGGGCATAGTGAATTAGTTCGCGCGCAAAGAAAAATGCAAAACATCGATTCCTGTATCAAATACACTAAAAAAATCGAAAATGTTCACACATCAAACCCTAGAATTAGTTGAGACCTATCTTACACAGCCAGTTTCATGTTGATATCCATAACAGATTGCAAGATATTTTGCTTGAAATAAATTGCGCCGCCTATTTTTTTTCAAGCAAAATATCTTCAAATCGTTTTTGAATTTCAACACGAAACTGGCTGTTTTAGATAGTGTGTAGGTCGCAATAGAAACAACTTTTAACGATAAAATCAGTGGACTGTATAATAAAATAAATAGGAGGAGAAAAATTACAACTGCTCGCGACGGCGGTAAATGTGCAAGACCAACATAGACAACCTTTTACTTTTTAAAATATAAAATCTAATGGTACGGATTCGTACATATTCCCAAGAGCGAGAAAAGAATAACAATGAGTGGCCAAGTGCCAAATTAAAATAACTTCCTATTATTTACATAGGTAATCTTTAGAAACTTAGTTAATTAGTTATAACCAGAATAAAATTGAAACAAGTCGTCTACGAAAGATTAGTTTTAAATGTCCTGATAAAAGATTAGACAGGTTTGTATCGAAGCAGTGTACATTAGTAAAATTAGTCCTTGACTTTACATTAACAATATAAAGTATTAAAATAAATTCAGTGAGAATCTCTACCTATTTGCTCTACATATTTCTTTTAACATTTTTTAAATACAGAGTGTCCTTTTTTACAATCTTAAAATTAACAGTAGCTAGGTTAATAGCCTAATGTAAGAAATACATAGTTAATTGCTTTCAATTGGTAGTAAACAAATTTTATAAATACTAGTTTTTACAATAGAACCTTTAGATGTCCTAATGGAAAGTGCTCGCACTTTGCCATCTGCGCCAGGGAAAACTTGTACAACTCTGGCCATGGGCCACCTTAAGGGTCCGTATAAGGCTAACTAGCGCCACCAATGTTGAAAAAATCATATCTTCCTTTAGAAGAAGTTTCTGGAAAAATCCTTAGATGAGCCTATGCGCCATGCTTTTCTAGATTTTTAAGTGTAGATACCCTCTTCGAAATTTACTTTTAAGCTAAAAAATTTTCGATAACCGCCAAAAACGGCCGTTTTTGGCGGTTATCGAAAATTTTTTAGCTTAAGACTAGAAATTGAGTTGGGTACCCACACTTAAAAATCTAGAAAAGCATGGCGCATGAGCTCATCTTAGGATTTTGTCAGAAACTTCTTCTGAAGCGAGATATGATTTTTTCAACATTGGTGGCGCTAGTTAGCCTTATACGGACCCTTAAGGGTGTAACATTGTCATCTCTGACTATTACTAAATCACCTTCCTTTACATTTTCACAAACATTTCGCCATTTTGGCCTACTTTGTAACTGTACAAGGTACTCTTTGTGCCATTTTTTCCAAAAACTTTGCACCATTTGGGTGCATTGATGCCAAAATCTCAGGCGATTCGTAGGTACATCAGTATAATCCCTTTCAACATAGGTAGTTAAGGGGGCACCAGTCAGAAAATGTCCTGGTGTTAAATATGGCATCTCATTTAAATCAGTTGTGGGCAATGCCGTCAGAGGACGTGAGTTCAATATTCCTTCTATTTGTATTATTACCGTATTAAGTTCCTCGTAACTTAAAATGGCATTGCCAACAACCCTTTTTAAATGGTGCTTGACACTTTTAATTCCCGCCTCCCACAGACCACCGAACACTGGTGAATAACTTGGGATGAACTTAAAATTGATACCGCGCTCTGCAGCAAAGCCTTGCACAGCATCTTGGTGGTCTGAGGATGACTGTAATTTATACAATTAATTTAATTGATTTTGAGCACCTTTAAAGGTACTTGCGTTATCGCAATAGATAAATAATGGTTTATTTCTGCGTGCAATGAACCTTTTCAGTGCACTCAGAAAACATTCTGTTGACAGATCTGTGGCTAATTCGACATGTATATCCTTGGTTATGAAACAGACAAATAATAGAATGTAAGACTTAAGTATAAGTGTCGTTCTTACTCTATTCATCTTAAGATAAAATGGTCCACCAAAATCAATTCCAACTCTCTCAAATACACGGCAGGGATTGACTCGATCGGCAGGCAGAGAGCCCATTAATTGCTCTGCATGTCTAGCTTTTAATCTAATAGTACATTACTGCCGCGATCTGTAATGAGTGCGTTTCTGGCGCGCTTTTGATGGCCGACAGAGCGCAGCGTAGCGCAGCTCAAGGCCCTCACAATGCGGTCAGCATTGCAGCCCTTGATGGACAAGCTGAAATGAAGGCCGAGACCGAAGGTCGAGGCCTTTATAGCGCGGCCAGCAAGGGCTGCAATGATGACCAAACTTGAGGGCCGAGAGCGTAGCTAAGCTAAGCTCGAGGCAATCATAGCGTGGCCAGAAGCGCACTCATTGCAGACCAAGGCTTGTATAGTGCTTTACTCAAACAATGCGAGTAATTAAAATATTAATTAGAATAGTAATTAACATAGTAATTTAATTAGCTTACCATTTGTCGTAGATTAAGTACTTTTTGTCGATTTTCCATTCCGCAAACTTTTTGTTGGTAAGCTTGCTTGTATTTTTCTTTTGACTTCGGTGGCAATAAATTTCCAATTACTAATTTCGCTTGATTTTGAATGTCCGGCGGTGTTAAACACATTAAATCCGAGGATTCGTCGCTTTGAGAGTTCACTTTTTCAACAAAAACACAGAAAAAAATCACTTCGAACAACGCGCGAAAAGTCGAAAACAATATGGCCGCTCTTTTTTTTTCTGTGCAATGTGTCGACTGCCAGTACCCATACAGCCTAATTCTAAATAAATACTTTTTGCACCTGATGTTTGAGTTCTATTTATGAAACAAAACTCGACATTAATGTTTTTCTGGCCGCAAAACACAAGACATTAATGAAATTCCATACAACTTTTCTGGCGCCTAATCCAAGTAGCCCGCAAGTCCGACTTTGCTCAAAGAAGGTTGTCGAATTAATGTCCACATTACGAGCTTTTTTGAGTAAAACATATTAGGCACTTGTGCAACACATGCTTGACTTCCCTGATTCCATTGATAAGATGGTACCTCAGACTTAAACTTGACAATACATGTTTTGGTCCGGCATGCATCAATATTCTGTGCTCCTTTGCTATCAGATTATGCACGATCATAGACCGTTTTGGCAAGATGATGGGATGCTTGGTGGAATACGGAATATCTGCATGGTGCAGCCGTCCGCCTACACGCATAAGACCCATATTATCCAGAAAAGGATTTAACGCCTTAAGATTGGATTTGATTGGGGATTTAGAGTTTAAACATTCTATCTCTTCGCTAAAGAACTTCATTTGTTCGCATCGGATAATTACATTCAAGGAATGGTCCAATTCTTGAGGTGTCAAATTCTCATACAGTCTATCTGAAACATTTTTCCGACAGTTATTTACAAATCTATTAACATATGCTAATATTCTTTTAATTTTATCAATATCAGAACAATCTGTCAATAGCGGCAGTTGTTTATAGACAACATGCGCGGCCAAAGGCACATCTTTGTGCGCGGCTTTTAATTCAGGAATTACCCCTGGCATTTTGAAATTTGTTGTTATAGGCTGAAAATCTAAGCTTTTTAGAAAGGGGGGGCCATGGAACCATAAGCGGTTCTCTTGCAATAGATGCGGCTCCACACCACGCGAAAGGCAATCCGCAGGATTTTCTGTGGTATTAACATAATGCCATGAGAAACCCTGAGTTAGTTCCTTAACTTCCTTAACTCTATTCGCTACATAAGCATTTAGTTTAAGCAAATCGGTGGCCAACCAAGCAAGTACCACTTCAGAGTCAGTAAATAGGTATACATTTACCGTAAATCTCTGTGTCATAATATCATGGACTTTCTTTACCGGCTTGGCCAGCAAAAGGGCACCGTTTAATTCTGCCCGAGGCGTACTTAACATTTTTTTAATAGGATTAACTCGTGACCGTGAACACAACAGGTCAGCATTTACATTGCCATGGGCATCAACAATTCTGAGAAAAATACAACAGCCATGGGCCAGATTAGAAGCATCTGAAAATCCTACTATGTCAATAGATTTTGCTCCATCAGTATCCAAATTACGCTTAATTGTTAAACTTTTCATTTTGTTTAAACTTTCAGCAAAATTCCTGAAAGCCTCATTGAGCTCGCTGGGTAACCGGCTGTCCCAACTAATATTACTGTTAAGCCATGTTTGTTGCATAAGCAACTTTGCTTTCACAACAGCCGGACCCATCAGGCCCAAGGGGTCAAAAATCTTGCTGATAAAAGATAACACATCTCTCTTAGTATAATTTTCAGCAAGTTTGTGTTCAGGAGAACTCATTATAAGAGTGTCAGACTCTAATTCACATTTTATACCTAAGGTCCTGACAACAGAATCCTCTTTATCAGAAAAAATTACATAGTTTGACTGCTCAGAATCATTATTACATATCTCAGGTAATAAATCTTTATCATTTGTGCACCATTTGTGCAGTGTGAAACCACCTTTGTGTAACAACTCAACTAACTGGTTTCTAGTTTGCAACAATTCACCTTTATTATTGCTAGAAATATTTATATCATCAACATAGGTTTTATGCAGCAACGTGTCGGCGGCTAGGGGGAAATCGTCCTTAAACCTATGCGCCAACTCTACTAAGCAACGAGTTGCTAGAAATGACGAACTTTTGAGACCATACGTTACAGTTTGGAGCTGGAGGCATTTGATGTCATCGTCTGGCATTGGTCTCCACAAAATGTTCTGTAAAGAACGGTGTGCAGGCGTCAAGCTAATATCCCGAAACATTCTGCGAATATCGCAATTTAAAATAAATTTATACAACCTGAATAAAATCAAAATGCTGAATAAATCTTCTTGGACCACCGGTCCATTCAACAAAACGTCGTTCAGTGCAACCTTATTGGGCAAAGATTGCATCGAACCGTCAAAGACAATTCTCATACTCGTGGTAGGACTGTTTTCATTGAAAACAGGATGATGAGGTAAAAAGAACACTACTTGATCCTCCAAGTTGTAGTCTGTAATGTCGACATACTTGGCATGGCCTAACCGGACATACTCATCGATGAAATCCTTGTACTTTATAAATAAAGCCTCATCTTTTTTGAACCGCAACTCTAAATTTAGAAACCTTTTGTGCGCGCATGACAAGGAATCACCTAATGGTAGGTTTGAGATGTCTTGTTTCAGAGGTAAAGCTACCTCAAACCTATTATCCTTAAAAATGACAGTATCCTGAAAAATCTGCTCCGCTAGATCCGCTTCAGACTCGGCTTCTGTGAAAACTTCAGGCACCTTGTCTGTCTGCCAAAACTGAGACATGTTTTTATTTAAGTCGTGGATAAAGTCTGGGCTTGTAGGTACATTAACCTCTTGTGTGAGACAGTGATTAACAGCCAGGCTTGACGCTGTGGGCCCTGAGTCACGAATAGTACCTGCGACTATGTAGCCAAAACGCGTGTTCTGTAGGAAAAGCTCTCCAGGTATGACTGCTAGTCGTTCACGCATCAAAATTTGGAAAAAGATATCACATCCTAGTAGCATGCATATCTTGTCGCACACATAGAAGTTTTCGTCGGCCAGCCTAACATTGGTAGGTATATCAAGCTTTTCTGTTTTTACAACAAATTGAGGCATATCTAAAGTGATAGCGTTCACAACATGGCATGATACAGGCAACATAAAATTGTTTGCAGTGGCATGCACATCCAAAACAGTTTGCTCACTTGTTTTCTTTACTCCGTCACCTACACCAGTAAAGTACACACTAACCAACTAGCGAGAGATCTGCTACAAGTTGACACAAATACAAAACGCCTAAAGAGATGGCATATCCTGTCGCTTGACGAAAGAAAGTAAATACAGAAAGCTGCTGAATTGCTGATCCTCGAAACCTCATTGGAGATGGCACTCAATGGAGTGCCACCCGAATAAATTCTCACATAAACAAACAATCTGATAAAGACTCGACAGTCGATCGCAGATGCAAATATTGAGAGAAGAAAAAAAAAAAAAAAACCTACACCAGTAATTAATGAGTCGCAATGCTGCAGCTCGCAGCCAAGGCGCTCGGCAACCTCAGAGAGCACAAATGAAACCTGGCTCCCCGAGTCCAAAAGAGCTCGGACATGAATAGCTTGTCCATTTTTATCATACAGCCTAACTTGCACAGTTGGCAGTAAAACATTGTCAGAAACCTTGGCTAGTGTAGCGAGCGAACGCGTACATGGAGTTTCTTTTGAATTCGTTTGTTTACCTTAGTCTGTTTGACAGTTGTTTTTTTAAATTAGTGTTGTGACATCTAGTCTCTTCATTACCGATTTTTCTGATTGATGTGGGAACCATAGATATTTTCAAAATCTAGGTAGTTTTTCTGAACGATTTCTTTTGTTAGGTTGGCCACACTGATTTTTGTTTTTTTCTGGGAAGAGCTGCGGAGACATATCAAAAATGTAATCGTTTTATTTCTTCAAGGCGATCAGCCTTTTCTGTCCTAATCTTGGGACTTAAACAAGATTAATATGTGTTGAAGGGAGCTTTGGTGAGTAATCTGCTCGAGGCTCATATAATTTCGGTTAGATTTGATGTATTTTAATGAAGAAATCGTCTTTTCTTTTTAGGTGTTTTGTTGAAAGGCTTACCTTTCTATTTCTTTCGAAAAACCTACAAATGGCCTGATCCAAGGAAGGAGTCAGCGTCCGCATTCATTTTCATGCCCCGTGAGTAGAATTTAGTTGTCATTTGGACGTTTTTTATCGATGGCGTCGAATCGAAAATAAACGTGTTTCGTTTCGTCTCTTTTCAGATTTGGGTGTTTGATGGGAGTTTAACTGGTGTTTTCTACCGATGTCTCGTTACTGAGGTATTTTGGTATTTGTTTGGCGGTTTTACCGGTGTGAAACCTACCATTAATTCTGCAAGACTTCGATGTGATCGCATATCCCAGTGAGGGACATGCGCTCCACAAACATCTTGAGCTGACGATGGAGTCTGCGTAAAGCAGGGACCTTCAGGTTAGACCGAGGAGGACAGGTTAGTGTTGATCCGATATTCTGATCCACCCCTACTATCTGGAGTCTACAAAGAAACCTGCGGAGGCCTACGCGGTGTCACGGCTCATGACGTTCTATTTAACTTAACTTTTTTTTCCTTTTCAAAGACCGAGTCAAAGACCAAGTTTGTGACAAGACTAAGACCTTTCTATTGTTTACTTCCTGAGATAAGCTTCACTTTGTATTTCTGGACCGCTTTTATATAGAAATTTTGACGTTGACGTTGAGGGACCAGCGCTTCTCGCTGCCATCAACTTTTATTTGGTTGTTAATTTACCTTAGAATTATGGGGAATCTGTAGTTTTAAGATTTGGACAGTACTCTACTTTTGTGGATAAAAATTTAAGTCGTAAAAATCTCAGTGTCCCAGCATGTAAAAAATATTTTATTGTAAAATATAAGAAGATGTAATAAGTGTTCTTGGTCGTTCATTATTTATTCACCCGAAACAAAACTTCCATCTACTTTTCTATACCCACCTTGCGATTAATAGTTCCATTTTGTAACTGTCGGCGAGTATCCGTGCAAAACCTTTTTTTATTCTTTTCTTTGATGTGTTAATAAAGTTTCTTTTAGTGTAGGCCTGGCGCCCGAAATCCTTGCTAAATCAAAAGTTTATTTTAAATATTTTTGGCCGCACTTTAGATCTGTTTAAGGGACGTTCTCATTACGGGACGCTCTTAATAAGGGACATAACTTTTTAATTTTGTTGAAATGTTTATTCAGTCCTTCAGACATTAGACACATCTATCCTTATTATTTAACCTTATTTACTTACTTTCAAATCATTACATGTCCCAAGCGGACACGATCATGAAAAGAAAATAAAACATGACACTAGTAAACTTACCTGTCCTGAATTTTTCCTAAGGGAAGTGGTTGAGGCCGGAGGAATAGCCTCGTTGGGCGCTTGGGTAATAGACCCTTGAGCAATCGGCTCATTGTTTTGAGGAATAGCCTCATGTAAAAGGGTGTTATGCCTACCCTTGCAAATGATGCACCTAAATCCAAACATGCATTTGTTTGTTTGGTGCTCATTCAGACAAACCTTACATAAATGGTTTGTGTTGACAAATTTCTCTCTTTTTTGTGGCTCAGCAAGCTTAAAAATGGGGCACTGGTGTAACTTATGATTTGGTTTGGCACAGTACTTACAGTTGATCTTCAGTGTGGGCTTACTGGATGCTGATGTTGGCGTGGGAGTCATCCTGCTGGGTGCAGTGGCAGATGAATAACGTCTGCCCTCTGCAGCTGCTCCACGAGCTGGCGTAGCACAAGAATCTTGCTTGCCTGTCGCTACCCCTCCAGCAGACTCCAGAGCTGATGCACGCTGATCTAAAAATGCCAGAAGATCATTTAATGTATTTTCGGCCTTCGTCTGGGTTTCTAAATGAAAAGCCCTCAGTGTGTACTGGTCAATTTTCCTTTGAAGGATGGACACAATCATTAAATCCCAATATTTAGTGGGTGCTCCCAAATTCCCCAGTGCTCCTAGATGCTGCCTTGTCAACAATACCAGCTCTCTCAAATGAGCTGCTGAAGTTTTGGCCATTGCTGGAAGATCCAGCAATTGGTTTACATGGTAAGCAATAGTTAGCTTTCTATTATCATATCGTTGTTTCAATAAATCTATGGCCACCTCGTAGTTATCTGCATTGAGAGGCAAGTGCTTTATAACCGCCAGTGCCTCTCCCTCGAGGAGCGTTGTCAGATAGTAAAGCTTCTCACATGCACTCAGTTTTAAATCTGCACCTATGACACTGTTAAAAAGCGCAATAAAGTTGGTAAACTCACCCTTCTCGCCGGCAAATTTTGCTATCTGGATGGGGGGTAGCCGGAAATTAGAGCCGCCTTGTTGAGGTACATGTTGAGGCACAGTAGACTTACACTCCATAAACCACCGAAATTTTGTTAAAATGCAGTAGTATTGTTCCTCGACCTGCTCGTCATCCTTCGATGTATCTACAGCTGGATCAAGAAAAACAATCTCGAGGTTAATATCGTTGTATTTTTCGAACAATTCAATCAGATGCTGTCTTTTTTTGGTTAACTTCCCAACGTCGACCTCACCTGCCTCCAGGCCCTCTGCATAGTTTTGCATCCTAGTTATCTGCGCCTTTATTAGGCCCCTAGCCGCGACCAGTTTGCGCATTTGTTCACCCATGATAAACTTAGAAGTAGAACTTAAAATAAACACTTAGAATATTTAACGACAACGCGCGGAAAAGAAACATGAAATGTCATACAAAAAAAACAAAACACACAGACTGAGCTGACAGTTTGACGTAGTCTAGAAATCTATGGTTTGACGTTTCGTTCCGTCCAAGGTAGCGCGCTGGAGCGTGTAGTGTAGGCCGGGGCAGCAATCTCCAACAAAAGCAGCAATGCACGTCGATATATAATTTTTGATGTTGGTAAACCTGGTGACGATGCGCGACAGGATGCGCGCCGTCCGTATGAAAATATGGCGCGGTTTTTCAATGGAAAAATCGCTTGCAGCGTACGAATCAGCAAGAACTCTTTGCAAATTCCTGGCGAGAATGCTTCGCCGATGTTTTCGAATAGCGAAAACTCTTCACTTCACTTCACTTCAATCACTGGAAGCAGGGTCACGAATGGGCGAGACCACTGCAAACTTTTGGCGGGAAATCTCCACCAAAATTTTCATTAGCGAAAATTCACTTTATTCTTCGTGGGAATGCTCCACAGAGGTTTCGAATAGCGAAAACCAATTGCTCACACGGCAATGCACATTTATTTTTCACTCGGGAACCAAAACTCTTCACCGCAGGTAGCACAGGTAGCCGAATCGCGTCTACGCACTACGCGAATGTAGGAGTCCGAATGCGCCGGAATAAACTGTCCGTAACTTTTTAGTTCATCACTCGCGAAGCAGTCCTTTTACTCGTAGGACCATAAAAATGTGTAGGTCGCAATAGAAACAACTTTTAACGATAAAATCAGTGGACTGTATAATAAAATAAATAGGAGGAGAAAAATTACAACTGCTCGCGACGGCGGTAAATGTGCAAGACCAACATAGACAACCTTTTACTTTTTAAAATATAAAATCTAATGGTACGGATTCGTACAGATAGGTCTCATTTAATTCTAGGGTTTGATATGTGAAAATTTTCCATTTGTTTAGTGTATGTGATACAGGACTCGATTTTTTACACCGCACCTTAAATTAAAAAACTGCGCGCGCTTCCACAGCATTCTCTCACATAACTTTGTGGTAAAAGCTCTCTCTTCCAAGTTTATATCCCACATGGTGGTGGGGTCAGCCTTCCTATGCGCCTATTCTCAAAAAAATCCTCTCATGCATCAGCCGTCAAAACCGGTTTATTTGCAGGAAAATAACTCTTATTGAAATTACGGTACAGATAAAACATAAAACGGGGGCTCTACAATTCGCCCTGATGGTAAAGCTAGAACGCACAAATTGGGGTTCAGTTTTGGTTCAGAAGACGTTTAGTTGTGTAAAAGCGAGCTAAGTTTTGATAAATTTTTTTTTTTTTTTTTTACGTAGCCTTTTGGGTATCCCACTGCTGGGCAAAGGCCTCCCCCCTTTGAGACCAGGTCTTTCGGTCCCGTGCAACCTCTTACCACTCCGGCAGATATTGGTCGAGTTCGTCCCGCCATCGTCTTTTTGGGCGACCTCGGCTGCGGCGACCGCCACATGGTATCCACTCGGTGGCGATTTTCGCCCACCTATCCGGTTGCATGCGGCGGACATGTCCGGCCCAGCTCCATTTAAGCTTTGCCGTCTGAGCACCTAAGTCGGCTGTGCGCATTTTTGAGCGCAAGGTGGTGTTTCGGTGTTTCGTTAAATTATGAAATCCGATTAATTTTTACACCCACTTTGAGTATAGTTGGACTAGCCGTTCTTAATCGATTGGTAAAGTTAAGCAACAACGGCGGCGTTCAGTCCATGGATGGGTTACCCCGCTAATAATATCTGACCGCTACCGTGCTTCGGAAGGCACGTTAAACTGTTTGTGGTTGATTAATAACAATCGTTAACAACTAAAGAACCAAGACCTTTTTGCATCTACGTAATGAGATGATTTATACAGCGTCCAGTGGCACCTTCACTCACACTAGATGGGTGAAGAGACCCTGGGACACTGCAAGCCTACTCCAATCATTAAAACAAAGGTTCTAATTTCAGCTTTAAGACATTATCTGCCGATTTCTGAATTCGGAAATTCGCTAAGCAAATGGGTAAGTATTGTCCTATCTTTGCAGATTTCTCACAAAAAAGCGTGACAGAACGATAGCTAAGTATTTGCTTAGCAAAATTCTCAATTCAGAAACCGAGCCTATGACAAACTGGAGATATCCACCACATTAATTTGTAAAATGTTTTACAATGTACGGTACTAAATTTTCTCAGTGTAGGTACAACGTTCACTTTTCCGCGAAGTGAGTAATATTAATTCCGAATGTGAGAGAACCAGCTGTGGCTATGAAATAAATAACACGACTCTTTCATACATATACACAATGACATACAAGGCTGGTACACACGACGGCACGTCAGAGTGTACACTTTTGTTGTAAAGTCGCCCGTAACGTAACCGAGTAGAGTGCAAGCGTGTAAGGGTCGACGTGCTGCCGTGTGTACAGTCATTGAAATTTACCGTTACACCATGGTAGCTCTTATGATGAGCGGCTTAAGTGCGAGAATTAAACGTTAATAGGAATCTCCAGTTGAAGTTAACTGTATGAATGAATATTAATATAGGTTTGGTACACACAAAAGCCTGGAATTGGCTTCTTTTTAGGGTTCCGTACCCCAAAAGGCAAAACCGCTCGTCTGTCTGTCTGTCAAGACCCTTTTCTATGATTGCGTGGAAGTATCTAGGTGAAATTACGTCACAAAAAAATTGGGTAAAAATACAAAAAAAATGTGGTGCAAATTTCAAAGTGAGACGACCGTATCATGTGGGGTTGTGCTTATCTTTAATCATTCACGAATTATACTTGAGTAATACACCGTGCTATTTTAGTGGTTTTAAAGCCGAAGGTATTTTATTGCTTTGGTGATTCTGGGCCAAATTCCAAAATATTACTTTAATATGAGCGAAAAAAAAAAACTTCCCATAGACTTTTCTGAGTTAATAAAACCCTTAGTTTCCATATTCGGCTCATAATATTTTATACCTATTGCCAAATAAAAAACCTGCAGTTTCGTATAAAAATAATTATTCACACGCGAACCTGTGGATGTTCTGTACCCTTCTTTATTGTGCAATACATGCGCAAAGTTGCTGTTGCCCGCAACTTTGTCTGACAGGTTTTCATTTCAAGGTATCCTTTGGGAAATGGTTGATTGACTGGACGAAAAAATGTAGCCTGCATTTCACAGCGGCATAGAAATGCAAAGCAATTGAGCATAACAAACGCCCTTTAATGGATGTTGGTGAACAGCATGGTTGGTAAAATAAAACTGGAATCTAGCCTACGATCTATTTCATTTTTTGGAACTTTCGAGCGATAAAGGTATTTTTTTCTGGCTGGAAACTCACCGAAGCGCGGGTCTTTTGATGGTGAATTAATTTGACGCGTTTTGAACATTGTGTGTGTGACTATCGGTCATGGGTATGCTCAGTAGTTGTGTGTGTGACCATCGGTCATGGTTATGCTCAGTAGTTGTGTGTGTGACCATCGGTTATTGTGGGTATACTCAGTAGTTACACTAGTGTCACAAAACTGTGTGACCACGGGTCTGAATCGGTATGAAACTTGATTCCGTACATACAGCGAAAATGTTACGGAATAGATAGATAGCAGTAGAAGCATCTGAGACCCTGTATAAAACTACTTAACGTTTATACTTAGGTTTTTTTTTTATCTAGGAAACCTACGCTCATTGGATTCAAGCCCCGTTAAACCAAAATCTTGGATCCACCACTGATAGATAGTAACATTTTATTGTACCTACACCAAAAACTAATTAGCTACAAAAATTTAATATAATATTTCTACTCCGGGCATTCGGCCAATGTGACAACATTAAACTCCGTAGGTACAGTCGGCCACAGGATAGGATACCCCTTTTTGTTAGATTGGCGCCTTTATGCTCCACGAGGTAAGAGCTGCTGTGACCGTGGCCGACCTTACCTCTTGAAAACGTAAAAAACTAAAACCCGACTACTAAAAGGCTTAAAACAAGAACTGTTTATCCTTAAAATAGACTCATAGATAATAATTAATCGTATTCGGAGGACACAACATTCGCATTTGATAAACCGATGGCCTCCGACTACGATTAATTATTATCTATGAGTCTATTTTAAGGATAACCAGTTCTTGTTTTAAGCCTTTTAGTAGTCGGGTTTTAGTTTTTAACTTCTATTTTTTTGTTAGCTTTTTAATAAGTCATTTTGGATGATCAGCCAGAATAGAAGCAAGAAGAGCAAAAAAATGTTTTGTTCTATTTGTTATGTTGACGCTACATGACTGTGTTGTACATATTTGAAAAGGTCTTTTAAAGTCTTTTCATTTGATACATTCATTTGATGACGATGGTATCCGATAATTTTTATTATTAGGTCCACCACTTTAGGGCGCAGCACATCCGCCATCTTAGTTTTTTTCAAAATTAAACTATACTATGTTATTTTATTCGAAACGGGTCGAATCGCGATTGGTTTTAGGCAAATTCGAATACAATAATGTTTAAATATCGCGAATCATTAAAAGTGAATATCCTATGTTACCTGTGTGATTGAGACGAATCCAACAACACCTCATTTTTTTTAATCGTCCGAGTAGCGTAGGCTCAGCGAGGGAACAGGTGAACAAACATACACACATACATACCCACATACATACATACGCTGCTAAAATCATAACCCTCCTTTTTGTTTCGCGTAGTCGGGTAAAAAGGAGCAATAATAATTCCCTGCAATTTTTCGTACGACTGAGCCCGAAGCGAAAACCAATCATGAGTTTTTATTATGGGAAACGAACGTCCCACCCATTCGTGAAAATACGGGGGAAAGGAGCACAGAACGTCTACTCGAAAGTGTGCGGTGGCGACGAGTGGGTAACGAGACTCTGAATTCGTAGACTTGGTTTTTTTTTTAATATAAAAAGAGGGGTGTTATTAGTTTTACCGCTATGTGTGTCTGTCTGTCTGTCTGTTTTTTTACCGTAGCTCTTAAATGGGTGAACCGATATGAATGTGTTTTTTTATTTAATTGAAAGCACGTTTTCTAGCGAGCGTTTTCTTAGATAATTATCTTTATACTAAGTCGGTTCAGGCGTTTATGATGGGTCATACCATATTGAAATCTTGACTAATAAAGGCCAATTTTCCAGACAACTAGCCAACTTTTTTTTTAAAGATGTGGTGACAAAGTTAGCGAAAATATTTTTTCAAACTAAGACTCCATCAAACTTATTTTTTTTTTTAGTTAACTGAAGGGGTTAACTGCTTGATGTATTAATGCAATTTGATAGCATGATTATTAAGGATTACGTGAAAAAAAAAAACACGGTGAAATTTTAAAATATGTGACCACAGTACTTCAGTATGTGGTCTAGGGTGACCATTATAAAATTTTCAAATAAATGCCTATAATTTCTGAACGAAGCGACCAGGATTTTTTTCATAATTTTTCCCTGTATCGTTATAACCTGCCCTTTCACCCAGTTTCTGCTTGACGTTAAATCACGGGACACCCTGTATATTCACCTGAAGACATTCTGATATTTTTCCCTTCTTTGTCATCAAAAAGACTCGAGACGATCTTCTGATTGATCGTACAGACGTCGGTTGGAAACGCCATTTGAATGGTAAAATGTATTACTGTAAAACGCTTCGAATAAAAAAAGAAATAATATATTTACAATTACAAAATTTTTACGCCCATGGGATTGCTGAAAGCTCCTTTTTTATGCGAGTTCGTATTCCATTACGAATACTTCAGTTATTTTTGTGCAAAAATGGTATTGTTTTTCCTCCCTGAGGATCACTTGTGTTGTGACTGTAATTGAAAACGTTTTTATTTTACGATTTGACGCCTACTCTTTTAATGATTTTATTGTAAGAGCCCACTTATGTTTTAGATTGCGTATCGTTGTTATTATTTGAATAAAAAATAACTCGACTGCAAAACCCACTTTTACGTGTTTAGTATTTCACAATGATAAATTCAATGCTAGGAATTATTTCAATGATAAATTTAATAGAGCAGCGGCCGTTAATTAACCAGCTAGCCATCCAACTAAATGACGGATTTAACCACTTGGCTGCTATAATATATTCACTCACATTATGTAGCCTCTTTCATGTCCTTATGCCGGACAAAAGGGCCTCCCCAAATTCAGATATTCAGTAATTTGTTTATTTAATGATATTTTATCTAAGCTGGGGGTCTACCGGCTAAAACGAAGCCGATTACCTTTGGTGAAAATCGAAGTTCGATTTATGAAAAATTAACTGGGTGGCAGTAAAATGAACTGGGTGGCAGTACATTTTTCAAAAATCGAACTTCGATTTTCGTCAATGGTACCTAATCGGCTTTGTCTTAGCCGGTAGACCCCCTGGTAAAAAAGTTATACAAGGTGTTCAACGCGACTGTGGTTTTAATGAAGTGACTGTAGCAAGGGGGACTGACGCCTCGCCGGGAGTGTGTAAGGGCTCTTTGAGATATGAAGTGTGCCCTCATACTTGTCCTTGTCTGGTACAGGTTTACATGAGTTATACGTCGAGTCATATAAACCTCTTTGTTTTCAGGTACTTTGTATGTGAGTTACTTATCACACATTAAATTATCGTCAACCTAACAGGCACATTATATACAATGGGCATTGATCAGTGAGGCATCGATTGTCGTAAATTGAAAACCATTTCGAGGAATAGGGATACTGATTACTATTAGGGGTTTAAATAAATAAAATTTAAACGGATTATTTATATTTATCGCCAAAAATTTTTACTTCATTTTTCTTTCGATGACGTCATCATAGCCTCTAATGCGGTAGTTCCATTGCCTACAAATATTTAAAAAAAAAACAACTGTCAAAAGTGTCAAATAACTGAGAAAATAACCTTCTTGTTGACTTGACAATGACATTATTTTGTCAAACGTCAACATATTTTTATTTTTTAAAAGCATGAATGAATGCAATGAACTTAGTACATAATGCCAGTGGTGACGTCATACACAAAACTTTTAGAAATTTTAAATAATTAATAAAAAAATATTTACATAAAAATTAAGAAAATATTCAAATTAGTTTCTTATATTTGTCTATATTTTCTATTTATAGAATAAAAAATAGGATTTGACGATGCCCATTGTGTATCAGAGAAATAATGCGAATAGAAAAGCCAAAAGTAGCGCAAAATCCTGAGCTTCTGAACCAAATATTTTCTATACACTAAAAAAAGAGATTTTGATCCGATTGGATACAATTGCTTAAGCCTAAGAAAAATAAATCTACACTGGTGCATAAGGGACGACATCTTAATAGCTTTTTTGGGCATATTATGTGGTCAGAATGGCAGATCATTTTTGGCCAGTTGGAAGACAGAAGGGCGAGAGGCAGAACACCAATGCCCTAAAGAGGCATCGCACCTATATCCGTGAAGAATTGAGTACCATTTGATTGTATCATGATCCTCAAAATTGAGGGACTGATTTAGAAGAATATTTATATAATACTAAAATGTATACCATGGTATTCATAGACCCAGTAGCGTACCGTGGGCAAATGGCGCCTAGGGCAAGCTTCGTAATAGCGCCCCTTCGTATATATTTTTTCAGTGGCAGTGCAGAACTAAAATCCTATTTCTGGTTATTAAAAAAAAACACAAGCAATGAGCCTTAAACGCGCGCGTCGAGAATTTACCGATTTTACCCATTTTGTAAGCCACGATATGGAGCAAATTACTATCCTTGGACGAGATCTATTTTTATTACAAACGCGCGTAATTTTAGCGATTTTATTTTCGCCATCCAAATTACCACAGTTCGTGAATATAAAGAACTCACGTGGTGCGCACGAAAATTTGAATTTACGAGTTGCGGTTTTGCGCCCCCCTTGAAATGGCGCCCAGGGCACGTGCCCTACCTGCCCACCCTAGTTACGCCACTGCATAGACCTCGTTTCTTGGGATGCTGAGTCGGGTCCGAATTACGAAGGGTTAATGCGAATTTCCTTTTGAGGAAAGATCGGTTGACCGCAAGTAGGAAATAGAGTAAAGAAATCCGAAGGACCCACTAAGTATAATGGAGATTCATTCAGACCTTTGATTAATTAGAAATAAAACGCTTATTTTACACTGTTATTAAGCTTTTGCTCTGATTCCGAGTGATTTGCTGCCGTCCGTTGAGGAGTTCCATTCTCCATCTCCGAAGTTCTTCATCAGATCTTCACCATTTTTTATGGGACAACATGGGACGTACAATTAAAAAAAAACATTCGGTTCGAATTTGAGTACCTCTTCCTTTTTTAATTTGGTTAAAATATGGTCTTCTGTTACTGCTAAGAACCTCACAAAGGGACCTTTGCTCGTGCCTGTGCCTTACTTAACACAATTTCTTCATTAGCGCTACTGTTTTCCTCATTGAACATTAGCATTTCATGTGATTGCGGCAGGGAGGGTTCGGCTTATATCACACTTGACGTGATTTGATGAGGTTTCAACCCTCGGACAATAAGTCTATTTATATTGACATTGGGCGTAGGTGTAGGCGTACGCTTCCTACTATTTTGTTCGATTTATTAGAACATTTTTTCTTCTCCTACTGATCTGACTTCGAAAAGTTTTATTTCGTCTTCATCCGACAGATTCCAGTAGCACAAATGCCGCTATAATTGTTCACAATTTTATTAGTGTAAAGTTTGTGAACAGTTATTTTGAGGTAACGCGGGAAGCCGCTGCTCCATACAAAAAGGGAGACCTGTTTCCTCCCTGGATAATTATTTTAGCATTATATAGTGTATAGTGTATTTATACAAGTGTAATAATGACGAATTGTGTAACTATTGGTGTTATAGATAATTACAACGACGCTTATTTACAGCTTTTATTTTACAAGCTGCAGAACATTTCAATGGTAGTGAAATACCTCATTTGCTTCTTTCAGCACTACACATGTCATGTTGTATTAATTTGTTGAGTTAATATGACCGTCAATGGAGGCCAACATAGAGGACATACTGCCGGTTTCTGAAATGAGAAATTCGCTAAGCAAATGGATAAGTATCATCCTGTCTCTGCAAATTTCTCACAAACGAGCGTGACAGAACGATAGTTAAGTATTTGCTTAGCAAAATTCTCAATTCAGAAACCGGGCCATACTATTTTTGATCACATACTTATAATTTATACCTATGTTTGACAAATAAATTATATTCTAATCTATTCTATTCTAAGCTTTCATGAGGTTCTTTTTTGGGTGCCATGCCATCTCATCTCCATTGGTGGCTATCATTATGACCACTTGGGCCCGTGACGTTGCGGCTCAGAAGAGTTCTTTGTTGTTCGTGTTGAACCATGCTGCGAGATTTTAGAGTCATGATGTTTTGGGTGGTGGTCTTTGGCGGCCCTGTATTTTTCCTTGCAGTATTAGTTGCAAGTGGCCAAAATTTTGTAAATTCCTTCGTTTTATGGTCTTCAGGAGCTCTAGAAGTTTTTTTTTCTGTGTCCTTTCTCTTTCGATGCGTCCCAACTTCTTAGCTGCCATAAAGATTGAATCGGCTTGTGCCGTAGACTTAATATGTTGTCGTCTTTACGATTAGAAGATCCATATCCACCCCTGGTGAGCGTTTAATTTCACCCTTTTTGTGTCCCGGCACACGTAGACAGGTCGTCATCGTGTTCCGAATATTAATGCGTGTTACTTTACCCCGCTGCCATGTGGCATGTTTGGCCTGAGGCCACGGGCTTGGCGGGGCGAAAGGCGGGGCAAGAAAATTGCGCTTTAAGTTACTGTTAATTTAGGTATATACGAAAAACGTTATCGAATGAAACGAAGGAAGACGACCCGTTTCGAACCTAATATTGTGAAAAAAAAAACTATAATATATTTAAAAACAAAGATATAATTAACCAGTGCAAGATCTAAATGTAAAAAAAAAAAAACTTAGGGATCAGATACGCGTTTTTGATTTATGTAGAAATAGGTACATTTTTTGTAGATTTATTGAACTATTGATTCTAAATCAGTTTTCTTCAAAATCTTTCGAAAAAGCATGAATAAAATGTTCACTTATAAAAAATGTGCAAAATCGTTAACATTTTGTTAGTAGGTAATTTAATTTCGAAAGTTTCAAAACAAAAGATGTTTAAAATAAAAAATACAACAAAATCCGTTCGAACCTACGACCACTGAAATTTTAACTGGTAGGTACCCATAACCTTCTAAATCATACCCAATCAGCGATCCTATTTCTCTCATCACCCCGCTATTTCCATGGCACTCGAGTTACTATAAACAACAGGCCCGCTCTATGATTTATGTGGGCTTACCTACACGATGTATAACACCTATTTAGGGACGTGTGTTACCACTTATCTCTGGAAACTACTGGGTGCGTTATTGCTTTGGCTGGGTGATGTGATGAGTTTGACAAGCTAAAAAGGTTAATTCGTATTTAGATTTCAGTATTGTAGTAGGTACCTCGTGAGAAATTCCAATGATCAGAAGCTTTGACGATGGAATTAATTGTCTAAATGAGAAATACCCTTGAGTCTATTTTAAGGATAAGTCGCTCTTATTGAAATAATTTACTAAGTAAGATAGAACTAAAGAAATGTGAGGTAGGTACATAGTTGGCATATTAAGATTATGAGTGGGATATACATAAAGTAAAAAACGCATTTTCACGTCTATCTCCCGGTTCGCGAGGTGGGTAAATGGTTTTTAAGCAATAGACGGAACTACTTCAACTAAAACTCCCTTCGGGAACGTCCAACTTTGGGAATCCATTTAAAAGTTTATTTTCTCACACACACAAGCCTGCGCTCTTGGTAGGTATTCGGTTTTCACCCACCTTCTCTGGGAAATGGAAAGAATTGACTCAAAGACTCAAATTATGTGAGGGGTGAGTTTTATTGTAAAATTAATCAAAGTTTACGCGGTAATACGATTAAAAGGTCGGGTGTATCCCTTTTTCTTACGACCTTTCTCTGCTACAATCTAGGTACTAAGAATCCAAGTTGGACCCACTTACTGCCGGTTTCTGAATTGAGAAAGTCGCTAAGCAAATGGGTAAGTATCGTCCTGTCACTGCAGATTTCTCACAAAAGAGCGTGACAGAACGATAGTAAAGTATTCGCTTAGCGAAATTCTCAATTCAGAAACCGGGCCTTAGTGTCACTTACTTACATCAATTAGAATAGGGTATGGTCTATTTTTTGGTTAAGTTGGTGGGCGGGTCTTATCATTTTATCTAAATTCTAAGTGACGTTATGTCTAAATTCTAAAGTCTAAATTAATTTAGTAACATACTTGGCTATCTTGAGAGAATTAGAGAGCTTAACCAGTTAATACATTTGGACACACCACAAATTATGTCACTTAAAATTTAGTTTATAATATTTACATAATTGATCACTTAACTTGTACCTAAATCAGGCTTTAGTAGGTACTGCGTTGCATACCTTCAAAAATACTCCAGCGAAGCTTCCAATAACACAACGTGGTTGGCAAACGACAATCTATTTAATCTTTTCTCAATTTACCGGCAAATCTGCGAAGGAGAGCGGTCTCTGCTCCAATTTTAATATTTACCGATGTCAAAGTAAAGTTTTTCAATTAATAAATCCGAGTTAACTTTTAAGATTAACGACGTCGCTAAATTTTCATTTAAACTTGAAGAGGTTGTTGCAGCTAGAACATAATGTTTGATCCTATTTCAAGAGTTAACAGAATTTCTTAGAAACGTGGGACCCAGCTAGGTAAGCGTTCGGGTCAGTCAAAATAAGCCTGGAGCTTCATTGTCAAAATTATGAATCTATCGCTTTTGTCTAAATGAAACAATTAAGCCCCCTCGTTAGTGATTTCTGCAATGACGAATTTTTTCATCTCAGCGTATAGCTGTGACGGTCAGTGAGCCGCATTAAACATAAACCGCATTCAATCATTATAAAGTATAATAAAGTGCAGTTAAAATTTGAAGAGAGTTGCGCTTGCATTTGTTCCTTACGAAGTTTAAACTTTAAAATCAAGATATGTATAAGTAGTTAGTTATACAAGTCATTTTTAAATATCTTTATTCCTCAGACACCCCAAATTCTAAAATGTGATTTCCTACAAATAATTATTGTTCTATGATTTTGGTGAAAGATGTATTTTTTTATATAAATCCTTTTTTTTTTTGCGCAACGTATTGACTGTTAATGGGATCAAAACAAAAAACCTAGGTGCAAACATTTTGAAGCAGGAAAGCAATCGCTTGCCTTGAGCAAAATAAATTTATTTATTATAAGAAATTTTCCTAAATTGGGCACCATAACTTACAGCAAGTAATTTTAATAATGTTCAATCATGCTCAATTAACTCCTGCGACTATCACTTCATTCGTTTTGGGCTTATTTATTGCGATGTCATATTTACTTGATTCATAGCTGAAATCCCAATAATTGGGTCCGCAAAGTTTTTTGTTCGAAAGTCCGTTATTGGCTTAAACTTATCTTTAGACAATATTGAGAAACTATATTTTTTTTATTTTGGTCCAGTAGTTTTGTTTTTATGCGCTAAAATGTTTTGTTCCTATGACCGCCAACAGTATGCAGACCGTCGCGTGAAGGTCATAAAACCGTCTCTTTGAAACGTTGTAAAATCCAAACTACAGAACCAAAATAAAAAATATTGAAATTAGTTTCTCAATATTGTCTAAAGATAAGATTAAGCCAATAACGGACTTTCGAACAAAAAACTTTGCGTACCGAATTGTTGCATGCCGCTACCTAAATCGCGCATGAAACGCCATTGTAGGTACCCACTCAGGGGGTGTACCGGCTAAGACGAAGCCGATTACCATTGGCGAAAATCGAAGTTCGATTTATGAAAAATTTACTGGGTGGCAGTAAAATAAACTGGGTGGCAGTACATTTTTCAAAAATCGAACTTCGATTTTCGCCAATGGTAATCGGCTTCGTCTTAGCCGGTAGACCCCCTGGGTTAGCACTTACCACGCTTGCTCAGCAACCCGAAGTCGATATTGGCCTCCGCAACCAAAAGACGCCATCTCTCTCTGTCCTGCGCCACTTCTCTCCAATCGTCCACCTGGAGTTCGCACCAGTCCTTTGAGACTTCAATAATCCAGCGATACATATTATGGGACGTCCACTGGTCGACGTCCAGAAGGTTGCCCTTCGTATGCTGTTTTAAGCTGCCCGATCCTCTCCCATTCTTTCTACGTGACCGAGCCACCTGGGTTAGCACTACAGGGTGCACTCTAAGTCGATAGCGGAACTTTAAGTAGGCTGTCTACTGATCAATACAAACAACTTGTACTAGGTGGCGACAAAAATGGCGCGAAAAAATTATCAGCTGTTTCATACATTTGGCGCAGTACTGAGTCGACCTTTTGTATGGAACAGCTGATATTTTTTTCGCTCCATTTGTTTCGCCACCTAGTACAAGTTGTTTGTATTGATAATTAGATAGCCTACATAAATTTCCGCTATTGACTTAGAGTGCACCCTGTAGTAACAAACAAACAAAACAAAATGTTGTGATAAAACCCGTGACTTAGGGTGGCATTAAGGGTGGACGATAGCAACGTGGCGGGAAATTAAAATTTTCACAGTTTTTTACATTTTGTAGCTAAACTGAGCTATTTTTGTTCAGCGATTTTTCGTTCGAGGCAATAAAACAGTATTCTTTTTCATTATTTGTAAACAACATAACAACAATAATTCAGCCGATTATGTGTTCTGGTCTACGAAGCAGTGGCACTGCCCAAAAAACTTGTTGATGACCATCACTGAACAAAAATTGCTCAGTTTAGATATCAAATGTAAAAAACTGTGAAAATTTTGAATTTCCCGCCACGCTGCTATCTTCCAGCCTTAATAATCGTCAGCTGATGCTCGAACTCAAGTAGGTGATCTCAAAAAGCAAAATCACCGACTTTAGACCTTGGCTAATGTCAATGTCAAGCTCAAGCTAACAGCTACTCAAGCTCTTGTTGTTGTTCGGCGATTTTGTTTTCTGAGATAGCCTACTTAAGCCTGAACTTGAGCTAACGACTATTAATGCCACCCCTAGATGGCTCCGTACGAGTCGGCAATGCGTTTCTTATGACTATGTTCAACTAAGCTGAAACTTACCTAAACCGAGTTTAATTATGTATTCTCTAGCTAAGCTGAATCATATTATAATGTATTTAGGTATACCCTACTTTACATCGACATTGGCTTTTGTCACGACAAAAAGAAGAGACAAAAGATAGAAACTTAATACTTGGGGCATAAATATGTTTCTTAAAATTCCTGGGTAGGTATAGTTGAAAATTACCTATTCAACAAGTTTGTATGAGCAATTTCAAGGGACAAAGTCGCGGGGGGAGGCTAGTCACACTATCAAACACACCCTAAGTACCCAACCAACCCAACACACTATCTCGCAACACCGCTATCGTCCCACGCTAATGTTACAATCCATTAGAAGCTCATAACTCAAGATGCACTGGCTAAATTATATCGGAATTCCACGAGCTTTAATGACTGAATACATTATTATATTGCTAGTTAGTAGCTACGTGCATAGTTTCACTAACAGACTCGCTTTGGCCCGGGTTACGAGAATGCACCCACCTATTTATGTATGCACCCACGTCTGTACTATTAGGTTAAGAAAAATTCTGTTAACATTTAATTTCTGGTGTACAATAAAGTGTTCTCTATCTATCTATCTATTTATGACGGTACTTGAGAACACGATGACGGAGGATATGTTTAGATGGAGAAGGCTAGCCCAGCACCTAATACGATATGAAAGACCAGGTCAATACGTGCAAAGACAATTAAGCTGTGGGATTTCTCGCGATGTATCTTTATACGCTGCTAGATACGCTTATAACAACGCCCCGCTGCTCGCGCCACCGATCCGAATTCGAAGCCTGAAGAGTTTTTTGCCAAGGTAGTAAGTCTGATTGCATTAGCTGTACTATCTTTGTGTTTGCAAACTGCTTTTGTTCAATGACTCTCCATTTCAAGTTTGAGGCTACACTGCGTAGGATTTCTTGTGCAGCAGACAGACTGTAACAATTTAATAAGACTGGGAGAGAATTTCCTGTATTTCCTTCCATTTCTTGACTATCTATTTGCGGCAAGAGGTTGAGAGGGGTGTTAGCGAAGAAGTTTTTCAAAATTACGCTGCTACAGATAGGTGTATAAAAGTGTCTTGTCTTACGAGACCCTTGAAAGACACATAGAAATCTGATGACGAAACTCGGGTCTAGTGCGATAACTCTTATAAATAACGACATTCGGATCAAGAAACGTTCCTAGATTTACCACCATGTTATTTTGAATCTATTTATATCACCGACAAAGGGTAATGCTAAAATGTATTAGGTAACTCGTACCCGCCCCCGCATTTGCGTGCATTATCTCAAATAAACAAAGGGCAACAATTGATTTATCTTCTTATTCTAAACTGTATTTTTCTTGACTAAAGGGGTAGCGTAGCGAGTGCCACGTAGCATAAACGTTCCTAAACATGTGTGGTACGGTAGGCCACACTCACAAATACTCCTTTTTCCTCTGGTGGCAGAGCGACCAAATTAGATACGGTGTAACCTAACCTAACGTCGCCGGCACCACAAGAAGGTGGCTCTGTCAGTGAAGGGGATAGCAGCTCTTAAGGCGCGGTGCATAGTGAATTTTAATCTTGGTACAGTTGGCCACATGCTAGGATACCCCTTTTTGTTCGATAGCCGCTCTTATGCAGTACGCGTTAAGGCGCTGGGCATAGTGAATTAGCCCGCGCGCCAAGAAAAATGCAAAAAATCGAGTCCTGTATCAAATACACTAAACAAATCGAAAATGTTCACATATCAAACCCTAGAATTAGGTGAGACCTATCTAACACAGCCAGTTTTGTGTTGAGATTCGTAAACGTTTTGAAGATATTTTTGATGAAAAAAAATAGGCGGCGCACTTTTTTTCAAACAAAATATCTCGCAATCTGTCATGGGTATCAACACAAAACTGGCTGTTTTAGATAGCCCTCACCTAATTCTAGGGTTTGATATGTGAACATTTTCGATTTTTTTAGTGTGTTTGGTACAGGAATCGATTTTGTGCATTTTTTTGCGCGCGGGCTAATTCATACGCATAATAGCGGCTATCGAACAAAAAGGGGTATCCTAGCGTGTGGCCACTGTACCAAGATTAAAATATTTAAGTTGTGGTGTGTTCCTTTCCAAAATGTTGTTAAATTAATTGTCGCTGTTGACCCAAAGTTGATGTTTGCCTCTAGAACCACAAAACGCCATCCCCTGTGCTGTACTAACTTCCTCCAATCCTCTACCTCTACCTGGAGGTCCTGGGAATCCCTTTCTACCGCGTCTTCCCTGCAGTGTTTGGGATATTTGAACGGCCATCGCCCTAAGGGACATCCTTCATAACTAACTATGCTCTCTTGAAATATAAAAAAGCATTGAAATTCATCCGTTCTAAATAACAACCTAACAAACAAAATAGCAGTCAGATACTAGCTTCAAGCACATAATTATATGTACACACATAAAAAGTCGCTAGTTTTTAGTATCTAGTTACTGAAAAACTTTTTCCGCCATCTACATACGTATACGAGTACATCTCGGCCGTCGTCTTGAAATATCACGGTATCTGGCAAACTACGGTATCTCATCTCTTCATCGTCGCTATATCGGTATCGCTATATTTTTTTCCCTTGGAACAAGAAATTTTCCAAAAAACACTTTTGTATAAAAAAAGATATCCCTTAACACCTTTGATGACTGTATTAAGGCCTAAACCTAGGCACAACTAGCGCCGCTAATGGAAAAAAAATCATATATTCTTTTTGGATGCGTTTTTGCTAAAAACTCTTCATTAGGTTATCAACGCGAGGCTAAACTATTTTTAGGACCTTAGGGTTAAGATTCAACATTCTAGAACCTACAAATAAAATCCTTTTTCATCTCCCATGCTCTGAAAGTACCCTGTTACTTTAAACTCCTTTTTTAAACCGCTTTGTATTTTTGTGCACTTCGAAATTTGAACTCGACGCCCTAATAAAAAAAATATAAGGAACTCCTTCAACTTGTAGCATTGCCTAGCAACGGGTTGTTGATTTTATGACACTTCAAGAAGACACGATTTGTAATCAACAACCCGTTGCTAGGCAACGCCACATACTCCTTTGTGAAGAAGCAAAAAAGAAGGAAACTCATTTCACTAACCTCTATGGTAGGTACCTAACTATCTATGTCTATTGTTGGTCACGCTTGGCTTACAATAGTTATTTGTTATGCAAGAATGCAAAATTATTGTTTGCGGCGAGTGCTTGTATTGAATACCGAGCTAGCGAAGGTTTCTAAAATTGAGCCACGAGCGTAGCGAGTGGTTCAAAAAAAGAAACCTGAGCGTAGCGAGGTATTCAGAAGCACGAAACGCAAATAATATTGCATTCGTGCGAAACACAAAACTTTTCATCTCACAGAAGCGAGGAAATTATTTTGTTAGCCAAGCGTGACAAACAATAGACATAGGTAGTTAGGTACCTACCATGGAGGTTAGTGAAATGAGTTTCCTTCTTTTTTGCTTCTTCACAAAGGAGTTTGTGGCATTGCCTAGCAACGGGTTGTTGATTTCAAATCATGTCTTTTTGAAGTGTCATAAAATCAACAACCCGTTGCTAGGCAATGCTACAAGTTGAAGGAGTTCCTTATATTTTTTTATTAGGGCGTCGAGTTCAAATTTCGAAGCGCACAAAAATACAAAGCGGTTTAAAAAAGGATCTTCTACGATCGCATGTTTAAAGTAACAGCGTACTTTCCGAGCATGGGAGATGAAAAATCATTTCCTCGCTTCTGTGAGATGAAAAGTTTTGTGTTTCGCACGAATGCAATATTATTTGCGTTTCGTGCTTCTAAATACCTCGCTACGCTCAGGTTTCTTTTTTTGAACCACTCGCTACGCTCGTGGCTCAATTTTAGAAACCTTCGCTAGCTCGGTATTCAATACGAGCACTCGCCGCAAACAATAATTTTGCATTCTTGCATAACAAATAACTATTATCGCCAAAAGTGCCTAGGTATTCACCTTAACGCCAGTTAACGTCAACGTTGAACCCAAAAGTGTTTCGGCGACAGAAGCTCAGAACTCCATATAAAGAAACGACATTATTCTTTGCTACAATAAGGCCCCGGTTCATTCCCATTTGATACGTCTCCACTTCCATCCAGTAGCTCCAGTAGTACGTGATTGATTACTTCAGAGAGTCTAGCGGACGGATGCGAGAGATTTATTTTAAAAAGAAGATGCGTTGCTATTTTTAAAGATGGCGCCCTGAGAGAGGAAATTCGAAATGAGTGTTTTATGAAGGAGGTTATCATTCATTAGCTGTGATGGATTCATTTGCAGCATCTCAGACTGTAAACTTTTGTTTTAAAGTCGCCCCTAACTTAACCGAGTAGAGTGCTAGTGTTTAAGCGTCGACGTGCTATCGTGTGTACCTAGTTAAAGTAGCTTAGGAATTGTCTACATAGTCTACATTCTTCAGAATGAGAACGTTTAATAAACTTGCATAATTTCCCCTGCAGTGGGACACAATCATAGAGACAAAAAAAAAATGTTATTAAATTAGTTAAATCCAGTATTTACCCGAATAAGCGGCCAAGAACAAAAGATCTTTTTGGGTGCACTTTTTATTTTTGTACAGAACTTCTTCTTCTTCTGGCTACCCAATTCGGAAGGCAAAGTTTTTTGTTCGAAAGTCCGTTATTGGCTTAATCTTATCTTTAGACAATATTGAGAAACTAATTTAAATATTTTTTATTTTGGTCCAGTAGTTTTGTTTTTATGCGCTAAAATGTTTTCTTCCTATGACCGCATTGACCGCCAACAGTATGCAGACCGTCGCGTGACGTCATAAAACCGTATCTTTGAAACGTTGTAAAATCCAAACTACTGAACCAAAATAAAAAATATTGAAATTAGTTTCTCAATATTGTCTAAAGATAAGATTAAGCCAATAACGGACTTTCGAACAAAAAACTTTGCCTTCCGAATTGTGGAGCTATTCTTAACTAAAATTACAAAATGAAAGTAGTGTGGCGGGAAAGCCTAAAATTTCTCATTTTTTAATATTTTTTTTCTATACTGCGTTATTTTTGTTCAGTATTTTTTGTTGCCGAAGAATATATATTTTTTTCATAATTCTTAACAACAATAATAATTAAGCTAAGAATTGGTTGTTTTGCTAGAAAAAAAAGTGGTACTGCTAAAAAAAACAAGGAGTTTGAGCTAATCTCGTAATCAGCTGAATTGTTGTTGTTTTTTGGTTTAGAATAATGACATTAATACTGCTTTATTGTCGTGAAACTAAACTCAAAAATCCCTCAGGATCTAACCTGACAAAATTTTAAATCCTATGAAAATTGTACATTTTCCGCTACGCTACTTTCGTTGACCCTTAAATGCATAACAAACACTCTAATTACTAGACGCGTAGACTATCGAGCAGTATTTTGGTTTATTTAAACTCTAACGTATCTTTTTTAATCTAACATATGACATCTTTGTTATAAGACACAGATCTTTATCCTTCTTTCCACTCTCTCTAAAATCTTATTCAACGTTAATCGGTGACTGAAGTTTATGGGATTAAGCTCTTGATTCCATAGTTCATTCACTTCTCGAGAAAGTACAGATGAATATTGCTTTTTCATGTTAAAGAATGAGTAGCTTTATTTACTTTTTTTTATTTTTTTATCACTAACCCGTGGTGTATAAATTATCTCATTACGTAGATGCAAAAGCCTTAGTAATACTCTTCTAGTGTATGGTATGATGGTTTTCGTGTTTATAATCTTCTTTCGTCATACAATACTCACAATAATGACGGGCCAGTAACCTCCAAAGCCTTATTTTACGCCAGCTGTAAACTTTTAAGCGACGTCATGTCCGTGATGCCCAATAATAAAATGGAAAGGTTTTTTATTTCCACTGCGATAAAGGCTGTGAAACCAGTTGAAGTAATTTTCGCTGAAAAAAAATAGGCGGCGCACTTTTTTTCAGCGAAAATATCTTCGAAACGTTTATGAATGTCAATACGAAACTGGCTGTGTGTGTGTCTCACCTAATTCTACACGTATGTGTGTACTTTTGCGATTCGTTAAGTTATCTAATACAGGAATCGATTTTGTATTTTTTTTTTGCGCGCGGGCTATTTACTATACACGGCGCCTTAATAAATCTACATCCGACTGCAATAAAACTACTACACTCTGTTCGTTTAGTAGTATAGGTGCATGATGAAATAAATTCCAGAAAATCATCGGTGAATCATTGAAAGTGGTTGTAACGGTGTAACCTCCACACCCATTACGTAGATGCAAAGGCCTTTATTTATTTTGTAAAATATAATTGCATGAAATAATTCAAAGATATATTGTCATAAGGCTAACCAAAATATTGTAGTGCCCTTACAGGGTGTCATGTACTTAACTTAATTGAACGAGCGAGCGAAGCGAGCGAAGTTCTATGAGTCTACTGGAACAATCCGGTGTTTGTATGTATGTATGTATGTATGTATGTATGTTTGTATGTTTGTATGTTTGTATGTATGAATGTTCGTTCGACGATAACTTGAGTAAATTTAGTCGGATCGTAATGAAATTTGGTAGGCAGGTAAACGAAATTAAAAGAATTTTTAAGTTCGAACATGAGCCAAATCGGTCGAGGGGTTGCCGAGATATGGGGTTGTATAGTTTATATGCAAAGCGCGCGCGCGCCTGCGCGAATGGCGTAAGCAAAGTTACACATATGTAAGTGGGGTCGCGAGTTCATAGTTCGGAGCGAACCACTAGTAATTTACTAATTCGATCTGTAACACCCAATGTAGGTACATGATTTTGCAATAAATTTGAATATGAATATCTTCCAATTATTCCACCTTCACCGGTTCGTCACTTAGATGCAGTTTAAATCGATAGCCCTTTAAAATTCCGCCCTGGAACTAACAATGCGATGTTCAGAGGTACCCAGCCGGATACACGTAGCAAATTTACGCCCCTCCACTAGATTTCAATCGCGATAGGACGATCCGAGTTTAATCCTACTATGTCGTAGGCTGCGATCGGTTGGCAGCGGATTGGAGAGAAGTACTAAGCATGTGTAGTACTTTCAATCCAACACAATAAGATAAGAAAAGTTCGAAAAGTACGAGCAAGCACATACATCACAACACAAAGCACACCACTGTACTTACTTTTACACTACACGTCACCTAAGTCAGTGGCCCATAAACCGTTCTACGTAGAGATGGGTGGTGAGTAAATAGGTACTCAATAGTATTTACTCAAAAAAGCTCGTAATGTGGACATTAATTCGACAACCTTCTTTGAGCAAAGTCGGACTTGCGGGCTACTTGGATTAGGCGCCAGAAAAGTTGTATGGAATTTCATTAATGTCTTGTGTTTTGCGGCCAGAAAAATATTAATGTCGAGTTTTGTTTCATAAATAGAACTCAAACATCAGGTGCAAAAAGTATTTATTTAGAATTAGGCTGTATGGGTACTGGCAGTCGACACATTGCACAGAAAAAAAAAGCGCGGCCATATTGTTTTCGACTTTTCGCGCGTTGTTCGAAGTGATTTTTTTCTGTGTTTTTGTTGAAAAAGTGAACTCTCAAAGCGACGAATCCTCGGATTTAATGTGTTTAACACCGCCGGACATTCAAAATCAAGCGAAATTAGTAATTGGAAATTTATTGCCACCGAAGTCAAAAGAAAAATACAAGCAAGCTTACCAACAAAAAGTTTGCGGAATGGAAAATCGACAAAAAGTACTTAATCTACGACAAATGGTAAGCTAATTAAATTACTATGTTAATTACTATTCTAATTAATATTTTAATTACTCGCATTGTTTGAGTAAAGCACTATACAAGCCTTGGTCTGCAATGAGTGCGCTTCTGGCCACGCTATGATTGCCTCGAGCTTAGCTTAGCTACGCTCTCGGCCCTCAAGTTTGGTCATCATTGCAGCCCTTGCTGGCCGCGCTATAAAGGCCTCGACCTTCGGTCTCGGCCTTCATTTCAGCTTGTCCATCAAGGGCTGCAATGCTGACCGCACTGTGAGGGCCTTGAGCTGCGCTACGCTGCGCTCTGTCGGCCATCAAAAGCGCGCCAGAAACGCACTCATTACAGATCGCGGCAGTAATGTACTATTACTGAGTCGGTAAAGAAAATATGAGTATTTAATGAGTAGTTATCCTTTCTACTGGGTATTTATCCAAAACCATGACTAAATAGTTATTTATGCTGTGGATTGCCATTTAATAAGATTTATTGGTAATTTTAGCAGAAATGAGAAGCCTTTGCCCAGGAGTAGGCTCTATTATACAGGGTGGCCCGTTGAGATGGACCAGTGGAGATTAACTAAAACTATTAAAAAAATACTTATGTTTTTTTCGTAGTATATTGATAGTGTAGATTGTAAGGAGTAAATTTTGCAAAGAAACCTTGTATCTAAAATGAATAAAAAGTACTGTATTTAATGATTTCATGAAGTTTTTGATGTTTTTATCGTCTGTCCCAAGCCAGGTGGTTAGAAAACGTACTAATATACTTTAAATACCCGATAATTTACTCAATCCACATTACCATATCAACAGAATTGACGAAACAACGAAAAAAGTATTTACTCTCGATTTCGGATAAATACTCAGTAAAAACGGGTATTTATGAGTATTTACTCACCTGTGAGTAAATACTGAGTCCTTAACCCATCTCTAGTTCTACGCGATAGACGTGCCTCATTTAACGAGTAACATCACAACATCATAACATCGAACATCTAACATTGAAATCTTATGTAAGGGCACTCGCCCTCACACCTACTATAATACAACAAATATAATGTAACAGCTGACCTATTTTATTTTAATAGGTATTATTATCCTATCCTACTTATATTATAAAGGCGAAAGTTTGTGAGTGAGTGAGTGTGTTTGTTACCTTATAACGCTGAAACCGCTAGATGGATTTGGATGAAATTTGGATTGTAGATAGCTTAGACATCAGAATAACATATAGGCTACATATTATCACGCTTTGGCGCTTAGGAGCAAAGCAAATACACAAAGATTATCGTATAGTGGCCATTTGTATAAAAGTGAACGACAAAACCATTTACCATAGACCCTCTTTCATGTAGCGTTGAGCTATTTACTTTCCTAAATCCATCGAAAACTGAATAACGGTGAATTTTGATCTACCAAAAAGTCCGAAATGTGCCGCAACTATGCATTACAATCGAACGATGGGCAACAATGAAGAAGTTGTTTTTAATTATTGCTGTCATCCGTCACTGTCACAAAAATGGTATCAAGAAAAGCAGAAATCAACATTGTGTAATTATAAAAAACAGGCAAAAAAATATTGTTTCAGTGATAGCTACTTACAAACTGAAAGAGCCAATAAGTAAATCCTTACTTTAAAAACTTTGCATCCAGCAGTGTTTATCAAAGATCTTTACAAAGTGGCGGTCCGACGACCGTCCTGAGATCTCTTGGCCAGACGAGATGGAATGTCCGTTCAGTGCATTGCTGATTGCTGGTTATTCAGGGAAGAATAAGGATGCACCAGACCTCGAAGAAAACTAAAGATACGATGTTCTGACCAAAAAAAACCGCTGAGTGTACTGTGCAAGTATGAAAAACATTGTAGAGTCTTGAGCGACCAAAGCCGCATAAAATCAGCCAGTGATGGTGTAACATGAGCAACATGACCGCTTTATTTCCACTAAGTACCTATTGAGTACCTAGAAGGACTAGACAGGGGCACTTTTACATAATATCATAGTCGCCTATTCATTGTTGACAACTCTGATAGGCTTTCCACATACTTCAGAAGTTCAGACTGACGAGAAGATTGGAGCATGTGAAAATCCCCGAACCGCCTGCCGAACCGTGGTGATGTTGCCCGCATGAAAGATACCTATGTGAGGAATAGAGCCAGAAGAGGTGTTTCGTGGAGTAGGCGACATCTCGGACAAAATATTTTCGGACACTTTGTCCGAAATGTCGCTTTATTATTTTAATATTTTTGAGGCGACATCTCGGACACTTACAAATAAAGCTGTTTTGTACAGTCGGATAAAAAACTCCCTACGATCTTATTTATGAGGAGACTAATAAAAAAGTTACAAACCCACATGCAAATAATATCTTGTGTACTCAGGCAGTCTTCAACATTTGCTCTCCCCCGCAAGTGTGTCGCGCGACACACATTTTATTTCATCAATTTTATGTAAGCATATCTTAACTTTGTTATGTTGACAATATTTGAATGTTTTGCCTCGTGAACCAACGTTTGGCAATCTGCGTCTCATGTCACTGCGCAGGTAACAAAGGCTTAGCACATCCAAAAAGTCCCACTAGTTATAGTGTTTTATCAAGACGTAGCGTAGTATAGCGTTAAATCAAATATTTTTTGATGAAAAAGTACTAGGCTTACATAAGGTGGTAGGAGGATCACCACCTCAGTTCCCACATAATTACGCGGGGTTAGTTAGGAACAAAATTATGTGAGAACTGAGGTGATGATCCTCCTAGCACCTTATGTAAGCCTAGTACTTTTTCATCAAAAATGAGCCGAACGCGATCTGAGTGCTTAAATTCAGGCTATCCTAAAATAGGCAGCTGTGGTAACGCTCTTTCTTTGTGTATTACATTTTAATACTTTAGCATCTGACTGTACGATACAGGTTCAATATTTTGAGAGTGTCCGAGATGTCGCCTCAAAATTATTGAAAATACAAAGCGACATTTCGGACAAAGTGTCCGAAAATATTTTGTCCGAGATGTCGCCTACTCGTTTCGTGCCAATCTTAAGCTGTACCGACAAGGTCGCATCGTCATAACTGTCCTGATGCTCCACAGTGCAGCTGATAGGATCTCCTGGAGGCGACCCCAGCGCGCTCAAGTTAGCGCGTTTCTGGAACGGCAAAGTGTGACTCTTTCAACACGGAAGAAGAATAAGACCGACGATTTAAAACCGGTGTTTCAGACTATGGTATCGTAGACGCTAAGAAGACGCGTTTGGTGTTTCAGAAGGGCAGCTCATACAAAAAAAATAACTATTCAATGTGATAGACATAATATGGAGTAGTTTTTCTGATATTATGATCGTTGTCTTTGATATAGCATGATGCAAAATAAAATATATAAAAAAACTACACGAATTTTCATATAGTTTTCTCTGTTAAATAACTTCGTGCCTGTAATACGAGTAGGTAACGCTAACTAGCTCTGTTGGAGATCTTTTACAGTTTTATAGAATGCCAATCAGATGTTGAGACCTGTGACGTACCTACTGCATCGAATGCTGAATGCTGATATATTCATTCACACAACTGTGCAAGCAAACGAGATGTACTTGGGTTTCAAACTACACATTAGGAGTCTCTAACATCGGGAGAGGCAGTGTCCATATAGGCCACAAAGGCACGAAGACTTGAGGCGAGACCAACTAAACAGAGACAACCCAGACTGAAAGTTTGCAGAAAGCAGTAGCAGATTAGCGGACTCAAAATAAGAGTCGAAATATTCGAGTGTGTCTTGAAATGTAGGTAACCCATGTTCAATCAGTCAGATGCCGATAACAGTAGGTATCTGCATCTTTACTCCGTTGAGTTTGGAAGAAGCAGATAACGCATGGTCCACGGGAGCGAAGTCTGATAAGGCTGGGGGTCGGTTATAATACATTTAATACTACCTAGGTAGTAAAAAATGCTAGGTACAATTGCTAAATGACCACAAACTTTTATCCTTTTTCTTTTATCCACGTGAATGAAGTCGTGGGCACTAGCTATAAATTGCTAAGTATCTTTTCCCCTGACTGACTTCGATGGCGGGGGAAAAATAGAGCTGCAACTGTTAATCTTAGTCAGCGCGGACGAAGTCGCGGGCAAAAGCTAGTTATGGATATTTTATATTTATATTATTTTGATATTTTGGATATTTTGGATATTTTGGCTCCATAGTAAGAGTTGTCAGTCGTTAAGTTGTTTGTAGGAAAATATATGTATAGGTAGGACAAAGTTGCCTTGTAGACTTTCCACGAAAGTTTTAGCTAAAAAAAAACTATAACTTCTTTAGTTGGTAAAAAAAGACAATAAAATGCATTCCCCCTAAAACCCCTTAGCCACGTACATTTCCCCCCAATCAGTGTAAACACTTCCTTATCTCGTGCCAACAATTGCACACGTGTCTGTCGTATTTCCACCCGATACCGCATCTAACCGGCGCGAACCAGTTCCGACCGGATTGAAGCGGTTATTTTTAGGCCCTTTTACTAAAACCCGTGTGAAAAAGAGAGTTTTTTATAAGTGTGTACATGGCACACTGTTTGAAGCGATTAATTATGTAATGGAATAAAAACCTTTCGAATGATAGAGTAAATGGGTTTCGGAGCTTCCGGGGAATCATTCATAGAAACTGTTTCGCCTCCTACCTATTTTCCAATTTTGTATTTGTGTTTTATTTTTAATTTGTTATTTATGCTTTATGAATACAACTTAAATTAAGTACCATCAACTAGAGTGACCACCTATTATTTAATTAGTTCGTGAATGTAATAACTGAAATTGTTATTTGAAAAACACAAATGGTTACTTTTGCTTTTGTTTCAGAATCACGTAATTAGAAGTCCACTGAAAGAACTAAAGGTATGTTTTTACATAATTTCAAAACGCTTTATTAAAGAGTAGGTAATCATAAGTCAGCTCAGTACTTTTATTTCTAAAATGAAATAAAGAATGAACAAAGAAAACTAGAAAATAATTTCATTAAGATTGCCCGTGGAGTTATTACTTAAATACAGCAGTAACAAACGAACAGAATGTCATACTTGACTAAGTTTTATAGAGAAAGAGAGAGATGGTAAAGATGCGTTTGTTGCCTTGTGCATTACTTTTAACTCTCGAATATTATGTAGTTAGAACTATACACATAAAAAATAAATTACAAGGTTTTTTTGTCTCCTAGGTAGGTAATCGTATGAGGTAGTGGCCACCCCTGGTGTCAGAGTTTTTAGGCCACCCAAAGGGTCTCTGACATTGATTTTTTTACAGTATCGAGAAATTTTTAAGGCCCCTAGTAAACATATAGCCGAGCTCTTTTGCGCTTAGTTCAGAGCTCTACTTCTTTTTATTTAGTTTGTAGTTACACCTCGTATTGTCCAATCTCTCTCATCCAAAAAGAACTTTAATTCACCATTTTGCATTAATTTTCTTTTGAGTGCCCCGACGCACAGACAAAATTTCAATTGAGGACTAGCTTTCAAAAAGGTTTTCAATTGAAAACCTCATTTTGAACTAAATAAAGTGTGTGACTGCTAAAGAAAATAAAAATCTTATTTTAAAATGAGTGCGATTGAAAAATATTGCTTGGTGCACAAAAAAAAGGCTTTTATCCGAAGAAAATGAGACACTTCATTACGTCCATTCTAAGCTTTGAATAATGCTGTCCTAAGTACATAAAGATTATGTGTTCTGGTCTACGATAAGTTTTTTGGGCAGTGCCACTGCTTCGTAGACCAGAACACATAATCGGCTGAATGATTGTTCTTTTGTTGTTTACAATAATGAAAATAATAAGTACTATGTTATTGCCACGAACGAAAAATCGCTGAACAAAAATAGATCAGTTTAGCTAAAAAAAATAAAAAACGGTGAAAATTTTGAATTTCCCGCCACGTTGCTATCGTCCACCCTTAAAAAAATCTCTAGTCAATCGCTTTCCCGGCTGCGTTGCTAACAGTACCGCCATTCATTTTTTATTTTATGTGTTCTCGGCAATAAAGTTTTTTTTCACTTTCACTTTCACTTATTTGACCAGTTTAAAATAATACAAAATGATTGAAAATTCCTGAGAGTACCGATA
Organism: Zelleria hepariella; assembly: GCA_949319315.1. NCBI lineage: Eukaryota > Metazoa > Arthropoda > Insecta > Lepidoptera > Yponomeutidae > Zelleria > Zelleria hepariella. Next base: position 2,672,814 of record OX439392.1, on the reverse strand, counting down.
AACAAACAAATTAAAAAAAACTACGATGTAGCCTGTACACGGGTACATGACCGTGAAGGAAATTATCGTGAGGAAACCTGAGCGAAAGAGGCATAATATCCTCAACGCGAAAATCGCCAAACCAAACAAATATCGGACAAAGTATTCGGTTTTCAATCAACGTTATCGCGAGAGAATTCAGGCCCCTATTCTCATCAGTCTTCTGGTAAAGTCACCAAATTCCACTTGTTATTATGCAAATGCAAACGTTTTTGATTGGAATGTATTTCATATTCAAATTGAGGAGATTACCTTCTTTTGTTATGTGGCTCCAATATCTGCGATTGACGGCTTAACAATTTTCCGTACAGCAGTAGGTCATTAGTTGCGTCAAAAATAAATAATGAAGAAAACACGGAAGCAAAGCAGAAAATTACCTAACTGGGTAGAACCGCAAGTGAAAGTAGATCACAAAACTTAATCCCACAGAATCCGCATTACGTATAAAATCACAATAAAAACTTGTCCCCACAAAAACAAATGATATCAGCAATAGAACGATACGAAACATCATTTTGACCATAATACGTCTAATATTCGAATGTCAACCTTATTTCATTAGTGTACAGTTTTACTTTAATTGCATAGACATCTATTTTTCCAGACACATTTCAGAGTTCTATGTTGTATCTAATTTTATCCTTGATCGAAGATGTAGATAGAAGATCATTAAGTTTTCGGAGTAAACATCTGAAAACCTAGTTTAGCATTGCAAATAAGCAATGCAAAAGAAAATAATTCTTGCAGCCAACTTCGCGGCACAAAACACAGTTCAACTCCGGTACGACCACGGACCGACGGCAAAAAACCAAACACAATTCGCGACTGAATTTCCGTGCGCAAACTGAAATTCGGACGACTTGAATTTATGTTTTGGCACAAATCAAACGAAACAGTAAATGGCTGGTTGGCAAGCTTGGTGGGCGGGGCGCCGACGTCACCGGAAATGACGCGACGGATGCGGGCTGCGCTGGATGCGCCACACTTCCGGCCGAGCGTCAGTCCGTCAGGCTGGCCAACTAACGTTTTGAATTTCGAATCTGCCATTGAACCGTATTTAGAAACGTGCATTTCGCAGTTGCGGCCGCAACTGTGGCTTTTAAATTAATTATTTGCGGAGCGCCAGCTTTTGTTTGGTTGCGGCTAGTGTTAGTAATTGAGCACATACTTTTTTCTCATTTATCTAAGGGCTGACCCTTAGTTTCATGTAACGAGCTGATGATAGTTGTCAGTTTATTTGGGAAAAAAAAATAACTGACAAACATTAACAGGGATTACTAGTGAAAATTATAAGAAAACTATTTGTATAAAATATGACGTCAATTTGTCATTGATGACATAAACAAGAAACTGAAATACTTCATCAATACTTTTCAAATTTTGTCAACGTTGATTGATTTCTTTGACTAATTAGAGTGCCCTCTAAAATTGTTTCTTGTGGCGCAAT